>CP139501.1:224107884-225500384 GCA_021014915.2 Artemisia tridentata subsp. tridentata | reverse complement strand
ATATCGGAGTCTTTCTTGATTATCATCTCATGAACCTTCAAGTTTCCTATTAGTTCATCGAGAGATAATGTCGCCAAGTCCTTTGACTCTTCAATGGCGGTGACCTTTGCTCTCCATTTGGGATGTAGAGCCCTAAGAAACTTCCTAACATAATTCTTGCTAGAATAACCTTCATCAAGAGCTTTAAGACTAGTAATAATAGTATTAAATCTAGCAAAAGCATTATCAATAGATTCATCTTATAAAATGGAAAATTGTTCATATTGTTGCACAAGAAGATCTATCTTGTTCTCTTTGACTTGATTATTACCTTGGTGAGTGACTAACAAAGTTTTCCAAATATCTTTTGCCGTATTACACATGAAAATTCTTTCAAATTCCTTTTTAGGCAAAGCATTATAAATCATCATTTTAGCCTCATCATTTTTGGCTAATTTTCTTTTAAGTTCATCACTTTGTTTATTATAAGGAACTATTTCATCCATTTTAGTTTCTGGATTGTTTTGAATCGGTTGAAAGTCACCCTCGGTAATAATATGCCAAAGATTAATGTCTTTTGATTTCACATACGTTTTGAATCTTGTTTTCCAATATATAAAATAATCGGTTTCGAAATGTGTTGGTCTTTTCATAGATTGTCCTTCTTGATATTTGTCGGAATCCATTGATCGATTCAAGTTTTAAAATACAATATACTTTAAAATCTTGACTGACGTGGCTCCTGAAACCAATTGTGGAAAACTAGAAAGGGGGTTGAATAGTTTTCCCAGTTTTTAATATGTTTCAAATTTTACTTTTGAAAAACTTTTGTTGATCCCAGTTAAGCACTTGATCGAATCCCTTAGCTTGTAAAGGTTTATCTATGCTAGATAAATCTAACACAACTAGGTGTAGAAACTGCCGTGTAACTTATCAAACACAATGCGGAATCTTGTATTTGATCTTAAGAAGAACTTAATAATGAACAATGAATATCAAACTAAACACTTCAATATTATTAATAATACGAATACTCTCTAAGTATTAGGGTTTACAACCTTGAAGTTTTCTATCTTAAAGCCGTATAACTATGTGTTCATCTATGCCCTAGGTCCTCCTTTTATAGACTAAGGAGTCCTAGTCGGCTTACAATAACTTTCTACACAAGATAAATCTTTATAGAATCTTTTCTATATTTATCTAAACATACTATACATAATAACCGACTCTAATACTCTAGCAACATTAATAACGTATTAGCAATACTAACTAAATGTTCTAGCAGTATTAATCTTGTAGTAATATTAATCTTCCATAAGCAGCATTAACTTCATAACCAGCAGCATTAATAACTTGATGTATTTCCTTTGTAGTACCTGAGCAGTCTTAACAATGTAAGCAGCAGTAACTTCAAGAAACCTTTAAAACCCAACAATCCTCCTCTAAACTTGATATTTTCTTCCAAAATCATCAAGTTTCAATCTAAACTTGAATCTTCACCAGGAGGATGTTTCCAAACACTTACTTCCTTATTTTATTGTAATCAGCCCCATAAAGTTGTTTCTCCATTTTCTTGAGAAGCTGATATACCATTTCACTCCAATGATCAGTTTGAAGTTTAACATATCCATTAAGCATCATATCAAGTGTAGTCTCTGCCAGAGGATAGTCTTTTTCTACTAGCATGTAGATTTGAAGTCCTCTCATCATTACAGTATGAACTCCACATGATTGAAAAAGTCTCCAGAGGATAACTTTACTTTTATATTGCTCATGCCAAACTTTATCTTCCTTATAAACTTCAAACATAATCTTCAATTCACCCCAAAGAACTGTATCCAAGATATTTTATGGCCTTGTATCTCCATATTTTTTCTTGATTAATGCCCATAAAGTCTCCAAATCTTCTCTATCAAAATTTCTGAGCATCTGAGGAAATGTTACAAACCTTTAAGTCCTTCCACCAGCTCTGATTATCTCCCACCAAGGAGTTTCACCTCTATAACCATTCTTCCAATCAATGATAGGAGCTTTAGTCTGCAAAGGAACAACATCAACAAATCTATCATCACTGTCTACAATTCTAACCATTTGTTGTAGATTAGCACTTTCTTGAAACTGCTCTGTTTGCTCTTGTGGCTGCTCTGTTTGCTCATCTAGCTTCTGCTTCTTACTGCTTTCAGATTCTAGCTTTTCTCCAGACCTCTTAGAAAATCTCACCAATTCTTTTTCATTCATAGCAATGAAAGTATTAACCCTTCTGAAAACTATGTCAAACTCTTCTTTGATTCTGTTATAGTTCATCCCCTTGAACTGAGCTTGTTTCCATCCACCCATATTTTTTAGATAGGTCTGCACAATTTGCTTTTGCTGTGCCATGGTAGGTGGTTTGTTTCTCTTTTCTTCAGCCCTTTTCTGTGCAAAGAACTTCTTCTTTTGAGCCAAGAATTCCGTAAAGAGCTTTGATTTTTCTTCCATATATAGCTCTTCCTGCTCCTCATCCCACATCTTCTGAGCTACCATTTGATCTGCTTCACATTTAGCTTGTATGTCATCACAGGAATTAATAAGTTCAAGACTTGCCTGTTCTTCTTCTTGAGCTTGCTTTCTTCTTGCCTCTTCTTCTTCAGCATCAAGATCAGTTTGCACTTGTCTTGCAACTTCTTCATCTGTCTTAAGTTGTTGTTGTTGTTGACTGAGTGATAGAAATTTCTTCTTAGGTTCTTGAATCAACAAACCTTTGCCTTTGTCTGATGGTGAAATACTTCTTAATGGTGTTGTTGATGCTGATACTGGCTCTTTGATTATGACTCCTTTTGCCTTTGGTCTTGTACTCTTTAACTTTGTTAATACTTGAGCTATAGTCATATCCTCATCACCTTGAGTAGCAGCAATACTAACTTCAGTCTCAGCAACACTAACCTTTTCACTAACCTTTTCACTAGCCACATTAACTTCACTACTAGCAATATTAATTTTGTTGATGCAAATAATGTTCTAAAGACGTTATTTCTATCTTTCGATAACTTCACGTTTTGAGAATGACAAAATGTGAAATCACGTTACGTTAAAATTAACGTAAACAAGTTTTTAATCGGATGATCCCGTTTCTACACAAATCACTCTAGAACAAAGTTACAACTTAACTAATGATCAAAGAAGTGAATTTGAGTTTTAGACATCACATTTTTATATGACAAAACATTTCTTTCAAAAATATACTTTACAAATTATTTTTGAATAATTAAGAAATGTTTTAATGGAAAAATAAGTTTAAAATACATAACAGCTATTTCCCCCCCCCCCCAAAATCAGCTCCAAACTTCCCCAAATAAGTTTTCACCAGAAAAGACAAAAAATAGAGCGTCTTTGTCTGACACGGCTCCACGGTTCCACTAAATTTAGTGGAACCGTGGGTGATTTAGTGGAGCCGTCCCCCTATAACTGCCAGATTTTTTCTGCCTATAAATACCAGCCCACTTCACAGATTTTCTTCACCCTTTCTCACACAGAAACTTCTGAGTTTAAATCTCTCACACTATTTTCTTTTCTTAATCATTTAGTTTAGTTTTTCTTTTGTTCAAGAGTGATCCAATCATCCAACTTAGAGATCCTCTTCATTCCTCTTCAATAGCAAGAGAAGAACACAAAGTATCCAAGTTGGTACAAAGTGTTGTCATTCCTCTTCAAGTGCAAGAGAAGAACTCAAGGTATCCAAGAAGATACAAGAGTTGTAGTTGTTAGGTTTCTTGTAACATTTGTTACATCCTTGTTGTATCATAGCATACATCAAGATCATTTTTCTTTTGTGAGAGTGTGAGTGAAGATCATTGTGATCTTATAGAGATAGTGAATATCTCTTGAATCCATTGGGCTTGTGTGATTGATCAAGAAGATCAAGGGTCAATAGGATAGTGTTAGTCAAGTGAGTGTTGATCATTGTGATTGTGTCGAGATCTTGGAGATCTCTTGAAGCCATTGGGCTTGAGTGATAGATCGTGTGGATCGTGGTAGATTGGTGCTAGCTAAGATTAGCCCTCGACATCTAGCTTAGTGTCAGAAATAGGATAATCGACGTGTACGGTTTTCTCCGCCTAAAGGGAGGTTGTTGACATAGTGCTTGAAACTCTCGAGTGTGGTACTCGGGGAGTGGAGTAGGGCGAAGAAGAGCTTCGTAGCCAAACAACTATAAATCCTTTGTCCCGGTTTGATGTTTCCATCTCTACTCTTTACTTTCATTATTAGTTAGTTTAGTGTGTAGTTCATATTGGTGTTGATTGATTGCACATAAGAATCGAATCAAAGGTTTCTAATAGTAAAATTTTTAAGAAACGTTAAAAGAACAAAAAGAACTTAAAAACCAGGAAAACTATTCAACCCCCTTCTAGTTTTCAACAATTGGTATCAGAAGCCACGTCAGTCAAGATTTTAAAGTAAATTGTATTTCAAAACTTGAATCGATCAATGGATTCCGACAAATATCTAGAAGGGCAATCAATGCAAAGACCAACGCTTTTCGAAACCGATTGTTTTATATATTGGAAAACAAGATTCGAAACGTATGTGAAATCAAAAGACATTGATCTTTGGCATGTTATTACCGAGGATGACTTTCAACCGATTCAAATGAATCCGGTAACCAAAAAGGATGAAATAGTTTCTTATGATAAACAAAGTGATGAACTTAAAAGGAAATTAGCCAAGAATAATGAGGCTAAAATGATGATTTACAATGCTTTGCCGAAAAAGGAATTTGAAAGAATTTTCATGTGTAATACGGCAAAAGATATTTGGAAAACTTTGTTAGTCACTCACCAAGGTAATAACCAAGTCAAAGAGAACAAGATAGATCTTCTTGTTCAACAATATGAACAATTTTCCATTTCGGAAGATGAGTCAATAGATAATGCTTTTGCTAGATTTAATACTATTATTACTAGTCTTAAAGCTCTTGATGAAGGTTACTCTAGCAAGAATTATGTTAGGAAGTTTCTTAGGGCTCTACATCCTAAGTGGAGAGCAAAGGTCACCGCCATAGAAGAGTCAAAGGACTTGGTGACACTATCACTTGATGAACTAATAGGAAACTTGAAGGTTCATGAGATGATAATCAAGAAAGACTCCGATATAGTTAAAGGAAAAAGCGAGAGAGTTAGATCTCTAGCATTGAAAACCAAGAAGGAGTCTAGTGATGAGGAATGTTCGAGTTCCGATAGTGAAGATGAAGAATATGCGTTAGCGGTTAGGGACTTTAAAAAGTTCTTTAGGAGAAGAGGTAGGTTCGTTAGACAACCTCGTGATGAAAAGAAGACATCACAAAAGAACCGAGTTGAAAAGAAAGGGACAAGTGATAGGAAATGCTTTAGATGTGGAGATCCTAATCACTTCATAGGAGAGTGTCCCAAACCACCGAAATCCAACAACCAACGAGCTTTCATAGGAGGCTCGTGGAGTGATAGCGGTGAAGATGAAGAGAAGAAGCCCAAGGACGAAACATACCTAATGGCTCAAGCTTCTCATGAGGTACGATATGACTATCCTGATTATAGTGATAATAATTTGTCAATAGATGATAACACACTAAATGACGAATATAATAAATTATGCGAGATTAGTTCTAAAATTTTAGGTAGAAACAAATCACTAAAATTAAAATTGCATGAACTCGAAATGCAAGTTTTAGAACTAAAGGATCAAGTCAAAAGACATGAGAAAAATAAAGAAGTAGACGTAGGATGCAAGTCATGCATAAGTCTTCGTGTAGAAAACGATAAACTCAAAGAAAATACATTTAGGATCACTAGGTTTGAAAAAGAAACAGATAATGCTTCGACAAGTAAAATAAAGCAAGTAGAATCTGTCAAACCCACAAGTTCTGTCAAAACAACAGACGGCACCACTAAATGTACACACGACACCATTAAAGTTAATGGTACCGTGGTACCGTGTGTTACTGAAGGCAGAACTGAGTTGAATTTGAAAGATAATTCAAGTCCTAAACCAAGACACATAGTTGTAAATGGTACCAAAGTATCTATTGCTAGTATAAAGGAAGCCAAAAGCTTTTACAAACCTGTGTCAAACCCCAGGCCTGGCTTTGTAAAACCCGACACTAGGTCTAAGACTCCTCTACCTAGAAAAACAAATATTCCTAAACCTCGGTCAAGAACTCCTCTACCGAGACGTAACTCTAGAAGACAAAGTTATCCAAGTAAATATCCCGTAACTTGGAATGACCGTCAACTACAAAGTTACTTACCATGGGAAATTTGTCCTCCGTTCCAACATCCTAACCAAATGCAACTAATGCATAGGATGTTTAATGCTAACAACTTTGGACCCATGATATATTGGGGACCAAATGTTTGAATGTTTGTCTTATTCAATAGATATGCTTAGGAATCGACTTGGAGCCTGACGAATGGGTCAAGGATAGTGGATGCACTAATCATATGACGGGTAACCGAAGTCTTTTCTCATCATACAAAGCATACAACGGAGGTAATGTCACTTTCGGTAGCAAACTTAAGGGCAACATTATAGGCAAAGGTATGATCACTCAAAACACCCTCACTATTAGAAATGTTGAGCATGTAGATAACTTAGGATTTAACTTGCCTAGCATTAGTCAAATGGTAGATAATAAGTGTAAATTTATATTCTCCGAAGAGGGTAGTGAGATTATTAAGGATGGTAAAACCATAGGCAAAGGAGTTAGGAGAAATGGCCTATTTGTTATGAAAATAGGAAATAAGCCTCAGGATAGGATATGCTTAGCAACCATAGATGACAATTCCACTCTATGGCATAGGAGATTAGGTCACGCCAATATGCGATTAATACAATCGTTGGCGTCTAAGGAACTAGTTAGAAACCTACCTAAGATTAAGTTTGATCAACACTTTTGTGACGCTTGTAAAGTTGTAAAACAAGCTCATTCTAGTCACAAAGCTAAGAATATGGTCTCGACCTCTAGATGCCTAGAACTCCTTCATATGGACTTATTTGGTCCGTCCGCCGTACGGAGCTACGGAGGAAACTACTACACCTTAGTGATAGTTGATGACTACTCTAGGTATACTTGGACTATATTTCTTAAGAATAAGACACAAGCTTTTGAGGAATTTGAAATCTTTAGTAAGAAAGTCCAAAATCAACTAGGATGTACAATTGTTTCTATTAGAACGGATCATGGTCAGGAATTTGATAATGAAGTGCAATTTGGAGCATATTGTGATGCTAATGGTATTACACACAATTTCTCGGCTCCACGCACTCCACAATCAAATGGGGTAGTTGAACGGAAAAATCATACTCTACAAGAGATGAGTAGAACGATGTTGAATGAACAATCAATTCCACAAAAGTTTTGGTGTAATGCGGTGGACACCTCAACTTACATACTTAATAGGATTCTAATTAGAGCTATGTTAGGAAAAACACCATATGAAATCATGAAAGGTAGAAAACCTTCTCTTGATTACTTTAGAGTGTTTGGAAGTAAGTGCTTCATACTAAACACTAAAGACTACCTCACCAAGTTTGACCCAAAGTCTTACGAAGGTGTTTTCCTAGGATACTCCCAAAATAGCAAGGCCTATGTAGTCCTAAACAAGGAAACAATGAAAGTCGAAGAGTCACTCAACGTGACATTCGATGAAAGTCCTTCACCAACTAAGACATCACCTTTGGTGGATGATGACTTAGATGAGGATGAAGCCATTAAGGTTAATGGCAAGAAACCCTTAGAAGATAACATTGAGGATGAAATAGTTGAAGTTGACAAAGTTGTCAATATTAAGGAATCCAAGAACCATCCCATTGAAAATGTCATAGGAAACCTTAACCAAAGAACTCTTAGGTCACAAGCACGAAACAAAAGTAATTTCTTTTGTTTCATATCAACCGTAGAACCTAAGAATGTCGGTGAAGCGATTAAGGATGAAAGTTGGGTAGTCGCCATGCAAGAGGAACTTAATCAATTCACCGCAAACCAAGTTTGGGATTTAGTACCTCCTCCTAAGAATCAAACCATCATAGGAACTAAGTGGGTATTTAGGAATAAACTCGACGAAAATGGCATCGTAACTAGGAATAAGGCAAGGTTGGTAGCACAAGTCTATAACCAACAAGAAGGAATAGACTACGATGAAACCTATGCACCCGTAGCTAGATTAGAGTCTATTAGGATACTCCTTGCCTATGCTTGTGCCTTAGACTTTAAGTTATACCAAATGGATGTGAAAAGTGCATTCCTAAATGGTTATATCAACGAGGAGGTATATGTTGCACAACCTCCAGGATTCGTTGATTTCGAGAAACCGAATCATGTTTATAAACTCAAGAAAGCACTCTATGGTCTCAAACAAGCTCCTAAAGCTTGGTACGATAGACTAAAGGAACTCTTGATCGAACATGAATATACCATGGGAGTGGTAGATAACACACTTTTCACAAAGAAACGTAATTCACATCTCATTATTGTTCAAATATATGTCGACGACATCATATTTGGCTCAACTTGTCCAGAACTGTGCGATGATTTCTCTAATATCATGCGTGACGAGTTTGAGATGAGCATGATGGGCGAATTAAATTTCTTTCTTGGTTTACAAATTAAACAAATGGAAGATGGTATCTTCTTTAATCAATCGAAATATAGTAAGGAGATGCTTAAGAAGTTTAGTTTAGAAGAGTCTAAGCCCATGAAAACTCCCATGTCCAAGAAAATAAAACTCACGAAAGATAAAGAAAGTGAGTTCGTGGATAGCACTAAGTATAGAGGTACGATAGGAAGTTTGTTATACCTCACGGCAAGTAGGCTCGACATCATGTTTAGTGTCTGCCTTTGTGCTCGCTTCCAAGAGGATCCCAAAACCTCTCACCTTGAAGCGGTTAAGTGTATCTTCCGATACATTAAAGGCACTATACACTTGGGATTATTCTATCCCAAGGGGACCGGTGTAGAAACTGTTGTTTATGCCGACTCTGATCATGCGGGAGATTATGTGGATTGAAAAAGTACGAGTGGCGTTTGTACCTTCATGGGTTGTTGCATAACTTTTTGGTTCTCCAAGAAACAAACGGCTCTTGCTATCTCCACGACCGAAGCCGAGTACGTAAGCGCCGAAAAGGCATGTCAACAAGCACTATGGATGAAACAAGCCCTTAATGACTATGACATCCATTTAGATGACGTCCCCATTATGTGTGATAATAAAGGTGCTATTGACTTGAGCAAAAATCCCGTTCAACACTCCCGTACTAAACACATTGAAATTCGTCACCACTTCCTTCGCGATAATGTTCAGAAAGGAAATATTTCTATTGAGAAAGTTCCTTCTCAAGACAATATCGCCGACATCCTAACCAAACCTCTCAAACGAGAATCCTTCAATTACCTTCGTCTAGGTCTAGGAATGATGGAACATATTCCATAAATCTCATGACTCTTTGAAGTCATCTCGTCTATACTAGGTTTCCCTCGTCAAAAGAATTTATTAGGTATAAATTCTTTCCTCGTGTCAAAAATTCTCACTAAATCAGCGAGACTTATTCGTCAAAAATCAAAATGGGACGAAATTTCATCCCATCAGACCACGGCTCCACTAAAGGTGGCACGGCACCGTTAAATTTAACGGTATCGTGGAACCGTGTGTCTGATACATCCCGTATTTTAGTCTCCTTTTTCCCACATTACCAAATTCAAACCTTCCCAACTTCTGCAACTACTGTCAAAACCAATCCTCACACTCCAAAAATTCAATTACACCCCTTCAAGATCATATTCAAGACATTGATTTTCAAAATTATCAATCACTTCCACTCTTTCAACATGAATTGTAAGTTATCTTACTTTAATTTTCTTCAATTTTGAGTCTAGGGTTTGTTCATACATAAAAATTGAATTGGGGCTTTTCAATTTTTGAGTCTTTATACTAAGATTAGACAACATGTGATTCCATTTACATAGGATTTTCATAAACAAAATTGAATCACATATTCATGTCTAGGAAACTTGCAATTAGAAGTCATCAACACTCAAATTTTTCAAAACCCTTAACACCAAAACATTGAAGTTGCGAAACACCCCAATTTCATTGTTTTCAAAAAATTTCACGAAATTAGGTTCATGAAAAACTTTTCGTGCATTGTTGATGCAAACTAAAAATGTTTTCTCATGCATACATGATCTCGCGAATATTGATCGAATTACATAATCAATATGTACTTTTTGACATATTTGCTTGAGCAAAAGTAAATTAGGAGTGTTTGGGTAATCTCATTATTTTTGATTCTAGAGTCGAGATTACCGCACCTCCACATAGTTTGCATATAGGCACACACTAGGCACGTGTCTCTAATGCACCTACTCTAAATTCTAATTTTTCCTAAAATTTTCTTATAGGAAACAATAATGTCTCATGAGTATGATTTTGATCATCTTCTAACCGATACCTATACACCCGAAATATCTCATGAACCCACAACACCCAGTAACCACATACGTGCCTATGTCAATCTTGAAACCCGTCGATTTCATGAAGGTCGAGTCGTTGATCCGTCCTTAATTTATCATAGGGATATCAACACTTCATTTAGAGCTATAGGATTCGATTGCTTACTACACATCAACGAGCACATTTGTCCTCATTTTGTGTTAGAATTCTTTCGACAAGTTGAACTCGTACGTAATGAGGATCACTCTTTTTCACTTTGGTTTTGGGTCCGAAATTTCAAATTTGTCCTAACCCTTGAGCAATTTGCTCAAATTCTACGAATTCCCAGTCATGGGCAATGTGCCTATACTGAAGATTGGTGTCTTGAGTCCCTCTTCAACTTTCGTGAAGAGGATAGTCCATATTGTTCCTACATACCCTCTCCAACCGAACTTACCAAACTCATTCGAACTTTTAAGTACTCCTCCTCTTACCCAAATCCAACAAAAATTCGTCTGAATGAGGTTCATCATGAACTACTTTCTTGGGCAGTCATTCTGCGAGAAAATGTTCTAAGTCTAACAGGAAATCGTGAGTAACTTCCGGCGTGTTGTGCTCATATGATTTACTGTCTCCTCACCCAACAACCTTACAATCTCGCCTACTTCTTCGCTAAGCGAATTGTACATCTCAAGGGTAACAAAAATAAATTGATACCCTATGGGATGTTCCTAACCCGTCTCTATCACCACTTCATGAACTCTCACCCTTACCTTCGTAGTCCTCAATATTCACTCTTCAAACCCGTCATGAAACCCCTAAATGAGTCATATGTCTCATCCATTCTCATTTCCGAATCTTCCACCCACTATGCACCCTTTGATGATCCGAATCATGAGAATGAGATGCATGCTCAAGGCGAGAGTGTGATGAAAATGGGAGAAAGCTCAAGTCATAAGTAGTTAGGAGGGGATTAACATTAATATTAGGATTTATCTATGATAGAGATTAATACTCTTTGTCAATTTGCATGCTTGATATTTAATATATCCCCTTGCTTGAATTATTTGGATGATAGCTTATTTTGTCACTTATGATTGCATGCTTATGATTATCTTGGCAAATTACATGATAATCTTTATATGCTAGAAGTAGCTTGATATGAGACATATTAGGCAAATAAATCTTTAGTGATTTGAGGCACTATCATTTCCAGGAACTAGTTCTCCTAGAAAACATCCCTCTAGCTGCCCAAAACTAGCCTACACAGGATAATCCATGAAAATAGTGTCACGGTACCACTAAATAGGCCACGATACCTTTAAATTTAACGGTACCGTGTGATATTTAGAGGAACCGTGTACCTGTTTGACGAATTTTCACTGTTCCTCCTAAATCCCTGCAACCCTAACCTCAAACCTGCAAATTTTCCAACCTCACATACACTTTAAGATTCCCTTCCTACACCATAGGACACTCTCATCCACTTTAATTCAAATTTCACCCATCTTGCCTATATAAGGCCTCATCCTTGCAAGATTATCTTGCACATCATCCTCAACCTCACATCACACACACACACCATGTCCTCCACACAAGGATCCACCTCTCACATCTCAAAGAAACCTAGAATAACCATAAGACCACCAACAAGACCCCTCTTTGTAGATCTTACAAAAGATGATGAAGCAATGACACCACCTTCCCAAGCTACTCCCAACTCACCATCACCACCTAATGCACCTTCCAAAACATCCTCTACCTACACAACATCTTCATCATCTCCTTCCCTCAACACCATACCATCCTCAATGGATTACACACTCTCACCCATAACTCCATTGGACTATGCCATGCCAACTCCATCACCAACAAACTCACCACCACCACCTTCTCCTATCATGGCTCAACCCATCCAATCTCATCCCTTTGATATACATAGTGCTAATTGCCTATGTTGCCTCCACAACCGTAACCTCATCTTCTCTTTGAGAGATGAAATTCACTTCATGTTCTCCTATGTGGAACATCTTTTAACACCACCACAACCCCCCATGATGTTACCATCTCCACCACCTCATAGCCCACAAAACTAAACATGATCTTGTTTAGCTTTTCACCAATAAACCTTTAGGACACTTCTTGGAAATGAAGCTTGCCTCTAGTCATTAGGGATTTATGCTTCTTGTTGTCCATTTTCATTATGCTTATTATGTAGTCATACTTATGTATGACCCTTGCTTTTCTTTATGAATGGATATTCTCTTTTATGAGTTTATTTTATGTTTGGGGGCTTGGTTATTTAGTCATTTTTGTGGTTGGATATTTGTCATGTGTGCTACATGTTAGACTTTGCATACTTGTTATCTAACCTTGTTTTGTAGCACGAATCATTGCTCGATTCCTTGGTATCCTCCAAACGAGGGGGAGTATACATCAAGGGGGAGCCTTAGCAACCTTTTTGCTTCGACAAAAAGGGGGAGAAATGGGAGTAAACTCATTAAAAACTTGTTAAAATTAATTTTAACCTAAAATGAGTTTATGTTTTGTCATCATCAAAAAGGGGGAGATTGTTGATGCAAATAATGTTCTAAAGACGTTATTTCTATCTTTCGATAACTTCTCGTTTTGAGGACGACAAAATGTGAAATCACGTTATGTTAAAATTAAGGTAAACAAGTTTTTAATCGGAAGATCCTGTTTCTACACAAATCACTCTAGAACAAAGTTACAACTTAACTAATGATCAAAGAAGTGAATTTTAGTTTTAGACATCACATTTTTATGTGACAAAACATTTCTTTCAAAAATATACTTTACAAATTATTTTTGAATAATTAAGAAATGTTTTAATGGAAAAATATGTTTAAAATACATAACAGTTATTTCCCCCCCCCCCCCCAAAATCAGCTCCAAACTTCCCCAAATAAGTTTTCACCAGAAAAGACAAAAAATGGAGCGTCTTTGTCTGACACGGCTCCACGGTTCCACTAAATTTAGTGGAACCGTGGGTGATTTAGTGGAGCCGTCCCCATATAACTGCCAGATTTTTTCTGCCTATAAATACCAGCCCACTTCACAGATTTTCTTCACCCTTTCTCACACAGAAACTTCTGAGTTTAAATCTCTCACACCATTTTCTTTTCTTGATCATTTAGTTTAGTTTTTCTTTTGTTCAAGAGTGATCCAATCATCCAACTTAGAGATCCTCTTCATTCCTCTTCAATAGCAAGAGAAGAACACAAAGTATCCAAGTTGGTACAAAGTGTTGTCATTCCTCTTCAAGTGCAAGAGAAGAACTCAAGGTATCCAAGAAGATACAAGAGTTGTAGTAGTTGTTAGGTTTCTTGTAACATTTGTTACATCCTTGTTGTATCATAGCATACATCAAGATCATTTTTCTTTTGTGAGAGTGTGAGTGAAGATCATTGTGATCTTATAGAGATAGTGAATATCTCTTGAAGCCATTGGGCTTGTGTGATTGATCAAGAAGATCAAGGGTCAATAGGATAGTGTTAGTCAAGTGAGTGTTGATCATTGTGATCGTGTCGAGATCTTGGAGATCTCTTGAAGCCATTGGGCTTGAGTGATTGATCGTGTGGATCGTGGTAGATTGGTGCTAGCTAAGATTAGCCCTCGACATCTAGCTTAGTGTTGGAAATAGGATAAGCGACGTGTACGGTTTTCTCCGCCTAAAGGGAGGTTGTTGACATAGTGCTTGAAACTCTCGAGTGTGGTACTCGGGGAGTGGAGTAGGGCGAAGAAGAGCTTCGTAGCTGAACCACTATAAATCCTTTGTCCCGGTTTGTTCTTTCCATCTCTACTCTTTACTTTCATTATTAGTTAGTTTAGTGTGTAGTTCTTATTGGTGTTGATTGATTACACATAAGAATCGAATCAAAGGTTTCCAATAGTAAAGTTTTTAAGAAACGTTAAAAGAACAAAAAGAACTTAAAAAACGGGAAAACTATTCAACCCCCCCCCCTTCTAGTTTTCCACAAACTTCACCACTAGCAGTCTTAAACTTAGCAGCATCAAGTAACACTTTAGCTACTTCAACATCATCTAGTAGCAACCTTATCAATAACTGCTGCATTACCCTGTGTATATGCAACAACAAACTCATTCACATCATCATCAACAAACTCAGTCTCATCATCTACCCTAGTTTCAACATCTACCCCAGTTTCCTCCCCTAAAGCTTTGCTTGTATTCCTCCCCTGTTTGGAAACATCCTTCTCCAAACTCTGTGCTCCATCAGAAGATTCAACCCTGGAAGTAGTTCCAACCTTGTATAACCTTTTAGTTTTGTGTGTTCTTGACCTCTGTAGACTTTCAAGATACCTCACCCTTTGCTTCAACCTTGTGATTTCAGTACCTTGAGAAAGTTTAAGCTGCTTGAGATCCTGCTTGAGATCAAGAACATCCCTTGACAATTTTGCACATGTAGCCGTCAATGCATTTATAAGTTTAAGACTACCCTCAGCACTTCGGAGTGTGTTACCTCTCCCGAGTGGTGCATCATTGGGTGAGTTAGGCATAGCCTCATACCTAGTCTGAGCATCTACACCCCCATATTATCCGGTTGGTTGGGACCTTCACCTGAATCAGTTCCAGAGGAACTAGATGCATTAGAAGTTGCCTTAGATTGGGTCTTACTTATGTTATCACTATCCTGCTCTGCTTCTAAGCTAGTAGCAGTAGTGATAGCCCTTTCTAATCTGTGACCCCTCTCCTCATGCACAGCCTCATCTGCAGCCATACTAGCACTAACCTGAGGTAGTTGAGTGCCCTTTTTAGTGATCCTAGGGGTATGGGTCTTTTGTGTTGTTGATGGGGATGGCAAAAGAGTGGGTGTGGGATAAACATCAGCTGAGATTGCTGAGCTTTCACCCTGAGTTTGACCTAGTTACAACATTGTTTGAAACAATGGTGTAACTCTGCCTTTAAAATCCTTGCCCTCTCTCTTCATATTAGCAAAAATCTTTTTAGTATGAAAGAGAGCAGTATAAACCTTTTTATGAACCTTTTTGTTTACAAACTGTTTGTCCATAAGAAGTTGTAAAAACCTTAACTTAGATATAAGTAATATTTATTGGATGAACTATCCAAGCCGTTAACCACACTATCAAAAATTAATTTTGAAAAATTAAATCTTTGATTTTGAGCCAAGCAGATAATAGCAGAAGCTATATTACTACTAAACGCATTCCAATCAGTAGTCTTTGGACTAAGACACTGTAAGATAGTGTGTATTAAGAATTTCCATTGTGGAGAGAAAGCCCTGTTTGAAAATTTTAAAGAAGTACTTTGGCTTTCATACCCCATCAATGCAACGTTTTTAAAAATTGTAGAATTTGGAAGATTGTTAATACCTTCAGCATCTTTAAGATGAAGAACATCTCTAATAGAAGCTTCAGTAACAATAATCTCCTGCCCATCCACAAGGGCATGTATCTGTACTTCCTCATCAGTAGTTTTGACCTTTGCAGTAGCCCAAAACTATTTCATGTTGGAAACATATATAGTAGGATTCATTATTAATGCGTACCTAATATGAGCAGCATTAAGAAAATCAATGATTTCAGTAAAACCTTCACTTTCTTGGGGCTTTTGCAAAAACGCAATCATGTTATGTTGATCAGCGAATGACAGAGTCGACATTGTGAATTTTGAAAAACTTTGGTAGGATTTGGCTGGGATTTGCAATTAATGGATAAAAAGAGTTAGGGTTTATGTTTGAAAGAGTTTAGATCGGATAAAGACACTTTTGGGAACGAGTGGAGGATATAAACCCTTAATCGCTCACGTTTATAAAATAGTACCCTGTTCTTTCAAACATAGCAGCAGAAACCTAGCATCACTAAATTTGGTATAGCCGCATTAACTTATGCCTAGCAGCATAAAGTTAGTTTCCACTCCAAACAGCTTTTTAATTAGCACTCCATCACTTTTCTCAGCTTATCCTGCAAAAGATTAGTCCCAAAAACACAAAACCACAAACATAACACAATTTAGAATAATCACATCATCAATTATACTTAGCAATACTAAGTATAACTGGAGACATTAACACGGCAATACTAAGTAAACTAGCAATAGTAAATATAACTTAGCAACATTAACATAGCAATACTAAGTAACACTTAGCAGCAAAAACAATTTATTGACCTAATAACAGTACTAATCCTTATAAAACTTTACAAAGACACAAAGAGATAAGCATTTTTCAAAGATTTATCATTCCAATACTAACAACCAAAAATTGAAATCTACCCACCTAAAAAGCTTTTGTGAGTAAATCTGCAACATTATGATCAGTATGGATTTTAACAATTTGAATTAACTTCTTTTCATAACAATCTCTTATAAAATGATGTCTTATCTCAATATGTTTTGTTTTTTAGTGATAAACAGGATTTTTAATAATGCACATAGTACTGTTATTATCAATATATATTTAAGTATGCATAAAATTGTACCCATAATCCAACAACTGATTCTGAATCCAGAGCACTTGTCTATAGAAACTTGAAGTAGCAACATACTCAGCTTCAGTTGTGGAATTTGCAACCACTGTTTGTTTCTTACACTGCCATGAAATCAACCTGCTCCTCAAAAACTGACAACCTCCTGTTGTTGACTTTCTATCCAAGCTAGCTCCAGCATAGTCACTATCAGAATATGCAATCAAGTCAAAAGGTGAATCTTTTGGATACCAAAGGCCTAATTTGGGTTGACCTTTCAAGTATCTAAAAATCCTTTTCACAGCATTAAGATGTGAAACTTTTGGTGTGACTTGATATCTTGCACAGGCACAGACAACAAACATTATGTCAGGTCTTGAAGCTGTAAGATACATCAATGATCCAATCATTGATCTATACAAATGAACATCAACTTCTTCACCATCTTCATCTTTGAGCAAGGGCTTGGATGTTTTCATAGTTGTCTTTGCAGACTTCACATCAATAAAACTAAATTTCTTCAAAATTTCAGCCACATATTTATCTTGACTGATAAATATGCCATCTTCTTTCTATCTAACTTGAAGTCCCAAAAAGAATGTAAGTTCACCCATGGAACTCATCTGAAATCTTTCATGCATAAGTTTCTCAAATTCAACACATAAAGCCTTGTGTGTTGATCCAAAGATGATATCATCAACATATACTTGAATCAACAAGATATCATCTTTGTGTCTTTTTATAAACAAAGTTTTATCAATCTTCCCTCTACAAAAACCATTGTCCAACAGGTAAGCTGACAATGTGTCATACCAAGCTCTGGGAGCTTGATGTAAGCCATATAGTGCCTTTTCCACCTTGTAAACCTTGTCAGGAAAATTTGGATCTTCAAAACCAGGTGGTTGTGAGACATAAACTTCTTCTTCAATAGTCCCATACAAAAAAGCACTTTTAACATCCATTTGATACACTACAAAGTCTTTGTATAACGCATAGGCCAAGAATAATCGGATAGCCTCAATTCTTGCAACTGGAGCAAATACTTCATCATAATCAATACCTTATTCTTGTGTATATCCTTGAGCCACTAACCTTGCCTTGTTTCTGATCACAATGCCTCTTTCATCCTTTTTGCATCTAAAAACCCACTTAGTACCAATTGCCCTCTTCCCATTAGGCAAATCTACCAGTGTCCAAACTTCTTGAAGTTTGAATTGTAGAAGTTCTTCTTGCATAGCTTCCACCCAGCTTGGATCTTGTAATGCTTTGTGAGCATTCTTGGGTTCTATTTGTGATAGAAAACATGCAAACAAACAATTTTGAAGGTCTTTGTGACTGTTTCTTTGATGAAGGGATCTTGCAAAGAAACCTTGTTCCTTCAAATCTTTAACCATTTTCCTTGTTTGAACAGCAGACTTTGGCTCTCCAATGATCTGTTCCTTAGGATGATTTTTGTGAACTCTTGTAGTTGGAATAGGACTTACAGGTAATTCTGCATTCAAATTGGTTGAGTCAGCCTCTGCACCAAGTACATCTTCATCAGTATCAGGATAAATATCTTCCAATATAGGCATGTTTGGATCATCTGGGTAGACATCAGTATCAATAGTTATGCCTTGCTTGCCAGTAACATTAACACTTGGCTCAGCAGTATTAACTGTGTTAGAACTGCCAGTGTTAATTTCTTCTTATACATCATCCTTTGCTTGATCATCAGACTTCTTATCTACATTCAACTCTTGATCATCTGATACATCATCCTTTTCTTGATCATCAATGTCATATGCTTGTGAACTCTTTGTCTCTTGAGATGAGAAGGGTGGATCAGCAGTCCAAATAGGCAGCAAAATGTAATCTTTGTCATGTCCTGACTCCTTTCCATCTTGACCTGCATCATTAGTTGTTTTTGTACCTGCACACTTGTTAGACTCTGTTCCTGCAACAACTGGCTCATAATTCATAGTCTTGGTTAGAGAATCAATATCAAACAGCCAGCTTGGTCCACTCCCTACAACATTAGGTGTACTCTCACTAAACCTAACATGCAAGTTCTCTTCCACTTTCCTGGTCCTACTATTGAATACTCTAAAAGCTTTGCTATTTAATGAGTATCCAACAAAGAATCCTTCATCAGCCTTTCCATCAAACTTGCGTAAGTGATCTATGGTATTTAAGATAGTAACAGGACACCCAAATGGTCTTAAGAAATCAAGCAATGGTTTTCTACCATGTAAAAGTTCATAAGGGGTCTTGTTATGAGGCTTAACTACTTCACTTCTATTCTGTACATAACAAGCAGTATTAACTGCTTCAGCCCAAAAAGTAGTAAGTAATTTTGAATCAGCTAACATTGTTCTAGCAGCCTCAATAAGTGTCCTATTCCTCCTCTCAGCCACTCCATTTTGTTGAGGAGTTCTGGCTACACTATACTGTCTCTCAATACCTTTCATCTCACAAAACTGGTTTATTTCCCTATTCTTGAACTCAGTTCCATTGTCACATCTTATCACTTTAACCTTATGATTAACTAGGTTTTCTACCTTGGTTATTAAAGCCTTAAGAATGCTACTAGTTTCATCCTTAGTTGCTAAAAAGAACACCCAAATAAGCCTACTATAATCATCTGTGACAACTAGGCATTACATCTTTTTCATTAAACTCTTTACAAATGTTGGTCCAAACAAATCCATGTGCAACATATGTAATGGCTGACTAATAGAGTTCACTACTTTGGCCTTACAAGAAGCTCTATGTTGTTTTCCCTTCTGTCAAGCAACACATATTTCAGAATTTTCAAAAACTTTTGAAGGTAAACCTCTTACAAGGTTTCCCTTAACCAATTTATTCATTGTTTTGAAATTTAAATGACCAAGTCTTCTATGCCAAAGTTTAGATTCATCTGATGTGGCCTTTGCAAAGAGACAAGTCAAACATCTTTTGGGAACCATATTCTTTAAATCAACATTGTATATGTTGTCTGTTCTAGGAACTTTAAGTAGAACATGACTTTCATCAGTCAACTTAAACTCAGGAGACAAGACAATACATTCAGTGTCAGTGAAAAGAACACTATTCTTTTTGTCACACATTTGTGAGACACTAAAGAGATTAAACTTAAGCTCTTTGACAAAGTACACATTATCAAAATCTAATTTTCCAGTCTTTATTGTACCTTTACCAGTGATTTTCCCTCTTTTGGGATTACTCCCAAAAGCAACATATCCTCCATCAATAGCTTCAAAATCTTCAAGATAGGACATGTTTCCAGTCATGTGCCTTGAGCATCCACTGTCAAATACTCCTTTATCTTCCAATTCCACCTGTGGATTGCCCTGCACATAAAGTAAGAAAATCAGTTCATTTTGGGGACCCAAGCCAATACTGACTTGGATCTGTCTTGTGCATCTACATAATCATATCTCTTTAAAACTATAGATGCACTGCTATTTCTGGAAACATGATCTAAAACTTTAACTTTTGGTTTCCAGACCCAACAAGCTGAGGACTTCACAGCATAAAAATGATTTCCCAAAACAGTATCAGTTATTGCTTTTGGCTTTGCAGTAGAAACTACTGTTTTTGCATTAGCAGCACTAATAGCTGTTGGCTTTTGAATGGGCTGTTTTACAGTGGAATGTGCTTTGTTTGAAAACTTTGATAATTTATTTGCACCATTCCCTGTCCTTTTGGTGTTAGTAGTACTAACTGATCGAGCAATATTAGTTACTACTGCTTGTTTAGAAACATTTTGATTAGCAGTTGTAACTGATACTACACCAGATCTCATTTGTACTGCTCTTGGAACCATGTTTCTTTTAGCATGTGGGTGAGTATTCTTAAAAAAAAATTGTGATTCACCCTCTTAGCATAGTTCCACACTGGTTTTTGATAGTGATGTGCGTGTGTATTGCTCTAATTTTTATACCCACGGTATGTCGTTGTGGTTTTAGCAGTATTCAAGTTTTAAATTTATATTTAGCCGACTTATCAATAACACACACTTTAACGAGCAGTGTACCCGGTCAGTATGAATATAATGGTAAGTAGAGTGTCGATCACTAAGAGTGGAACGTATTATCTAGTTATCCTAATCAGTATTTTAATATCTTAAGTTAGCTATACAACCTAATCTAACGCAAGGGGGTTCAGCCTGAGAGACTGGCACGGTTTGATTATGATTAAATATAAACTAAACTAATAAGCACGAATCAGCGATTAGCACACACGTACACAGATAAATACTTGAGACAATAAGAAGACTTGTCCTGATAGTTAAGTAGCTTGTCACTTGTTTTATTGCTAGTTTTATATGAAGTGTATAGTTCGATGCAACGCACCGAGATTAATCCCTTTCTCGTTGGCTCTAATCTTATCGGCGAGTAAACCCTTAATGATCACTTATGACTATCCTATTTATCTTTCTTCCTACTTTTCTACAGACGATAGAATGCATAGGCGATATAATAAATAGGCGAGGAAGGGGCATGGCGACCCAAGCAATGCTCAGCTAGACACAGAGGTTATCAATGCACTAATAAAAGTCACCAAAGATATCAACATATAAACTTTAATTAATGGGAAAGCAATTTTAAGGGGAGTTGAAGTGCATGATTAAATCAATGACACAAGCCCATCAATCATGACCAATTAAAGTGTACTAATACAATAAAACAAAACTACTTAATGAATTGAATACATGCAGGACCTTCTTACAGCTCTTGTATCTTCGTTCAAGGTGTGTCTTGTGCTGCTACTTCGTCTGAATTCGGCTTAGGGTTTCTGTGGTCTTCGGTCTTCTAAAACTCTAGGCTCTGTCCCCCTGAAATTCGTCTGACCTTGGGGTATTTATAGTTTCTGTCTGAGGGCTAGATGCGGCGCATAGGATAAGTAGATGCGGCGCATTGACTTAACTTCGCGTGGGGTCCAAGATTAATATATTCAGAAATATTCGTACACCGCCAGAAGATGCGGCGTAACTCCATTCTTAGATGCGGCGCATGTCCTTTCTGTCTTGGATCGTAGCTTGTGAAATCTTGATAGTGATGCGCCGTATATAATAAGTAGGATGCGGCGTATCTGGAGCAGAATGATCTTGATCTTGTACATTTCAGTAGACTCTTAACTTCTTGCTTGTTTTGCTCCATAATTAGTCCAAAATCGCCAAGTTTCACATAATACTTGTTTTTACCTGAGAATTACAAAAGTAAACATTAACGTATCAATTCTCACAGATAATATAATAAAACAAGTCAAATAAATAGGATAAATGATGGTAATAAAATGTACTTATTTGAGTTCATCAGATAGTAAAAATAATTATCTTGTAAGTGTTCAAAACTACCACAATGATGACAAGCCTTATTGATCATCTCAAAGTAACTTCCTAACCTTTGAGATATCATTCCATTCCAACTTCTCTGGTTACCTCTAGGCCTGTTTGTGATCTGCCTAGGTTGCTTAGTGTACTTAACAAATTTCTTAGACTCTTTGGTACCAACACTAGGTTTGACAAATTTAATCTGCTCAACACTAGGTTTGACTGTTACACTCTCAACCTTAGGTTCATCCTTTTCCTGTTCCTCATCATCATCAGACACCCAATCCTCAATAATGGGTGCATCAGAAAACTTTCTTTCAGTCTTAGGTTTTTCCTTATCAGATTCACTACTTTCTCCTAAAGACTTAACATTTGACTCACTTAAACAAGACAATTCTGGAATAGGAGGTACATACTTTCCTGTTATTGAAGGAGGAACTTCATTATAACCTATGCCACTACCTCTTCTCATTAACTGACACTCAATTGTCTTATTAACACTTTCAGATGAAAACTCAAGCTTATTAACCTTAACCTGATGATTTTCTAATTCCTTATAAGCTGCATCTTTTTTTTTTCCAGCCTTTTCTATTCTTTTAGAAAGTACTGTAACCTCATGTTCTTTTACAAAAAGTTTACCTTCAAGAACATTTACTTTTTCTACATATTCTAACTCATTTTCTTTGAAAAAGTCAAGTCTTTCCTCAACAGATTTTAGACCTACCTTATAGCCTAAATTGTCTAATTTTAACATTTTTACCTATTCCATTAGCTTTTCATTCCTAGCCTTAAGTTCTTCAATAGTATCTAAACAAGACTTAAATGAACAACTAGAACTGTTAGATACCTCAGAATCAGAACTTGATGCAGAAGAGTAGGCCATAAGAGCAAAGTTAGGTCCTTCAGCTGCTTGATCACTCCAGTCATATGCTCCAAGACCATCACATTGAGACACCAAAGCTGTAGAGTTTGTTGTTTCCCCAGCTTTCCTAGAGCTTTCGCCAGTCTTGTAATCTTGGCTTCTTGGAGCTCTGCATTCTCTTGCAAAGTGACCCTTCTTATGATAGTTGTAGCATTCAATCTTGGATTTATCAAAACCCAAGCTATCCTTCCCAATAATCTTGAGATTTCTTCCAGTCTTGTTCAAAAATCTTCTTGCCCTCACAGTCAACATTGCCATCTGCCACTTCAAGTCCATCTCTTCAAGATCATCTGGATGAATCTGCTCCAAATCTTCATGCATCATTTGAGAACTAGTAGATGCACCAGCCAGAAAAGCATAGATAACAGCATCACTCAAGTTATCAAGGGTTGTAGACCCTGCAGCATTAACTTGTGTGCCAGCAGTACTAACTCCATGAGCAATATTAACTACATCATTAGGACTGCTAGAACTGTTGTTTGAGGAGGACACAAAAGCTAAGTTTTGTGTGCTTGTTGATGAGCTAGATGACCCTTTAACTTCAGGCTCATAGACTTTAAGGTTGTTGTACAGATCATCTAAACTCATAGTATCAAGATCATCCTTGTTTCTCCATACCACAATGTGTGTGTTCCACTCTGGTGATAAGCTTCTCAAAAACTTTTGATTGACATCTTCTTAAGAAATTGAGACTTCTACAAGTGCCAATTGACTGATGAGTTTGTGAAGCCTGTCAAAGGTTTGATCAAGATTTTCAAAACTTGAAGCAGCAAAATTTTCATATTGTTGCTTCAAGAGGTTCTTTCTTGTCTTCTTGGTTGCAGCATTCCCTCCAAATCTTGTCTCGATTGCTTTTAGCAACTGTTTAGCATCCTTGATATGATTGAAGGTTAGCTGATGATCATTAGGAATTCCCATCATAAGAGTACTTCTGGCCTTTACTTCAAGCCTTCTTTGTGCCTTGTCTTTAGCAGTCTTGATAGTCCTAATAGTAATAACACCTTCAGCAGAAGTTTCAGTCTTAGGTAGTTGATTACCATTCTCTATGACCTCCCACATAGAGTAATCAACCATCTGGATGTACTGCTCTATCCTCATTCTCCATAGCTCATATTCTCCAGACTTGAGCATGGGGACATTTGATGCAGTAATCATGTGAGTAGATTATGAGTCCATGTCTTCCTTCTTCAGTGAGATGAATTGCAACAGGTTCTTCTTGATTCACAGTCTCTAGATAACCTGGCTCTGATACCACTTGTTGATCCTAGTTAAGCACTTGATCGAATCCATTAGCTTGTAAAGGTTTAGCTATGCTAGATAAATCTAACACAACTAGGTGTAGAAACTGCCTTGTAACTTATCAAACACAATGCGAAATCTTGTATTTGATCTTAAGAAGAACTTAATAATGAACAATGAATATCAAACTAAACACTTCAATATTATTAATAATATGAATACTCTCTAAGTATTAGGGTTTACAACCTTGAAGTTTTCTATCTTAAAGCCGTATAACTATCTATGCCCTAGGTCCTGCTTTTATAGACTAAGGAGTCCTAGTCGGCTTACAATAACTTTTTACACATGATAAATCTTTATAGAATCTTTTCTATATTTATCTAAACATACTATACATAATAACCGACTCTAATACACTAGCAACACTAATAACGTATTAGCAATACTAACTAAATGTTCTAGCAGTATTAATCTTGTAGCAACATTAATCTTCCATAAGCAGCATTAACTTCATAACCAGCAGCATTAATAACTTGTTGTATTTCCTTTGTAGTATCTGAGCAGTCTTAACAATGTAAGCAGCAGTAACTTCAAGAAACCTTTAAAACCCAACAACTTTGATTCGAATCTTTTGTGTAATCAATCAACACCAATATGAACACTACACTAAACTATCTAATATAAATAATGAATGTAAGGAAAAGAGATGGAAAGATCAAACCGGGACAAAGAGATTTATAGTGGTTCGGTCATGAAGCTCTTCTTTGCCCTACTCCCCTCCCCGAGTACCACACTCGAGAGTTTCAAGCACTATGTCAACAAACCTCCCTTCAGGCGGAGAAAACCGTACAACGTTGCTTATCCTATTTTCCGACACTGATGCGTGGTTTTGTAACCTTACAACAGGTTTTACCTCTCGAGGGATCTCAAGAGGCTTACAACCCCACCAGGCAGTGTACCTGACCGATGTAGTATAGTGTAGTGGTAAGTACGGGGGATTGATCGTTCTCCACAGGGAATAGTGTTCGTTAGGTATGAAAGGCTACTCTAATTAGGTCTAAGGATTGAGGAAGATTCTTTTTATGTTTTTATAATTTTTATGAAAGCAAGTAAAATCTCGGTTTTGAAGGAGTGGGCGGAATTAGTTGCTAGTCAACTAACCCAAATTACTACAAATGCAAATAAAATAAAATAACAAAAATGAAAAGTGGTGAGAAACTTATGTGTAGAGAAATGTGTTTACTTAGATTTCCTTACTCCCTAACTATCTTTTACCGGTTAATTAGTGTGTATTAGTTGCGTGGATGACGGGTGTATTCCTTAATACCATTCGTGGGGTGGCGTACTTACTTCCCCAAACTCTACAAGCTCCTACTTCACTCCTATGTCGAGCCGGCTAGGAAGCTCCTAACATGGGATCACTAGAATTCGCTTGTGCATTAAATACAACCATAAAAACCTTTAGTACGCGTTTGGTTCATGTTTCTTAAGACGTTCAAGCAAGTTACCGAATAGGAAGTTAGCCAGTTTTCTTAAGCCTAACATAGATAAACAATCATCCAATACAACTAACAACACACTAACAACCAATAATCAATAGCTAGGTTTCATTAGATCTAAGCAAACACAAGATAAAATTAGCCTAACATGTTAAACAAAAGACAAGCATAAGATAGAATCAAACAACACATAGACATATTGAATGATTAATTGATAACTTATCTTTCAATGAAACATGGAAGATCTCAAGGCTAAAAGCCCTGAAAAAGTAGCTAAAATCGTCTTAGGGTTTTATCCCAAAATTCCACACACTAAGCTCTCCCTTAATGACAAAAAATTAGAAAACTATATATAGACTTTTGCATCTGACGGCGTCACCTTATGGATTGTGACGCCATCACCTCGCCGCTTTTAGGGTTCTCGGATGACCATCTTGACGCCGTCCCTCTTTAATTCTCCAAAATCCGTTCTGGCCTATCAAGGCTTGACGCCCTCACCTCTTGAACGTGACGCCGTCCCCTTATGAATTAAGCCGTGACGCCCTTGATTTAGTTAAAGCGTGACGCCGTCAGAATTCACATGCTAACTCACTGGCCCGTCATGAGTAAATTTCACATCCCACTTTTCTTGCCAAGGCATGACGCCGTCAAGAGATGATTCTGACGCCGTCAAAGGTAAATTTCAGCCGATTTTGAGACTTTGTCGTATTCTTCACTTTAATGCTCCAAAAACGTCCAAAATGCCTCCTTTTCCAGATTTCTCCTCAAAAGTACCTAAAATGACAAAAGGAACGATTTAGGGCGATATTTGATCAAATAAATACGATTTCGGGCTTAAATGACCCCTTAAAAGCGGTACACTTTTCGCTTCATCAAATACCCTTACACTTGAGATTTGCTTGTCCTCAAGCAAATGCGCTTTTATTCTAATCAAAATACAAGTTAGGGGTCATTTAATGCTAACATAAAAGTAATTACAACAAATAATCGTTCCACTTCAATCATAATAAGCACGGAGATTACATACTAGCACCTCACAAGTAGTGTTTAGATACTCACATCTCTCAAGTGTCATCAAAATAAATCTCATAAATGAAAACGGAAAATATCTCTCACTACCTGTCATAGCAAATAGATTACCATAGGCTTGGGAAAGGATCGAAAACCTCCTCCACTAGGCGTAAGCACCAAAGATAAACTATCAAAGAGGGCTTTTAAATGGGTTGTAATGTTAGGTGTAGGGAAAAGGAAAACACGGTTTGGTTGGATAAAGGATATTTTACTGGTGGCGAGTTAAAAATCTTGGTCAATTACATGTACTATACAATGTTGCTAAGCCAAGACTAGACTCGATCTTAAGCTAGAAACGAAATAACAAAATAACAAAAACATAAAACAAACATAAAATAAAACGGGATGGTAGTCCGTATGTTTTTTCTATTTTTCATTTTCTCATTTTTTTTGTATTTTTCTTGATTTTTCGATTTTTTTTTTTTTTTTTTTTTTTTTTTTTTTTTTGCATACACTTTTGCCCTACCATCCAAAATAATACATCATAGGGGCATTGCATTCCCCTTACACTTGAATTTTTACATAACTTTACAATTACTAATCTAATGACTCGAATTAAGATAACTGAAAAACTTGGAGTACTTTTAAAATATTTAGCACATATGGGGGTAATAAATGATGTTCTTCCCCATTACTCCATTATACTAGTACTTTACCCATGAGTCCCAATCGTCCCAAAACAATATGTACAAGGATATGACTCGACTTAGCAACCATGTAATCAACTAGATAATTAACTTGGGTTTAAACAAATGTTGTCACAATAATGCACTAAAAATGAGTGCATACAAGGTAGGCTAAGGCGATTTGGGTGTACATTTTAGTGGGGTGTAACAAATTCTTCCTTTAAGTAAAATGCTTAAAGGTCGAAACGAAAAGATAGGCTCTGAGGGGTGTACTAGGGGTATCGTGTACTAAAAATGAGTACAACGCAAAGGGTGTGGGAGAATTACTTGACCAATGTAGCCAATGTAATTATAACAAAAACACAGGTGTAAAACAATGGGTTAATCCTAATGCCTCTTATCATGTAGTAAATCTAACTACACGAATGTAGTCTCACTTGTGGCCTTGGAATGGTCCTAACGCAAGTTCTAGAATCTAAGTGCTACCGGTACACACATCATAGCATAAATGCTTTTCCTACCAATTCTAGGGGCGAACCTCACATATTTGGGGGTGGAAAATTTTTTAGTGGTACGGTTTTTGTGCTAGTCATATAACTCCTATCCGTGAGACGCTCATTAAGATCAAAGTTTCACTCCTATATGTTGTAAAAAATTTTAAATTTGGCACTAAAATTACCTTAACAAGTATTTCTCTCAGTTTTATTACACATCTACTATTAAACAAACAAAAATCAAGCGCAATTGTATTCTCTAAAATCGTACTTTTACCCTCCCCTTACACTTAAGATGAACATTGTCCCCAATGTTCAAAATAAAAAGATGTAAAAGAAAAAAGTAAAAGAATGAAATCAAATACTCCCCTGATTCGCTCGTTGGATAGTGAAATTACACGGTTAAATCTTCTTCCAAAGAGAATGTTGAAGCTCCATGACTAATGCATCGCCATAAGCTTGATTCCATAAACATCTCCTTGTCCAAAATAACCTGTTAAACCTGAGAAAGCAAACACGAAAACCTGCATAACATCGGCGGGATAAAATCTATATATAAGGATATAATGCTTGTGGAATGATAATTTTTGCAGATTCCTGGAGATTATAAGTTGGAGATTTTAATAAAAACTTTTTATGAAAACAAAACCTTCAAAAATTTCTGGAAATTAAATCTGACGCCGTCAGGTTATAACCCCTGACGCCGTCAGAAATGACCTGACAAAAATTTTCATTTTAAGTTTCCGGAAAATTTCTGGAAAAACTTTTACCTTACTTCCTGGAAATCCTGCAAAACATCATTATGACTCGATACAAGCATTTGACTCAAACAAATACGAATATGTATGCTAATTTATTATTATTATGATTCATGTTAATTTGTGTTCTAATAAACCGATTTAGATTTCCCTTACACTTATCTTTTGCAAAATACCTCTATATGTAGTTAAGACGAAGTTAAAAACAAAATAAAGCATTTTCACAATTTTCTTTTTAACATGAATCAATAATGATAAAAATTAAACACACATACGGAAGCAAATAAAATCAGACAAACAAATAAATAAACACACAAAGCAAATAAAGCAAATAAAGCTTGGGTTGCCTCCCAAGAAGCGCTTTTCTTTATTAACGAGTCTTGTAGCTAGACTCAAAGTCAGGCTCATCTAGTGTCGCTTATGCTCACGTATCCGAGTGTGAGCCATCTAATTGTTGCCTCATCTTTCTTGTATTCATCATTTAGCTCCAAACATCCATGATAGTATCTCTTATTTTTCTCATGTGGATATTTGAGCCCCTTCCTCTTATCATTCTCACTTAACAAGTCGATAGGCATAATTCGATTGCAAGATTCGATGGGGTAGTTCTTAAACCTAGGATGTGCTCGGGGCATTTGATAGACAAAATCTTCATCCCCATCCGAGAATGTAATTAACCCGTCCACAAGTTTTTCGTCAAGGTTGGTCAACCTTTTGAAGGGTTCTCCAAAAATGACTTGGGTTAATTTGTCATTGATAAATTCTCCTAAGTTCTCCATAACCATAAAATCCACCACATACACAAAACTTCCTACGAACACGTGTAGTGGCTTAATCCTAGCAACAATGTTATCTCCTTGATATTCAAGCTCATCTACAATGATTTTATTATAATTAGCGCGAGAGATAATGTTCATAGGCAAAGACGAGTTAAGATAAGCATAAAAATCATGATAACCAATTTTACACGGGAATTGCATGTTAAAGAGGCTATCCTTTTCGATCTTAGTCCTAGGGTCAACATACTTAAAGGGATCAATTTCCTCTTTTCCCCATTCCTCGTTAACTACTTCTCCATTATCGATATCCTCATCGGAGTCTGAGTAGTAAAATGGACTAACATAGTCATTCTCATGGTCAGACTCCTCCATCTCAGAATTGTTACCAAAGTGGTGGTCGGGTGAAAGGTTGTTGTTTGCTACTATGGGGGCGGGAACGGGTAGTTGAAAATTTGCACGGCGAAAAACACGAATAACAGGGATCAAATGACCAATGTTACTCATGAGGTAAGTGGAAGGTATCACAAACAAAAGCACAAAGAAATAAGATAGACTAAAGAAAACCTAGAAAAATAAAATAAAAAATCTCACTAGAAAGGAATCTAGTGAGTAGACCTAATAGAAATAAAAATTCAACCTAAACAATAACTATTCCCCGGCAGCGGCGCCAAAAACTTGATGCGTGGTTTTGTAACCTTACAACAGGTTTTACCTCTCGAGGGATCTCAAGAGGCTTACAACCCCACCAGGCAGTGTACCTGACCGATGTAGTATAGTGTAGTGGTAAGTACGGGGGATTGATCGTTCTCCACAGGGAATAGTGTTCGTTAGGTATGAAAGGCTACTCTAATTAGGTCTAAGGATTGAGGAAGATTCTTTTTATGTTTTTATAATTTTTATGAAAGCAAGTAAAATCTCGGTTTTGAAGGAGTGGGCGGAATTAGTTGCTAGTCAACTAACCCAAATTACTACAAATGCAAATAAAATAAAATAACAAAAATGAAAAGTGGTGAGAAACTTATGTGTAGAGAAATGTGTTTACTTAGATTTCCTTACTCCCTAACTATCTTTTACCGGTTAATTAGTGTGTATTAGTTGCGTGGATGACGGGTGTATTCCTTAATACCATTCGTGGGGTGGCGTACTTACTTCCCCAAACTCTACAAGCTCCTACTTCACTCCTATGTCGAGCCGGCTAGGAAGCTCCTAACATGGGATCACTAGAATTCGCTTGTGCATTAAATACAACCATAAAAACCTTTAGTACGCGTTTGGTTCATGTTTCTTAAGACGTTCAAGCAAGTTACCGAATAGGAAGTTAGCCAGTTTTCTTAAGCCTAACATAGATAAACAATCATCCAATACAACTAACAACACACTAACAACCAATAATCAATAGCTAGGTTTCATTAGATCTAAGCAAACACAAGATAAAATTAGCCTAACATGTTAAACAAAAGACAAGCATAAGATAGAATCAAACAACACATAGACATATTGAATGATTAATTGATAACTTATCTTTCAATGAAACATGGAAGATCTCAAGGCTAAAAGCCCTGAAAAAGTAGCTAAAATCGTCTTAGGGTTTTATCCCAAAATTCCACACACTAAGCTCTCCCTTAATGACAAAAAATTAGAAAACTATATATAGACTTTTGCATCTGACGGCGTCACCTTATGGATTGTGACGCCGTCACCTCGCCGCTTTTAGGGTTCTCGGATGACCATCTTGACGCCGTCCCTCTTTAATTCTCCAAAATCCGTTCTGGCCTATCAAGGCTTGACGCCCTCACCTCTTGAACGTGACGCCGTCCCCTTATGAATTAAGCCGTGACGCCCTTGATTTAGTTAAAGCGTGACGCCGTCAGAATTCACATGCTAACTCACTGGCCCGTCATGAGTAAATTTCACATCCCACTTTTCTTGCCAAGGCATGACGCCGTCAAGAGATGATTCTGACGCCGTCAAAGGTAAATTTCAGCCGATTTTGAGACTTTGTCGTATTCTTCACTTTAATGCTCCAAAAACGTCCAAAATGCCTCCTTTTCCAGATTTCTCCTCAAAAGTACCTAAAATGACAAAAGGAACGATTTAGGGCGATATTTGATCAAATAAATACGATTTCGGGCTTAAATGACCCCTTAAAAGCGGTACACTTTTCGCTTCATCAGACACTAAGCTAAATGTCGAGTGCTAATCTTAGCTAGCACCAATCTACCACGATCCACGCGATCCTTTCTACTTCACAAAATCAACACCCTTGACTCAATCTACCCGATCCTTGATCCACTTGATCAATACACTAAACCACAAGCTACAAGAGATCTCCAAGATCTCGACAAGATCACAATGATCAACCCTCACTTGACTCAATCTACCCTATCTACCCTTGATCAACTTGATCAACACACTAGCTCACAAGCTACAAGAGATATTCAATATCTCTATAAGATCACAATGATCTTTTCTCACAAACTCTCAAAAGAAAAATGAACTTAATGTATACAAAGATACAACAAGTATGTAACAAGTGTTACAAGTGCTCTAACTATAACTACAACACTTTGTATCTTCTTTGATACTTTGTGTTCTTCTCTTGCAATAGAAGAGGAATGAAGGTGATCACTTGGTTGGATGATTGGATCATTCTTTAAACAAAAGAAAACTAAACTAAATGATCAAGAAGAAAAGATGTGATGAGAGTATTAAACTCAGAAAGTTCTGTGTGAAAAAGGATGCCCAAAAACTGTGAAGAGGGCTGGTATTTATAGGCAGAAAAAATCTAGCCGTTACAGGTACACGGTACCACTAAATCACCCATGGTACCACTAAATTTAGTGGTACCGTGCCAGACAAAAACGCTCCTCTTTTTGTCTTTAGTGGTGAAAATTTATTTGGGGAAGTTTGGAGCTGATTTTGGGGGGGAAATAGCTGTTATGTTATTTGAACTTATTTTTCCAATAAAACATTTCTTAATTATTCAAAAATAACTTGTAAAGTATATTTTTGAAAAAATGTTTTGTCACATTAAAAATATGAAGTTTTAAACACAAATTCACTTCTTTGATCATTTGTCAAGTTGTAAATTTGTTTGTGCATACCTAGAGTGATTTGCGTAGAAATGGGATCTTTCGACTAAAAACTTGTTTACGTTAAATTTAACGTAAAGTGTTTTCACATTTTGTCATCCTCAAAATGTGAAGTTATCAAAAGATATAATTAACGTTTTTAGAACATTATTTGCATCAACACAAAGTCCCATGTTAATAGTTCTTCGTAGGTACCGAAAGATTGGTAGGCCTTGCCTAAAACCGTTTAACCACTTGGAGGTGAAGTTTGGTAGGCCTTGCCAAAAACCGTGCTAATAAGCAAACAGCAAAGTCAATGTCGGGTTGACTAGCAGTAAGGTACATGAGAGAACCAATCATGCTCCGATATTTCTTCGGACGGGTTTCCCAAATAAATCAGCACCGATTTTTGGTGAAGTGACCATTGGTGTACCAACAGAGTCGCAATTTTCCATACCATGTTTTTTCAAAATCTCAATTGTATATTTAGCTTGATTAATAAAAATACCACGAGGGGATTGGTGTATTTGTAAACCAAGAAAGAATTTAAGTTCCCCTATCATGGACATTTCAAATTTGCTTTTCATGAGATTTTCAAAATGTTTTGAATGATTCGGATTAGTGGACCCAAAGATAATGTCGTCCACGTAAATCTGAACTATTAAAATGTCATCTTTGTATACTCTTGTGAACAAGGTAGGATCAACAGTTCCTTTGGTGAAATATACCACACTCTTGGAGCTTGTTTTAAACCATAAATGGCTTTCTTTAGCTTGTAGACGTATTCTGGATGTTCCTTATCGATGAATCCTTCTGGCTGACTCACATACACTTCTTCTTTCAGAGTTCCATTCAAGAATGCCGTCTTGATGTCCATCTGATATACTGTGATGTTTTTGTGAGCTGCATAGGCTAAGAAAATCCGGACTGCTTCAAGTCTTGCTACTGGCGCGAATGATTCTTCGAAATCTATCCCTTCTTCCTGTCGGAATCCTTTAGCCACGAGACGAGCTTTGTTGCGAATTACAGTCATTTCTTCATCCTTTTTGTTCTTCCATAACCATTTGAGATCAATAACAAGTTTTTCAATTGGTCTTGGAACTAATTCCCAACTATCATGTAAACGGTATTGAAGAATTTCTTCCTGCATCGTTTCTATCCATGCATTTTCTGCCATTGCTTCCCGAATGTTCTTTGGTTCTTTGAGGCTTATTGAGCAAATGTAAATACATATTTCGGGGTCTGTGGCAAGTTGTCTTCTCGTCTGAACTGGTCTTGAAGGTTCACCAATAACTTGTTCAATTGGATGGTCTTTACTTCACTGGAGTGTAGAAGGGTACCTTGGGTTTAATGTATGCGTGTTAGATGGTTCTTGCAACCTTGAAGATGATTCAGCCGAATCCGTAGCAAACAGGTTTTCGAATACCTCTTCTTCTAACGCAGCATCATTTTGGTTATTTGTTGTTTCTTCTTGAAGTGGTGTACTTTGGTTTTGCTTATCAACTCTTGGTAGAACAATTTCAAATACTGGAGTTGCTGGAGTAGATGTAGATGATGTTGAGGGAGTTGGTGCGTCAGCTTCGATTGTAGTAGATGCATCTTGTGGTGGTGGTGGTGGTTGATGGTTTTGAGCGGGTGCAGCGGAATGTTGTTGTGATGCATTTGTCAAAGTTCCACCATAGTATTCATCAAACATTAACTCGAAGAAATTTTCCAGTTCTTGTTCTGAAGGTTTGTCAGTGGGTGTTGATTGAGCTCCTTGAGGTATGAGTCCTGAACTAATGTGTCCAGAAGTCTGCGGGTTTGGTGCGGGTCCTAATCTGTTTTGATTAGAAGCCATCGGGTTAAGCGCGGGTTCTAGAGCGAGTCTCTCAAAAGTGTTTGGTGCGGGTCCTATTCTGTTCCTCGGTCTCACGGTCGTTATGTTAGGTAGTACGTCGAAAACGGAGTTACGGTTCAAAAGTTATGGCCATTTAAAGTTTTGTCGTAAAAAGTCAACTCTAAGATGCAAAAAATCAACCAAAATCCCAATATTCGAAACTTTCCCTATTCGAAACTTTCACTATTCAAAATTTTCTAGCTATTCAAAATTTTCTGCTAATTCGAAACTTTCTTCTTATTCGAAACTGTCACTATTCGAAATTTTGACTATTCGAAATTTTGAGCCTTATTCGAAATTTTTGCTTTTTGAAATTTTCAGCTATTCAAAATTTTCAGTTATTCAAAATTTTGCAACTTTCTAATTAGTACAAATTAGAAGTTTTTCCACAAGTCGAAGTGTTTTTCTCACTTATACAAGAAAGAAGAACACTGAGTAATCCACGAATCCTGAAAAAACTGTCGTGTATGCTTATTCAAAATTTTAGGGTTTTGCTATTAGAAACTTTAGGGTTTAACTATTCAAAAATTTGACAGACCACACTATTCTAAAGTTTAGGGTTTAACTATTCGAAATTTTCCCAAATTTTTCAAAACACTAAAAATCGGCCAAGAAATGTTTCTAACCAAGATTTTCTTGTACAACTAAGCTTAAAAACACTAAAACTTAAAGAAAGTTGCAAACTTTAACACTTATAATACCAAATAAGCATATTCGAAATTTGCAAGAACATGAAAAGTACGAATCCAAAACTCAAAATTTAACCAAAACACAAAAGGTTTATAACACTAGTTTGTAATAAAAAAAAGTGATAAAACCACCCAAAAAAAAGAAAAAAAAAAAAAAAAAAAAAAACCCCCACCCAAAAAAAAGTAAGCAACTTTTAAGAAAAATACAAGTAGAAAGCTAGAAAAAAACATGACAACAAAACTCAAATCACTCATAAATCATTGTTAGGCGATTGATACCACTTGTAGGACCTTAGATCTAGTAACTTATCACACACTATTGATGCACGAATGGTGGCAAGAGTATATATGTATGTCATATGGAATAGAGAGAAAGAGAATAGAAAGAAAATAGAATATATTTCATAAAACAGACACAATACACACTCAAGCACGCACCTCAAATGGCACATTTGAGGTGTTTATATAGTAAACATAAAATGCCCTAATGGGCTTGGCATGGGCTTCGTTTGGCTTGTGGATTGGGTTTGGATTACATTAAACATAAATAGACTAGCTTATCATAACTACTAACCTATTAGCTTAGCCCAATCCACGAGCCCATTGACTAATCTATGACATTTTCTATAACATCTTACAAAGTTCCTATTTAGTGAATGACCATCACTTCTACTTTAATGCTAACACCTTCTTTCTCCTTTCATCACTTTACTCCTTTTTTCAATCATACCTAAGGACTTCTAAATCTAATCTATTGGAATTGTCCTTGGGTAGATCCCACCGGCTCTGGCGGATCATAGGACATAAACCTAACCATAATCACCTTATTACTCCATGATTATCCTAGGTTAATTGATCACATGCCATAAAACCTTTTGTGAAAATCTCTCAAAGTGTTTATAATTATAAAACATATTTTGCTAACACTTCGAGAGTTTTGCATTTTCTAAAATACTCCCCCTTCACATGTGCTCATAAGTTTTAAGATAGATTTACACATGGTGGGTAGAGTTTGCATTTTTGAATTGATCGATTTTCAGTGAACATGACTTATTCGAGACACGCTTACATCACTAGTTAGACTAGCTTGAAATTATTACCCGTCCTAGTCAAGTCCAAAGAAAGTCTCTCGAGACGGTACATTCTATTTAGACAAGTCTTATTCGAGACACGCTTACATCACTAGTTAGACTAGCTTGAAATTATTACCCGTCCAGGATAAGTCTTTTCGATTACTGACAATTAAGCTTCATCAATTCGTTGGTTATATCTGAGTCGAGCTCTTTTGAGATTCAACAACGATCTTTAAATATTTTTTATCACATTTTAATCACGTCTTCTCCCCCTTAAAAATAGCATATTCGTGATATTTTTGATATCAACTGATTAATAGAAAAGCTTTAGGAGAGATAGACGGGTTTTTTTTTTTTTATTATTATTTTATTTTTTTTGCATGAAATTGGAACATTTTCGATGTTTATACTCCCCCTTAATGAAAGCATATTTCAAACAGAAATTTAAAATCAATTAAGGGTTTGGAGGGAGTTATCTTTTTGAAATGCGAGTTATGTACTGAAATGTACATTAGTCTTTTTGTAGAAACGAGTTGTTGTTTGGAATCTCTTCGTTTGTTTATACTCGAACATTTTGAAAATGATTTCGTCTTTGAAAGTACGAGTTCTGATCTGAAATAATCAGAAGTCATCATTTAAGTTCGGGTTTCGTACTGAAGTATACGAAAGCCATAGTGAAGAAAATTTTGAGAAACGACATGTTTTAGAAAGCATTTTGGTAAACTCTCGCTCAAGCATCTGTACATGTCCGTATCATTGTTGAATGACATTTCTAGAGACGTACAGAATATCGATTATACGAGAGACATGTCGTGAGAAGAATATTTTTGGATTTTTGGATTTTATATTATTTTTGTATTTTTGAAAATTTTCTATTTTTGAATTTTGTTTTTGTTGGATTTTCAAATTTTGTATTTTGCTTTTCAAAAAATATTTACACCGAAGCTTTTTGAAAGATATTTTTCAAGAAGATTCGATAAGACGTTCTAGCTCCTCAGGAGTTAGGCTTCGCACGCCAATTCGTCAAACTAAATTGTCAAACCTATCTTTTGGAAGGGCTTTAGTAAATAGATCGGCGAGTTGGTAATCCGTCTTCACGAAAAATAATTCAATAGTACCCTCTTCTACGTGCTCTTTGATGAAGTGATAGCTGACTCTAATATGATTGGTCTTTGAGTGTTGTATGGGATTACACGAGATGGCTATGGCGCTTCTCGAGTCGCAATACAAAGGTATTTTGTCAAAAGTAAAGCCATAATCTGTGAGTTGTGTCCTCATCCATAGAACTTGGGCACAACACATAGATAGAGACACATACTCGGCTTCTGCGATTGATAATGCAGTACAATCTTGTTTTCTTGACAACCAGCCTACTAGCTTTTCACCCAAAAATTGTGCTCCTGCTTATTAACTTTTTGCTGTCACTTGGCACCCTGCGTGATCCGCATCTGAAAATTCTATTAGTTTAAACTCGAAATCCTTCAGATACCAAAGTCCCATGTTAATAGTTCTTCGTAGGTACCGAAAGATCCGTTTAACCTCTTAGAGGTGAAGTTCGGTAGGCCTTGCCTAAAACCGTGCTAATAAGCAAACAGCAAAGTCAATGTCGGGTCGACTAGCAGTAAGGTACATGAGAGAACCAATCATGCTCCGATATTTCTTCGGACGGGTTTCCCAAATAAATCAGCACCGATTTTTGGTGAAGTAACCATTGGTGTACCAACAGAGTCGCAATTTTCCATACCATGTTTTTTCAAAATCTCAATTGTATATTTAGCTTGATTAATAAAAATACCACGAGGGGATTGATGTATTTGTAAACCAAGAAAGAATTTAAGTTCTCCCATCATGAACATTTCAAATTTACTTTTCATGAGATTTTCAAAATATTTTGAATGATTCGGATTAGTGGACCCAAAGATAATGTCGTCCACGTAAATCTGAACAATCAAAATGTCATCTTTGTATTTTCTTGTAAATAAGGTAGGATCAACAGTTCCTTTGGTGAAATTGTTTTTTATCAGGAAAGATGATAGTTCGTCATACCACGCTCTTGGAGCTTGTTTTAAACCATAAATGGCTTTCTTTAGCTTGTAGACGTAGTCTGGATGTTCCTTGTCAATGAATCCTTCTAGCTGACTCACATACACTTCTTCTTTAAGAGTTCCATTCAAGAATGTAGTCTTGATGTCCATCTGATATACAATGATGTTCTTGTGAGCTGCATAGGCTAAAAAAATCCTGATAGCTTCAAGTCTTGCTACTGGCACGAATGATTCTTCGAAATCTATCCCTTCTTCCTGTCTAAATCCTTTAGCCACTAGACAAGCTTTGTTGCGAATTACAGTCATTTCTTCATCCTTTTTGTTTTTCCATAACCATTTGAGATCAATAACAAGTTTGTCAATTGTTCTTGGAACTAATTCCCAACTATCATGTAACTGGTATTGAAGAAGTTCCTCCTGCATCGCTTCTATCCATGCATTTTCTGCCATTGCTTCCTGAATGTTCTTTGGTTCTTTGAGGCTTATTGAGCAAATGTAAATGAACATCTCGGGGTCTGTGGCAAGTTGTCTTCTCGTCTGAACTGGCCTTGAAGGTTCACCAATAACTTGTTCAATTGGATGGTCTTTTGTCCATTGGAGTGTAGAAGGGTACCTTGGGTTTAACGTATGCGTGTTAGATGGTTCTTGTAACCTTGAAGATGATTCAGTAGATTTCGTAGCAAATGGGTTTTCAAATAACATCTTCTTTTAACGCAACATCGTTTTGATTATGTATTGGTTCTTCTTGAAATGAGGTGTGTTGATTTTGCTCATCAACTCTTGGTAGAACAATTTCAAGAATTGGAGTTTCTGGAGTAGATGTAGATGAGGTTGAGGGAGTTGGTGCGTCAGGTTCGGTTGTTGTGGATGCATCTTCTGGTGGTGGTGGTGGTTGATGGTGTTGAGCGGGTGCAGAGGAACGTTGTTGTGATGCATTTGTCGAAGTTCCACCATAGTGTTCATCAAACATTAACTCGAAGAAATTTTCCAGTTCTTGTTCTGAAGGTTTTTCAGTGGTTGTTGATTGAGCTCTTTGAGGTACGAGTCCTAAACTAATGTGTCCAGAAGTCTGTGGGTTTGGTGCGGGTCCTAATCTGTTTTGATTAGAAGCCATCGGGTTAAGCACGGGTTCTAGAGCAAGTCTCTCAGAAGCCATCTGTGAAATCTCGTTAAACTTCACATTCATCGTCTCCATTATCCTTTTTGTTCTTCTATTATACACCCGGAATGCCCTCGAGGTTTCTAAGTATCCAATGAAGATTCCAATATCACCCTTAGCTTTTAGCTTCCCTAGATCTTCTCTGTCGTTCGTTGGATAGCACAAAGCGCCAAACACGTGAAGGTATGAGATATCGGGTTTTTGATTGTTCACTAGCTCATATGGTGTTTTATTGAATCTTGGGTGGATTAGGGAACGGTTCTGAGTGAAACAAGCAGTGGCAACAGCATCAGCCCATAAGAATAATGGTATACTAGAATAAATTAGCATTGTGCGAGCAGCTTCTACAAGAGTTCAATTTCTTCTTTCAACTACCCATTTTGCTGTGGAGTTCTAACAATGGATGTCTGATGTGTGATTCCAGCATCTTCAAAATAAGTTCTTAACTCCTGATTTGTGAATTCTATGCCGTTGATTGTTCTTACAATCCTTACTGGAGCTTGAAGTAGGACTTGAATACGATTCAGAAAGGTGATGATGATGCCTGGTGCTTCGTCTTTTGACCTCAGAAATTTACCCAAGTATATCTTGAATAGTCATCGACGATAACAAGAATATACTTCTTTCCGTTTATGCTTTCAACTCTCATTGGGCCACATAAGTCCATGTGCAACGTATGTAACTTAGTTTCCGAACTGGGTATAGTTTTGGGTTTATATGATGCCTTTTTGCTTTTTCCAACTTCACAAGATGGACAAAGGTGTTCCGTGGTGTACTTGAACTTAGGGAGTCCGGTGATGATATTGTCTTTGTGATGTGTCTCGTGACTACTAGTTTTAAATTTATAACTCGAATTACCGGATAAAGCTAAGAACACACGGGCAAGTATGACCCTTTCGTATGTAGCTAGTTTTAGTTGGTAAGCCGAGGTCGTTCACTAGGATTTGGGTGTCTTCAATTGTGAAGGATCTATGTAACAATAAGCAATAAAAAGGTGGTAATTGGTTGTCACGTCCCAAAATACCATATAAGCAGCAAGTAACACGAAAGAGATGATTAAGCGAATTCAATAAGATTAAAAACAATACTTGTTTGGAACTAGTATATATATCAATGGAGTGTATGGAAGTTTCGTGTAGAAATCAAGCAATAGCATACAAAAATCATAAGCATACAATTCCAATTCAATGGGTAATATCATGAAATTGCATATATTACGGTTTAGACTAACACATCCTTTCGGCTTATGAATGTTATTATAAACCGAGTCATTATAAACTATTTGTTAGAAATATGAGTTTACCAATTTGTTCACAAGCGTCCTTTCAACCTATACTCTTGATTAAACCTTTATATGTCCATTTAACTTGTGTATGCATAGTTGTCAATTATGAAATACCAAACATATATGCGCATTAACATTTGGAACAAATCATGACAAGAAGTCCTTTCGTACTATAAATCTGGTTATGATTCATCAACAAGTTATTTAGACATGTTACAATTCAAACAAACTCATAAACAAAACCATATATCCATATTGCTAAAATGTCAAACACTCCATATCAATATTCACATGATTCCAAACAAGTAAACAAAACTACTCCATGATTATTTCAATCAAACACAAAGTCTCAACAATCATATCAATAACAAACATCTTGAAATATAAAAGTAACAAGGTTTACCCAAAGTATGAATAACAATAGGCAAAGGTGAAGGATTTATAGTAACCCTTAAGCCTCCAGGTGATTACAATAGTTCTACCAAGCTGGAAAACTATATCCAAACGCCTTCAACAGCCCTTGAGCACACTACACGAATTTGGCAGAAGTTTTTGGTTTTTTGGGAGAGATAGGTTGGTGAAAATTCGTCCTTGAGGGTGAAGGGTATAATTTCACAATGAAAACCAAGCCTAAGCACTTATGTATACAGTAGAAATCAACCCTTAGCCTCTAAGGATGAAACTTGGGCACTAAGTATCATAAAGTAGCAGGTTTAGGCGTTATTAGGGCCATATGATCGGACATGGGGCTTAATGGCACTTAATTACACATTAAAAATAACTTGGAAAGGTCATATTGGTCCAACCGATCGGATGCGGGGCCATGCCGATCGGCTGGGATGAGAAAAACCATCCATCCTATTCGGATGGAGAGCATCCTAATCGGTTGGAGTCCATCCTAATCGGATGGAGAGCATCCTAATCGGATGGAGGCTACTCAGCACACACTTTTTCATCTTTTTTCGTTTTTAGCTTCCGGTTTGCTCATGTTTTAATCGTGGCTCGTCATTCTTCAACAAAACTTGATATTTTCTTTATCTTGGGTCTTGTAAGCATTGATTTGTTGATTCTTTTGCTCTTTGAAAGGCTTCCAAGGCGATTCTTGATGTGGGAATCTGCATAAATCTTTATTTATTCATCATTTCTTCTTCTTTTCCTTCATTTTCTTTGTCGTGAGCTTTCATGAACCTAAAATAGAAATTATACTTTATTAAGTACCATAAGTTCATAAAAGTGACCAATATATATGCATAAAATCCATGATAACGCTCCTAAAAACATGTACAATTTGAGCGTTATCACTTTGGTTAATTTTTTGATGGTGTCGAAATTGAGATGGGATAATCTTCTAAGCCACAGCCAGGACTTTGTTCCAGATGCTCTTGTCATAAGACAAATTGGTGATGAAGAAGACATTTGGTTGATGTCGATAGCATATAAGTTGGTGCCGCGATTCCCAGTTAAGAGGTCAGCACCTTCCAAATTTCTTACGAAGCATGTATTTATCCTAAATGCAACCTATAAACCTGCATCACAAAACTGTTCGACTGAAAACAAATTGTGTCCCAACCCTTCGACATAGTAAACTCGAGTGATCAAATAATTCCCAACTTGAAGATCTTCATAGCGCAGAATAGCTACTACATGATCATTTCCAAAGCATACAGTTCCCATGAATTTCCATATGAAATTGATCAGCAGCTTTAGATTCCCGGTCATGTGCTTGGAGCAACCCGAGTCGACGATCCAAAGACATATTTCGATAACCTGCGAAGAACAGAAGAGTTTGTTTTTGGAAACCGTTTGGAAGTTGGTTCCTTGGGGTTAGGAGTAAAATCCAGATCACACTCATAGAAAGTTTCTACTGGTTCAACTGGAACATCATTCCATATGCCATTCTGAAGTATGAACACTCTACCCGTTGGTTTCCATACACAATTTTTAAGGTAATAATTATGTATTTTACTACCAGTGTTTAACCTAAATCGTGCAACTATTCTTCCTATTGATCTACCACTAGTTCTTTTTGGAACGTTCTTCTGTTCAGTTTTAACATTCACATTTTTTGAAACATAATCATCATGAACATCATCATTAAATAACCTTTTCTTGCACATTAAACAAACAGAGTCATTACAAGCATTAGAAACAGTACGTTTGACATTACATTCAGATGAAATATGTCTCTTATTGCAAAGCGGTAAATTCCTAGGGTGTTCTTCTACTTCTTCAACTTTATTCATGCATCTACTCTTAGAGACAGGCGAGACTCTATTGTTCCTTGTATTGCTCCTAGGCTGTAGTCTGCTGCTCCTAGAGGTGCTTTCTAGTCCTGTAGAAGGTAAGGCACACGCATTAGGATTCACATTGTTGTCCTTAGAAGTATTAGCATCTTTCCTAGACTCTTTAGGATTACCTTTTACGCTCTTGTTGTTTGTCACATATGTTTTAGATGTGGAGGTAGACGCAATAGTGGGACTAATCCTATAAAGGCCAGGTGCTATCACTTTTGGTGTTTCGACAACCGCTTTTCCTTTATCAACAATATTTTCTTTTTCATTTTGCTTGGGCAAGGGTGTTGGAGTGACCGGTTTTGTCAAATCATTTTTTCACATCGACTTTGGAACAAATTGAGAAATCGACATTTTTGGTTTAACAACCGGTTTTGAAGTATTTGGTTTGTTCGAAGTCGATGGTTTTGCAAACTTAGTATCCACACCCTTCCCTTTTGGACTTTCCAGCTAAGCCCTCAAAAGATCATTTTGTTCTTTCATGTTTTTGAAGGCACGCTCATACGACAGTTTGTCATACTTGCATTCTTCGCTTTTTCGATCAAATTGTTTAAAATATGACATATTTTCTTTTTCAAGTTTTATAAGAGCATTTTCATTTTTTGAAACAATTTCGGAGGTCTCAGCTCGCAGTCTTTCATCGTCTTCAACAGAATATATTTGTAAAATGATGGACATAATATCAGTAGACAGAACTACTTCGAAGAGAGAATCATTTATATTTTCCAAAACATTGATTTTTCCAATAGATTCATTGGCTTTCTTTATCAGGGATTTGTGGTCCTTGACAAATTCAACTGTTTCATTTAAAAATGTTTGTTCAAAATGAATTACTCATGCATTAATGTTATTAATTTGAGGAGCAAATTCACTTTCAAGAATCTTTTTCAGTTGTAAATGGACAGTTGAATTCCAATTGTTCTCAGTGGTCTCATTTTAGATTCTAAAGTAGTTTAAAGTTGCCCAATTCTGGTTTTAATATCATCAAAAAAATCCTCTGGCAGTACTGGTGTTAAAAATGTTGTTTGAAGGCATCTATTCCATGGTTGAAAGAGATTTGGAAACAACTACCGGGTTAGAAACTTGTTTTGAGATGCCTCGGCTTTTGGAAAACTCAGATGTTTGTTTTTGTGGAACAAAAGTAATTCCAGAAAAGTTTGTTCAGTTTGTTGTAATCAATTGATTTTTGGTCTGGATTTTTTTGTTTCATTTTGGTTTGACTCTCTTCAGCAAGTTCTAATGTTTCCATATAATCACGAACAATAGGATGATCATGCTCAGTAAACAAAACATTTCCATTATACAAAGTATTCTGTTCTTTCTGAGCTTTCTTGAGAATACAAGGAGTTTTGTTACCTAAAGCCATTTTTTGTTTTGTATGGTAAAGCGGATCACTTTGATTAGTGAGCATATGAATTGTTTGACTTGAATGACCCGTTTTAACCAGTAAGTTTTCTAGTTTTTTAATCTTATGTTCTGACTCTATGATTTCGTCCAAAAGTTTATCTTCTTTCTTTGCAAAGTCCTTTTTCAACTCATCACGTTCTTTTACAAGATTGGTATAAGCTGATTTTTGTTTTGAAAGTTGGTTTGTTAAATCAAAAATTTCTTGTTTTAAAGAATTGATGGTTTTTGTCGAACTGGTTTGAAGTTCATCAAATTTGTTTCGCAATTGCCTCTCTTTAACAAGTAACTTCTTATAACCAATTTCAAATTATGACTCGCGTTTTATATCAATCTGAAAACTTTTTTCCTTTTCCTTGTATCTCTCAAGCTCAGCGGTCAATTTCTCATTCGCGGCTTTAACTTCGCGATTGACATTTTTCACTTTCTCAATTTCAATGCTACAATTATTCAATAATGATTCAAAGACAGCACGTGTTTCCTCATCATTCTCAACATGCTGTGAAACTGAGCCTCCACTATGATTCATAGCTGGAGTTGCCGAATTAATATTGCTACTACTCGGCTTGTCCAGGTATGTATCATAAGTGGGTGCTGGAGTCTCAGAATGTTATTCCTCATGAAGAGACATATCAAATATATCATTATTGTGGCATGTTTTGAATAATGGTACCTCAGAGAGTGCATTGGTGTCATAAACAGGAGGTGTGTCAGAGTCCATGCCGTACTTAGCCTTCTGAAGATTTTCCATAAAGATGCAGTTTGCATTGATGTCCTCTCGATCTTCCATGTCATCCATAAGAGCCATAACATTTTCCTCAGCAGACAGTTGAAACCCTGCTTATTCCTTCTGTGCCAACATAAACGCTTTCAGCAGATACACTGTATCCTTCTTTCTCGGCTTAGTAGGACAGTTCCTTGCAATATGACCTACACCTTGACAGTTGAAACACTTCATCGGATTACCCTGATTCACATTTCCATAATTCCCAACAACTGGAGCTGCAACATTTCCAATCTGGTTACCCACTGCCTGATTCCCAACATTCTGACCCCTCTGATTTCCAACAAACTGACCCATCTGATTCCCTGTATACTGACCCAACTGATTCCTTGCATACTGTCCTACATTTTGCATATTCTGATTACCCATGTGAAATCCAGTAGCATATCCCTGCTGATTCCCAATAACTCCAACCATTTACTTATTGAGAGTGTTTGATGAAATCCTTTGGTTGTTGTTTGTTGGTGTAGAATAGCGTCCTTGGAATGTCTTTGTCAAATAAGCAAATGCTTGTGTCAAAGCAGCAATAGATTCATCATTGTCAGTGAATTCTGGTTCTTGAAATTGTGGATATTGTTGTTGTGGAATAACATGTTGTTGTTGTGGGAGAATTATTGTTGCGGGATGATAGTAGTTTGTTGTGAAATGTATTGTGGTTGCATGTAGTTGTGAATGGAAGATGATGATGGTTGATGTGGTGTGTTCACTGGTAAAGGTGTTGGTGTGTTAGCAATGAATGCGAGAGGATCATGCTTTTTAGCAAGTAATTCTGCCCTGACTTCATTTGCCTCAACTTGGTTCTGCTTTAAGAAGTCGTACAACTGATCATAGTTAACTTAATGCAAGTTCTTTGTCTGATAAACAATGGTGACATATCCTCCACATTCTGGTTGTAACTCGTTCAGAAACTTCATGTGTTTGTTTCATTAAGATGTTTTATGTCTGAATCTGACTACCACATCTTACCTGTAAGAGGTGGCTAGAAAGTCTAAGTCTGAACGAAATAATGTTGTTTGTTTTTTTATAATTGTCTGAATGATTTTAATTGCTCGTTTATACAATTTATTTAAGTAACTTATGTAAATATGAAACAAGATTTTTTATCGTAAATATAACATAGTTAATAAACCATCAAATATATTATATTAACACGAGTCTTCAATCTCTTATCGAGTAAGAGGCAGTAAGATAAGTCCCCCACCTCTTACCGATAAGAGATTGAAGACTCATGTTAATATAATATATTTGATGGTTTATTAACTATGTTATATTTATGATAAAAAATCTTGTTTCATATTTATATAAGTTACTTAAATAAATTGCAGAAACGAGCACTTAAAATCATTCGTACAATTATAAAAAAAACAAACAACATTATTTCGTTCAGATTTAGACTTTCTATCCATCTCTTACTGGTAAGATGTGTTAGTCAGATTCAAACCTAAAACATTTTAAAGAAACAAATACACCCTTAATGACTTCTTAAATAAAGATTACGACCAACGAGACCAGCTCTTCACTCTTTTAATTTGGGATATAGAAAAGAACATGGGGTGCGTTTGGTTTGTAAGTGGGATTGAAATTGGATTATGATTTGAGAAAGGTTTGAAAGAAATAAAGGAGAGAGAAAATTTAAATTATATATATGTTTAATAAGTTTTATTATTTTTGTTTGAAATAAAAAAAGTAAAAAGTAAGAAAAGGATAAATAATATGTGACTCAAAAAATTTATCAAATAAAAAAAGAATTTTGATTGGTTGGATTCATAGAAACCCACCAAAATAGGCTGGTTTCAAATTTTGAATCCAAATACCATAGTAGTAGTGGAATCAAAATTGTACCAATCAAAGGATTCAATGATTCTTTGATTCAAAACCCCCCGATACCCTTATACCAAACGGGCCCCAGTGGGGTGAGACAAAAGCCTTAAGTAATAGGGGCCCGCCTATGTCATAGAGATCTTTTGTTATAAATTCAGATGAAAATTGTGTTTTCGCTGAAACGAGACCACCGGATATATCTTTAACCGCGAGGGAAACCGGGTATTAACTCCTCCTGTCACGCGGTAAAAAAATACTCCCTCCGTCCCAAAGTTATAGTCTCTGTTTGATTTTTTCGGCCATGACTTTTTAAAATTAAAAAACTTACAAAAACCACCTTTTAACTTTTTAATAATTACAATTTTTTTATATAACAAACTTTATTCGTCAAATATTTAGTAAATATATATCGAATTCTTTAATGAAAAAAAATATCGTTGCGAAGAGCTCTAAATTACGAATAAAACAAGCCCAATATTTACATGCTTTTGACGTATGTACGATTTTATAAAAAATGTTGAAGTTTGATATAAATATATATAAACTTAAAAAAAAAAAAAAAAAAAAAAAAAAAAAAAAAACCTTTCAAAACACACTCTTAAACCACAGGGGCTAGAGACGTACAAAATTCTATAAAATAGGAATATCTTTTAGAAATAAAAACGTAAAATTTAAAACTAAAAACGGTATCCTTTTATTCATAAAACTAAAAACGCTAACTTTTTTTTTATATAAAATTAAAAATTTTATTCATAAATTAAAACATTACATAGAAAATATAAAACGTAAATGTACGAAATAAAAAGTTTATGAATTTCGTACGTTTCAACCGAGGGTTAGTCATGTCTAGTTCTATAAAAAGCTTATAAAAAGTATATGAATGTTTATATTTTTATTTCGTACGTTTACGTTTTATATTTCATATGTAATGTTGTTAATTTATGAATAAAATTTTTTGGTTTATATAAAAAAAAAGTTGACAATTTTTGTTTTATAATTAAAATGATGCCGTTTTTAGTTTTAAATTTTACGTTTTTATTTCTAAAAGATATTCTTATTTTATATAATTTTGTACGTCTTTGGCCCCTGTAGTTTAAGAGTGTGTTTTGAAAGTTTTTTTTTAAATATATATATATATATATATATATATATATATATATATATATATATATATATATATATATATATATATATATATATATATATATCAAACTTCAACATTTTTTATAAAATTGTACGTACGTCAAAAGCATGTTAATATTGGGCTTGTTTTGTTCGTAATTTAGAGCTATTCGCAACGATATTTTTTTCATTAAAGAATTCGATAGATATTTACTAAATATTTGACTAATAAAGTTTGTTATATAAAAAAGTTGTAATTATTAAAAAGTTAAAAGGTGGTTTTTTTAATTTTAAAAAGTCAAAAGCATGTTAACATTCAATTCGGGTAGTCTTGTGTACATATGTACGCGACATGGTGTTTTTTTTTTTTTTTTTTTCCTCTTCGACCATTGATAAGTTACCACGTGTAAATCCGGATATATATATATACGATATGCTTTTGGTTTTTTTTTTCCTTTGACCAATGATAATGTGCCACGTCATATCAGAAAAGCTCGGGTATATACATACAGGAGATGTTGGGTATTTTTGAATTATCTAAAAATTTTAGGCTCTGCAAGACAATCGATCGTGTATATGGCCACACATAACATATCTTAAATGAGAAAAAGCTGTATGCACACGGCACCACAGAGGGAGAGGCGAAAAGCTTTTACGCGCGTGGGTAGCGTCCGCTCATATTTTACCGACACGTCACTCGTTAATGGGTCCCACAAACACCAAAATTTCCACTTTTCTCTCTCTTGCCCGAAACTGACCAACGCTTTTCCTTTTCCTACGATGGGCAACCATATTTCTTCTTTGGTCAAGGGTATAATTGGGAATTTGTGCTCCTGCCCGTATTCTATGGATTTTTTGCTTTTTGATAGTCTTCGACTCTACAGTATTATTCACCGTATCTATTTTGGATATTTACATATTGGGAAAATTGCATATTTTGGTAACATTATTTGCATCCTTTTTTAATTTGGGCGACTTTTTTTAGATTTCATCAATTTGAAGAATATTATTCCCTTGTTTCATCAATTTAGTCAATATGAACGGTAAATTTATAAACTCTTCTAATTTTCACCCAATTTACATATTTTATTAATCAATATTCTCCACTATAGGTGTTGTCGGGTCGAGTTGATTCGGGTTTTAAATTAGAAAAAAGTGACCTGCAACCCGACCTTATAAGAAATCTGGTTCGGGTTGGTCTTGAGTCGGGTCATTCGGGTTAGTCGGGTTGACTTGTATAATTCAACTAACAATTGTTTCAGCCTAAACATTTACTATAAACATTCAAATAATGATACCCCAACTGGAAATGAAAATAACTCTAGGCGTAGCATATGACCACATAATTTCCCAGGAGCCAAAATGACTATAGTTGCCACTTGCCACTAGTAGTAAACCTAAGGCTAAACACACTGGTGAACTCGGTCGTTTGGCCATATATATGTGTTTGCAATAAATTTGTTGTTTTATGTTAAACGGTAACGTTTTTTTTGTTGTTTGTGTTTTGTGAACTCGGTCATTTGGCCGACCATCTTGCTGTCTTATTCGTGTTTTGTGTTTTGTATACAATAAAAACTTTAAACCCGGTAAAAATTGATTTATCTTGTACTTTTACCGTTTATATTGACTAAATTTAAGAAAAAAAGGCGATAATATTCCTCTAATTGATAAAATCAAAAGAAGGTTACCCAAATTAAAAAAGGGTGCAAAGACTATTATCCAAATATGCAATTTTCCCTTACATATTTAAGCCCTTTGCCTTTTACACTGCCAAGTTATTGCTTTAAAACTTATCCATGTGTACTCCATTATAAAATACTCAAAAAAAAAAAAAAAAATCTATTTTTCTTAAACAATGCAAACACTATAACTTAACTAACAATAAACTTCATTGTTTTTGGTTGTAAAATCAGTATGGCCGGACCCAGAACTATAAGTGATTATGTACATAAATTTTTTTACCAGTATAAAAGAAATAAAAATGAAACAAAATGTACGATTTTTTAAAAAATAGTAAACAAATTAATAAAGCGTGTATTTCTTTTAACATATTGATATACTAGCTAAACAAAACATGTATTTATGTGACACAAAATTTTAGGACTAGATTTATTTCGAAAAAATCGTGACTTTTAATGCAAATTAATACTAGACGAAAAGCATCTCTGATAATCCCCTAGGTCCGCCCCTGAAACCAACAAGGGAAGTTTATAGTTGATGCGTTTGAGATAAAAAAATGACTATGTTCGAACATTGTGTGGTTTCTTAATCAAAAGACGGAGATTTGATTGTTAACTATATTTCTAACATCCATTTGTCACAAAATTGATCCAAATACCACTCTTGGATGTACATGTTTTTTTCAAGCGAACAACAATGTTCGAAATCATGTTTTACCTCCGGCATGACACTCTCGTTTACATTACTTCTCACTCATACCATAGTCGGAAATCATTTATCGTTGTAAAAAAACGCAAAACATTATTTGTTATCAGCAAATTGGAAGAAGTATTCATTAACATAGGTGAATGTTCTTAATTTCTTTTTATATAACCGTAGGTTATTAAAATAATAATAATAAAAAAATAAATAAAAAATAATAAATAAATAAAAAAATGAATGACTAACAATTTGACTAATTATATGCTTAAACTGTAGTGTCAACATTTATTAAGTTAGTTGCAAGCTTTTGTTAGTGTTGGCCATTTTTATAATTAGTGTCAACAAAATCTCATTTTTTCATTAACTCCGATCATTGTTTTCTCCACTTTAGTTCTGTTCCAAACGCTTCGCCTACATCGAGCACCCTCGACACCGAACACCCTATGTCGACCCATCCCCAGCTCCATAGCGCATGCTATAACAAAAATATGAAAAATGCTCTTTAATATAATTCATTTTATTTTGAAAGCAACTTCAAACAAACAAACACATGTTTATTTATACAACAAACGTAAAAACCATCTAAATTAAGCTTTTGTGCCCTCAGCTTGAGGTGAAGTCATAAAATTGTCATTGAGGAAGCCAACTTTTGATATTGCGAAAAAATGCATCACAACAGCTCAAGGTTGGTCTAGTGACAAAAGACTTGTGACTAACATTACTAAAACGTGTGACGTCTCATGTTCGATTCCTCTTAGGTACAAACAACATAAAGTGGCCACGCTTACCTTCTAAAAATAGAAAGCTTTACTTGGTTTGAATCTGTGTGACGGTGAGTTTAAAAACCCAATATTAATCGGTAAAAGATCAAAAACCATTAAAAAAAAAAAAAGTTGCATCATGATTTTTTTGTTAAGCGCCAAGTCGCAAAATAGCTATCTCTTACACTTATATAAGCCAATATTTTGTAAACAAACAAGTCAAAATTTTAAGCATCTTTTACTTAAGCAATAAACTAGACAAATAAGTCTATATCATAAGCAGACACATTAAATTTTATAGATAGACCATCTAAACTATTCATGTTGAAAAAAACACAATCTAAGAGTTCGTTGAACAAATATTATAAAATATTCATGTTTATAAAATACAAGCAACCCAATACTTAAAGTTAAAACAAAAATAAATACTCCTTCCACCCCAATAGTTAACATTATTGGTTTGAGTTGCTTCAAATTAATTTCCGCCACTAAAAGAAGATACAAAATTTGATCAGGTTTATCATATTATTTTTATTTAAAAGTAAAGTTTTGCTATTTGTAGTTTTAAAGGCTACATTTTTAATAAATAAAAATCTACATTAAGGGTTGTACATCTGTTCGATTGGTAATAGTTAAATACAAAAGGTGGGTAGTTTATTCTCATAGTACAAGCGGTACTACATGTCCTGATATTTTAACCACAGTCCTAAGAGTTATTAATAGCAAATACTTTGAAACTAATATTATAAAATTAAAGTTAAAACTGTAATTTTGCAAAAATTAAAAGAAATTTATAGTAGCTATATTTTTGTTTTTTAACATGTGTGTTTTTTTTGACAATTATTTTGAGACGGAGAAAATTAAAAAATAAACCTTTCACATTCCCATTATTCGATAGTTCCTTAAAAGGCATGAGTTGCATAATATTGGTGGTGTGTTGTACAATTTTCATAAAGATGGGGTCTACTTGAAAATCACATAATCTACCCCATCTTTCTATCTCTTAATTTCCTTTTATATTTAAATTTATATTTTCTTACATGATTTGAACTAGTCATAAGTCATTCTTTTATTTCTCGATTTTTATTTTATTTTTATATGAGTAGCATAGACATAACTAGGTGGTGGGTACTTTTGAACTATTGAGATTATATCTCATAAAACAGCTTGCACTCTTTTTATGTTCTTGATCTGAATCTCATATTTACTGTTCATTAAAACATTAAAGTTTACATTTTTCTGTTATAATTCCCAATTGGGTATCCAAATTTCTATTAAAAATTAAATCTTGTTAAGTTTTTGTAATTTTTTGTTTTTTGTATGCAAGTCAAAGTTTTGGTCTTTTTTTTTTTCAAGTTAGGCCATGTGAGGTAGCTGATTTTGAAAAATGAAATCTAGTGATGAAAAAGGTGTGGAATCTTGGTATGTTGTGAAATCAAAGGATAAGAAAAACAAAAATAAGAAGAAGAGGAATAATATCAGTAAGAATGAAAAAAGTGATGAAGAAATTGGTGTTGAGGAAACTACTAGTACTGGATGTTGGAATAGGTGGAATTTTATTGGTAGTTGTGTTTCTTCAAGATCTAAAGTTGATAGCTCAATCAGTGGCATAAGTGGTAAAATTTTCTTACTTTTTTAGTTTTAGTTTTTTTGTTTATGCAAGAATGTTTGTAGAATTAGTACTTTTTTTGTAATTGTTTCTTGCTTATTTAGTGCTTGTGATTGCATATTAGAAGAATGTTGTTTGGTATTTCATGAGTTTAGCTCAATCAAGAACTTTGATTCCTGAACAAGGTTTACGCTTTAGAGTTTAGACCCAAATTAGTTATTAAATTTAGGTCTTGTGTTGGTAATCTGAGGATGATGCTAACTTGAGTGATTGTTTTAGGCTTTTCTAGTGAAAGGTTCTAAATTTACTTACATACTTCTAAACTTCTGAATTCATGTGAAATAAACCATAAGCCTTTCTTAACAAATGCTAAAGATTGGTATTAGCTTCCACTTGAGAACTGTTATAGGTTTGTAATGTTGTATGTAGGAGTCAAGTGTCACACTTTGTCTGGGGGCAGAGGTACTATATGCACTTCTGTAATGTTAAACTGGTAGTGCAAGCGCGCTAATATTTTGTAGTAATGTATTTGGGGGGTCTTTAAATCTGCATTTTGAAACTTATTAGCTAAGTATTGCGAACGGAAGTTGCAAGTTGCAATAGTTAGGTTTTGATGTTTGATAAACAGTTTCTGCTTCTGATGTTTGATTGTTAGGGGGTCCAAAAATCAATAGTGGGTATTCAGTTTCATACCAGAAGCAGAAAAACTGGTTATCAAAAGACTTTTAGATCTAATTTGAGAGACTTTTACTCCCGTTTCACAACAAATCTCTCTTTTAAGGCGTCCTTTTGGGTTAATTTATCTAATTCTGTGTTTTGTGTGTGGCAACAGAAAATAAATTAACAAACGATACAAGCAAAGATCAACCGACAGCTGCAGTAATCTCATCAACTACCACTAGTACAGGGGAAAGCAATTCATCCACCCAAAGGTTTGAAGAGGAACTCAAAGTTGCTTCTCGCCTTCGGAAATTCGCTTTCAATGATCTCAAAATGGCAACACGAAACTTTAGACCCGAAAGTCTTCTTGGTGAAGGAGGTTTTGGTTGCGTATTTAAAGGGTGGATTGAAGAGAACGGGACTGCACCAGTGAAGCCTGGCACAGGGCTTACCGTTGCGGTTAAGACCCTCAATCATGACGGGCTTCAAGGCCACAAAGAGTGGCTGGTGAGACATTCTCTATCCATCTCTTTAACTCTTTTTTTTTTTTTTTTTTTGGTGTATTGTGACTAATTTTGTTTAATATTTATTTACTAAAAATGTATTATTGACAGGCAGAAGTGAGTTATCTAGGTGATCTCATTCATCCCAATTTGGTTAAGTTAATTGGCTACTGCATTGAAGATGATCAAAGGCTGCTAGCATATGAGTTCATGCCTCGGGGGAGCTTGGAAAATCATTTGTTTAGAAGTAAGTTTATGAACTAAGAATATCTATTCTTTATTTATTGTCGGTTTTAAACTTAATGCACAGACACTGATAATTGTGTTAAATCCATTGTGGCCATTTTCATATGTTCGTTTCTTGTAGGATCTTTGCCTCTTCCATGGTCCATCAGAATGAAAATAGCACTTGGGGCAGCAAAGGGACTTGCGTTTCTTCATGAAGAAGCAAAAAGACCCGTGATTTATCGTGATTTCAAAACCTCCAACATTTTGTTAGATGCAGTATGTAACACGGCGGCCCTTGAAAATCACACTTTTTTGTGATTCTTGTTTAGAGTTTTTCGTCTTTCTAATGATATCAATTTTACAGGAATATAATGCAAAGCTTTCTGATTTTGGTCTTGCTAAAGATGCCCCTGAGGGTGATAAAACTCATGTATCTACTCGAGTCATGGGAACATACGGTTATGCAGCCCCTGAATATGTGATGACAGGTCTGACTTTTTAATGTATGACTTTCTTCGGTTTCCTACTTTCCTTTATGGTACAGTATATTTACGTTTGGTTCTTTTCGTTAGGACATCTCACTGCAAAAAGTGATGTATATAGTTTTGGTGTCGTTTTGCTTGAAATGTTGACGGGTAGAAGGTCGATGGACAAAAACCGTCCAAACGGTGAACACAACCTTGTTGAATGGGCTCGGCCGCATTTAGGAGAGAGGAGAAGATTTTATAAGCTAATAGACCCTCGGCTCGAGGGTCACTTCTCTATAAAGGGAGCCCAGAAAGCTGCTCAGTTAGCATCCCGTTGCTTGAGCCGTGACTCCAAAATCAGACCTCTAATGAGTGAAGTTGTAGAGTCCTTAAAGCCACTGCCAGCCCTAAAAGACATGGCAAGCTCATCATATTACTTTCAGACTATCCAATCTGAACGGGTTGGGTCAAGCCCAAGCGGGCGAAACGGGGTCCGTGTTCAAGGTGGGTCATTTTCAAGAAACGGGTCACAACATCCACGAAGCCTCTCAATATCAAATAGCACACGCGCATCACCTTTTCACCAACAGCTTACTCAGAAATCACCAAAGCCAAATGAGAAATAGTAGAGTGAGGCGTGTGAAGTATGTGGTCATCAGTGTATGTTCCTAGTATTATTATTAATTTTTTCTTTCTTAATTTAGTTCTAATTGTCTAAAGGAGTATAAGAAACAACAGAAACAGATGTGGAATTTATGTTGTTGTGATGAATTTAGAGTGATCATGGCAGTGTAATTTATGAGGAGCTGTGAAGTTTATTTAAAAAAAGTGGTTACTTTTTCAAGAAGCCCTTTGCTTTTTATTCAACATTTCTTGTTCTTGTAATGAGCAAAAGATCGCCTTTTGGCACTTTTTATATACCGTAGATTTGTCACTAAAAACCAAGTATAATAATTTGGGGAAATGATTATTACTTTATAAAGCAGGAAAGTTGCCTATTTTCTTTTGCAAAGGAAGTGGTAAAACATGTATTTGTGATATAATAGAAGAAGGGATTTAATTGTAAATACTTTTAATTTTTTACAAAAGAAAGTGACTTTCCTACTTTATAAAGTTGCCATCATATCCCCTAATAATTTTTCATTTTTTTGGGTTGTACAAACTGATCTATAAAAAAGGGCTTTTACATATATCCTTGCTTATTTCAAAAATTACATATATATCCTTTTGATGCGTTAAAATCATTGTACTTTATTCATCAAAAAACTAATACAAAAGATATATATGTAATTATTCATCCAATGAAGGATACATATGAAATTATGGCTATAAAATAAGAGCCAATTTCCTAAATGATCCAAAGACAAATATTGTCTCATAGATGCCCAGAAAAAAAATCCCGTTTCCAAAATAACCTTGGCCGAATGGGCGACTCAACCCAAATATTGACGCAACACATTTTTTATTAGTAATAAATTACATGGGCGACTCAACTAGAAATACATGTCACATATTTTATTAATAAAGTACAAGTCACTCGAGTGAAGTCGTACAAGTCAGCCTTGTCGCCCATGTCTATTTTTGAAGGTGGTTTTTTTTTATAGTATATATGGGACTAACTTTTATTTTTTGTGCATTTAAGGGGTTTACGCACAAAATAAACATAATCTGTCACTCTGTTGGATGGTTAGTGAGTTTGGAATGTGATGGTCTGATACACATTTTTGGTTATTTTGCGTACCTGTTGATATTCCAGTCATGATCTTATGATTTTACAGTTTTGCTCAACAAAAAAGTGTCGATCTTTCAACTCGATCCGATCCTATATTAATTTGCTAAAATTACCTAACTTAAAACATACCAAAAACTAACTTTGGTAAGGTGAATTAAAAAAACAAAGGCGCTTAATCGGTAATTTAAGCATGTTTCCCCTCAACTAATGACTTCTCTTGCCGGTAATCTTGTAAATTCCTTTCCGATTCTGTATTAACATTATGTCACTTGAGTAGCTACAAGCCAAACTCTTCATTAGGTTTGTATCGAACAATCATAAAGCGAGGATAAAATTCACTATGAAAAGTGGTATTAGAAAAGCGCTACTCGTGAACTAAAACAGGCTTAACAGCAACTGATCCAAGGATGATCAACCCAATTTAATAAATGTGTGGCTTAACAGCAACTGATCCATTTTCAACAATGAGACCAGATCAATGGACAAATCCGAAAAGACAAAATAAACATGGCAGTTTAAGTCCTCAACAGGCTACGGTCAACTGTAATACCTTCACAATATTCAAAAAGTGCCACCATTCTCAATGGGAACAACCCACCTTATTTCTTACAGTAACCAGTGTTTGGTATTTCAAGGCTTTAGAGCTAGAGCCAGTCCAACCTTCGCACTCTTGTCAATTGCTCTGGTGTCCACTTCTCCTGATATGGTGAACAGGGATTTTGGGCGCCACTCATGCTGCAGGAGAGCACTTGCTATGCCAGCATTGTTGACCCGAGCCTTAACACTGGTCAATGGGTCTAGTGAATGCTGTGTCCCGATGGTCAGAGTGTTCTCATTGCTCGAAAACCCATGGGTCAACTCTGCACCGACTGCAGTGTTGGTTAATGGGCTTACAGTGTGGTAGTAGGAAGCAGTAAGGATGTCCAATTTATCGCTCCTGTATCAATCACACATTTTGTCAGATATAATAAAAGCAGAACGCAGACTCACAACAATGATATGTCGTAATTTGTGAACTACTTACAGTATCAAGGATGCAATGAGGTCAGTAGTCGAAAAACTCAAGGCTGCATTGTATTTGGTGAGATTCCCAGAAGCGGTGTCGAAAGAAACATCAGTCCCAAGTGCCACTGTGTTGTTTCCAGCTATCCCAGAGAAGTTGACAATGGGGCTAGCGGTCAAACCAATGCTGGTACTGATTCCAGCATTCTCGTGCAAGTACTGAAGTTCAACCTGTAACCAAACTTTCATGAGACTTGATGTTTCTTAAATGTAGCTCACAAACAAACCGTTATCAGTGAAAACACATAGTCACAACGATGTTTAATAGATACCTTGCCAGATCTCTGATCAGGAGCAACAAAGCTGAGGATGGTCTTCAGTCCAGGTGCAGCTTCATCGACTGTGATAGTCGTGTATAGCTACATGGTTGCGATACAGGATTGGTTATTATCATATACTCGTATCTTAATTTGGTGATATTGTTGTGTCGACTTTGACATCAATCACTTACGTGCGAATATATATTTTATAGTTACATCGAAGAGACTGAACAAAGATTATGTGTACTTTACCTTTGAGTTTGTGTCCACTTTAATATCAGTCGTGATGTTTTTGTTAATCAGCTTAGTGTTGACATCTGCCAAAAACGCCTCACCTTTCTTGGCTCCTGATGAGGTAATGGCCTGAAATACAAAGGACATTAGAAATGCGAAATACTGCTGGTGCCGGATGAGTAACATGACACATATCAAAGTTGACTAGGCAGAAATGAACACCACATAAAAATGTCAATAATGATAAAGCTACAAGCACCAGCACACAACTTGCTAGCTGATACCTAACAAGTATATTACCGTGACAAACATTTAGATAATTTTTGTACATAAGCAAGACAAACCATTAAGTCATAGATGCTCAGATATTGTAACAGTGACTATCGCAAATAGCTGCCATTTTTTCAATTATAGCAACTTCCTCTCAGGCTACAGAATCTTAATTAATCAACACTAACTTGTTGAAGAAAGGTATTGTCGCCAAAGTGTATGGTCAGACACATATATTTTTTTTTTCTGTCTAATTATTAGAAAAAAGGAGAACACATACACACATTTTGGTTCCATATCATAGTAGAAGTTAATAAACAAACAGAATTTTAATACAAACTTTCAAGCATTACCTAAACCAAATGGCGGGTCTACATCTCCACTTAGTGGTTTCTATACTCTGTATCCCACACCCAGTGGCGTTTATTCCAACCAAATTTAGAAGTTTAAGTTTTACAACTTTCTAAAATACTCAGTAATTATTTATTAATCACTCCGGATAAGCTTTGCATCATAGTAAAACTTCACGGGAAGCAGGGGAATTCGAATACTAGTGCCATATAATAACAAGCCTTTGCAAAACACTCAAGAAACGCTATGTTCTACTAAAGGTATACTACAACTTCCATCGCAAACATCTATAGCGAAATATATAAGCAGATAACATATCTGAAAACAGGGATTATGCATGTTTATGTAAATTTTTTTTTTTTTTTTTTAATTCTACCTAAGTTTCTTCTCACATATTAAAAACACCATCACATACTATATTCAGAAACAACAATCTTATTATATCATTACTATGATAAATTACATTCCACATTCAGATATATATAAATAGATATAATTATACAAAAGACTTACAACTCCGTTAGCGGTATAGGTAGTGAGTGAAAACTTATGGTCGCTTTGATAATCCCTGTACAAAAGATCTATACAAACACAAACACACAAAACACTTATTAAAACAAAAAAAAAAAAAAAAAAACACAAACAAATGGATTCAAACAACACACAAAATAATACCTCTGGCTTTTTTGCCGATGTCGGGATATAGACCTGGCCCTTTTCCCATTTTTGTTTATCTGTCTTCTTGTTCAAGAAATGTGTATAGAGAGAAAGAGATGAATGATCGTATTTTTGTGGATTTGAATGAAGACGCAGCAAGCCGATTATATTAGATTATTAGTTTATTACTCGTATTAAATCGTGGTTGTTGGCATCTATGTGTTTTTTCTTCTCAGCCGTTGATCTGCTTTTATTTAATTACTTGGCTATTTATTAGCCGCTCATTTTTAATTGTATTTCACTAAAGTCAAGATAAAACAATTTCCATTTATTCCCTACCAATAGATAACTCTCTATTCTACCTTTCTTAAAATATTGCTACTAGTATGTGCTTTTTTATTTTTTTTATTTTTTTTTTTTTTGGAAGGGCAATAAATTTTTATAAAATTAAAACTAGCAAGATGCTAGAAATTACATCAAACTCAAACAACAGTGATAACAACAACCCTCACAAACTACAACAACCATAAACACGACCCTCGACAACGACTCTCGCTAAACTACGATGACTCTAAAATCTCTATCCAGAAAGATCCTTGAATCGACAATGGAGATCCAACAAACAAAGGATGACAACCCGCCTTCAAACTCTAGCACAACACCTAACCACTTAAAGGCATCACCCGATTTGAGAGCATGGAGATAGGTTAAAAACCCGACGACAACCTTCACACACAACCTTGACACTGCCGAAACCTCAAATATAAACTTTCAACCATGCAAACAAATCGAGTGGTGGCACAGTAATATGTAAAATCCGTTGACGAAGAAGAACCTTATGATTGTAAAACCACCACTCGTCAAAACTACCCGACCTTTGCTCACCTGACCCAACACCCCGACCCTCATGAAACTACATAAACTAGCTCACACCCACATGAAATTCTGAACAAACACAAGATCCGCACCACAAACTCTACAACGACCCAAGAAAAGCTAAACCAACCAACCACCAAGCATACTCAACCGATGAAAAACAATGCCTCAACCCTGAACTCTCGACCCTCTTGAATCAAACCATCACTACCACACAATCTTGTCAATCTAACGACCTCACTATCTTCACCATCCCACGATATCACTATTTGACCCATCTTCATGACCACAATCACGACCTCATACTCTTAGCCATCTTCACGAACACAGCCATGTCACGACCTCACGATTTGAACACGTCACATAACCTCACGATTGAACCCATCACACAACCTCACTATTTGAACCATCTTCACGACCACCATCTTACGACCTCATGCTTTGAAACCATCTCACAACCTAGCTAACTCAAGACCTTACCATATCACGACCTCCCTATCTTAACTATCTCACGACCTCACTATTTGACACTTCGCCACGAGCACAATCATATCCCAAAACAATCTCACGACCTCATACTCTGAACCATCTTCACGACCAGAGCCATCTCACGACCTCACTATTTGTACCATTACACAATCTCAACTATTTGAACCATCATCAGGAACACCATCTCACGACCTCACGATTTGAACCCAACTCACAACCTAGCTAACTCAAGACCTTACCATCTCAACCGTCTCATGACCTCACCATCAAGGCATCACACAACCTCACCATCACATGACCTCCCGATCTGAACCACACAACCAATTCAACCCCAAAACAACCGATCTGAACCACCGTACAACTGACCCAAAAAAACAACCCCTAACCACATCGATCGTAAAGAAATTGATCCGGAAAACTGAGCAAAAAGAACGATCTATAAACCTTATTTATTCGAAAACTGAAAAGAAATGAAAAGTATCTACAAAGAAGATGGGCTGGAGAGGGTCTCTCCGGACCATCGGCCTAAGCCGACGGCCGGAGAGATGATGGCGGCGGCGGCGAGTTTAGGGTTAGGTTGGGTTAGTTTTTAGAGAGAGGTGGGAAGGAACGTGTTTCGAGAGAGAGAGAGAGAAAAAAAAAGTATGTGCTAAAATTATTGTCCTAAAATAAAAATGAATATGTTATTTTTTCCTACAAATTGTTCTTACTTACTATCATTCTAAGTAAAAGATTCTGACAAGTGTCAAAATTAACGGTTTGGATGTAAAGAGAGAATGAGTGAAAAAAAAATATATAATATTGTTGTGTGTGTAAGAGAATTAGTAAAAGGATATTGTATAAGGCTTTAGCAATGCTCAAAGAAAATAATGTAGGATTCAACAATTACAATTTTCAACTAATCAAATATCATTTCATCCGCTAGACTCTCAACTCTCATTTAATTGATTGAGACAAGAAAAAGAATATTATTTTTAAATATTTTAAAATTGAAATGAGAATTATAATTATAATTTTAATGTAGTATAAAATTTGATTTTATAAAAAATGTGATGTATATATGGTCTTGATTTTAGTTCCAAAACCTGCTTTGTTTATTTTGGATATTTGATTTGATGATTTGTTTATTTTTGTACCAAACGTATAAGGAATATGCTATTTTTTTCCATCGGGTAGAAACAAAGAACATGAGAAAAATATGCTATATAAAATTACTTTGTGAAATGAACGCCCTTGATATTTTGAGAAATCTAAATGCTACAGCTACTTTTTTGTATATAGCACAATTAGTCCTTTGATAGTCTTTTTTCTCGTCTTTCTTTTTTGAGTCAACAATTCTTTTTTTAGAATTCTCCTTTTCAAATCATTCTATTCTAAACACCGAACTTAATAAACCGATAAAAAACCTAACATTTTCGGTTTAATTCCGGTTTTAGTAAAAACCAAGTCACAACGAACCATGCTCGACCCAACTTAACTATACCTTTGATTCCCTTTGCTAATGCATATAACTATTTGAGTTGTTGGTTTAAACATGCTAAACTCACTTGTTTTTGTCTCGTAAAACTTTAAAAAAATCACAGGTTGCAAAAAAAAGGATTACAATGAGGTTTATGAGTTATGACTCGTCTCTTTCGATTTTTTATGAAGCTACCAAACACCTACTTCATCCATATTTTCTTCCAACTTCAAAACGTATATTTGCCTTTTCTTCCTTAATCTATTACCAAAACCTTTTTATTTATTTTATCTTTTTCATTTTAAATCATATGACAATAAAAAGGTTCGTTCATCAAACCTATAGTATTAGCTTTGAGATTTATATTACTCGTTTCGTCCAGAATAAATGTTCATGTTTTATATTTTGAGATGTTCGAAAATATATGTCCACTATGCGTATCAACCAATAAAAAAAAAAAGTCTAGTTGGTAAAGTTGATATTTAATTGGTAGATAGTTTAGTTAGTTGAATTTATTAAAGCTTTGTGCAATTTAAAAGTAGACATTTATTTTGAGACAAAGGGAGTATTACCCGTCAGATTGGGCATCCAAAGACACATGCTTATAACCCAAAGAGTTAACTACAATTTTGGTCATTGTGGTTTGCCGATTTCACTATTGGTCCAATTTTCAAAAAGTTTCGGGTTCAGTTAGAAATTGAAACACTCGTACCATGTTCAGTCCAATTTCAGTAACACCATCAAGTCTAGCCGTTAACCCCTACATGAGACTGTCACGTGAGAACATATTTGTCTTTCTATCTACTAATTTATTCACTCTTTTTCTTAATGATACATAGTGATGGCTTCTTGTAGTGAATGTCGATCACCAGCCGTAATTCGTACTTCATAGATGCTGTGGAAAACGTAGAGGGGGGTTGAATATATTTCCGTTTAAAAACTTAAATCTTTCGTCTCAAATAACCGATCAAGTGTGACGTAATATAAAAAGTGTCAACAATAGTCTTACAACTAGAGATAGTAGAAAGCAACAAGTAAAGCATGTCACCATAACACAAACATAGACACAATATAAATACCATGCCATGACACAAACATAATCAACACAATATAAGCAAGAAACCACACAAACATAAACGCAATGCAAACATAAATGTAAAGCGATAAATGCAAAAATAAACGTAAAGAGATAAGTAAAAGAAAGCGCAAACCGGACACGATAATTTATAGTGTTTCGGTCACAAAGCTCCTCTTCGCCCTACTCCACTCCCTGAGTACCCAACTCGAGAGTTACTTCACTAATCAACAAGCTCACTTCTCGGCGAAGAAAACCATACAACGTCGCTTACAATATTTTCTGACACTAAGCTAGATGTCGAGTTCTTCTTCGGGTACAACCAAACCCGTTATGTTTATAGCCCAACATAACAAACCTTTACGTATGACGGTACCGTTAAATTTAACGGTACTGTCCAAATTTAACGGCACCGTCCTCGACCAGACGCTCCAAATTCTGTCTTTTTATGGTGAAGATTTATTCGGGGAAGTTTGGACCTGATTTTGGGGGGAAATGGACTTTTATGATTTTAAAAATAATTGTCCAGTTAAAACATTTCTTAATTATTAAAAAACAATTTGTCAAAACAATTTTTGAAAAAATGTTTTGTCACATTTATAAAAATGTGAAGTTTAGAACAAAAAATTATTTCTTTGATCATCCAACAAGTTTGAAGTTTGTTAGTTCATACCGTGAGTGATTTACGTCGAAATGGAGACTTTGTGTCTGAGACGTCGAGAGATGTTGATGTAGGTATGCTTTGACGACTTGTGTTACAAGTAACTTGCTCATTTTACGTTATGTATTACAAGTTACATGTTTGTCATTATCAAAACCGAAGAAACCTTTTAGTGTAAATATCATAATATTTGCACTAACAGACGCCATTTAATCCATTTAAGACAATGCTATTGTTGTTCTAAAATGTAAGCCATAAATTGTTTAGTGTTTCAATTTTTTCTTGAATTTGACCTAATTTGGCAATTGTTCTTTATTTAGGTATCAAATTGTGGGGGTATATTGATTGGTATGAGTCACCAATGTGTCAATGATGTGTGCAAATCATTCATGGGTTATTATGATTAATGAATGATGTAACACCCCAGCTCTATGCAAATCATTTCTGGGTTATTACGATCAATGAATGAGTTACGAGCAGTTGTTTCTTAAAATTGTGCTGAAACAATAAGATTGAAGATGATGTTAGGGTTTAGTTGGTGTTTTCCGTTTTTTTTTATCTTCTTAACGGAATTGTTAGGGTTTAGTTGGGCTTTAGTTGGAAAGTTAATGCAATGGCAGTAAAGATGAAATAAAGGGGATGTAGATGGGTAGTTAATGTAATGGCAATGTTTTGAATTAATGTTATCTGTTTTTATTTGGTCCAACCTTACTTGTTTGTATTAAGTATGTTAGTTGAATGTCAAACATTACAACCTTATTTGTTTTGAAGCAATGCTTCTGAATAGGGGTGAGCAAAACCGACCGACGACCGAAAACCGACACAAACCGACCGAAACCGACCCCGTCCGACACAAACCGAGCTATACTTGGGTCGGGATTCGGGATGGGATTTCCAGGAAGTCGGGACTCGGGTCGGGTCGGGACTCGGGATAAACCGACAAAACACAAAGAAAGTATATGTAAACCGACCTATACTCGGGACTCGGGATAAACCGACCTATACTCGGGTCGGGATTCGGTTAGGGATTTCCAGGTTGTCGGTTTCGAAATGGGTCGGGCTCGGGTCGGGATGGGTCGGTTTCGGCCCAATGCTCACCCCTACTTCTGAATTACCTTGTGTCACAATCTACTTCACATGTTCTTCAACATCAATCTTTATTGTTGTATCTAATTGTTTTCTAGCAATTCTAAGGCATAGTCTCTTAATTGAGCATACTGTTAGATGTAATCTCTAGTAACCTTTTTTTGTGCCATCTGTTTTGCCCTAAACAATTTTGCTTTAGAAACCCCCAATTCAATTTAGTTTTTTTTTTTTTTTTTTTTTTTTTTTTTAGAAACCCCCAATACAATTTTTTTTGGCGGTAGGTCTTTCAAAGTAGATATAGGTACCTTAGGGTTTGGTTTTTTATAGGTTCTTCAAGAGGTTTTGATAGAAACTTAGTTGTACACTTTCTAACAGTCCTTGATTGTAGACATGTATGGGTATCAACAAAGGTTTTCACCCACCAAGTTTGTTCAATTGTTGTTTTGGAATAGTGTAGCAACCAAGGACAAGACTGGGACTCTTGAACAACTACTTTCTTTTTTATATATCGACCTTTTTTGGTCTTCTTTAACTTAGAGAATCTGACCCACCCTTTTTTTGTTCTTATCTACGTTGGACTTATATACATTAGATTTATCTACATTGGGCGTATCACCAAGCCCAAACTGGTGTGATCCATCCCTCAACACTAAAAGTTGGTACAATACCTCTACATTCAACCCTAACCTTTTCCTTATCATTCCTTGTCAAATATAACTCTCTTCTTTGATCAACAGAAATTCTAGTAACCATTTGTTTTATCAACTCTTTGTTACCAAAAATTTGTCCAGCATAAAAGTTTTCAGTGTAAATCTTACCATCAACGGGCTTGTACTTTTTTGCTAACTTCTTTGAGGTTCTTCTCCTATCAGCCTCTTGATCATCTAAGTCAGTAGCGCTCTCAAAATCTTCCAAGTCTAGTTCTTCATCTTCAAATTGTTGATTATCTTCAACTTGGGCCTTATTACATCCAACCCATTCAATATTAGCATTAATGTGCTTTATAAAATCTTCCATATCTACCTCAGTTTCATCAATCTATTCTCTAGTTCAACATCAAAAACACTATCTTCACTGTCATCACTAGCTTCACTATCATAACTGTGATCACTAACTACATCATCACTCTCATTTGGTTCACCAACTCTAGGCATATCACTTGACTGCCCCATTTCATTGTCTAGGTGAGAAAAAAATGGGTCAAAGTCATTTTCAGAGTCAACATTATCTTTTCCTAAACCAGAATTATCAATGTTTAAAGAGTAAACTGCAAAATACATCCCTCGTTTACAATGAGGACTAACGATGCAAATTATTTCTCCGTTATCTCTTAATGAGATAGATAATATTACACCGTTAGCCTTCAGGACTAATGGTATTTGCACCGTTAGTCCTTTTTTTTACGTTTTCTCCGTTTCTCTGTTTTTTGTATTTTTTCTCCGTTTTTATCGGTTTTTTGTATGTTTTATCCGTTTTTTTACGTTTATTGTACATTTTATCCCTTTTTTTAACCTTTTTTATCCATTTTTTTTACGTTTTATCCGTTTTTTGTACGTTTTATCCGTATTTTTACCATTTTTTTTTTTTTTTTTTTTTTTTTTTTTTTACGTTTTATCCGTTTTTATCCATTTTTTGTACGTTTTGTCCATTGATGAGTGCGCGTGATGTGTCGTTGCGGTTTAGCAGTATTAATGCCTACTCAAGTTTTAAATTTATATTTAGCCGACTTATCAATAACACACACACTTAACGAGCAGTGTACCCGGTCAGTATGAATATAATGGTAAGTAGAGTGTCGATCACTAAGAGTGGAACGTATTATCTAGTTATTCTAACCAGTATTTTAATATCCTAAGTTAGCTATACAACCTAATCTAACGCAAGGGGGTTTCAGCCTGAGAGACTGGCACGGTTTGGTTATGATTAAATGGAAAACTAAACTAATGAGCACGAATCAACGATTAGCACACACGTACACAGATAGATACTCGAGACAATAAGAAGACCTGTCCTGATAATTAAGTAGCTTGTCACTTGTTTTATTGCTAGTTTTATATGAAGTGTATATAATTAAACCTTTCTCGTTGGCTCTAATCTTATCGGTGAGTAAACCCTTAATGATTACTTATGTCTATCCTACATTTCTAGAGTATTGGGCATTTGTGATGCCCACGTCTCATATACGCTAGAATAGATAGGCGAGGAAGGGGCATGGCGACCCAAGCAAGACTCAGCTAGACACAGAGGTTATCAATGCACTAATAAAAGTCACCAAAGACATCAACATATAAACTTTAATTAATGGGAAAGTAATATTAAGGGGAGTGCATGATCTTCCGTAGTCACATGACACAAGCCCATCAATCCTGATGAATTAAAGTGTACTAAAACAATAAAACAAAACTACTTAATGAATTGAATACATGCAGGACCTTCTTACAGCTCTTGTATCTTTGTTTAAGGTGTGTCTTGTGCTGCTTGGTCGTCTGAATTCGGCTCTAGGGTTATATCTCTCTTCGGCGTGTAGTCTTCGAGAGCTCAGAGTCTTTTTAAAATTCGTCTGGCCTTGGGGTATTTATAGTTTCTGTCTGAGGGGTCGATGCGGCGCATAGAGTTGATAGATGCGGCGCATTGACTTAACTTCGCGTGGGGTCCAAGATTAATATATTCTGGAATATTCGTACACCGTCTTTAGATGCGGCGTATTTTGATCTTTGTATGCGGCGCATGTACTTAAGCTGTCTTGGATTGTAACTTGTGAAATCTTGATAGTGATACGCCGTATGTTAGAAGTATATTGCGGCGTATCTGGAGTAGAACGAGCTTGATCTTCTTCTTTGACCAAAGTTTCATACGCGGCGCATGACAGAATTGCATGTGGCGCATTCTTCAAAGTCAGGCAATGGTCTTCGAATTCATCTAAGTATGATATTGCGTCGTATCCTGTTGAGTGAGATACGGCGCATCTTCTGGATTTCAATAGACTTTTAACATCTTGCTTGTTTTGCTCCATAATTAGTCCAAAATCGCCAAGTTTCACATAATGCTTGTTTTTACCTGAGAATCACTAAAGTAAACATTAATGTATCGATTCTCATAGATAATATAATAAAACAAGTCAAATAAATAGGATAAATGATGATAATAAAATGTACTTATTTGAGTTCATCATCCATATTTTTACGTTTTTTTTGTACGTTTTTTATCCGTTTTTTGTACGTTTTATCCGTTTTTAACGGTTGTATCCGTTTTTTACGTTTTATCTGTTTTTGTACATTTTTATCCATTTTTTGTACACTTTATTATTTTTTACGTTTTTTGTACGTTTTATCCGTTTTTTGTACGCTTTATCCATTTTTAACGTTTTTTATCCGTTTTTTTTACGTTTTATCTGTTTTTTGTGCGTTTTTTTACGTTTTTTTGTACGTTTTATCTGTTTTTTTTTTTTTTATCCGTTTTTTTTTACGTTTTATCCGCTTTTGAACGTTTTTATCCATTTTTTTGTACGTTTTATCCATTTTTTTACGGTTTTTTGTACATTTTATCCGTTTTTAACATTTTTTTACGTTTTATCCGTTTTTGTACGGTTTTTCCCTTTTTTACGTTTTTATCCGTTTTTAACGTTTATATCCGTTTTTTTCCGTTTTATCCATTTCTTTTGTGCGTTTTTTACGTTTTTATCCGATTTTTAGGTTTTTATCCATTTTTTATATGTTTTTTCCGTTTTTATCCATTTTTTTATGTATTTATCAGTTTTTTCGTTTTTGTACGTTTTATCGTTTTTTTTACATTTTATCTGTTTTGTACGGATAAAACATATAAAAAAATGGTTAAAACGTAAAAAAAGGGATAAAACGTACAAAACGTACCAAAAACGGATAAAAACGTTAAAAAAGGATAAAACGTACAAAAAACGGATAAAAACGTACAAAAAAAGCTAAAAACGGATAAAACGTAGAAAAAATGGATAAAAACGGATCAAACGTACAAAAAACGTAAAAAACGGATAAAACGTAGAAAAAATGGATAAAAACATACAAAGATGGATAAAGCGTAAAAAAACGGATAAAAAATGTTAAAAACCAGATAAAACGAACAAAAAATGGATGAAAATGTACGAAAAAAGTAAAAAAATGGATAAAACGTTAAAAAATTGATAAAAACGGATAAAACGTACAGAAACGGATAAAACATAAAAAAATGTTAAAAACGGATAAAACGTACGAAAAACGTAAAAAATGGGATAAAACGTACAAAAAATGGTTAAAAACGTACAAAAACGTAAAAAACGTAAAATAACGGGTCAAAAATACATAAAACGGATAAAAATGTACAAAAACGTAAAAAAAGGATAAAAAAAAGGGTAAAAAACGGGTAAAACGTACAAAAAACAGATAAAACGTACAAAAAAAGGACAAAAACTTACAAAAACGGATAAAAAACGTAAAAAACGTAAAACGTACAAGGGTAAAACGTACAAAAGACGGATTGAAACGGATTAAACATACAAAAAAAGGAAAAAAAAAAACGGAGAAAACGTACAAAAAACAGAGATAACGTAAAAAAAGGACTAACGGTGCAAATACTGTCAGTCCTGAAGGCTAACGGTGTAATATTATCTATCTCGTTAAGAGATAACGGAGAAATAATTTGCACCGTTAGTTCTCATTGTAAACGAGGGATGTAGGGTGACAAACATTTAGCTAACGAATGATGTAACATGCCAATAGTTTCTGACAGGGATGTAAGGTCTCAAAAACTGTAAACCACAGGGATGTATTTTGCAGTTTACTCATGTTTAAACCAACATTTTCATTACCTACATGAACATAAGTATCAATTGGGTGTTGGACGTATGCTTCAATTACTTTATACCTTTCAACATGCTTTATTAACTTCAACACATCACTATCAGTGCTTAAGTGTAAAAGACCATTATCTAAATCAGCATTTGAGATTTTATAATGATATTGCATACCCGGATTCACATAACCTAAGTCATTTAACATACTTGTTACTTCAACCATTGAAAACCCATTCGAATCAATATCGTCAGACCAATTTACCTTTTCCACCTATGTAGAGACGATTTGGTGCACTAGTAAACACACCGCCATGGTTGATTTTAAAGGAAAAAAATGGTGAGATGTTTTCTTGTTGCAATAAAATTCATGTTTTGGTAAACCAAATCATTCAACTATGACGGATTATGTAAAAATCATGAAAAACTCCTAAAAAATTGAACCTTAAAATACACAAAATGTAACTTACTGTAAAGGTTGTATGGTTCAACTGCTTCACCATCCGGTCTCAAATACCAATTACAAATCAAAATTTTTGGCGGTTGTTATCTTGAAATTAGGGTTAAATTTAAAAAGAAAATGAATGGTTAAAGTATGAGGAGTAATTGTGAATGAATGTCATAAAGTTATCTTAGATCAATAAAGGCATTAGTTAGCGGGAAAGATAAAAAGACCAGTATAGCGGTGTAAAAATAGAGGAAGACAAGATTGCCTTCACATGTTTGTCACGTGAGTGTGTAAATCAGACATAATAAATGAAATCGTTAAAATTGGACTGAACATGGAACAAGTGTTTCAATTTATGAGCGAACTATAAACTTTTTGAAAGATTGGATCAAAAGTGAAATACCCGGCAAACCACAAAGACAAAAAATGTTGTTAACTCTAACCCAAACATATTGGGCTATCCAAATTGAAATACAACATAATGTCTAAACGGTAATTATTATATTACTTGTTAGAGAGCTCGGTGCAGTTACATTATGGCATGCCATAGGGTTTTTTTTTTGTTTTTTTGTTTTTTGTTTTTTTTTTGCACCCATGGCACAACCAAATTGTAGTGTGTGTTATTATTACAGAGACGAATGCGGTTGGGTTGGCATGGTGTTATTCGTTTTTTTTTTTTTTTTTTTTTTAATGAGTGAAGTATTTTTGGTAGTGTGTGATAGGAATATTATTAGAGATGGTATTTATGTTATATGATTGTTATAGGGTACATAATGACGTGAACACTTATAAAATTTATATGGTGCAACTGGACCTACTTCTTAGGATCATTTTCCTTCTTGATCCCGCCAAGCTCAACTTAGTATTCATTTTAATACTAATAAATAGAGTACGTTAACAATCTTATATATTAGCTTGGTTATATCATGGGCGATGGAGATTATGGTGAATGGGAAGTGATCTGTTAGAACTTAGAATGTGATATAATCGTATAAAATCTAATTTGGAAAGTAGGAAAAACACTAGAAGATGAATTTGAACGAGATAAGAATGAGAAGACTCTAGGCCAATCAACCTAAAGCAGTCGCACCAGATAAATATAGCATAGGATTCAAGTTTACCTCATTTGATATGTCGAGAAAACTCTTGCAGGAAATCACTCGACACGCATATGGGATGCATTCTACAATTTATTATACGCAAAAGTAGGGGTGTCAAAAATTGAAATTCGATGAAAACCTAGAACCCAAATTTTCCTTTATGTTATTTGTATTTCATTTTATAAGTACTCTATTTTTTATTTGCTTTATTTTAGTTTTGTTTGTTCTAAAGTTTTTTAAATAATGACAGTTATATGTTATCTCCTGTTCGATTTTATGTTTGGGTATAATTTGTTTTTGTCTTTAATTACAGGTTTTGATTGGATGGGGATGATATTGTGACGATTATTGGATGAAGACTCAACCTTATATCACCATATTTTTCGTTCACACCGAGCAAACTAGGAGAGTACTAGTTTCTTTTATCTTCTAAACTTTTCTTTTACTTGTTTTTGGGTACTTATTAGAGCATTGAGGACAATATTCATCTTAATTGTAGGGAGAGCTTCGGAAGCCTTAGAAAATATTCTAGCACTTGCATTTGTTTTGTCCTTAAAATACTTTATGATTCTCTAAAAGTTAGTCTTTTTAGATAATTTTAGCACAAATTTAAATTCTTTTTCATGGTATTAATTTATGACATTGGTTTCACCATGGATAGAATTTATAAGCTAGCATAACTACCTTATTATTCAAATATCACCCAAAAAATGTTAGGGACATTAACCTTGTCGATTATGGTATTCATTTTTAATGCTTTGTTTCAATGAGTGTACCTGTAATGTATACATTCTAGAACTTTCATTAGTGATGCATCTCGAGACCGCTAGTGAGATCATATTTATGCGATTAGAATTTACTAAAAGATAAGAAGCATTAAGATTAACCTGTGTTTTAGCCTACGTTTGTTATAATTATTTAACTTTATTGGTCATTTAGTTTTCCCCTACCCTTTTGTTGCACTCATTTTTAGTGCAACATACATTAGAACACCCTGCTGAGTCTATCTTTTCATTTTGTTTACACCCCACTAAAAAAATTGTTACACTAAATCGCCTTTGCCTACATCTATTGTGTTATATTTTTAAACCCTTGTTAGTGATCTAGATAATTACATGTTGTTAAGTCAAGTTGTATATAAAGTTTTGGGATGATTGAGACTCTTGGTAGTATTTTATTTATGGAGAAATGGGGAAGAAAGAAATATTATTACCCACAAGTCTTGGAATATGTATTAATACTCCATGTGTGTCGATCCTTCTAGTTCGGGTTATTTATGTTTAAGTGTATTGTTCAAACTTCAAGAGTTTATGTTATCGTTATGTTTAGCAGATCAAGTATAGCAGGGTAAAAGTGTATGTAAAAAATGAAGAAAGAGAAATCGAAAAAAAAGAATAAAAAAATGAGAAAAAACATACGGACTGTCATTGATTTGATGATTTTTAAGTACGATTTTTACCAAAGAAATATTCGTGAAAATATTTCCCCGGGTCGTTCTCCCAACGAAGGTTTGACGGCGTTTTAATCGATTCGGTGTCGTGAAAATGTGTAGTGAATAAGTGAATGTGAAAGTGATTATTTTGGTATTGTTTAAACTAAAATATGGAAAAATAAAAAAAACAACAATCTACGTTATCAAATAAATGCACATAAAAAGAAACCAAATAACGCAAATCCCGGGCTAATCCCGAGACTTATAAAATTATTAGTGAATTTATACTAAATTGAAAAAGTAAAAACCTAAGGGACTAAAAATGTCACTTAACGAAACTAATTTTATAAAAGAAAATCAAAGAAAACAAAAAGTTAAAAAGTTTAGGGACTAAAAATGTGAAAACTGAAACTGGTAAAGATTTAATAAAAGGCAGGGACTAAATGTGCTAATAATCAAACAGTTTTAACTCTAAACACTACCAGGCACGATTTAAACTCTAATTGAAAGACTGGGGGCCAAAAGTGACAACTCATAAAACTTAAGAACATTCAGTTTTACACAGAAGGCAGTTTCATATACCACTTTTCAAACGCTTGTAATCCGCTCAATTCTTGACCAATTTTGAAAACAAAAGCTGTTTTGGAAAGCTAAACAAGTAGAGATTACTAAAATCCAAAAAGCCCTATCACAAACTACCTATTGATGCACTAATTTAGGCTTAGAACAGGCGCCTGAACAAACTACTTAACTGTAAAACTAATACTATACTGACTTTTAATTTTCAAACTAACTTTGACCAAATTGAATTTTAATTCCCTAAATCTGTAACTAGGTGTTCATTGATCATGTTTAAGCATCAAATTCATTGTCTCTAACATAAATTGCGTCAGATTATCAAGCTCAGCAACATCAGATAGCAAAGACACAAGCAGTTAAGGGATTTTAAGGCTATTTTGACTTTTACTATAAAACCTGCCATTATTACTGCAGATTATTACTTATTATACTCTAAGTGAACTACCTATGAAAATGAAACAGCATAACAACATCAATAGCAGCTAATATAAAGCAGATCCAAAACCCCTGTTGATACTCCTAATCATGAACTTTAATTAAGCAAGTGTGAGATCTGTCCATGAAACTATCATCTAAGCTTGTGTTATAATCAAATGAGCTGAACTAAGCCTAGAAACACAGAGATCCACTACAATTCTCACAAAATCACAGCAATGCTAGAATGGACAGATTCAAATGAGCACATAAACAAATATGATGAAACTAGTAACAATTAAGGTATAACTAATCAAATAAGCTCTAACATGCATAAAACAAACTAATGGAACAGTAACAACTAATAAGAGCAGATCTATACTATTCAAATCATAAGATGCATTCTAAAGTGAAAATGGAAAGTGAGAACTTACAAGTATCAATACCCTAACTGAAATAGGGGGAAACACCAACCCAAGCCTATCTTTTAGATAGGCAAATACCATTCAGAAACACCATTTACCACCAGGAATTCATCACCACAATACACCCAGAATCACCATCAACACCATTACTCTGTCTCAGTTGACTTTCGTTGACCCGAAGCATTAGCACCAATTAAAGCAGGAACAATTTAACTAAACTCACTGTAAACTATTGTGAAACTTGAATGAGCTTATGAAACATGTAAATGAAAGCTTGTAACAGATTTGAAAGAGCAAATTGCAAGTATTTAAAATGAGAAACTTTGAATTATATTAAAACTTTGAAATGAGTACAATCTGAAAGCTTGATAAAACTACAATGTTTTGATTAAGCTAAAAATTTACACTACATAAACTACTCTATTCTATCCTACTCCTACACCTAGCTATCTAACCAACCGAATTGTGAGTGAGGAGTCTTCAATATATAGGAGCTGAGGTGAGGTCGAATTTGTGCTTCAGAAGGTCCTGGATCGTTCATTCTTCACCCTTAGATCAATCTTATCATCATCCATCCAATTGTGGCCGTTTGATCATTTTAATGAGGTGGCTAGACCAATCAGAGGCTGCCATTGTGACATGTTGGCAATCCGAGCGTGTGCACCTTCTCTGTCCTTGTGAGTCAGACCTTCTAGAAAGGGTATCCAATGATTGGGATGAGGTGTTAGCACCAATCATGAGCTGCTATTTGTCCACGTAGGCCAATCATGAGCTAATCATTTCTTTGACATGCTTCTCTCACGTGATTAGTCTTCTAGAAGGGTTAATTTAATGGGAGTGGTGGTAATTTTGAGTGTGGTAAATCTAGGGTTTATGGTTTGGGGGAAGAAGATGAGTACGGGTAAGAATTGGGGGCCGGGGTTATTTATTTAATTATTGTTTGAGTATTTTGACCGGGTATGACTTCGGGTTAAATGGGATTTGGGTCTGGTGGGTTAAAAGGTATTGGGTTGGGCTGGTTTAAGTTTAGTTGTGGGCTGGGTTTAGTAAGGTTAAATGAGTGTTGGATATAGATATTAAAGATCCGGATAGTGGTTTTAATTTTGGAGAAAATGATAAGGACTAGATGTGTAAACTCTGAAATCCAAGGGATTGAATTGTCAACTCAACAAAGTGATCTAAGGGCTATTTTTGACTTCTTGACCAATGATGGCTTTCCCGGTTCAGCTCTGAGTCTTTTCCGTATCTCGTGCTCGTTTTCTCGGGTTTTCCGTGTCTTTTGTCAATTTTCACGATATCCATCCCTGCACATACAAAAACACAAAAACACAATATCTTTTGGCATTTTGGTCGGGTTTTTGGTTATTTTGGTCCGGTTTTGGTCAAGAAAAGGTATGTGTTTAAGCACATACCAAATTCCCCCAGACTAAGCTATTGCAATGTCCTCATGCAATGTTATAAAAACACGTTTTTGAAACCAAAAATTTCTAATCTCTATTTACTAACTTTGAGAAGTAGCAAAATTTTCAAAAGAGATCAAGAAATCTTAAGTTCTAAAAACTCCCCATTTTTCCTTTTATTCTATTTTTGTATTTTTCTTATTATTTAAGTGACGGCTTTTGTTGACAATCATTATCTTTCGATAACTTTTAGGGTCTTCGAGCAGGAAACACGACTCATAAAGAAGTGACCATACGGATAAAATTCGTCATCCCCGATTTTTCACGAGTCCCCAAACTAAGCTTAAATACGAAATCATTGCTATTTACAAGTTAGATTGCCGACACTACTCATAAAAGCTAATTGTGGACTCCTTGTTCCCAAATTCCTATTTTCCTCTATTTATTTTATTTTTGGTGAGAAATGAATTTCTTCGAATTCTCTTTTCGATAATTTTTAATCCGATAAAGATACCTAGTTTAGACGCTAAGTAGTTTCCAAACCTTCCCTAGAAAACCGTTGCATACAAAAATGAGGTCCACATCAAGGTCTCTGATTTAACACGATTTTGAGGATATCCCTTTTATTTGCGACCGAAACAACTCATCTACGAGTCCAGAGACGGAAGCCTTTATTAGGACACCCTCGGAGTCGAAGTTTGGCATTTTTAAACATTATTAAGCACATTAACGTATTTAATCCTTGGCCCTTTATAACAATCACAACATCGGCTGCGAACCGGCAAGATGTGATAGTCTATTATGACCTTGGAATTTTTCCTCTGCCTTTATTAGAAGTCTACAACATCGGCTGCGAACCGGCAAGATGCAGAAAACTTTTTATGGCTTTGGATTATTATTATTATTCATTATTCATTATATATTTTGCCAAATCCCGAGTCCTACGGCTTTTATAACAATCCCAACATCGGTTGCGAGCCGGCAAGATGGAATAGTCTATTACACCGTAACACTGGCAGTACCTTGATGTGTACCCAACTTTCATAAGCAAGAATTCTCTAAGGAAGAAATAGAAACTAATTATCGCCAAAACCAAAATAGCTTTAATTATTCCTAGAGTACGATTTTTGGAGTAAAACAAGCTTATGGGAACAAAAAGCCACAAGTAACTTCGATGAGCTTTAAAGAGATCCAACTACTCCACGTTTAGCAATCTAACTTATAAACGACTCTATCATTTCTCGTTCTTCGCAAATTTAAAATCTTAAATAATAAGATCCGCGAATGCTTAGCCTTATAATCAAGCCATGCATATATAAAGTCAAATACGGGAACTTGCAAACTCTTGAAAAGAATTCGCGTTTTATAGCTCCTTATGTAAAAGACTAGCACGAGCTTATAGATTATAAACGGTTAAGGAGACAAGCTAGGGCTCAACACGCCCGGTCAAGTCAGAATTTTATTCCTACTCTCTCCAGCGGAAAATCAACAAAAATGTCAAAATTTATTATATTTTTGCAAAAATTTTTAAATTTTTCTCATTTTTTTGGATTTTTTCAATTTTGGAGGAAAACGGGATTGCATGAGAAAACGGCAAAAATGCAAGGAAAAAATCAAATCGCAAGATTACCCCCCCAGACTAAAACGAGACATTGTCCTCAATGTCTTAAAGGTAAGGGTTCTCCTACATAAATCTAGGGCCGTTTATTAATTATGCCAAAAGATAGATGTAAACGATAAGATTTTAGGATATCGGATGAGCAACGAATGATGAAACTCGAGTAGCGTGAAGGAAACTACGAGCACGAGAGTCTTCATCATCGGGCATTCCTGGATACATCACAGAAAACACGAAACACAAGATACGGAAGAGGGAGCCCTCCTCACTCACTTTATTAGAAATAAGAAAGAAGATAGAAGGATAAGCATGGGGTGCCTCCCACGAAGCGCTTGTTTAGTATCGAGTCGGAAAGCTTAGACTCGCCCCGAATTCATTTGTCCATGGGGGAGCAAGAGGAACGGACACCCGGCACGAAGAACGGAGATGCCGGGGTCGAAGACGGTATCCTCACTCCCGGAGGAGTGGAAAGATGGAGAAATGATGGGATAAGAAAAGAAAGGGTGAAACACTCGGATGGTGAAAGCATAAACATCATTGGAATCACGGGTGGGTTGGGTGGGTAAAATATCAAGCACGGGATCATCAATATCATAAGTCTCGTCTACCACTCCATCAATTACTTCATTTATACCGGATCCAAGATCTACATCCGGTGGTTTCGCGGGTGGACGAGAAGATGGTAAATTGAAGAGAGATGAATCAGTAGTAGAAAGTAAATCATCATTAGGTATTTCTTCAATAAAACCATTCTCGTCATTCTCAATACCCGGTGGTATCGAGTCATCCGAAACAAGAAGAGGTTCACGTGACGGATTATCGGAAATAACATTTAAAATAGTTTCCATATCGATTTTAAAATCAAAATGCTCATAATCCGGAAGAGAGAAAGCATGAAAAGTGGGATTGCCACTATCCGTCTCTTCAAAACGAAAAATCTCAAGCTCGGGAACAAAGTCACTATCCATAACGGGGATAGGAAATGAAGAAGTCGGGGGATCATGTAATGCCTCGATCTTAGAAATGAGAAGATTAACAAGGAATAATTTTTCACGAAGAGCTTCATCTTGGATTTCATTATCATTATCTTCTTCATCCTCTTCTTCTAAGCTGACGAGCTCAGAAGGTACCTCATCAACATAATCGATGTCTCCACAAGATAACGAATCGTCATTGTCGGAATCGGAGTACATCTCATCATCGTTCTTCTCAACATGAATATCATCACACGGCTCATCATTCGTATCAACGAGATTATCAAAACGATCATTTTCAACAAAATCACAATCACCGTTAGAATTTTCCCCGGACTCACTTTGGATTGGGACGAGGTTCTCAACACTAGACTTTTCGAATTCGTTCGATTCCGTTGCCGGAATAGTGTTTAGATGCTCGTCCCCCATTTTTAGAGAATCCTCGGGTTCTACGGGAGGAAAAGAAAGTTCATTAAAAACATGATTCTCAAAATTCGGCTCAACAAAATTATTATTCAAAAATCAACAAAATCAACATGACTTTCAAGTCGCGAAGAACATCTCGAAGAATCCTGAGGTTGGACAAGTGGTGTGCTCTGAGAGCTAGGAATTTCCACCACTTCCGTTATGGACTCCGATTCTTGTTCTTGATTAGGCAAATTTCTCCTTTTAATCTCAGCACGTAAACTTGACACACTCTCAACCGTAAATCGTGAAAGGCTCGGATCAAATCTTGACGGTTTAGGAGGAACCATTGATTCTTGGACAACCCTAGGTTGGACATATTTAGCACTTCCTTTGTTAGTGGAAAGTACCGGGTCCTTTGTCACCTCGGTTTCTCGTTCCATTTCCCTCACCGGAGAGGGAGTAGGAATCGATGGTCCATTATAATCAACACGACATTTTGAAATTTTTGACAAGGCGTAAAGTTGTTCAATTTTGATTTTAAAAGCCCTAAGTTTAAAGAAATCGTCGTCGATAGATGTCATAGAACAATTTTCAATATTTAAAGGTTCACAAGACGGAGTGGGATTGCCACTCGAAGAATTGATTACGTTTTCTTCTTTCAAAGATTCGTCTTCACCGCTTTCTTCATAGTTTTGTGACGGATTCGGCGCATAATAAACATTCTCAAACGTTTCCTCACAATATTCAAAAGTTGATGAATCATTATTAAAACACGGTTCTTGTTCATAAAAATTTTGAGGGGGAAGATCAAAATCGTTTTGAGGATAATTATCAAAGCTCGTATCATAATCGTAAGACGTTTCATTACTCGGGGCGTAGCACATACAATTGGTGTATCCACATTGATTACAAAAACACTGTCCACAAGGTACTCCTTCTTCGGAGGGATTTCCACAATTAAAACAAGTGAATGGAGGCGGCGGTGGAGGGTAATCGGGAACGTTTGAAAGATTGTTGAACGACCTTTGAACATACGTGTTAGAATTACAATTCCAACAAACTCCGTCATGAATATCACCACCACATTGTTCGCACGTACACCAAACACACAACCCTCCGAAGAAGGGTTCTCCACACTTAAAACAAATAGGATCCATAAGAATTAAACATAAGAGGGTGTGAGAAGAAGAATCAAACTTTAGAGGGTAAGAAGATCAAGAATCAAACGGTATAGAGGGTAAAAGAAGAGAATCAAACATGAAGAGGATAACGGAGATTCTTTTTGGTTTTTCATAAAAACAAAAATCAAATTGAAAAAGAAAATATTTTTGGGTTTTTATAAAAAATTAGATTTATTATCTTTTTGGTAATCGTTAATCAACCGTACTTGTTACTTTCAAAACTAAGCGCAGCGTGGCGGGAGAGAAGAATGGATCTCTCTTCGGTCTGCAATTTAATGTCAAGACCTCCTTAAACCCCGTGATTAGGTTGTAGTAAAGAAATAATCCAAGAAACGTTTAACTTCACGATCTCTTTTGTTGTTTATTCGGAATGGTTTACAACCGCCCTCCTTCAACGGAAGACCGAGGATGTTTATTAAGATGAAAACACTTTAGGAAAAGTGTTTTTTAATTATTATATTTTTGTATATTTTTTTTTTCAAAAACGAGAAACTTCCGAAGAAGGATCTTCAAAACACAAAATACGATACGAATCAACGACAACGTTTCAAGCCTTCCCCGGCAGCGGCGCCATTTTTGATTTGATGATTTTTAAGTACGATTTTTACCAAAGAAATATTCGTGAAAATATTTCCCCGGGTCGTTCTCCCAACGAAGGTTTGACGGCGTTTTAATCGATTCGGTGTCGTGAAAATGTGTAGTGAATAAGTGAACGTGAAAGTGATTATTTTGGTATTGTTTAAACTAAAATATGGAAAAATAAAAAAAACAACAATCTACGTTATCAAATAAATGCACATAAAAAGAAACCAAATAACGCAAATCCCGGGCTAATCCCGAGACTTATAAAATTATTAGTGAATTTATACTAAATTGAAAAGGTAAAAACCTAAGGGACTAAAAATGTCACTTAACGAAACTAATTTTATAAAAGAAAATCAAAGAAAACAAAAAGTTAAAAAGTTTAGGGACTAAAAATGTGAAAACTGAAACTGGTAAAGATTTAATAAAAGGCAGGGACTAAATGTGCTAATAATCAAACAGTTTTAACTCTAAACACTACCAGGCACGATTTAAACTCTAATTGAAAGACTGGGGGCCAAAAGTGACAACTCATAAAACTTAAGAACATTCAGTTTTACACAGAAGGCAGTTTCATATACCACTTTTCAAACGCTTGTAATCCGCTCAATTCTTGACCAATTTTGAAAACAAAAGCTGTTTTGGAAAGCTAAACAAGTAGAGATTACTAAAATCCAAAAAGCCCTATCACAAACTACCTATTGATGCACTAATTTAGGCTTAGAACAGGCGCCTGAACAAACTACTTAACTGTAAAACTAATACTATACTGACTTTTAATTTTCAAACTAACTTTGACCAAATTGAATTTTAATTCCCTAAATCTGTAACTAGGTGTTCATTGATCATGTTTAAGCATCAAATTCATTGTCTCTAACATAAATTGCGTCAGATTATCAAGCTCAGCAACATCAGATAGCAAAGACACAAGCAGTTAAGGGATTTTAAGGCTATTTTGACTTTTACTATAAAACCTGCCATTATTACTGCAGATTATTACTTATTATACTCTAAGTGAACTACCTATGAAAATGAAACAGCATAACAACATCAATAGCAGCTAATATAAAGCAGATCCAAACACCCCTGTTGATACTCCTAATCATGAACTTTAATTAAGCAAGTGTGAGATCTGTCCATGAAACTATCATCTAAGCTTGTGTTATAATCAAATGAGCTGAACTAAGCCTAGAAACACAGAGATCCACTACAATTCTCACAAAATCACAGCAATGCTAGAATGGACAGATTCAAATGAGCACATAAACAAATATGATGAAACTAGTAACAATTAAGGTATAACTAATCAAATAAGCTCTAACATGCATAAAACAAACTAATGGAACAGTAACAACTAATAAGAGCAGATCTATACTATTCAAATCATAAGATGCATTCTAAAGTGAAAATGGAAAGTGAGAACTTACAAGTATCAATACCCTAACTGAAATAGGGGGAAACACCAACCCAAGCCTATCTTTTAGATAGGCAAATACCATTCAGAAACACCATTTACCACCAGGAATTCATCACCACAATACACCCAGAATCACCATCAACACCATTACTCTGTCTCAGTTGACTTTCGTTGACCCGAAGCATTAGCACCAATTAAAGCAGGAACAATTTAACTAAACTCACTGTAAACTATTGTGAAACTTGAATGAGCTTATGAAACATGTAAATGAAAGCTTGTAACAGATTTGAAAGAGTAAATTGCAAGTATTTAAAATGAGAAACTTTGAATTATATTAAAACTTTGAAATGAGTACAATCTGAAAGCTTGATAAAACTACAATGTTTTGATTAAGCTAAAAATTTACACTACATAAACTACTCTATTCTATCCTACTCCTACACCTAGCTATCTAACCAACCGAATTGTGAGTGAGGAGTCTTCTATATATAGGAGCTGAGGTGAGGTCGAATTTGTGCTTCAGAAGGTCCTGGATCGTTCATTCTTCACCCTTAGATCAATCTTATCATCCTCCATCCAATTGTGGCCGTTTGATCATTTTAATGAGGTGGCTAGACCAATCAGAGGCTGCCATTGTGACATGTTGGCAATCCGAGCGTGTGCACCTTCTCTGTCCTTGTGAGTCAGACCTTCTAGAAAGGGTATCCAATGATTGGGATGAGGTGTTAGCACCAATCATGAGCTGCTATTTGTCCACGTAGGCCAATCATGAGCTAATCATTTCTTTGACATGCTTCTCTCACGTGATTAGTCTTCTAGAAGGGTTAATTTAATGGGAGTGGTGGTAATTTTGAGTGTGGTAAATCTAGGGTTTATGGTTTGGGGGAAGAAGATGAGTACGGGTAAGAATTGGGGGCCGGGGTTATTTATTTAATTATTGTTTGAGTATTTTGACCGGGTATGACTTCGGGTTAAATGGGATTTGGGTCTGGTGGGTTAAAAGGTATTGGGTTGGGCTGGTTTAAGTTTAGTTGTGGGCTGGGTTTAGTAAGGTTAAATGAGTGTTGGATATAGATATTAAAGATCCGGATAGTGGTTTTAATTTTGGAGAAAATGATAAGGACTAGATGTGTAAACTCTGAAATCCAAGGGATTGAATTGTCAACTCAACAAAGTGATCTAAGGGCTATTTTTGACTTCTTGACCAATGATGGCTTTCCCGGATTCGGCTCTGAGTCTTTTCCGTATCTCGTGCTCGTTTTCTCGGGTTTTCCGTGTCTTTTGTCAATTTTCATGATATCCATCCCTGCACATACAAAAACACAAAAACACAATATCTTTTGGCATTTTGGTCGGGTTTTTTTTGGTTATTTTGGTCCGGTTTTGGTCAAGAAAAGGTATGTGTTTAAGCACATACCAGTCATCCTAGTATTGTTAAGTCAAGAAAGAGTCAATAAAAATTCAAAAAATAATAATTGTTTAGTTTATATTCGTTTTGAGTTTTGTATTGGCAACATCAAATGTAATTGTTTAGGTGATAACTTTCGTCCAGTAAAAATTCATTAATCCCCTACCATTTATTCATTACCCAAAGACTCACGTTACAACCCTTTTAAAAGACCTATTTGATTATATTTTTAGGTGCTTACGTCAAAATGATAGATGTTTGATCATCTATCAAGCTTATGGTTAATTTATGCATTATGACAAGGTAGTTGAGTGATTTCCATTTCCTTATTGTTATATCATTTGTATACACCCGAGAGATGAAAGTATCCGAACACTTATTATGTAAGGTGGTGGAGGTTTAATCCAAACTCTTTGATAGTAGTTTTTAGGTGCTTACGCCAAAGTGGTGGATATTTGATCCTTTATCAAGCTTATGGTTAATTTATGCATTATGACATGGTAAGTTGAGTGATTTTCACTTCCCTATTGTTATATAATTTGTATACACCCAAGAGTGAGAGTATCCAAACACTTATTATGTGAGGTGATAGTCTTATACTTTCGTGCTTGAAACTGTCAAATGTATATTGTCAAACAAGTTTTGCCATGAATCATTTTTATACTAATGCTAAATGCCCTATAAAATGTACTTTTATCTAACTTAAAAGCTTATTTGATTGAGGACAAGCAAATTTCAAGTGTAAGGATATTCGATGATGTGCAAAACTGTATTGTTTTTAAGGGCCATTTAACTCATAATTACATGCACTTTGTATCAATTATTGCTTAAAATCCTTTCTATTTGACTTTTAAGTCTTGGATTATGCATTTGTTAGAATTGTACAAGTTTTAGGCTTATTTGGACGAAGAAATGAAGAAAAAAATAAAATAAAAGATTCAAAGTGTGACCGGTAAGCTTGACGCCGTCACTAGAATTGCCTAGAAAGTTGATTTTTACAATTTTTCGTGACCGGTCAGTGTGTGGAGACAGGCTAGGTGACGTTGTCACAACTCCTTAGTGACGCCGTCACATGAAGTATAAGGCGAGGTGACAACGTCACAGCCAAAGGCTAATGCTGTCACAACCAATTTTCTATGTATATTCTTGCCTTGTTTTAATAATTTGTGTGTAACTTTCAGGAAGCAAACCTTAGACGATTTCTACGAGTTTTTTTTTTTTTTTTTTTTTTTTTTTTTTTTTTTTTTTTTTTTTTTTTTGTACTCGCGCGCAGTGTAAACCTCTCATAACATCAAGATAAGTTTATATTTAATCATTCAATCATGTTTATCATTGTTTGTGTTGATCATATGTTTGCTTTGTTCTTTGTTTGCTATGCAAGGCTAATTAACTTAGTGTTTATCTAGGATTACATGAAACTTGTTAGTGTATAATTATTCCTATCATCTTCTTAATTGGTGAATGTGATTACTTGGTTAAAAACTGGTTAAGAATCTCGCCTAGATTGAACGTTATCTAGAAGTAACTAATTGAACATTTAGGTTCAGTTGCTTAATTAGGTTGGATATTTAGTGCTGCTTTTAGCTATTTTGTGTACACACAAGTGATGCTTATTTTCTAGATCACGTTTTAATATTTATATTAACTCGTTTACCTATGATCTACGTGTGCACTAACGGGCAGTGTACCCGGTCGTGAGTAGTCTAAAAATTGGTAAAACCGAGGTCGTCCCAAGAGCTATAGGCGGAAACTAATTTAAGTTCTTTAATGTCGCTAAAATGATTTTTGATTTGTTTAACTAATTAACAAACGGAAATGAAATGTGAAAATAATCAATGGGAGAAAAATGTGCTAGCCTAGTTATTACTTTATCATGCAATGATCTAATTCCTATGTAATGTCTATTCTCGCCTTATATAGTGGTTCTAAGTCATTGGTCACAAATGGTCATTGTGCCCTAATCTATAATCCCTAGATCCTACCCCGATGGTCACGGGTGGTCAAATATCTAGTTCATAGTCATTAAGTACCAACTATCTTCTAGACCTATCTAGTGGTTTTAACACTAAACCCTCGTTTGGTTCACGTAAGGTTTTTCCCGCATCTCTTAAGTATTTCTTCTAGTGTAGGTAGTTCTATAGTCAAGTCCTACACAAGGGTGATGGTCACACCTCAAGCAACCTAATAAGCTAGTGTTCTAATGGTCATGTACTAACTAGCAAATGAGGTACTACCCTAGCTTCAATACTACCAAAACGCGAGGATTCAACAATAGGCTAGAAAGATATCTACATAAAACAATAAATAAACGAGGAACATAAATCAAGGCATAGATAAATTCATAACTAGGCTATCACATAAAGTGTTTAGCCTCTCATATTAATAAGTACAAGAAATACAATCTTCATAATCAAATAAATATTAAACATTGAATTTTGTGGAAAACTAGAAGGGGAGGGGGGTTGAATAGTTTTACCGGTTTTTAATTTGTCTCAAAAACTTTTACTATTGAAAAACTTTGATTCGAGTCTTATGTGCAATCAATCAACACCAATATGAACAACACACTAAACTAACTAATTATAAGTAATGAAAGTAAAGAGAAGAGATGAAAAGATCAAACCGGGACAAAAGGGATTTATAGTGGTTCGGCTACGAAGCTCTTCTTCGCCCTACTCCACTCCCCGAGTACCACACTCGAGAGTTTCAAGCACTATGTCAACAAGACCTCTCTTCAGGCGGAGAAAATCTTACAACGTCTCTTATCTTATTTTTCGACACTAAGCTAGATGTCGAGTGCTAATCTTAGCTAGCACCAATCTACCACGATCTACTTGATCCTTTCAACTTCACACAATCTACACCCAAGACTCGATCTACCCGATCTACCTTTGATCCACTTGATCAATCACACAAGCCAATGGCTACAAGAGATCTCAAAGATCTCGACAAGATCACAATGATCAACCCTCACTTGACTCAATCTAACCTATCTACCCTTGATCAACACACAAGCCCAATGGCTACAAGAGATATTTAATATCTCTATAAGATCACAATGATCTTTCCTCACAAACTCTCAAAAGAAAAATGATCTTGATGTATACTATGATACAATCAAGTGTGTAACAAATGTTACAAGTGCTCTAACTAAAACTACAACACTTTGTATCTACTTGGATACCTTGTGTTCTTCTCTTGCACTTGAAGAGGAATGAAGAGGATCTCTTGGAGGGATGATTGGATCACTCTTAAACAAAAGAAAAACCTAACTAAATGATCAAGAAGAGAAAATTTGAAAATGGTAGTGAACTCAGAAAGTTATGTGTGAAAAAGGATGCCCAAAATCTGTGAAGTGGGCTGGTATTTATAGGCAGAACAAATCTGGCCGTTATAGGGACACGACACCACTAAACCACACACGGTACCACTAAATTTAGTGGTAACGTGGTACCGTGCCAGACAAAAACGCTCCTCTTTTTGTCTTTTCCGGTGAAAACTTGTTTGGGGAAGTTTGGAGCTGATTTTGGGGGGAAAAATAGCTGTTATGTATTTTGAACTTATTTTTCCATTAAAATATTTCTTAATTATTCAAAAATAATTTGTAAAGTATATTTTTGAAAGAAATGTTTTGTCACATTAAAATGTGAAGTCTTAAGCACAAATTTACTTATATGATCATTTGTCAAGTTGTAAATTTGTTCTAGAGTGATTTGTGTAGCAATGGGATCTTTCGATTAAAAAATTGTTTACGTTAATTTTAACGTAACGTGTTTTCACATTTTGTCATCCTCAAAACGTGAAGTTATCGAAAGATAGAAATAACATTTTTAGAACATTATTTGCATCAACAATCTCCCCCTTTTTGATAATGACAAAACATAAACTCATTTTAAGTTAAAATTAGTTTTAACAAGTTTTTAATGAGTTTACTCCCATTTCTCCCTCTTTTTGTCGAAGAAAAAAGGTTGTTAAGGCTCCCCCTTGATGTATACTCCCCCTCGTTTGGAGGCACCAAGGAATCGAGCAATGATTCGTGCTACAAAACAAGGTTAGATAACAAATATACGAGATCAAACATGTAGCACTTATGACAAATATCCAGCCACAAATAAAAAGATTGGCCAAGTAGCCAAGCATAAAAATGAAACAAACACATGAAAGCCCATTCATTCATAAAAATAAAACAAATGTCATACATAATATGACTACATGACAAACATAATGAAAACAAACTACATGACAATCATCCTCATCCATAGGTTGGGATGACGAACCATGACCGAAGGAGGAAGACGAGAAAGTAGCATCGGATGTGGATTTAGGACCACGTTTAGACCCTTTGTCTTTACGTTGCTTTGTGCGACGTTGTGGTCCACCAAGAGGTTTCATGACGGGTTTGACTAGGACATAGTCGACACTATTTAGATGTGGGTAATTTTCCATAACCCACTTGAAGAGACGAGTACGCAACATACCGTATGACATGAGCTTATCGGTATGACTATGGATGTTGGCCATCCTTTTTGCCATTTAGTACGCGAGGTTGTATGGTTCCTCGATACTCAGGCAATAGAGCATGTGGGTAAGACTAGCCAGAACATGATCCCGCTTGCCCGCAAGACACAACACATTTTCTCGCCGAAGAAGTTCCCAACTTTTAAGATCGGGAAGAATCTCTTTGAGATAGATTCGATTTGGGTCGAGATAGACAATGGAACCATCACGCTTTTGATGCGTGTTGGCGACTCGAGGAATTTGGATGTGTTGTTTTATGGTTTCAAGGTTGGGGATTTCGGTATGATAAAGACCTTCACTTTCAAGATTATAGTGAAGTGACTCTAAAGAATGGTCTTCTGTGTATGCACATTGACCATATGACGGAACACCGAGAATATCACCAAGTTCGGTGATGGACAAAATGATATTATGGTTTTGGATCCAAAAATCAAGGAAGACATTACCCTCAAGTTCATTGAAGGTGCGGACTCGACTATAGAATTCGAGGACAAAACGAGGACAAATTTGATCATTTATTTTGTATAAACAATCAAATTGGATTGTAGGAAAACATGCTTGGATGTTATCCAAGAGAACAAAATGAGCATCGACTACACGACCTTCGTGTATATATCGATGTTGGACTCTAACGAGATAAGCTTTTTGCTCATCGGGGATGTTTGGATCATTGACTAGAATGGGAATGTATTCTCTGGTATCTTGATAATCCATACGAGGCATTGTTACCTACAAAAATATAATTATGTATATGTTAACTTTGTTGCATTTTGATGATCACATTCTTGGTGTGTGTGTGCCTAAATGCAAACAATGTGGAGGTGCAGTAATCTCGACTCTAAAACAAAACTAATGAGATTACCCAAACGCTCCTAACTTCACTTTTGCTCAATCAAATGTGTCGAAGAATACACATTAATCATGTATTTCGATCAACATTTGTGAGATCATGTATGCATGCAAAATCGTTTTTAGTTTGCATCAACAATGCACGAAAAGGTTTCATGATCCTAGATACGTGAAATTTTTCGAAAAACAATGGAATTGGGGTGTTTGGAAAATTGCGTCATCTTGGCGCCAAAAATCTTGAAATTGAAAAGCTTCAATGTTAATGATTCCTAATCCAATTTTAAGTATCCTAGACATGATTCCACCAAAAATATTTAATCTTAATCCGATTTAACTAGTTAAAATCGGACTAATATGTATAATATAAGTGGGTTTGTGCAAATCCTATGATTTGGGAATCATATAAGTTCTACATTGTCTAATCCTAGTCTTAATTGCATAAAACTTCAATTAAAATTGAAAAACCCCAATTCAATTTTATGCATAAGAACAAACCCTAGACTTAAATTAAAAAGAAATTAATGTTAATTGACTTACAATTTATGTTGTAGTGATTAAGATTGTTTGATTGCAATGCCTCGAACTTGATTTACAAGGATGTAGTAGGATTTGGGTGTGGTGTTCGGTTTTGACAGCAGAGGAGAGTGGATATTTTTATTTTGAATGAGTGTGCAGGTGGAAAAGGGAAGAAAAACGGGTTTCCTCAGATACACGGTACCACTAATTTTAGTGGTGCCGTGCCACTTTAATGGTGTCGTGTATGTCTGAGACCCATTTTTGTTCTGTTTTGACTCTTGACTGATTAATCTTACTTATTTAGTAAGACTTTTTGACGGAAGGAGAGAGTTTATACCTAATAAACTCTTTTAACGAGAACGACTAGGCGTAATGACAAGGAATGACCTTGGTATTTCCGAGGAAATACATAAGTGGTCATTGGAGGAAAATGAGGATTGACTTTTATATTTTCCGTGAAATATGTAGAAGTCATGAGACGAAATGTAGAGAATGACTACAATATTTCCAGTGAAATATTTAATTAGTCATGAGCAGAATGAGAAGAATGACTTATAGAGTTATGATGCAAGACGAGAGAAATGACTTCAAAATTTCCAGTGAAATATTAAAAAGTCATAAAACGAGACGTAAGGAATGACTTGATATTTCCAGTGAAATATTTAAAAGTCATGAGACGAGATGTAAAGAATGACTTAATATTTCCAGTGAAATATCTACAAGTCATGAGATGAGACGTACGGAATGACTTAATATTTCCAGTGAAATATCTACAGGTCATGAGACGAGAAGTAAGGAATGACTTAATATTTCCAGTGAAATATTTACAAGTCATAAGACGAGACGCAAGGAATGACTTAATATTTCAAGTTAAATATTTAACAGTCATGAGACGAGACGTGAGGAATGACTTAATATTTCCAGTGAAATATTTAAATAGTCATGAGAGGGATGAGAAGGATGACTTACAAAGTCATGAGGCGATACAAGAATGACTTACAAAGTCATGAGGCGATACGTAAGAAATGACTTCAATATTTCCAGTGAAATAATTGAGTGGTCATAGGAAGAATGTGAGAGATGACTTAATATTTCAAGTGAAATATTCAAATAGTCATAAGAGGGATGTGAAGAACGTATTGGTTAGGATATAGACGATGTTGTCCTTTGAGGGAAACCTTTCTAAGAAAATGATTCCTCTTTGGACATTATCGCGACGGAGGAGATGACGTACTTCGATGTGCTTCGTACATGAGCAATCCACGGGGTTCTTGGTCAAGTCTATTTGCACTTCGGTTGCCGCACTTCATAGGGGATTGTTTCATTCATAGTGCTTGCTGTCATGCCTTTCCGGCGCTTACGTATTCGGCTTCGGTCGTGGAGATAGCAAGAGTGGTTTGTTTCTTGGAGAACCAAGAAGTTTGACAACAACCTATGAAGGTACAAGCATCACTCTCTCTTTATCAATCCACATTATCTCCCGCATTATCAGAGTTGGTATAGACAACCATTTCTACACCAATCTCCTTGAGATATCATAATCCCAAGTGTATAGTGCCTTTAATGCATCAGAAGATACAATTAACTGCTTTTAAGGTAAGAGGTTTTGGGATCCTTCTTACAAGCGTGCACAAGAGCAGACACTAGACATGATATCGAGCCTACGTGCCGTTAGATAAACTAAATTACCTATCATGCCCCTAACCTAGTACTATCCGCGCACTCACCTTCATCGTCTCTTGTGAGATTTGTTTCCGTGGACATGGGCGTTAATATTGATTAAGATTTTTCTAAGTTAAGTGCCTTATATATATTATATATATATATATATATATATATATATATAATATATATATATATATATATATATATAAGTGCCTTATATATATTTTAGTATACTTAGATTTAAGAAAGTGCTATCTTCAAGTGATAATATATGAGTGCCACGACAGAAACTTAATTCACTCATCATGTTCATCTTCAAGCTTGTCACGCATGATCTTTGAGCGATCATTGTACATTTCTGGACAAGTTGATTTTAGCATAATTGTCTTCAACAAAAATTTGAGTCATGATGATATATGAATTTCGTTTCTTTGTGAAAAGCATGTTATGGTTTTTATGAATCAACAAATCATGGAGGTCGTACAACATATACCTCCTTGTTGACAAACCATTTGGGGAATGCACTTTTCACGTCCATAATGTTAGTGCCTACTGAGTAACATTCTAATAAAATTAAACGCTTAACATGTCTACTAACAAAGGGGGTTTTAAGAAAGCGTACCTTAGCCTGAGGTGTTGCCTTTAAAACTAGAAGACTAGACTACCTTTGTTGAAAGTTAAGCAATATGAGATACGACTTGACTTTGCGTTACACGATTAGTGCAATCACCAATCATACTCCATTAGTTGGACTTCAAGTTGCTTTCACAACTATTTCTATCTAGCAAGACAAACGCTCAAACATTTGGTCCCCAATATCTCATGGGTCCAAATTCGTTAGTGTTAAACATCCTACGCATTTGTCGCATTTGTTTGGGATGTGAGAATGGAGGATACATTTCCCATGGTAAGTAACTTTGAGGTTGACGGTTATTCCAAGTTACGGGAAAGTTACTTGGATAACTTTGTCTTCTAAAGTTACCTCTCGGCAGAGGAGTTCTTGATCGAGGTTTAGGAACATTTGTTCTTCTAGGTGAAGGAGTCTTTGATCTAACATCAAGTTTTACATAACCAAGTCCGGGGGTTGACAAGGATTTGTAAATACTTTTGACTTCCTTTTTACTAGTACTAGGTACTTCTACATAATTAATAACTAAGTGACTCGGTTTAGGACTTAAGTTATTTTTCAAAATTGACCCAGATCTGACTTTAGCACCAGACAGTACCACGGTACCACTAATTTTAGTGGTGCCGTCTGTACCTTTAGTGGTGCCGTCATCTACAGATTCAGATACTTCAGGCTTTACAAATTCTACTTGTTTAGTATTGCTTGTAGAAGCTTGGTTTGGGTCAAATCCTAAGCCCGCATGGTCATGTTCACTAAACCTAATGTTATCAAGCATATCATTAAATACTTTTGTTGCTTCTTCAAATTTAATGACCTTTAACGCATTTTCTTTGAGATTTTCATTTTCTACTCGAAGATTTATGCATGACCTACATCCTACGTCTACTTCTTTATTTTTCTCAAGTCTTTTAACTTGATCCTTAAGTTCTAGAATTTGCACTTCAAGTTCATGCAATTTTAATTTTAGTGTTTTGTTTCTACTTAAAATTTTAGAACTTACTTCGCAAACTTTATTATATTCGTCATGTAATCTATTGTCATCTATTGACGAATTATCATCACTATAATAAGAAGAGTCGGAATGTACCTCATTAGAAGCCTGAGCCATTAGGCATGTTTCATCGTTGGGCTTCTTCTCTTCTTCTTCACCGCTATCACTCCAAGAGCATCCTATGAAAGCTTGTTGGTCGTTGGTTTTCGGTAGTTTGGGAGATTCTCCTATGAGATGATTAGGATCTTCGCATCTAAAGCATTTCCTATCACTTGTCCCTTTCTTTTCAACTCGGTTCTTTTGTGATGTCTTCTTGTCATCACAAGGTTGTCTAACTGATGAGTGTGTAAATACTCATCATTTTATACCCATTTTAGACCATAAAAATACTGAAAACGGCCAAATACACCAAATATTACTGCAGATATCCTTGGTTTGTGTTTTTATGTGTTTCAGGTACAAAAGGATCGAAAACAAGGCAAAAACAGACAAAACCGAGCACAGGATTGGAAAATCGTGAAAAGCCGAGGACGGGGAAGAAATTTACAAGTTTGGACCGGGATAGTGCTCAAATTATCAAAGTCAACTTCCAAGAATAAGCAATTCTGGAAAGCTTGAATGGGTATTCTGGGTTAATATTGACAAGCTAGGCTTGTTGGGTGATCTTAAGTTCCACTGTTTCATAGCAAATTAAGTTGTAAGCAATTTTCAATTTTTTGCATTATTTTCCATATTACTGTTCCATAGCTTATTTAGCTTATTTTAGTATTATTCTACTTATAGGTATTCTTTTATTGCTTTTTGTCTGTATTGTCAGTTTAAATTAGTCCTTTGTTTTGTTTTTCTTAAAAACCCACATAAAGCCAAAAACAGTTAGGATAGCTTTTAGCTTATTAGAGCTTATTTCCTCATTATAATTTGCTTATTAGGTGATTTAGAGTCAGATAATCAGTAGTGTAGCAGTACACTAGCTTATCTAGGAAGTTTGTCTTTTATAAGTGCTAAATCAGTTTTATAAAGGGTGTTTGGGATAAGTCCTGTTTTAGATCAAAAGCTCATTGTACTGTTCATTTGTCTTTTCCTAAGTTTTGTTTGAGCTTATTGTAGGCTAGATAAGCTGATATTAGTAGTTTTAGAGTTGCTGCATAGCCATTTTGAGGTTTTGAGTTTGTAGGGTAAAAATTGTATGCTCAACTGCCATTATAAGCTTCCAATAAGCTTGAGCTTATTTGACCCCTACTTTTTGCATCTTTAGGTGTATTTAAGTTGTTAAAGAAAGAATCCAGAACTTGGAATTGTGTCATTGAGGTTTGAAAGATTTAAGTTCAAAACAGGTCATCTGTTGCATCAGAAGGTGTGTGCAGACCTGCACACCTTTCTTGGCTTATTGATTGATCTGTATCAGCTTATCTATTTGACCTTATTGCATGAATCTTGGTTTCTGGGATGTTTGCAGTATAGGCTTTATATTTCTAAGCTTGCATTTCACTTTAGAGCTTATTAACTAGCTTATTTTAGTCTGCAAAAAGTCCCTATCAAGCCTGCACTCAAACCTGCATCAGCTTTTTGTTCTCAACCATCTAATCTAGGTAAGAATTAGAGTTCAATTGGGTTGTAATAATTAGGGCTTTTGGTGTTTTAATGTAGCCTGTAGTACTAGGAAGCTTTTGCCCCCATAAGTTCCCACTAATCAGCTTAATTGAGTGCTTAATTTTAATCTGCAAGTAAGGGTTTTAGCTGTCTTTTCTGCCTTTATCTTGAATCTGCATAATTGCTTATTTGGCTTATTCTGTGAGTTTAGCTATTTGAATTAAGTTGTTTTATGCTTAAATAAGTTGTTTGAACTGTTTCTGAGCTTGTGGTGTCTGTTAGTGCTTAAGTGCTTATTTTAGTGCTTATTTCCAACTGCTTATTAGCCCATTTTGCTTATTAGGGTTTAGATAGCTTCTGATTTTATTTTTCCTAGGTTCAGAATAATATTTTAGATTTATCTGCAAAGTTTCATATTTTTCTAAAGTCATTTACTATTTTTAAACCTTTTAATTAGTTTCTAATAGTTTTTAATTAATAATAAAAAATATAAAAATCAGAAAAATATAAATCTTTTTTCTAAAATTTTCTTTTGTCATTTATAACTTAGGAAAAATAACTTTGTACTTGTAAGATTAGATTTCCATATATTTCAGTTGTAGGCCCGTTTTTAGAATTCCCGTTTCGCGTTTTTAGTATAATTTGTTTTAACCTTAAATTTTCCCGTGAGAATTTGTTTCTCATTTGTTAATTAGAATTAAAAAAAATCAAAATTTCATATCCCAATCATCAGTCACTCTAATTCCAAACCTCAAACGATTGTCCATTCCATCCTCGCTGGGACACGACCCGGGTAATCACTTACCTGGTATCACACATATCACAAACGTGAGTTTTTGCAAGTTAGCCTTTTTCCTAAAGGGTTGATTTGTCTTTATTCACGTGTATCCGTCTGTATTTATTTATATACGTACTTTTGTGCGGATTAAATTTTGGCGCCGCTGCCGGGGTGGTTGTGTTGCGACAATATCGTTGAGATTTTAAAACGATTAGTGACTTGAGATCCTTCCTTGTGTAGTTCCCGTTTTCCATAAACCCCATAAAATACAAAAATATTTTTCTTTTTCTTTGTATATATATATCAGAAAAATCAAAACACTTTTCCTAAAGTGTTTATAAAAGCCCAAAAACATTTCTCGTTTTCTTGTACTAAAATAAAAGATAAAAGCAATCTCAATATAATATTCCTCAACTTGGAATATTATCATAATAAGTTCCCAAACAAAAGATATAAAACTTGCCTTTGTGTCGCTTGCGAATTCGGCTCACCTTTGATTGATAAACAAACTCTAACGGAGGTTTCAGGAGGTTTGGCATTAAATTGACAAACCGAAAGGAGCGGGTTTTTAAGGAGCATTTATTGCCCACCTTTGCTCCTCCGCCACTCTGTGCGTTTTTCTTTCAGAGAGCTACCGTACGCTTGTTTGATTTAAGGTTTAAGTTCCTTGTTTTTTTTGCCTCGGTCTTGTTTTAATTGATTTGTTTTCCATTTTTTCTAAAAAAAAAAAAAAAAATTTCTTTTAATAATTTTCAAAAATAATCTTCTTTATCCTCTTAAACTGATTAATTCTATCTTCTTATCTCTCTGTAATCTTTAATTCTTATGGCGGACACGCGTACGATGTCGGAATTACTTCAAGTACCCACCGAGGGTTACGAAGATGCTATCATTTTACCGGCAATTCTTTCCGAGAACTTCGAGATAAAAACCGGTTTAATTCAACTTATTATGTCAAATCAATTTCATGGATTCGAGAGGGACGATCCCTACGCTCACATCCGATGGTTTAATAAGTTGACTTTGACTGTCAAATATAAGGATGTCCCTCATTGCGCGATTAAGTTGATTTTATTCCCGTTTTCTCTCGAAGGGGCAGCCCGGAGTTGGCTTGATAAAGAACCCCCTCGTTCGATTTCGACTTGGGAAGATCTCGTTTCTAAATTCGTGAATCATTTCTTTCCTTATTCTAAGATTGCGAATCTTAAGAACGATATTACAAATTTTCAACAACTTTTTGATGAAAATTTTGGTGAGGCATGGGATCGATTCAAAGATCTTCTTTATGAGTGCCCACCTCATGGTTTTTCGGAATTGCAACAAATTGATATGTTTTATAATGCTTTGACGCAAACCGATCAAGATTCGCTTAATGCAGCCGCCGGTGGCAATATCTTTTATCGAACTCCGAAGGACATCTTGACGATTATCGAAAACAAATCGAAAGTTCGCACTGCACAAAACAAACCGGTAGTAAGTTCCCAATTTCGCAATGAAGAATTCCTAGCCGAAGAACAAGTAGCCAAAGTGAGTGCGCAATTTTGCAAGACTTTCATTTACTTTGACGATGATGATGAGGATTCTATTCAAATGCAAGAATATTATAAAGATTCGTCAGCTGCAATCACACCCGTCCCGGAGGACTCTCTCATAATGGGGGACGAGCATCTTAGCACTATTCCGGAAACGGAATCGGACAAAGTAATAAAGTCTAGTGTTAAGGACCTTGTCCCAATCCAAAGTGAGTCCGAGGGTATTTCCGACAAAATGTGTGAGTTGCCTCCTCTTGACATTTCTAATGATCATGTTGAGGTGTTTTCTTATTTTGACGATGATTGTACTTCGAGTGATGATGATTCTTTATCTTGTGGAGACATCGATTATGTTAAGGAATTACCTTCTGAGCTCGTCAGCCTAGAGGAAGAAAAGGATTTTGATCCAAATGATGGAGAGATTGACACTGATATTCTTCAAATCAAGGACGATGCACTTCGTGATAAATTATTGAATATCAATCTTCTCATTTCTAAGATCAAGGCATTAAATGATAAACCAACTTCATCTCCTATCCCCGTTGAGGATAGTGACTTTATCTTGGAAAAGCCCAAAACATTTCCTGAGCTTGAGGCTTTTTCTGATTATTCTCTTCCGGAATATGAAGCATTCCGTCTTGATATCGATCATACTGAAGAGACGGGTAGTGGCAATACCACTTCTCATTCTCATATCTCTCTTCCCGAGTATGATTCGTTTATCTTTGAGGAGTTCTCCGGTGAACTCTCTCATACTATATCTCCTACGAAATATGATCATTTCTATTTTGATCTTGAGGAAGATTCTAGTCTGGGGGGAGGTGTAATTTCTCATAAGTATTTGCTTATTGATGATTTCATCCCAACCCTCCCTCCCGAGACTTTTATTGCAAATGAACCGAAGAGCTTTAATTTTGAAAAAAAATTTGCTTTTGATGATGAAGAGTTTTATATGATAATCATAAAAATCTTTCTTCTCTTCATCACGTATGATGTGATTTCTCCTCTTCTTCACTCAGTCGGGAGTGAGGATACCATCTTTGACCCCGGTATTACCATTTATGGTTCTTCTTTCTTAAAAACCGAGGGTATCTCTTCGGTGTGGAACTTTCAAGAACTTCAATGTTTATCCAAACATTTTGAATGAAAGTCCGATGGAGATTTTCTCTTCCACATGCTTCCCCAAGAACAAATGAATTCGGGGTCGAGTCAAGCTAGTGACTCGGTTAACAAAAACATAAGCATTTCATGTGTAAACACCCATGTTTCTGACTTCTTTCTATTTTCTGACACTAAGTGTGGGGGGATTCCTCTACTGTGCTTTGTTTGTGTGTTGTTTGCTCTTGTTTGCAGGTTTCCCTTGGATTGTGATGATTGTCACGCCTGTTTTCAATCCAGCCGCCCAATATCCTATCCTTTTACTAACGATTATCTAGGGATATCTTTTTAATCCTGTTTGTGAAAATAGAGATTTCTTTCACACACTTGGCTATTAGTATTACCTTTTTACATTCTAAGTGTAGGCATAATAGCCGGTACTTTGAATATTGAGGGCAATATTCAATTCTAAGTGTGGGGGGGAATTCTCTCGAATTTTGTCACATTTGTACCTTCTAGTGCCCTATGTTGGGAATAAAATGTTCAAGTCAAAGAGCCTACCAGATAAGCTATTGAGCCTGCTAGTTGATTTTGAAGAAGTTGAAGATGTACTAACAGTACCTTCTGGGTAAGAAGGTACTGCTAGTTAATGAAGGTCCTGCCAAGTTGATGATCAAGTTGATAGATATTTATTTGTAGATATTTGTTGTATTATTAGTCTTTGTACAATGTAATACGTTATGTAGAAGTAGTTCAGTATTCCATGTTTGTGCAGAAGAATATACAGAGTAGTTTACATTGGTAGTTGTATTTAATTGTAGGCTAGAAAAGTCCAAGTATCTTATTATATTGTGCAACTTGACAACTTGTAATAAGGGGTTCTTATCCTATAAAAGGATCCCTTAGTCACCACCTTTGTAGAATCTCCTTTCCAACTAATAACCTAAGCAATATCAAAACAGAACATCTCTCTAGTAACTTAGTTACTAAATTCACAAATCCTTAAACAATCAAAGATTCAAGGTTACTTTGTAATCCTGGTGATAGTTAGATCATCCGTATTATTTCATCAATAATATTGAATCGTTTTGTGTTACTAAAGTTGTGTTCATTGTTCATTATTACTCACGTTTACATACTCACCACCTTTGTTTTTCTTTTAAGTGTGTTATAGTAGATTCCGCATACTAAAACACATTCATTCATAAATATCTCAAACACATTATTAAGATTCACATCCCAAGTGTTTGTATAATCCTTCACAAGTGGTATCAAAGCTAGGCTGATATTTACGATTTAAAAGAACAATGGATGTTGAACACATTCAAACCAATGTTGCTGCAAAACTTCCATTACTCAAACAAAATGAGTTTGATATGTGGAGACTGAGGGTAGAACAATATTTCCAAGTGCAAGACTATGCACTTTGGGAGATTATTGAAGAAGGAAACTCATTCAAACCCACAATCACCACCTCCACAGTAAATGATGCACTAGTAACACATGTACAAGTAAACCCAACAAGCGTAGAAGAAAGAATTCAAAAGAGAAATGATCTTAAAGCCAGGAGTATGCTTCTCATGACTATTCCAAATGATCAGCTTTTGATCTTCAACAAGTACAAATGTGCTAAAACCCTTTTTCAGGCTATTGTGGCTAGATTTGGTGGAAATGATGCCACCAAGAAAACTCAGAAAACTCTCCTCAAACATCAGTTTGAAAACTTTGCAGCCACAACAAATGAGTCTTTGGACAGCATGTTCAATAGACTTCAAAAGCTTTCAAGTCAGTTAGCCATTCATGAAGTAATGATATCTCAAGAAGACTTAAACTCCAAATTTCTTAGGAGTTTACCATCTGAATGGTCCATGCATGTCATTGTCTGGAAAAACAAACCAGATATTGATCAGATGAGTCTTAATGATCTCTACAACAACTTCAAAATAGTAGAGCATGAAGTGAAGAAGACTACTGGTTCAAGCTCAGGAAATATGGCTTTTGTATCATCTCCAAGCACCTCAAGAGTTGTAGATGAAGAAAAAGATGATAGAGAAGAAGGTACTGCCAACACAAATTTTGGTACTGCCAGTACTTCTAGCAGTACCAAAACAATTCTAGATGAAACAATTGGTTGTGCTTTCCTGACATCACAACACAATGGGTCCATATTGACTTTTGAAGATCTTCAAGAGATCAATGATGATGATCTTGAAGAAATGGACATAAAGTGGCAACTTTCACTTCTGAGCATAAGGGCTAAGAAGTTACTGATGAGGACTGGAAAGAAGATTATCATAGATGGTAATGAGCCTGCTGGGTATGACAAGTCCAAAGTGGAGTGTTACAACCGCCACATGAAGGGTCACTACTCAAGAGAGTGTAGAAGACCAAAGAAGCAGGATGATAAGGGAAGAGGGTTTGAGAACAAGAACAAGGGAAGCTTTGAGAAGAAAGGAAGCTTTGAGAACAAGAGTAAGGCTATGGAAATCACTGAGCCTAAAGCAATGGTAGCTATTGATGGGATGGGTTTTGATTGGAGTTTTATGGGTGAAGAGGAGTCAACTTCAGATGAATTGGCTTTAATGGCTTTCTCCACTCCTGAGGTACAAATTACTAAATGTTCTAATACTTGTAAAGTTTTTGAAGAATTACAAACTTTTATAAAACTTTATGATGAACTGAAAGTAGAAGAAAGAAAAACTCATCAAGACCTAGTTAACCATAAGTGTGGTATGGCCAAACTTGAAAAGCAGATAATCCATTTTAGGGAAAATGAACTCACTTTTTCTGACACTAAAGCCATTCTTAATAGGGAAATATTTTTGAAAGATGCAGAAATAAAAATGTTAAGAACTGAGTGTGCTAAAATGACATTGGCAAAGGAAAATATTCAACTAACAGTTACCACTTTGGAAACTGCTTCTGACTGTACTAGAAGCATAGTTGAAAATCAGATGAACAAGAGAATCAAATCTGGGATAGGATACAAGACATGTCCACCTCCATATAGAGGAATTCCTTGTGCCCCAGGATTAGATCTTGCAGAATCAGGTTTACATGAATTCATCAACAAACCATTAGCTAAACCTGTAGAGAAAAGTGAACCTGTTGAGAGTGCTAAGGTTGCTTCACTCTCCAAGGTGCTCACTGATAAGAAATCAGATGTTCTAATTATTGAAGATTGGACATCTGATGATGATGAAGAAGAGACTGTTTCAAACAAAGGAAACAAAATAGGACCACCCAGTCCTAAAAGTGTAGAAATTAAGACTAAGGCTAAAACTGTTCTGAAAACAGTTGAAAGTTGTGCTAAGTATAATAGCAAACCTAGAGGTAGCCAAAGAAATTGGAACAATCTTAAGTCACACCAACTTGGTGATGATTTTGTTATGTACAATAAGGCTTGCTATTACTGTGGTAGTTTTAATCATACACATGCTTATTGTAACAATTGGGTTTCTGGGAGTAAATCAAGGTCTAAAACAAATGAAACAAACCCCAAAAAAAGTTTTGTGAAGTCTAACACACCAAAAGTTAATCATACTGTTAGACAAAATAAGCTTGTTAACTCAAAACCAACTACTAAGGGTGCAAGAAACATTTTCAAACATGCACCAAGAGTTGTGAAAAGTCCCATTGAAAAGAAATCTGTGGTCAAAACACAAATTTGGAGACCAAAACCAAAAGGTCCTGCTAGACCAAATGGTACTGCCAAGATTGGTACTGATAGACCAAAGACCACAAAATGGATTAAAAGGGAAAATGCTGTTAAGTCCTCAGCATGTTGGATATGGAAACCACTTCAATCAAAAGGTGCATCAACAATCCTAAAGAGGTTTGATTTCATTGATGCAAGAGGCAAACCCAAGTCAGTCATGGCTTGGGTACCCCAAGGAAACTAATATGTCTATATATGTGCAGGAACATTCAAATGATATTGCTGATCAAGGATATGTGGATAGTGGATGTTCAAGGCACATGACAGGCAACATGTCTTACCTCACAGACTTCAAATCAATTGATGGAGGATATGTTACCTTTGGGGGAGGAATCAAAGGAAAGATTACTGGTAAAGGTACAATCAAAACCAGTAAATTAGATTTTGAAAATGTGTACTTTGTGAAAGAGATTCAGTTTAATCTCCTTAGTGTCTCACAAATGTGTGACAAAAAGAACAATGTTCTCTTTACTGACAATGAATGTATGGTTCTTTCTTCTGATTTTAAAATGCCTGATGAAAATCAGATTCTTCTTAAAATCCCAAAAAGGAACAATATGTACAGTGTTGATTTAAAGAACATTGATCCTAAGGAGAGTTTAACTTGTTTAGTAGCAAAAGCCTCATTGGATGAATCTATGCTTTGGCATAGAAGGCTTGGTCATGTAAACTTTAAAACAATCAATACAATTGCAAAATATGATTTGGTTAGAGGTTTACCCAAAAAGATTTTTCAAAATGACCAAACTTGTGTTGATTGTCAAAAAGGCAAACAACATAGAGCTTCTTATAAGCCCAAGACCCATAACTCAATTTCTCAAGCTTTATACATGCTTCATATGGATCTTTTTGGTCCTACTAATGTGAGTAGCTTGAATGGTAAAAGATATTGTCTTGTAGTTACTGATGATTACAGCAGATTTTCTTGGGTTTTCTTTTTAAGATCTAAGCATGAAACAAGTGAGATTCTTAAGTCTTATATAACTGAGGTAGAAAACCAAGCTGATAAGAAAGTGAAAGTAATCAGATGTGACAATGGGACAGAATTCAAGAATAGGGTTATGGATGAATTTTGCAAAGAAAAAGGAATAAAAAGAGAATTTAGTGTAGCTAGAACCCCACAGCAAAATGGAGTAGCAGAAAGGAAAAATAGAACACTTATAGAGGCTGCTAGAACAATGTTAGTAGACTCTAAGTTGCCTATTTCATTTTGGGCTGAAGCAGTAGGTGCTGCTTGTTATGTGCAAAACAGGGTTCTTGTGATAAAACCACATAAAAAGACACCTTATGAAATTTTCTTTGGTAGAACACCATCTTTAAGTTTTATGAGACCTTTTGGATGTCATGTCACTATTCTCAATACCAAAGATCATTTAGGCAAGTTTGAAAGAAAAGCTGATGAAGGCTATTTGATAGGGTATTCTTTGCAAAGTAAGGCATATAGAGTGTATAATAGTTGCACTAGGCTAGTGGAAGAAAATCTTCACATAGAGTTTCAAGAGAAACTAACAAATGTGAAAGGCATTGGGCTAGATTGGATGTTTGACATTGATAGGCTTTCAGAATCTATGAATTATGTGCCTGTTTTAGGTACAAATACTAATGATAATGCAGGTTTTGAAGACAATGTTGAAACACCTAAAGATCAAGATTACATCTGGATGCCAATTTGGAAAGGGTTGGATTTATCTTCAAGTCTTGAAGAACCTTCAAATACAACAAATGAAGGTACTGAAGATGATCATGGAACTCAGGGTCAAGAGAATCAAGAAAGTAGTGCAAATGACAATGGTACTGCTAGTTCACCAGATGGTACTGCCAGTTCACAAATTGGTACTGCTGAGCCATTAAATGTTCAAACAGATGATTCTTTACCAGAAGAAGTGGAGATTGGCAATCTTCCATTTACCTATGAAGTTCCTACAACACACAACACAAGAATTCTCAAAGATCACTCCACTGATGATGTGATTGGCAGCATTGATTCTGGTGTTAGAACAAGATCTCAAGTCTTGACTTCAGACCAAGAAGGGTTTATCTCATCTATCTATGAAGAAAAGAATCATGAAGTTGCCAACATATGCCTGTTTTCATGTTTTCTTTCACAGGCTGAACCCAAAAACATTAACAAAGCCTTAGATGATGCAAGTTGGGTTGAAGCAATGCAAGAAGAACTTCTTCAATTCAAGCTTCAGAAGGTTTGGAAATTGGTTGATTTGCCAAAAGGTCACTGGGCAATTGGAACCAAATGGGTATTCAGAAACAAGAAAGATGAAAGAGGAATAGTGATCAGAAACAAAGCAAGATTGGTGGCCCAAGGGTATACTCAAGAAGAAGGGGTAGATTATGAAGAGGTTTTTGCTCCAGTTGCAAGACTTGAAGCAATTAGGCTATTATTGGCCTATGCTTCTTTCATAGGCTTCACTGTTTATCAAATGGATGTCAAGTGTGCCTTCTTATATGGCACTATTGGAGAAGAAGTTTATGTTTCTCAACCTCCAGGCTTCATTGATGCAGAGTATCCAGACAAGGTGTACAGGGTTACCAAGGCTCTTTATGGTCTACACCAAGCTCCTAGGGCATGGTATGAAACATTGGCTTTCTATCTATTAGAAAATGGATTCCAAAGAGGCAAGATTGATCCAAATTTGTTCATCAAAAGAACCAAGAAAGACATCTTGCTGGTGCAAATTTATGTTGATGACATTATCTTTGGATCCACAAACCAAGACTTGTGTGTAGAGTTTGAAAAACTTATGCATAGTAAGTTTGAAATGAGTTCCATGGGGGAACTTACTTTCTTTCTGGGTCTCCAAGTGAAACAATCTAAAGAAGGCATATTTATTAGCCAAGATAAGTATGTAGCAGAGATCCTAAGGAAATTTCAGTTTGCTGATTCTAAGGTTGCAAGTACACCAATGGATTCAGAAAAGGGGTTACTCAAGGATGCTGAGGGTGAAGATGTGGATTTGCACAATTATAGATCAATGATTGGGTCCTTGATGTACCTTACATCATCAAAACCAGATATCATGTTCTCAGTATGTGTATGTGCAAGGTTTCAAGTACATCCCAAAGTTTCTCATCTCACAGCAGTCAAAAGAATCTTTAGATATCTCAAGGGTCAACCTAGGTTGGGTCTATGGTATCCAAGGGAATCATCTTTTGACTTGGTAGCTTATTCTGATAGTGACTATGCTGGTGCAACTCTAGACAGAAAATCCACAACTGGTGGATGTCAATTTCTTGGTTGCAGACTCATATCTTGGCAATGCAAGAAGCAAACAATGGTGGCCAACTCTACAACTGAAGCAGAATATGTTGCTGGTGCAAGTTGTTGTGGGCAAGTTCTTTGGATCCAAAATCAAATGCTTGACTATGGGTACAATTTTCTTAATACCATTATTTACATTGACAATAGCAGTACTATTTGTATCATTAAAAATCCAGTTCAACATTCAAAAACAAAACACATTGAAATCAGACACCATTTCATAAGGGATTGCAATGAGAAAAGGTTAATTCAAGTTGTCAAAATTGATTCTGAAAAGAATTATGCAGACCTTCTCACCAAAGCTTTTGATTTAGGTAGATTCAAATACCTAGTAGGAGGTATTGGAATGATTAATCTTTGAAAAACATGTGTTTTTGTACATAAAAATCACTGATATTGGCTTTTAAACATGGTACTGCTAGTTAGTCAAAAGGTACAGTCAGTTCATAATTGGTCCTGCTAGTATAAAATTTGCTCTGTTTTGTTCATATTGATGCTTAAATATTTACAATGCTATAGATCAAGTGCTTTGCACTTTGTTCTTTTGGTTTGCAACTAACAAATTTCAGGTTGATAACAAAACAAGAGATCTTCCAAACAAAAAGGGGAAATAAAAGTTATTTACATCTCAGGGAAGGTAACAATCTCAGGGGAGGAAATAATAGCCCAGAATGGAAGAAAAACCAATTTATGAAAGAAAAAGACAAGAGCATACAAGATGATGCAGAGGTTGAAAATGATAAGAATAGATCAAATATTCAGAAGGGATGAAGCATTCCTAAAGGAGAAAGTTCTATCTAGATCAAACTAAGGAAAGTTTCAATGCAATGGCATGCTAATAGATGATTTCACTTGTTGAACCAAGCATCCAAGATACACAACATCATTGCCTCTTATATTTCCTCCATCCAAGGAAATTGCACCATCTTTCAGGTCAACATGGAATTGGTATTCAGTTCACCAAAGTTTTACAAACTTAAGAGCTGGCTAGTCCATAAGCAAACGGCTTTTGGTAAAGACACATCAAATCCGTTGATGGTTGATAGTTTACCAAAAACTATATGGTATTTAACTAACCATACTTAACAGTAAATAGTTAACTAGTCCATAAGCAAACGGCTTTTGGTAAAGACAACTCAAATCCGTTGATAGCTGATAGTTTGCTAAAAACTATAAGGGATTTTTGCTAAAATTTCAAAGAGACTGCCCAGTAATATTTTCTTTCAAAGGTACTGGTAGTTCAAATTTTGGTACTGCTAGAGTAAAATGGTACTGCTAGATAACCGTTGAGCCTGTCAGAAAAAGTTATAGCCGTTGGGCCTGGTAGTTAAAATTAGCCGTTGGGGTAATTTTGTAAATTACTGATGTTATATTATATTATATTTTACATATAAAAGATCTTTTTAACCGCCTTTACATTTACTTATTATACATTTTCTTATTATCGGTTAAAAGAAAAGCTCTCATAATATCTTTCATCAGTCCTAATCACAATTAACTCTAATCTTTCATCTTCTACCAGTACCACCATCAAATCCCACCATCCTAATCAAGTTTTTCATTAACTTTCACTATGGCCAATCTAACCTTTGTTAAACGTCACAACCAATTAGCATTTTTGGAAAAGTCTGAGGATAATGCCTCTTTTCATCAAATAGTGGACTTTTTAAATGAGTCATACATCAGGTTTGCTTTACTTGTAAATCCCACTATTTATGAATCTCAAATTTTACAATTTTGGCAAACTGCTAAAGTTAAAACTTCTGAAAATGGGGACCAAAGGATAAAAGCCAAAGTGGATGGCAAAACTTTGACTCTTACTGAGTCATCCATAAGAAGACATCTTCATTTGGATGATTCAGATGGTATTAGTCAATTGCCTGATACTGAAATTTTTTAAAATTTGGAAAGAATGGGGTATAATGCTGATTCTACTAAACTCACCTTTCTTAAAAAGCATTTTACTCCACAATGGAGATTTTTGATCCATACAATCCTTCATTGTTTGAGCCAAAAGAAAACCTCTTGGGAGCAATTTAGTGGAAACATGGCTTCTGCTCTCATTTGCTTGGCAACAAACAGAAAATTCAATTTTTCCAAACATATTTTTGAAGGATTGGTTAAAAATGTGGATAGCCAAACAAAGTTTTTGATGTATCCAAGATTTATTCAATGCATCATTGCAAAATCAAAACATTTGTTACTTCCCCCACACTCACTTTATGAAACACCAAAACTTTCTCACAAAGTATTTTCAAACATGAGAATTGGTTTCAATGGGGAAGAAATACCACTTTTTGATGAAATGTTACCACAACATCCTGAAGAACCAACACCATCATCAAGTTCTTCACCTGGTTACATCTCACCAACTCATCTTACATCACCAATCCCTACACCAGTACCATCTGCAACACCACCAACACCATCACATCATGTATCACCATCCCAATCTCCTCAAACAGTGAAAGAACTAAAAGAGAAGGTGAAGCTCTTGGAAAATGCTCTTAAAAGTCAGAACACAAAATTTTCTGAGATCAACATCAAGTTAGTTAAGAGGGTAAAGAAATTGGAGAATGAAGTGAAGAAGCTAAAGGGTAAAAGATCTTCAAAGGTTGTTTTATCTAGTTCTTCAAGATCAGATGCTGAAAGGTTGGGTCACTCTTCCAAAAAGGGGAGGATGGGTAGTTCTGAAGAAGAAGAGGAGGCTCAATTTGATTTTCATGAAGGAACTCAGGTTTATGATGAAGAGCCTGCTGGTGCAGAGCAAGAGCCTGCTAGTTCAAAAGAGCCTGCTAGGATTGAGAGGCTTTTGGCTATGGACTACAAAGGTACTGCTGATCATGTGTACAAAAGAAAGAGGGAATTAGAGCCTCAAGGGAATTTGTTTGTTCAAGGGAGGTTATTTATTGCTGATGAGCAATCTACTGCTCCATCTCAAGAACCAACTCCAAAAGATAAGGGCAAGAAAATTATGATTGAAGATGAAACAAGGCCCAAAAAGTTGAAGAGAACAGAGCAGGTACAGATGGCTCTAGATGAGGAAGTCTCCAAAAGGCATCATGAATAAGAAGTGCAAAAAGCATTTGAAGCTTCAAGACTGCTTGCAGAAATGCAAGAGCAAAAAGATGCTGCTCAAACCCTTCTTGACACTCAAGCTGCTCAGGAAACCTTTGATGCACAGATGCAATGGATTATTGCTAATGATCCAATTGTGAGAGGTCAAGCAGCAATAATTATGGATGACAAGAATCTTTCTACTGAAGAGAAAACAGCAGAGCTTGAAACTTTTATCAACAAAAAGTATAAAGAAGCAGCTCTGGCTGATATTTTTGAAAAGATGCAGGAAAGCCAGAAAAGAGGTTTTAAGGTGGGCTCATCTCAGAAAGATCAAGTGACTTTCATGAAAAGGTTTCTAAGAAGTCAAGCAAATTGGACTGAATATCAATTGAAGAAGAAATCTGCTGATGAAATCTACTTTCTTTATCTAAATGCCTACAAGACTCTTTACTACAAAATCCCATCTGATGCAAAGCCTTCAATGAAAAAGAAAGATGCTCAACAGAAGAAAGAAGCAAAATTGGATTCAGAGCAAGTAAGTAAAATGTTAATTACTTTGCCAACAATTATACATGCTGATCCAATTAGGTCTAGACACCCTATTATTGATTGGGAAATTCACCATGATAGATCAGGAAAGTCATGGAAAATAACTAGGGTTGGGGGACAAACTGCTATCTTCAAGAATTTTGAAAATCTGATTAGAGCAAGTGATAGAGCTGACTTAGAAGAATTGTGGAATCTAGTTCAAATTAGGCTAGACACAAATTCTAGCACTGATGTTAAGGAACAGGAACTATGGGTAGAGTTCAATAGGATGTATGATCCTAATCCAAAAGATGTTCATTGGAAGTTTCCATATCATGATCCTTCAACCACATGGGAATTTCTAAGCCTTAGCAGTATTCATCATCTTTTTACACAAAGTGGGATTGAACTCTTTATGTTGGCTGAGAAAGAGTATCCACTTAGTTATGAAGTTCTTACAACCATGATCTCCAAGAGATTAAGATGTGATAAAGATGAAGAAAAGTCAGAAGTTGTTCAAAGTTTGCTGAGGAGCATATTTGAGCAATGTGAAAGAAAAAGGAAGAACAGAGAGTAAAGGTTTTGGAAGAGTTCCCTCAAATCCTCAAGGTATGTATTTTATTCATAAGAAACTTGTGTATTTTAAAGGAAATAACAAGTTTAGGGGAGGATTGTTGGGAATAAAATGTTCAAGTCAAAGAGCCTACCAGATAAGCTATTGAGCCTGCTAGTTGATTTTGAAGAAGTTGAAGATGTACTAACAGTACCTTCTGGGTAAGAAGGTACTGCTAGTTAATGAAGGTCCTGCCAAGTTGATGATCAAGTTGATAGATATTTATTTGTAGGTATTTGTTGTATTATTAGTCTTTGTACAATGTAATACGTTATGTAGAAGTAGTTCAGTCTTCCATGTTTGTGCAGAAGAATATACAGAGTAGTTTACATTGGTAGTTGTATTTAATTGTAGGCTAGAAAAGTCCAAGTATCTTATTATATTGTGCAACTTGACAACTTGTAATAAGGGGTTCTTATCCTATAAAAGGATCCCTTAGTCACCACCTTTGTAGAATCTCCTTTCCAACTAATAACCTAAGCAATATCAAAACAGAACATCTCTCTAGTAACTTAGTTACTAAATTCAAAAATCCTTTAACAATCAAAGATTTAAGGTTACTTTGTAATCCTGGTGATAGTTAGATCATCCGTATTATTTCATCAATAATATTGAATCGTTTTGTGTTACTAAAGTTGTGTTTATTGTTCATTATTACTCACGTTTACATACTCACCACCTTTGTTTTTCTTTTAAGTGTGTTATAGTAGATTCCGCATACTAAAACACATTCATTAATAAATATCTCAAACACATTATTAAGATTCACATCCCAAGTGTTTGTATAATCCTTCACACCCTAGTACCCCCGCTTTGGCCAAAATTTTAATTTTTTTCATTTTTTAGATAAGAAATTGCAATTAAAAAAAAAGTGTTTAGTCTTGATTAGGTTAGAACAAAGGGAATCCTGACTCTGCCAGAGTATTGATCTGGCTGCTTCCTTAACGATTATACTAAGGTTTTACGATATGTGCAAATGAAAATGCTAAGCGTAGAGTAGTTGGTTCTCTTTAGAGCTTATATAAGTAATCTATGGCTTTTCCTCCCAGAAGATAACTAATCTGATTAAATGCGTGCTGTTTTCAAACGTTTGAACGTTAAAATCATGTTGTTATGCAAAACGAATTTTTATACAATTTTGATATAGAGCCCGAGTTCAACTTTTTATTTTATTTTTGAGAAAGCATATATGTATGTATATTAAAAAAAATGATGAAAAAAAAATGAAAAAATGAAAAAGAAAAATAAGAAAATGGAATGATATTGCAAAATGCAATAAGTTTTGATGTTGCAAAAATAAAAGATGTATATGTTGTTTATATGAATAAATGTAGGAAAATTGCTTTCTCTTAAATTTAAATCGGATCTTGAACTTGGATTCGTCAATTTTGTATAAAGGTTAAACGGTAATTTAGTAGATTGTTGATTTCAAAGATCCCGAAAGCTCCGGTACTATTCTCTGTGGGGTGTCAAAAGCCTGGTCACCTAAAACCAACTGGTTTGGGATGTGCCAAGAAGAAAGCCGTTACATGGAGTGATCTCATCTTTGAGTCTCTAATTTCTAATTGATCGTTTGTTGTTATCTATTTAAGTATTTTAATACTAGCTTAGTGGGAATATCTTAAATCTTTGAAATCAAAATTCCGCTGATTCCGGTACTATTCTCTGTGGGGTGTCAAAAGCCTGGTCACCTAAAACCAACTGGTTTGGGATGTGCCGAGAAGAAAGCCGCTAAATGAAAAAGGCCCTTTTTGATCCTTAGATTTTCGAGGTTCCCGGTAAATTAGTATTTGACTTAAACGAATGGCAACCAAAATAAACGTCAATTTTCGCGGTCAAAATTTTGAAAATGAGCACAGTCACCTAAACTTGAATAAATGTGGGAGTGAAAAGTTAAGTTTCAGCTTACAAAGATTATTGATATAAGTAGTGTTAGCATTTTACAAAAGCATTTGCACATTGAGTTTAAGCTTAGTTGGGAGTATAAAAAAGAGGATGACGATTACAATTCCCTGGAGACACCCATTTTGTGTGAATCCCGTTCCATGATACCATTTCTGGAAATCAAGCATGTTATATATTTTGTTCTAAGTTTAAATTTCTGGCATTATGTAAAAAATCAAAACGGTGTAAATACTCATCATTTTATACCCATTTTAGACCATAAAAATACTGAAAATGGCCAAATACACCAAATATTACTGCAGATATCCTTGGTTTGTGTTTTTATGTGTTTCAGGTACAAAAGGATAGAAAACAGGGCAAAAACAGACAAAACCGAGCACAAGATTGGAAAATCGTGAAAAGCCGAGGACGGGGAAGAAATTTACAAGTTTGGACCGGGATAGTGCTCAAATTATCAAAGTCAACTTCCAAGAATATTGAAATGTCACAAATAGCCCTTGGAGATGATTTTTAGAAAATACAAGATTGGTCCCTGAAGTTTGAAAAGTGGCAAATTTGGTCCCTAAACTTTAACCCAAATCTAACCCTAAAACTAAATTAACCCTTATCCTGCCTAATCCAATCCATTTAATCCTAATCCTATAAACCCAACCCACCAAGCCCAACTCAAAAACAAAAGCCCAACACCAAAATAACCCAACCCTTTACCCCGTTTCTATTTCAGATAAACACCCTAGTCAACCAGAAAAGTCAAACTTTTCTTCTTCCTCCCACTTGCCCGCCAAACCATACCACCCTCACCCACAACTTTTCTCTGCCAAACCACCCTTATCCCTGACACTCCACCTCCCCCCTCCTCCAATAAGAAACCTTCACAAGTTAACTCCCCCACGTGCTCAGAAGAGGTTAAAAACCCACTTGACTGCTTTTCCCGCCAAAAATGGAATTAACGGCTAGGATGAATTGAAGGCAATTAAACGAGTGGGATTTGATCAGGAGTGAGGAGAGAAGCTTTTTGGATAGCTATATAAGGAAATGAAGACACAATGATAGAGTTGTCCCCGCTTTTAGACCATTCGTAGTGTAGAAAGTATTTATTTCTTATTTCAGTTTCAAGTTAAGTTTTAATTGTCTAATCAAGTTTGTTTAAACTCAATTGTCTCTAGCTTATTCAGTGCTGTATCATTTTCTAATATTAATGAAATTTCAATTTTAAACAAGTCTACCGTGAAAACAAGTTAGTTTATTGGTGACTGCAAAAGCTTCTATTCTGTGTATATAAGCTCATATAAGCTCATCATAGCTTATTATGGGTTTATGAAAGTCTAAACTAGTTCAATTCCAAAAAAAATAAGAAAAGTCAATGAAAGTCAAAGAAGGACCAAATAAGTTGTTCTGGTGGAATAAGCAATTTTGGAAAGCTTAAATGGGTATTCTGGGTTAATATTGACAAGCTAGGCTTGTTGGGTGATCTTAAGTTCCACTGTTTCATAGCAGATTCAGTTGTAAGCAATTTTCAATTTTTTGCATTATTTTCCATATTACTGTTCCATAGCTTATTTATAGCTTATTTTAGTATTATTCTGCTTATAGGTATTCTTTTATTGCTTTTTGTCTGTATTGTCAGTTTAAATTAGTCCTTTGTTTCGTTTTTCTTAAAAAACCACATAAAGCCAAAAACAGTTAGGATAGCTTTTAGCTTATTAGAGCTTATTTCCTCATTATAATTTGCTTATTAGGTGATTTAGAGTCAGATAATCAGTAGTGTAGCAGTACACTAGCTTATCTAGGAAGTTTGTCTTTTATAAGTGCTAAATCAGTTTTATAAAGGGTGTTTGGGATAAGTCCTGTTTTAGATCAAAAGCTCATTGTACTATTCATTTGCCTTTTCCTAAGTTTTGTTTGAGCTTATTGTAGGCTAGATAAGCTGATATTAGTAGTTTTAGAGTTGCTGCATAGCCATTTTGAGGTTTTGAGTTTGTAGGGTAAAAATTGGATGCTCAACTGCCATTATAAGCTTCCAATAAGCTTGAGCTTATTTGACCCCTACTTTTTGCATCTTTAGGTGTATTTAAGTTGTTAAAGTAAGAATCCAGAACTTGGAATTGTGTCATTGAGATTTGAAAGATTTAAGTTCAAAATAGGTCATCTGTTGCATCAGAAGGTGTGTGCAGACCTGCACACCTTTCTTAGCTTATTGATTGATCTGTATCAGCTTATCTATTTGACCTTATTGCATGAATCTTGGTTTCTGGGATGTTTGCAGTATAGGCTTTATATTTCTAAGCTTGAATTTCACTTTAGAGCTTATTAACTAGCTTATTTTAGTCTGCAAAAAGTCCCTATCAAGCCTGCACTCAAACCTGCATCAGCTTTTTGTTCTCAACCATCTGATCTAGGTAAGAATTAGAGTTCAATTGGGTTGTAATAATTAGGGCTTTTGGTGTTTTAATGTAGCCTGTAGTACTAGGAAGCTTTTGCCCCCATAAGTTCCCACTAATCAGCTTAATTGAGTGCTTAATTTTAATCTGCAAGTAAGGGTTTTAGCTGTCTTTTCTGCCTTTATCTTGAATCTGCATAATTGCTTATTTGGCTTATTCTGTGAGTTTAGCTATTTGAATTAAGTTGTTTTATGCTTAAATAAGTTGTTTGAACTGTTTCTGAGCTTGTGGTATCTGTTAGTGCTTAAGTGCTTATTTTAGTGCTTATTCCCAACTGCTTATTAGCCCATTTTGCTTATTAGGGTTTAGATAGCTTCTGATTTTATTTTTCCTAGGTTCAGAATAATATTTTAGATTTATCTGCAAAGTTTCATATTTTTCTAAAGTCATTTACTATTTTTCTTTTGTCATTTATAACTTAGGAAAAATAACTTTGTACTTGTAAGATTAGATTTCCATATATTTCAGTTGTAGGCCCGTTTTTAGAATTCCCGTTTCGCGTTTTTAATATAATTTGTTTTAACCTTAAATTTTCCCGTGATAATTTGTTTCTCATTTGTTAATTAGAATTAAAAAAAATCAAAATTTCATATCCCAATCATCAGTCACTCTAATTCCAAACCTTAAACGATTGTCCATTCCATCCTCGCTGGGACACGACCCGGGTAATCACTTACCTGGTATCACACATATCACAAACGTGAGTTTTTGTAAGTTAGCCTTTTTCCTAAAGGGTTGATTTGTCTTTATTCACGTGTATCCATCTCTCGCTTTTGCCTTTAACTATATCGAAGTCTTTCTTGATTATCATCTCATGAACCTTTAGGTTTCCTATTAGTTCATCGAGTGATAATGTCGCCAAGTCCTTTGACTCTTCAATGGCGGTGGCCTTTACTCTCCATTTAGGATGTAGAGCCCTAAGAAACATCCTAACGTAATTCTTGCTAGAATAACCTTCATCAAGAGCTTTAAGACTAGTAATATTAGTATTAAATCTAGCAAAAGCATTATCTATTGATTCATCTTCCGAAATGGAAAATTGTTCATATTGTTGAACAAGAAGATCTATCTTGTTCTCTTTGACTTGATTATTACCTTGGTGAGTGACTAACAAAGTTTTCCAAATATCTTTTGCCGTATTACACATGAAAATTCTTTCAAATTCCTTTTTAGGCAAAGCATTGTAAATCATCATTTTAGCCTCATTATTTTTGGCTAGTTTTCTTTTAAGTTCATCACTTTGTTTGTCATAAGGAACTATTTCATCCTTTCTAGTTTTCGGATTCTTTTGAATCGGTTGAAATTCACCCTCGGTAATAACATGCCAAAGATCAATGTCTTTTGATTTCACATACGTTTCGAATCTTGTTTTCCAATAAATAAAACAATCGGTTTCGAAAAGTGATGGTCTTTGCATAGATTTCCCTTCTAGATATTTGTCGGAATCCATTGATCGATTCAAGTTTTAAAATACAATTTACTTTAAAATCTTGACTGACGTGACTTCTGATACCAATTGTGGAAAACTAGAAGGGGGTTGAATAGTTTTACCGGTTTTTAATTTGTCTCAAAAACTTTTACTATTGAAAAACTTTGATTCGAGTCTTATGTGCAATCAATCAACACCAATATGAACAACACACTAAACTAACTAATTATAAGTAATGAAAGTAAAGAGAAGAGATGGAAAGATCAAACCGGGACAAAAGGGATTTATAGTGGTTCGGCTACGAAGCTCTTCTCCGCCCTACTCCACTCCCTGAGTACCACACTCGAGAGTTTCAAGCACTATGTCAACAAGACCTCCCTTCAGGCGGAGAAAACAGTACAACGTCGCTTATCTTATTTTCCGACACTAAGCTAGATGTCGAGTGCTAATATTAGCTAGCACCAATCTACCACGATCTACTTGATCCTTTCTACTTCACACAATCTACACCCAAGACTCGATCTACCCGATCTACCTATGATCCAATTGATCAATCACACAAGCCCAATGGCTACAAGAGATCTCCAAGATCTCGACAAGATCACAATGATCAACCCTCACTTAACTCAATCTAACCTATCTACCCTTGATCAACACACAAGCCTAATGGCTACAAGAGATATTCAATATCTCTATAAGATTACAATGATCTTTCCTCACAAACTCTCAAAAGAAAAATGATCTTGATGTATACTATGATACAATCAAGTGTGTAACAAATATTACAAGTGCTCTAACTAAAACTACAACACTTTGTATCTACTTGGATACCTTGTGTTCTTCTCTTGCACTTGAAGAGGAATGAAGAGGATCTCTTGGAGGGATGATTGGATCACTCTTAAACAAAAGAAAAAACCTAACTAAATGATCAAGAAGAGAAAATGTGAAAATGGTAGAGAACTCAGAAAGTTATGTGTGAAAAAGGATGCCCAAAATCCGTGAAGTGGGCTGGTATTTATAGGCAGAAAAAATCTGGCTGTTATAGGGACACGGCACCACTAAACCACACACGGTACCACTAAATTTAGTGGTACCGTGGTACCGTGCCGGACAAAAACGCTCCTCTTTTTGTCATTTTTGGTGAAAACTTATTTGAGAAACTTTGGAGCTGATTTTGGGGGGGGGGGGGGAAATAGCTGTTATATATTTTAAACTTATTTTTCCATTAAAACATTTCTTAATTATTTAAAAATAATTTGTAAATTATATTTTTGAAAGAAATGTTTTGTCACGTTAAAATGTGAAGTCTTAAGCACAAATTTACTTCTATGATCATTTGTCAAGTTGTAAATTTGTTCTAGAGTGATTTGTGTAGAAATGGGATCTTTCGATTAAAAACTTGTTTACGTTAAGTTTAACGTAACGTGTTTTCACATTTTGTCATCCTCAAAACGTGAAATTATCGAAAGATAGAAATAACATTTTTAGAACATTATTTGCATCAACAAATTTGATACAAATACTTGATGTGATGCTAAAACTATGAATGGTATGGAATGAATTCTCTCTTGGAAAGTCTTCTAGAACCGCAAAATTTTATCCTTGAATGAGCCCTAATTCGTCCCTTGTGCTGTGGTATAGAGAGAATGGTGTCAAATGCAGAATCAGGGCTTGTATTTATAGGCTCGACTGTCTTACGGCGTAACCTTAAGTAAAGGGTTACGCTGTATGTTCCTTATAACTGGACGTCTTCAAGTCTTGATAATAGTTACGTCGTAACCTTAATTGTGAGGTTACGCCGCAAAACTCTCGTAAACATTTTTAGTACATTTCTACGTCGTAACCCATTATTTATGGTTACGGTGCAACCTTGATGATCACTAAATTTGGCTAAGTATTTGAATTTCTACGGTGTAACCTAGTCGACGGAGTTATGTCGTAGTCTTGTGTTGCGTTGACTTTAGTCTTCATGTGATTTCTTATGTTACGGCGTAAGTTGAACGTTGTACTTACGCCGTAATTTTCTTCTGTCCAAAAAGTTCAAGTGTAACTTCGTGAGTCATCACCTCGTTTCTACTCGTACCATCCATTATATGTATACGAGCCATCACCTCGTTTCTACTCGAATATGCTCATCATCAATAATATGGATTAGTGTTTATATTGTCAATCTTTGAAATGTACACTAATCGATTCTTCAATAACATAAATACACATTTTTTTAATTCATAACTAAAATAAAAGGTCATCCCCCCACTTAAAATGAACCATATATGAGGAATACGGGGGGTCTTCAACGATCTTCAAAAATGTGTCTTCCACGAAAGTGTAATTCCCGAACCTCTCAACTCAAACATAGGACTTAGGCAAACGACAATTTCCCAACCATAGACTAAAGACTACACGGTAGGCTAAGGCGATATGGTGTAAATGAAACAACATATAAGTGGGTTAAGAAACGAAAGATTGGCTCGGAAGGGTGTATCTAAGGGTATCTTGCACTGAAGGTAAGTGCAACTAAAAGGTTTATCACGGGAGGTCGACAAGTCGAGGTGACTAGTCGATAAACACACACAATTTAACACATATGGGCTGTTTTGGTGTAAATCCTAACATATTGCCTTCTCGAACTATTTATCCCAGTTGCACCAAGAAAAATTGATACAATACTCGTCTATGGTCTCGAAATGCCATAAAGGCCAAGTTCTAAAGTTTACAATATTACCGGCACACTCGATATTTGGTGGATTATGTCAAATGAGAAAACGGATATAAAGCTAAATCTCACCAATGGAATCAAAGGTTGTTGTGCTCGGCAAAGATCTACTCTGATTCGGTTAAGAAAAACATGTCAATATTTTTCAAAAATGGCATAATTTTTCAAAATAAACTACAAAATGAGGGCAAGTAAGTCAAATGATAATTCTACTCCCGTCCCCCCACTTAAATTGTACAATGTCCCTATTGTACGCAAAAATGAAAAATAAATAGAGACAAGTAGAATTAGAACGAGAAACTTCCCTGAAGTTTGCTTCGAAATGGTACATGAAAGACGTGCCTTGACTTTACTTCCTTGATCAAACTTCAATTCCCTGAAATCATACCACTACCAAAGTATAATTCTAGAAAAACACATAAAAACAAAAATAAAAGTAAACGAAAACCTAACTCACTTTCGTAGGAATCACGGTTGCATTTAGCGTATGCAACAAGCCTTTTAAACCACTCAGTGTCCCAAGTGAACGAGTGTAGTCTCGTGAGGGTTTACAGGGAACACACCCACAAAGTTCATTTAGTTACTAATACAAGGTTATGGAATGTAAGTTATTTTGAAAAACGATTTTTGCTACAGGAGGAAGTTACGGTGTAACCTCATGAACTGAGTTACGCCGTAGAAGAGTTGACCTGCTGTTTTTCTTGTAGTCGGGGGAAGGTTGCGGCGTAACCTCATCGTTTGGGTTACGACGTAACATCTTTCTGATGTCAATCCTCGAAAATGTTCAACTTTATGGCTCGTTTCAGGCCTTCTCGTGTCTTCCATTGCTGTAGATACCTGCAAAAAGTGATAATTAATCATCCAAACCAAACTATAAATGGAAAGAAGAAAAGAGAAAAGACGGGTTGCTCCCGATAAGCACTTTTCTTTATGAACGAGTCTTTAATTTTGACTCAAGTTGGGGTTTACGTCATCTCTTGAAAAATAGCATGTCCACGGATGATCCACTCAGTAACCTTCTCATCATTTTTATATTCCGGCCCAAGTTTCAAGCATCCTGTGTAGAATCCTTTGATTTTTTGATAGGCATAATAGTGCCCATTCTTCTCATCCTCATGAGTAATTTCTAATATTGGTGGGATCCCACTCCACTGTTTGGCGGTCCAATTATTGAATTTAGTCACGATTCTCGGCATTCGAAACATAGTTCTATCATTCTTACTTGTCACCCAGATGAGACTGTCTCTAACGCTTTCTTCTAAACCATGTATATACTTAAAAGGTTTCCCAATATAACCTCGGGCAAACCCTTTTCGAAAAACTCACTTACGTCTTCCAAAATCATGAAATCAGTTAGAAGTGTGTAAATTCCGACGAAGTTATTTCATTTATATGCCAACTCATTACTAATAACCTTGTTGTAGCTTGCCCTAGACATAACATTTATTGGTAAATTCGGATCAACGAAAGGATGGAAATCCATGGATCCAATTTTACAAGTTAATTGTAAAATATAAGGATTCTGATGGTGAATCCTATTGCTAGCTTCATTGAACCGAGGTTGTAACGGTGGATCCACTCCATTTCCATGTGTAACACCCCCAATTTTGGGAATTCAAACTGGGTGTTACTCGATGGCACAACAGTTATAATAATAGAAAACAAACTCTAATTGAGTCGTTTTAAAAGATTTATCATTCGAATATCAGAGTTTACAAAATGAGGTCCCAGTAGTTTTACAGTTTGTTAAATAAGTTTCGAATGATAATTAGATTTTAGCCTTCTATCAGTATCCGTGCCCCTCCGTGTCATCCTCGTTCATTATGGACCTGAGATAAACATGCAAAAAGTGTCAACACAAAGGTTGGTGAGTTCATAGAGTTTATAAATAAAACAGTTGATTTCAATAGTCAAAGGTTGAGTGAATCCATAGTGTTTGTATGCAAATCAGTTGAACACAAGTTTCAAGTTTAATAGATAGTGGGCCCCATTGTTGCACCCATAAATTCAGGAGTTACGGTTCAAAAGTTATGGCCGTTTGAAGTTTTGTCGTAATAAGTCAAACAAAAGTCAACTTTGAAGGTTCTAAGTCGAAGGATTTCCTACTCGAAGGATTCTAACTCGAAGGATCTTACTCGAAGGATTCTAACTCGAAGGATCTTACTCGAAGGATTCTTACTCGAAGGATCTTACTCGAAATTTTCTAACTCGAAGGTTTAGTTCCTTACTCGAAGAAAAACTGCTTGCTCGAAGAATTTCGTTACTCGAATTTCCTAACTCGGAAAATATAAACAGAATTTAAATTTCCTTACTCGAAGGATTCCTTACTCGAAGAAAATGGAACCTTACTCGAAGAAACTCTTCTAACTCGAAGAAAATGTAACCTTACTCGAAGAAACTCTTCTAACTCGAAGAAAATGCAACCTTACTTGAAGAAACTCTTCTAACTCGAAGAAAATGCAACCTTACTCGAAGAAACTCTTCTAACTCGAAGAAAATCAAGTCCTTACTTGAATAAATTCTTCTAACTCGAAGAAATTCAACCCTTACTTGAAGAAATTCTTCTAACTCGAAGAACAGAACACGTTAAAACACAACACACTTCTAGATCATTGTTAGGCGATTGATACCACTTGTAGGACCTTAGATCTAACTTATCACATTAAACAATAAGCTCGTATGGTGGATTGGTGACTTGATATGTATGCGTTTTAGAGAGAGAAAGAGAGAAAGAGAGAAAGAGAGAATATTATTACTAAAACACACACAATACACACTCAAGCACACACCTCAAATGACACATTTGAGGTGCTTTTATACATGGAAAGTGACGCCCTAAAGGGCTTGGTTATGGGCTTGGATTGGGTTTGATTGGACTTTACATAAGAGACTAACTTATATATAAATTCTAACCTATTAGATTAATCCAATCCACAAGCCCTTTGACTATTCTATTATATTTTCTATAACACGTTTACAAAGTTCCTATGACTAGAATGACCGCCACTTTTCTTTAATGCTAACAATAATCAAAGAAAATTGTCATAGTACTCAAAATAGTTAGTGAGTATGTAAATAAGGTAAGAAGTGTGCAACCCACAATGTCTTGGAAAATAAACGAGAAATACCCATTGTATCATTACAATGTTTGGGAAGTAAATTAGACCATTGTAACTGGTTGCAATGTCTTGAGAAGGTTTCGTAAATCAGAAAATGTAGGAGTAGGTACAAGATCGAGGAAATGTGATTGATTCGTAATGCCTTAGAATAGGCATACGCAGGTATGTTTATTCCGTTGTTTGTATAAAGTGATCGAAAGTATGTCGAATGTGTATATATCAATATACTAAAGTGTTTGTGTAGCATAAATTATCTAGAAGTCACATAATCGTCTGGAGGATGGAAGGCACGGAGAGCGAAAGGCTATAAAACATTTTGTTTATAAAAGTGGTTATAGTTCAGGTCTCAATTAGACCCGTTTCTCAATAACTATAGCTCTGATACCAATCTGTAACACCCCAAATTTCGTGATACGCAGCGGAATTCAAACTGGGTGTTACTCGACGGCACAACAGTTATAATAATAGAAAACGAACTCTAATTGAGTCGTTTTAAAAGATTTATCATTCGAATATCAGAGTTTACAAAATGAGGTCCCAGTAGTTTTACAGTTTGTTAAATAAGTTTCGAATGATAATTAGATTTTAGCCTTCTATCAGTATCCGTGCCCCTCCGTGCCATCCTCGTTCATTATGGACCTGAGATAAACATGCTAAAAGTGTCAACACAAAGGTTGGTGAGTTCATAGAGTTTATAAGTAAATAGTTGATTTCAATAGTCAAAGGTTGAGTGAATCCATAGTGTTTGTATGCAAATCTGTTGAACACAAGTTTCAAGTTTAATAGACAGTGGGCCCCGTTGTTGCACCCATAAATTCAGTAGTGGCAGTACCGTAGTATTGCTCTAAGTCTCATGAACGCAAACCTTAACAGGTGTGATATCATAAAAATGATATATGTAACAGACATCATAAAAATGATGTAAGTAACAGTGCCCTCGTGTAGGAGTTTGCCAACTTCCTATTGTTCTTCAAATAAAGTGCATTTGGTTACCTATCCGGTTAACACAAATGGGGCGTCAACTGCCAATAGATCTATCCACGATATTCGCGTTCACTCGCAAGTGATTAAGGCTCATGATATGAGGGACTTTTAGTGGCAAAAGTGTGTCTTAGGCAATATTAATCAGGATAGCATACAGAAAGTACTTGTGTTCAGCATGTATTAAGTTTCAATAAACAAATAGAGTGTTTCATCAACTGAGTAAATTGTTATGATAAACGAGTAAAATCCATAAGTAAAACGAGCATGTATCTCCCCCAAAGAGTTCAAAATAAGAAAAAGAGGGGCTATGACTCACGGTAATCCGTCAAAGTTTAGAGTACTTGTGAAAGTAAATGAAAATAGTTGAGCATGTATCTCCCCCAAAAATAATTCAAAACATATAAAAGTAGGGGCTATGAAACTCACCGTGACCTAATGATATCAAAACGTATAACGGAATCGATGGATAAGCCGGGAAGTCTCTACGTACAACCTAGAAATATGATATCGTGTCTTAGGTTTTGAAATAACGATGAGAAAGTATAAACAGGCCTATATACATCCTTATATTGATCATGATGTAGTACTTGGTAGTTTTGTGTATGTTTGTTTATGAAACGGTTTTAGTTTGTATATCTCGTACTACCGTTCGGGCCATCATAATCCAGAGTTCATGTAGTAAACGTTCGAGGAGCTAGGACACTTTAAATCGTAAATTCAGCAACTCGTCCATCTGTTTACCCAGATGAAACCCCTCACATGAAGCTCCCTAGTTTTGTAGTGCTCAATATGTAAAACATGAAGTTTATAAGGATTTATAAGTTTATGAGTATTGTTTCATATGGGAAAAAAAACTGGTTTTCACATGTGAAAAATATTATTCTGAAGGTCGAATAAACTTAGGAAAGTTTATTTAAATGAAGGTTGTTATTTTAGTAAGTAACTAGTTTCGAAAACAACATGGTTTTTAATTACTAATCTTGTGAAAACTAAATTTTGACGTCGAAAACTACCTTACCATTTTGAGGTAGAAAACTGCCTTTGTTTGGTATTTTCAGGCCAAGTTCTTTTGTGGTAGATGTAAAACATCATTCCGGACAACTTTCGTGTTTTAACTTTTTGATGAATCGGAGCAGAATTGCCCTGAAAATTTACTCAGATTCGTTATCAGCAAGGGTTTGACAGTTTTCAGTTTTTAGGTTTCGTTAACTTCTTTTTATCATAACTTTTGACTCGTGTGTTCGTTTCGGGTGATTCAAATTGCTACATTTTTCTTTTAAAATCCTCTTTAATAGTAAGTAATTGCCTAAGGTCAAGGGTATTTGGTTTGGTCTTTTTTCATAACATAAAATCACTAATTTCACTTATTTACTTTCATAAGGCAACATATAAGTTCAAACTTGATTTTTTTAAGATTTGTACATGATATGATCAATATAACTCGACATATATAGTATATATTAAACATGTAAATTGTATTGATCATGAGAGTGAGCTAGGTTTTCTTACAACTTTTGGCTTTTAAAAGAAAGGAATAACAATGACTTAGAACTAGGACTTTGAGCAATCTTCCACACCTTAGCAACCTTCTACACTTCTTGTATTTTTGAAGGGCTTGTGATGAGACCTTAGGTGACTTGAGTGGATTTAAACTCAAGAGAATCACAAAAGAATGCAAAGAACTTGATTTAGTTTACTTGTAACTTCAATACTTGTGTAATACTTGAAGTAGAAATCGAATGGTGAAAGGGTTTTAGTTTATGGGGCGTTTTTATTATGTAAAAAGGATTAGGAGATGATTTCCTTTTATAGAGTCTTAAGGAGGTTAGTTAACATAAGATAAAAGGTTAAGAAAGTTACACATGGTGCATAAACTTTCTGATGAGTGTGTAAATACTCATCATTTTATACCCATATAAGACACAAAAACGACCAAAAATACCCAAATAGATCAAATATTGTTGCAAATATTCTTGGTTTGTGTTTTTATGTGTTTCAGGTACAAAATGATTGAAAGCAAGGTAAAACAGACAAAAACCGAGCACAAGATTGGAAAGTCGTGAAGAACCGAAGCCGGGAAAGGAATTTACGAGTTTGGACCACATTTAGGATCAAGTTGTCATATTCAACCTTCAAGATTATCAAGTCGTCAAGATTGGCCCTTGGAATTATTTTTTGCAAAAATGACAAATTTGGTCCCTGGATTTTCAGAAATGGCAAAATTGGTCCTTAAGCTTTATCTCAAAACAAACTATAATCCTTAACCCTTTATCCCTTTAAATCCAAAATAACTATAAAACCCAACCCTACCACTAAACCCAGCCCAACTCCACCATAAGCCCAAACCCCACCCCGTTTCTTATTTTAGTTAAAAACCAGGTTTGACCTGGTCAAACCCACCATCCCTTCCAAAACCATGCCCGCCAAAACCAATACCACCATTTTCCCACCTTCTCCCTAACATCAACCCACTCCCCATGCTTTTTCACTGTTACACGCCTTCCCCCCTCCTCACTTAGCTAATTCCCATGTACTATCTTCACGTGATGCAATGTCCAGCTGGAAATCCACTTAACAAGTTTTCCCACCAATTTTGTATTCAACAACTCAGATTGATTTTAAGCCATTCCAATGGCTGGGATTTACTGAGAGACAAGTGGGAAGCCTTTTGAGTTATATAAAACTCATTCAATCACAGACAGAAGAAACCAACTAGGAGTAGAATAGAAGTAGTAGTCGTATTTTGTAATTTTAGCATGTAATCAGTTTCAAATTTAGTTCTTAAGTTTAATTCAAGCTTATTTAAGATTGTTTGTCCTTAATTTATCAGCATTGTTCCAATTTCAAGTTTAATGAAATTTTAAAGTTTCCACTTATTTCAGTTAATTCGAATTTAAAACTTTTTAGTTGTTTAAATTCTTCATAAGCTCTCCTTCCCGTTTCATTAAGCTCATTTGAGCTTATTATAGCTTTTGTTAAGTCAATTGTTGCTTTATTCAGTTCCAATTTCAAGAAGTCAAAATATATTCAAAAAGTAAAAAAAAAAAAGTCAAACGGGTCAATTGATGACCACTGTTCATTTGCCATTGGGTCATGGTTGATCATGCTTAACTTGACTGGTATGACCTCATGTTTGATTGTGCTAGACTGTTTTGAAGGATATTCAAGGGTTGAGGGCATCTTCTTTGAATTGAGGCATGAAACTGATCCAATAAGCTCTTAAAGCTATAAGCTCAGTTAAGCTCTTGTTTTTGCATTCTTGGTACTCACTTTGGTCTATTTAGTGAGTTTGAAAGATTTGGCATTAGTGGTTAGGTTATTGAGGATTTTAGATCACCACAGTCTGCACATTATTGAATTTCCCATTTTTCAGCTTTCTTTCTTGATTTTTCATTTGCTCAGTTTAAGCCACCATGAGCTATAAATTGGTACAGTGGAACTTGGCTTGCTAGTCTAGTTATTCCCATTTTTCTTTGATTTTTAGAATTAGCTTTTAGTAGCTTTTGGTCAGCTTGAATTAGGCACATTTTGCCCTGTACCCTATGTTTATCAGCAGACTTCTGTCCCAATTTCCATTTTCTCAGCTTATTTCTAAGCTGAGATTAAGCTAGTTGGCCTTACTTTTTCTCCCAGTAGCTTAATGGCACATGAATTTTTAGATTCTCAGCTTTTGTAGTTGTCAAGCTTCATCTTTGAGCTTATATTTAAGCTCAAATCACACCCTTGTGGACTGCTCAGGTCTGCAACCTCAGCAGACCCAATAAGCTCATTGAGCCCATCTCAGAGCTTATTGCTTAGGTTTTGTAGCTTTTCAGTAAGCTTATTCCTCATTTCAGCTTGTTCTTAGTTTAGTAGCTTATTTAGTTTTCATTTAGCTTAAAAATATAGCTTATCAGTCCCATAGCAGTTTGCCCTTTTGTTTGCTTTCTTCATTTGCACTGATCTGATAAGCAGTGCTTAATCTAAGCTTATTTGTGGATTTTATTAATAGTTGTAGTTAGTAAAAATGCCTTATTTCATGTGCTTAATTAGTTTGTAAAATGAAAAATCATAAAAAAAATAGTTTGGCAAAAAAGGGGTAACCAGGTTCGAACCTGGTACCTCTTGCCTTCCAAAGCCTCACAAACACACACCTCAGCCAACTCGCCCTTGGGTCTTTCTTGGTATTAGTTTGCAAAGTTTATTAGTTAACCCATGTTTCTCATTTTAGCTTATTGAAGCTGTTTTGCTTATAACAGCTTATTTACCATGGCTTTTTCCTTCATTTTATTTTTCTTTAATCCCTGATCACATTAGTTAGTTTTTATAAAAAATTCGGATTTTTCCTCTAAGGTTTAATATTTTTAATCCATTTTTCTTTGTAATTCAGTTTTTAATTCATAGTAAATAAAATGAAAATAAAAAAAATATAATTCTTTTTTCTAAAATTTTCTTTTATTAATTAGGACTTAGGAAAATTATTTTGGCATTTCTATGATTAGAATTCCATCGTTTTGACGTTTAGGCTCGGGTTTTCCCCGGTTTAAACGCGTTTTCAGTTTTCTTTACGTTTTTAATTTCGAGCACTTTAGATTATCATTCTCCTTGCTTTTTAAGAAACCCAAATTCCCATTATTTTCCCTATTCACGACACGTATCACGAACCGAATCACAAATTCCATTCAATCCTTCATTGGGAAAACGACTCGGGTTTACATATTTCCTTTGTAAATCTTTGATGAAAAATACGTGTTGATCCATTCGAATCACTTTCCATAAGGTTAAGAAAGTTACACATGGTGCATAAACTTTCCATGGTTCATCACCAAGCCACCAAGGCTTGGTGATTCTTCATATGCACGTCCATGGATAATGGGGAGGGCCTAGGTTGATGAATCTTGGCCTTATATAAGTTACGAAGTGAGCTTTGGTCCCGTTAATCGCTAACTATAAGCAGTTAAGTCACGAAACTTAAAACCGGGTATCCTAAAAATATGAAACTTCTAAGAAATGTTAAAACATATCAATATACTCTAAAAATTATATTAAGTGAGTGATAAGTTTTATCGGGGTGCTTAATTGTTGTAAAAACATAAAACCGTAGGCTTAAAACGCGTAAAACGCAAAACCAAAAAATGTAAATTGCCAAAACTCTTGAAAATATCGTAGGAGTTAAGGAACAAGGTGACATGGCGTAAAGTTGTTTGATCCATAACCACAAGGTTAGGGTTTGATTCGAATGGTTAAAAAGAGAACACCTATGTGTAAACTTGTTCGAATTTTAGCCTTTCGGTTTGAATGGTTTTAAAAGAAACCATGTGTATAGCTTGATAAAATGGACCAAGGTGTAGAAAATCAAAGGGACATGGTGATGTGGCTACATTGTGCTTATACATTTGCTTAGTTGATGTTCTAGTTTGTTTAGAAACTAGTTAGGGTTAGTTTGGTTATGTTTTGGTTCCATTCGAACTAGAAAGGATCAAGGGTGGCGTTTTAGGCTTAAGATACTTGTACCTAGGCTATAATATGTTGTACTTGAGGTTTAGAAGTGTAGTAACCTTAGTTGGAGTCCTTTAGTTAGGTTTAGTTATGTTTAGTTAGGTTTAGAATAATAAAAGTATAGATTTAGGTTTCACGCTTTAAGCACTTGTACTACAAGCATTAGGGACTTGTACGTTAAGTTTGTAAATTATAAGAAAATCCAATTTAAGGCTTGTGCATTAAGGAATTGTATTATGTGCTTTACAATAGGTACACTAAGGTTTATAATAAGATTTATACTAATATTAAGTTTCTATGCATTAAGGACTTGTACATATGCAAGAAAGACTTGTATATTTCTATTTTTTTATAAAAACCAAGTACATATTAATTAAGGTGTGTGATTTTATTTACATAAAATCATAGAATTGTAAATTAGGGCTTGTAACGGGAAGTAAAGTTAGTTTTCCGTGCTTTAGAAGCTTGTACACTTGCTTTAAAGTATTGTACTTTAGGGTTTATGATTTAGTTACGAAAAATCATAGTTATAGTAAATTAGGGTTTCATGAAAACTCTAATATATAGCAAACATTTAGTTTGAACGTCTAATAGTCGTACGTTAACGAAATAACGTAAAGTGGTAAATAAAAGTTGAATTTTTTAATACTTGACATATAAAGAATGTTTATTTGTAATCAATACACGGCACGTTGGTGTCGTGTGAGCATGTTTATTAAGAATGTGAGTTACGTTACATTAGTTAGTTGTTTTGATTAGATAAACTGATAACGTTTAATCTAAAAAAAAAAAAAATAGACGTAGAAAATAGATAAGTATTCTTTCATTAGAATATTAATACAAGTGGAAATTTACCCGTGGTTACAGTCTCACCCCCTTAAATAGAATCTCGTCCCGAGATACAGTCCGCATTAGATGTTGAAATGATTTTGACGATTAATTATGGTTTCTTGTGTCAATTGGTTTATAAAATAACTAGTGATGTATTTTAGTTTGTCTTTTCATTGTATTGAATTTCCTCTGAGTGTTTTATCAAATAAATGTTTCTCCTGATTCGATTTATGTTAATCATGTGACTAGGTGAGTACGTTTGATTCTGGTTTCCCTCGTGAAAATTCATAAGTCACAATTTATTATTTTACATGAGAAAAATACTATTCCGAAGGTTAAATAGACTTAGGAAAAAATCATTTTGAATGAAGATTGTTATTTTATAATGTTTATCATGTTTTGATAATTAGTCTTGAAAATAACATAGTTCCTAATTACTTGTTTTGTGAAAATTAAATTATTGACGTCGAAAACTGTTTTTAACAATGAGGATTTCGGATGAAAACTTGTAGAGAAAGTTGTTGAACTTCAGCTTTCGTAGATGATGAATCAGTTTGTTCCTTAGTAAAGAATTTTTTTTTCTTTTTTTTTTATGAACAATAATTTCAACCGGTCATGAACAGTAGCCCAACGGCTACTTTTCTTTTTATAAATACCCCATTTTTATTCCTCATTCTTCCACCACCCATATTTCTCTCATTAATTTTTTAAAATGCCGCATGTTGTTATCATTTTTGCGATTGTGTATGTTGTTGCCGCTGTTATCTACTTGGCCTATGTTCCAGAAGAAGATTATGAATTTTTGGCCGTGGTGTTAGCGCTTCTCGTACCACTCGTGGTTCTAGCCATTGGCGTGGATAAAATATGGGGGTAATAATATTGCGTTAGGAATGTTGAAATAAGTCTTTGTTGTATTTTCATGTAATCTTTAATAAATGTGTAATAAGATTTGTTTGTTTTTATGCATAAGACCATGTCTTTTGATACTGCGTTAATGATTTGTTTATATTTATCGTACAGAATATTCAAGGTGTTACATCCAGTCGTGGTTCTCGCTCTCGTAGGTGTAGTGGTATTTTTCATTAGCTTGGCAGATCAACCAATTGGCGATTCTATACCTTACTTAGTGATCTTTGTAACATTAGCACTACCGATGCTAATTATATCGTTATGTGTTAATATTCGTGGATTCTAATGTAATAAAAGTTTACATTTTGTGTTTTATGGATTCTAGTGATCCTCGAGTTCATACTCATGTCGTTTCAGATACAAATAAGCCCACTCATTTATAATTCATTACTTACATAGAGAGGCGTCCCAAACAATGTAAATAAAGAAATATAAACTTATGGTTCGGTGATTCATAATTTCTCTATTTAAGTAAAGAGGCGTCCCAATCCATTCAAATAAAGACATTGTAAATCATCCTACTTAAGAATTTCTAACTCAACACTCATACTTAATTAACAAGGTAATTTAGTGTGTAGGTGTTCTGGGAGTACGGAAGGAGTATTTACACTCATCTTTAGAGATGGGAGTAAAATAATTATAAAACCTTAGATCTAACTTATCACACTAAACAATAAGCTCGTATGGTGGATTGGTGACTTGATATGTATGCATTTTAGAGAGAGAAAGTAGAGAGATAAAGAGAGAATATTATTACTAAAACACACACTCAAGCACACACCTCAAATGACACATTTGAGGTGCTTTTATACATGGAAAGTGACGCCCTAAAGGGCTTGGTTATGGGCTTGGATTGGGTTGGATTGGACTTTACATAAGAGACTAACTTATATATAAATTCTAACCTATTAGATTAATCCAATCCACAAGCCCTTTGACTATTGTATTATATTTTCTATAACACGTTTACAAAGTTCCTATGACTAGAATGACCGCCACTTTTCTTTAATGCTAACAATCTCCCCCTAAGGGGTGGTCATTCAAATGATGCTCCATGTGATTTGGTCTTTAGTCTTCTAGGTCTTGAACTTTGTGTGTTGTCGTAGAATAGTCTTGATTCTTTGTTCCTTCATGCTTTGTGATCTTTGATTAATGACTTTTAATCATTCTTGCCTTTGATCAACATCTTCACAGGTTTGTAGTGTCGTCTTTTCCAACATACTCATACTTCTTGGAAAGGCTTTGAACTTCATACTTATGTCTTCCTCACTTGATACATGAACTTTTCTTGACATTCTTGATTAGCTCTTTGACTTTGACATAAATCTTTGTCTTTAACTTGATCTTTTTGTCTAGAACTTTCTTCACTTGAGCTTGTTGAGGATGAACTTCATAAGTATGAGTATGTGAAGGTGAAGATGTTTTATATATGAAATGATGGTGTACGGTCTTTCTCCAAGGGGATTTTCATCAGTAGCTGCATAAATATTGTTAGTAATAAAGTTTCCAGCACTTACATGTTCGGACTTCGAGATAATTAACAGCATAGTGTGAAAACTCTCTCTAATCCTTACAAAGGCTGTTCCTGAACCGGATACCCCCAAGAGGGCTTACACAGATATACCGAAGTATATCAACAATTCAGGGTGAGCCGCTGAAGTATACTGAAGTATCACTCCACGACTGTAGACCGTTTTTAGCAAGTAACCATCATGATAGATAAGGCAAGATCCGTAGATCTTATAAAGACTCTTATACACCTTGTGTCCTTTTTGGCGAACAAAAGTGTATTATATTGGAAGTGTATCCTATGAGATCTTTTAATGAATCTCTTGGCTAGATACCGGTTTCATCTTTGTGATAACCGGTTTCATCTTTTTGATAACCGATAGCAGATGTATTGACCCGGTTTCTGCCCTAAGTTTTCATGGAGGGCTATTTCTTTTCACCCTTTCATAAACTTTATTTTTAATTTTTCAACTGTTGGTCCATGAAAATTGAGTAAATCTTGATAAAAATAAAGAACAAATTCATTAATAATGATGAACAATAGTTACAAGATTACTCAATACACACTTGACTACATGATAACATCTTTAGCTTCTTCAAGGTGATAATTGCGGTATACTATCCCCACTGAATGACAAATATACTCTCATTGATCCAAGCTATGTTTGGGATTCAATGATAGGATGATCCTATCAACTCATACTAAGTATTATTTGTTTGTTTAGAATCCATACTATCTGTATTACAAAGCAAACATATATATAGGTAAAAGATACAAAGACACCATGTGATGGTTGGTGAGATGTCATGCATCAGGTGGTCCCTCTTCATCTTCCTCTTTTGGAAAAGCACCAACCATCCTTTTGAAATAGTCATAACAAATATTCCAACTCTTATGGCAATTTCTTGTACTTTGTCTGACTTCCCTTTTTGGAAGTTCCCGCCCATATTTTTTAGTCTGTTTGTAGAGATAGCGTCTTCAGGGTCAGTGAGACATTTGACAAATCTCAGTGACACTGGAGTTGTTTGTAGCTCATATACTTTACTCACTGACATCGCATCAGTAAGTAAAGTGTTTCTTCAGTTCAAAGAGCATTATATAACACTTATTTCTTTATCAGTGAGTAAGATAGGCTATTTTATTTTCAAATCCTTGTCAGGGCCAATTGGGTCAGTTTTTGACCCAACAGTCTCCCCGTATTTGAATATACAAATAGCCTAGGTGAATTTGGTTATGGTTTTTGGTTATACAGGTTCATACTTGTTCATGGGTTCAGGAACAGAGGTTCACGGACTGGGTTCAGTGAGTAAGGTTTAGTGACTGAGGTTCAGTTCCCGGGTTCAGTGAGTAGGGTTAAGGGGGTTCAGTGACTGAGGGTTCATGGGGATCAGGGGGTTCAGTGACTGAGGGTTCAGGGACCTGATGTACTGGTCTGTGACCAGGGGTTCAGTGATCATGGGTTCATTTTTAGTGACCTGGGTTCACTTTGACAGGTTCAGTGTTTGTATATCCACTGATACTTCAGTGTCCTTTCTCAATTTTTGTTACCCTGAAAATTCCAACTGGCCCCAAGGTTTTCACAATTACAATTCTCACTGATAAGATATTATCTGCTATCTTAATCCTCAACCTTAACTCTCCCTAATTCTCTAAGATTTTCTCCTTAACTGAAACACACCCAAAAAATTTATCAGACTCATTTCAATAATACCGACCCGCAATCATCAGAGACTATCTCTCGGGGTCAGGGTCTTGCTTCATCAGAGACTCCAAATCAGGTAGTCTCTTGGGTTCTTGTTTATCAGTCCCTGATTTACAATTTTCAGTTGAGTTGAATCAATGTTTCCTGAGTCTCAAAAGCTTAGCCCAAAAAACAAATAACACCACTGATGTTGCAACTTCTCATCCTGAGTTTTAGCAACCTAAAGGACCCTGATAAGAATTACAAACTCATTCAGACTACGCCTGAAAACACTACCCTCTGATTTTCTTAGTTACATTCTATCACACACTCAATGACACCTTCAGAGTCAAGCATTTTTCATCAGTGGCTCGGGTTTACATTTTTTAGTGACTTGTGTTTAGTCTCAGTGACGGTTTAGGTTCAAAGATCTTTCATGGACTTCATTTTAAGGACTCGATTAATTCTCTAAATCATGCCATTCCCTGAATCACAATCAACTGACCCGTAAATCATTAACAAACAATGAGTTTTATCACCCCATAGACCAAATCTTCCTGAGTTTATCGTTTCAGGTTATAGGAACCTTTAGATTCAGGGTTTGTGGGTTATGGACCCACCACGCTTCCGCTGCGTAACTCTGATTCTTACAACCATTATTAACTCGAATTGGACCCCATGACATACCCACTGATGACCAATCTTCTCGTCTGATTATATCAGACCTACCATTTTTCTCAGCTGCCCCTTCAAATCACCGAGCAACAAAAAATAATTTTAAACCCACGACTCATCATTAACACACCCTATACCATTTCAGAGACTATTAAAGTCCGAATAAACCCAACCATAGATCTAGTCCTCACTAATTTTCATCCCATACATCACTCTCCTCTTCTTTTTCTGCCGCTTTACTGCTCCTCTTGAGTAGGGTTCGAGGGTGAGGTGTTTTGAGATCTTGGTGTGTGTTAATTTGCTGGGTTGTAACTTGTGCAGGATATTTGTCGGTTTCCTTTTGTGTTTGTGTAGATCGATATGGTGATGGTGATTCTGTGATGATGATGGATCTATCATTTTTTATCCGGATCTGGGTTTTAGGACGTGTTAATATGAATGTGAGAGTGTTTGGTGTTATTTTTTTTGTTGAGAGTGATTTTTGATCGATTCTTTTGTTTGACCGGATTTTGGAGAGTTCTTGTGTTTGACAAGTGATAGGATTTGGGTTTGAGGTAATCATCTTTTGATGTTTTTTTTTTGTGAGAGAGAGTGATGAGGATTTTTTTTACAAATTATAAGTAGTGGGTTTTTTGTGTTTGGTGGAGTTAGGATTTGTGTGGTGGGTGTGTGTTATTTTTGGAGTTCAGGGAAGGTTTAGGATAAGGTTATGTGTTTTTCAGTCACCAATAAATGTGTCTCCCCCCCCCCCCCTCTCAAAAATTGCTACAGCAGTAGCAGTTTTTGAAGATCTTACATTTATTGTTTTTTACTTTGAATAATGTTATCAGGAGTCACTTGAACGGATGTAGATCATGATTGATCCACCCTCTCTGATACTACTTGTTGGTCCATGAAAATTGAGTAAATCTTGATAAAAATAAAGAACAAATTCATTAATAATGATGAACAATAGTTACAAGATTACTCAATACCCACTTGACAACATGATAACATCTTCAGCTTCTTCAAGGGGATGATTGCGGTATACTATCCCCATTGAATGACAAATAAACTCTCATTGATCCAAGCTATGCTTGAGATTCAATGAGAGGATGATCCTATCAACTCATACTAAGTATTATTTGTTTGTTTAGAATCCATACTATCCCTATTACAAAGCAAACATATATATAGGTAAACGATACAAAGACACCATGTGATAGTTGGTGAGATGTCATGCATCAGGTGGTCCCTCTTCATCTTCCTCTTTTGGAAAAGCACCAACCATCCTTTTGAAACAGTCATAACAAATATTCCAACTCTTATGGCAATTTCTTGTACTTTGTCTGACTTCCCTTTTTGGAAGTTCCCTCCCATATTTTTTTGTTTCTTTGTAGAGATAGCGTCTTCAGGGTCACTGAGACATTTGTCAAATCTCAGTGACACTGGAGTTGTTTGTAGCTCATATACTTTACTCACTGACATCGCATCAGTAAGTAAAGTGTTTCTTCAGTTCAAAGAGCATTATATAACACTGATTTCTTTATCAGTGAGTAAGATAGGCTATTTTATTTTCAAATCCTTGTCAAGGCCAATTGGGTCAATTTTTGACCCAACATCAACCCCTTCTTTCTCCTTTCTCATTTACTCCTTTTTTCAATCATACCTAAGGACTTCTAATTTTAATCTATTGGAATTGTCCTTGGGTAGATCCCTCCAGCTCTGGCTGATCATAGGACATAAACCTAACCATAATCACTTTATAACTCCATGATTATCCTAGGTTCATTGATCACATGCCATTAAACCTTTTGTGAAAATCTCTCAAAGTGTTTATGATTATTAAACACATTTTGTTAACACTTCGAGAGTTTTGCATTTTAAGAAATACTCCCCCTTCACATGTGCTTATGTGTTTTTTAAAATAATTTTGCACATGTTGGGTAGAGTTTGCACTTTTGAATTGATCGATTTTCAGTGAACATGACCGATTCGAGACATGCTTACATCACTAGTTTGACTAGCTTGAAATTATTACCCGTCTTGGTCAAGTTCAAAGAAAGTCTCTCGAGACGGTACATTCTACTTCGACAAGTCCTATTCGAGACACGCTTACATCACTGGTTAGACCAGCTTGAAGTTATTACATATCTAGGACAAGTCTTTTCAACTACTGAAAATTAAGCTTCGTCAATTCGTTGGTAATATCTGAGTCGAGCTCATTTGAGATTCAAGCACGATCTTTAAACATTTTGATCACATTTTAATCACGTCTTCTCCCCCTCAAAAATAGCATATCGTGATATTTTTGATATCAACTAATTAAGAGAAAAGCTTTTGGAGAGATAGATGGATTTGTTTTTGCATGAAATTGGAACATCTTGATTTTGATTTTTATACTCCCCCTTAAAGAAAGCATGTTTTTAAACATAGAGTTTAAAATCAATTTTACGAGTTTGGAGGGAGTTATCTTTTTAAAATGCGAGTTATGTACTGAAATGTACACAAGTCTTTTTGTAAAAACGAGTTTTTGTTTGAAATCTTTTTGTTTGTTTAGACTCGAACTGTTTGAAAATGATTTCATCTTTGAAATTACGAGTCCTGATCTGAAATAATCAGAAGTCATCATTTATGTCCGGGTTTCGTACTGAAGTATACGAAAGCCATAGTGAAGAAATTTTGAGAAACGACATGTTTTAGAAAATATTTTAGAGAACTCTCGCTCAAGCATCTGTACATGTCCGTATCATTGTTGACTGACATTTCTAGATATGTACAGAATATCGATTATACGAGAGACACGTCGTGAGAAGAATATTTTTGGTTTTTTGATTTTATTTTGTTTTTGTATTTTTGAAATTTATATTTTTGTATTTTGTTTTTGTTGGTTTTTTAAATTTTGTATTTGGTTTTTCAAAAATATTTACAGCGAAGCTATTTTGAAAATATTTTCAAGAAGAATCGAGAAGATGTTCTAGCTCCTCAGGAGTTAGGCTTCGCATGCCAATTCGTCGAACTAAATCGTCGAACCTTTCTTTTGGAAGGGCTTTAGTAAATAGATCGGTAATTTGGTAATCTGTCTTCACAAAAAATAATTCAACAGAACCCTCTTCTACGTGCTCTTTGATGAAGTGATAGCGGACTCTAATATGCTTGGTCTTTGAGTGTTGTACGGGATTGCACGAGATGGCTATGGCGCTTTTCGAGTCACAATACAAAGGTATTCTTTCGAAAGTAAAGCCATAATATGTGAGTTGTGTCCTCATCCATAGAACTTGGGCACAACACGCAGATAGAGACACATACTCGGGTTCTGCGGTTGATAATGCAGTACAATCTTGTTTCCTTGATGACCAGCCTACTAGCTTTTCACCCAAAAATTATGCTCCAACTGATGTACTTTTTGTTGTAACTTGACAGCCTGCATGGCCGGCATCTGAAAATGCTGTTAGTTTAAACTCGGAATCCTTCGGATACCAAAGTCCCATGTTGATGGTACTTTGTAGGTACCGAAAGATCCGTTTAACCTCTTGGAGGTGAAGTTCGGTAGGCCTTGACTGAAACCGTGCTAATAAGCAAACAGCAGAATGAATATCGGGTCGACTAGTAGTAAGGTACATGAGAGAACCAATCATGCTCCGATATTTCTTTGGATCGATGGGTTTCCCGAATAAATCAGCACCGATTTTTTGTGAAGTGACCATTGGTGTATCAACAGAATCACAGTTTTCCATACCATATTTTTTCAAAATCTCAATTGTATATTTAGCTTGATTAATAAAAATACCACAAGTGGATTGGTGTATTTGTAAACCAAGAAAGAATTTAAGTTCCCCCATCATGGACATTTCAAATTTTCTTTTCATGAGATTTTCAAAATGTTTTGAATGATTCGGATTAGTGGACCCAAAAATAATTTCGTCCACATAAATCTGAACAATCAAAATGTCATCTTTATATTTTCTTGTGAACAAGGTAGAATCAACAGTTCCTTTGGTGAAATTGTTTTTATTAGGAAAGATGATAGTTTCGTCATACCACGCTCTTGGAGCTTGTTGATGCGTGGTTTTGCAACCTTACAACAGGTTTTACCTCTCGAGGGATCTCAAGAGGCTTACAACCCCACCAGGCAGTGTACCTGACCGATGTAGTATAGTGTAGTGGTAAGTACGGGGGATTGATCGTTCTCCTCAGGGAATAGTGTCGTTAGGATTGAAAAACTATTCTAATAGGTCTAAGGGTGAGAGAAGATTCTTTTTGTGTTTTTTTATATTTTATGAAAGCAAGTAAAATCTCGGGTTTTGAAGGAGTGGGCGGAATTAGTTGCTAGTCAACTAACCCAAATAACTACAAATGCAAATAAAATAAAATAACTGAAAATGAAAAGGTTGGTAAAACTTATGTGGGGAGAAATGTGTTTACTTAGATTTCCTTACTCCCTAACTATCTTTTACCGGTTGATTAGTGTGTATTAATTGCGTGGATGACGGGTGTATTCCTTAATACCAATCGTGGGGTGGCGTACGTACTTCCCCAACTCTACAAGCTCCTACTTCACTCCTATGTCGAGCCGGCTAGGAAGCTCCTAACATGGGATCACTAGAATTCGCTGTGCATAAATACAACCAGAAAAACCTTAGTACGCATTGGTTCATGTTTCTTAAGACGTTCAAGCAAGTTACCGAATAGGAAGTTAGCCAGTTTTCTTAAGCCTAACATAGATGAACAATCATCCAATACAACTAATAACACACTAATAACCAATAATCAATAGCTAGGTTTCATTAGATCTAAGCAAACACAAGATAAATCTAGCCTAGCATGTTAAACAAAAGACAAGAACAAGATAGAATCAAACAACTGATGTTCTTCCCCATTACTCCATTACACTAGTACTTTACCCATGAGTCCCAATCGTCCCAAAACAATATGTACAAGGATATGACTCGACTTAGCAACCATGTAATCAATTAGATAATTAACTTGGGTTTAAACAAATGTTGTCACAATAATGCACTAAAAATGAGTGCATACAAGGTAGGCTAAGGCGATTTGGGTGTACATTTAAGTGGGGTGTAACAAATTCTTCCTTTAAGTAAAATGCTTAAAGGTCGAAACGAAAAGATAGGCTCTGAGGGGTGTACTAGGGGTATCGTGTACTAAAAATGAGTACAACGCAAAGGGTGTGGGAGAATTACTTGACCAATGTAGCCAATGTAATTATAACAAAAACACAGGTGTAAAACAATGGGTTAATCCTAATGCCTCTTATCATGTAGTAAATCTAACTACACGAATGTAGTCTCACTTGTGGCCTCGGAATGGTCCTAACGCAAGTTCTAGAATCTAAGTGCTACCGGTACACACATCATAGCATAAATGCTTTTCCTACCAATTCTAGGGGTGAACCTCACATATTTGGGGTGAAAATTTTTTTAGTGGTACGGTTTTTGTGCTAGTCATATAACTCCTATCCATGAGACGCTCATTAAGATCAAAGTTTCACTCCTATATGTTGTAAAAAATTTTAAATTTGGCGCTAAAATTACCCTAACAGGTGTTTATCTCAGTTTTATTACACATCTACTATTAAACAAACAAAAATCAAGTGCAAAAGCATTCTCTAATCGTATCGTACTTTTACCCCCCCCCCCTTACACTTAAGATGAACATTGTCCCCAATGTTCAAATAACAAGATGTAAAAGCAATAAGGTATAAGAATGAAATCAAATACTCCCCTGATTCGCTCGGTGGATAAAGAAATAACATGGTTAGATCTTCTTCCAAAGTAATGTTGAAGCTCCATGACTAATGCATCGCCATAAGCTTGATCCAACAAACATTTCCTTGTCCAAAATAACCTGTTAAACCTGAGAAAACAAACACGAAAACCTGCATAACATCGGCGGGATAAACTCTATATATAAGGATATAATGCTTGTGGAATGATAATTTTGCAGATTCCTGGAGATTATAAGTTAGAGATTTAATAAAAACTTTTTATGAAAACAAAACTTTCAAAAATTTTCAGAAAATTAAACCTGACGCCATCAGGTTGTAAATCCTGACGCCTTCAGAAATGATCTGACAGAATTCTCATGTTACATTTCCGGAAAATTTTTGGAAAAAACTCACTCCTTACTTCCTGGAATTCCTGCAAAACATCATTATGACTCGATACAAGCATTTGACTCAAACAAATACTAATATGTATGTTAATTTATTATTATTATGATTCATGTTCATTTGTGTTCTAATAAACCGATTTAGATTTCCCTTACACTTAACTTTTGCAAAATACCTTTATATGTAGTTAAGACGAAGTTAAAAACAAGATAAAGCATTTTCACAATTTAGTTTTGAACATGAATCAATAATAATAAAATTAAACACACATACGGAAACAAATAAAATTAAACAAACCAATAAATAAACACACAAAGCAAATAAAACTTGGGTTGGCTCCCAAGAAGCGCTTTTCTTTATTAACGAGTCTTGTAGCTAGACTCAAAGTCCTTCTATCTAGTGTCGCTTATGCTCACGTATCCGAGTGTGAGCCATCTAATTGTTGCCTCATCTTTCTTGTATTCATCATTCAGCTCCAAACATCCATGATAGTATCTCTTATTTTTCTCATGTGGATATTTGAGCCCCTTCCTCTTATCATTCTCACTTAACAAATCAAGAGGCACAAGTCTATTGCAAGATTCAATGGAGTAGTTCTTAAACCTAGGATGTGATCGGGGCATTTGGTAAACAAAATCTTCATCCCCATCCGAGAATGTAATTAACCCGTCCACAAGTTTTTCATCAAGGTTGGTCAATCTTTTGAAGGGTTCTCCAAAAATGACCTGGGTTAATTTGTTATCAATGAATTCTCCTAAGTTCTCCATAACCATAAAATCCACCAAATACACAAAACTTCCAACGAATACGTGTAGTGGCTTAATCCTAGCAACAATGTTGTCTCCTTGATATTCTAGCTCATCTACCATGATTTTATTATAATTAGCGCGAGAGATGATGTTCATAGGCAAGGATGAGTTAAGATAAGCATAAAAATCATGATAACCAATCTTACACGGAAATTGCATGTTAAAGAGGCTATCCTTTTCGATCTTAGTCCTAGGGTCAACATACTTAAAGGGATCAATTTCCTCTTTTGCCCATTCCTCGTTAACTACTTCTCCATTACCGGCATCCTCATCGGAGTCTGAGTAGTAAAACGGACTAACATAGTCATTCTCATGGTCAGACTCCTCCATCTCAGAATTGTTACCAAAGTGGTGGTCGGGTGAAAGGTTGTTGTTTTCTATGATGGGGGCGGGAACGGGTAGTTGGAAATTTGCTCGGCGAAAAATACGAATAACAAGGATCAAGTGATCACTATTACTCATGAGGCAGGTGGAAGGTGTCACAAACAAAAATACAAAGAAATAAGATAGACTAAAGAAAACCTAGAAAAAGAAAATAAAAATCTCACTAGAAAGGAATCTAGTGAGTAGACCTATAAAATAAAAATTCAACCTAAACAATAACTATTCCCCGGCAGCGGCGCCAAAAACTTGATGCGTGGTTTTGCAACCTTACAACAGGTTTTACCTCTCGAGGGATCTCAAGAGGCTTACAACCCCACCAGGCAGTGTACCTGACCGATGTAGTATAGTGTAGTGGTAAGTACGGGGGATTGATCATTCTCCACAGGGAATAGTGTCGTTAGGATTGAAAAACTATTCTAATAGGTCTAAGGGTGAGAGAAGATTCTTTTTGTGTTTTTTTATATTTTATGAAAGCAAGTAAAATCTCGGGTTTTGAAGGAGTGGGCGAAATTAGTTGCTAGTCAACTAACCCAAATAACTACAAATGCAAATAAAATAAAATAACTGAAAATGAAAAGGTTGGTAAAACTTATGTGGGGAGAAATGTGTTTACTTAGATTTCCTTACTCCCTAACTATCTTTTACCGGTTGATTAGTGTGTATTAATTGCGTGGATGACGGGTGTATTCCTTAATACCAATCGTGGGGTGGCGTACGTACTTCCCCAACTCTACAAGCTCCTACTTCACTCCTATGTCGAGCCGGCTAGGAAGCTCCTAACATGGGATCACTAGAATTCGCTTGTGCATTAAATACAACCATAAAAACCTTAGTACGCATTGGTTCATGTTTCTTAAGACGTTCAAGCAAGTTACCGAATAGGAAGTTAGCCAGTTTTCTTAAGCCTAACATAGATGAACAATCATCCAATACAACTAATAACACACTAATAACCAATAATCAATAGCTAGGTTTCATTAGATCTAAGCAAACACAAAATAAATCTAGCCTAGCATGTTAAACAAAAGACAAGAACAAGATAGAATCAAACAACACATAGACATATTGAATGATTAATTGATAACTTATCTTCAATGTAACATGGAAGATCTCAAGGCAAAAAGCCTTGAAAAAGCTGCTAAAATCGTCTTAGGGTTCTTACACACAAGGTTCCACAATAAGTTCCACACTAATGACAAAAAATTGCAAAACTATATATAGACTTTCAGATCTGACGGCGTCACGTTATGGAGTGTGACGCCGTCACCTCGCCGCTTTTAGGGTTCTCGGATGGCCTTCTTGACGCCGTCCCTCTTTAGCTCTCCAAAATCCGTTCTGGCTTATCAAGGCTTGACGCCGTCAGAATTAGGCGTGACGCCGTCCCGCTTTAACTTATACCGTGATGACCTTGATCATATTAAAGGGTGACGCCGTCAGAATTCCCATGCAAATTTCTCTGGCTTATCATGAGTAAATTTCACATCCACCACTTTTGCCAAGCCATGACGCCGTCAGGGGATAATCCTGATGCCGTCAAAGGTAACTTCTAGCATAATTTTAAGACTTTGTCGTTTTCTTCACTTTTATGCTCCAAAAATGTCCAAAATGCTTCCTTTTCCAGATTTCTTCTCAAAAGTACCTAAAATGACAAAAGGAACGATTTAGGGCGATATTTGATCAAATAAATACGATTTAGGGCTTAAATGACCCCCTAAAAGCGGTACACTTTTTGCTTCATCACTTGTTTTAAACCATAAATGGCTTTCTTTAGCTTGTAGACGTATTCTAGATGTTCTTTGTCAACGAATCCTTCTGGCTGACTCACATGCACTTCTTCTTTCAGACTTCCATTCAAGAATGTTATCTTGATGTCCATCTGATATACGGTGATGTTCTTGTGAGCTGCATAGGCTAAGAAAATCCTGACTGCTTCAAGTCTTGCTACTGGCGCGAATGATTCTTTGAAATCTATCCCTTCTTCCTGTCGGAATCCTTTAGCCACGAGACCAGCTTTGTTGCGAATTACAGTCATTTCTTCATCCTTTTTGTTCTTCCATAACCATTTTAGATCAATAACAAGTTTGTCAATTGGTCTTGGAACTAATTCGCAACTATCATGTAGCTGATATTGAAGAAGTTCCTCCTGCATCGCTTCAATCCATGCATTGTCTGCCATCGCCTCCCGAATATTCTTTGCTTCTTTTAGGCTTATTGAGCAAATGTAGATGCACATGTCGAGGTCGGTGGCGAGTTGTCTTCTCGTCTGAATTGGCCTTAAAGGTTCACCAATAACTTGTTCAATTGGATGGTCTTTTGTCCATTGGAGTGTAGAAGGGTACCTTGGGTTTAACGTATGTGTGTTAGATGGTTCTTGTAACCTTGAAGAAGATTCAGCAGAATCCGTAGCAAATGGGTTTTCAAATATTTCTTATTCTAACACTGCATCGTTTTGATTATGTGTTTGTTGTTCTTGAAATGGTGTCTTTTGATGTTGCTCATCAACTATGGGTAGAACAATTTCAAGAATTGGAGTTTCTGGAGTAGATGTAAATGAGGTTGAGGGAGTTGGTATGTCAGCTTCGATTATTGCTGATGCATCTTGTGGTGGTGGTTGTGGTTGATGGTTTTGAGCGGATGCAGCGGAATGTTTTTGTGATGCATTTGTCGAAGTTCTACCATAGTATTCATCAAACATTAACTCGAAGAAATTTTCTAGTTCTTGTTCTGAAGGTTTTTCAGTGGTTGTTGATTTAGCTCCTTGAGGTACGAATCCTAGACTAATGTGTCCAGAAGTATGCGGGTTTGGTGCGGGTCCGAATATGTTTTGATTAGAAGCCATAGGGTTCAGCGCGGGTTCTAGAGCGAGTCTCTCAGAAGCCATTTGTGAAATTTTGTCAAACTTCACATTCATCGTCTCCATTATCCTTTTTGTCCTTCTATTATACAAACTGAATGCCCTTGAGAGTTTTCTGAGTATCCAATGAAGATTCCAATATCACCCTTAGCTTTCAGCTTCCCTAGATCTTCTCTGTCGTTCGTTGGATAGCACAAAGCGCCAAACACGTGAAGGTAAGAGATATCGGGTTTTCTGTTGCTCACTAGTTCATATGGGGTTTTATTGAATCTTGGATGGATTACGGAACGGTTCTGAGTGAAACAAGCAGTGGTAACATCATTAGCCCATAAGAATAACGGTGCACTAGAATAAATCAACATTGTACGAGCAGCTTCTACAAGAGTTCGATTTCTTCTTTCAACTACCCCATTCTTGTAAACAAGGTAGAATCAACAGTTCCTTTGGTGAAATTATTTTTTATCAGGAAAGATGATAGTTCGTCATACCACGCTCTTGGACCTTGTTTTAAACCGTAAATGGCTTTCTTTAGCTTGTAGATGTATTCTGGATATTCTTTGTCAACGAATCCTTCTGGCTGACTCACATACACTTCTTCTTACAGAGTTCCATTCAAGAATGCCGTCTTGATGTCCATATGATATACGGTGATGTTCTTGTGAGCTGCATAGGCTAAGAAAATCCTGACTGCTTCAAGTCTTGCTACTGGCGTGAATGATTCTTTGAAATGGATCCCTTCTTCCTGTCGGAATCCTTTAGCCACGAGACGAGCTTTGTTGCGAATTACAGTCATTTCTTCATCCTTTTTGTTCTTCCATAACCATTTGAGATCAATAACAAGTTTGTTAATTGGTCTTGGAACTAATTCCCAACTATCATGTAGCTGATATTGAAGAAGTTCCTCCTGCATCGCTTCAATCCATGCATTGTCTGCCATCGCCTCCCGAATGTTCTTTGCTTCTTTTAGGCTTATTGAGCAAATGTAGATGCACATGTCGGGGTCGGTGGCGAGTTGTCTTCTTGTCTGAACTGGCCTTAAAGGTTCACCAATAACTTGTTCAATTGGATGGTCTTTTTTCCATTGGAGTGTAGAAGGGTACCTTGGGTTTAACGTATGTGTGTTAGATGGTTCTTGTAACCTTGAAGAAGATTCAGCAGTGTCCGTAGCAAATGGGTTTTCAAATATTTCTTCTTCTAACACTGCATCGTTTTGATTCTGTGTTTTGTTCTTCTTGAAATGGTGTGTTTTGATGTTGCTCATCAACTCTGGGTAGAACAATTTCAAGAATTGGAGTTTCTGGAGTAGATGTAGATGAGGTTGAGGGTAGGGGTGAGCAAATGACCCGAACGGACCGGACCGACCGACGGACCGACCGAGACCGGACCGGACCGACCACATTCGGTCCGGTCCTCGGTCTAGGCTTTTTGGCTAATTCGGTCTACGGTCCGGTCGGTCCGGTCCGGTCCGGTCCGGACCGGACCAACCAAAAAACCGAAAAAACTTGCCAAATCTTGCCTATTTGGACCGGACCGACCTTATTCGGTCTCGGTCTCGGTCCCGGTTTTTTCCTTAATTCGGTCTTCGGTCTTGTCGGTCCGGTCCAGTCCGGTCCAGTCCGGTCCTGGACCGATGCTCACCCTTAGTTGAGGGAGTTGGTGCGTTAGCTTTGATTGTTGTTGATGTATCTTGTGGCGGTGGTTGTGGTTGATGGTTTTGAGCGGGTGCGGAGGAATGTTTTTGTGATGCATTTGTCAAAGTTCCATCATAGTATTCATCAAACATTAACTCGAAGAAATTTTCAAGTTCTTGTTCTGAAGGTTTGTCAGTGGTTGTTGATTGAGCTCCTTGAGGTACGAGTCCTACACTAATGTGTCCAGAAGTATGCGGGTTTGGTGCGGGCCTAATATGTTTTGATTAGAAGCCATAGGGTTCAGCGCGGGTTCTAGAGCGAGTCTCTCAGAAGCCATTTGTGAAATTTTGTCAAACTTCACATTCATCGTCTCCATTATCCTTTTTGTCCTTCTATTATACAAACTGAATGCCCTTGAGAGTTTTCTGAGTATCCAATGAAGATTCCAATATCACCCTTAGCTTTCAGCTTCCCTAGATCTTCTCTGTCGTTCATTGGATAACACAAAGCGCCAAACACGTGAAGGTAAGAGATATCGGGTTTTCTGTTGTTCACTAGTTCATATGGGGTTTTATTGAATCTTGGGTGGATTAGGGAACGATTCTGAGTGAAAAAAGCAGTGGCAACAGCATGAGCCCATAAGAATAACGGTGCATTAGAATAAATCAGCATTGTGCGAGCAGCTTCTACAAGAGTTCGATTTCTTCTTTCAACTACCCCATTCTGCTGTGGAGGTCTAACAACAGATGTCTGATGTGTGGTTCCAACATCTTCAAAATATGTTCTTAACTCCTGATTTGTGAATTCTGCGCCATTGTCTGTTCTTACAATCCTTACTGGAGCTTGAAGTAGGACTTGAATACGCTTCAGAAAGGTGATGATGATGCCTGGTGCTTCATCTTTTGATCTCAGAAACTTTACCCATGTATATCTTGAATAGTCATCGACGATAACAAGAATATACTTCTTCCCATTTATACTTTCAACTCTCATTGGGCTACATAAGTCCATGTGCAACATATGTAACTTTGCTTCCGAACTGGGTACGGTTTTAGGTTTATATGATGCCCTTTTGCTTTTCCCTTGGGGTACATAAGAGTTTGTTTTTGGAAACTATTTTGATTGTGGTTCCTTTTGGTTAGAGGAAAAATCATCACTACACTCATAGAATTTTTTTTTCTGGGGGAGGGGTAATGGCTTTCCAAAATCCATTTTTGTTTCTAAACACTCTACCAGTTGGTTTCCACTTGAGGCAAGTACTAGGCATCTTATCACTACTGGGTGACCTAGATTTAGCAACTAGTCTTCCTACTGTTTTAGCATTGGTTCCTTTTGGAACAATCTTCTGTTCAGGTGTAACATTCACATTTTTAGAAACATAATCATCACAAACATCATTAGATAAATATTTCTTGCACATTAAACAAACAGAGTCATTACATGCATTAGAAATAGTACTTTTGACATTACATTTAGATGACATATGTCTCATATTACAAAGAGATAAATTCCTAGGGTGTTCTTCTACTTCTTCAACTTTATTCTGGCATCTACTCTTAGAGACAAGCGAGACTCTATTGTTCCTTGTATTGCTCCTAGGATGTAGTCTGCTGCTCCTAGAGGTGCTTTCTAATCCTGTAGAAGGTAAGGCACACGCATTAGGATTTATATTGTTGTCCTTAGAAGTTGTTTTAGCATTCCTAGACTCTTTTGGATTAACTTTTACGCTCTTGTCGTTTGCCCCATATGTTTTAGATATGGAGGCAGACGCATTAGTGGAACTAATCCTATAAAGGCCAGGTGCTATCACTTTTGGTATTTCGACAACCGCTTTTCCTTTATCAACAATATTTTCTTTTTCATATTGCTTGGGCAAGGGTGTTGGAGTGACTGGTTTTGTCAAATCATTTTTCACATCGACTTTTGGAACAAATTTAGAAATCGACATTTTTGGTTTAACAACCGGTTTTGAAATATTTGGTTTGTCCAAAGTCGATGGTTTTGCAAACTTAGTATCCACACCCTTCCCTTTTTGACTTTCTAGCTGAGCCCTCAAAAGATCATTTTGCTCTTTCATGTCCTTGTAGGCACGCTCATACGATAGTTCGTCATACTTGCATTCCTCGGTTTTTCGATCAAGTTGTTTACAATTTGACACGTTTTCTTTTTCAAGTTTAATAAGAGCATTTTCATAATTTGAAACAATTACAGAGGTCTCAGCTCGCAGTCTTTCATCATCTTCAACAGAATATGTTTGTAAAATGATGGACATAATATCGGTCAACATAACTGCTTCAAAGAGAGAGTCATTTAGGTTTTCCAAAACTTTAATGTTTTCAATATTTTCATTAGCTTCCTTCACCAGGGATTTGTGGTCCTTGACAATGTCGGTTGTTTCTTTCAAAAATGCTTGTTCAAAATGAATTACTCTCGCATGGATGTTATTCAGTGGAGTAGTAATTTCTGTTTCAAATACCTTTTTCATTTCTGCATGAAAGCTTGAATGCCAGTTGTTGATACTGATAGTAGTTTTGGATGCAACAATTTTTTGAAGTGTTTCACTTCTCGTTTTAACATCATCTAAAAATCCTCTAGCAGCACTTGTGTTAAAAGGATTGTTTGAGGACATTTGTTCCAAGTTTGAATGAGTTTTAGAAACAACTTTTTCTTTTGCAACTGGTGTCGTAACAACTGTTTTTTTGAAAAACTTTGGCGTTTGTTTTTGTTGAACAAAATTAACACTAGAAATTATGTTAAGTTTGTTGTAATCAATTGGTTTTATCTCTGGGTTCTTTTGTTTCATTTTAATTTGACTCTCTTCAGCAAGCTCAATTGTTTCGTCAGTATCCCGAACAGCGGTAGGATCATGTTTAGCATATATCACATTTCCATGGTACAAAACATTCTGTTCTTTCTGAGTTTTCTTGAGAGTATAAGGATTTTCACAACCTGTTGGGAATTAAATGTTTAAGACTTAGTACTGCTGGAAGAATACACTAATAGTACAAACTGCTAGTGTATAACTGAAGACTGCTGAAGAAACAACTAACAGTACAAACTATCAAGTTAGTACTGCTAGTTGTAATGAAGGTACTGCTGACATGAAAAACCGTTTCAGAAGATATGTATTATGGATAAGTATGGAATAGATCTTATGTATATCTTAATTAGTTAGAAATATACGGTAGAATACTTATCTTGTAAAGGACTCCTTAAGTCTATAAAAGGAGATCCTAGGTTAGATGTTCATGTACGAGTCATACAAATTTTGTTAAGATTCAAGGTCGTTGTAACCCTAGTGATATTAAGATCACTCGTATTATTCTTGAATAATATTGAATCGTTTGAAGTTAAACTTTATGTGTTCATTCATCACTATTCCATCAAACAAACAAATTCTTCTAAGTGTGGTTGAGTAGATTCCACATACTTAACTACATAACCTCAAAGTATCTCAAACACATCATAAGGGAGTAACATCCTAAGTGTTTTAAATCCTCTTAAGTGGTATCAGATCCAGGTTGATACTATTGATTTAGAAGAGAAGATAATGGACATGGAAAACACACAAACCAACATAGCTGCTAAATTGCCAATGCTGAAGCAAAACGAATTTGAGATGGTGGAGACTTCGAATAGAACAGTACTTCCAAGTGCAGGACTATGCACTCTGGGAGATCATTGAAGATGGAAACTCTTTTAAACCTTCAACATCTACAACAACAGTTGATGGTAAAGAAGTGAATGTTGTGCAAACCTCTCCAGTGACTGCAGAAGAGAGGCTACAAAAGAAAATTGATGTCAAGGCTAGGAGCTTGCTGATGATGACCAATCCTAATGATCAACTCTTAAACTTCAGCAAGTACAAGGATGCAAAGTCTTTGTTTGAGGCAATCACTGCTAGGTATGGTGGTAATGAAGCCACCAAGAAGACCCAAAAGACTCTGTTGAAACAGAACTTTGAAAACTTTACTGCAACCAGTAATCAGTCTTTGGATCATATGTTCAACAGATTGCAAAAGATTATCAGCCAACTGGCTGTGCTTGGGGTGGAAATCCCTCAGGAAGATCTGAACTCCAAGTTCTTGAGGAGTTTACCTGCAGAATGGGCTATGCATGTGGTGGTCTAGAAGAATAAGCCAGACATTGACTCTATGAGCCTTAATGATCTATACAACAACTTCAAGATTGTTGAGCAGGATGTGAAAAAACCGGGAGGTACTAGTTCAAGCACTGGGAACATGGCTTTTGTCTCATCTCCCACTAATTCAAGTCCAGAAGAAGTAAAAGTTGTTGTAGGAGTTAGTACTGCTAACCCTAGTGTTAGTACTGCTAGCTCATCAAGCAGTACTACTGGTATCCTGAATGATACAACCTATTGTGCCTTCCTGATAAGCCAGAATGATGGGTCAATGCTGACACATGAAGATCTCCAGGAGATAAATGATGATGATTTGGAGGAGATGGATCTCAAGTGGCAGATTTCACTTCTTAGCATGAGGGCTAAGAAATTATATCAAAGAACTGGCAAGAAGATCAACATCAGCAGCAATGATACTGCTGGTTTTGACAAATCTAAGGTAGAATGCTACAACTGTCACAAGTTGGGGCATTTTTCAAGGGAATGCAGGAGACCTAGGCAACAGGATAGCAGAAACAAGGGTTATGGAAGCAAGCCTAAAGAAGCGGAAGAGCCTGAGACTTCTTCAAAAGCTATGGTGGCTATTGATGGACTGGGCTTTGACTGAAGTTTCATGGCAGATGATGAGGAAGCACCTACTGAGATGGCACTTATGGCCTTCTCTGACTCTGAGGTACTATCTACTAAAAGTTGTTCTAAAACATGCACTGCTCTAAAAGAATATGAAACCTTAAAGAAACACTATGATGAGCAGAGGATTGAATTAAACAAAACTAATTACAATTTGTCTAATCACAAAAGAGGTTTAGCAGTCCTAGAAGAACAAATAGTGCATTACAAGAACAATGAGTCTGTTTTTGCTGAGGATATAGCTGTTCTAAAGAGAGATTTGTCATTTAAGAATGCTGAGATAAATTTGCTAAAAGCTGAATTAGATAGATTCACTAAGGCAAAAGACAATATACAATTAACTGTAGACACTTTGGAGTATGTATCAAAAGGTGTAAACAAAATTATAGAGTGTCAAATAGTTAATAAGGCTAAGTCTGGGTTGGGGTATAAAACATGTCCACCTCCTCACAGAGGAGTGCCTCACCCACAGGAATTGACCTAGAGCATACAGGTTTACCTGAATTTCAACAACCTAAGTTAGAGTATGGTTGTAAGCCAAAAGAGAATTTAATTGCTGATAAACCTGTAGAAGCTAGTGAGCCTTTTGAAAGTGCAAGTAACACCTCTCTTGCTGATGATAAGGTGTCCACTGATAGGATTTCAGATGCTCCAACCATTAAGGACTGGACATCTGATGATGATGAAGATCAGGTCGTGGTTAAACCTGATGTGGTTAAAGTAGAAGGAACTGATGAGTGTCTAAATACTCATCATTTTTGTCCCATCTGAACTGCCAAAACGTTTAAATATATGCAAATATGCTTCAAAATTCAGAAAATATCATTTGATTGTGTTTTTATGTGTTACAAGTGCAAAATGATTAAAAACAGTAAAAAATGAGCTAAGTTTGCATAATTGGCAGTTTTAGTCCCCAAAGTTTCAAAAGTTGTCAAAAATAGTCCTTGAGTTTAAAAAATGGAAAATAAACTTTTGTGATCCTTGTACTATTGACACTTGACACTAATGGTCCATGGAATATAGTTTTGATGTTTGGCAGGTTTGGTCCCTGGAATTTCAGCATGTTACAAGTTTGGTCCCTAAAGTTAAATATAAACTTAACTTAAAAATCCAATTCCAAAGCCTAAACTAAACCCAGCTATTATAAACCCAAATTCCCAGCCCAACACCAAAGCCCACTAAACTAAATACCTAAACTGGTATTTAAATACCAGTTGACCCTGGTCAAACTTCTTCTTCCTCACACAAACCCGCCAAAGCTTAATACCACCATCACCCACAGCTTCCTGAAATACCACCCCCCTCCTACAAGTTACCTAACATGCCAAAGAGCATTTATTGCTTCTTCTCCACTCCCTCAGACCCATGTGCAATTTTCCCACTAACTCAATTTTCCCGCCAAAAATACGTGGCACATGGAGAGTGGACCAAAAGCTAAGGTGAATGGTGGGATTTACTCTTGATGACACCTGGAACATGTGGGATGCTATAAAAGGAGCAAGAGGCTGAAGAGATCAACCAGTAGAAAAAAGTAGTTAACTAGTAGCATAATTGTTTTTCAATTCCAGTACTTATCTTTGTAATCTCAAGTTTCAAGTATCAATACAAGTTAAATTCGATCTCATTGTTCTTATATTATCAGTAATTGAACTCATTTTCAATAGTAAGTTAAATTTCATATAACCTGTTAATTCGAAGAAGCTCTAAGTTAGTTTAAACTACAATCAAAAGCCTCACACTACCTTGTTTTAAGCTTATATAAGCTGTCAATAGCTTATTATAAGCCTAAATAGTACCTAGCTACTCTAAATTCAAGTTTGAAGAAATAGTCAACGAAAGTCAAACATGGTCAAATAAGCTACTCTGGATGTTCACAAGCTCAAATTCTGGAAGCTTTTGGTTTAGTGGCTTCATGGGAAGCCTTTAGGTTGTTCTTGGTCCCTAGTTCTTGGTCTTATTGCACAATTCGATTGTAAGCCTTGATTTCCATTTTAGCTTAATTTTCATACTACTGTTCTAAAAGCTCATTTTAACTTGTCTTTATCATTCTTAGCTTATTAATAGTTCTTAACAACTTTTCATTCAGTACCTTAGTATTTAACTGCCTTGTTAACCATTTCACTTAAATAACTAAAAAAAAAAAAACCAAAAATAAGCCATTACAAGCTAGCTTGTTGATACCAGTTTTCTTTACAGTCACTAAGTCTTTTCATAGCTTAAGTTACTCATTAGTACCATTAGAAGTTCATTCGAAGCTCATTAGAATCACTTCAGTTCACAAATACCAAAACAGTCTCATAAGAGACTGTTTGGTTTAACTTTGCCAATCGAACCAAACACCCCATTACTGTAGCTTGACCATTGAACCAAGTTTGCACAAGCTTCTTACAGTCCCTAGAAGCTATTTCTACTCTTAGATCAGTTCTATAGCAAGTTTAAGCAATTTTGAACCCACTATGGGAGTAACAGTCCTTAGAGAGCTCAAACAAGCTCACACAAGCCACAAGCTTGTTTAGACCTTGCTTTTGGCATTTTTACATCTCATTTAGTCTACTTAGTCGATCCACAAAACCTTACAACCATTGCACAAGTGTGCAACAAAATAGCACAACATCAGTAAGTAAACTGCATATAGCAGTTTTTTGTTAGTTTTTGGAAACTTTAGGAATTTTTATCTCACTCTCTATAAGCCCGAATAAGCTCATTTTTCTTGATTTATAAACCTCACCAGCTAGTCTACTTAGGATATTTTTAGTTCGAATTTTAGAACTCTCTTTGACCTCGAAAGAGGCCCTCGAAGTTGGCCATTTTACCCTGGTGCAGCGCACCATACCAGCAAACCATAAAAGCTAAAAGCTCTTTTTGAGTTTTTAAGCTCTTAAGCCTGGTGATTTTCTAGCTTCTTTAAGTTCATTAGTCACTACTCAAATCCCAGAAGCTCATTCGACAAGCTCATAGCTTGTTTCGAAGCTTTTAGATCATTGAAGTTTTCTAGTTCACAAAATAAGTTTTAAGCCAACTGCTTGTTTCAAAAGCTGTTTCCAGCTTAATTTTCGAGTTCCAAAAGATAGTCCCAGTTTTAAAAGCTCATATTACCAGCTTGTGAACAAATCTCAAAAGAAAAAATCACAAAATAAAAAAGTAGCAAAAAGATCCTTGGTGGTCGAACCTGCGACCTCACGTTCATTAGACCAAAACCCCACCCAGTGTGCTAGATCTCATTTCTTGTTAAACATTTGCAACCCTTAATATTTAAATAACATATAACAGTCTAGTATAATAAGCTTAATTAAGTTACCAGCTTATTTGTAGCTTATCCGTATAAGCTCTCTTTTCCACTATAATTTAATTAACTAAGTAAACACTTAGAGTAAATTATAAAAAAGTTTCGTAATTTTTAGAAAAGTTTTATTATTTTTAATCTATTTATTTAGTTTAACTAGTAATTAAATTATAAAAAAATATATATATATATATAAAAGTCTGAAAAAAATATATATAAATCTTTTTTAGATAATTTTCTTTTGTCATTTTTTAAGTTATAAAAAATATTAGAACACTTGTAGAGTTAATTTTACATATATCTTAGTTGTAATCACGTTTTCTTAATTCCCGATTCGCGTTTTTAGCGTAAAATATAATCGTTTTAGTGAACCTTTAGATTAAACGATTCAGAAAAATAGTGATAGCTTCTATTTAATAGATTTTATCTTGTTAAATCATAATCAAAAATATCTGATTCATCAATCACTTTAATCCAAAGCTTTTCACAGTTTTCAATTTCGCACCTCGTTGGGAAACGACCCAGGTGATCACTTGCCTGGTTTCACACTACACACGAGCATCCTGTTCTGAGTCTGCATTTGTTTAAATATAAGTGTTGTTTCGGGACGGATCAAATTTTGGCGCCGCTGCCGGGGAGGTGTGTTGCGACAATTGTTTAGAGTTCAGGCGATTAGTGATTCGAGATCCTTCTATCAGAAGTTCCTATTTCTCAAAAACAATATAAAATACCAAAAATATTTTTCTTTTCTTTTCTATATATATTATTATTATATATTATCATATAAAGAATAAAAACACCAAAAAGATTTTCCGTTTTCTTTGTATAAATAAATAACAATAAAAAATTACCATCGCAAATCAAGACAGAGTACTACCTAACTGGGGGTACGGCCATAATAAGTTCCCAAACCAAAGATAAAAACTTGCCTTTGTGTCACTTGCGAATTCGGCTCACCTTTGATTGATAAACAAACTCTACGGAGGTTCTAGGATAGTCTGACATTAAATTGTCGGACTGAAAGAAGCGGGTTTTTAAGGAGCATTAATTGCCCACCTTTGCTTCTCCGCCACCCTGTGCGTTTTTCAGTTAGAGAGCTACCGTACGCTGGTTGATTTAAGGTTTAAGTTCCTTGTGTTTTGCCTCGTTCTTGATTTAATTACAATATTTTTGCTTAGTGCATGCGCACTCGTTCTTCCACGTCATCAAGCCCTTTACGTGAACTCGAAAATATTCCGAGAAGACGTAATCGTAGACGTGCTGCCCAAATAGTCGAACCCGAGATTCGTACTGAACCCACTGATAATATGGCAGACAAACGCACTATGGCTGAAATGCTCCAGGCACCCACCGAGGGTTATGGAGATGCCATCGTTTTACCAGCCATCGATTCTGATCATTTTGAACTGAAAACACATCTGATTCAGCTCGTATCCACAAACCAATTTCACGGGTTTGAACGAGAGGATCCATATGCACACATTCGTTGGTTCAACAAACTGACTTCTACAATCAATTACAAGAATGTGCCACAAACAGTGATCAAATTGATGCTATTTCCATTCTCACTTGAGGGGGCAGCCCGAATTTGGCTGGATAAAGAACCCCCTCGATCCATTGAAACCTGGGAAGATCTCGTTAAGAAATTTGTTAATTATTTCTTCCCTCCATCAAAGACGACTAACCTAAAAAATGAAATTGCTGGTTTTCGTCAAGGTTTTGATGAAAATTTCGGAGAGGCATGGGACAGATTTAAAGATCTCCTAAGAAAATGCCCACATCACGATTTCAATGTGTTACAACAGATAAATACGTTTTATAATGGGTTGACCCAAAACGATCAAGATGCACTTAACGCAGCCTCTGGTGGCAATATCTTGAATCGTAAACCCAGAGAGGTGGTTGAAATTTGTGAAAATAAATCAAAAGTTCCTATTTCAAGAAACAAAGTGAATGTTCCTGTCACTCCTACTGCTTCTTCTTCATCCGGTAACTCCTCAGAGTTAGCCTTTTTAACGGATTCAATGCGTTGTATGATGAAAGAAATGAAAGAATTAAAAAGTGAAATTCATAAACCAGAACAAGTCAAAGCAATAAACAAAGTGTGTGAAACTTGTGGTGGCCCACATGCGTATTTTGATTGTCAAGCAACCGATGCTTCTCTTTACCCAGCTCCCGTAGCTGCAGTAAATCAAAATCAGTACCGTCCGCATGCTGAGACTCAGTACCGAGCACCGAATGCTATGGTCCCACCTGGTTTTCCACCCGTGCCAAATCAGAATAATCAAAACCGCTTTGTTCAAAATCAGGGACAAAATTTTCACAACTCTCAAAATTTCAATCAAAACCGAGGTCAGAATCAGGGTAATTTTAACCAAAACCGTGGTCCAAATTTTAATCAAAACCAAGGTTCAAACCGAAATCAGACATCCTCAGATGAGTTGCTTATGCAATTCATGAAAACCCAAGAGGAAACAAATAAGACACAACGTGAGACAAACCAGTTATTGGTTGCCCAATTAAACCAGATCAAAAAGTCTTTAACTGATATACCTTCTACCTCGGGAGGTCTCCCAAGTAACACTGTTGTCAACCCTAGGGGTGAACTCAAAGCTGTCAGTACACGTAGTGGTAAATCTCATGTTGAATTCAAGGTGACAAAGGACCCGGTACTTCCCACTAACAATGGAAGTGCTAAATACGTCCAACCTTCGGTCATCCAACCTTCAGTCATCCAAAAATCTACACCCACAATTGCTCCCCAACCGTCAAGAATCGATCCTACTCTTTCACGATTTACGGTAAAAAGTTTGTCAACCAAACTTAGTGAGCAAAGATCAGCCAGATATTATTCCGAAATGCTCAATGTTGTTCCTGTCAGTGTACTTGATGAAAGTGATGATGATGAAGATACCACTTTCGTCAAAGCTATCACCACTCGGAGTAGTGCTTCTTATAAGGGGCCAGCTGGCCCTATTCCTCCTCCGTTATTTGAAATGGAAAAAGAGACGGAGGATACAACGGACAAAGTGCAAATTCCAATCCCACAAAGTACAGCACATGTCTATCCTCCGGTTGTCCCGAAAAAATCCAAACCAGGAGTTGTCTTTGAGACTCCTGAAGTCATTGCTCCTAAATCCAAACCTCACATTCCTTACCCATCGCGCTTAAATGAGCAAAAACTCCGTGAGAAGGCTAGTCAACAAAATGATAAATTCTATCAAATCTTTAAAGAATTACATTTTGACATAAGCTTTGCGGATGCTACTATTCTGATGCCCAAGTTTGCAGCAGCAATCAAACACTTGTTAAGCAACAAGGAAAAACTGATTGAAATGGCTAAAACTCCAGTAAATGAGAACTGCTCAGCGGTTATCTTGAAAAAGCTTCCGGAGAAGCTTGGAGATCCTGGAAAGTTTCTACTACCTTGTGTATTTCCGGGAATGGTTGAATGTTATGCCTTAGCAGATCTAGGTGCAAGCATCAACCTGATGCCTCATTCAGTATGGAAGAAACTCTCTCTTCCGGCTCTTACTCCTACCTGCATGACTCTTGAGCTTGCAGATCGAACCATAACTCATCCCTGCGGCATTGCCGAAGATGTATTTGTGAAAATAGGAAAGTTCCATTTTCCAGCTGACTTTGTGGTTGTTGACTTCGACGCAGATCAAAAGGTTCCTCTAATTCTTGGACGAGGATTCCTAAAAACGGGCCATGCTCTGATTGATGTATTTAAGCATGAGATTACTTTGCGTGTGGATAAGGAAGCTGTTACTTTTAACCATGATCAAACATCGAGTTACTCCTCAAATTTTAATTCTGCTTCGGTTAACCGAATCGATGTCATTGACATTACTTCAAAGGAATACTCTCAAAAAAATCTTGGTTATTTTCATAATTCTGTGAGTGGGGATCCCACCACATCTTCTCAACATATCATAGCCGACTCTTCCCCTTCTCTCACTTCGGTTGAGGGAAGTGATCCCTTTTGGGATGAAGTCGATGCTTTTCTTGCTGTAGATAGTTCGCCTCCGTATGAGGTTGATGAAAACTATCTTGATCCTGAGGGGGACATTCTTTTTCTAGAGAATTTGTTAAACGAAGATTCATCTCCCCCTCTTCCACCAAAACAACTTCATAAAGAGGAAATCAAGTCAGTTGAGAAAACTGATAAATTTCCAGAGATCAAGTTTAAGGACTTGCCTCCTCCACTTGTAATTCTTGAGGAGGAAGTTCTTGTCTTAATTGCTGTTCAGATCTCTCTTCTTCCCTTCACCTACCCGGTGATTTCCCCTATCCTTCACTCGTTCGGGAGTGAGGATGTTACTTTTGACCCCGGCATTGTCCATCTAACATTGGTTTAAATGCCGGATTTCCTGGTCTCTTACTTCCCCATAGACTTTTAAATTGCTTTTTCTCCCGGGCTGTTCAGGAACCCTTTGTTACAGTTAACCGTTCACAAGCGGTTAGCTTGCGTGATAAACCTGACTGTTCGGGAGGAATCAACTCAATTCGGGGTCGAGTCAAGCTAGTGACTCGGTGATAAAAAACATTAGCAAAACATGGGTTTTCACCCATGTCTCTGTTTTCTTTCTCTTTTCTAACATCTAGTGTGGGGGAGATGCCCCACATATTTTAAAAGCATATATGTATAGTCCAAAAAAAAAAAATAAAAAAAAAAAAAATATAAAAAAAAATAATGGCTATTAATATTTCCCTTTCACGTTCTAAGTGTTGGTTTAACAGCCGGTTCTTTGAATATTGAGGGCAATATTCAGTTCTAAGTGTGGGGGGGAATTCTGGCGAATTTAACCAAATGTATCATCTAGTACCCCCATTTTAGCCAAAATTTTAAAAAAACTTTTTCTCACTTAGAACGCAATAAATGGTTATCAGTCCGCCATGTCTAACCCACATAAGGATTGGCTAATCCGAGAGCAAACGGCTCTTGGTAAAGATATCTTAAATCCGTTGATGGCTTGCAATTTGCCCAAAATTGTATGGTATTCGACTCACCATATCTTCATAAGTGAAGAGTTGGCTAGCCCGCAAGGTTATGGCTTGTGGTAAAGGCAGTGAAAATCCATATTGGTAATCAGCTCACCAAAGATAATAGTAATAATTTATCTAAGAGTTGGCTAGTCCAGGAGCAAACGGCTTCTGGTAAAGACAAATCAAAACCGTTGACAGCTTATGGTTTGCTCAAAATCATTTGGTTATCGGTGTACCAAAGTTCTTACTTGAACTAAAACAATTGGCTACTCCAGAAGTAATGGCTTTTGGTAAAGAGATGAAATCCATTAAAACTTCATAAAATATTGCTAGGGACTAGCAATAGTTTAGTGTGGGGGATTGATGAGTGTCTAAATACTCATCATTTTTGTCCCATCTGAACTGCCAAAACGTTTAAATATATGCAAATATGCTTCAAAATTCAGAAAATATCATTTGATTGTGTTTTTATGTGTTACAAGTGCAAAATGATTAAAAACAGTCAAAAATGAGCTAAGTTTGCATAATTGGCAGTTTTAGTCCCCAAAGTTTCAAAAGTTGTCAAAAATAGTCCTTGAGTTTAAAAAATGGAAAATAAACTTTTGTGATCCTTGTACTATTGACACTTGACACTAATGGTCCATGGAATATAGTTTTGATGTTTGGCAGGTTTGGTCCCTGGAATTTCAGCATGTTACAAGTTTGGTCCCTAAAGTTAAATATAAACTTAACTTAAAAATCCAATTCCAAAGCCTAAACTAAACCCAGCTATTATAAACCCAAATTCCCAGCCCAACACCAAAGCCCACTAAACTAAATACCCAAACTGGTATTTAAATACCAGTTGACCCTGGTCAAACTTCTTCTTCCTCACACAAACCCGCCAAAGCTTAATACCACCATCACCCACAGCTTCCTGAAATACCACCCCCCTCCTACAAGTTACCTAACATGCCAAAGAGCATTTATTGCTTCTTCTCCACTCCCTCAGACCCATGTGCAATTTTCCCACTAACTCAATTTTCCCGCCAAAAATACGTGGCACATGGAGAGTGGACCAAAAGCTAAGGTGAATAGTGGGATTTACTCTTGATGACACCTGGAACATGTGGGATGCTATAAAAGGAGCAAGAGGCTGAAGAGATCAACCAGTAGAAAAAAGTAGTTAACTAGTAGCATAATTGTTTTTCAATTCCAGTACTTATCTTTGTAATCTCAAGTTTCAAGTATCAATACAAGTTAAATTCGATCTCATTGTTCTTATATTATCAGTAATTGAACTCATTTTCAATAGTAAGTTAAATTTCATATAACCTGTTAATTCGAAGAAGCTCTAAGTTAGTTTAAACTACAATCAAAAGCCTCACACTACCTTGTTTTAAGCTTATATAAGCTGTCAATAGCTTATTATAAGCCTAAATAGTACCTAGCTACTCTAAATTCAAGTTTGAAGAAATAGTCAACGAAAGTCAAACATGGTCAAATAAGCTACTCTGGATGTTCACAAGCTCAAATTCTGGAAGCTTTTGGTTTAGTGGCTTCATGGGAAGCCTTTAGGTTATTCTTGGTCCCTAGTTCTTGGTCTTATTGCACAATTCGATTGTAAGCCTTGATTTCCATTTTAGCTTAATTTTCATACTACTGTTCTAAAAGCTCATTTTAACTTGTCTTTATCATTCTTAGCTTATTAATAGTTCTTAACAACTTTTCATTCAGTACCTTAGTATTTAACTGCCTTGTTAACCATTTCACTTAAATAACTAAAAAAAAAAAAACCAAAAATAAGCCATTACAAGCTAGCTTGTTGATACCAGTTTTCTTTACAGTCACTAAGTCTTTTCATAGCTTAAGTTACTCATTAGTACCATTAGAAGTCCATTCGAAGCTCATTAGAATCACTTCAGTTCACAAATACCAAAACAGTCTCATAAGAGACTGTTTGGTTTAACTTTGCCAATCGAACCAAACACCCCATTACTGTAGCTTGACCATTGAACCAAGTTTGCACAAGCTTCTTACAGTCCCTAGAAGCTATTTCTACTCTTAGATCAGTTCTATTGCAAGTTTAAGCAATTTTGAACCCACTATGGGAGTAACAGTCCTTAGAGAGCTCAAACAAGCTCACACAAGCCACAAGCTTGTTTAGACCTTGCTTTTGGCATTTTTACATCTCATTTAGTCTACTTAGTCGATCCACAAAACCTTACAACCATTGCACAAGTGTGCAACAAAATAGCACAACATCAGTAAGTAAACTGCATATAGCAGTTTTTTGTTAGTTTTTGGAAACTTTAGGAATTTTTATCTCACTCTCTATAAGCCCGAATAAGCTCATTTTTCTTGATTTATAAACCTCACCAGCTAGTCTACTTAGGATATTTTTAGTTCGAATTTTAGAACTCTCTTTGACCTCGAAAGAGGCCCTCGAAGTTGGCCATTTTACCCTGGTGCAGCGCACCATACCAGCAAACCATAAAAGCTAAAAGCTCTTTTTGAGTTTTTAAGCTCTTAAGCCTGGTGATTTTCTAGCTTCTTTAAGTTCATTAGTCACTACTCAAATCCCAGAAGCTCATTCGACAAGCTCATAGCTTGTTTCGAAGCTTTTAGATCATTGAAGTTTTCTAGTTCACAAAATAAGTTTTAAGCCAACTGCTTGTTTCAAAAGCTGTTTCCAGCTTAATTTTCGAGTTCCAAAAGATAGTCCCAGTTTTAAAAGCTCATATTACCAGCTTGTGAACAAATCTCAAAAGAAAAAATCACAAAATAAAAAAGTAGCAAAAAGATCCTTGGTGGTCGAACCTGCGACCTCACGTTCATTAGACCAAAACCCCACCCAGTGTGCTAGATCTCATTTCTTGTTAAACATTTGCAACCCTTAATATTTAAATAACATATAACAGTCTAGTATAATAAGCTTAATTAAGTTACCAGCTTATTTGTAGCTTATCCGTATAAGCTCTCTTTTCCACTATAATTTAATTAACTCAGTAAACACTTAGAGTAAATTATAAAAAAGTTTCGTAATTTTTAGAAAAGTTTTACTATTTTTAATCTATTTATTTAGTTTAACTAGTAATTAAATTATAAAAAAAATTATATATATATAAAAGTCTAAAAAAAATATATAAATCTTTTTTAGATAATTTTCTTTTGTCATTTTTTAAGTTATAAAAAATATTAGAACACCTTTAGAGTTAATTTTACATATATCTCAGTGTTATACGCATTTTCTTAATTCCCGATTCGCGTTTTTAGCGTAAAATATAATCGTTTTAGTGAACCTTTAGATTAAACGATTCAGAAAAATAGTGATAGCTTCTATTTAATAGATTTTATCTTGTTAAATCATAATCAAAAATATCTGATTCATCAATCACTTTAATCCAAAGCTTTTCACAGTTTTCAATTTCGCACCTCGTTGGGAAACGACCCAGGTGATCACTTTCCTGGTTTCACACTACACACGAGCATCCTGTTCTGAGTCTGCATTTGTTTAAATATAAGTGTTGTTTCGGGACGGATCAAGTAGAAGGAACCAATGTTCCTAAGGTGGTTATTAATGAAACCGTTAAGCCTACAATAAATGTTAAACCAGTTAGGAAAACAGTTAGGTACTGTGAGATGTATAGGTCCACAGACAAGCCAAGAGGTAACTAGAGGAACTGGAATAACCTCAAGTCACATCAGCTAGGAAGTGACTTTGTCATGTACAAAAAGGCTTGTTTTACTTGTGGTAGCTTTGTCCACCTAGAGGCTTTTTGATATAACCATCAGGGGAGAAAGATGGTTATTGGGAACAACAGGGTAACTGGGAACACAAGCCATAGAGTGAACTTAAACAGGTCTCAAATTCACCCCAATGCTAATAGAATGACACCCAGGGCACTTTTATTGAAGTATGGCCTCAAACAAATTAGTACTGCTCGACCAGCAGTTAGTACTGCCAGACCTTTTAAAACTGTTTACCCTAGACCAGCAGTTTCAAGTGCTAAACCAACTTTCAAATATGCACAACAAACTGTTAAAAGGCCTTTTCATAATAAAGCAGTGGTTCAAAAATAATTTTGGAAACCAAAGGCTAAAACTGGAAAGCCAGCAGTTAATACTGCTAGCCAAGAAGTTAGTACTGGAAACTCTAAAAACTCTGCTAGGGATAAGAGGGTTAATGCTGTTAAGGCCTTAGCATGTTGGGTATGGAGACCAATCAAACCCAATGGTGCATCAATTATATTGAAAAGATTTGACTATATTGATGCACGAGGCAAACCCAAGTTAGTGATGGCTTGGGTACCCCAAGGAAACTAATTTCCTTATTTTGTGTGCAGGTACATTCACAGGATGATGAAGAAGATCAAGGTTATGCAGACAGTGGATGTTCCAGGCACATGACAGGCAACATGTCCTATCTTTCAGACTTTCAACCAATGGATGGAGGATATATTACCTTTGGGGGAGGAATAAGAGGTAGAATTACTGGTAAAGGTACATTGAAAACCGGTAAATTAGATTTTGAAGATGTGTACTTTGTGCAAGAGCTTAAGTATAACCTGTTTAGTATCTCACAAATGTGTGACAAAAAGAACAAGGTTCTTTTTACTGACACTGAATGTCTTGTGCTTTCTCCAGACTTTAAGCATCTTGATGAAAGTCAGGTTCTACTTAAAGTTCCAAGAAAGGGCAACATGTACAGTGTTGATATGAAGAAGATTGTTCCTAAAGAGGCCCTTACTTATCTTGTTGCAAAGGCCACATTGGATGAGTTCATGTTATGGCATAGAAGACATGGTCATATAAAATTTTAAACCATTAATAAAATTGTTAAGGATGGTTTGGTAAGAGGCTTGCCTCAGAAAAGATTTGAAAATGACCAGACTTGTGTTGCCTGTCTTAAAGGCAAACAACACAAGGTTTCTTGTAAGCCCAAGACCCTTAACTCTATTAATCAACCTTTGTTTTTGCTACATATGAATTTGTTTGGCCCTACATCTATGAGTAGTATTATGCATAAAAGGTATTGTCTTGTAGTTACTGATGACTTTAGTAGATTCACATGGGTTTTCTTTTTAGGTTCTGGTAACGCTCAGAATGAGCATGTTTTTAGTTGTGTTATCATTAGTTTTGTGCATCATTTTTGGTTATATTTGTATATATTTGTTACTTAATCATGAAAAAGTGTATATGCAAGTAAATGTAGCCAAGTACAGGAAAAGATGATGAAAAGACGAAGAATTGGAGTGATTATGAACATTTGGAAAATTCTCGAGATGGAGACAAGAGAGAAACCACACAAGGACTCAAGGATTTGATAGTGTTAGGATTTTCATGTTCATATATCAAGGAAAGATCCAGTTCTATAGAAGAAATCAGCACCTAAATGAAGGATAAAGCATGCGACAAGAAATGACAAGAAAAAGTTAAAGTTGTAAGTGCATGAAGCATCCAACCGATCGGATGCAACCCGCATCCGATTCGGTTGGAATTTACTGAGGCGAGGAACCGATCGGTTGGTCCAAAAACCGATCGGTTGGACAGATCTGCAGTTACCATTTCGCATTAAATGAAGGTTTTACTTCCCATTAATCATTGGAGTCCGATCATTTCTTGATATTAACTCTGGAGGGATGTTTTGGCTTGAAGAATAAGTGTTCTTACACTATATATTGGACCCTATGCATGTATGCTTAGTGTGACACCCCAAATTAGTAAAAGACTTACACCAAAGTACTAACTATCTTATTATTATGGCCCGAAAGTCTAGTATTGCTGTAAAAACGTCAAGGAGATTTTGAGTTTGAGTCTTAATAGTTTGGTTTGAGTTTGGAGTTCTTTATTTGTCATAGTAGGCAATTGGAGGAGTGTAGTTGCTATAGTTCCACGATTCTAGTTCTTGTAATCCTAAGCTAGGTATATCTGGTTTATTTACAATGAACTACTTTTACTTTGAGTTTAACGAAAGTATTGTTTGTTACTTGTGTTTGATTATGATTGCTATGGAGTAATTTGTGGTATACTTGTGTGTATGATGTAACTAATTGTGGAGTATTCTTATCTTAAAAAGTGATGCATGAAAACATTTCTTATTTTATGAGTTTGTTGGAATAATATCTAATCTTGCTTAATTTGTTGGTAAAAACATTTTAAAGAATAAAAAGGCTGAAAGGATTTTCTTTATGTTTTTATTCCAAAACGTTAGTGCACAAATTAGTATGGGATATGGTGTGTGACAAGCATCATATTTACTCATTAAAATGGATTTAAAACGATTTCATCACGAGAAAAGGCCGAAAGGATTCGTAGGAATTTATGAAATAAGAATTGCTTTTCAAACAACTAGTGTTTAATAGAATTGTCATAATAGTTAATAAGGCCGAAAGGAGTTAACTAGGAGATTGAATTCTTAGTAATGATTCTTCATGATATAAACCATTGATTGTTAATCATTCATATAAAATTGTGCATCATTACAAGTTACACCAAACTTTGTAGAATACTCTATGCAATTGGTTAAGGAATTACACACAAGTATATGTTTTTGATTGATTGGATTCTATTTACTTTTTTGGAATTTTCACCAAATTGGATTGACAACCCTTTTTACAAAGCTAGTTATAATTTAATACAAATACCAAATCCCTTTGGACGATCTCGACTTACCCACCTTTACTATCACGGACGAGTATACTTGCTCGTATGTGTTGAATAGATAATCGGATAAATCGTGTTTATAAATTTTAAAACTTGTACACGGTAGAGCACATCAAGTTTTTGGTGCCGTTGCCGTGGATTTGATTTGATTTGATTTGAATTGATTTGTATTGATTTTTGTTTGTAATTTTATAAGTTTTGATTTAGAAAATTCGTATTTAAAAAAAAAAAAAAAAAAAAAAGTTTGGTTTTAGGTCCAACCAAATCAGATGGATTAGCATCCGATCGGTTGGAGCTCTCGGAAAAGTTTTTTGTTTTTGTTATTTTTCTGTTTTCTTTAGTCTTAAATGATAGTTTAATGATTGTTTAAGTTTAATAATAGATAATTTTAATTATATGTTTAAGTAGAAGTTAATGATAATCATAGGATTAGTATTTAATATATGTTTTAATGTTTTATTAAATTATTTAATGTTAGTAAGTAGTTTTAATTTTATATTTTAAAGTAGCTTAAGAGTTTTACATTTAATTATAGATAATTTTAATTATATGTTTAAGTAGAAGTTAATGATAATCATAGGATTAGTATTTAATATATGTTTTAATGTTTTATTAAATTATTTAATGTTAGTAAGTAGTTTTAATTTTATGTTTTAAAGTAGCTTAAAAGTTTTACATTTATATTGTTAATTAATGTTAGTTATTAGTAGAGTTAATTTGTTTTATTTAAAGTTATTAATTATGGGTTAACTTTTTCTAGATAATTAATTTTATTTCTTAGTTATTATATTAAAGTTAATTAGAGTTTTTTTTTTTTTTTTTTTTTTTTTTTTTTTTTTTTTTTTTTTTTTTTTTTTTTGTTCTACCCAACCGATCGGATGTTGCCCGCATCCGATTCGGCTGGGCCATTTTGGGTTTTTACGAATTAACCATCCGATCGGATGGATATGGATACCGATCGGATGGACGCGTCGGTAAAATTTTCAAAATTTTTCAATTTTTAGTTGTTTTGAGTGTTTGAACTTGTTCGTTACTTGATATGATTTCATTTTGAGTATGTTTCGATTATGACTAACCCTAATGCTAATGATTTGGATCTTTGTGTTTTGTGGTTATTGTTGGGTTATGTAAAACCCAAGAATACGTAAAACATGATTTGGACACAAATTAACTAAGTGTTAAAACTTAAACCGAGAACAATTCAAGTCACTGAGAGAACAGCCTCTCAGTGAGTCATCTTCAGGATGCTTAAGGCGAATTCAAGAAGAAGGATTCACTACTCAGGAAGGCGGTACTCCCTGAGTAGGACTTAAGCCAAAGAAGAAGATGATGGTTCAGTGAGTGTTGGACAAGAACTCACTGAACCCCAGTCTCCTCAACTAACAAAGTGATTGAAGGACTGAGGAACCAACGCCTGAAGAAAAGGCGGGAGCAATAGGGAAAAGATCTGAGAAGATAATAGTGTCAGCCCAACACTCTTCTCTTGTCAGATCCAACCTTCCCTATTGCGGCTAAAAGTCATGGAGTGTCAGCCAACAACTCCCAAAGTCTTATTAGCCCTTTCCTATTGGTTCTTGGAAATGACAATTACTATTTGTAATTGTCAGACACGCAACCTCATCAACTTGTATTATATTTAATCACTTATACTTAGATTACTTGTGTATAAATAGATCAGATGGGAGAGAAGTTAGAGTGTGCTTTGTATATTTAAAGTCTTGAACTTTTGCAAAGGAACTTCTCTCCTACAAAGAGTATACAACTCACTGAGATAGCTCAGTGGGTATATTGTTACCACTCAAGCAAAACTTGAGTTTCGATAGGAGACACCCCATACCCTTGTCTATTCAATCCCAAGTGTTTGTTCCGCAAAACACTTGGGTATAGATTCTTGGAATTATTTCTAATAAGAATTTAAACGTTGAAAAATATTGTTGTTTTCATACTCACGTTTTATAACTGTTAGAATTAATCCTAAACATTGTATTAGTCATAACACGAAATAGATTAACTTTTTAGTTAACTCTAATAGTGTAAAGGGACCAACAGTTATGTTATAGTTATTATTTGCTTTAGTAAGATGGAAAGTTTGAGTGAAGTTTCGGAGTATTTGAGGAATTTAGAGGAAATGTTCAAGGATTCTGGAGATTCCTTGGAACTTTTGGAAAGTATGTTGGAAGAAGTTAAGATGGATCTTGAAAGGTAGATGAAGTAGGAGAAAATCAAGTTTGTTTGCCAAAGAAGAAAAAGGTTGTTGTGTTCACAAGAGCTCCTCCGAAAGAGTTCGATGCACCACACATGAGGTTTGCTACACCTTGTGGTGTGGAAGGAGTCAAAGCTTGGGATGCACAATTGAATATGGAGTATGGAGATAATTATATTACCGAAGATGTGCTAGATAAACTTGGATTTGTTAGACTTGATTATGAAGATTACGGAAGGAAGAAAGTGAAAGATGTGCGTGTCAATATTCACGGTCACATTTTCAAGGTTGATTTTGTTTTTCTAGACTATGGAAACACCGATGAGCCGGAAGTAGTATTTGGAAGGGATTTTCTTGTTACCACTAAGTGTAAAGTTGATTTTGCACTTGGTGAAATGAGAATTGATATCACCGATTTAGAAGAAGAAAAGGAGGTAGATGTGATGCTTGAGGAATTATGTGAAGGAATGGAAGAAGTCAAGGAAGGGAAGGAAGAAGTTATTAAAACGGGAAAGACTAGTAGGAAGAAAGCACCTCTTAACAAATTAACCCAACCCTCCACCCCAAAGAATGATAATTCATCATCGTCATCATCTAATTCACCACAAACCGTTAAACCTTTGACTCAAGAACAAAAGGAGGCTATCTTGGAGAATTTGGAGATGAAATTTCATGAACTTATGGAAAAGAAGCCCGTGATAGAAGTGTTGAATAACTATATGACATACCGTAAGAAATTAGATGTGGTTATGATGGCTAGATCTAGGCTAGAGGACAAAACTTTTGATGAGGTAGAAAGAGAGAATTGTGGAGAATGGATTACCTAAGAAAATGAGTGATCTGGGGAATTTTGTTTTACCAATTAAGGTAAATGGAACAACTCCTATGTATGCATTGGCTGATACCGGGTCAAGTGTGAGTGTTATGCCATATCCGTTATACAAAAGGTTAGGACTTAGTAACCCCCAACCTAATCAATCTAATCTCACCATGGCCGACAATTCTGAAGCAAAAGCAATGGGAGAAGTGAAAAATGTTCGAGTTCTAATAGGGTACCAAGCCTTTTTAGCCGACTTTTTAGTACTTAACATACCGGTAGACAAAGAATTACCACTTTTGTTAGGTAGACCATTTTTAAGAACATGTGGGGCTATAATAGACATGGGCCATGGTACGATGACTATTGATGATGGGATTTTGAAACACACTTACTAACCAGAATCTAGAGGGAAAATGGTAAAGGAAGTGCATGAGAAAGATAATGAGGAAGAATACTTAGGATGTTTTGAAATAGGAATAGATGAGGAAGGTAGGCCTAAATATGGGCTGGTTACTCCTAGTTTCTTTGATATCGAAGATGAAAGGGAGAGAGCTCTAGCAATGGAGGCTTTCTTTAACCCATTTAAAAATATTTTTGTGTTTAATAAACTTACAGATTTTCTTGGATCATTACCGGTCCAACTCAAAAATTTGGAGTGGGGATCCAACGGTTCGAGTGTTTACAAGAAAGAAAATGGAGATGGGGAATGGCATGTGAAATTCGATATTGTTTGCCCAAGTGGAAGGAATTTTGCAAGAAGGTTTAAGACACAAAAGACAAACCGGAAGTTGTCCGGAAAATTTCAAAGTGAAGATATTCTAAGGCATGAATACTTTTAAGGATGAAAGAGATCAAGTGCAACAAGTTGAAGAATAAAGCACAAAACTTGTGCTAGTTGTTTGTTTCTTTTAATTTTTATGCATTTTAGTATTTTAATATTTGCATTTAAGTTATTTGAAGTTTTAAGTTTTAGGTTAAGACTTCTTTTTATTAAGTTTTCATGATTATGGATTTTATGTTTTTAGTTGAGATTTTTAGTGTTAGTTTTGTTTAGAGTTAGTAATCATAGACTTGGACAAATTTTGGTAGACCAAGTGCGGTGGAACATTTACATACAAAAAGGGATTTTTGAAGGAAAAATACATTTGAGTTTACTTTTACAAGTTTACCAAATTGTATTTACAAGGAAAAGTGAATTTTTAGAAAAACTTAATCCGAATCGGTTGGATCATGAAGCTGATCGGATGGAGTTGAATATATAAACCTACAATTTCAAAAATCACAAGAAACCCATCCACATACAATCCACCATATTTGGGTCCATAAATTCGACCATAAGAAGTTAATTAGAAGTTGCAGGAGTGTTTAGAGATCATCCATGGCTCCAAAACAAGTAAGTAACATCGTTAATTTGGTTTAATTAGGTTTTAATTCTGATTTATTGAATTAGGTAAAGATTTGGGTATTTTTGATGGACTTCGAATTAAGATGTAATCTTTTAGGAATAGATGGGTAATTGGTAGAGGAATACATTGCAAAAAGAATTAAATTGATTGATTAAGTTTTGAGGAAAAATTGGTTAATTGAATTTTCGAATTGAATTGGGTCAAAACTTTGAATCGAATTAAGTTGCAATTGATGATTCCCAGATGTTATATGCTTGTTAATTAATGATGTTAGGATAGTGCATTGTTGATTAGAACACTAATTGAAGAGTTTGATTTGCTAGTGTTCTTGGGTGTTCTAGAATTGATTAAGAAATCATTTGGAGATGTTATGGATCGATATAGGAACGAATTGGAGTTGTAGAAACCATCATAAGTGTTCAAATGCAGGTTAGGAGAGAGTTGGAATTGTTAGAAATTGATTGAAGTAAAAAATAAAAAGTTTTTTTCGTTTGCAGCAGAACCTCAACCGAATCGTTTGCGGGTTGCGATTGATCGGTTGGGACAGACTTTTTACTCCATCCGATCGGATGGAAGCCAATACCGATCGGATGGAGGGGTCGTTAATATTTATTGAAATTTTTTCAAATGAGCTCTCTAGACTTCTAAATCGTGTAGCGTTGGTTCTTATACTCTTATAATAACATATATTTGCGTTTTCTACAGAGTAGTGTTGTAGGTTCTTCAAGTTCATCGCGTGTTCGAGTTAACCCGATTGTGACTAAGTATGTTCAAAGAAATGCAAGGAGAAAGGTTACCTATAATGTTCAATTGGAAAGCAATGAGAATCTTAAGTTCAGTAAGTTAAAGAAGGAAGAAAAGCGTGCCTATCGTCAGCGCCTTTCTAAGTTACAGGTTAGGACTATTGCCAAACCACGTTTAATTGATTGGAGTTTGTTTACGGAGTATGAATGTGAAAATCAGTTGAGGGAGATGATGAAAATGACTTATGTGTATCCTGGTGATGGGGATACGTTTGAAGATTTCTCATGGGAAAGAGCTTTTAGTATCTATGAAGATGTGTATCGAGAATGGTGTTTGGAATTCTTTTCAACTTTCTATTTTGAAAGGAATGTGGTTGATCTTATGAGGGAGACTTGTATTTGGTTTAGGTTATGCGGGAATGAGCATGCGTATACTTTGCCGGGTTTTGCTGTGGCTCTTGGTTTGTATGAGCAACATGAGGTTGAACATAGGTTGTTTGAAGCTCATTTCGTGAGCTTAGTGAGGTATCATAATGACTATGATGGTATTCCAGCTTATTGGAATCGAGTTGGTGATCCGGGGTGTTCTAGGAGAAATTCATCCAAGTTAAGGAACCCTTTGATGAAGATTTTGCAAAAGTTGATAGCTTGGGGAGTTTTGCATAGGATGGGTAGTAGAGATAAGTGTAATCAACCCGACTTGTGGGTTATGAAATTGCTAGAGGAGGATAAGAATGGTAATGCGGCTTGGATCATAGCCGAATATCTTTCTAGGAGAGCACCGGGGATTAAGGGCAAGAGTGATATTTGTGGAGGTCATTATGTAACCGCGTTGGCAAGGAATTTAGAATATTTTGAGGATGAAGAGTTGGATAAATGTTCGGGTCCGATTGAGAGTGAGACTTGGGATGATAAGAGTTTTGGAAAAGCGTTGGAAAGGAAGAACAAGACATTGGGAGTTTGGACTGAGCCGGCAATTGCCGCATCTCAACCACCACCACCAATAGGAAATGTTTATGGACATGCACCGAGTAGTTTTGATTCGGGATGGGGAGATTGGAACCGTGAGCTAAATGATATTGAGCGTAGGGATGTTTGGAGAGATTCAATGATGATGAGGAATAACTATAATTATGATTATTCCATGCCGATGCTCCAACACTTGGCACGTGAGGCCAATTATGCGGTACCACCCTACAACCCACCAAATGTTCCACTATACCCATTTCCGTATGATCCCTACCCTGGTTCGTATCCTTACCCATATCCTGGGTATGCACCTTTTCCTGAGCCAGTGCCAGTGTATGGTAGAGTTCCCGAGGTTGTAGGTTCGAGTTTCTATGTTGGTGGTTCATCATTTGGAGCTGGGCGGCAGAAGAAGAAGAGAAACAGTGTCTATACAGTTTTTGAGGAGGCCGAGAACTATGAGACTGAAGGCAGCGAGGAAGCAGAAAGTATGGATGACGATAACGAGTAATCGTCTTGATGTTATGGTTTGTGTTTTAAAAAAAAACAATTATGTGTGTCGAATAATTTCTATATCTACTTTCTTTAATATTTTTTTTTCTTTTATGATTAATAACGTATGGTTTGTTTTTAATTTAATTTCTTTGTTTGTTTTAGTATTTTGTTTGATTTGTTTCGTATATTTTTGCAGTTTTTGCAGGGGTGAATTACCGGAAGCTTATTGTTGATCAATATTTGGAGTTGGAGAACTCATTTGCTGATTTATGATCAAATATGCGTATGCGTATTTACCCTGGTAGTACATTTTTAACTGAAATTTTCCCATTTCCTTTACTTTGAATTTCATTTTTATTACATTGAGGACAATGCAAAACTTAAGTGTGGGGGAGGGAAGAAAATAGGAAAAATGGTTTAATTTTAAATTTTTAGGTTTAGTAGAACTTTGGATTTAAGTAACTAGAATTCGTTCGCCCTTGATTTTCTTGTTGTTTTCTCACATAACTCATATAGTTTAAAGAACTAGATTGTTTCAATGGTAAAAATGAGGCTATTTGAAAATTTTTGGAACTTAATCAAGTTATGAGAGCAATTTCATTTTGGAATCGATAACATTTACTAGTACACGTTATAACCTTTCTTAAATTGTGAGGACTTGAGCCTTTTTGTATAAAGCATTTCTTATGCTATATATTTCGTTATGAGTGTGCCGGTGATTATGTTGATTCTAGAACTTGTACTTGTTATGCATTACGGTTAAAATCACTTTCAAGTGATAAAATATATTCAATTGATAAGAGGCAACTTAGGATTTACACCAAATGGCCATCCGTTTGCAAAAATATTTTTGCAGACCACATCGGTTAGTTATCCTCGTATTTGAAACCCATTTGTTAGCGTTAATCTCTTACGCTAGATACCCTTAGTTACACCTTCTGATCCATTCTTTTCTTTTGATTAAATCCAGAAAAATACAAAAATATTTTACACTTTAAACTTTAGCCTTACCCGAATCAAGTTCAATTGAAGTTCGAAAACTATTTATTTTTTGATTATTACACGTTGGCCACACTTTGATATGTGTATGTGTTGTTTCAACGAAGAAGGAGGTCGCTACTCTTATTTGTAGAAATCTATCATATAAATATTCCCATGCCTTATCCCTACCCTTTACCAAATTACTTTATTCATTGTTAGCTTTCGAGCATCCGGATTAAGTGATGGCTTTGTAAAGATATGTAGTGCATGGATATTGTAGTGAACATCCGGTTTTTGAGTAACTAAATGACGCGCCAGCGATCTAGTGCGTATTTCGGTGACCATCCGTTATGTAAGTAACGCGCCAGCGAACCAAGGTACAATCTAGTGACCATCCATTGTTTAGCTAGTCAAAAATTCATGCCAGCGAGCTATTATATTCTTGTATGAAATGTTTGAACATTAGCCGGTAACCTTTAACCTTAAACCCGAATAAAAGACCTCTTTGATGTTTTATTTTGTTGTTTTGATACGTGTACAAGCTTATGGTAAGACACATGAATCATGACTGAGCAATGAGTGGTTTACCAATCAATTAACCTAAGAGTTTTGAGTGAATTTCAAAATCATTCGTGAGGTGCTTAGTTATGTTATCAAGCTTAAGATTAAATTGTTTATGTTTCAAGAATTTTTCACATTAAAATTTAAATTAACAATTATTCCTTCGGGATGGTTGTTAGATTTTTGGAACCACGATAATGATACCATTGAAATCATTTTTTCTAAATGCTAGACTTGCTCGAGGGCGAGCAAAACTCAAGTGTGGGGGAATTTGATAACGCTCAGAATGAGCATGTTTTTAGTTGTGTTATCATTAGTTTTGTGCATCATTTTTGGTTATATTTGTATATATTTGTTACTTAATCATGAAAAAGTGTATATGCAAGTAAATGTAGCCAAGTACAGGAAAAGATGGTGAAAAGACGAAGAATTGGAGTGATTATGCACATTTGGAAAATTCTCGAGATGGAGACAAGAGAGAAACCACACAAGGACTCAAGGATTTGATAGTGTTAGGATTTCCATGTTCAAATATCAAGGAAAGATCCAGTTCTATGGAAGAAATCAGCACCTAAATGAAGGATAAAGCATGCGACAAGAAATGGCAAGAAAAAGTTAAAGTTGTGAGTGCATGAAGCATCCAACCGATCGAATGCAACCCGCATCCGATTCGGTTGGAATTTACCGAGGCGAGGAACCGATCGGTTGGACAGATCTGCAGTTACCATTTTGCATTAAATGAAGGTTTTACTTCCCATTAATCATTGGAGTCCGATCATTTCTTGATATTAACTCTGGAGGGATGTTTTGGCTCGAAGAATAAGTGTTCTTACACTATATATTGGACCCTATGCATGTATGCTTAGTGTGACACCCCAAATTAGTAAAAGGCTTACACCAAAGTACTTACTATCTTATTATTATTGCCCGAAAGTCTAGTATTGCTATAAAAACGTCCAGAAGATATTGAGTTTGAGTCTCAATAGTTTGATTTGAGTTTGGAGTTGTTTACATGTCATAGTAGGCGATTGGAGGAGTGTGGTTACTATAGTTCCACGATTCTAGTTCTTGTAATCCTAAGCTAGGTATATCTGGTTTATTTACAATGAACTACTTTTACTTTAAGTTTAATGAAAGTATTGTTTGTTACTTGTGTTTGATTCTGATTGCTATGGAGTAATTTGTGGTATACTTGTGTGTATGATGTAACTAATTATGGAGTATTCTTATCTTAAAAAGTGATGCATGAAAACATTTCTTATTTTATGAGTTTGTTGGAATAATATCTAACCTTGCTTAATTTGTTGGTAAAAACATTTTAAAGAATAAAAAGGCCGAAAGGATTTTCTTTATGTTTTTATTTCAAAACGTTAGTGCACAAATTAGTATGGGATATGGTGTGTGACAAGCATCATATTTACTCATTAAAATGGATTTGAAACGATTTCATCACGAGAAAAGGCCGAAAGGATTCGTAGGAATTTATGAAATAAGAATTGCTTTTCAAACAACTAGTGTTTAATAGAATTGTCATAATAGTTAATAAGGCCGAAATGAGTTAACTAGGAGATTGAATTCTTAGTAATGATTCTTCATGATATAAACCGTTGATTGTCAATCATTCATATAAAATTGTGCATCATTACAAGTTACATCAAACTTTGTAGAATACTCTATGCAATTGGTTAAGGAATTACCACAAGTATATGTTTTTGATTGATTGGATTCTATTTACATTTTTGAATTATCACCAAATTGGATTGACAACCCTTTTTACAAAGCTAGTTATAATTTAATACAAATACCAAATCCCTTAGGACAATCTCGACTTACCCACCTTTACTATCACGGACGAGTATACTTGCTCGTATGTGTTGAATAGATAATCGGATAAATCGTGTTTATAAATTTTAAAACTTGTACACGGTAGAGCACATCAGGTTCTAAGGATGAGACTCCTAGCATTCTTAAAACATTCATTACTGAGATAGAAAACTTAGTGGATAAGAAAGTAAAAGTTATTAGGTGTGACAATGGGACAAAGTTCAAAAATAGAGTCATGGATGAGTTCTGTAAGGAAAAAGGTATTATAAGAGAGTTTAGTGTTGCTAGAACTCCTCAGCAGAATGGGGTTGCTGAAAGGAGGAATATGACACTGATAGAAGCTGCTAGAACCATGTTAGCTGACTCTAAGTTGCCCATCACCTTTTGGGCTGAAGTAGTTAATACTGCTTGTTATGTGTAGAACAGGGTTTTGGTAGTTAAACCTCACAACAAGACACCATATGAGCTTTTTAGGGGTAGAACTTCTGCATTAGGATTTCTAAGACCTTTTGGGTGTCATGTAACTATTCAAAATACCTTAGACCATCTAGGCAAGTTTGATGGCAAATCTGATGAAGGTTTCTTGGTTGGGTACACTCTTAATAGCAAAGCCTTTAGAGTATACAACACAAGAACAAGGAAAGTAGAGGAGAACCTGCATGTTCAGTTTCTAGAAAATAAATCTAATGTTGCAGGTGAAGATCTAAAATGGCTTTTTGATCTTGATACTCTAACCCAATCAATGAATTATGTGCCAGTTGTTCCAGGAACCTTTTCTAATGATTTTGCAGGTTCAGAAGCTGATGTTGCAACAAATGAAGCAAGCTTGGGAAAGGAGAAAGATCAAGATCATTTGTTGATGCCAATATGGAACAGTGTGGATTCATCTTCAAACAATGATGAACCTTTGACTGATGAAGCAAAATAAGGTATTGAAGATGAAAACAACGGGAATGTCTCCTTGGTCCGCTTTCTCTATCTGGGGTTCATTCTGTTCGTACACATCTGATCCTTCTTTCTCAACCTTCAACTTCTTCCGATCCTCTTTAAGCAGGAAGTGCGATCTGAAGGCCTGGGTTAAGAAAATAGATTTCTTCAATGGTAGTAGTTGGAGCTAAGGATCAAGAGAATGAAGATAACAGTACAAATGATGATTATACTGTTGAGCCCCAAGTTGGTACTGCTGGGCAAAATGTTCATACTGCTAACCCATCAGATACTAATACTGTTGATTTCTCAGAAGATGAGGTGGATATCAACAATCTACCACCTACCTATGCAGTTCTCACTACACCACATACAAGGATACACAGAGATCACTCCCTAGACAATGTGATTGGGGACATACAATCTGGTGTGAAGACAAGAAGACAAACTATGACTTCAGACCAACAAGGGTTTCTTAGTACTGTTTATGAAGAAAAGCAGCATGAAGATGCCAACACATGCTTGTTTGTGTGTTTCCTCTCACAATTTGAACCCAAAAATGTTCTCAAAGCCTTAGAAGACTCAAGCTGGGTAGAAGCAATGCAAGAGGAGCTTCTCCAATTCAAGATTCAGAAGGTTTGGGTACTAGTGGATTTACCCAAGGGTATGAGGGTAATTGGAACCAAATGGGTTTTCAGAAACAAAAGGGATGAAAGGGGTATTGTGATCAGAAACAAGGCTAGGCTTGTAGCCCAGGGGTATACACAAGAAGAGGGAATAGACTATTAAGAAGTTTTTGCACCAGTAGCAAGGATTGAAGCAACAGACTATTCTTGGCCTATGCTTCTTTTATGGGCTTCACTGTTTACCAGATGGATGTTAAGAGTGCCTTCCTGTATGGTACTATTGAAGAGGAGGTGTATGTCTCTCAACCTTCAGGTTTTGTTGATCCAGAACATCCTGACAAGGTGTACAATTTGTGAAAGCTCTTTATGGACTACATCAGGCTCCAAGGGCATGGTATGAGACTTTGGCTTCTTATTTGTTAGAAAATGGATTCCAAAGGGGCAAGATAGATCAGACTCTATTCATCAAGAAGAACAAGAAGGATATCTTGCTAGTACAGGTGTGTGTGGATGATATTATTTTTGGATCCACAAGGAAGGAAATGTGTGTAGAATTTGAGAAACTTATGCATGATAAGTTTCAGATGAGTTCCATGGGGGAACTTACTTTCTTTGTGGGGTTGCAAGTAAAGCAATCAACCGAAGGCATAATTATCAGCCAAGATAAATATGTGGCAGAGATACTAAGGAAATTTCAGTTTACTGATGCTAAAGTGGCAAGCACACCAGTTGATCCAGAGAAACCTTTACTTAAAGATGCTGATGGAGAAAATGTTGATGTACACACCTACAGATCTATGATAGGGTCGTTGATGTATCTTACTTCATCAAGACCAGATATCATGTTTGTTGTATGTGCTTGTGCAAGGTTTCAAGTAACTCCCAAGGCCTCTCATTTAACTGCTATCAAGAGGATCTTTAGATATCTTAAGGGTCAACTTAGGTTGGGTCTGTGGTATCCTAAGGAATCAACTTTTGACTTGATGGCATATTCAGATAGTGATTATGCTGGTGCAAGTCTGGACAGGAAATCAACTACTGGTGGATGTCAGTTCCTTGGTTGCAGACTTATATCATGGCAGTGCAAGAAGCAGACAATTGTGGCAACTTCTACAACTGAAGCTGAGTATGTAGCTACTGCATGTTGTTGTGGTCAAGTGATTTGGATACAAAATCAACTGCTTGACTATGGGTATAATTTTATGAACACCATGATATATATTGACAATAGCAGTACAATATTCATTATTAAAAATCCAGTGCAACATTCTAAAACAAAACACATAGAAATTAGGCATCATTTTATAAGGGACTGCAATGAGAAAAAGTTGGTTCAAGTTGTTAAAATTGATACTCTTCAAAACTTTGCAGATCTCCTCACTAAAGCTTTTGATGTTGGAAGGTATCAATACTTGGTAGCAAGTATTGGAATGCTTAATCTTTAAAATTTTCATTTTGTGTGTTTTTTTACATTAAATTGGATTTGTACTGCTAGCTTTGTCAATTCGTACTGTTAAGTATAGTTTGTACTGCTAGTACAAATTTGGATTGTTTGTTAGAACTATTAGTCATATGTTTATACTGTTATGAAGCAAGTGCTTTGCACTTTGTTTTCTTGGTTTTGGACTAACAATTGCAGGTATGGAGTTTAAGCACAAAGGAATTACTAGTGCATTGTGTGAGTAGCAAATGGTGGCTCAGTTGGTGACATAATAGGTTGATGATGGACAGAGTTTGGGAATACATTAATAAAGGTTTTATACCTAAGTTAACTGATTCTTTAAAACTTCTTTCTTGAAATCTTATTATGAAGTTTTGTATTGGAATTGATGGCTAAGTTAGTTAGACAGTAACTGACATAATTCTCTCTCTACTATTTTATACTTTTGTATAATGAGTTAGTCCAAGGACATCTGGTAGAGAGAACAACAAGCAAACGTGAATCTAACACAATTGTGTTAGAGGCAACAACTGCCACGAGCTGGAAACCCTGTCAAGAAAGCTCTTTGAATGAGTTTATCTGATCACTGGCAGTTATTTATAACTGAAATCATTGGTTCTAACACAACCAGAGGTTGCATTAAACCGAAAATATGATTAAGTGTCTATCTTTACACTTAATCCCTTCAAAATGGTTGTTAGCAGTATGGTTTTTAATCAAAATTGAGTTCATACTGCTGAGTCAAATTTTTTTTCAAAAAGTTTGTACTGCCAGGTATAAAGTTAGTACTAGTAGGCTTAAGTTTGTACTGCTGGATAGACGTTAGTACTGGTGCGCAATAACAGCTTTTTCAAAATAGCCGTTGAAAGTTAGTTGAGATTTTTATTGCTCCATTCCTTATTTCCAGGGTTTTCCTATTTGGATATTTTTACTTTTAATCTATTATATTAACCTTATCTTCAATCAAAGTTATCTTTTACTTGAAGTCGGTCCAATAGAAACACCAATAAGACAATCATAATATCTCAATTCACTTTCTTCATCTACTTTCTCACCTAAATTTACACTATTCACAGCAGTCAAATCAACTTTTACTGAAAATTATGGATTCTTTATCCTTTGTTGACAAGCACAATAAGGTCGCGTTTTAAAAAAAAGCAGAGGATGATACAAAATTCCATCAGATAGTGGACTTTTTAAATGGTTCTCACATAAGGTATTCTTTAACCTTAAATCCCACTATCTATGTCTCCCAAATCAAAGAGTTTTGGCAGACTGTTACTATCAAAACATTTGAAAATGGTGACAAAGAGTTAAATACCACAGTGGATGGTAAATCTATCACTATTACTGAATCATCTCTCAGGAGGCATCTCCATCTGAATGATGACAATGGTATTAGTGCTATGCCAAACACTGAGATTTTTGAAACTTTAACCAGGATGGGGTACAACATCCAATCACAATCTTTAACTTTTTAAAAAGGTTGTTTTGCCCCACAATGGAAGTTTTTAATACACACTATCCTTCACTGTCTCAGTCCTAAGAAAACCTCATGGGAACAGTTCAGTAGCAATATTGCAACTGCTCTCATTTGCTTAGCTACTGACAGAACATTCAATTTTTCAAAACTCATATTTGAAGGAATGGTTAAAAATGTTGACAGCAAATCAAATTTTTTGATGTATCCCAGGTTCATTCAAACTATTTTGAACATGAGGACACATCAACTTCTTCCTTACAAAAATGTTTATCCAACACCCAAACTTACCCAAAAACTTATCAGTAACATGAAGATGGCTTCAAAAGGGTATAGTGGGGAAGAAGTTCCACTTTTTGATTCAATGCTACAGGTACAGGGTGAAGGATCAACAAGCCCAGTTGATTCCCAACACACACCCACAACATCAGAACAATTACCTTCACAAACAACCTCATCACCAGATAGGTCTCTATCCAGAGAGGACTCTGATGTACCTCAGCACAGAGCTCCTACCCCTCCCAATGTAGCAGATGAGGCTGACTATGTCAGTATGGAAAGGGCTGCTTCTACTGTCTCAGGCTTAGAAGCTGGGCAGGACAGAAGTACCATAGCTAAGACCCAATTCATGGCAACACCAACAGTACCAAGTTCCTATGAACCCAGTACTATTGGTGGAATCCCAAGCCAACAGGAAATATTGGGTGGCTCAGAAGTTCACCATATGGTGGACTATGAGTCTTTGCCCCATGATGCACCTCTCCCTGAAGGTAACACATCAGGAAGTGCTGAGGGCAGACAGACTGTGGAGATCGTTTGCTCGAGGCTTGTTAGACCTCATATCTAGGATTAACACATTAATAATGAATAACAACATTGTACGCAGCGGAATAATCAAACGACTCATTATTATTGAACAAGGTTAGTCGAACGATTACAAACCCTAGGCATCCATTAGAGGACTTGATGCCTAGACACACACACACCTTTAATGACTACATTGTGGAAGACCTGGATATTAAAAACCTACGCCTCTAATCTCTATATATAATAGAGATTAGGGTTACAAAGACTTTAATAATTAACATAAATAGTCCTTCATCTTTGTCTTCATAAGTTTCCTCCATCTTTCTTATTTTGTCAATATCAACTCATATTTAATTCCTAACAATCTTCCCCTAGTTGATATGACAAAACCATGTATGAAAGATGTAGTGTTCCTCGTCTTCCCCTTAAGCCATGCATACCATCAAAGATCTTCAAGCTGCAAATCTTCAAAATATTCTTCCCCTTTTTGTACATACTCAACTAGGACATGAAAAAGAAACATGCAACTTTGATCATCATAATCACCAACCAGTACCATACTTCCAATCGAGTCTTCTAATGTCTTGAATTATCCACCATTAAGAACACCAAAACGCTTACTTATTAAATTAACACAAGACATAAAAATCCCAAATCTTCAGTATGAATACCAATGAGCAATCACAAAAACCTTCTCCTCAATGTAGCACATAAATGGTTAAACAATTAAATAATAAGCTTCCCCTGAAACCCATATGTTAACCATTTTAAAGAACTTGTCGAATAACTAACCACTATAGAAACAAATACCATGTAGTACCAGCTATGAAGATCACCAAATAGCTTTCAAAAAATGACTACAATAATATTTGAAACCAAGCAGTAGTAGAATGAAAAACAGTTCTTTATCCAAACCAAAAATCCTCCTGTGTGTGTGTTTCTTCCCCCTGTGTGTGTTATGGAACCAATGAGTTCCAAATCAAATAGCCAATGCTTCCCCTTATTCTGAGAAGCCTATGCTCGAACAGTACAAACCAGCAGTACAAAGTTTATAATCAGCAGTATAAACTTTTCATCCTCCAAAGCTAGCAGTACAAACTGTTGTCGAGCAGTACTAACTGGTGAAGCCAGCAGTACAAACTGCTACTTATGAATCAAGAGCAGTACTAACTGTTCAACGAACAGTACTAAGTTCCAAAGGCCAGCAGTACAAACTGTCAGTAAAAAAAACCACTATAATATACCAACATCAGTAGCTGCTCGTGTCCCATTAATGATATTCGACATACTGATCTCATCAACCAATTAATTAAACCAATCCCATACAGCGAATAAAATAATCAACTTTTAATGATAAAAAAATTCTATCCCACGTGATATAGCAGTGATAAACTTTTTGACCAATTTAATGATTTCCATTCGCACCACGTCAGAATTAAATAACGATCAATTTAATTAACTGACCTTCGATCCATTAAATTAACAAACCATAAGCGACAAAGATGAGTACGAGGTAGACAACAAAAGTGAATCAATGAATACTAAATCTGCTCTTCAAATTTAGCTTCGATAAAAAAAACATTAATGTTTTACCGTGTTTCAATTTTGTCGCCAAGCATTAACCTTCATCAAATCTGCTCTTCATCGACAATAAATCCTTGTAATATCCCTAGATCATGAGCAACCTGTCTCTGATACCACTTGTGTAGATCGTTTACTCGAGGCTTGTTAGACCTCATATCTAGGATTAACACATTAATAATGAATAACAACATTATACGCAGCGGAATAATCAAATGACTCATTATTATTGAACAAGGTTAGTCGAACGATTACAAAACCTAGGCATCCATTAGAGGACTTGATGCCTAGACACACACACACCCCTTTAATGACTACATTGTGGAAGACCTGGATATTAAAAAGCTACGCCTCTAATCTCTTTATATAATAGAGATTAGGGTTACAAAGACTTTAATAATTAACATAAATAGTCCTTCATCTTTGTCTTCATAAGTTTCCTCCATCTTTCATATTTTGTCAATATCAACTCATATTTAATTCCTAACACAGACACTTAAGGAATTGATGGAAACTTGTACAAAATTGTCTGATAAGGTTACTTCCTTGGAAGCTGATCTCAAAAGTCACAAGAAGGTCTTTGGAGTAGTCTACACTAAGCTAGTTTTAAAGGTGAAGAGATTGGAGAAAACAGTCAAGACTCTTTAAAGGAAAAGATCCGCACAATTGGTGGAATCAACAAGTTCATCTTCTTCATCAAGTTCATCAGAGGGTCCAAGTGCAGATCAAGGCGAGAAATCTTCCAAACAGGGGAGGAAAATTGCCCAATTAGATGATGATCCTCATGTCACTTTGGTTCAAGAAAAGTTTGATACTCAGGGGAGGCAAACAGAGCAAATGGATCAAGGTACTGGTGGTTTGACAGAAGGTACTGGTAGTGTCACACATGGTACTGCTAGTATACAAGAAGAAGGTACTGGTGGTTCACAAGGTACTGCTGCGGCAATATACACAAGGAAACCAAAGAAGGCAAGGTTAGACAAAGGTAAGGCAATAATGACTGAATAAGAACCTTCACATAAAACACCCAAGAAAGACCAGGCTCAGATTGCTCTAGATGAAGAACTAGCTCAGAAATTTCATGAAGAAGAGTTAGCTAGGGTAGCTGATGAAGAAAGAATGGCAAGATTTATGGTTGAATACAAGTATCAAACTGAAGAAGAACAGACAGCCGCTCAGGTTCTGGCTGATCAAAAGCTAGCTGAAAAGCTACAAGAAGAAGAAAGATCTCAGTTCACCAGAGAAGAACAAGAATCAGCCATCGATGACTTATTGCAGAAAATCAGAAAGAGGCAAAGCAAAAAGAAAGCTTATCAGAAGAAACCTCCTTCAAGAAGTGAACAACTATGGTATATGAAGAACTACTTGAAGCACCAAGACACCTGGAAAGAAGAACATTTCAAGAATAGATCTTATGAAGAGATTCAAAGGATCTACATTGATACACATAGGAGGATGCAGATGTTTCTCAGAGGTGATCTTGAAAGGAGGGAAGAAAGAGGAGAAAAGAGAGCAGCAGAGCAATTGGAATCTGAGGAGTCCAAGAAGAAAAAGATAGAAGAAGAAAAGCATGATGAACCAGTTGAGGAAGAATCAGCTGAGGTAGAGGAAGAAACATTGACTGATGAACAGATCCATGGAATGATGGTGGTTATCCCAGAAGCTCTTAATATTGATCCTATTCAAGCCAAACATCCCATTATTGATTGGGAAGTGTACTCAGATGGAAGAATCAAGGGATGAAAAATCATCAGAGTAGGAGGAAAGTTTGAAGTCTACAAATTCTTTGAAGACATGATCAAAGCTTTTGACAGAGATGACTGGGATAAGCTGTGGAGCTTAGTTCAGGAAAGATTCAAGACCTCAGATCCTACAGATGATAAAGATAAAGAGCTTTGGGTAGAACTGAAGAGAATATATGATCCTGATACAGGTGAAGCTATATGGAGATTTCAAGCTCAAGTCTCAGACATCACATGGAGACTGTTTGATAACTGTGGTGTTCACAGAGTTTCTACTAAAGCAGGAGTGAAAATTTATATGTTAGTGGAAAAGGATTACCCACTAAGAGCCGTTATCTTAATGGCTATGCTATCATCCAGACTTAAAGTTGAAGAAGATTCAGAGATGGTAAAAGAGCTAATCAAAAAGATATTTCAGCTTGTAGAAAAAAGGAAAGCCAAAAGACTAAGATTGACTATGTAGTGTTTGGAAGAGTCCTCACAATCCTCATTTAATTCAGAGAAACTTGATGATTTAGGGTAAATCACAAGTTTAGGGGAAGATTGTTGGGAATTAAATGTTCAAGACTTAGTACTGCTGGAAGAATACACTAACAGTACAAACTGCTTGTGTATAACTGAAGACTGCTGAAGAAACAACTAACAGTACAAACTGTCAAGTTAGTACTGCTAGTTGTAATGAAGGTACTGCTGGCATGAAAAATCGTTTCAGAAGATATGTATTATGGATAAGTATGGAATAGATCTTATGTATATCTTAATTAGTTAGAAATATACGGTAGAATACTTATCTTGTAAAGGACTCCTTAAGTCTATAAAAGGAGATCCTAGGTTAGATGTTCATGTACGAGTCATACAAATTTTGTTAAGATTCAAGGTCATTGTAACCCTAGTGATATTAAGATCGCTCGTATTATTCTTGAATAATATTGAATCGTTTGAAGTTAAACTTTCTGTGTTCATTGTTCATACAAGCATTACTGTTCCATCAAACAAACAAATTCTTCTAAGTGTGGTTGAGTAGATTCTGCATACTTAACTACATAACCTCAAAGCATCTCAAACACATCATAAGGGAGTAACATCCTAAGTGTTTTAAATCCTCTCACAACCGATAGCCATTTTCTTCATTGTATGTAAAAACGGATTTGGATCTTTAATTAGCATATGAATGGTTTGAGCGGAATGACCCATTTTAACAAGCAAATCTTCTAACTTTTTGATTGTTTCTTGTTTCTCAATGATTTCATCAAGAAGATTGTTTTCTCGTTTTGAAAAATCTGCTTTCAACTGTTTCTTTTCTTTTTCAAGATCAGAACAATTTGATTTTTGTTTAGAAAGTTGGTTTTTCAAATCAGAAATTTCCGCGTTTAAGGATTTTATTTTCATGTGTAAATTAACATCATGTATGTCAAACTTGAGTTGCAATTATTTTTCTCTTAAAATGGAATTTTGATAACCAGTTTCTAATTCTGACTGTCGTTTTTTATGAAACTCAAAAGCTTTTTCATTTTCCTTATACCTCTCAAGCTCAGCAGTCATTTTCTCATTCGCGGCCTTAACATCGCGATTGACCTTTTTAACTTTCTCAATTTCAATACTACAATTGTTCAATAATGATTCAAATAGAGCACGTGTTTCCTCATCATTCTCAGCATGCTATGAAACTGAGCCTCCACTATGATTCATATATGGAGTTGCTGAATGAATACTGCTACTACTCGGCGTATCCAGGTATGTATCATAAGTGGGTGCTGGAGTCTCAGAATGTTGTTCCTCATGAGGAGACATATCAAATATATCATTATTGTGGCATGTATTGAATAATGGTACTTCAGATACTGCATTGGTGTCATAAACAGGAGGTGTGTTAGAATCCGTGTCGTAATAGCCTTCTGAAGATTCGCCATAAATATGCAGTTTGCATCAATGTCCTCTCGGTCTTCCATGTCATCCATGAGAGCCATAAAATCATTTTCCTCAGCATTCAACTGAAACCCTGCTTCTTCCTTCTATGCCAACAGCAATGCTTTCTGCAAATAAGCTGGGTCTTTCTTTTTCGGCTTAGTAGGACAGTTCCTTGCCATATGACCTACACCCTGACAGTTGAAACATTTTATCGGATTTCCCTGATTCATATTTTCATAATTCCCAGCAACTGGAGCTGCAACATTCGCAACCTGATTACCCACTGTCTGATTCCCAACATTCTTACCCATCTGATTTCTAACAAATTGACCCATCTGATTCCCTGCATACTACTATGCATTCTGCATATTCTGATTACCTATCTGAAATCTAGTAGCATATCCTTGCTGATTCCCAATAACTCCAACCATTTATCCTCCTTGACCCATATTGAAACTCGGCTGTGCAATTTGCCTGTTGCGAGTATTTGATGAAATCCTTTGGTTGTTGTTGGTTGGTGTAGAATAGCGTCCTTGGAATGCCCTTGTCAAATAAGTAAACGCTTATGTCGAAGCAGCAGTAGACTCATCATTGTCAGTGAACTCTGGTTCTTGAAATTGTGGATATTGTTGTTGTGTAATAACATGTTGTTGTGAGTAGAATTGTTGTTGTGGGATTACAGCAGTTTGTTGTTGTGGAATGTATTGTTGTTGAATGTAGTTGTGAGTGGAAGATGATGATGGTTGATGTTGTGTGTTCACTGGTAAAGGTGTTGGTGTTTGAGCAATGAATGCAAGAGGATCATGATTCTTTGCCAATCTTTCTTTCCTAACTTCATTAGCCTCAGCTTGGTTTTGCTTTAGAAAATCGTAGAGCTGATCATAATTCACCTGATGTAGATCCTTGGTTTGGTTGACAATAGTGACATATCGTCCCCATTCTTCTTGAAGATTGTTGATGAACTTGATATTGCTCGCGATTGGTCTTGGTGTCAACTTGTTTCTGATTAGCTCATTCATTAAAGTGCAGAACCTGGTATAGTAGGATTCAATGGATTCTCCAGGAGTGGATGTAAATTTCTCCCATTCAGTTAGTAGCTTGTTTTCTACATCTTGTTGCCCAATTTCTGTTCCATGACATAGCCTTCTAACTCGTTCCCACATGTCATATGTAGTTTCACAGCTGTCGACAGCATCAAATATCTCTCGTGGTAATCCTAGTTGGATTAAGTGCATTGCCATATCATCAGCGTCGATCTGCTTCTTGTCTTTTTCTGTGTATTCTGCTTCTGTTTGTTCACGAAAAAATGGTGGAATAGGAGGTGTTCCATTTGGATCTCCAGGGTCTTGAATTTGTCGAGGCTTGAAGTATCTATTCTTAATAGATTGGAGCAGGAGTTTACCATCAGGCTTGGTTTTGATGTAACGAAGCATGCGGCTTGTCCATAGAAGATACCCACCTTTTTCAAGCATAGGAGGACTGTTTTCCGCACCAGCTGCATGAATGTCTTGCAAAGTTGCCATTGATGAAATTGTGTATGATAAAGTTGATCTTGGATCGGTTCAACGATGTAGGAGTTGTGTTTGGTGAAAGTTAAGTTCAGTTGTTTTGGTTTTAAAACTTAAAATCGTCGATAACTTCTTTCCAGGGCGATTTTAGGCTTCAATATTTTCTAACTCGAAGGTTTAGTTCCTTACTCAGGTGTTTCGCTGAAAATGGTGTTACGGTTCAAAAGTTATGGCTGTCTGAAGTTTTGTCGTAATAAGTCAAATAAAAGTCAACTTTGAAGGTTCTAAGTCGAAGGATTTCTTACTCGAAGGATTCTAACTCGAAGGATCTTACTCAAAGGATTATAACTCGAAGGATCTTACTCGAAATTTTCTAACTCGAAGGTTTAGTTCCTTACTCGAAGAAAAACTGCTTGCTCGAAGAATTTCGTTACTCGAATTTCCTAACTCGGAAAATATAAACAGAATTTAAATTTCCTTACTCGAAGAAACTCTTCTAACTCGAAGAAAATGTAACCTTACTCGAAGAAACTCTTCTAACTCGAAGAAAATGCAACCTTACTCGAAGAAACTCTTCTAACTCGAAGAAAATCAAGTCCTTACTGGAAGAAATTCTTCTAACTCGAAGAAATTCAACCCTTACTTGAAGAAATTCTTTTAACTCGAAGAACAGAACACGTTAAAACACAACACACTTCTAGATCATTGTTAGGCGATTGATACCACTTGTAGGACCTTAGATCTAACTTATCACATTAAACAATAAGCTCGTATGGTGGATTGGTGACTTGATATGTATGCGTTTTAGAGAGAGAAAGAGAGAAAGAGAGAATATTATTACTAAAACACACACAATACACACTCAAGCACACACCTCAAATGACACATTTGAGGTGCTTTTATACATGGAAAGTGACGCCCTAAAGGGCTTGGTTATGGGCTTGGATTGGGTTTGATTGGACTTTACATAAGAGACTAACTTATATATAAATTCTAACCTATTAGATTAATCCAATCCACAAGCCCTTTGACTATTCTATTATATTTTCTATAACACGTTTACAAAGTTCCTATGACTAGAATGACCGCCACTTTTCTTTAATGCTAACAATAATCAAAGAAAATTGTCATAGTACTCAAAATAGTTGGTGAGTATGTAAATAAGGTAAGAATTGTGCAACCCACAATGTCATGGAAAATAAACGAGAAATACCCATTGTATCATTACAATGTTTGTGAACTAAATTAGACCATTGTAACTGGTTGCAATGTCTTGAGAAGGTTTCGTAAATCAGAAAATGTAGGAGTAGGTACAAGATCGAGGAAATGTGATTGAGTCATAATGCCTTAGAATAGGCATACGCAGGTATGTTTATTCCGTTGTTTGTATAAAGTGATCGAAAGCATGTCGAATGCGTATATATCAATATACTAAAGTGTTTGTGTAGCATAAATTATCTAGAAGTCACATAATCATCTGGAGGATGGAAGGCACGGAGAGCGAAAGGCTATAAAACGTTTTGTTTGTAAAAGTGGTTATAGTTCAGGTCTCAATTAGACCCGTTTCTCTATAACTATAGCTCTGATACCAATCTGTAACACCCCCAATTTCGTGATATGCATTGGAATTCAAACTGGGTGTTACTCGACGGCACAACAGTTATAATAATAGAAAACGAACTCTAATTGAGTCGTTTTAAAAGATTTATCATTCGAATATCAGAGTTTACAAAATGAGGTCCCAGCAGTTTTACAGTTTGTTAAATAAGTTTCGAATGATAATTAGATTTTAGCCTTCTATCAGTATCCGTGCCCCTCCGTATCATCCTCGTTCATTATGGACCTGAGATAAACATGCTAAAAGTGTCAACACAAAGGTTGGTGAGTTCATAGAGTTTATAAATAAAACAGTTGATTTCAATAGTCAAAGGTTGAGTGAATCCATAGTGTTTGTATGCAAATCAGTTGAACACAAGTTTCAAGTTTAATAGACAGTGGGCCCCGTTGTTGCACCCATAAATTCAGTAGTGGCAGTACCATATCATTACAGTACCGTAGTATTGCTCTAAGTCTCATGAACGCAAACCTTAACAGGTGTGATATCATAAAAATGATATATGTAACAGACATCATAAAAATGATGTAAGTAACAGTGCTCACATGTAGGAGTTTGCCAACTTCCTATTGTTCTTCAAATAAAGTGCATTTGGTTACCTATTCGGTTAACATAAATGGGGCGTCAACTGCCAATAGATCTATCCACGATATTCGCGTTCACTCGCAAGTGATTAAGGCTCATGGTATGAGGGACTTTTAGTGGCAAAAGTGTGTCTTAGGCAATATTAATCAGGATAGCATACAGAAAGTACTTGTGTTCAGCATGTATTAAGTTTCAATAAACAAATAGAGTGTTTCATTGATGCGTGGGTTTTGCAACCTTACAACAGGTTTTACCTCTCGAGGGATCCCAAGAGGCTTACAACCCCACCAGGCAGTGTACCTGACCGATGTAGTATAGTGTAGTGGTAAGTACGGGGGATTGATCGTTCTCCACAGGGAATAGTGTTCGTTAGGTATGAAAGGCTACTCTAATTAGGTCTAAGGGTTGAGGAAGATTCTTTTTATGTTTTTATAATTTTTTATGAAAGCAAGTAAAATCTCGGGTTTGAAGGAGTGGGCGGAATTAGTTGCTAGTCAACTAACCCAAATTACTACGAATGCAAATAAAATAAAATAACAAAAATGAAAAGTTTGGTGGAAACTAATATGTAGAGAAATGTGTTTACTTAGATTTCCTTACTCCCTAACTATCTTTTACCGGTTGATTAGTGTGTATTAGTCGCGTGGATGACGGGTGTATTCCTTAATACCATTCGTGGGGTGGCGTACGTACTTCCCCAACTCTACAAGCTCCTACTTCACTCCTATGTCGAGCCGGCTAGGAAGCTCCTAACATGGGATCACTAGAATTCGCTTGTGCATTAAATACAACCATAAAAACCTTTAGTACGCATTTGGTTCATGTTTCTTAAGACGTTCAAGCAAGTTACCGAATAGGAAGTTAGCCAGTTTTCTTAAGCCTAACATAGATAAACAATCATCCAATACAACTAACAACACACTAATAACCAATAATCAATAGCTAGGTTTCATTAGATCTAAGCAAACACAAGATAAATTTAGCCTAACATGTTAATCAAAAGACAAGAATAAGATAAAATCAAACAACACATAGACATATTGAATGATTAATTGATAACTTATCTTCAATCTAACATGGAAGATCTCAAGGCAAAAAGCCTTGAAAAAGAAGCTAAATTCGTCTTAGGGTTTTCTCCCAAAATTCCACACACTAAGTTCCACCCTAATGACAAAAAATTAGAAAACTATATATAGATTTTTGGATCTGACGGCGTCACGTTATGGAGTGTGACGCCGTCACCTCGCCGCTTCTAGGGTTCCCGGATGACCTTCTTGACGCCGTCCCTCTTTAGCTCTTCAAAAATCCATTCTGGCTTATCAAGGCTTGACGCCGTCGAACCTTGAACGTGACGCCGTCCCCTTTTGATTTAAGCCGTGACGCCCTTGATTAGGTTAAAGCGTGACGCCGTCAGAATTCACATGCTATTTTCACTGGCTTATCATGAGTAAATTTCACGTCCACCTTTTCTTGCCAAGGCATGACGCCGTCCAGAGTAAATTGTGACGCCGTCAAAGGTAACTTTCAGCCGATTTTTGAGACTTTGCCGTTTCCTTCACTTTTATGCTCCAAAAACGTCCAAAATGCCTCCTTTTCCAGATTTCTCCTCAAAAGTACCTAAAATGACAAAAGGAACGATTTAGGGCGATATTTGATCAAATAAATACGATTTAGGGCTTAAATGACCCCTTAAAAGCGGTACACTTTTCGCTTCATCAAATACCCTTACACTTGAGATTTGCTTGTCCTCAAGCAAATGCGCTTTTATTCTAATCAAAATACAAGTTAGGGGTCATTTAATGCAAACATAAAAGTAATTACAACAAATAATCGTTCCACTTTAATCATAATAAGCACGGAGATTACAAACTAGCACCTCACAAGTAGTGTTTAGATACTCACATCTCTCAAGTGTCATCAAAATAAATCTCATAAATGAAAACGGATAATATCTCTCACTACCTGTCATAGCAAATAGATTACCATAGGCTTGGGAAAGGATCGAAAACCTCCTCCACTAGGCGTAAGCACCAAAAGATAAACTATCAAAGAGGGCTTTTGAATGGGTTATAACGTTAGGTGTAGGGAAAAGGAAAACACGGTTTTGTTGGATAAAGGATATTTTACTGGTGGCGAGTTAAAGATCTTGATCAATTACATGTACTATACAATGTTGCTAAGCCAAGACTAGACTCGATCTTAAGCTAGAAACGAAATAACAAAATAACAAAAACATAAAACAAACATAAAATGAAACGGGATGGTAGTCCGTATGTTTTTTCTATTTTTCATTTTTTTTTTTTTTTTTTTTTTTTTTTTTGTATTTTTTTTTTTTTTTTTATTGACATACACTTTTGCCCTACCATCCAAAATAATACATCATAGGGGCATTGCATTCCCCTTACACTTGAACTTTTACATAACTTTACAAATACTAATCTAATGACTCGAATTAAGATAATTGAAAAACTTGGAGTACTTTTAAAATATTTAGCACATATGGGGGTAATAAATGATGTTCTTCCCCATTACTCCATTACACTAGTACTTTACCCATGAGTCCCAATCGTCCCAAAACAATATGTACAAGGATATGACTCGACTTAGCAACCATGTAATCAACTAGATAATTAACTTGGGTTTAAACAAATGTTGTCACAATAATGCACTAAAGATGAGTGCATACAAGGTAGGCTAAGGCGATTTGGGTGTACATTTTAGTGGGGTGTAAACAAATTCTTCCTTTAAGTAAAATGCTTAAAGGTCGAAACGAAAAGATAGGCTCTGAGGGGTGTACTAGGGGTATCGTGTACTAAAAATGAGTACAACGCAAAGGGGTGTGGGAGAATTACTTGACCAATGTAGCCAAAGTAATTATAACAAAAACACAGGTGTAAAACAATGGGTTAATCCTAATGCCTCTTATCACGTAGTAAATCTAACTACACGAATATAGTCTCACTTGTGGCCTCGGAATGGTCCTAACGCAAGTTCTAGAATCTAAGTGCTACCGGTACACACATCATAGCATAAATGCTTTTCCTACCAATTCTAGGGGCGAACCTCACATATTTGGGGGTGGAAAATTTTTTAGTGGTACGGTTTTTGTGCTAGTCATATAACTCCTATCCGTGAGACGCTCATTAAGATCAAAGTTTCACTCCTATATGTTGTAAAAAAATTTAAATTTGGCACTAAAATTGCCCTAACAGGTATTTATCTCAGTTTTATTACACATCTACCATTAAACAAACAAAAATCAAGCGCAATGGCATTCTCTAAAATCGTACTTTTACCCCCCCTTACACTTAAGATGAACATTGTCCCCAATGTTCAAATAACAAGATGTAAAAGCATAAAGTAAAAGAATGAAATCAAATACTCCCCTGATTCGCTCGGTGGATAATGAAATTACACGGTTAGATCTTCCTCCAAAGAGAATGTTGAAGCTCCATGACTAATGCATCGCCACAAGCTTGATTCAAAACATTTCCTTGTCCAAAATAACCTGTTAAACCTGAGAAAACAAACACGAAAACCTGCATAACATCGGCGGGAAAAATCTATATATAAGGATATAATGCTTGTGGAATGATAATTTTGCAGATTCCTGGAGATTATAAGTTGGAGATTTTAATAAAAACTTTTTATGAAAACAAAACTTTCAAAAATTTTTGAAAATTAAATCTGACGCCGTCAGGTTATAAACCCTGACGCCGTCAGAAATGACCTGACAAAAATTTTCATTTTAAGTTTCCGGAAAATTTCTGGAAAAACCTTTACCTTACTTCCTGGAAATCCTGCAAAACATCATTATGACTCGATACAAGCATTTGACTCAAACAAATACGAATATGTATGCTAATTTATTATTATTACGATTCATGTTCATTTGTGTTCTAATAAACCGATTTAGATTTCCCTTACACTTATCTTTTGCAAAATACCTTTATATGTAGTTAAGACGAAGTTAAAAACAACATAAAGCATTTTCACAAATTACTTTTGAACATGAATCAATACTAATAAAAATTAAACACACATACGGAAAATAAAATCAAACAAGCAAATAAATAAACACACAAAGCAAATAAAACAAATAAAGCTTGGGTTGCCTCCCAAGAAGCGCTTTTCTTTATTAACGAGTCTTGTAGCTAGACTCAAAGTCACGTACATTACGTGATTCCATCATTCATAATGACGTATCCCTGATAGATATGATCCTTGTTATCAGGGTGGTGGTGTCTCAATCGCTCGACATTCGCAGTTACTTCACCTCCTCCTTTGCTGGTCAAGCTTACTATCCCATCTTGGTGTAAACTTTTAATTGTGAATGGTCCGTACCACCAGGGACTTAGTTCATTGGTAGGTGCTTCTGTTTCTGAATGCCTTAGGAGCACTGAGTCTCCTTTTGTAAATTCAACGGGGTTATTGGGTTGCTCATCAGCCTCAATATAATCGTTATTTCCATCCTTACATTCTCTAATCTCATTTTCCATATAACTCTTAATCCTTGCCTCCCATGCAAGAATTTTCTCTCGAACATTACCACGGACTATATTAGTGATAGTCTCCATCTTCTTCTGCAGAGCAACATCTCGTATATGTCGTGGGATCGTTGGGAAGTTTATTGTTTTCTTCCCCTTCTTCATTTGGATGGTGCTATTTTCGTAATTAATTTGTGCTCTAGTGGCAGCGAGAAAGGGTGCCCCAAGGATTATTGGCATATTCATATCATTTCTCTCAATGATCATGAAGTCGACCGGATACAGGAATCCGGCAACGTTGACCAACACATCTTCTGCAATTCCTAACGGATACTCATAAGAATGTTTCGCAAAGGAGAGTTTAGTATGGGTGATGGATGGCAACTCATCGGTTAACTGAACATAAACGGATAAAGGCATCAAATTTACGTCGGAACCTTGGTCAGCTATCGCATCCAGATACTTATGTTTTCCAATGCTGCATGGTATTTCAAAGATCCCGTAGAATTTCTGCTTTTCCACTAACTTTTGTCCTATGAGGCATTCATACAATTGCCCACCGGGTAATGTGTCAGATTTATCATCCGGTTCCACCTTCTTGGACTCCTTGTTGGGTAGATGAGTACGTCGATAGTTTCTCACCCAATCGTTTATGGTCTCCCTGTTTATTTCGTGCTTCAAGTAATGCTTCACTTGTTGTGACACTGGCGGTTCAACCAATTGGCGCTCCTCAGAGGGCGCCTCCTCTCCCTTGTCGGAATCGCATTTGTAGGAATTGCTGTTTCCATTATTAAGTGGGATGAGGTCAATTTTGTTAACTTCCATAGTTATGGATTTCCCTCTTCCATCATTTCCGCCCTCTTGGACGACGGAGGTGGCCTTGACAAATTTAGTGTTAGGAACATCAGCGTCATTCCTCACCAACACTTTTGCAGGGGCTTTTGTATTTGTGTATTCTTTCAAAAGATTCATCATCTCCGCCATCTTCTCCTCCATTTCCTCCTTCTGCTTGTAGACGGCTTCCTCAAATTTTGCCAACCGTTCGGAGTGTTTTGACATGTACTCTCTCATTCGAGCTTCGAATGTTGGACTAAGTTCCTGAGGTGGTGAGTTGGGTTGAGCGTGCTTATGGAAGGGTTTAGCATTTTCCCGAAGGGGTGATTCGGACAATGGTGTTTGCTTAACGCTTGAGACTGAGTTAATTGTTGCTTTTTGTGGACTTAAGGGTCTCTTTTGCTTTTCCATAAGATATGCAACCCTTTTCTCAAGTTCACTAACGCTTTCCTCAGTGATTTGATTGGCTGTATCGGGCGATGAATATGTCATGACTGCCGAGCGTACGTCGTGGGAGACTTGCCACAATTCATCATCGTCGGATGCAAGCTCATCAATGATCTCCCATGATTCCTCGGCGCTTTTGCCGCGCAATCTGCCCCCGGCGGCTCGATCGATGGCACGCTTGGTGTGGTAATCAACATGGTCATAGAAGATTTGGATTTGAAGCCATAGATTTATGCCATGATGAGGGACTTTTTGGAGTAAGTCCTTGAATCGAATCCATGCCCCGTAGAGGGTTTCGCCTCGACGTTGTTGGAACATCAAGATATCATTCCTTAGCTTGGTAGTTCTTCCCGGTGGGAAAAACTGAGCAAGGAAACGAGTGGTGAGATCATCCCAAGAGGTGATGGATCCTGCGGGTTGACGTTCTAGCCACTGACTAGCTTGGTCCCGCAAAGAGAATTGGAAGAGACGCAATCGGGTCGTCTCTCGAGTGGCAACATCAAGGTCTATAGAATCAACGATTTTAAGAAAGTCCTTGAGGTGTTGATTAGGATCTTCAGAACGAAGTCCATGGAATGCGCATCCGCTTTGCACCAACCGGATGGTGTCGGATCGCAAGGGTGTGATATTGGCTCCTTGAGTGAGCTCAATGGTGTTTCGATAGCCATGGTGGCTAGGACGGGAATACTCTCCTAAAGTACGGGCTCTAGGAGGTGGTGGTGGTTGTTGTGGTGGTGGGTTGTGGGGGTTAAGGATATTACCATCTTCCATGATGTCGGATGGTATGGTTACGAACAAAGACACGAAGAAAATAGATAGACTAAAGAAAACCTAGAAAAATAAAACAAAAATCTCACTAGAAAGGAATCTAGTGAGTAGACCTAATAGAAATAAAAATTCAACCTAAACAATAACTATTCCCCGGCAGCGGCGCCAAAAACTTGATGCGTGGGTTTTGCAACCTTACAACAGGTTTTACCTCTCGAGGGATCCCAAGAGGCTTACAACCCCACCAGGCAGTGTACCTGACCGATGTAGTATAGTGTAGTGGTAAGTACGGGGGATTGATCGTTCTCCACAGGGAATAGTGTTCGTTAGGTATGAAAGGCTACTCTAATTAGGTCTAAGGGTTGAGGAAGATTCTTTTTATGTTTTTATAATTTTTTATGAAAGCAAGTAAAATCTCGGGTTTGAAGGAGTGGGCGGAATTAGTTGCTAGTCAACTAACCCAAATTACTACGAATGCAAATAAAATAAAATAACAAAAATGAAAAGTTTGGTGGAAACTAATATGTAGAGAAATGTGTTTACTTAGATTTCCTTACTCCCTAACTATCTTTTACCGGTTGATTAGTGTGTATTAGTCGCGTGGATGACGGGTGTATTCCTTAATACCATTCGTGGGGTGGCGTACGTACTTCCCCAACTCTACAAGCTCCTACTTCACTCCTATGTCGAGCCGGCTAGGAAGCTCCTAACATGGGATCACTAGAATTCGCTTGTGCATTAAATACAACCATAAAAACCTTTAGTACGCATTTGGTTCATGTTTCTTAAGACGTTCAAGCAAGTTACCGAATAGGAAGTTAGCCAGTTTTCTTAAGCCTAACATAGATAAACAATCATCCAATACAACTAACAACACACTAATAACCAATAATCAATAGCTAGGTTTCATTAGATCTAAGCAAACACAAGATAAATTTAGCCTAACATGTTAATCAAAAGACAAGAATAAGATAAAATCAAACAACACATAGACATATTGAATGATTAATTGATAACTTATCTTCAATCTAACATGGAAGATCTCAAGGCAAAAAGCCTTGAAAAAGAAGCTAAATTCGTCTTAGGGTTTTCTCCCAAAATTCCACACACTAAGTTCCACCCTAATGACAAAAAATTAGAAAACTATATATAGATTTTTGGATCTGACGGCGTCACGTTATGGAGTGTGACGCCGTCACCTCGCCGCTTCTAGGGTTCCCGGATGACCTTCTTGACGCCGTCCCTCTTTAGCTCTTCAAAAATCCATTCTGGCTTATCAAGGCTTGACGCCGTCGAACCTTGAACGTGACGCCGTCCCCTTTTGATTTAAGCCGTGACGCCCTTGATTAGGTTAAAGCGTGACGCCGTCAGAATTCACATGCTATTTTCACTGGCTTATCATGAGTAAATTTCACGTCCACCTTTTCTTGCCAAGGCATGACGCCGTCCAGAGTAAATTGTGACGCCGTCAAAGGTAACTTTCAGCCGATTTTTGAGACTTTGCCGTTTCCTTCACTTTTATGCTCCAAAAACGTCCAAAATGCCTCCTTTTCCAGATTTCTCCTCAAAAGTACCTAAAATGACAAAAGGAACGATTTAGGGCGATATTTGATCAAATAAATACGATTTAGGGCTTAAATGACCCCTTAAAAGCGGTACACTTTTCGCTTCATCATTCATCAACTGAGTAAATTGTTATGATAAACGAGTAAAATCCATAAGTAAAACGAGCATGTATCTCCCCCAAAGAGTTCAAAATAAGAAAAAGAGGGGCTATGACTCACGGTAATCCGTAAAAGTTTAGAGTACTTGTGAAAGTAAATGAAAATAGTTGAGCATGTATCTCCCCCAAAAATAATTCAAAACGTATAAAAGTAGGGGCTATGAAACTCACCACGACCTAATGATATCAAAACGTATAACGGAATCGATGGATAAGCCCGGAAGTCTCTAAGTACAACCTAGAAATATGATATCGTGTCTTAGGTTTTGAAATAACGATGTGAAAGTATAAACGGGCCTATATACATCCTTATATTTATCATGATGTAGTACTGGGTAGTTTTGTGTAAACGGTTTTAGTTTGTATATCTCGAACTACCGTTCGGGCCATCATAATCCAGAGGTCATGTAGTAAACGTTCGAGGAACTAGGACACTTTAAATCGTAAATCCAGCAACTCGTCGATCTGTTTACCCAAATGAAACCCCTCACATGAAGTTCCCAAGTTTTGTAGTGCTCAATATGTAAAACATGAAGTTTATAAGGATTTATAAGTTTATGAGTATTGTTTCATATGTGAAAAAAAAAAAAAAAAAAAGAAAAAAAAAAAAAAAAAAAAAAAAAAACTGATTTTCACATGTGAAAAATATTATTCTGAAGGTCGAATAAACTTAGGAAAGTTTATTTGAATGAAATTTGTTATTTTAGTAAGTAACTAGTTTCGAAAACAATATGGTTTTTAATTACTAATCTTGTGAAAACTAAATTTTGACGTCGAAAACTGCCTTACCATTTTGAGGTAGAAAACTGTCTTTGTTTGGTGTTTTCAGGCCGAGTTCCTTCGTGGTAGACATAAAACATCATTCCGAACAACTTTCGTGTTTTAACTTTTTGATGAATCGGAGCAGAAGTGCCCCGAAAATTTACTCAGATTCGTTATCAGCAAGGTTTTGACAGTTTTTAGTTTTTAAGTTTCGTTAACTTCTTTTTATCATAACTTTTGACTCGTGTGTTTGTTTTGGGTGATTCAAGTTGCTACGTTTTCTTTGTAAAATCCTCTTTAATAGTAAGTAATTGCCCAGGGTCAAGGGTATTTAGTTTGGTCATTTTTCATAACATAAAATCACTAATTTCACTTGTTTACTTTCATAAGACAACATATAAGTTCAAACTCGATTTTTTTTAAGGATTTGTACATCATATGATCAATATAACTAGTCATATATAATATAGATTAAACATGTAAATGGTATTGATCATGAGAGTGAGCTAGGTTTTCTTACAACTTTTGGCTTTCAAAAGAAAGGAAAAACAATGACTTAGAACTAGAACTTTGAGCAATCTTCCACACCTTAGCAACCTTCTACACTTCTTGTATTCTTGAAGGGCTTGTGATGAGACCTTAGGTGACTTGAGTGGATTTAAATTCAAGATAATCACCAAAGAATGCAAAGGACTTGATTTAGATTACTTGTAACTTCAATACTTGTGTAATACTTGAAGTAGAAATCGAATGGTGAAAGGGTTTCAGTTTATGGGGCGTTTTTATTATGTAGAAAAGATGAGGATTTGATTTTCTTTTATAGAGTCTTAAGGAGGTTAGTTAACATAAGATAAAAGGTTAAGAAAGTTACACATGGTGCATAAACTTTCCATAAGGTTAAGAAAGTTACACATGGTGCATAGACTTTCCATGGTTCATCACCAAGCCACCAAGGCTTGATGATTCTTCATATGCACGTCCATGGATAATGGGGAGGGCCTAGGTGGATGAATCTTGGCCTTATATAAGTTACGGAGTGAGTTTTGGTCCCGTTAATCGCTAATTGTAAGCCGTTAAGTCACGAAACTTAAAACCGGGTATCCTAAAAATATGAAACTTCTAAGAAATGTTAAAACATCTCAATATACTATAAAAAGTATATTAAATGAGTGATAAGTTTTATCGGGGTGCTTAATTGTCGTAAAAACCTAAAACCGTAGGCTTAAAATGCGTAAAACGCCAAACCGGAAAATATAAATTTCCAAAACTCTTAAAAATATTGTAGGAGTTAAGGAGCAAGGTGACATGGTGTAAATTTGTTTGATCCATAGCCACAAGGTTAGGGTTTAGTTCGAATGGTTAAAAAGAGAACACCTATGTGTATACTTGTTCGAATTTTAGCCTTTCGGTTTGAATGGTTTTAAAAGAAACCATGTGTATAGCTTGATAAAATGGACCAAGGTGTAGAAAATCAAAAGGACATGGTGATGTAGCTACATTGTGCTCATACATTTTCTTTGTAAAACCCCAAAATTACCACAATCTGAAATGACCAAAATACCCTCTGAATTTGAAATTTTAAGAACTATTGAAATACTCTATAAATTAAAGCTTGAGTTATATAACATGTTATGACTCCAAACTATACGATATGAACTTATAACCTAAGTTTTGATATAACTAAAACATTACCTAAACTATATTTTATGCGACATAGTACATTAAAATAAACATAACCTAAGTTTGTAAATAAATAATTGTTACAACACAATCTTTCCTAACCTATACATGACTTGGTATACGTCTTACTTGGTCCAACATAGTATACGACACACACAATTTCAAAAAGATAAGAACTCCACCATTCTATCCCATGATTTAAGCCATTATCTTTAAGCATATCAATCACAATTATAATACACTTATTAGTTTCCCACAATATTCCAGCCATACTTTGTTTCGCTAATTCGTGAATTCTTTTCACAATAACACTAAACCAGTTCTGAACCAATTGCTTTCATGCGCCGAAACCTCCCTTATATCTCTGCTCATTCCAAAACAATATACCACCTCTTCCAAACCGTAAAAACATACAACAAAAGGGACGGCAACCCTCATATTATCCAAGAAAGAATGAAGCTATAGAGAGGAAGATAGGCGCCATATCTTGACTGCTCCAGTTATGACTCGGTGCTCATGTTCATGTTCGCGAATAGTTTGGGTTCACGTTTACCATTCGAGGTTAGAGGCCTCGCATTGGGTTGAGTTCCTGTTCAGGTTCAGATCACACTTGTGGGTTCATGACGGGAATAACGAGAGTTTCGAGTTGCTGTAGGTGATCGTGATGTGTTCGCGATCGTGCGCTTTGGTTCCAGAAGGGTTTTGATTTTGGTTTTGATTTGAAAGTTTTAGGCTGAGAATCCTTGTGTTCTTTGCTCGTTTGCTAGCATCCGACCCAAGAGGTATATCGACCTCTTTATTTCTATTCACTCAACATGCATACAACTTATATATATATGCGCACGTATATAACATGGAAGATATAATCTAATGTTACGTTAAAAATTAATGATCATGCAAATGATACATGAAATCATGATGATATGAACGCTCAGAGAAACATTTGCTTCTATTTTGAATGATACGTATGCGCCTAATATATGATTTATTAAGATTCTAATATGATAAATACTATATGTTCTAAAACTGGGTTTGTATATTCAGTTAATATTTTGCTCTTTCGAATCTCTCATAATATATGCATCTTGACCTAATCATTTAAACACTTTATGATCTGAGTAAATACATTTGGAACCTGATAATAAACTGATCAAGAAACTAAGATATAGAGAAGGGTCATGTGTGGGTAATAGGTGGGCTGGGTCATACGTATGAGTTCTATGCATGTGTAATAACAGTTGGAATCATGTGAATGTGTGTGTGTGTAAATCGATCTAAATGGGAAGAAACATGGAGTGCATGGCCTTGTTAATGTGGCTGTTAAGGGTGTGTTGTGTGAATTTATGTGATCATATCTCATGGGGTTTTGGATGTGATTTATATTATCTAGCATACTTTACTAGTGATCTTAATTTAACCTCTGATTGATCATAGAAGTAGCAGTAACGAAACATTTTCATGTCCTTAAGTTTTTATATTGCATGATTTTGAGTATTCGCTTTTGAAGACATGTCATGGATTTATATATAAGAATTAATAAAATGCACCTTTGTGATTATGCATTAATTAGTCGTTTCTCTAATGGATTTATATTGGTAACATAAACTACGAAGTTAGTCTTGTGTTATATAAGGAAGATGAAGCGTTAATATTGTTAGTTTTATATTATAATCATTATAATATGTAAAGAAATAATGCCAGGTGAGTCTAAGATTTTAGAAGGTGTTAGCATTATAAATAAGTAGACACATTTTAATGATCATGAATTACACAATGATACGTAAGTAAGAACTAATGAATCCGGTATATAATATTATGAGTGTGACTTGTTTCACTTGTGTGCGAGTATGTTAAATCTAATTGATAATCCCGAACCCAAAACCTAACTTAACTAAATTGGGAAGTCGTGTTAAAAATTACTAGATATGGAAACTTAATAAATATATAAACTCGCTAAAAATGGAAAGTTACTATTTTTGGAAAGCTGCTATAAAAGGAAAGTTACTAAAAATGGAAAGCCGACTAAAATGAGTAATCTGATTTAAAATAAGTTATTAATAAGACAATCATGAATTCGTGTAGATTCGCTGAAGAAGGAGTTTATTCCGATCCTTATGTTTCTAGTGTGTGTTTCTCTGGCGGTTTAAGGTACGGATACTCTACCCTTTTTAGTAAGGGTGTCTTTTCACCTATGCATTGATGTTGAGCTATGATTCAAACCTTTGCCATGATCCTTTTGACATGAACCTTTTGATATGACCTTGAGATATACCTTCTGATTATGACCTGGAGATGCACCTTGATATGACATTGAGACCTGACTCTTAGTTTGATACCCGAGCCATTTTATGTTACCTAGCCAGGAAGGTAACCTGGCCATGTCTGTGATGCACCACTGGCATGACTCATGTGTGGGTGAGTGATTTCTCACACCGTCCCTCTTATATTATGATATGGCCATTATGACTTTGAGATTATGATTTTGAGATGACTTTGAGTTTGGGGGCGTATGGATTGCAATCCTAGATTTGTATGTTTAGTGGATTTAACTATGACTTTGAGGTGACTGGTACTGTGTGCAATACATGCCTTTCACATTTCTGGGAGCTGATCACTCCACCCTTTTGATACATGAGGACACCCCTCATATTATCTGGTTGCCTAAGAGGTATCCCCTCTGATTGTGAGATTATGACTTTGAGATTATGATGTTGAGATTATGACTTTGAGTTTCTGGGCTCGTGGTAGATGACTATCCTATTCTTCTCTTATTATCCATTTGTTTCTTTTATACCTTATGACATTCCCATTGCCCATATTACATTTCTGTTTCGTTATTCTTTGCTTTGTATATGTATCTGTTCACTGAGCTTTTTAAGCTCAGCCGCACGTTTTCTTTTCGTGTGCGGCAGGTAATAAGCAGGACGACGGGTTTTGGGTATGAGTGAAGAGACTTTTGGACTTAGAAGACTTTGATAGTTATTCTGAAGTAGAGACCATTAGAAGGAGTTGCTTTTGTAGACTTAGTAATTAGCTTTTGTTTCCCTTGTATCCTTGTGTATTCAGTATTTCATTTGTAACCTTTGAGAATCTTTGTATTACTATTGAATGTCTGTTTTGTTTGATCTGATATGAAGCCATTAATGTGATACTTCTACCCTTGCTGGGTTGGGGTGTTACATGCTTAGTTGATGTTCTAGTTTGTTTAGAAACTAGTTAGGGTTAGTGTGGTTATGTTTTGGTTCCATTCGAACTAGAAAGGATCAAGGGTGGCGTTTTAGGCTTAAGATACTTGTACCTAGGCTATAATATGTTGTACTTGAGGTTTAGAAGTGTAGTAACCTTCGTTGGAGTCCTTTAGTTAGGTTTAGTTATGTTTAGTTAGGTTTAGAATAATAAAAGTATAGATTTAGGTTTCATGCTTTAAGCACTTGTACTACAAGCATTAGGGACTTGTACTTTAAGTTTGTAAATTATAAAAAAATCTAATTTAAGGCTTGTGCATTAAGGAATTGTATTATGTGATTTACAATAGGTACACTAAGGTTTATAATAAGATTTATACTAATATTAAGTTTTTATGCATTAAGGACTTGTACATGTGCAAGAAAGACTTGTACATTTATATTTTTTTATAAAAACCAAGTACATATTAATTAAGGTGTGTGATTTTATTTACATAAAATCATAGAATTGTAAATTAGGGCTTGTAACGGGAAGTAAAGTTAGTTTTCTGTGCTTTAGAAGCTCGTACACTTGCTTTAAAGTATTGTACTTTAGGGTTTATGGTTTAGTTATGAAAAATAATAGTTATAGTAAATTAGGGTTTCATGAAAACTCTAATATATAGCAAACGTTTAGTTTGAACGTTTAATAGTCATACGTTAACGAAATAACGTAAAGTGGTAAATAAAAGTTGAAAATTTTTATACTTGACATATAAAAAATGTTTATTTGTAATAAATACATGGCACGTTGGTGTCGTGTGAGCATGTTTATTAAGAATGTGAGTTACGTCACATTGGTTAGTTGTCGTGATTAGATAAACTGATAACATTTAATCTAAAAAAAAATTAGACTTAGAAAATAGATAAGTATTCTTTCTTTAGAATATTAATACAAGTGAAAATTTACTGGTGGTTACACCATGTTTCTCAAGTAAAGGAACCACTTCCATATAGTTTAGTTCCTTATTAAGGTCATCCAAACCGATCCACATTTCCTCTTCTTCTTTTTGGTATTCCAAAAACACATCAAAATCTGTACCTGGTGAAAAATCATTCAGGTCCAAAAAATCTCCTAAATCACCATTTATGTCATCGTTCATCAGTAGTTCTTCCAAGTCTTTTCCAAAATCATTCAATTCTTGCATATTGTTAACAACGCAAACAATCCCATTTTGGGAAGATGATACAATTTTGTTAGCGTAATGGGTGGCCAAGAAAGTGTTTGAACTCCTAGTCATGATTCTGGAAATGGTTGCTGAAGATTAGTAATTAAAGAGAAAATAATAAAGCAAAGAATTACAAGAACTTGAATTCAAAATCCTAATTAGCTCCCCGGCAGCAGCGCCAAAAACTTGATGCTTATTTTCTAGATCACGTTTTAATATTTATATTAACTCGTTTACCTATGATCTACGTGTGCACTAACGGGCAGTGTACCCGGTCGTGAGTAGTTTAGAAATAGGTAAAACCGAATTCATCCCAAGAGCTATAGGCGGAAACTAATTTAAGTTCTTTAATGTCACTAAAATGATTTTTGATTTGTTTAACTAATTAACAAACGGAAATGAAATGTGAAAATAACCAATGGGAGAAAAATATGCTAGCCTAGTTACTACTTTATCATGCAATGATCTAGTTCATATGTAATGTCTATTCTCACCTTATGTAGTGGTTCTAAGTCATTGGTCACAAATGGTCATTGTGCCCTAATCTATAATCCCTAGATCCCAACCCCGATGGTCACGGGTGGTCAAGTATCTAGTTCATAGTCATTAAGTACCAACTATCTTCTAGACCTATCTAGTTATTTTAACACTAAACCCTCATTTGGTCCACGTAGGGTTTTTCCTGCATCTCTTAAGCATTTCTTCTAGTGTAGGTAGTTATATGGTCAAGTCCTACACAAGGGTGATGGTCACACCTCAAGCAACCTAATAAGCTAGTGTTCTAATGGTCATGTATTAACTAGCAAATGAGGTACTACCCTAGCTTCAAAACTACCAAAACGCGGGGATTCAACAATAGGCTAGAAAGATATCTACATAAAGCAATAAATAAATGAGGGACATAAATCAAGGCATAGATAAATTCATAACTAGGCTAACACATAAAGTGTTTAGCCTCTCGTATTAATAAGTGCAGGAGATACAATGTTCATAATCAAATAAATAGTAAACATTGGATTTGATACAAATACTTGATGTGATGCTAAAACAATGAATGGTATGGAATGAATTCTCTCTTGGAAAGTCTTCTAGAACAGCAGAATTTCGTCTTTGAATGATCCCTAATTCGTCCCTTGTGCTGTGGTATAGAGAGAATGATGTCAAATGCAGAATCATGGCTTGTATTTATAGGCTCGACTGACTTACGGCATAACCTTAAGTAAAGGGTTATGCCGCAGGTTCCTTATAACTGGACGTCTTCAAGTCTAGATAATAGTTACGGCGTAACCTTAATTGTGGGGTTACGCCGCAAAACTCTCGTAAACATTTTTAGTACATTTCTACGTCGTAACCCATTTGGTATGGTTACGGCGCAACCTTGATGATCACTAAATTTGGCTAAGTCTTTGAATTTCTACGGCGTAACCTAGTCGACGGAGTTACGCCGTAGTCTTGTGTTGCGTTGACTTTAGTCTCCATGTGATTTCTTAAGTTACGGCGTAAGTTAACGTTGTACTTACGCCGTAACTTTCTTCTGTTCAGCAAGTTCAAGTGTAACTTCGTGTGTCTTCTTTCCAAATCCACGTTTCTTCGTTCTAATGCTCATTTATACCCTGAAATGAAATATAGAGTAATAAGAGTATATTTTCATGTGAAAATGTAATAACAATGAGCATAATTAGGGGAAATCAATACTAAAATAATCAGACTATTTGATGTTATCAACAAGTTATAGGGCTGGTCACATAGGCTAATTGCATAGATATGTACTTGACCAACACGATAGGGAAGAAGAAATATTCACCATTGCACCCGTTAGGGCGTGACAATTCAATATGTTTAGTTAGATCATTACTAAGGAGTAATGCACCATAGATAAATATGCTTTCCCAATTTATAAGTTCACACTAAATTTACTTTTCTTGTCCTTTATTTTCATTGCAATTTATGTTAATATTAGTTTTAAAATCAAATCTCCGAAACCCCGATATTTTACTTGCTTTTAATTAAGCATAAAATACCAAAAATAATATTCTCCCGCTTTTTAGATCAATTCGTCATACTTTACGAGCCTACTTTGCCATTCCCCTAGAGAACGATCAATTCCTCAGTTTTACTTTATTACACTACGACGGCTAGGTACATTGCCCTGGGTAGGGGTGTAAACGAGACGAGACAACTCGCGAGTTATTCGAGATCGACTAGTAAACTACTCGAAATCGAATCGATTTAAACGAGTCGAGCTCGAGTTCGAGCTAATCGAGTACATTTTTGAGTCGAGTTCGAGCTCCAAAATACTCGGCTCGTGAAGCTCGAGAGCCTTATCGAGCTTCGATTAAATTACACATTTACCCTTTTATATAAATACAGTTACTTAATTTTCATAGAAATCGAGTCGAGCCGAGCTTGATATACTGAGTATTTATCGAGTTCGAGCATGAATGTAGAAATAATCGCGCTCGATTCGAGTTTCGAGCTCGAGTTTTATATCACGAGTCGAGCTCGAGCTCGAAATATAAAGCTCGAACGAGCTTGTAATAATTCGCATTTTTGGATTACTATTCACTTTTACTATTCATTTCATAAATATTTTACGAGCCACATTTTTGTTTTTCATCCTACGATTATTATTCCACGTAAATCCCGAACCTACAATTTTAGATTTTAACAACGTCTACAAGTTCAAATAAACGTATCTATCATTAAATATACTAAGTGATATTATATAATAATATATGTACACATGTTCTAATCTTAACTCACCCTTAATCACCAAGTTACTAAACAAATATCTCTTACACCTCTTCATAAGAGGAAGTAACCAATTTGTCTACCTAAGGCCAAATGTCTCTACTAGAATCAATCTTACACAAGATCATTACAACTAGCAATACTTAGCTAGAAAGACTTGCTTAGTCACCACGTATCCATGTATATCACCTCCTTTGCACCTCCTCAAAGCCCTATATAAACCTCCCCCCCCCCCTTGTTGTCATTCAACACAAACAAACACAAACACTCTTACAATTTGCTCTCTACTTCAAGTATTTCAAGAAGATTGAAAGACAAAGTAACTACATCAAATCCTTTAAAAGTTTAGGTGATCCTCTAGAGTTTAAATCTACTCAAGTCACCTAAAGACTCATCACAAGCCCTTCAATAATACAAGAGGGTAGAAGGTTGCTAAAGCGTGGGAGATTGCTCAAAGTCCTAGTTCTAGTCCTAGTTATTCCTTTCTTTTGAAAGCCAAAAGTTGTAAGAAAACCTAGCTCACTCTCATGATCAATACCATTTACATGTTTAATCTATATATGTCTAGTTATATTGATCATATGATGTACAAATTCTTAGAAATCAAGTTTGAACTTTTATGTTGTCTTATGAAAGTAAACAAATGAAACTAGTAACTTGTGCTATGAAAAACGACCAAACTAAAAGACCCATGACCTTGGGCAAGTACCTACTATTAAAATAGAACTTACAAGAAAAATTTTGCACTTTGAATCACCCAAAACGAAGACACGAGTCAAAAGTTATGATCAAAAGAAGTTAACGAAACCGGAAAACTGAAAAATGTCAAACACCTTACTGCATGAATCTGAGTAATTTTTCGAGGCACTTCTGGTCCGATTCGTCAAAAAGTTAAAACACGAAAGTTGTCTGGAATGATGTTTTCCGTCTACCTTTAAAGAACTCAGCCTGAAAACACCATGCCTCAAATTGTTAAAACAGTTTTCGGCGTCAAAATTTAGTTTTCACTGGACAAGTTTTAAGAACCATGTTATTTTCAGAACTAATTACTTACAAAACATGATAAACCTTATAAAAATAACAATTTTCATTCAAAATAAACTTCCCTAAGTTTATTTGACCTTTGGAATAGTGTTTTTCACATGCGAAAACCAGTTTTTCACATGTGACACAATAATCCTAACTTATAAGTTTTTCACAAATGAAATAATAAATCCTAACTTATAAGTTTTCACATATGAAACTATACTCATAACTTGTAAATCAACTAAAACTCATTACGGAATATGATCAAACTTATTTTGCAAACCATGTAACCACTTAATCTATATGTCACATAAACAACAAGCAAAACATATGTTTTTCCATGTCGAGCACTACAAAACTAGGGAGCTTCATGTGATGGGGTTTATTTGGGTAAACGGATCAATGAGTTGCTGGATTAACGATTTAAAGTGTCCTAGCTCCTCGAACGTTTACTACATGACCTCTGAATTATGATGGCCCGAACGGTAGTACGAGATATATAAACTAAAAATGTTTCATAAACCGTTTCTATAAAACGACATACGCAAAACTACCAAGTACTATATCATGATCAATATAAGGACGTATATAGGCTCGTTTATGTTTTCCTAGACATTATTCCAAACCTAAGACACGATATCATATTTCTAGGTTGTACGTAGAGACTTCTCAGCTTAAACCATCGATTCCGTTATACGTTTTGATATCATTAGTTTAAGGTGAGTTATAGCCCAACTTTTCTCTTTTTAACTGTTTATTTAACTCTTTCGGGGAGATACATGCTTAACTACTTGTTTTTAATTTTACAAATACTCTAAGCTTTTATATATTACTGTGAGTCATAGCCCCACTTTTTCTCGTTTAAATTACTTTACTCTTTGGGGGAGATACATGCTCGTTTTACTTACATATTTTACTTGGTTATCAAAACATTTTACTCGCTTTATTGGAATACGTGATTTATATTTACATATGGATACAAGAGCATAAAACATTTATACTTATATGCCCTGCTGCGTGACTATTACTATGTAATTATCATAGTGCGATTGCTAGAGGTTAGGATGTGTTAACAATAGTCTTTGGGAAGTGGCTCCCAGTAGTCTTTGGGAAGTGGCACCAAGTAGTTCTTTGGGAAGTAGCTCCCAGTAATCTTTGGGAAGAGGCTCCCAGTATTTGTAGTTTGTGTGCATCCTGACTATATGTCGGAAGACCCTTGTGGTGTGTTGTGCTTGTCGTGAGGTTCAGTTGGCTGTTACATTTTACATTAAGTACTTGCATATATCGTATACACATATGTCTTACTCATACTATATTTTAGCAGTAGGTTGTGAACACATAGGTTGCAAGTTTTGTATGGGCGGAACTTGGAACTGAATGGATTTGCAATGCCTTTGCTGTGGGAATATTCTTTAAAGGCTTTACATGTTAAACAAACTCTATGAACTCACCAACCATTGTGTTGACACTTTTTAGCATGTTTATCTCAGGATCTTAAGGAATTAGCATTGACTTGGAGCATAGAATCGCATGACATGTTTTGAAGACTTTATACATTCGTATTTACCATTCGATAGTACATTGAAAAACGTTTATGTAATCTTGTACTCCGGGACCTCATGTTTGTAACTCTGATTTCATTTATCGAATGGTAACTTTTCAAAACGTCTCATTTAGAGGTCATTTTCTATAATTTGTACTTTGTATTATGAAGTAACACCCCAGTGACACAATCTTCCGTTGCTACCATTTTGGGGGTGTTACAGAGCTCGAGCTCGAGCTTGCCAGTACTCGGCTCGTTTACACCCCTAGCCCAGGGGTTGTAAAACTTCGGTGTTGCACCCAACACATCCTGTGTTTTTCAAATTAACTAAAAAAGAAATTAAATGGCATGTGTATTCGACTGAGAGAAAAGCCAAACAATAAACAAAATTGAATATTGGTAGGTGGAAGTAGACGAGGTGTTTTATGGAGCGGCGCGCGACAAGAATGAACACAACACCCGAGGGGCGTTGGCTGCTGAGGTTAACGGCTGAGTAGAAAACAGGTGGCGCAAAACAAGAATAGACACCGGGCGCCGATGCTTGGTGGACCAATAGGAACACGTCACGTGACGGGGATAGGCGCCAGGCGCTGAATGACGTGATTGGTAAGGGGGAAAATTTTGGTTCAAAATGGTAAAGAGGGTAGTGGAATTGATTTACTGCTATAAGAGGGAAGATTATCATCACATTCACCTTCATGTCATTCCTTATGTGGCAGCCAAAATGGCATGCCATTTGCATGTTACCACACCCCACCCCCTTGTGCCATCCCTTGTGCCATTTGAAATGTGATTGAAGTCATCTTGCGCCAATTCTCTCTCTCTTTCTCTCTCTCTTTTTTTTTTTTTTTTTTTTTTTTTTAATTAAGTTTTGTTGTTCGGTTTGTGTTTTAATTAGGTTTGGTGAGTCTCAAAAGGGGTGAAATGGCTTGAGCCATGGTAGAGGGGGTATTTTTGGTGTGTAAATTTGAAATCCTGAGATGACGCTGATTTGATACAAATGGCAACCAAACGACATGTTAGTGTACCTCATGCTCTAAGGGGGGAGGGAGTGGTCACTCCTTCCCCAAACTTCCCCAAATTGCCACCTCATCATCATCCAATAAAAACCCTCCAACTCATTTCACCCCAATCCTTCCCCAAACTTCCCCAAAATGGTGGCAATGGTCCCCAAACAACCCCAAATCCCACATTTTTCACATCACATTTTTTTTTCCCATTTATTTTTAATACATAAACTATTTTAAAAATAAAACACATAACATTTTACAATACTTAAAAAAAAACACAACTTAAAAAAAAAAAAAATTCCTACAATACTTTTACTAGTTTAACCATAACAAAAATCTGGAAACCTATCGTCCACATGGCATCTTACTGCACATCTCCATTAAAAGTTTATGCAAAAATCAAATAACCAAACACAACAATATCCGGGATATATCTGTAATCCATAATCCATTTAATATACACACAAAACGTTTATATTCAATCGGTGAACTTCACCGAATTTTCCAAGTTTTGCTCGGCGCCGATCGCCGGCGGCGGTGTGCCCGATCGGCACCGCTCGTTGCCGGTCCTCTCCCCGCATCCACTCCCTCCCCCCTAAGATAATTTGTTTAAATTTTTTTACTCCCTTCGTCTCAAAATTATTGTTCACATTTTTATTTTGGGATATCTCAAAATAATTATCCATTTTCTTTTTAAGTAAAAACTAAAGAATATTGTAGGAGAATATTCTCTTTGAGTGGTTGAAAATAAAAGTGGTCTCACTTTTATTAAACTTTATGATTCTTATCTTCTGATAATAATTTTGAGACGGAAGGAGTATGTGACAAAAATCAATGTATCGAAAAAGAAATTAATATGTCTAGTCACATACTCTGATACTCACATGGATGACACGGTAGAATCAAATACGGAGTACTTACTTTGGAAACCGAACATAACTTTTTCAGTTTTTCTTCTCATTCTTTTTCCAACACTTCATCCCTGTCGCGTCAACTCTTCTGCAATCTAACCCTAAATCCTTTATTTTCTTTATTAAAAAAAAAAAAAAAACGCTCAAATTATTCTCCAATTGAATGCAAATGGGTAGTTGTGGCACTAGCGAACCACACCAAGATTCACTCTCCTTTTTCAAAGTCATTCGTTACCCCTCCTCCCCTCATATAGTAAGTCCCGCACCCGAAGTGCGCGATCGCACAGGGCCTCTAACCTTTTTTTTAATGATTAGAGAATGTACTAATATTTTTTTTTTTTTTTTTTTTTTTTTTTTTTTTTTAGGCATTGCCAAGTGCATTTGTGGAGACCCATTCCAAGAAAATGTCTAGGAGTCCAATATTAAAGACTGCATCAGGGGATTATTCATGGAGTGTGGAGATAAAAAGGATTGGTGAAGATTATTGTTTTGCAACTGGATGGGAAAAATTGGCTCAAGATGTTCAATTGTCTATTAAAGATATTGTTGTCTTTTGGCTAGTTGATGCCTATACAATTCAAGTTACTTTTTTTGGTGCAGATGGATGTGAAAAAAAACTCCCTTTAATAAAATCCAGTTGGGTATTTTTTGTTTTTGTTATCAAGCTTTTATATGTATACATGCATTGTGTTTATTTATTTGGGTGTTGAATGAATACTATTTTGTAGATAATGGTCATGATGTTGTGGATGAAGTTATGGAAGATGAAGATCTTCGCTTTCAGAAGGTTATTCGAGTGAAAACCCAAAGATATGCCATGGTAATTCTTATCAATGACTTTGTGAATCCCTTCATTTTTTTTAATAGCAAAGTAAGTTAAGTTATACCTCTAGATTTATTAATTTAAGGTGTCACTGACATTCATTAGAGTAAACTGCGAAATCCACAATCCGGCCATTTAGGCAGAAACCATTCCATCATAGACTATATGCATAAATTATCCATGAGAGGGAGAAAACGGGTAAACCGGATGATGTTTTTCCTGTTGAGGTTACCCGGAGAGGGCGAGTTTTTGACTAAGATGTACGTGGCCTAACCGGGTTATCCCGTGACCGTTTCGACCCTTTTCTTGTCCACCTCAAGATGTGTACATAGTGACCCATGACTGTTTTCGGCCCTTTTTCATGGCCACCCCAGGATGTGTACATAGTGAGGTTTGAAGTTTGAACATGAGACCTCTTGTGAGACATCACAATGGCTAGGGATTACTGTATGTAAAAAGTCCAACAAATCTCATTCATGATGGTTTTTGCTAGACTTTTATTTACCAGTTTACAGTTCTACGCCATCCATTATTAGTAAAAGATGGATTTTCTTTTTTGATCATTATGACTTTTATGTTGTGTTACTGGTGATATGACATTGGATATTACCATTTATTGTCTATGATGGTTTTTGCTAGACTTTTATGTACATATCTGGATATCATCATTTCATCCTTAGGACTAGCTGCTATTTTTTACTTTCTTTTGTGTTGCATTAGTGGTGATATGACAGTGGATATTTGATTTTGCATTTATGTTTAGCTGTTGTGCCTTTTGGTAACTGAATCTGATATTTGACTATTTTAAGGTCAAATAATTAGCTCTGAACATTAAATTCATGACTATTTTCAAGAAAAATAATTCAAATCATTCTAGTAATAAAGCTATTTAATAATCAGAATTTTTCAAACAACTAGTTATAAAATTATTGCAACTTCAAATAGCAATGAACATCCAAACACTCACATAGTCTCTTTGCAGTGCGTTTTTGTCAAAGGGTGTTCTTTATGTGTCACAGCAAAGGATCTGATTATGTTTATTGAATATCATAATTTACTTTCAAAATGCAATCCAGCTACCTCTATGCTCTATGTCTGCAAGTATTAATAAGAATATCTGTTTAACATGTGCTGTAGGTGTTGCCGAGGGCATTTGTGGTGGCAGCGGGACTAGAAAATGAAACCATTATAAAGATGAAGGATCTTGAAGGATATGAATGGAGAGTAGGGATAATAGTGGAGCGGAACTTTAGAAGAATCAAACACAGCTTATCATCCGGATGGTCTAAGTTCCGACAACATTGCAACTTAGCGGATGATGATGTCTGTTTTTTCAAGTACGACAAGAAAGAAGGAATATTGAATCTGACACGCGTGATCAAAAGCAGAAGATCAACCACCAATGCGGTTGATGCTGTTAAGATTGAAGATGAGTGCTCACCTACTGATAAACCTCGTGATGGTGCGAAGGTTAGTGTTGAATGTGAGTCAGGTCGAGAGTTAGATATGTCACAGAGAAAAATGGGACGACCGTTGCTCAACGGTGGCACAGATGTTAAGATTAAAGATGAGTGGGATGCAGAGGCGATAGCTATGAGGAAAGAGAGAAGGCTACTACTTGAGAAAAATGAACAGGAGAGGGAGAGAGTGGTTAGAAGCAATCAGGTTATTTACTTTTAACCTCAAGTTAAGTAGGTTTGATGGTGGCGTTGTTTATCGATTTGCGTTTCCTGCATAAAAAACGTGGTTGCGATATGGTAGCCGACGGCAGACCACTAGACCAATGTCAATGCACATAAGGAGGAAACAAGTCTGTAGGTCGTGGTGGGTAAAACATATGGTAAGAGTTAGAGACCAATGTTGAGAGAAATTGAGGTACATTGTAATTATCTAAAATAATCAATTTAATTCAGTATTGATCAAATACTTATGGAATTCGGTTATCTTAAAATGATCATATAAAACTTGACTCGCAGTGAATTAAAAGTCCCCTATCGTTTAATATTAGCACAGTTGTCAAAAGACTGTTTGTAAAACTAAGATTTTTTAATACAATTTTTGAGCTCTCATTAGTTGATTATAAGGTTCCATTTTTGTCAACATGTATATGACTGATTTTCAAGTGACCTTATAAAAGGTTAAAAACACTACTGTTGTTGAACCTTGTTTGACTGTGATGCATTTATGGGAGCTCTTAGTGGGCTAATTCAGTTTTTTTTCCTCGAAATTATTGTCCGTGCTAAGAATTGTAGTTAAAAATCATTCAAGTTTATAAAACTAAATAATTTTATTAATTAAAAATCATTTAAGCTGTCAAGAACACTTTAAAAACATTAATTGTGATTTGATCCCCGCAAGATGAGATTCTTTTTTAAGGGAAAAAAAAAAAGATGAGATTCCTTAGAGCACACGGAGTGGGAAGCTGGTTGCACACGGGTTGGAGGAACCCGCTGGGGAACACCGCCGCCGACCTAGCGGGTTGCCCAACGGGTTGAAATCAACTGGCTTGGCTACCAGCTGCTGGCTCACATCGTTGTTCCAAGAAGTGACCGTTGAACGGTCCAAAAAACTGCAAACGCTCCTCCATTTTAAAATTGCAACGGCTAAAAAAAAAAAAAAAAATTTCCTCTTTATAAACACACAACTTTCACATATTTAACCACAAACAACTAAAATCTTTACCCCAAAATCATCACTTTTATCACAAAATGGATTCATCTTCTTCCTCTTCTTCATATTGTGATCCGCCTTCTCTTTTCGACTCGTCAACGGGAAGCACTTTTAACTTTTTCCAAACGGTTTTAGACGCGTATCAAGACACCGGAAGCTCTACCGACACCCGTAGGTACATTGATCGGGAACGGGTCGAAGCGGGGGAAACACTAATGCGTGACTATTTTGTTGAAGACTCGAAATTCGACGAGTCATTTTTCCGTCATCGTTTTCGCATGAGCCAAAGGTTGTTTCAAGAAGGATACGACGCTCGGGGGAAAAAAAGTTTCACGGCTTTACAGAAATGCACATCGGCGATCAAACAATTGGCGACGGGTGAACCTCCAGACGCGTACGATGAGTATTTATGCATGGCGGAAAGAACATCACGCGAGACCCTCGAGTATTTTTGTGATGCGGTCATTTTTTTATACCAAGCGGAGTTTTTACGTAAGCCAACATCTCACGATGTTGCTCTCATCACACAAGCACACGAAGAAAGACACCACATTCCAGGAATGCTTGGTTCTCTTGATTGTACACACATCGAATGGGCGAGGTGTCCTAGATACTTAAAAGGGCAATACACGAGGGGTGATCATAAGGTGCCGACTATTATGATTGAGTGTGTTGCTTCTCACGACTTATGGATTTGGCACTCGTATTTTGGTCCTGCTGGATCGAACAACGATGTGAACGTTTTGAATCAGTCGCCATTGTTTCAAAACGTGCGTAATGGATCCGCACCAGACACTTCATTTATCGTAAATGGACGACATTACAAGCATGGGTACTACCTTACCGATGGAATCTATCCTAGGTGGGCTACGTTTGTTAAGGCATATCGGCATCCGGTTGAAGAGGACGAAAAGAAGTTCAAAAGACTCCAAGAGGCGGCAAGAAAGGATGTTGAGCGGGTCTTTGGTGTTCTCAAGGGGAAATGGAAGATTTTGGAGCGTCCCCTCCGGTTCACGACAAAACAGAAGATCGGGAAAGTCGTCGCCACATGTACTATATTGCACAACATGATCATAAAAGACGACGGGAGGGCAATATCACAGGTTCGTATTATGGATCCACCTGCCCCTATAGCTTATAACCGGAATGTGCTGCGGGAGATACATGACGAAGAAGTCCATCATCGCCTCCGGTATGATCTGACAGCGCATATATCGGGTTTGGACTTAGCATACCTTGATGACCTAGTGGATCAGCCACCACCGATCGAGACATTGATTTAGGTGTCTTTATGTAGTATTTTATTTTCTAATGATGTCGTTTATGTAGTTTTTTTAATTATGTTTAGGTTTATGTAATGTTTATGTCGTTTATGTAGTTTTTTTTTTTTTTTTTTTTCGTTGTTGAAACTTGCATGAGAAATCACATGTGATTAAACACTAATTTGAATATTCGACTATCTAAACATGTAGTAATAAAATAAACATAACTTTTTCTACAATTTTTTAAAAGTTTCACCTTTTTTTTTTTCTTGAAAACTAGACATTCATAGATTTTCAAACATATATAACACATTATATTTCAAATTTTAGATTAGTTCAGTTAATTCATCAAAGTTGGATAAAACACATAAAATCACATGTGATTTTAACCACACGTGATCTCAATCACATGTGATTTTTACTAAATGTTTTGTTTTCACATGTGATTAGAAGTTTTGTGAGGACCTTGGTTATACACGGTTAAGGTGGTTAAACCTTGTGTCTTTGTGTATGAGATATATTGACTTAATATGATTAAGCACGCGGAATTTGCTTAACCACACTTAGAAGGTTATGTATGATATGGAAATGGAAGAATTATGTTTGTTAGATAACAATGAACAAAGAAAGTATTTCACTAAACGATTCAATATTATTCCAAATAATACGAGTGATCTTGTGTTTTTCACTAGGGTTACAAAACCTTGAATCTTATACTTCTAGATTTGTAATATGTTATTTTTGTTTGTTCTATGTCTTAACAGATATTCACACACATATTCACTAGACTAAGATCTCTTTTATAGTTGCAAAAGATCTTTACAAATTGCTTAAAAGTCTTGACCGACTTACTTGTTTAACTTATGCATATTGGTGTCAGTACATAAGATACAACATGTATCTATGTATACAACTTGTTAACTAAGCACATGGAGTAAGATATTATCTACCGTATATGTTTGACCAAAATACAATAAATATCTTTTCGATCTTATCCTATGAGTCACTGATCAGCAGTACCTTCAACTTGAACTAGCAGTACCTTGATGTACTAGCAGTACCTTGATCATGAACTAGCAGTACCTTCGACTTAGAGTAAATTCTAATACTCTAACTTCAGAATATTTAATTCCCAACAATCCTCCCCTAAACATGTGAATTAATTCAAACATGTTTTCTGAATTAAATGAGGACTTGTGAAGATCTTTCAAACACTTCATGAATCTGAACTATTCTTCTTATTCTGAACTCATCTGCCTTGTTCTTCTTTGACTTCAGCAATATCAAAACATTGTACCAAAAGATGGTGCAATTTCCTTGGATGGAGGAATTGTAAGAGGCAATGATTTCAACAAGTGAAATCATCTATCAGCATGCCTTTGCAAGTGATAAACAAACATAATGAACTGAAATTGAAACTTTTCTTCGTTTGATCTAGATAGAACTTTCTCCTTTAGAAATGCTTCATCCCTTCTAGATATTTGATCTGTTCTAATCATTTTCAACCTCTACATCATCTTGTATGCTCTTGTGTTCTCCTTCCATTTATTGGTTTATTCTTCCTTTTCTGGGAAATTATTTCCTTCTCTGAGATTATAACCTCCCCTGAAGTAAATAACTTTAGTTTCCTCCCCTTGTTTGGAAGATCTCACTATGTACTAAATAACTTCTCTTCATATCACCTGATCTATCAGTTTGAACTTGTTTTCAGACAATATTGTACATGAAGCCATCAATTCCTTAAGAGTTTAAGTTTCTGTCCTCATCACTTCTAGGTGTGTTAACTCCTATGAGAGGTGAATCAGTGGACATTTTGATTCATAGTCCATCAATGAATGGTTTTTCTGAATCCTTGAAAATCCTTTTAAGAAATCATTTAACTTAGTAGTATGTTTATGATTTTTTAGAATTGAAAAATCATACTACATTCAACCATTTTGAAAGAATCAAGTGTGTAACAGACACCTAATCAAAATTTCGGTTTAAAAATAACCTCTGGTTGTGTGAGAACCAATGTATTTCAGTTATTACTAACTGCCTGTGAAAAGATAAATCTATTCAAAAGATTTTCTTGACAGGGTTTCCAGCTCATAGTAATTGTTACCTCCAACACAAGTGTTAGATTCACTTTTACTAGCTGTTATTTCTATCAGATGTCCTTAGACTAACTCATTATACTTGAAAGTATAAAATGATAGAAATTGAGTTGTATCAGTTACTATCTGATCAACTAAGTCATCAATTCAATGTGAAATATCATAACTAGATTTCAAGAAAGAAGTTTTAAGGAGGTTAAATTCCTAAACTCAGTCCATCATAAATCTATTATGGTCAGCAATTTGATAAGAATTCTGCTGTTCCCATTTCACTTGAAATATTCGTTGTGTTCACATATTCATACCTGAAATAGTTAGTCTAAAACCAAAAGAACAATGTACAAAGTACTTGTTTTGCATTAGAATAATCATAAAACCAACTGTATGAATAACACAATTCAAATTTTGATATATTAGCAGTACCTTATAAATCCAGCAGTACCAACAAAAATTTATGTACAAAAACACATCATATTGAAAATTTAAAGATTAAGCATTCCAATACTTGCTATTAAGTACTGAAACCTTGAAACATCAAAAGCTTTTGTTAACAGATCTGCAAAATTATGCTCTGAAGCAATTTTAAGAACTTGAATTAATCTTTTCTCATTGCAATCTCTTATAAAGTGATGTCTAATTTCAATGTGTTTTGTTTTAGAGTGTTGTACCGGATTTTTAATAATACAAATTGTACTATTATTATCAATATAAATAACAGTGTTTAAGAAATTGTACCCATAATCAAGAAGTTGGTTTTGAAGCCATAGAACCTGACTAGAGCAACTTGCAGCAGCTATATATTCAGCTTCAGTTGTTGAATTTGCCACACTTGTTTGCTTCTTACACTGCCATGAGACAAGTCTACACCCAAGGAATTGACATCCTCCAGTTGTTGACTTTCTGTCTAAGCTAGCACCAGCATAATCACTATCCGAATATGCCACCAAGTCAAAAGGAGATTCTCTAGAATACCATATACCCAACCTTGGTTGACCTTTAAGATATCTAAAAATTCTCTTGACTGCAATTAAATGAGAAACCTTTGGAGTAACTTGAAATCTTGCACATACACAAACAGGAAACATGATATCAGGTCTAGATGATGTAAGATACATCAAGGAGCCTATCATAGATCTGTAACTGTGTACATCTACATTTTCTCCATCTTCATCTTTCAGAAGGTGCTTCTCTGGGTCCATTGGTGTGCTTGCAATTTTTGAATCAGCAAATTGAAATTTTCTAAGTATCTCTGCAACATATTTGTCTTGACTAATAAATATGCCTTCAGATGATTGCTTAACTTGCAAACCCAAAAAGAATGTAAGTTCTCCCATAGAACTCATTTGAAACTTATCTTTCATAATCTTCTCAAATTCTAAACACATTTCCTTCCTTGTAGATCCAAAGATAATGTCATCCACATACACCTGCACTAACAGAAGATCCTTCTTGTGCTGTTTGATGAAAAGTGTCTGATCAATCTTTCCTCTTTGAAATCCATTTTCTAATAAGTAGGAAGCAAGTGTTGCATACCAAGCTCTTGGTGCCTGATGAAGGCCATAGAGAGCTTTCACTACTCTATACACTTTGTTTGGATGTAATGGATCAATGAAACCAGGAGGTTGTGAAACATACACCTCTCTTCCAATTTCACCATATAAAAATGCGCTTTTAACATCCATTTGGTAGACTGTGAAGCCTAAAAATGAAGCATAAGCTAGAAACAGCCTAATTGCCTCAATCCTTGCTACTGGAGCATAAACTTCATCATAATCTATTCCTTCTTCTTGTGTGTACCCTTGTGCTACTAGTCTAGCCTTATTCTTGATCACAATTCCTCTTTCATCCCTTTTGTTCTTAAAAACCCATCTAGTGCCAATTACCTTTTCATTCCTAGGTAAATCTGCTAGCACCCAAACCTTTTGAATCTTGAACTGAAGAAGCTCTTCTTGCATAGCCTCTACCCAGCTTGAATCATCTAGGGCTGTAAGAATATTCTTTGGTTCCTTTTGAGAGAGAAAACATACAAATAAACATGAGTTTGAAAGTTCATGTTGTTTTGAAGCATAAAGGGCATCAAGAATCCCTTGTTGGTCTGAAGAAACCAATTGTCTTCTTGTCTTCACACCAGATTGTATATCTCCAATCACATTATCCAGGGAGTGAACTTTGTGAATTCTTGTGTGTGATGTAGAAAGAACATGATAAAATGGTGAAAGATTAGTCAAATCCACTTCATCTTCTTGGAACTCTGCATCTTTTGAGTTTGAAGGACCAACAGGACCTTCAACTGAACTAACGGTTCCTTCAAATGAACTACCAGTACCTTGAGAAGTATTAACAGTACCTTGCTCTGTCTCAGCAGTACCATCAATATTGAACATATTGAGTTGTTCCTTTGTTCCAACATCTTTTCTTTGAGCCTCAACATCTTCTTTTGCTTTACCATAAGAAGATTCATCATTGTTTGAAGCTAAATCCACACTGGTACTTGACCATAATGGCATAATGACATCAGATTGATCTTTATCTAACTCCACCTCATTTGTTGCTTGTGAACCTGAAAAATTATTAGTTTCTGCAACAACAGGTAAATAATTCATAGAGTTTGTTAGATAATCAAGATCAAATATCCATTTGGGTCCTTGACCTACTACATTGGATTTGTTTTCCTGAAACTCCACATGTAGTTCTTCTTGAACTTTCTCAGTTCTTAAGTTGTAAACTCTAAAAGCTTTGCTAACAAGAGAATATCCAACTAAGAAACCTTCATCTGCTTTACCATAGAATTTTCCTAAATGGTCTAAGGTATTGAGAATGGTCACATGACATCCAAAAGGTCTAAGAAATCCTATTGCAGGAGTTCTACCATTAAAGAGTTCATATGATGTCTTATTGTGAGGCTGCACAACTAAAACTCTATTTTGAACATAGCAAGCAGTGCTAATCGCCTCTGCCCAAAAGATTATAGGTAGCTTAGAATCAGCTAACATTGTTCTAGCAGCTTCAATTAGTGTTCTATTCTTTCTTTCAACCACTCCATTCTGTTGTGGTGTTCTAGCAACACTATATTCTCTCCTAATACCTTTTTCTTTGCAGAAATCATCCATAACTCTATTTCTAAACTCTGTCCCATTATCACTCCTAATGACTTTTACTTTCTTGCTTACTTGGTTTTCTATCAGTGTAATGAATTCCTTAAGAATGCTTGATGTCTCATCCTTAGTGGCTAAAAAGAAAACCCATGTAAATCTGCTATAGTCATCAGTTATAACAAGACAATATTTTTTATGTTGTATACTCCTTACTGAAACTGGTCCAAATAAGTCCATATGCAGCATAAACAATGACTGATTGATAGAGTTAAAAATTTTGGGCTTACAAGTGGCTTTGTGTTGTTTGCCTTTTAGACAAGCAATGCATGTTTGATCATTTTCAAATCTTTTGTGAGGTAAACCTCTTACCAAACCATTCTTAACAATTTTATTTATGGTTTTGAAGTTAATATGACCAAGCCTTCTATGCCATAACATTGATTCATCTAATGTGGCCTTTGATACAAGACAAGTTAAATCTTCTTTAGGAATGATGTTCTTCATATCAACACTATACATATTGGCCTTTCTAGGAATTCTAAGAAGTACTTGATTTTCATCAGGCATCTTAAAATCCTTAGATAGAACAAGACATTCAGTGTCAGTAAAAAGTACATTATTCTTTTTGTCACACATTTGTGAAAAACTAAAAAGATTATACTTTAACTCTTGTACATAGTACACATTTTCAAAATCTAAATTTCCGGTTTTAATAGTACCTTTACCAGAAATTTTGCCACGAAAACCACCTCCAAAGGTAACATATCCTCCATTGAATTCTTGAAAGTCTGAAAGATAAGACATGTTGCCTGTCATGTGATTGGAACATCCACTATCTGAGTATCCTTGATCTTGATGATCAATAGAATGTCCCTGCACACAAATAAGAAAGTTAGTTTTCTTTGGGGATCCAAGCCATTACTGACTTGAATCTGCTTCTTGCATCAATATAGTTTAATCTTTTAAGGACTGTTGATGCAACATTGGATTTTTGAATCCAACATGCTGAGGCCTTAACAGCATTTGCCCTATTACCCTTAGCAGCAGAGTGAATAACATGTTTAGCAGAGTCTGCTAACTTCGAATTCACACCCTTTGGTTTCCAAATTTGTTTGTGGACCACTGCTTTTGTTTGAATGGGTCTTAGAACAGTTTTAGATGCATGTATGAAAGTTGTTTTTGCATCCTTAGCTGTTGATTTTGGGTTAACAGTCATCAAAGGTCTAACAGTACCTTTAGATTTACCAGTACCTTTAATTTGAACTGGCAGTACTTTGTTAACAGGACCTTTTTGTCTGTCAGGACCTTTGAGTCCAGACTTGTTTGAGACTGTTCTGGGTTTAGTTCTATGAGTATTAGAGTGAAAGAGAGTTTGAGGAGTTTGCCTTTTGTGATTCACTCTATGGTTTTCATACCCAGTAACCCTTTGGTTGCAGAAAGCTGCAAGATGGTCAAAACTACCACATGTATAACAAGCTTTATTATAAAATGCAAAGTCATCACCTAATTGGTTAGACTTGAGGTTGTTCCAATTCCTTTGGTTACCTCTGGGCTTGTTTGTAGTTCTATATTGTTCACAATATCTAACTGGTTTCCTAACAGTCTTAACATTTGACTTAGGCCTGTTAGTGTTGTGATTGACTATCTTAGGAATACTTGTTCCTACTTTCTTAACCAAGACAGGTTTAGACATAACCTGTTCTTCTTCACTATCACTATCAGTTGTACAATCTTCAACAACTATAGCATCTCCTTTTTTAACAAAGGACACCTTGTCCTGATAAGATAAAGTTTTATCTAAACTTTTACTTACCTTTTCTATCTTTGGAGATTTAGTGACCTTAGAACCATATTCCATGATTGGTTCTTGAAACTCAGGTAACCCTGTGTGTGCTAAATCAATACCTGGAGGTGAATGAACACCTTTGTATGGTGGGGGTACAGACTTAAATCCAACACCAGAATTAACCTTATCAATAACTTGGGCTTCCCAAAGCTTATTGAATCCTTCTGAGGAATGTGCTAAAACATCCACAGAAACATTTACATTTTCTCTTTCATTTTTGTGTTTAGCTAATGAATCATTCAACTCAACAATACACTCATCTCTGATCTTAATGTCATTTTTTAGTATATTGATGTCATCAGCAAAATGAATTTCATTATTTTTAAAATGTAAGACTTGTTTTTCTAAAACAGCTAGACCTCTTTTGTGATTAGCCAAATTAAAAAGAGAGTTAAGTAGCTCTTCTTTATGAGCTTCAAATCTCTTATTAAGGTCTTCATAAGCTTTAAGATTAGGACATGATTCAGTACAAGATGTAATATTGTTTACCTCTGAATCAGAATGGGCCATTAGAGCAAATTCATTGGCCAAAAGAGCAGCATTTGGTGGTGCATCCTCTTCAATAGCCATAAAGCTCCAATCATAACCAATACCATCAATAGCCAACATAGCCTTTGGCTCTTCAACAGTAACTTCCTTTTTCCTATCTTGCTTATACCATGTGTTTCTATTCTCTTGCTTTCTTGGGCTTCTACATTCCTTAGCAAAGTGTCCTAACCTATGACAGTTGAAACACTCCACTTTCTTCTTATCAAACCCTGCAGTATCATTACCATTTATGGTAATTTGCTTCCCAGTTCTTTGCCAATGCTTCTTGGCCCTCATGCTGAGCAAAGCAACCTGCCATTTGATGTCCATCTCTTCCAAATCATCACTATCAACCTGCTCTAGGTCTTCATGATTTAGAGGAGAACCACTAGACTGACTAGATATAAATACATAGAATGCTGGATCACCAAGTCCTGCAACAGTCTTGTTTGCACTAGTAGAAGGACCACCATTTGTAGCATTAGAAACACCTTCAACTTCTTCTACCTCTTCAGCCTTACCAATACTAGGAGATGACAAAAGTGCCACGTTCCCAGAACTAGTACCATAAGTTCCAGACTTTCTAAGACTTTGTTCAACAATTTTGAAGTTGTTGTACAAATCATTGAGCTTCATTGTTTCAATGTCTGGTTTGTTCATCCAGACAATAACATGAGTGTGGAACTCATCAGGTAGACTTCTTAAAAACTTCATGTTGAGATCTTCCTTCTCTGTCTCAACACCCAACACAGCTAACTGACTGACAAGCTTATGTAATCTTGAGAATAGCTTATCAAGAGACTCATTACTAAAAGCAGTAAAGTTTTCAAATTGTTGCTTTAGTAGTGTCTTCTGTGTCTTTTTGGTAGTTTCATTACCACCAAAATATGCACAAATCTCTTCAAAAAGAGTTTTTGTATCAAGATACTTGTTGAATGATAGCATCTGCTCACCAGGAATGGTCATGAGCAACAAATTTCTTGCTTTCTGATCATTTCTCTTCAGTATCTTCTCTTCATTTGACACTGGTCCAGTATTTCTTTTTCTACTTGTTTTACCTTCTAGGACAACCTCTGAGTAGCTTGGTGAAAAGGAATCACCATATATAATTATATCCCAAAGAGTATAATCTTGGACCATGAAATATTGCTCAATTCTCATCCTCCATAACTCAAACTCATTGGGTTTGATTATGGGCAACTTTGCAGCAACATTTGTTTGAACATCATGAGCTTCCATTTTAGCTTCTTCTAATTCAAATATATCAACCTCTAGCTCTGATACCAACTGTGAGGACCTTGGTTATACACGGTTAAGGTGGTTAAACCTTGTGTCTTTGTGTATGAGATATATTGACTTAATATGATTAAGCACGCGGAATTTGCTTAACCACACTTAGAAGGTTATGTATGATATGGAAATGGAAGAATTATGTTTGTTAGATAACAATGAACAAAGAAAGTATTTCACTAAACGATTCAATATTATTCCAAATAATACGAGTGATCTTGTGTTTTTCACTAGGGTTACAAAACCTTGAATCTTATACTTCTAGATTTGTAATATGTTATTTTTGTTTGTTCTATGTCTTAACAGATATTCACACACATATTCACTAGACTAAGATCTCTTTTATAGTTGCAAAAGATCTTTACAAATTGCTTAAAAGTCTTGACCGACTTACTTGTTTAACTTATTCATATTGGTGTCAGTACATAAGATACAACATGTATCTATGTATACAACTTGTTAACTAAGCACATGGAGTAAGATATTATCTACCGTATATGTTTGACCAAAATACAATAAATATCTTTTCGATCTTATCCAATGAGTCACTGATCAGCAGTACCTTCAACTTGAACTAGCAGTACCTTGATGTACTAGCAGTACCTTGATCATGAACTAGCAGTACCTTGATGTACTAGCAGTACCTTTGACTTAGAGTAATTTCTAATACTCTAACTTCAGAATATTTAATTCCCAACAAGTTTCACGAATGAACTGCTAATTAGGGGAAAAATCTTTGATTTATAGACGAATAACTAGACATTCATAATCTATAATTCGAATACAGTGTGTGATATATGGTTGGAAAGCCATGAATATATGTTTTTCAATTGCAAAAATGGGAAAAGTCTTTGATTTATAGACAAATAATTATGTCAATTTTAGTACAGATGTTTTGTGTTTGAACTTCGATATTAGTGTAAAATCACAAGTGATATGTCATGCTAATTAGGGGTGAGCAAAACCGACCGACTCCCGAATCCTGTCCCGAAACCGAACCGATCTCAAACGGGTCGGGACTCGGTTTGTGTTTTCCGTTTTGTCGGGATTCGGGATAGTCGGGATCAGGTCGGGACGGGCCAAAAACCAAAAAACAACAAACAAAACCGATCAAACCGACCGATCCCGTCCCGTCCCGACTGTCCCGAAACCAAACCGAGCTTAATCGGGTCGGGACTCGGTTTGTGTTTTCCGGCTTGTCGGGATTCGGGATAGTCGGGATTGGGTCGGGAGCGGCCTGATGCTCAGCCCTAATGCTAATTTCAATACTGAAAAAAAAGGGTTTGTCTAAACTAATATGAAAGCGCCTATCTATAGAAAGATAATTAAATGCTCGTGGTAACGGTATAATTTGTTTTGTCTAACGATTAAATGTTCATGAGATATTTAAGTTATAAAAATGGGTGTAATTGAATTTTTAGTTTAAATATTAATTCATCACCTCATTTTTTTTTCAACTGAAAAATGATTGCCTAAAATTTGTCCACTGATATGTTAAAAACTTTGATATGTAAAATAACTCTGCTCTTAACAATAAAGGCAGACTTCAATATTTTGCTGAATATTATGCCCTAAAATAATACCAAGAATTATGCTGATAATAAAGGTAGATAATATTGTTAGTGATAATCAATCCGCGTTTATTTCGGGTCGTAGTATATCGGACAATATTTTTGTTACTCAAGAATTAATGCACAATTATCATTTGAATAGAGGGCCTCCTAAATGGCATTTAAGATTGATATTCAAAAAGCCTATATAACGTCAATTGGAAATTTCTTAAAGACATTCTTTGGGGCTTTGGTTTTCATCCGAATATAGTAAACTGGATCATGAGCTGGGTAGCCCGCGCGTTGCGGTGGGGTGAATTGCCATTAGTTTTTTTGTAGCCATGTTGTCCAAAAGAATTTAGCAATTCAAACCCTTCAATGAATTATTGGTCAATATTAATTTATAAGAAATTTCAGAAATTTAAAAATTCCTTAAAAAAAAAAAAAAAAAAAAAAAAAAAAAAAAAAAACTTTGAGGTCACAGCGCAAGCTTCATCCCATCCTAATCTTTCGTCATCCATTAGCAATCTCATCAGTTCCGCACGTGTTAAATCTGACAATAATGTCCTGAAAAGATTAAAAAATAGGGAATCCATGCACATCTAGTAAAACCAACCTAAAGTTTTATATGTTTATGATTCCAGGTTGTAGCTTATCACATACTTTGAAGTATGAATGAAGCTTAAGCACATATTATGATTTCCTGTTATGGAAGAAGAATGCCAATAGTTACCTGATGTTAAACGCTTCTTTAAGTTGTCCTTTGTTATCGAATGGAATAACCTGAAATAAAAAGTAACATCAGATGTATTGTAATGTCTAAAGGACCTCTAAAGTTGAAAATATATAAAAGTTACATCAAGTGCAACTACCTTGAATAGTCCATCATACAGATGGAGTCCAATGAGTCTGCAATCAGGGTCAATTATGCCTATCTACAAAGCCAAAGAGGTGGGAAAGATAAGACATTAGAAAAATGAAAACTTGGATTATTGTATTCAAACAGCTTAATATGTACCAGGTCATTGTCTGTAGGTCTGCCTATGTGATCTGAGACATCACCCATCGCTCTAAAAAGGCAGAAATTTCAAGGCATTAACAGGAACACTAATGCTTTATGAACTTTTCTAAATTGACACCTCAAATTTTTTTATTTTTTTATTTTTTTTTAATTTTTATTTTTTATTATTATTTTTTTAAGTTGAGTAATTGGGTTTTCCGGAGGGAGACGTTTTTGAATAGCGAAATAGGTATTCCGCTTTAGGTATAAGATATACATATTTTTTGTATATTTGTAGAAGAATGAATAATAAAGATGTAGAAGTGAAAATGAAATATTGAGTAAACGATTGAAAAGTAAAGAATCCTGCAGACACATGAAACTGAAATACCATAGAATCAATCGGGTCGTTGGTCGATTTTCTCAAATCAACTACACAGAATCCCGTTGGGATAGCCTTTGCACTGTACCAATAAGTCATCAGTATGAGGTCCAATTGCACATAAAATAATTCTAAGTTGATACAAATGCCAAGTAATTCAAATATAAGAGTTTTAAAGAAAATATCATAGACAATCAATCATTTTAGTTTAGCAACTTGTCGACTTATATAAACAAAATACTTATATAGCTATTATTCTAAAAGCGTAACCCAAATGACGAAATTACATTAAAACAGCCGGTTTCATGTTTAACTTTATCTTATAACCCAATAAGACTTCATATGGTAATCCTAATACGCGAATTTGCATTATGGGGGTCCAATGATACTCATGTATAAAAACTGTGGCATTTAAGCAGATGAGAAAATCACATGTCAAATAAGTTTTATATAATGAAGCAACAAAGATGCAAGATTAAGACAGGAAAAAACACATGGTTAAAGTATTATAATGAAATACATATTACACAATAGTAACTTTGCAGGCAAGATATCTATAAAGATTCTAAGGTGTGTTTCATCTTTATATATGTCATTCTTAACATACTGATGTTAATAAATCTCTATATATATTTCCAAAAACCCAAATAAGAATATGGTTAAATTATAAGTGAAATAGTCAGCATTTCCTTTTTATAATCTAATTAAAAAAGTTTGAACATACAATTAAAGGAATGAGTAAAAACATACCTATTGGGAAAATGGATGTGTTGATCTCAAAATTGAGCTGTTGAGGTGTCGAGGAAACAGAAACGGAGCACCAAGATTGCCAAATGGCCTTCTATGTTTAACAACAACACTTGCTTCTGTCCTTCAAGATTATCACTCAAATAAGTTATGTTAGCACCGATGCATCCGTCGAAGTGCGTTTTCATTTTTTCAGTTATATTATGTGATGGTTAATTGCATACTAAATGTATAAAGATTTTGATTTAGTTAAAGTTACCTGGAATACCGATTAATGATACTTCAGGACCTGCCCCAGCTCTAGGATGATTCAACATAGGGTTCATCTCTGTTCTTATTTCCTATTCAAGTGAAGGTCAACATAAGTCAAACATATATATCAATATGAATCTCGGAATTGGCACATTTGAGCTCAATATATGCATAGCGTGAGTACTGACCGGTGCAGAGCCGGGAAGTTGTTGGTTCTGACCTTGGATTTGAGGCGACATAATAGCGGCATTACCATGCAGAACTTGCCTGAAAAACAGCAAGGACTTGTAACTTTCAATTAAGCGCATAAAACTGAAGACATTCTAGACAACTGCTTTAACAGAATTTTATTAACCACTTCCCAGTAATTATTTCATAATATTCAACACCACTCTCAAAAGTGTAATTACCAAAGGAATAAAAGATGTATTTTTCAACTGAGATTACGTGAAAAGGTGTCTAAAATAAACAACTATATAAAAAACATTACCCTGAAGGTTGAATAGCTGCTGCAGCAGATTTCAAAATTGATGCTTGGTCCAGAATTTCTCCAATTCCGTTAAAGGCTTCTTCCATTGATTTAGTATTTCTTTGGAAACAATCTTTTGGCAAATTTTGGGTACTATTTCCCTTTTGCATTGTGGGTTAGGACATGTTACGGTGGTTTTGTTTTCTTTGATCTTGGATTCAACGTGTTTGCCAATGCAATCAGAGCAGATAAGATGGTGGCAAACATTTTTGTTTTGAAACATGTCTGATTCGGTCTTTGTTTCCATGAAAATGTCACAGTAGTAATCAGGTAATTCGGTAGACGACTCCGATGTCTCATCTGGCGGAACAAACATAAAAATATATATAAACATCAGGAACACATAAATAGGAACTTAAACCAATTCAAGTAGATCTAAATATATCGAAAACCAAAATGCAATTAAACAAATTAAAAGTGCAGCAAGCAACCATATAATATATACATGATCAAACTTAATATGGACGTATGTTACTGAATGACAATGAAGCAACTCATGAACATTTCATAGTTATAGAGCATACTAAAAAAAGGCCTTGAGCTTACCCGATGACAAAGAAAAAGTGTCCATCAATGTGCCAAGATTGCGCGGTATCTTCTGAACTATCAGAAACAATTTCAGCAGACGATCAAAAATCAACAGCCAATGACAGAAGTTTAACTGTGAGCATGTTGTCACTGACCCCATAAGAGTTTGAAACTTCATGCTTGTGTCTATAACGGGTTATACTTTTCTGATGATTAAAAGTATAAGCTGTCGATGTAACAACCAAAACAGCCTACTCAATCCACCCCCTGAACCCACACGATGAACCACCCCCCTGAACCCACCTGCTGAACTAATCCCTGAACACACCCCTGTACACAGCTCCTGAACACATTCCCATGAACCCATCCATTGAGCCAACCCTGAACACACCCGTGTACACAGCTCCTGAACACATCCCCCTGAAACCGAACCAACAGAAAACCATATTTTAATCATATGAAAATTCTTCAGAGAAGAACAAACAAAAAGGAATAGGAGGAAAAATATAATCTAACAGTTAGGGGTGTTTGGGTAAGCTTATTTAAGGGTCTTGCTTGTTTAATGCATTATTTAAAAGCTGAAAAGCCATTTTAAGTGTATGGATAAGAATCATGCAAAAATATTTTGACTGTGGTCATTCTATATGGCAATATTAATTAGATTTAAACCTTAACCCATAATCACAGAATCAGCTCTTCCTAGTGTGAGCATAAAGGGCAATCCGATGAGGTTTAGTTAGAATGAAGATGTGATATAGAGAATAAAAAAATACAGAATGATGATCTTCTTTATTGCACTTAAAGCTATGACAATAAATCATGTGTGAAGTAGGGTCATTGTTCCATAGGTATTCTTCCATTTTAAAGTGTACCAAGTACAACAATGTAAGATAACGGGTCGAGTTATAATATTGATAACAAATAATCTGCAACACGTTGTTAGATACGTATGATGTTGAAAATTACCATAAAATGGGTGTGTCAAAAGTACCCAGAGATGTATGCCGGTGGTGATTCTCCACTTGTAGGCCTTGCATTACACAAATGTGAAAGAACTTTGCTTTAACTGACCTGCATTACACAAATGTGAAAGAAAGCAATATTCAAAAATTTATTTAATCAAGCAAGACATAATCATCATAATCATAGAAAATCAACCTTACATCTTATATGTGATCAACCTCCTGCATTACACAAATGTGAAAGAACTTTGCTTTAACTGACCTGCTTAAACTGACCTGCATTACACAAATGGTGATCAACCTCCTGCCTTTCGGTTCAAAAGATATTTAATCATATAAAAACCCCTAAAAATATGAACATATTCAAAAATTTATACTAATGGAAAAACCTTACATCTTATATGTGAAATTATTGTATAAAAATTAGGGTTAGTACCTACCTCACAATTACAAAGTGGTGGTTCTTCAATCTTCAATTTGGCCTACTAAATCAAAACCCATATCAAAAAAACAAACAAAAAACTCATAATTGGATAAAAAAGAAAACACCTTTTTTTTAAAGATAAAAACATCAACCGGATTAAAATAAAGAAAATATCTTACCTTTGGAAGAACTATTGTTTTTAAAATCATCATCTTCTTGATGACCCCTTTTGGTTGATTTCATTTTTTTTCCCTAATTTTTTAGTAACGGATTTTTTTAGGTGATGATTCAGGCCCTGTTTTTTTGTTGTGTATTGATAGAAGATTATTTAGATTCATTTCGAGTGAAGAAGAGGATGATTAGGAGAAGGAGCGAATGACTGGAGATGGCAGTCTCATTAGGAAAGTGAAGGATCTAGATTATAGTGGAAGTGCAATGTGGATTTTCTGCTACTGCTTAATGGGTTGGGCTGCAAGTCATGGGCCAACTGTAGATGTACTGTTTTGTCCTGTAGATCAACTGTAGCAACACTGTTGCGAACTGTAGATAATTTCTGACCTTTTAATATATTAGATAGATAATTGGATCATGACATGTGTCACGAGCACTTATTTTTCTATACGCGTGAATGGTGAGTTACACAGTTATTTTAAAGGTCGTATAGGGTTACGTGAAGGTGACCCTATGTCGCCATATCTTTTTACGTTGGTTATGGAGATTCTTACTCTTTTAGTAAGATGTAAAGTTCATGAAAAGGGGGGTTTTGAGTATCATAATCGATGTCAGAATCAAAAATTAATTAACGTGTGTCTCGCTGATGATTTTATTATGTTTGCTCGTGGACATGTAATTCGGTTAGAGTCATTGTGGAGGCTTTAGAGGAGTTCAATGGTGTGCCGAGGTTGGTTCCTAGCATTCCTAAGAGCACCGCGTTTTTCTGCAATGTTTCTAGCCATGTAAAGAATTCTATTCTGCAACTAATTCCGTTCGAAGAAAGTACGCTTCCTATTAAATATCTGGGAGTTCCTTTTATCTCGTCTAGGCTTCTTTATAAGGATTGCAAACTTCTTGTTGAGAGAGTCCAAAATAGGATAGGGGATGCAAAAATAAAGGCCTGTCGTTTGCGGGTAGATTGCAACTTATTATTTCTGTGTAGTCATCTTTTATTTGGCGTCGGTTTTTATATTACCCGCTGGAATCATCCATGATATTGAACAACTAATGAATGGTTTCTTATGGTGTCATGGAGATATCAGAAAAGGTAAAGTTAAAGTGGCGTGGCACTCAATTTGCTTCTCAAAACAAGAAGGTCGTTTAGGCATTCATAAGCTTGAAACTTTTAACGTTGCATTAATGGCGTCTCATATTTAGAACATCTTAACATGTAAAGAATTTATGTGGGTTATGTTAATACAAATAGCGTCTCAAAAACGTTATTTATATTCTTTGATCTTTCATTAGTTTTGTTAATGACAAATAAAAGGAATATCTTTTAGCAAATAATAAATACTAGCTTAAGTCTCTTAAGTACACATTTTACACTTCACATATTAACTAAGAATTACAAGTTTAGTAACTTGTTTCCTTAAAAGGAAACTTTAATTCTAAAACCATTCCATGACATCATTGCATGCATCACATACAATATCTTTGATATATCTTGGTTAGATTTGCAAGATACATAGTTGACATTTGAAGATCTTGGATGATTTGGTAAGATACAACTAAGATATGTTAAGAGACAACTAAACCTTAGCTGTCACGTCCCACGGATCCAAATCACATAAATGACGGATCCCTTGTAAGGGATCCGTGGGATCCGTGAGCTGAAGATCAGCTTGCCTATAAATAGGAAGCTGATCATTTGGCTCTCTCATCACTCATATAGCTTTAACACACATATTCATTCAGTACATATCTTACTAACATCATTCATAGTTGCATTTCACTTTGATCTTTCATTTTGTAGAAAAGAGATCAAGCATTCAAGGATCTACAGAACCGTAATCCTTTAGTTGCATTACTGTGTGATATTGTAGTTTGTTTCACACATCATATCTTTCATTTGTAATCAGTGAGTGTGGTTAGTGCTTTAGTCCTTAAAGCACAAAGAGTGTTGGGAGTAGTTGTACCCGTGTAAAGAACTCGACATCTAGCTTAGTGTCGGTAAAGTAAATAGGCGACGTCAGGTTGGTTCTACCTTGTGAAAGAACCCAGTGTTTAGCTTAGTACCGGAAAAGGAAGTAAGCGACGTGTAAAGGTTTTCTCCGCCTAGAAAAGGAGTTTGTTTCTTAGTGAAAGATAAACTCTCGAGTAGGAAACTCGGGGAGTGGAGTAGGGCAAGGAAGAGAGTCCTTGTAGCCGAACCACTATAAACAACAGTGTCGTGTGGTTTGATCTTTCCTCTCTTTATCTTTTGTTTACATTGTGTGATTATTTATTTGTGATTGTTTCCTTTGAAATTAACATATAGTAACAAAGCAAATAAAACTTTAAAACGGTAAAAAACTATTCAACCCCCCTTCTAGTTTTCCACAATTGGCATCAAGAGCTACGTTACTTAAGATCTTTAAAATATATTGTATTTTAAAACTTAAAACGATCCATGGATTTTGAAAACTTTAAAGAAGGGCAATCTATGCAGAGACCACCTCTATTTGAACCAAATTGTTTTATTTATTGGAAAAATCGCTTTGAGACTTATGTAAAGTCAAAGGACATATATCTATGGTATATTATAGTTGATGGTGATTACAAACCTATTAGTAATAATATTTCGGGTGGTCGGGATGAAGGAGTTTCTCTTACTCGTCACAGTGATGAGCAAAAGAAACTAATTGCTAAAAATAATCAAGCCAAAATGATGCTTTATAATGCCTTACCTAAGAAAGAATATGAAAGAGTTTTTATGTGTAAAATGGCTAAGGATATTTGGCAATCTCTTATTATCACACATCAAGGGAACTCACAAGTAAAAGATAACAAAATTGATCTCCTTGTCCAACAATACGAACAATTTGTTATCTCTGAAGATGAGACCATTTATAGTGCGTTTGCTAAGTTTAATACTATTATTACATCACTTAAAGCACTTGATGAATCTTTTTCTAGTAAGAATTTTGTCAGGAAATTTCTAAGAGCACTCCATCCGAAATGGAAAGCAAAGGTGACAGCCATTGAAGAATCTAAAGATCTCTCAAGCATGACACTGGATGAGCTCATAGGAAACCTTAAAGTTCACGAAATGATTATGGAAAAAGACTCGGAAATTGTCAAAGGCAAAAAGGAGAAGATTAAGTCTATTGCCTTGAAAGCCAAAGTCGAGTCAAGTGATGATGATGAGTCTTGTTCAAACAGTGATGATGAAGAGTATGCCATGGCCGTGAGGGATTTCAAGAAATTCTTCAGGAGACGAGGAAAGTTTGTAAAACCACCTCGTGATGAAAAGAAATCCTCTCGGAGAGATCGTGACGATAAGAAAGGTAAGGTTGATAGGAAATGCTATAGGTGTGGTGACTCCAGTCACTTAATAGGAGAATGTCCAAAGCCTCCAAAGACCAAGTCTCAAAGAGCCTTCGTTAGTGGAGCTTGGAGCGATAGTGAAGGAGATGATGATGATGAGCCTAAGAACAACGAAATGGCACTTATGGCTAATGACACAGAAGAGGTACATTCTGATTCATACTCCTCTATAGATGATGAAACCTTAGAAGTAGAATATAACAAACTGTGTGACGTTACTTTGAAAATCATAAACAAAAACAAGTTTTTGAAAACAAAGACAAAACTTTTAGAAAATGAAGTATTTTGGCTTAAAGAAAAAGCAATACGAATTGAAAAAGGTAAAAATAGTAAAGAAACGTGTGTGTCTTGTCAAGAACTAAAACTTGAATTAGAAACCTTAAGAACCACACAGGAAGATTTAATCAAACAAAATTCAAAGTTTAAAAGGTTTGATAAAAACATAAGTTGTGCAGATGAAATAATGAAAATGCAAAAGCTACCTCATGATAAAACAGGACTAGGCTTTATGAAACTAGGAACCTTAAGTGATTATAAGGAACAGACTGTGAATAAAACTAATTCAACCAAGTTGGACACTCACGGATCCGACGGATCCAAAAATTTGGATCCGCCAAGTGTATCCAAAGGATCCACGAGTACAGAAGTTGAACAAAAGGTTCACAAAGTCGACCGTTCCGAGTTTGTTAAAGTTACTAAGAAACCTAACAGTAGTATAAATAATAATAAACATAAACCAGCAGTATCTTTAGGAAGAGGACAAGCTAGAAATGAATATAGAGTTAAAACGGATCAACAGAGACCTCAAATGAGTTTTCCCAAACACCCCTTTCCAAAGAGTATAGTTAATCCACAACATACTTATCAAAATAATTGGAACCAAAACATACCTAGAAACTTTCATGGTCCTAATTATATGTCATGGAACAATTGTCCACCATTTACATACATAAACCATGATAATGTCATGTTTAACCCTAACGGACCCATGAGATATTGGGGACCAAATGCTTGTGTCTTTTATGAACTTAGGTATGCTTGAAAGTTGATCTTGAACCTGATGAGTGGATCAAAGATAGTGGGTGCTCAAGACACATGACGGGAAACAAAAATCTTTTCTCAACCTATCAAGTGTATGACGGAGGTAATGTCACATTCGGTAGCAAGCTTAAAAGTAAAATCATCGGAAAAGGTACAATCTCTCATGACTCTCTATCTATTGATGATGTTGCTCATGTAGATAATTTAGGATTTAATTTACTTAGTATAAGTCAATTATGCCGCAAAAAGTATAACGTCCTTTTCAGTGAAAATGGAAGTAAAATACTTAAAGATGGCATAACCGTAGGAAAAGGTGTTTTAAAGAATAATGTCTATGTTATGAAATTAGATAAAACACCTAAAGATAAGTTATGTCTTACCTCCTTGGACGAAAACTCAACTCTATGGCATCGACGCTTAGGTCATGCTAATATGAGGCTTATTCAATCTTTGTCATCCAAAGAATTCGTTAGGAACCTACCCAAGTTGAAATATGACCAACACTTTTGTGATGCTTGCAAAATTGGGAAACAAGTACATAATAGCCATAAGGCTAAAAACATGGTATCTACATCTAGATGCCTAGAATTATTACACATGGATTTGTTTGGCCCGTCGGCAATACAAAGTTATGGAGGAAATTTTTACACTTTAGTCATAGTAGATGATTACTCTAGATATACATGGACAAAGTTTTTGAAAACTAAAAATGAGGCATTCGACAAATTTGAAATTCTAAGCAAGAAAATTCAAAATCAAATAGGAAGTAATATAGTATCTATTAGAACTGACCATGGTCGAGAATTTGACAATGAAATTCAATTTGGAAATTTTTGTGATAATAATGGAATAACTCATAATTTCTCGGCTCCTCGTACACCTCAATCTAATGGTGTAGTAGAACGTAAAAATAGAACAATTCAAGAAATGAGTAGAACTATGTTAAATGAACAAAACATACCACAAAAGTTTTGGTGTCACACTGTAGATACTTCTACATATATCCTAAATAGAGTTTTTATTAGACAATTTTTAAATAAAACTCCTTATGAAATTTATCGAGGCAAAAAGCCTACATTAGGATATTTTAGAGTTTTTGGAAGCAAGTGCTTCATTTTAAACACAAAGGAATATCTCACTAAGTTCGACCCAAAGTCGTATGAAGGTGTATTTCTTGGGTACTCACAAAACAGTAAAGCATACATTATATTAAACAAGGAAACATCAAGAGTCGAGGAATCGTTGAACGTAACATTCAACGAAAGTCCACCTCCCTCTAAGACATCACCTTTGGTAGATGATGACTTAGTTGAAAGTCAAATGGTTAATGATATAGAAAACATTGAAAATGACAATGAACCCGTAAAAGGAGAAATAGTCAATATTAAAGAAACTAAAAGTCATCCATTAGAAAACGTCATAGGAAAACTTAATGAAAGAACATTAAGATCCAAAGCTCAAAATGAAAGTAATTATTTTTGTTTTATTTCAACTATTGAACCTAAAAATATAGACGAGGCAATAAAAGATGAATCTTGGGTAATTGCTATGCAAGAAGAACTTAATCAATTTATTAGAAATGATGTTTGGACATTGGTCCCTCCACCTAAAAACCAAACCATAATAGGCACCAAATGGGTCTTTAGAAATAAAATGGATGAAAAAGGTATTATATCTAGAAATAAAGCTAGGCTAGTAGCTCAAGGTTACAATCAACAAGAAGGTATGGATTATGATGAAACCTTTGCACCCGTAGCTAGACTTGAATCTATTAGAATATTACTTGCATATGCATGTGCACATGATTTTAAGTTATTTCAAATGGATGTCAAAAGTGCTTTCTTAAATGGTCTTATAAATGAAGAAGTATATGTGGCACAATCTCCCGGCTTTGCCGACTTTGAAAAACCAAATTATGTTTTCAAACTTAAGAAAGCTTTATACGGACTTAAGCAAGCACCAAAGGCTTGGTATGATCGACTTAAGACTTTCCTAGTTGACCATAAGTATACCATGGGCCTAGTAGACAATACTCTCTTCACTAAGAAAAAGGGATCACATATTATCATAGTCCAAATATATGTGGATGACATTATATTCGGTTCAACTTGTCAAGAGTTATGCGACGATTTCTCAAAAATCATGCATGACGAGTTTGAAATGAGTATGATGGGGGAACTAAACTTTTTCTTAGGTCTCCAAATTAAACAATTAGAAGATGGGATATTCTTCAACCAATCAAAGTATATCAAAGATATGCTTAAGAAGTTTGGTCTTGAAGACTCAAAACCCATGAGAACACCCATGTCCTCCGAAACCAAACTTACTAAGGATGAAGAAAATGAATCCGTAGATAGCACTAAATATAGAGGAATGATTGGTAGTTTACTCTATCTTACGGCTAGTAGGCCTGACATTATGATGCGTGGTTTTGTAACCTTACAACAGGTTTTACCTCTCGAGGGATCTCAAGAGGCTTACAACCCCACCAGGCAGTGTACCTGACCGATGTAGTATAGTGTAGTGGTAAGTACGGGGGATTGATCGTTCTCCACAGGGAATAGTGTTCGTTAGGTGTGAAAGACTACTCTAATTAGGTCTAAGGGTTGAGGAAGATTCTTTTTTATGTTTTTATATTTTATGAAAGCAAGTAAAATCTCGGGTTTTGAAGGAGTGGGCGGAATTAGTTGCTAGTCAACTAACCCAAATTACTACGGATGCAAATAAAATAAAATAACAAAAATGAAAAGTGGTGAGAAACTTATGTGTGGAGAAATGTGTTTACTTAGATTTCCTTACTCCCTAACTATCTTTTACCGGTTAATTAGTGTGTATTAGTCGCGTGGATGACGGGTGTATTCCTTAATACCATTCGTGGGGTGGCGTACTTACTTCCCCAAACTCTACAAGCTCCTACTTCACTCCTATGTCGAGCCGGCTAGGAAGCTCCTAACATGGGATCACTAGAATTCGCTTGTGCATTAAATACAACCATAAAAACCTTTAGTACGCGTTTGGTTCATGTTTCTTAAGACGTTCAAGCAAGTTACCGAATAGGAAGTTAGCCAGTTTTCTTAAGCCTAACATAGATAAACAATCATCCAATACAACTAACAACACACTAACAACCAATAATCAATAGCTAGGTTTCATTAGATCTAAGCAAACACAAGATAAAATTAGCCTAACATGTTAAACAAAAGACAAGCATAAGATAGAATCAAACAACACATAGACATATTGAATGATTAATTGATAACTTATCTTTCAATGAAACATGGAAGATCTCAAGGCAAGAAGCCCTGAAAAAGTAGCTAAAATCGTCTTAGGGTTTTATCCCAAAATTCCACACACTAAGCTCTCCCTTAATGACAAAAAATTAGAAAACTATATATAGACTTTGACATCTGACGGCGTCACCTTATGCATTGTGACGCCGTCACCTCGCCGCTTTTAGGGTTCCCGGGTGACCTTCTTGACGCCGTCCCTCTTTAGCTCTTCAAAAATCCATTCTGGCTTATCAAGGCTTGACGCCGTCGGACCTATAACGTGACGCCGTCCCTCTTTGATTTAAGCCGTGACGCCCTTGATTTAGTTAAAGCGTGACGCCGTCAGAATTCTCATGCAAACTCACTGGCCCGTCATGAGTAAATTTCACATCCAACTTTTCTTGCCAAGGCATGACGCCGTCTGGAGTTAATGTTGACGCCGTCAAAGGTGACTTTCAGCACAATTTTGAGACTTTGCCGTTTTCTTCACTTTTATGCTCCAAAAACGTCCAAAATGCCTCCTTTTCCAGATTTCTCCTCAAAAGTACCTAAAATGACAAAAGGAACGATTTAGGGCAATATTTGATCAAATAAATACGATTTCGGGCTTAAATGACCCCTTAAAAGCGGTACACTTTTCGCCTCATCAAATACCCTTACACTTGAGATTTGCTTGTCCTCAAGCAAATGCGCTTTTATTCTAATCAAAATACAAGTTAGGGGTCATTTAATGCAAACATAAAAGTAATTACAACAAATAATCGTTCCACTTCAATCATAATAAGCACGGAGATTACATACTAGCACCTCACAAGTAGTGTTTAGATACTCACATCTCTCAAGTGTCATCAAAATAAATCTCATAAATGAAAACGGATAATATCTCTCACTACCTGTCATAGCAAATAGATTACCATAGGCTTGGGAAAGGATCGAAAACCTCCGCCACTAGGCGTAAGCACCTAAGATAAACTATCAAAGAGGGCTTTTAAATGGGTTATAACGTTAGGTGTAGGGAAAAGGAAAACACGGTTTTGTTGGATACGGGATATTTTACTGGTGGCGAGTTAAAGATCTTGATCAATTACATGTACTATACAATGTTGCTAAGCCAAGACTAGACTCGATCTTAAGCTAGAAACAAAATAACATAATAACAAAAACATAAAACAAACATAAAATGAAACGGGATGGTAGTCCGTATGTTTTTTCTATTTTTCATTTTCTCATTTTTTTGTATTTTTCTTGATTTTTTCGATTTTTTTTTTTTTTTTTTTTTTTTTTTTTTTTTTTTTTTTTTTTTTTTTTTTTTTTTTTGCATACACTTTTACCCTACCATCCAAAATAATACATCAAAGGGGCGTTGCGTCCCCTTACACTTGAACTTTTACATAACTTTACAAATAACTATTCTAATGACTCGAATTAAGATAATTGAAAAACTTGGAGTACTTTTAAAACATTTAGCACATATGGGGGTAATAAATGATGTTCTTCCCCATTACTCCATTACACTAGTACTTTACCCATGAGTCCCAATCGTCCCAAAACAATATGTACAAGGATATGACTCGACTTAGCAACCATGTAATCAACTAGATAATTAACTTGGGTTTAAACAAATGTTGTCACAATAATGCACTAAAAATGAGTGCATACAAGGTAGGCTAAGGCGATTTGGGTGTACATTTAAGTGGGGTGTAACAAATTCTTCCTTTAAGTAAAATGCTTAAAGGTCGAAACGAAAAGATAGGCTCTGAGGGGTGTACTAGGGGTATCGTGTACTAAAAATGAGTACAACGCAAAGGGTGTGGGAGAATTACTCGACCAATGTAGCCAACGTAATTATAACAAAAACACAGGTGTAAAACATGGGTTAATCCTAATGCCTCTTATCATGTAGTAAATCTAACTACACGAATGTAGTCTCACTTGTGGCCTTGGAATGGTCCTAACGCAAGTTCTAGAATCTAAGTGCTACCGGTACTCACATCATAGCATAAATGCTCTTCCTACCAATTCTAGGGGCGAACCTCACATATTTGGGGGTGGAAAATTTTTTAGTGGTACGGTTTTTGTGCTAGTCATATAACTCCTATCCGTGAGACGCTTATTAAGATCAAAGTTTTACTCCTATATGTTGTAAAAAATTTTAAATTTGGCACTAAAATTACCTTAACAAGTATTTATCTCAGTTTTATTACACATCTACCATCAAACAAACAAAAATCAAGCGTAATAGCATTCTCTAAAATCGTACTTTTACCCTCCCCTTACACTTAAGATGAACATTGTCCCTAATGTTCAAATAACAAGATGTAAAAGAAAAAAAGTAAAAGAATGAAATCAAATACTCCCCTGATTCGCTCGTTGGATAATGAAATTACACGGTTAAATCTTCCTCCAAAGAGAATGTTGAAGCTCCATGACTAATGCATCGCCATAAGCTTGATTCAAAACATTTCCTTGTCCAAAATAACCTGTTGAACCTGAGAAAACAAACACGAAAACCTGCATAACATCGGCGGGATAAAATCTATATATAAGGATATAATGCTTGTGGAATGATAACTTTGCAGATTCCTGGAGATTATAAGTTGGAGATTTTAATAAAAACTTTTTAAAAACAAAAATTTCAAAAATTTCTGAAAATTAAATCTGACGCCGTCAGGTTATAACCCCTGACGCCGTCAGAAATGACCTGACAAAAATTTTCGTTTTAAGTTTCCGGAAAATTTCTGGAAAAACCTTTACCTTACTTCCTGGAAATCCTGCAAAACATCATTATGACTCGATACAAGCATTTGACTCAAACACACACTAATATGTATGTTAATTTATTATTATTACGATTCATGTTAATTTGTGTTCTAATAAACCGATTTAGATTTCCCTTACACTTATCTTTTGCAAAATACCTTTATATGTAGTTAAGACGAAGTTAAAAACAAAATAAAGCATTTTCACAAATTAGTTTTGAACATGAATCAATAATAATAAAAATTAAACATACATACGGAAGCAAATAGAATCAAACAAACAAATAAATAAACACACAAAGCAAATAAAACAAATAAAGCTTGGGTTGCCTCCCAAGAAGCGCCTTTCTTTATTAACGAGTCTTGTAGCTAGACTCAAAGTCACTTACATTACGTGACTCCATCCTCGGTCACGGTTCCTAGGCCATTCTCCTTCCCGGTTTTATATTCCGGTCCTAATTTCAAACAATCCTTGTAGAAACCGAATATCCTTTCCATAACATAGTCTACTCCTTTACTTCTATCCTTATCATTCCTATAGTAGACTGCTTGTTTAAGCTCCTTCTCAACATTTGACAAGTGTTGGAATTGTTCTATCTTATATGGCATTTGGTAGCTTACTTCATCGGTCTCATCCTTAAATCTAACTATCCCCAAGGAAGGTTCATAAGTCATTCTAGAGACCTCAACAAATGGTTTTCCAAAAACCACTTGAGTCAAGGATGCATCGACTATTGGACGGATATCTTCTACAATTACAAAGTCGGTGACATAGGTGAAGTTTCCTACATAAACCGGTAATCCCTTAACTCTTCCCGTGAAGTTACTCATCCAACCCTTGTCAGGGAACATCCTATACCCAAGTTGATTTTTCATTATCAAGTTGTAGTGGGCTCTAGTCATGACGTTTATGGGTGATCTAAGGTCGATATAAGCTTTCCACACATGTAGATGCCCTATGTTGCATGGTATGTTGAGATTAGAAGGGTCGCCTATTTCTATGATTGGTCTACCTAGGAAGTATGGTGTCTCGGGGTCATCGAATAAGTTTGTATGATATGCACGCTCTTCCTTAGTGGGTAGCCTATTGAAGTAGTCCTCATCATCATCTACTTCTTCAATCTCACTTGTCCTAACTTCCTTATCAACCTCGACTTTCCTATCCTCATCCTTTGGTTCACTTTCTTCCATGCTCCTATCGATTGGTTTAATAGTGACAATGTTGACGAAGTGGACATGTTTGGATGAAGAAGGGTCTTTGACTTGGGGTCCGCTATTTGTGTTCCTAGCGTCCTTATGTGGAGGTGATAACACTTGGTTATGGAGGGCTTTCAACAAGTTGTCAATTTTATTGGTCATCTCAGTTTGTTGTTGATTGAATTCGGTCTCGAATCTAGCTATCCGAGCTTCTTGAGATGCCATAAATTGAGACATCAATCCTTCAAAGTTATTGGTACTACCATTGCCGGAAGGATTGTTGTTGAAAGTACGGTTCGAGTTGGAACCGCTTGATTGGAAACGATTAGGTGGGTTGGAAGAATTGATTTGTTGTGAGTTTTGGTTTTGTTTCCACCTAAGGTTCGGGTGATTTTTCCATGAGGGGTTGTATGAATCACCATAATGGTTTGGCTCGGGCTTGAAAGTGTACCACTTGTCTCCCGCTCCGTCGGTACGCGAGGATGCGTAGTCCGCAAAAGCTTGTTCGGGGAGTTCCATGCAATCACGAGTGTCGTGGGGACCACTACATAATTCACATGAAGAAGTGATTTTGTTCACTTGGCTTGAAGGTTTAGGAGCCTCGTAGGATTTCATGAGAAACTTGACTTGGTCTTCAAGTTCTATGATCCTACGGTCGGAAGTGCTTGAATTGTTAGAAGGCAAAGATATTGCCTTGACCGTTTTATTCAAATCACGGGGATCACTCCAACTTTCGTTGTCATAAAGAGCAAGATCCTCTAGGAGAGCCCATGATTGTTCCGCACTTAGATCACGTAGCTTGCCACCGGCCGATTGGTCAATGGTTTGCCTTGTGGAGAGATTGATATGGTCATAGAAGATTTGGACTTGGAGCCAAAGTTCTATGCCATGGTGAGGGACTTTTTGGAGTAAGTCCTTGAATCGAGTCCATGCCTCGTAGAGAGTTTCGCCTTGACGTTGTTGGAACATCAAGATATCATTCCTTAGCTTGGTAGTTCTTCCCGGTGGGAAAAACTGAGCAAGGAAACGAGTGGTGAGATCATCCCAAGAGGTGATGGATCCTGCGGGTTGACGTTCTAGCCACTGACTAGCTTGGTCCCGCAGAGAGAATTGGAAGAGACGCAATCGGGTCGTCTCTCGAGTGGCAACATCAAGGTCTATAGAATCAACGATTTTAAGAAAGTCCTTGAGATGTTGATTAGGATCTTCAGAACGAAGTCCATGGAATGCGCATCCGCTTTGCACCAACCGGATGGTGTCGGATCGCAAGGGTGTGATATTGGCTCCTTGAGTGAGCTCAATGGTGTTTCGATAGCCGTGGTGGCTAGGACGGGAATACTCTCCTAAAGTACGGGCTCTAGGAGGTGGTGGTGGTTGTTGTGGTGGTGGGTTGTGGGGGTTAAGGATATTACCATCTTCCATGATGTCGGACGGTAATGGTTACGAACAAAGACACGAAGAAAATAGATAGACTAAAGAAAACCTAGAAAAAGAAAATAAAAATCTCACTAGAAAGGAATCTAGTGAGTAGACCTAATAGAAATAAAAATTCAACCTAAACAATAACTATTCCCCGGCAACGGCGCCAAAAACTTGATGCGTGGGTTTTGCAACCTTACAACAGGTTTTACCTCTCGAGGGATCTCAAGAGGCTTACAACCCCACCAGGCAGTGTACCTGACCGATGTAGTATAGTGTAGTGGTAAGTACGGGGGATTGATCGTTCTCCACAGGGAATAGTGTTCGTTAGGTGTGAAAGGCTACTCTAATTAGGTCTAAGGGTTGAGGAAGATTCTTTTTTATGTTTTTATATTTTATGAAAGCAAGTAAAATCTCGGGTTTTGAAGGAGTGGGCGGAATTAGTTGCTAGTCAACTAACCCAAATTACTACGGATGCAAATAAAATAAAATAACAAAAATGAAAAGTGGTGAGAAACTTATGTGTGGAGAAATGTGTTTACTTAGATTTCCTTACTCCCTAACTATCTTTTACCGGTTAATTAGTGTGTATTAGTCGCGTGGATGACGGGTGTATTCCTTAATACCATTCGTGGGGTGGCGTACTTACTTCCCCAAACTCTACAAGCTCCTACTTCACTCCTATGTCGAGCCGGCTAGGAAGCTCCTAACATGGGATCACTAGAATTCGCTTGTGCATTAAATACAACCATAAAAACCTTTAGTACGCGTTTGGTTCATGTTTCTTAAGACGTTCAAGCAAGTTACCGAATAGGAAGTTAGCCAGTTTTCTTAAGCCTAACATAGATAAACAATCATCCAATACAACTAACAACACACTAACAACCAATAATCAATAGCTAGGTTTCATTAGATCTAAGCAAACACAAGATAAAATTAGCCTAACATGTTAAACAAAAGACAAGCATAAGATAGAATCAAACAACACATAGACATATTGAATGATTAATTGATAACTTATCTTTCAATGAAACATGGAAGATCTCAAGGCAAGAAGCCCTGAAAAGTAGCTAAAATCGTCTTAGGGTTTTATCCCAAAATTCCACACACTAAGCTCTCCCTTAATGACAAAAAATTAGAAAACTATATATAGACTTTGACATCTGACGGCGTCACCTTATGCATTGTGACGCCGTCACCTCGCCGCTTTTAGGGTTCCCGGGTGACCTTCTTGACGCCGTCCCTCTTTAGCTCTTCAAAAATCCATTCTGGCTTATCAAGGCTTGACGCCGTCGGACCTATAACGTGACGCCGTCCCTCTTTGATTTAAGCCGTGACGCCCTTGATTTAGTTAAAGCGTGACGCCGTCAGAATTCTCATGCAAACTCACTGGCCCGTCATGAGTAAATTTCACATCCAACTTTTCTTGCCAAGGCATGACGCCGTCTGGAGTTAATGTTGACGCCGTCAAAGGTGACTTTCAGCACAATTTTGAGACTTTGCCGTTTTCTTCACTTTTATGCTCCAAAAACGTCCAAAATGCCTCCTTTTCCAGATTTCTCCTCAAAAGTACCTAAAATGACAAAAGGAACGATTTAGGGCAATATTTGATCAAATAAATACGATTTCGGGCTTAAATGACCCCTTAAAAGCGGTACACTTTTCGCCTCATCACCTGACATTATGTTTAGTGTTTGTCTATGTGCACGTTTTCAAGAAGATCCAAAAACGTCCCATCTTGAAGCCGTTAAAAGAATATTTAGGTACATCAAAGGTACTACACACTTAGGATTATGGTATCCCAAAGGAACGGGTGTAGAAACCATAGTGTATACTGACTCAGATCACGCAGGTGATTATGTTGATAGGAAAAGTACTAGCGGTATTTGTACTTTTGTAGGATATTGTCTAACATCATGGTTCGCTAGGAAACAAACTGCCCTCGCAATCTCAACAACAGAGGCAGAGTATGTGTCTGCAGGAAAGGCGTGTCAACAAGCACTGTGGATGAAACAAGCTCTCGTCGACTATGGAATTGAACTTAACAACATTCCCATTCTTTGCGACAACAAAGGTGCTATCGATCTAAGCAAAAATCCAGTCCAACACGCTAGAACCAAACATATTGAAATACGCCATCACTTCCTTCGCGACAATGTACAGAAGGGAATCATCTCAATTGAGAAAGTTTCCTCAGAGGACAACATTGCCGATATTCTCACTAAACCACTTAAACGAGAACCTTTCAATTATCTTAGACTTGGATTAGGATTAATGGAACCTAGTGATTAGGAGAAACATTAGTATAAACATTAGTTTAGATACACACGACACTAAACCAAAACATGTGTTCTGAATCCGCGGATCCAATCGATAACAATGACGGATCCTTTGTTTGGGATCCGCCAGATCCGTCGCATGCTGAGTTCAGTTTATTATTTAATAAACAAGAACAACTACTATTCACTCCTCACTCCAAAACATATCACCTTACTATACTCGACACACACTTAATCTCCATCACAATTTAGACCATTTTCTTCCACAAATTTGTGCTTCTAACATCACTGTAAGTATTCTTATCATATTTATACTCCTGATCTGTGTCTAGGATTTCCATTTCATACACAAAACCAAAACTTGGGGTATATGCATAATTCTTGAAAAATCATGAAGCATATTTATTGCATTATACTTAAAAACATGTTTTTCTTAGTTAGGAATTGCATCTCTTAGTACATTGTCTTAATTTAACAAAAACCCCATGAAAATTTTTCACTAAAATCTTCTAACGACTAGGTAAAATGATTTTTTCTTACATTGTTCATACAAATGCAAAAACGTTATCTTTTAGACTTCACTTGCATAATGTCTCTTGAATGCTAAAGGGAATACATAATTAATATGTATTTTCGGGTACATTCAACCGTAGCTACATTGAAATAGGAGCGTTTGGGTTATCTCTCGTTTGTAAACAAAACTTGCATAAACTAATTTCTCTTGCATTAAAAGAAGTCGAGATAACCGCACCTCCACATTGTCCCCATGTAGGCACACACTAGGAATTTTACACTTCCTTTGATCATTTTAACTAAAACTATGTAACTTTTTGTACTTAGGATAATCATGCCTCCCGCAACCAACTACGATCACAAGAAAACCGTTAACTACTTACCCAAAGTCCACAAAACCAAAGGTCTAACCAATACCCAAATCGAAATTTTTAAATCCTTAGAGAAAAAGTATGTTCATGAGGGTAGAGCCGTAGACTCATCGTTCTATGAAGGAACACAACTTAGGGAACAATTAGCCGCAATTCGATTTGATTCTCTTTTAGATATAGATGAACCAATTATTCCTAGGTTCATACTTGAGTTCTATGCTAGTGTAGGTCTTAGTTCGAGTGATGAAGGTTACTTAAGTCTTCATTTTACTCTAAATGGAAATCTTGTCAACATCCCTCTTGATCAATTTGGTGAGGTCTTAGGAATTCCAAGCCAAGGGACATGTATTTACTCGGACAAATGGTCCTTAACAATCTTAGACTCTAATCTCGATAGGACGGCACCATATGCCACTCCTCTCGAATCAAAAGAAGTGATTAGGGAACATCTCTTCATTCCTAAGAACAACCCCACAAGAATGTATCGTGGTCGTGAAGTTGCTAGAGATCCATTTGCAATGGAGCTTAATGAACTAAAACCCGAATTCAAGAAGATGGAGGATGTATTAAGGGCAAATGTGATGTGCACCATAGGAAACCGTGATCATATCAATGCTTGTTTATGTCACATGATGTACAACATCTCTACTCATCAACCCTTCAATCTTGCTTATTATGTTGCCAAAAGAATGTGTGACATTCCGGTTCAAAGCAAGATTGCAATGCCTTATGGTATGCTTTTAACCCGACTTTATAGAGCCTTTGCACCCGCTCGTCCAAACCATTTAGGCTTTGTTCCGGATTACAATGAAATTGAACATACCTTCGTTCCTTTGAGCGACTTTAGGGTTAGTGTTGATAAGGGCAAACGTCCTCGTGTACCAACATCATCCTCATCATCTTCAATGAGTGAAGATGATGGATTGCCAAATTCTAGGATTCCTCCACCCGAATACTTGAGCCATCTTCCTCCAATTCAAAATGAATCCGCTGAGTATCGAAACATCAAAGGAATGGTGTAGAATCTGGGTCGTTGGATGATGAAATTACACAAGGGGATGAAGAAGTTGAAGAAGAAGCTGAGTTGATGGAGTGTTTGGTTTTAAACAATGTTGGATATTGTGTTGTTAAACTTCTATGTGTCTAGAATTTATCTGATAATACTTGTTGTGTATGTGTAATAACTAACACTTACAGGTGGATAACCATCATGGTTATCAATTTTCCGGGTTATAGCCAGTGTTTGGCATAACACCTAAAACGGTAAGTTTCTAAGTACGGATTAAACTATGTGCAATCATGTGTTAATGTTATTATATTTAGTTGTTTTGCTATACATATTAGATGCTAAATAAGGTCTAGGTGAATTTTCGGGTTTTCGTCGAAAAACGAAAAATATGACATATGTTCTGTTTAGTTTTTAAGTTTTAGGCATACGGATCCGGCGGATCCCAAAACAGGGTTCCGCCAAGGCTTATCGTTGGATCCGCCATCCGCCATCCTGCGGATTTGGCGGATCGCTAAACATGGTTCCGCATTTGCAACCACTTGGATCCGCATGTTTCCCAGTAAAATTATAAAACTTTTTCGACTTATCCCGATTCTTAAATCTTTAATGTTTAGTATCACTTAGGATTCATTCACTGATCACAATTCCTCTTAGAATCATTTAGGAATTCTTAGAAACTTAGGAACAAAAATTCCCACCAAAATTTAAATTTTTAAATTTTAGGTGTGAGTTACCAAACAGATACAAAGAAGGAACCCTTTTTAGGGATCCGTCAAATCCGTGGAAATATCAAATCATCAGACTTTCCACTATCTTCTTGTATTAACTGCAAATCCACAACATATTACTCAACCAAAGCTCAATGGATTGACTTCCTTGATATGACCTGCACAAATTTTTGTTCCAAATCATTAGTAACCAACATTCTCTATTGGATTCACATCAAATCCAAACACACAGACTCACAAACCTTCTGTCTATAAATTAGCACTTTAGGATCATCACTTCACACAACAACCATTTCCTCTCCTGTACATCTTAGCTATCATACTTCACCATGACCAAGTCAAACAACTCTTCCACATCTAGACCTTCAAGAAGAACAGCCCGCATTAGTGTTAAACCTTGTTGTTTTATCAACTTAGCAAACTCCTCATCTGAGGAAAATTCTCCTCTCAATATATCATCACCCATTGCTAGTGAAAATTTCCTTACACTCTCCACCCCAACACCATCAAATGTTGTTATACAAACACCACCACCAACCATTACTCCAATAGCCTCTACTCCACCACCGGCTCCATCACAGCCTGTTAGATCACCATCACCACCAAAATCACCCAAACTCCAACCCTTGGAATTATTTAGGACTCCTCCTACATCACCACATCTTGATGACTTAGAAGAACTTTCACCAAAATTACCCAATCTTCCACCCATGACCTTTGAAGGTCAACAACCCATGCTTTTTCACCCGGTTTACCCGGATATCCATGGCCCTTTATACCATGATGCACGATCATCCCAACCTCAACAACAACCTCTATCACCCACATCCACTCTAGTTGCCATTGACGAGGCAATGTGGATGAATATGCCTCAAACCCAAGAAGAGATTAGTGAAGAGCTCAACCGTCTCTACACTCTCTCGGGTATAGTTGATCACCGTCTAAATGAAGCCATGGACATCCAAAACATCCTCATGAACTCCCTCCAAACACCACCACCAACCGATGAACAACAACAACAACCATCCAACAACAACAACAACCAACCACCACCACCACCACCACAAAACTTGGAGCCTAGTCTTCCTCCTGGTTTTTCAAGTCATGATTGCGCACATTGTGAGAGAACATCTCACTTGGCCCAAAGGACCAACATTTTGGTCCATGAGCTTCAAAATGAGATGAGGTTCATCTTGAACCATGTTCTCGAGCGTCTCAATGCAATCTCTCATCCGCCTCAAAAAAAGTGTTGTTAGGAACCTTCTAGGATGATGTTGTAGTTGTCTTTATATTAGGATTTATTTTGTAATGTAACATCATATCATATTTGTGACTTTTGTCACATAATTTTCAATTAATGAATGTGAGGTTTTATGCTTATGAGTGATCAACATATTGCATATTATCATTGTGAACTAACATCACTATCTAACCTATAATTATGATTGCTTTAGGTAAAAATAATGATCAGACACTTACTTTGACTTTTAAAAGTCAAAACTTATTGAAAGGCTTGTTTGGGAGAATACTTCAAATACATTCTACTTCTTCATTGAAGTTGTTGGGAATTCTGCTAAGGAAGAATTCTACTGATGGTTACTGCTGATGAATATGCTGACGTATTGGATTCTGCTGAAGAATGTTTCTGCGGAAGAAAAGATTCTGCTGGAAATTGTTTCTGCCGAAGTATAGATTGTGCGGAATGTGTTTCTGCTGATTGATAGTTTCCGCGTATTATGTTATTAGTTAGGATATGCATGAGTTTATTTAGAAAGTGATATTGCATATCTTAGATAGTTTTTAGATTATACGTTTCTTGTGAAACGGTTTAGGGTTGTTTAGGGTTCCTTGTCTATAAAAGGAACGCATCATTATGTATTATGTACGAGTTTAGAAAAACACTTTTAGTATTAATCAAAAGATCCATAGAGGATCAAATCGTTCTTAGTAATCGTGTTCTTACTTGTGTTTGTTTTTCGCTATAGAATACAAGTAACTTAGACTTTCTTTTAGTGTGTTTGTGATTACATAAACATTACTAACGATCCACGAGCTCACGAAGATCTATCAAGGTCTAAGGTTCAACAAGTGGTATCAGAGCCTCGTGAGAGTCTCTGTGTTACTAAGAACATCCATTCCTTACACCCTCTCAACCAAAACAATGCCTGGATCAGAAGACGGCTCAGAAATCAACAACAACCAAAACACCACATCTTCGTCTTTTCAACAACTCACTCTCACCAACAGCAATGCAAAGTTTCCATACCTCAAGAAGGAAGAATATGAATTGTGGGCTATGAAGATGCAGAACTGGATCATGAATGTAGATTGGAATCTTTGGGAAATTGTCAAAAAGGGGAATACTTTGAAGAAGCACATTAAAGATGCTGATGGTGTAGTAACCATTGTTGACCCTCAATCTGCTGAAGAGATTCTTACTGTCCAGAGAGAGAATAAAGTAAGGTCCATTCTCCTTCAGGCTATTCCAGATGATCACATTGGTGATTTTCACTATATGGAGGATGCAAAGGACATCTGGATGGCAATTAAGGCTAGGTTTGGTGGGAATGAAGAGTCTAAAAGGATGAGGAAATCTATGTTAAAACAGCAGTTTCAAGAATTCCAAATCTCTGAGGAAGAAGGTATTCACAAGGGGTATGACAGGTTTCATAAGATTTTGAGTCAATTGAATCAGCTGAAGGCCAGACCAGACAATGAGGATTGTAATGCAAAGTTCCTGCGATCTTTACCTCCATCTTGGCTGCATGTGAGCATTGCACTCAAAGCTAAAGGTGGATTGGATATGCTTACTTTTGATGATCTCTACAACAAGCTCAAAACCCTTGAGCCTGATGTTAGAAGTCCCATTCGTCCATCCACTCCCGGTTACTCAGCCTTTGTTAGCACCACCTCCAATAAGATGAATCAAGCTTCAAGCCCAAGCTCCTCAGCATCATCTTCCTACAACAACACCAGACCAAATTCACAACCAAAGTATAGTGGTGTATTGGAAGATGTTATACAATCTTTTGTTGCTGATTATGATCATCAGCAGGAACTTGCTTATGAGGATTTTGATCAAGTGGATCCTTTGGATATGGAAGAGATGAACTTGAAGTGGCAGGTGGCTATGCTATCAATGAACATCAAAAGGTTTGAAGACAAGTCAGGAAGAAAGTTTGGCTTCAAGGGAAGAGACTCGGCTAGATTTGACAGGAGGAAGGTCAAATGCTATACATGTGGTCAGATGGGTCACTTCTCAAGAGAATGCAAGGATAGGAAGGCTGGGGATGAGGTTAGGTATACTACCTATCAGCAGAAACAAGTGGATACTGGGAAAGCTGGAGCTTTGGTCACTCTGGATAATCATGTCAATTGGAAGGTGCATGAACCTGATAATGATGAAGCTTCTGGGGAGAGTGGATTGCTGGCATGCTGTACTACAGATGATCAACATGAGCAAGTTGCCTTAATGGGCATCTCTCAGGTACATAGTTGTGTTTTTGGCTGTAGTGAAAGATATAATGAACTTAAGGAGGCTTATGATGAATTGAAACCTAAATATAATAAATGTTATGTGGAAGTTGAGTCTTTAAAACTGTCTTTAAAAACTCTAGAAAAGCAAAAGGTTTGGTTTCAAAAGAATCAGCTTGCTTATGATGAGAAGATAAGGGTGTTAGAGAGTGATTTAAAATGTGCTAGAATTGATTTAAAACGAACTGAGAAAGAAAAAGCTGATGTAGAATCAGAAAACCATGTTCTTAAAGAGAAATTAGAGAAGGAGATTGCTAATCATAAGATTTGGTTAATGTCAGGTGATAAGTTAAATAACTGTCTCTATAATAGTCAACCTGTAAACTCTAGTATAGGTTTAGGGTTTAAAAAATATGTTGGTTTAGAGGCTAGGTTTGATGTAGGTAAACCTACACCAGCAGGATTAGCAAATTTTGTTAAAGAAGGAACCTTACATGCTGTACCTGGACCTATAAGAGGAGAGCACATGCCCTCAAATACCACCACCTCAGACTTTGATGGATCACACCATCTTTATGGCAAAAAGTCAATTGACTTGCCAGATCCTGATTCTAATTCTACTGACTATGTCTCTTGTTCTTCTAGTGACATGTCCTCAGACCAAGGGTCAACTACCAGTTGTGATTCAAGTGAAAAGTCAGACCTTCCCAAGACCTCACCAAAGCCTATACCCAAGACTCCCTACAAGCCTGTTAGAGTTGCTGCTGATGAATCAAATTCAAAGACAGTTTCTTCTGAAGACTTGTTATTTAATTCTTTGCAAAACAATGTTTTTAATTCTGTCAAAAACAATTCAGTTAATGTTAATGGTTTGAATACTTTTGCTTGTCATGGAACATCTTTCAATTTGAATAAATCTTCTAAAAAGAAGAAATGTTTTGTGTGTGGCAGTAAGTTTCATTTGATTAAGGATTGTAATTTTCATGAGCAAAGAATGGGTGTAGGTAGTGGTCAACCTAAACCTAGAACAAAGTGGACTAATGTTAAGGATATACCACCATATGTTCCACAAGCAACTCATAGGGCCAGCAATTCTGCTGATAGACATTCTCAATCTGCTAGGAGAAGATATGTTACTAGACAAATTATGCAACCCACTAGTTCTTATTTTTAGAATGGTTATTGGCCTGGTTTTATTGACCCAATGCATATGGGTATGGGATTTTGGGATACTGCTGTTAAGCCCTCAGCAGGTTGTTTTTGGACTCACAAGGGACCTAATTTTCATAGCAGGTCCAAGAACAATGGTGGATCTTATACATCTACATGGCCTAATTCCTATGATCCACAAGGCAGGCTCAAGTCAGAAATGACTTGAGTCTCCAAAGTGTACTAACATTTGTATAATTTTGTTGTATATGTAGGATCATCCTTTGAAAAGTAAAGATGTAGGTATTGTAGATAGTGGTTGTTCCAGGAGTATGTCAGGAAACAGAGATATGATGCATGATTTTGTACCCATTCAAGGAGGAGGCAATGTGACTTTTGGTGGAGGAGATGGCAAAATCACTGGGTATGGAACCATCAGAACACCTAACTTGGATTTTGTGAATGTGCTCTATGTGGAAGAACTGCAACACTTCAACTTATTCTCAGTATCACAAATATGTGATACAAAGAACAAGGTCTTCTTCTCTGAGGATGAATGTCTTGTACTCTCAAAAGACTTCAAGCTTCCAGAAGATACCACAATACTGCTGAGAGTTCCCAGAAGCCACAACTTATACACATTCAACTTAAATGAAGTCCAACCTGAAGGTGATCTGACATGCTTGGTGGCTAAAGCATCACTGAATGAGTCTACAAAGTGACATAGAAGGATGGCTCATGTGAATTTCAAGACCATTAACATGCTTTCAAAACTTGGTCTAGTTCATGGACTTCCCTCCAAAGTCTTCACCAATGAGCACAACTGTGTTGCCTGCAACAAAGGAAAGCAACATAGAGCCTCATACAAAGCCATTACTGCTGTGAGAACTATCTCAGAACCTCTTCAGTTGCTGCATATGGATCTTTTTGGTCCAACTCAAATCAGAAGTATTGATCATAAGTGCTTCTGCCTGGTAATCACTGATGACTATAGCAGGTTTTGTTGGGTATTCTTCTTGAGAACTAAAGATGAAACATCTCCAATTTTAAAAGAATACATTACCCTAGTTGAAAACCAGCTAAACAAAAAGGTTAAAGGTATTAGGTGTGATAATGGGACAGAGTTCAAAAATGCTGTTTTAATAGAACTTTGTCAGTTTAAGGGGATAAGAAGGGACTATAGCAATCCAAGAACCCCACAGCAAAATGGGGTGGCTGAGAGAAAGAATAGGACCTTAATAGAGGCAGCAAGATCCATGCTTGCAGACTCTAAGTTACCCACTATGTTTTGGACTGAAGCAGTAAGTACTGCTTGTTATGTTTTGAACATGGTATCCATCACTAGACCTCATTTTAAGACACCTTATGAACTTCTCACTGGGAAAGTTCCTGATATTCATTACCTTAAACCTTTTGGCTGTCAAGTGACCATTTTGAATACTAGTGATCCACTAGGAAAGTTTGATGAGAAAGCTGATGAGGGGTATATTGTGGGTTATGCAGCACATAGTAAGGCTTATAGGGTATATAATTTAAATGCTAAAAAGATAGAGGAGACCCTTAACCTGAGATTCCTAGAAGATAAGCCTAATGTTCAGGGTCAAGGTCATGCTTGGTATTTTGACCTGGATTACTTAACTGATTATTTGGGCTATACTAGATATGTGGCTAACCAATCTGCAGGTTCTCAAGAGTCTCCCGAAGACAAAGTTGGTAACATGGATGGTGACTCAGATAGTGATTCTGAGCATGATGAACACCCTATTGTTGTTCCCTCCTTTTCTCCTAACCAATTTGCAGGTGATAGCTCCAAAGTTACTTCTGATGAGCTTGAAGATGAGTTACACTATGCAGAGGATCTTGCTAGACTTAAGAAGCAGGAGCATGCAGCCAATCAAGAAGCTGAAAGAATTGATGTGGAGTTAGCAAAATCAGTCAGTGGAAACCCAGATTCTGCTGATAGGCATTCTGTTTCCCCTGACATCACCAATTCTGCTGACATTTCTCTTGAAGGTTCTCCCATTTCTCCTAGTGTGTCCACTGACCTTGAAGAGCCATATACACGTTTTCCAGGTCCTTCTGATCTTGGAAATCACCAACTCAAAGCTGGTATCTTCAACTCAGCCTCCTATGATAGTGATTTTGGACCCACTATGAACAATCTTGACACCAAAATTGATGTCAATCCCAATGCTACCACAAGGATCAACACTGCACATCCTCAATCCAATATACTTGGTGATCCTCAGGCACCTGTTAGAACTAGAAGTACTGTGAAAGGTTCTAAGTATGGTCAAGTTGCTTTTCTTTCCTATGTGTCAAATCAGCAAAGGAACAATCACACAGACTTTAAGCATTGTCTGTTTGCTTGCTTCCTTTCTCAAGTGGAGCCAACCAGTGTTGCTCAAGCTCTTGAAGATTCATATTGGCTTGAAGCAATGCAAGATGAGATGCTTCAATTCAAGAATCAGAAGGTTTGGATATTGGTACCACTACCTGAAGGGAAATTTGCTATTGGGACAAAATGGATTTTGAAAAATAAAAGAGATGCAAGGGGTATTGTGGTCAAAAACAAAGCAAGGTTAGTGGCTCAGGGGTTCAGACAAGAGGAAGGAATTGATTATACTGAGGTTTTTGCACCAGTAGCTAGAGTGGAGGCCATTAGAATCTTCTTGGCCTATGCCTCTTATATGGGTTTTATGGTATATTAGATGGATGTGAAAGGTGCTTTTCTGTATGGAGAAATTGAAGAGGAAGTATATGTCACTCAACCCAAAGGTTTTGAAGACCCAGATCATCCAAAGCATGTTTACAAGGTTGTAAAAGCTCTCTATGGACTACATCAGGCACCAAGAGCTTGGTATGCTAGGCTTTCTGCATTTCTGCTGAAGCATGGATACAGGAGAGGTGCTATTGACAAAACTCTCTTCATTAAGAAGAATTCCAGGGATATAATTCTTGTGTAGGTTTATGTGGATGACATTATCTTTGGCTCCACTAAAGAGGCTTGGTGCAGGGAGTTTGAGGAATTGATGAAAGGAGAGTTTCAGATGAGTGCTATGGGGGAGCTAACTTTCTTTTTGGGTTTACAAGTTCAGCAGAAACAAGATGGTATCTTTATAAGTCAGGATAAATATGTGCAAGATATCTTGAAGAAGTTTGATATGGAAAATGTCAGAACTGCCACTACTCCTTATGAAGCTCCCAAACCAAAGAATAATCTTGAACCAGATCCTGCAGTGAATGTTCACCTATACAGGTCCATGATTGGTTCCTTAATGTACTTGACAGCTTCCAGGCCAGACATCACATTTGCTGTGAGTGCTTGTTCTAGGCATCAGGTCACACCACTCACTTCCCACATGAATGCAGTAAAGAAGATCTTTAAGTATCTCAAAGGCCAACCCAAGTTAGGTCTTTGGTACCCAAAAGAGTCTCCTTTCAAGTTGGAAGCTTATAGTGATAGTGATTATGCTGGTGCAAATCTGGATAGGAGATCCACAACTGGGGGTTGCCAATTTCTTGGAAGAAGGTTGATCTCTTGGCAATGCAAGAAACAAACCATTGTTGCTACTTCATCTACTGAAGCAGAGTATGTTGCTGCTGCCAATTGTTGTGGACAGGTTCTTTGGATACAAAATCAATTGTTGGATTATGGGTTTAATTTCATGAATACCACAATTTTTATTGATAACCAAAGTACCATATGCATTGTAAAAAATCCAGTTTTTCATAATAGAACTAAGCATATTGAGATAAGGCACCATTTTATAAGAGATGCATATGACAAACATTTGATTAAGGTGCTTAAAATTCACACAGATGATAATGTGGCAGATTTGCTGACTAAAGCTTTTGATGGACCTAGGTTTTAACACTTAGTGGTCCATATTGGGATGGTTAACCCTTAAATGCTATGTTTGAGGGGAGGCATAGGCCTCAGGGGAGGCATATGCCTCAGGGGAGGATTGTGGTTGTAAAGTTTGTAATATTTTGTAGATTATTGATTATGTTTGCTAACACACTAATCCACTAATGTAATTTTAGTTTGTATGGTTTGGTTTGTTTGCTGTTATGTGTCTGTTTTGCAGAACTGCCTTGATATTGATGATCTTAAGTTGATGTTCACCAAGATTAATGGGACATGGTCAAGTAAGCTTAAAGAGTGTTTCTGCTGAATGGAAGTACTGAAGCAGAGTTCAAGTAATAATCAAAGAAAAGTTGTTCATTCATTCAAAAGAAATTACAGCTTACAAACAACTTCAATTTCAACAAGACCAATCCTATACAAGATAACCTACACAGACACTAGTTCCTATCATCTACTGATGCACCAGGAAGACTAACAGACATGATTGAAGATGCTGAAGAACCTAGTTTTATATCTTTGGTCCTTGGCAACATCTCATCATCTCCTACTCCATTTTACCCTTTCCCTTTCCAGTCACCTCTGCACCCTTGCTCTTTCCTGTGTCTCTATGGTATGAAACACCAGTCCTTGGAGCAGGAAGACCAATAACCACTTCCCTTGTCTCTGGGAGTGGTGGATTTCTGGTGTGTGGCCTTGGTTGGGGTTGTGAAGGTTGGGGATTCTCTTCCCTGGTTGGTGCTGCTTCCCTCTCCTCTTCTTCTCTTACCAATCTATTGAAGATTGGCTCAAGACGCTCTGTGGAGTCATCAGAGCCCCTAGGTGAATCATTTGGATCCACCACACTATCATCTTCTGAAGAAGGGAGAAAAGGGGACTTCAAAGTACGTGGCTCGTCTTGGTAGGGATATCGAAATAGAGGACGATTATCCTCTGATGATGATGATGATGGAGATTTGGGTGGATTGTGTGGTCTGCTTGAAGCACCCACATCATGCTTTTTCTTGCGGGCTTATTCTTTGGTGATACCATACCTTCTATGGGAAGGTTGTGTGGATGATTGAGGAAGGTTGTCTGCTGAATCTGCTGATGATTTAGATGTCAGATCAACTACTTCTGGTTGGTTTGTCATTGTGCTGATGAATGGTTTAGGTTAACAAAAGGATTGATGGTAAATTAGGGTTAAGTGATTTGTGCGGATTGTGAATTGGGGTTATTTTATAGGCGAAGTCAAGTGGAAATGCTAATTAATGCGAGTTGGGTGGCAAATTAAAACTCAAGATCTTTACCGAAGATATTATTCTCTTGAGTTGTTTCTGCTGATTGACTCTTCACTTCAGCAGATTGACCATCATTTCTGCTGAAGGGTTGATTTTGAATGGTGAAGTTACTTTACACGTCAGATAAGGTCAACCATTAGTTCCGATAAATTTTGACCATAATTTGGTAACTTCTATTTATAACCTATTCATATAATCTTCGCCCAAAACAACTAATTCCCTCTTCAAGCAATCTAAACCTATTCTTCATTCTCTCATAATTTCTTCAATGGAGGCCCTACAATTCAAGAAGGATCACAATAAAGTTTCTTTTCTGGGAAAAGCGAAGGGACAGGACATATATGACCCTATGGTTGATTTCTTAAAGCGATCAAAGATTCATTTTGCTTTGACTCATTATCCGGATATAGTACATGAATCTTTGGTTAAAACAATTTTGGGCATCAGCTGAGAAGCGGTCTGATACAGAGATAGTAGCAAAGATTGATGGAACTGAGTATGTTGTGACTGAAGCTTTGATTAGGGAAAGATTGCAGTTGGATGATGAAAATGGGGTTTATCACACTAACACTGAAGAGATTCTTACTGGTCTAAGAGCAGCGGGTTATCAAAGTGTGGATACGACTATGTGGCTGAAGAACAAGTTTTGTCCCAAGTGGAGATTTTTGGTACACACGTTACTTCAATGTATCAGCAACAAATCCGGAGGATGGGATCAATTTTCTACTCAAATGGGTTGTGGTATAGTGTGTCTTTCACAGGGTTTAACTTATAATTTTTCTAAGTTTATTTTTGATAATTTGGTAGAAAATATTCAAAAGAAAAAGCATAAGTTTTTAATGTACCCTAGGTTTCTACAGATAATTTTAGACATAAATACCCAGGATAGAGGACATTATCCCATAGGAGCCCTTAGTGCCAAGTTGTTTGCTTCTATGAAAACTCATTATGTTGGGGAGCATCACCCTCTGCTACCAGCTATGTTGCCACATGGCAATGATGATGCTGATGAGGGCAATGCTGCTCCACCAGATCCCAATACTGCTGATGGTACTCCATCAGTAGAAAGGGATGAGGGCCCATCCTTAACTGCTGAAGTACCTATTGTTTCTACTGACCAACCTACACCTTCACCTGTTCCATCACCATCTCATGAAGCTCCTGAAGAGCTTGTTCCTGAGGTTGAGGAGACAATTCAGTCTCTTGATACTCATATTCCTACACCTCTTGAAGATGAGATTCCAAGACTGTCCACACCTAGCCCATTTAGAGACCCAATAGATGAGAACACTTCTAATTTTGAGAATTTACATGTTTCTTCTGAAAGGCCCAATGAAGCTCCCTTTACCACAGAGACATCTGCTGGTGGAGCAGAGGACCCTATTACTCTCACTTCTCTGTATACTTTATTCAACAGGAATGTTCAAGAAACTGAGAAGTTGAAGAAGGAACTTGCAGAGACTAAATCCTCACTTGGTGATGAGATTGTGGTGCTGAAAAGAAGGGTTCAAGAATTAGAGGATAAACTTGGGCAGACAAAGAAGAGGAAGTTTGTGTTTGCATCTGATGATGAGCAGGAGGCTAGTTATTGGGATCATCTTGATTTATTGGCTGAAGCTGCTCAGCAGACTTCTACTCATTCACCTAAAGCGGCTGAATCCTTTCAACAAAGGGATCAGATTAAGTTCTACAGAAAGAGGAGAAGACAGTACTTGAGCAAGGAAGCTACAATGCCAAATTTGTATGTTGCTCAAGAACATATTGATGATGATCATGTGGCTTCTGCTGATGTTACATCTTCCAAGGTGTCTGCTGAAGTGTTTATTGCTGGAAGATCCTTTGTCTTGGATACTACTGATGAAGTTTATGCTCCACATGTTGGATCTTCATCTCAACATGTTTCTGCTGATGCTTCTATTGGAGTTTCTACTGAAGATATTGACAGAGTTACTAGTGTGGATACTTCTGGGAATGAGCAAGGAAGGATGGTTGAAGAAGATATTGGTACAGATCTTGTTAGTGAAGAAGAAAGGAAGGAGCAAGATAGGTTGTTTAAAGAATATGAGGATCTTGTGAAAAGTCAAACTTTAGCAAAACAAATGTCAGATCAACTTACTTCAGATTTGCCTCCAGAAAGGCAAAGAGAGCTAGATGAGCAGTCAGTTCATTTCACTGATGCACAATGGGACTCTTACACTCAACAAGCTGCATCCAATCCTACTTTGGCTCAAAGTATCTTAGGAGCTAACTTTGATAGTAATAACTTTGCTGAACAAATGGTAGCTCTTGGGCAACAGAGAAAGAAAGCTGCAGCAGAAAGGAGGAAGGCTATTGCTGCTCAGAAAGCACAAGCTAAGAGAGATAGACCCCAGACTGAAGCAGAGAAGAGACAATATAGGAGGAATGTGGTCTATAATCAGTATACTTCTGTGTACAGTTATGGTTTGACAAAGAAGCAAGTTTGGGCTTTATCTAATTCTGAGTTGAATAGAATTTATGATCAGATTATGAAGACTATTCACTCTTCTGCTACTCAACCTAAGAGGACTGCTGATAGTATGGAAGCTCCATGTACCAAAAGACTGAAGCAAGTGGAGAGAGGTACTTCCTCTACTGGAGATCAAGTACATCTGAGTCCTTCTACTGATATTGCTGAAGATACTCCTGCAGACTTACAATCTGCTGAGCCTATTGTTACTTTTACCATTTCTGCTGATGAAGCTTCTGAGAGACAATCATCTGGGATTCCTGTTTCTTCTGAAGCTCCGCCCAATTCTGCTGAACCTTTTGCTGCAACATCTGCTGATCATGACGATTCATCATTGTCAAATTATAATGCAGACAAGGTTAAACAAGCTGAACAGGCAGCTGCTAAGGGTAAACAAGCCAGGGAAATGGCTGAGAGATTACATGTAACAGGGGTTTCTGTTCCACGTTCTCTTATTCCTACTGAAGATACTTCTTCTATTGCTACTGAAGATGTTTCTATGGGAATTTACATCCCTGGTCGAAGGAAGAAGAGAATGGCACATATAGGCAAGCATCTTGCATGTAGAAGATCAATTCGATTGGCTAAGCAGGTTCTCAGAGCTCACATGGGTAGTTCTTCGAAGCAAGTGAATCTAGAAGCTACTGATGATTCATTTATTCAGGAAGGATCTTCTGAAATGTTTCCTGAAGGATCATACAATGTGTTGATCAGATGGACTATCACAGATGGCCAACTTAACACTATCTACAGGCAAGATCAATCCTATATGAATTTCACTTTCTTGCAAGAAATTCTTCATTTGGTGGATAGGCAAGATCTGCAGACACTTTACAAGTTGGTCACTGAGTACTATGCTATACATACTCCACAAGGTGCTGGCCTATATCTATTGGGAGATCTTCAAGTTCTCTTTGACTCCCATACTCCACAGGGGAAAGGCTATTCGATTTGGAAGAATTCCCATAGGTGGAAAGTTGATACTTGGAGATTTTATCCCATTCCCAATGTCCATGTGGTGGAGACTGAGTCTGGAATAAGAGTATGTATGTTTTCTGATCAACAATATCCATTGTCCATGACACTGATGAATCGAATGCTCCAAAAGAAGTTGGAAATTCCTCCAAATCCAGTTGCTAATGATAGGACACATGCTGAACAATTGGTTGGGTTCATCAAGTCCAAGCTTCTGGACCAACAAGCTTCTACTTGATTCTGGTATTATGTATTAATTGTATATTTTCTATTTCTTTATTTCATTTCTTTCTTATTTCATTCTTAGTAAAAAAAAAAAAAAAAAAAAAAAAAAAAAAAAATCCTTTGTATACTAACTTTTATGCAGGTTTGTTGTATAACTCTGTTGATGGTTATCAACTCACCAAATGTGACTTGTGTTCATCAAAGAGTTGGCTAGTCCAAAGGGTACAGCTTTGGTAAAGACACATCAAATCTGTTGATAGCTATAATGGCTTGCTCAAAGCTATAGGGTACTCAACTCACCCATGCTTCATTGCTGAGAGTTGAAATGGTCATCAATTCACCATGGATGTAACCCTTTCTGGGATCCAAAGAATTGGCTAGTCCACAAAAGTATGGTTTGTGGTAAAGACATTTGGTATCCATATTTGGTATTCAATTCACCAAGGTTCAGTTGAAACCAAAGAATTGGCTAGTCCTGAGCAAACGGCTACAGGTAAAGACATCTCAAATCCGTTTATAGTTGCTGATTTGCTAATAAATCAGATGGTTATCAGTGTACCATAGTTTTCGAACTTAAACATTTGGCTACTCCAGTAGTGATGGCTATTGGTAAAGAGACATCAAATCCATTATTTTCAATGATTCACCTCTCACAGGAGTTAACACACCTGGATGTGATGAGAATAGTATGAAACTTAAATGTTTTGATGTACAAATTGTCATTTGTTGCTGCAAAGACCTGAAGTTTCAAGTTCTACCATTCATAGAGATGTGGTCATTTTGATTCTTTGCTGATGTTGTTCGAAGTCAATCCTCTTATTCTGAATTGTTAAAGATCTATCAAGAATCTTGAACTTAACCATGTCAAATTCAAGATTAGGGGAGGATTGTTGGGAATTCTGCTAAGGAAGAATTCTACTGATGGTTACTGCTGATGAATATGCTGACGTATTGGATTCTGCTGAAGAATGTTTCTGCGAAAGAAAAGATTCTGCTGGAAATTGTTTCTGCCGAAGTATAGATTGTGCGGAATGTGTTTCTGCTGATTGATAGTTTCCGCGTATTATGTTATTAGTTAGGATATGCATGAGTTTATTTAGAAAGTGATATTGCATATCTTAGATAGTTTTTAGATTATACGTTTCTTGTGAAACGGTTTAGGGTTGTTTAGGGTTCCTTGTATATAAAAGGAACGCATCATTATGTATTATGTACGAGTTTAGAAAAACACATTTTAGTATTAATCAAAAGATCCATAGAGGATCAAATCGTTCTTAGTAATCGTGTTCTTACTTGTGTTTGTTTTCCGCTATAGAATACAAGTAACTTAGACTTTCTTTTAGTGTGTTTGTGATTACATAAACATTACTAACGATCCACGAGCTCACGAAGATCTATCAAGGTCTAAGGTTCAACAGAAGTCATTCATTACTAACATTTCATTTGCAGCATATCATACCCTTCATAGTATACGTTGGTACTCAAGAAGTGAGGAGTATACATCAAGGGGGAGCATCTCATAAGCATTTCATATACTAACCGTTTGTTTTGTAGATTCATGCATTATTTCCTTGATTACTCCATCTAGGGGGAGTATAAAACAAGGGGCAGCTTTAAAGTTCTCAAAATCGTATTCCGCTACGCTACTCTTTTTGTTTCGACAAAAAGGGGGAGAAAGGAACTAAGTTTGCATCAACTGTGATTCATCACAGTACATACAATTTTACAAACCTTTTCTTTAATAAGCAAACTTAATATATATTTTTAAGAACTCATGCTATATTTATTCTCTTGCTCAAAAATATACCTTATGTTTTGTCATCAACAAAAAGGGGGAGATTGTTAATACAAATAGCGTCTCAAAAACGTTATTTATATTCTTTGATCTTTCATTAGTTTTGTTAATGACAAATAAAAGGAATATCTTTTAGCAAATAATAAATACTAGCTTAAGTCTCTTAAGTACACATTTTACACTTCACATATTAACTAAGAATTACAAGTTTAGTAACTTGTTTCCTTAAAAGGAAACTTTAATTCTAAAACCATTCCATGACATCATTGCATGCATCACATACAATATCTTTGATATATCTTGGTTAGATTTGCAAGATACATAGTTGACATTTGAAGATCTTGGATGATTTGGTAAGATACAACTAAGATATGGTAAGAGACAACTAAACCTTAGCTGTCACGTCCCACGGATCCAAATCACATAAATGACGGATCCCTTGTAAGGGATCCGTGGGATCCGTGAGCTGAAGATCAGCTTGCCTATAAATAGGAAGCTGATCATTTGGCTCTCTCATCACTCATATAGCTTTAACACACATATTCATTCAGTACATATCTTACTAACATCATTCATAGTTGCATTTCACTTTGATCTTTCATTTTGTAGAAAAGAGATCAAGCATTCAAGGATCTACAGAACCGTAATTCTTTAGTTGCATTACTGTGTGATATTGTAGTTTGTTTCACACATCATATCTTTCATTTGTAATCAGTGAGTGTGGTTAGTGCTTTAGTCCTTAAAGCACAAAGAGTGTTGGGAGTAGTTGTACCCGTGTAAAGAACTCGACATCTAGCTTAGTGTCGGTAAAGTAAATAGGCGACGTCAGGTTGGTTCTACCTTGTGAAAGAACCCGGTGTTTAGCTTAGTACCGGAAAAGGAAGTAAGCGACGTGTAAAGGTTTTCTCCGCCTAGAAAAGGAGTTTGTTTCTTAGTGAAAGATAAACTCTCGAGTAGGAAACTCGGGGAGTGGAGTAGGGCAAGGAAGAGAGTCCTTGTAGCCGAACCACTATAAACAACAGTGTCGTGTGGTTTGATCTTTCCTCTCTTTATCTTTTGTTTACATTGTGTGATTATTTATTTGTGATTGTTTCCTTTGAAATTAACATATAGTAACAAAGCAAATAAAACTTTAAAACGGTAAAAACTATTCAACCCCCCTTCTAGTTTTCCACAGGTTAAATGAGTTCATGCGTATAAATTGAAGAGTAGAAGCTTGTAGGATGTTCGATTGCACACCAATGTAAGTTGAGGATGGAGGAAAATTCTCCAGATTCGTAGTACGTTTGCCCTCACGTGTGGTATCGTATTGGTGATGGTGAAAAAACTTTCGCATGGTTTGGTAAATGGGATGCTCAATGCCCGTTAATGGAGCATGTTTCGAACATAACTGTTACAATGTTTGGATTCTCAACAAAGGAAAATTGGTGGACATTGAATGATTCTTGGAAATGGCCTTTGGCTTGGTACGATTTGTTTCTTGTATTAAACATCTTAAGTAATGATCACGAAGACAGGTTGATTTTGGAGGACTTTTGATGGACAAGACAAAGTGTTCACAATTCGAATGCATGGGACACCATTATGGCTCATTGTGATGAAGTGGCATGGTATCACATTGTTTGGTCTCCATTTTGTATTTCACGCCATGCGTTTCATTTGTGGCTAGTTATGGAGAGGAAGCTAAAGACGCAAGATAAACTGAGGCAATATGATGTCGGCGAAACTGTCAACTTAAACCTGCTTCGATGTCCATTGTGTAAATTACAACAAGACTCACACGACCACTTATTTTTTGAATGCAAGTTTTCTTCTCAGGTTTGGTCGTCTGTAACTCACTTGGCTGATATGCCGAGTATTCCTCCTATACGGAGTGACATTATTGTTGGAATTTAAATAACTTGACAATCAATTAAATAAATAAACACATCAAAGCACGTATAGCGGAAGCAAGGATCATTAATTTAACACATAAATAGTATTACCGAATAATAAATGGTTACATACCTTTTGATCCTAGCTAAACAAGGATCGAACTTGAATTCTTCTTCTCTTGAACAATGAATAGGATTACCGTGAAACCCCTTACCTTTTTGTTTCACAATCCAAGATGAATTACTAAAGTAAGTAATTACCGAACTCTTGTACACACATACTATAACCAATCAAGTATTGATGCTAGTGAATGAACACGATTAAACCAAAACAATTTTGTTAACTTGAAAAGTATGGATCGAACCACTATGAATAGTGTCGATCGGTTTTTAGAACAAGAAGAGAAAGAACACAAATTTTAGGGTTATAGTAATTGCACAAGGTAACCAAAATAATAACCCTTCAATTTGTATATATAGGCAATACCTAACTTGGAGCAAAAGCTAAGGATTGAATGGGTTGGAACCCATAGGCCGTCTATATTTTCTTTAGCTCCTAATTACACTATCGGTCCTCCCTTTATTCCCTAACGGTCATTAGTCAATTCGGTTAATTACTTAACGTCCGTTAGTTATCATTTCGTGTCCAAATAATTAAAATATATAACTATTATATATATTAATTATTTACTTGATCATTCATACGTAAAGTGTGCAATCCCTCGGTCCCGTGTTCGAATCTAGACATACACGATTAATATTTTTCCATTAAACTCTAACAGCTCCCAATTGGAAATCTATTAAAAGTGTAATGACATTGGTTAGCGTCTAGCAACACGCCAATGCCCCTAGTACAACTCGGGTGGTGGTCTCCTGGAAAAACCACTTGATGATTAATCATCATACTTATCCTTTTGTTTCTAATACTACATTAATAAAGATATGGATCAAAGTCATTCTTTATTAATAATTCTGTTTCTCGTTGTTTTCGATTGAGCAAGATTACCAAATCTTCTGAACATGTTCAGGGGAGATCTTGGGCGTGGCCACGCAAACATCTTGCCAACCCTACGAGGGGCCCAGCAGTATTAAACTTCAAACAATTTGAAGGAACAAATTCTATCTTGACTACGAGCATAACACATGCACTTCGCAATGCTTCCGAAAACAATCTGTATAGCTACCAGTTACGTATAGCTTTAAATTGAATCACAGAAATGCACTACATGCATGACAGTTACCTAGCATCTCAAGTCTGAGGATAACTATATATACACATGATTTACTTAATGACAAGATCCATAAAGTAAACTCATGAAGTTGGGATTAGTCCTATATTCAAACATTTTGAATATCATGTGAAATTGGTTATGACAACGCATCAATATACTTTCAAGTATATTCTACCAATACTCAGATTTGCCTTAGTTTAATGATATTCCCATATCATTAACCGACAACGGACAGTTTAGAATATATAAATATATTCAAGGATATAAACATGCAAATATATGATATATTATTAAGAAAATGATGAATAAACATAACGAGTATTTTATTTCATTAAAATAATAACTGTTCAATTAACATCCCATTATCCAAACACTAAAATAGATCAATGCATGATAATTCTTATTAATGAATTATGCCTCAAGTCATGTCAAACATACTTGTTGACAAGGCATAAATCAACTAATTTTGATCTATGAGAATTTTGAGAATACTTCTTTCAAGAATTCAATTAATGAAGTTCTTGTATGTGTGCATTCAACTATATTGATAATGCCACATAAAATTTCATAAATATGTGACATCCTCAACCACGAATTTATGACAATTAAACTATCAAACCTTTTATAGTTTAAAGTATTCTCATTCTTTAATGTATAATGCAACTATGCTTACAGTTAAGTGATGTTTTTCAACCAATTAGTTATTATTTTTTTTTCAAAGAAAATACAACGGATGTATTTCCCCGGGTCGTAGTCCCAACGAAGGTTGAAGTCGAGTTGTCGTAACGGTGTCGAATTGTGAAGTGAATGTGATAAAAGAGTGATATATTGGGGTTTTTACACTACGAATATGAAATAACTAATAAAAGCAAGTTATCAAGCTAAGGGTACAAGTAATCTAAGCACACGATTCTTAAAACGAAAATTAAACTTTTAAAACGTACGTTACGATTTTAAAAACGTATCTAAAAAGTGAATTCCTAAATTATAAGTCCTAAAAATGTAAATTTAATTTTCCTAAATGCTAAATATTAAAAGAGAATTTTAGAAAAAAGAAATATATTTTTTTGATTTTTATTTTATTTTTATGAATTTAAAACTAATAGAAACTAATTAAATGATTTAAAAATAGAAAACTGGTTTGGAAAATTACGAAACTTTGCATAAAAATCTTAAATGATATTATGAAGGTATGAAAAATAAAATTTGAACTTTTCTAAATCCTAATAAGCTGTTTGGGTAAAAAAGCTGTTTAAAATAAGCTCTAGAAATAATTTCTACAGTCCCAAAATTCACAAAAAGCTCAAATATAGATAAGCACACTAATACAAGCTTAAAATAACTTATAATGACCAGAGAAGAACTTGGAATAAGCAAATAATCACTATTGCAGTTGCAATAATAGGGCAAAAGCAATGATCAAACAGCCAACTTTCAGCTGTTCTAGAAGCTAGGCAAAAACTTATTGGGGAAAACTAAAAGCAGATACTGAAAGCTTATACTACAAACTACTTGCAAACTGAAAATGCCCAATTTTCACTATCAACTGCTACTTCAATTGAGGCAAAGAACAGATGATGAAAAGAACAAAAACTGATGCAGGTCTGAGCAGTCCTAATGGGGCTTATTGCAGACCAATAATAAGCTAATTAAATAAGCTTCTAAGTGAAATCCAAGCTCAGAAATCTAAAACCAATACTACTAACTACTAGCAAACCAAATTTCAAGCAATGAGAACAAGTGAATAAGCAGATAGAGATCAAGCCAAAAGCTTAGTCTGAGCAAAACTAATGGTGCAGGGCTGCAAATGGGTACTGATGCAGCAGAAGTGGTATATGGACCTCAACTTGTTCACCACTTAATGAATCTAAACCAAAACTTGGAATATCACTTTAACAACTCAAATACACCTTAAGTTACCAGAAATATTGATCAAACAAGCCTCAGCTTATTGGAAGCTTGTATGAGCAGGTTGTGTCCTAGAATTCCACTTATCAACCAAAAACCTTAAAATTCATCAAAACCACTTAAGACCTAACAATAATAGCTTATCTAGCCTTCAATAAGCTCAATCAAAACTTAGCTGATGGTAAATGAACAGTGGAATCAGAAATTTGCCAAAAACACCCTTGTGCCAAACACTATTTTAAGAACTGATTATGAACTTTTAAACTAGAAGCCACCAAACTAATCTAAGATTTTGATTATCCTCTGATTATCTAACTTCTAAAACACCTAATAAGCAATTTTCAATTATGATATAAGCATTAATTAAGCTACAAGCTACTCTAACTGTTTTGGCTTTTATAACTTTTTAAGAACAAAACTGAGATCAAACATTAAACTACTATCACACAAACACTAATATGACCAAATAAGCTACTAACATTCAGAATAAGCTCTAATTATACAGGAATAAGCACTAGCACAGTAATAAGCTACGAATGAGATTTGAGTGAAGCTTACAAATAGTGGTTATGGTGAAACAGATCTGATCCAACCCAAACAAATAACCAGGCTTATCCAATAAGCCAATAACAACCCAAATAAGCTCCTTCCAGATCAGCTTATTCTTCAGCTTATTGTAACAGTACTTTGACTTTTTTGTTGACTTTTTGCACTTTTGGGACTAAAACAGATTCAGACCTTATCCAACACTCACAATAAGCTAAAAAGCTTAGATGAGCTTAATCTAAATGTAAATAGCTTATTGAAAGCTGATTTTACAATATTTTTGTATTTTTGAATATTTTTTCTATTTTTTTTGGATTTTTGAAATAACTTGAACAATAATGAAAATGAAAGTTTAAATAAGCTAAATAGGTTTATTATAAGCTACTGAAACAGTTGATAAGCTAAATAAACAACTTAAAAGAAGATTTTAGTGATTAAGCAAAAGAGCAAAACTAATATTTCATTAAAGAAAACTTGATTACACTATTTTAAAACTTGAGAATACAATCAGAAAACAAAATAACAGCATAACACTAATCTAAAACTACATGATAATCTGAAGAGATGAGGGCTCTATTTATAGCCGAGCTTGGATGCTTCTAGGGCTGCCATGTCAGCAATCCACACCTCATTTGTGCTTCTTAGAGATGATATCAGCCTTAGGATCATTCTTGGACAACAATCATTTAATGTCAGCCCTTGGATCATAACTCCACGCACCATCAACCAATCACATGGCTCAATTTCTACGGGGATTGCTGACATGTCATTCCTGACATGTCAGATATCTTCTAGAAGTGCGTGAAAAGTACAATTGTACCCTTAATTGCTGTTAATTTCTGGGCGGGGTAATTAGGGTTCTAGCCTGGGTAAATTTGGGGAAAGGGGGTGGCGGATAATATTTTTTATATTTGTTTGATGGGTAATTAATTCCATGGTTGACCGGGTGGATTCGGGTTGGGACCGGGTTGTAGGATTATGGTTTGGATCATGGGTTGTGGTGTGGACTTTTAATAAAAAGGGTGGGCTTGGGTTTATATGTAATGGGCTGTGGGGTTTAAGTTGTGTCCGGATTTAGTTGTAAATGTAGGTTTAAGGTTTTAGGTTTAGTAAAAATTTAAGGACCAATGATGTAATTTCTGAAACTTTAAGGACCTTTTCTGCCAAGCTTTAATAATATGATCCAAGGGCCTTTCTTGTAGTTCTTTGATGATTTCTTCCCCGGCTTCGGCTTTTGACCTTTTCCAAATCTCGTGCTCGTTTTCCCGGTTTTTGCTTGATTTTGTCCATATTTCTAAATATCCTGTACCTGCATATAAACAAACACAAAAACACAATATCTTTGGCATTTATGGTTAGTTTTTGGTCATTTTGGTCTTAATTTGGTCAAGAAAAGGTATGTGTTTAAGCACATACCATTAAGCATAACTAGTACACATGACCATTAACTAAGATGAAATCCTACCATGACTAGTATTGAGTGTCATCTCAATCTTATTAGCATCATTGTATGCAAACAACAATATGCTCTCTAAAATCCCGTAAACTTTAATATCCATTTGTGTAATCTTTGATACCTTCAAATCTTTCCAGATTTGTTGGCTATGACAATTACGCAATAATTTGCCATATGGTTCATATTTAGAATTTTGGAGCAATTCCAAGATGAGGATGTAATTCTATATCCAACCATATCCATTACACTTAGTTATCTAATAACTATCAATTAGATATTAATGTTGTCAAATCATCTTTCATCAAGCATGATACAACAAACAACATGATGTACATGAAAAATCCTTGTGTCAAACATAGAATTTATTCATGTCATATCTTTTCAAAGATATGTATCTATCTAGACTTTCTAATAATATAATCATGTTTATTAGAATCAATTATTTTTTACCGCTTATGTTTATAACAATAAACATATATTCCAAGGTTGTATGTTTATTTTCTAAATCTTCACGTGAAGTTTCATTCCAATCTAAGACTTAACATTTAATGCTTATGGAATGTTACTTCCTATATGTTATACAACATATATGAAATAAGAAAATAAATTCAACACTCCCACTAGCTTTTAGGAATATTAAGAGATCGTCTTATTTTAATTATAAATCAAAACTTGGATTTAATAATTAAATATAACTATACCTCCTAGATGCATGCATTAATCCATTCATGAATTATTGCTCTTTGTATACTTCCAAAGATTATTTGAATTCAAATACTCCTTTCAATTACTTATCGTCCTCGCACAAGTAATTACTCAAGAAAGAGTTTTGAAATTCCATTGTTAATTTCATATAAATGAAACTAAGAATGACAATCATAATCTTTATACATTTAATGTGCCTAGAAAGAATTTCAATCACAGTTAATTGCTTAAGTGTGTTTGATAATCTTTTCACACATTAAATATGTATACAAAATTTGTCCATTATGATTTCTACTCAAAAATTTAAATCCCTAGGATTTTCATTTCCTTTGTAGAAACTCATCTACATTCTATAGTCTAACTATAGAATTTAAGATTAACTAAGTTTCCAAGACCAGTTATCTTTCTGGACTGCATCTAAACATTCATAGTATGAGTAATTTGCCAAATTCTTTATTTGCAATTTATCAACAGGTTTACCATAATCTTGTAACTCATAATCCTCAACATATTATACAAATATTTGAGATATCCTTGCGGATCTATGAATGAGAATTCCATCATCTTGAGATTTAACATTAACATGTTTAATCCTCATCATGACTTTACTAGTGTATTTTAGAAGATCATGTATCTTGTAATTTTATCTCTTCAAGATAAAACTCCCACTTGCCTTTTGCAATTTATAGACTATCTATAAATACTTAGCAAGTAGAGCAACACAAAATTGTTCTATTTTGGGATATTACAAATACACATTGACAGTTCCTAACATTAGTTTGTTAATAACCTACTCAAAAGCAGTTTAACAAATTCAGAACTTCAATTTTAAGAATTAATGTGATTCATCACATTCCATAAAAATGATGTCTTATCAATCTTCTATGTTGGAGTATAATTGAGTATATTCTACCCATACTCAATTTTCTAACCTTGATAACTTTTGGAAGAATAGAAGATATAGTTATCTTTAATCAAACAATATAACAAGAGTTTGATTTTCCTAACTGAACGTACCATAACCATTATGTATTTCTTTAGGATTAATATTGTAAGACAATCTTACAATATGTAACATAAATATCTTTTGTTTGGCTTATCTATTCACCAACTAACTCAGCTTAATGGTATAATAGAATTTCCAAGCCAATTGCCTGCTATATAACATAAGTACTTTTTGACCAAGTCACTTCATGTCCATGTCTTAACAAGAAGACATAAACTGTTATAATCCCAATTTACGTTATAAATCATTGATTAACTCAATGACTTCTTGTATATGTTTTAATTAAAAACATAACAAGTTAACTTCATACTTTATTATAAGTCTTGTAACAATTAAAAGACTTCATATTTATATCTTTACAATAAAATATAAATATGCATAACTAAAGTAATCATGAACACCACAATTTGGTTTCAATAGTATTTCAAGTTAATTTATTACTTCATATATTTATGACATTCCAAGAATACATAAACATTCGAATTTGAAGTAGTATTAGATTACTTCATTTATTTATGCCATTACAAAAATACATAAATATTCAGTTTGAAGTAGTCTTATTATCATATTGACACTTGTTCTAATAATTATCTAATTTAGAAACTTGCAAATTAACATAGTTTCATTACATCAGTTGATCTGCTAGTAATGAAAGTATGTAATTTACCTTGTCATTAATATCTATGTCAAGGTCTCACTTACGCTAGATATTAATTCCAAGTGTTCTATTTATTAGATGTGAATAAAAATCACATTAGAACATTTAGTCTCTTACCTTGTAGTCAAGAGAACCATTTAAATCATATTTCTATGTGTTGTTCTTTGCACACAATAAAGATTTCTCCCACTTGTGCATGGAACAACATCATGTATCAAATAAACAACACGTCAATCGTTTCTTTATGTGATCAATATGATTGTGTCATAGATATTAGTAGATATAGAACCATCTTGTCTAGTAAGGAAACGTACATGACTATCCTTAAAACCACAAGTGTCTACATTTGGAAAGTAATTATCTCAAGAGATACTAGAGATAATCCAGGTTACTACCAAGATATCAAAGCTTGTAGCTCCCACTGAATTACAGATCATTACATTAATATATATAATTCAGTAATTACAACACAATGCTCCCACTGGATTTGACAACATTATAAGTGTTTCATAACCAGTAAAAGCAAATAGTGTGCTATTTACTTTCCTACACCTTTGAGTAATCCCATACGTAACAATTACTTAGGTACTAAAGAATGTATTCTACTTTGTAAATGATGGACTATCCATCAATGTAATTAACTTGGAAATAATTGGGCATGCAATTTCTTCCTTAATTTGACTATCATCCCCACGATGGTATGTAGCATATTTAAGTGGTCAAAGCACAACAGCTAGATAAATCATGCTAGTTTACCTTTTACCAATTTTGCGGTAACTAGTCTAGCTTCTAATTTAGTAACTCAGTAAATGTGCAATTTCTTAACTATTAAAATTTGCTATGAGTTATTTAGAATTTAGACAATTCTAATTATCCTGTCTTACCTTTCTCACTCATGAAAAGGAATAGAATTAAGTCTCACTCTTCTCAAAGAAAGTAGACTAGGTTTATTCTTTTAGTAAAGTTGACTCTAGCCAAAAACCCCTACGGGTGTAGATCAAATTACTACTAAAAGAATGTCCCACGTTTATGGTTTTAACGTTGCATTAATACATTAAAAGAATTTACAAAATTCAATTTTAGTATTTTCGATAATAATTTTTCAAGAAAAGAAAATTACCCAGGAAATATAATATAACCATTTAATTTCCTTGAAAACTAGGATCCAACTTTTCATAGTTCCACTACATCAGTTGATCTGCTAGTAGTGAAAGTACAAAAGATGGTAACTTGTCGTACAATAATCGGCAAAACAATTTCCGACTCCTAGATATTTATGGGAATTACATTTGCCAAACAATTTGCAATGCAAGCATGTTTCTTCCCATCTCATGCTTTAAGTCTCAAGGTCCCACTTATAACTTAATTAAGTCGTCTAATTTAGAAACTTGTAAATTCACATAGATCCATTACATTCAGTTGATCTGCTAGTAATGAAAATATGTAATTTACCTTGTCATTAATATCTATGTCAAGGTCTCACTTACGCTAGATATTAACTCCAAGTGTCTCTTATAATTAGATAGCATGGACTTAAATTTTAGGGTATTTATTTTGATGTTACAATCAAAATATGTACGACGAAGCATGCACTCATCTTCGTATCATAAGTTTTCAAAACCATTTTAATTACCAATTCACTAAGGGTATGTTTGGCAAAACTAGCTGTAAGCTGTATGCTGTAAGCTGGTAACTGTAAGCTGTAAACTGCAAAGCTGTTAACATGAGATACAAGCTGTATCTTTTTTTCAATAAAAGTGTTTGGTAAGTTAGCTATTAAATGTAATGATAAGATGTAAACTGACATAAAAGGACATATTTATAATTGTTAACAAATATTTAGAGGGTATATCAGTAATTTAATGTTTTAACAACTCCAAGATATTTAAAAAGCTTCATGAATCAGCTTTTAATTTAGGAGCTATTTGTTTGAAATAAAAGCTTGAAGTTAATGTATCCAAACGAAGCTATTTATTTTAGAGGAGATTATTTTTGTAACAAAAAGCTAACAGCTCCCCAAAAAGCTCCTACCAAACAGGCCCTAAGAGTTAAATCAACAAAGTTTTAATTTTGAGGTATTGGGTTCACCAATCAAAGAATTACTTACAATTATCGCCCACCATATCCTACTGCTGCATGAGTCAAAAGACTCAAGTTATTCGGATAATTACCACAAAAGTGGCACGTGGAATTGAGGTCAATTCACCCTTAAGGTGATTTTGCACAAATAATAGTGGTACTTGGTAAGTCCAATTTGACGCACAAGCAAGCGGAGAGACAGAATGGAGTCTCTTTAAGGTCACAATTTAGTGCGATACCAGCATTATACCCACCTTATAGTTTGTCAACATTGGGTCCGCCGTTCAACTATTGGTGCAAACAATCATCAATCAAATTAAAAGTTTATGATTCTAAGTCTTATAAAATTATGTTGTAAATTATTAAATTGCTAGTCTCGCCTGGGAGCAAATTACCGTGCGAAGCGAACCACTGTCGGCACATAAGACTTGACAATAAATTATTTACCACATCAAGGTTTCATAGTTATTAGGTCCATTTATTTTCTATACCAAAAATTACCCTCTTTTTGCTTACAATTCAACGGTAATTTAAACAAAAAAAGTCAAGTAATTTCAAAAAAATAACAATAAAACACATAATAACACTAAATTAAATCTAAATATATAGCCACATGCAAACTTTTTGATAAATCCTATTAATAATCTCTATGTGAATTATAATGTATATAATTACTAAAACTCCCATTGGTTTTCGAGAGCATTGTACCCAATGGACCACAAACACCAACAATTGGCCGTGTAAGCTTTAATAATTATATACCACGTTGCACATAACTGATTCATTAATTATATTAATTAGGTTTTCCCTAATTTTAGATTTATCTAAACATGTAGCACATAAAACAAGCCCTAATTCATGAATACCTTGCATGAAGCATCATTAATTAAACCAGGAACGTAACCCTTATCAAATAAACACATAAACACAACATGTCCTAATTTAGGGTTACAAAACTAACTTTTTATTAAAAGAGGGTCGAAACCCCCCCCCCCCCAAAATTATGATCCGATTTTTATTGTATGTTAAAAAAAAACCCTAGAATAAAAAATCGACTTAACATGTAAACCCAAATCAAGATTTAATTTTTATTATGCGTTTCGGTAATTACAATTACATGTTAAATTGACTCGTGATGCCACTGTTGAAATTTAAATAACTTGACAATCAATTAAATAAATAAACACATCAAAGCACGTATAGCGGAAGCAAGTATCATTAATTTAAAACATAAATAGTATTACCGAATAATAATGGTTACATACCTTTTGATCCTAGCTAAACAAAGATCGAACTTGAATTCTTCTTCTCTTGAACAATGAATAGAATTACTGTGAAACCCCTTACCTTTCACAATCTAAGATGAATTACTAAAGTAAGTAATTATCGAACTCTTGTACACACGTACTATAACCAATCAAGTATTGATGCTAATGAATGAACATGATTAACCAAAACAATTTTGTTAACTTGAAAAGTATGGATCGACCCACTATGAATAGTGTCGACCGGTTTTTAGAACAAGAAGAGAAAGAACACAAATTTTAGGGTTATAGTAATTGCACAAGGTAACCAAAACAATAACCCTTCAATTTGTATATATAGGCAATACCTAACTTTAAGCAAAAGCTAAGGATTGAATGGGTTGGAACCCATAGGCCGATCGGCCATAGCCCATGGAATGGTGATGAGGCGAAAAGTGTACCGCTTTTAAGGGGTCATTTAAGCCCGAAATCGTATTTATTTGATCAAATATTGCCCTAAATCGTTCCTTTTGTCATTTTAGGTACTTTTGAGGAGAAATCTGGAAAAGGAGGCATTTTGGACGTTTTTGGAGCATTAAAGTGAAGAATACGACAAAGTCTCAAAATCGGATGAAATTTACCTTTGACGGCGTCAGAATCATCTCTTGACGGCGTCATGCCTTGGCAAGAAAAGTTGGATGTGAAATTTACTCATGACGGGCCAGTGAGTTAGCATGAGAATTCTGACGGCGTCACGCTTTAACTAAATCAAGGGCGTCACGGCTTAAATCATAAGGGGACGGCATCACGTTCAATGTTCGACGGCGTCAAGCCTTGATAGGCCAGAATGGATTTTTGAAGAGCTAAAGAGGGACGGCGTCAAGAAGGTCACCCGGGAACCCTAAAAGCGGCGAGGTGACGGCGTCACAATGCATAAGGTGACGCCGTCAGATCCAAAAATCTATATATAGTTTTCTAATCTTTTGTCATTAGAGAGAGCTTAGTGTGTGGAATTTTGGGATAAAACCCTAAGACGATTTTAGCTACTTTTTCAGGGCTTTTTGCCTTGAGATCTTCCATGTTTCATTGAAAGATAAGTTATCAATTAATCATTCAATATGTCTATGTGTTGTTTGATTCTATCTTATGCTTGTCTTTTGTTTAACATGTTAGGCTAATTTTATCTTGTGTTTGCTTAGATCTAATGAAACCTAGCTATTGATTATTGGTTGTTAGTGTGTTGTTAGTTGTATTGGATGATTGTTTATCTATGTTAGGCTTAAGAAAACTGGCTAACTTCCTATTCGGTAACTTGCTTGAACGTCTTAAGAAACATGAACCAAACGCGTACTAAAGGTTTTTATGGTTGTATTTAATGCACAAGCGAATTCTAGTGATCCCATGTTAGGAGCTTCCTAGCCGGCTCGACATAGGAGTGAAGTAGGAGCTTGTAGAGTTGGGGAAGTAAGTACGCCACCCCACGAATGGTATTAAGGAATACACCCGTCATCCACGCGACTAATACACACTAATTAACCGGTAAAAGATAGTTAGGGAGTAAGGAAATCTAAGTAAACACATTTCTCTACACATAAGTTTCTCACCACTTTTCATTTTTGTTATTTTATTTTATTTGCATTTGTAGTAATTTGGGTTAGTTGACTAGCAACTAATTCCGCCCACTCCTTCAAAAACCGAGATTTTACTTGCTTTCATAAAAACTATAAAAAAACATAAAAAGAATCTTCCTCAACCCTTAGACCTAATTAGAGTAGCCTTTCATACCTAACGAACACTATTCCCTGTGGAGAACGATCAATCCCCCGTACTTACCACTACACTATACTACATCGGTCAGGTACACTGCCTGGTGGGGTTGTAAGCCTCTTGAGATCCCTCGAGAGGTAAAACCTGTTGTAAGGTTACAAAACCACGCAATCAAGTTTTTGGCGCCGCTGCCGGGGAATAGTTATTGTTTAGGTTGAATTTTTATTTCTATTAGGTCTACTCACTAGATTCCTTTCTAGTGAGATTTTTATTTTATTTTTCTAGGTTTTCTTTAGTCTATCTATTTTCTTCGTGTCTTTGTTCGTAACCATTACCGTCCGACATCATGGAAGATGGTAATATCCTTAACCCACACAACCCACCACCACAACAACCACAACCACCTCCTAGAGCCCGTACTTTAGGAGAGTATTCCCGTCCTAGCCACCATGGCTATCGAAACACCATTGAGCTCACTCAAAGAGCCAATATCACACCCTTGCGATCCGACACCATCCGGTTGGTGCAAAGTGGATGCGCATTCCATGGACTTCGTTCTGAAGATCCTAATCAACATCTCAAGGACTTTCTTAAAATCGTTGATTCTATAGACCTTGATGTTGCCACTCGAGAGACGACCCGATTGCGTCTCTTCCAATTCTCTTTGCGGGACCAAGCTAGTCAGTGGCTAGAACGTCAACCCGCAGGATCCATTACCTCTTGGGATGATCTCACCACTCGTTTCCTTGCTCAGTTTTTCCCACCGGGAAGAACTACCAAGCTAAGGAATGATATCTTGATGTTCCAACAACGTCAAGGCGAAACTCTCTACGAGGCATGGACTCGATTCAAGGACTTACTCCAAAAAGTCCCTCACCATGGCATAGAACTTTGGCTCCAAGTCCAAATCTTCTATGACCATATCAATCTCTCCACGAGGCAAACCATTGACCAATCGGCCGGTGGCAAGCTACGTGATTTAAGTGCGGAACAATCATGGGCTCTCCTAGAGGATCTTGCTCTTTATGACAACGAAAGTTGGAGTGATCCCCGTGATTTGAATAAAACTGTCAAGGCAATATCTTTGCCTTCTAACAATTCAAGCACTTCCGACCGTAGGATCGTAGAACTTGAAGACCAAGTCAAGTTTCTAATGAAATCCTACGAGGCTCCTAAACCTTCAAGCCAAGTGAACAAAATCACTTCTTCATGTGAATTATGTAGTGGTCCCCACGACACTCGTGATTGCATGGAACTCCCCGAACAAGCTTTTGTGGACTACGCATCCTCGCGTACCGACGGAGCGGGAGACAAGTGGTACACTTTCAAACCCGAGCCAAACCATTATGGTGATTCATACAACCCCTCATGGAAAAATCACCCGAACCTTAGGTGGAAACAAAACCAAAACTCTCAACAAACCAATTCTTCCAACCCACCTAATCGTTTCCAATCAAGCGGTTCCAACTCGAACCGTACTTTCAACAACAATCCTTCCGGCAATGGTAGTACCAATAACTTTGAAGGATTGATGTCTCAATTTATGGCATCTCAAGAAGCTCGTTTAGCCAAGTTTGAAGCCGATTTCAAACAAAAACAAAGCGAGATGACCGATAAGATTGACACCTTGTTGAAAGCCCTCAATGACCGAGAAATGGGAGCACTCCCTAGCAACACGGTCAAGAACCCGAAACTAAATGTCAACGCTATTTCATCGGTTTCGTCCCTTAGTTCTTGTCCACAATATTATTCGGTCAATTCCATGAGCACGTGTTTCAAACAAACCCAAGTCGTTCCAAATGACCAGGAAGTTATGACATCCAAATTGGTCAACAACATAGTTGAAACACCTCCCACTCAAAACCTTGACGAAGAATTCAAGGAGCTCCACCTTGAAAGTCCGGTTGTTGATGAGTTGGATGAGAAGAAGCTCAAGTTAGGCGAAAAAGGGACCGCCTTTGTTCAAAACAAGCTACCTAAGAAGTTAGATGATCCGGACTTATTTGTTCTACCTTGCAAGATCGGTAATTCGGAGGCTTATGACACATTAGCCGATCTTGGTTCAAGCCTTAACCTACTTCCGTTACCTCTCTACACCTCTCTAAAACTAGGAAAACTTGAAGAAACCGAGGTGATAATAGGCTTAGCGGATGGAAGTGTTGCTTACCCGGTTGGAGTAGTTAAGGACGTGTTAGTGCACATTGGAAAACTAACCATTTTAGCCGATTTCCACGTCCTTGATATGGTTAGCGACCCTACATGCCCCTTGTTGATAGGTAGAGGATTTTTGGCGACCGCTAGTGCTATGATTGATTGTAAGGAATCCAAGATAGCGGTAGGAGAAGGAGATACTTGGTCAGTCTATGATGTTAAGAAACATGCCTATGATACTAGTGAGGAACCAACACCACATTGGCTAGAATCAAATAGGAGACCATCTAGATATGGACCTTGGATTGATAGAGACTTCATAGGACCCCAACGCCCATTTTACCTAGAAGAGGACTTTGTTAACCGAACGCATTCGGTAGAGCAACTCTTGGCTAGGGACACCGAATTGGATCCATTTGAAGATTCTCTAGTTTTTAGAAAGATGATTGATTTCCTAGGAGTTTTGCCAATTAACCTAGGAATGAATAAGTGGATTAGTGAGGAAGATGATCATAAGTGGAATTGGGATAAACCACCCAAAGATGGAGATGGGTCATGGCATATTAAGATGACATTGTATGACCCGGATGGAGAGAAGTTTGAAAAGATATATCGTACTAAGCGGACCAATAGGAAACTTCAATCCAAGCTTAACCCTAAAGACGTCCTTGATGACGAGCTCACTTACATAGGGTAGCATGACTTTGAGTCTAGCTACAAGACTCGTTAATAAAGAAAAGCGCTTCTTGGGAGGCAACCCAAGCTTTATTTGTTTTATTTGCTTTGTGTGTTTATTTATTTGTTTGTTTGATTTTATTTTCCGTGTGTGTGTTTAATTTTTATCATTATTGATTCATGTTCAAAAGTAATTTGTGAAAATGCTTTATTTTGTTTTTAACTTCGTCTTAACTACATATAAAGGTATTTTGCAAAAGATAAGTGTAAGGGAAATCTAAATCGGTTTATTAGAACACATATGAACATGAATCATAATAATAATAAATTAGCATACATATTAGTGTTTGTTTGAGTCAAATGCTTGTATCGAGTCATAATGATGTTTTGTAGGATTTCCAGGAAGTAAGGTAAAGGTTTTTCCAGAAATTTTCCGGAAACTTAAAATGAAAATTTTTGTCAGGTCATTTCTGACGGCGTCAGGGGTTATAACCTGACGGCGTCAGATTTAATTTCCAGAAATTTTTGAAAGTTTTGTTTTCATAAAAAGTTTTTATTAAATCTCCAACTTATAATCTCCAGGAATCTGCAAAATTATCATTCCACAAGCATTATATCCTTATATATAGATTTTATCCCGCCGATGTTATGCAGGTTTTCGTGTTTGTTTTCTCAGGTTTAACAGGTTATTTTGGACAAGGAAATGTTTTTGGATCAAGCTTATGGCGATGCATTAGTCATGGAGCCTCAACATTTCTTTGGAGGAAGATTTAACCGTGTGATTTCACTATCCAACGAGCGAATCAGGGGAGTATTTGATTTCATTCTTTTACTTTATGCTTTTACATCTTGTTATTTGAACATTGGGGACAATGTTCATCTTAAGTGTAAGGGGAGGGTAAAAGTACGATTTTAGAGAATACAATTGCGCTTGATTTTTGTTTGTTTAATAATAGATGTGTAATAAAACTGAGAGAAATACTTGATTAAGGTAATTTTAGTGCCAAATTTAAAATTTTTTACAACATATAGGAGTGAAACTTTGATCTTAATGAGCGTCTCATGGATAGGAGTTATATGACTAGCACAAAAACCGTACTACTAAAAAATTTTCCACCCCCAAATATGTGAGGTTCGCCCCTAGAATTGGTAGGAAAAGCATTTATGCTATGATGTGTGTACCGGTAGCACTTAGATTCTAGAACTTGCGTTAGGACCATTCCGAGGCCACAAGTGAGACTACATTCATGTAGTTAGATTTACTACATGATAAGAGGCATTAGGATTAACCCATTGTTTTACACCTGTGTTTTTGTTATAATTACATTGGCTACATTGGTCAAGTAATTCTCCCACACCATTTGCGTTGTACTCATTTTTAGTACACGATACCCCTAGTACACCCCTCAGAGCCTATCTTTTCGTTTCGACCTTTAAGCATTTTACTTAAAGGAAGAATTTGTTACACCCCACTAAAATGTACACCCAAATCGCCTTAGCCTACCTTGTATGCACTCATTTTTAGTGCATTATTGTGACAACATTTGTTTAAACCCAAGTTAATTATCTAGTTGATTACATGGTTGCTAAGTCGAGTCATATCCTTGTACATATTGTTTTGGGACGATTGGGACTCATGGGTAAAGTACTAGTATAATGGAGTAATGGGGAAGAACATCATTTATTACCCCCGTATGTGCTAAATGTTTTAAAAGTACTCCAAGTTTTTCAATTATCTTAATTCGAGTCATTAGATTAGTATTTGTAAAGTTATGTAAAAATTCAAGTGTAAGGGGAATGCAATGCCCCTATGATGTATTATTTTGGATGGTAGGGCAAGAGTGTATGCAAAAAAAAAAAAAAAAAAAAAAAAAAAAAAAAAAAAAAAAAAAAAAAATCAAGAAAAACACAAAAAAATGAGAAAAAGAAAAGTAGAAAAAACATACGGACTACCATCCCGTTTCATTTTATGTTTGCTTTATATTTTTGTTATTTTGTTATTTCGTTTTTAGCTTAAGATCGAGTCGAGTCTTGGCTTAGCAACATTGTATAGTACATGTAATTGACCAAGATCTTTAACTCGCCACCAGTAAAATATCCCGTATCCAACAAAACCGTGTTTTCCTTTTCCCTACACCTAACGTTATAACCCATTTAAAAGCCCTCTTTGATAGTTTATCTTAGGTGCTTACGCCTAGTGGAGGAGGTTTTCGATCCTTTCCCAAGCCTATGGTAATCTATTTGCTATGACAGGTAGTGAGAGATATTTTCCGTTTTCATTTATGAGATTTATTTTGATGACACTTGAGAGATGTGAGTATCTAAACACTACTTGTGAGGTGCTAGTATGTAATCTCCGTGCTTATTATGATTGGAGTGGAACGATTATTTGTTGTAATTACTTTTATGTTTGCATTAAATGACCCCTAACTTGTATTTTGATTAGAATAAAAGCGCATTTGCTTGAGGACAAGCAAATCTCAAGTGTAAGGGTATTTGATGAGGCGAAAAGTGTACCGCTTTTAAGGGGTCATTTAAGCCCGAAATCGTATTTATTTGATCAAATATTGCCCTAAATCGTTCCTTTTGTCATTTTAGGTACTTTTGAGGAGAAATCTGGAAAAGGAGGCATTTTGGACGTTTTTGGAGCATTAAAGTGAAGAATACGACAAAGTCTCAAAATCGGCTGAAATTTACCTTTGACGGCGTCAGAATCATCTCTTGACGGCGTCATGCCTTGGCAAGAAAAGTTGGATGTGAAATTTACTCATGACGGGCCAGTGAGTTAGCATGAGAATTCTGACGGCGTCACGCTTTAACTAAATCAAGGGCGTCACGGCTTAAATCATAAGGGGACGGCGTCACGTTCAATGTTCGACGGCGTCAAGCCTTGATAGGCCAGAATGGATTTTTGAAGAGCTAAAGAGGGACGGCGTCAAGAAGGTCACCCGGGAACCCTAAAAGCGGCGAGGTGACGGCGTCACAATGCATAAGGTGACGCCGTCAGATCCAAAAATCTATATATAGTTTTCTAATCTTTTGTCATTAGAGAGAGCTTAGTGTGTGGAATTTTGGGATAAAACCCTAAGACGATTTTAGCTACTTTTTCAGGGCTTTTTGCCTTGAGATCTTCCATGTTTCATTGAAAGATAAGTTATCAATTAATCATTCAATATGTCTATGTGTTGTTTGATTCTATCTTATGCTTGTCTTTTGTTTAACATGTTAGGCTAATTTTATCTTGTGTTTGCTTAGATCTAATGAAACCTAGCTATTGATTATTGGTTGTTAGTGTGTTGTTAGTTGTATTGGATGATTGTTTATCTATGTTAGGCTTAAGAAAACTGGCTAACTTCCTATTCGGTAACTTGCTTGAACGTCTTAAGAAACATGAACCAAACGCGTACTAAAGGTTTTTATGGTTGTATTTAATGCACAAGCGAATTCTAGTGATCCCATGTTAGGAGCTTCCTAGCCGGCTCGACATAGGAGTGAAGTAGGAGCTTGTAGAGTTGGGGAAGTAAGTACGCCACCCCACGAATGGTATTAAGGAATACACCCGTCATCCACGCGACTAATACACACTAATTAACCGGTAAAAGATAGTTAGGGAGTAAGGAAATCTAAGTAAACACATTTCTCTACACATAAGTTTCTCACCACTTTTCATTTTTGTTATTTTATTTTATTTGCATTTGTAGTAATTTGGGTTAGTTGACTAGCAACTAATTCCGCCCACTCCTTCAAAAACCGAGATTTTACTTGCTTTCATAAAAACTATAAAAAACATAAAAAGAATCTTCCTCAACCCTTAGACCTAATTAGAGTAGCCTTTCATACCTAACGAACACTATTCCCTGTGGAGAACGATCAATCCCCCGTACTTACCACTACACTATACTACATCGGTCAGGTACACTGCCTGGTGGGGTTGTAAGCCTCTTGAGATCCCTCGAGAGGTAAAACCTGTTGTAAGGTTACAAAACCACGCAATCAAATGGGGTTTCCATATTTTCTTTAGCTCCTAATTAAACTATCGGTCCTCCCTTTATTCCCTAACGGTAGTTAGTCAATTCGGTTAATTACTTAACGTCCGTTAGTTATCATTTCGTGTCCAAATAATTAAATATATAACTATTATATATATATATTAATTATTTACTTGATCATTCATACGTAAAGTGTGCAATCCCTCGGTCCCGTGTTCGAATCTAGACATACACGATTAATATTTTTCCATTAAACTCTAACAATTATCTCTTGGATCATGCCAATCTTGAAGTCTAAATCGGTCGAGTGTGGTGGGGCGTTTGATTATAGATGTGTCTTCTTATTTCGTGTGGCAAGAAAGGAATAATCGGCTATATGTTAACGGTGAAAGACGCATGGAAGATATTCGTAACATAATATGTGAAGTCGTGAGATTAAAGCTTGCTCCTATTAGATTCAATACTAATGCTCGCATCGTGAGAATGAGGACCGTTTGGAAGTTACCAAGGATAGAGTCGAGTGGTGCCTAGCTAGTATGCATGGAGTCGAGAGCTACGCATGCTATTGTTTTGGTAATTAAGTAGTTATAGCTCTTGTTAGTTTTCTTTGTTTTGATCGTGTTGTGCGTGTTCATATCAATTTAGTGGTGCTAATTTGCGAGTTTCAAAGAAGGATTCATTACCCTTCTCTATATGTACTTAACGTTATATTTTGATTTTAATATATTTCATGGAATATAAACTTTTTACTTGAAAAAAATAGTACCAAAACACCATTGACACCTCAAGTTACGTGATAAACAATTAGGCTGGGTACAGTAAGGTGAACGATCGATCGGTCGATTGATAGGATGATCGATTGCCTTTACTGTGGCTAATCGATCGACTGTCGATCGTTTTTTTTTTTTTTTTTTTTTTTGATTTTTTTTAGTCCTCTGCACGACCGAGTGCACAAACAAAACAATCTAACATTTGTGTGTGTGTGTTTAGTTTTTGTGTGTAATGTTGAAGATGAAGTTTGATTATTTATTTATTTATTTTTTTAATTTATTTATTAATTTTTTTTTTGCAATTTTTTTATATATTATTTGTAAATTTGGACCTTTATAAAGAGTAAACTGAAAAAAATATCTCTTAAGTTTGCGAAAAATGCAAATAATGTCCTCGAAAAAAATGCAAATATTGTCCCTAGACTTTCAGTTTTCTGCAACCTATGTCCTTGCGGTGTTACTGTTCATGCAAAAAAGGTTTTTGTGGCTAACGCTCGTTAGGAAATCCCGTTAGTTAGTCTTCAGGTGCGTTGCACGTGAGGGTATTATCGTCATTTCACTTTTCCCGCTATCAAATCCACCTGACGGGCCACTAGCTAGCACACCTACCTTTGTGTTGAGGACATTTTTTGCAACAAGGGATTTAGTTCTCTCATTCTTAACCACTTAACACACATATACACCTATAACATCGAACCCTTGCTTCCAACTTCTATATTGTCGAAATCACCTCAATTAACAGTAGATCCATAATGGGTGGCTGGCAAATTAGAGCTCGGAGTTCACCAATTTCGGATATTGCTACCATATACGGTACGATTTTTTTTTTGTGTAGTTTTGTTTCGAATGACCATGCAATGTATATATGGAAAGTAAAGCATATTACCTTGATTCATGATAATGTTGTGGATGTTTTTTGATTTTTGGTTTTTTGTTTCGTTGATTTATGTTCCCAGAATCGTACCCAAGGCTCTTCACTATTCAAATCCACCACACTGGTGAGTTTTCTTATCCACCTAGTAGAGTGTACAAGTTTGGTATGACTGATCATGTAGACCTAATTGATTGTGACAATTTCTCCATGCGCGAGATGGTCAAAATCTTAGCTGAACTAGGTTTGGGTGATAGCAAACAGTTGTTGTTTACCCATTTTAGGGTAGAGACGGATGTATCGTTGGTAGAAAAACATATGTTGCTGCATATGGGTTGGTGGCCGGCCTCAAAGGGTCTAGAGATAGAAGAGATTGTTGAGGATGATGTGGTCAGTGCACCTTTTAAGAAGAACAAAGGAAAGTTGTTGCTTTTAGAGTGGTATAATGATAAAATGGCACCAACGCATCATGAAATGGCACCAACACAAGCTTCAACCAGTAAAATGAGCAACAATTCTCAACCCATGGATTCAGTTACTTAAATTTGATGGAAGACATCATTTGTGACCCTATGGGTAGTTTTACGCATTCGAAGGGTAAACAACCTGAGACATATTTTGATGAAGACTTGTTCCAGCAAGATAGTGCAGTGAATTTGGATCAGGAAACATGCTTTGATGATAGGCCAGAATATATTGCAGAAATGATTGATGAGTACTTATATCCAGAAAATGGGGGTGTGAATTTTAAAAAAACTGTCCAAGAGGTTGATGAGGAAGTAGTAGAAAGGGAAGAACTTGATAATGAAGACGCCCTTGACCAGAGTAAAGAACAAGAAACAGAAGGGGTGGTAGTGATTTTGAACATGCTTCCAGTGACATGCCAACACCAGACACTCATGTTGACATGCGTGGTTTCTCATTTCAACTGGATTCAAACATTCATGACAGTAGGAGATAAGCTGCTGCCAAACTTCCTCCGAGAGAGTCTGCTGAAGAAGGGGAACTTGCACCTGCCATTGAAATGGATGACCTTGATAGTGTTGATGAAGCAGATGTTGAAGAGGGTGCAGGTCTAAGAAAGAGAAGGTTGAAGCAAATGAGAATGGCTTATAAGGGTAAGTATAAAATCAAAGAAGGTGCATTTAAGGTGGCAGATGAGTTTGTTACAAGAAAAGAAGCGACTGAAAAGGTTAAGATGCATGCGTTGCAGACAAGGAGAGCCATTTCAGTTCTACAATGTGATAAGAATAGGGTCAGAGCTAAGTGCTTCGGCACTGTGGTTGGTGAAACTTCTTTCCATCCAACATATGCCAGAGAAGGGTATATGTCATCCACCTCAAATACACGGGGCAAATTTGAGAAAACAAAAAAAAAGTATAAGGACATGAAATGCAAGGGTGTTAGTCCTAAAGGATATATAATCAAGAATCATAAACCCCCTTGCCCGTAGGACCTACTCATCTCAAAGTGGGACAGTGAGAAATGTTGGTCGGCTAAAACATTGACTGGTACTTATAAATGTATCCAAACAAGAGATCTTACTGGTGTTTCAGCTAGGTTTCTGTCAACTTATGTCATCGAGATTCTTACTAGAAATCCCAAAATTGATCTAAAATCATTACAGCTTGAATTATCACAGAGGTTTCAAATAAACGTAACATTCGATAAAGCTTACAGGGCAAAGCAATTTTCTGACAAGCATATGACAGGTGATCACAAACAACAGTAAGCCCAACTTAGAGATTATGCTATGGAGCTCAAATCAAAAAACCCAGGCACAACAGTCAAGATCCAAGTGGAAACCAACACAGATCTGACTCTTAATTCAAGGGTATTCAAAAGGATTTATGTTTGTATTGGTGACCTTAAAGCCGGGTACAGAGCTACAAGAAGAGAGATATTGGGATTGGATGGTGCTTTCATAAAAGGACCATATACATGGCAAATTTTGACGGCTGTTGGTATTGATGGTAACAATGGTATTTACCTTGTTGCATATGCTATTGTTGAGGCAGAATGCAAGAGTTCTTGGTTATGGTTTATAAAAAATCTAGGTGATGACCTTGATTTACAAACAAACTACAACTACACTTTCATTTCAGACAGACAAAATGTATGATAAATTCAATTAACACTAATTACAAAACAATTTGTTAGACATAAGGAATGTTTTAATCCACTATGTCTTACTTATAACAAGGTATTCTACCAGCTATTCAAGAGGTTTTTCCTTCTGCTGAACACAAATTCTGTGTTAGACACATCCATGAGAACATCAAGCAGATTTTCAAAGGAATGCTTTACAAGGATTTTCTGTGGAAGTGTGCAACAACAACAGCTGAGCCTCAGTTTGAACATCTAATGGGGGAGCTGAAAGACTACGACCCAAAAGCTCGTGACTGGTTAAGAAAGATACCACCAACCTCATGGTCAAGGGCTCATTTTTCAGGGATATCATTTCTCATATTTGTGCTTTAAGTGTGTATATAGTGGACATTAACTTATCCTTAATCGTTAATCAAAAAACAGGCAGAGCTAAGTGTGAAATTCTGGTCAACAACCTTTGTGAGTCACTCAACAGTAAGTTGGTAGATGGTAGAGATAAACCAATAATAGGGTGTTTGGAATACATTAGGGAGTATTTTATGAAGAGGATAGTAAATGTGAAAAAGGTCATAGATAAGTGTTCAGGTCCCTTAACCCCAACTGCAACATCCATTTATGATGTTATTAAGTGAGAAGCTAATGATTATCGTGTTATTTGGAATGGGGCGGACAGTTACCAGTGTAAGGGCTCATGGAATGACCAATGTGGGGTGAATATGAGGTTAAGGACATGTACATATAGGAGATGGGAGCTAACCGGTATTCCATGCAAACATGTTGTGGCAGCAATGTATAGCATGGCAAATGATGGTAGGGAGGTAGGTATACCTGAGGATTGGGTACATCAAGCATATTGGCTAAAAACATGGAAGGAGACGTACAACCATAAGATTGAATGTGTTGCTAACAGTCAATTTTGGCCCAAGTGCAGCATCCCTAGTATCTTATTGCCCCCACACCATCATGTTCCAGTTGGCAGACCAAGGAAGAAGAGGAGAATGACCAAAGAAGAGACGGCTGAGAATGCGTTAAAGGAAATGGTCAAGGGTGGGAAGCTTTCAAAAAAGGGAAAGACTGTCACTTGTAGCCAATGTGGTACAATAGGTCATAACAAAAGAGCATGTACATGTCCAAGAAAGAAGACTGCAAAGGGGAAAGGCAAGAAGAAGGCAAGATCTGAGGGTGTTGCAGACACTGAAGCAACTGAAACTGATGCAGGAGCAAGTCAACCAATGGATTCACAATCAACCCAAGAGGTTGGTAGTCAGAGGAGAAAGAGTACCAGAAAGGCTTCCAAACAAGCCGCAATTTGAATGGCTTTATGTATGAGTGAGATAAACAATTTCTTTAAGTTTTGTTGTTGTTTGTGAGTGAGTTTTAGATTCAGAAAATTGCTATTTCTGTAGTTCTGTTATGTTTGTTAAACAATGGTGATGAAGACAATTTGTATGTCTTTAGAATAAGACAATTTCTATTTCTGTAGTTCTGTTATGTTTGTTAAACAATGGTGATTAAGACCATATGACCATTAACTAACATCCAAATCCATGAAACAAATACATTACATAATACTACCAACATACAACCAAAGTTTTTTCAAGTACCACAAAGTTATTACATCAACTGTTTCATCCTTAACTGGTGCAACACAAAACACATAACAAAAATGTCATTTGTTACTGGCAAGCTGCCTTTTTCCACCTGCAAGTTCGACCTTCCCTTTTCCTTTACTGTCATTCTCTGTAATTGCTCCTAAACAGTTTTGGTCTACTGCTAAGGTCAAAACTATTAATGGGGAAGAATAAATTCATGCCCTTGTAGATGGGCAGAAGATACTCGTTACTGAAGCATCTGTTAGGAGAGTTCTTCACCTATCTGATGCTAAAGGAATTGAGTGTTTTTCTAATTTTACAATTTTTGAAAAACTTGAACTGATGGGATATGAGAGGAAAAATGATTCTTTAAAATTTTTCAAAGGAGACTTCTCCCCACAGTGGAAATTCTTAATCCATACTATCTTACAATGTTTGAGTCCTAAAACAACTTCATGGAATGAGTTTGGCACTAATATGGCTTCTGCTATAATTTGCTTGGCTTCCAACCAGAAGTTCAATTTTTCAAAACTGTTTTTTGATAGTATGGTTAAGAACTTGGGTAAATCAGCAAAAAAATTTTACATGTATCCAAGGTTTTTACAACTGCTTATGGATAGACAATTTACTGAAACGAAAATTCATCAAAGAACTTATGATGCACCCTCTCATTCTAAAAAGATTTTTGCTAACATGAAGAGGGTGGGAAAAGTAACACCATTGTTTCAAGCAATGTTGGTACAAAGTCAAAATCAGGGTGAAGGTTCTGGAATCCCCACTGTAACCCAACACACACCCACATCTAATGGATCAAGTTCCCATGGAACTGATTCAGGTGATGAGACTGAGTCAAACATACCCAGTGATCCACCTCTCAGGATAGGTAACACAATCAGAATTGATGAGGGTAGTATTAAACTTATACAGGAATTGATGGATACATGTACCAAATTGTCAAAGGAGGTTCTTGATCTCAAAAAGACTACATCTTCTCAAAATGATGAAATCAAAGGGTTGAAGAGGAGAGTTAGATATCTTGAAGGGAGACAGAGGTCAAGAACACATAAGCTAAAAAGGTTACATCAAATTGGTGTTGCTGCTAGGGTTGAATCTTCTTCTGATGCTGCTAGTTTGGGGGAGGATGCCTCCAAACAGGGGAGGAATGAAAGCAAAGTTTCAGGGGAGGATCAAGAGATGGTTGATGTGGAAACTAGGGTAAATGATGAACAGGAACAATTAATTGATGAGGGGAATTACTTAAATGTTGAAGAAACTGTTGCTAGGGATGAACATGATCCTGAAATGGTTGCTGGTGAAGTTGTTGAAGCTACCAAGGAAGTTGAAGTTAAAACTGCCAGTATTGAAGTTAGTACTGCTGAGCCTCAAGTTAGTACTGTTGAGCCGCAAGTCAGTACTTCTGTTGTTGATAAAACTGTTAATGCTGCTGCAACATCTTATGAGGAGGTTGTTTTGTTTGAAGCTCTCACTAAATTGAAGACTACTAAACCTCCAACAAAAGGGGTGTGACTATCAGAGAACCATCAACAACAACAACAACAACAATCACCACACAACAACAACCACAGTATAAAGGAAAAGGAAAGAGTAGATTAGTGGAAGAACCTGCTGAAAAACCTATGTCAAGAAAAGAGCAACTTAGGTCTGATGAAGAAGCTGCCAAGAAGTTACACGTTGATCTTGATGAAGAGGATAGACTTGCAGCTCTTCAACAAGAAGAAGCTAGCCTTGCTTTGGCAAAGAAGATGCAAGAATGGGATAATGAAAGGGCTCAATGTGATGCTGATTTTGAGCTGGCTCAAAGATTAACTCAAGAAGAGCAAGCATCACTTACTATTGAAGAGAAGTCTAAGCTGTTAGCTGAGTTCTTTGAAGCCAGAAGAAAAATTTATGTAGCACAAAGAAATCAAGCAAAAAGAAACAGACCACCCACCAGAGCTCAAAGAAGGAAAGTCATGTGTACTTATCTAAAGAATATGGAGAAATGGAAACTCAAAGATTTGACTCATTTTGATGATAGGAAGATTGAAGAGTTGTATAATCATGCTAAAAAGAAAATAGACAGATTTGTGCCCATGAAAGCAGAGGTGGTGGTGGAAAGTTCTAAGAGAGTAGGTATTGAGTTAGAAAAGGAGATGACTAAGAAGTCAAAGATTGATGAGCAGACAGGGCAAGAGCAACAAGAAGATGTTGACAAAGAAACAACTAAAATGAAAGAATTATTAGTACTTGCTTCAGATAATGAAGAGGAAATTGTTGATGTTGTTCCTTTGAAGACTAAAGTACCTGTTATTGATTGGAAAACTGGTTATCATGGAAAGACTACTTGGTGGGAGATAATGAGAGCTGGTGGAAAGTCTCAAAGGTTTATCACTTTTGGACAGATGCTCAAAAACTTTGATAGGGAGGACCTAGAAACTCTATGGAAGCTGGTCTGTAACACCCCCAAAATCTGGTATTGCGGAAGCATTCGGGTCATGGGGTGGTACTAAATTGAAAATCACAACACAAGGTAATAAAGAACGGAATACATACTCCGTCTTAATACATTCAACCAAGTTAAATAAGTTTACAATATAGTTTGAGTTCAGAAAATAAGGCCCAAAAGTTCAGTCGTCCCATTCAAAACAAGTCATAGTTAAGTGCAACAGCACTTCAGAAAGTAGTTTATGACCGTTGCCATGCCACAACCTTGTAATAATCAATCAGCTTAATCACCTGAGAAAAACATGTTAAAAGTCAACAAAAATGTGGTGAGTTCATAGGTTTATCAATAAGCAGTAAAATCAACAGTTTGGACCATGAGTTTGGTATATGAACATTACAACCCATGTAATGACATATAAAAATATAGTCTATTACGCTAGCACTAAGTTCATGCAACCGAAGCTATAACAGTGTGCATGCTCTAGAAGCATGTTAAATATAAAGGCCCGGCAAGTGTTTATCCCAGAAACTTGTGTTTCGACATCGTATACGTTCGTTTGCCTATCCGGTCAATCCGAACGGGGACGTTACTCCCAATAGATCTATTTATAACATTCGCGCTTCCCATCAGGAATTGACGGTTCATGAGTTGGGCATAATGGGACATAACAGGGCTTAGGCTAATCCACGTAATAGCATAGACAATAGTTTTGGTCCATAAAAGAGTTTTGCATGTTTCTCACCCCAATTGTAAAACAAGTTTAAATAGAGTGGGGCTATAAATTCACCTCGGCAAATAGTAGTCAGATAATACAATAGTTCAGACAGTGTTCAGCACCAACACACGACCTAGATTAGTAAGGTTTGTTTTAGTTCACAGACTAAGTTTAAGAATTTACGAAATTTAATTAAATTCAAAAGTTTTAAAGAGTTTATGTTTGTTGCTGGTGTGACAGTATTTAAGTTTAAAACAATTTTTCTAAACATTTGAAAGTATTGGCTCTTGGAAGTGCATAAGTGTATAAGAGTATCAAAGACGAACAAGTCTCCGGTTTGACAGTAACTGAAAGACTATGTACAGAAAACAATTACTATCAAATATTAGACGTTGACTGCATATGGAAACGTTATCGTCAAATGAGTATATATTACTAAGTGCGGGTTTATATTTTACAAGTATAAGTGTGTGTATGAGAAGGATGGTGTGTGTATATATATATTTATATATATAGTTTTTATAAAAGAAATGTTACGTTTAAAATTCCTCATTATTGATTATTACATTTAATGAAATATACTTTTGACAATAGGCGGGCATGACGCGAGTACAAGTTTTGGTTTCCTCGTGCTAACAAAAGTTATAAGATTTGCGTTTAATTAAATAATCGTTTTATAATCTAATAAATCTATATGAGTTTTTATAAATACGTCAAGTTTATATGAATGAGTTTAAATTCACAAGTTTAGTTTTCACTTCGTTCATATAGTTGTTAAATGTATAAAAGAGTTTTTAGTTGTATGTGTAGAGTAAAACTAACTTGGTCGATTTGTTTATAAAAATCATGTCGAGTTACTTAAATATGTTGTGTGTATATATATATATATATATATATATATATATATATATATATATATATATATATATATATATATATATATATATATATATATATATATATATAGCGAGATTTTAGTGATTTGCTGAAGTGTAACGATTCGGTAACGAGTAGAGTTATTGTAAGTCGTGAATTACAAAGTTGCAATAATCGGGAACAATCATTTGGACGATCGCGACAACAACTCGTGTTCAAAACAGGTTATACAAACACTCACTTATGTTGGGATTTGGTGGAGTGGGTTGTGTTGGGAATTAAATATTCAAGAAGTTTAATATCGGGTTCTACTCAAAGAAATACTCTAAGTATGATTCTGCTGCTAGAGCATTTGGTTTCTGCTGCTAGTGTTTGATTCTGCTGCTAGCATTAAACATTCTGCTGCTAAAGGATTCTGCTGCTAGCGTTAACATTGCTGCTGGTAATTAACTTTCTGCTGCTGAGCGGATAAGTATGAAAAGATATTATGTGTATTAAAGTCAACAATATACGGTAGATAATATCTTACCCCATGTGATCAGTCATAATGTTATATTCACAGAACAAGTTGTAAACATAGATACAAGTTGTATCTTAATGACTGACACTCTCAAAGCAAGCGTTCGATAAGACTTAACAATATTATAAAGATCTTTCTTGTGTTATAAAAGAAAGATCTTAGACTAGTGATACAATTGTGTGTCTAATAGAGTGTGTGAAAATTATTAAGTGCAAAAACAATATATCACAAGTCATAGAAAACATATGATTCAAGGACTTTGTAACCCTAGTGATATTAAAGATCACTCGTATTATCTTGAATAATATTGAATCGTTTTGGTGATAACATTGCATGTTCTTTGTTCTATATACACAAGCATAACTGTTCCATTTCCATAACACAAATACCCTTCTAAGTGTGATTAAGTAAATTCCACGTACTTGATCATATTAACTCAACTTATCACATACACATAAGAACAAAGGTTTAACCACCTATCAGTGTATCGAACCCTCATCAGGTTGTGGCCCAACATGGAACTAATGAACTCAACTCTAGATGGCCTGATAAAAACCAAACGGACTCTTTTCTTTTGATACGTGGGCTTTGGCCTGGTATAGCACAAATGAACACCACCAAATCCTTGGAGGTTTAAAGGGCTTCAGACCAATCATGGCTAAACAAAGGATCCAGTAACACAAAATTTAGAACAAATACACAAGTCACTGGTGTTTTTCTTTTGTGTTATAACTGTTTGTGCAGAACAAAGTATGGGTGACTCGAGCACATGAATTCGACCTATTTTTGACCAAGCAAGGATAACACACCCCGTGGGTGTTTTAATGACCAAAGTGGTCGAACCAAAAGACAAGAAAAAAAACAGTCAACTACTCGAGTTGAGCTCGAGTGACTTCAATCCATGGCCTCTCGGCTCACAATACAACCGAGACACACTAAGAATCAAGTATACGCAAATCGTTATTAGTTTACAACACAAGACCAAAATGTTATACCTAAGATTCGAGACCAACCAACACAACACACCCTTCGTGGGTGTGTTTTTCTGGAAATCAAACCATGACCAAATCGACTTAAGTATACCACTCGACTTAATGAAATCCAAACACAATCCTAGCATCAACACAACACAAAACTGAGCATAAACACAAACAAAATCCGAACACAAGCACAAAATCCGAACATAAACACAAACACAATTTGAATCATAAGCATAAACACCATTCGGACATAAACTCAAACACCTTCTGAACATACACAATCTGAATATGAACACAAGTCACAATCAATAATTTAGCATATTGACTCTTAACCAACTTAACTTCACACCAATTTTCATCATCTGCTCAATTAATTAGTTACACTGCTTACTAAAACAACCCAAAAGCAATAAGCAAAAATCGGGTATAGTAATCTACGACATACACTTCCAAATTTTGAGCCAACATGGTTTTGATTTTAGTTTTAGTTCTTAGTTTTAAGTTTTACCACACCACAATAACAACACAAACATCATCACAATTATGACCTTAATATCGATTGGTTATAAACTAGAATCAACGATTTCTTTAACCAACAAAATTGAATAACAAATTTTCCAACAATCACAAAACATTTAAGCGTTCGAATACGACATTAAAACAGGAGTTCGAGATCTTACAACACAAATCGAGTGACACTGGATTATAACACGGACCGGACCCGATTCCAAGCAAACCCACACACCTTTGATTCCCAATCAAAACCCCTGAACTCTTGCTCTTGTGAATAATTTGTTGTAGTTGGGGAGCGTGTGGATCTACTGGAAACCGATTAGTCCATAAAAAGAAAACAATAAGGAAGTTCTTGGCATGCCTTTAGGACATGGGGGATGGGGATCAACCGTTTGTAGCAAAGATCCTTCTCCATCCTCGTCACCTCGACTACTTCTATACCCGTTGACTTCTAGGGAGAAGGTTTGTGAGAACAAAAATGGGCGTTGGAAGAATGAAAAGTTTGGATCGATGGGGATGTATGAAGATCCGTATAGTTTTTGGAAGAATGAACCAGGAAGAAGGAAGGGATATGGACGGTTGTGGGTGTTAATACTAAGAGATAAGGGATAAGAGGTCACATGTGTGTGTGTTTTTTATTATATTAAGTGTATTTTGTGTACCCCGTGTTCCATTGAGCTGAGGTGCAATCGTGGTACCCCGGTTTCGTATAAATGTGAAAAATATAATTCTGGAGTCGTTTTTATAAAACTGGCATAAAGTAAAATTTATTGACTCCGAAAATGAATTATAAAATTAAACCATTACTAATGTGGTGTCGGTACGCGTGTGGTGTCGTTTTTCAAGAAAAACGAGATAACCTCTTGTTTTTGTTACGTTGGGGTCTGTAAATGTCAGAAAGTGGAAAATTCACCTTTTCTGATAAAGTCAAATAGTTTTGGTGAGTTACTGTATGCTACAGCGTGCGGGCTTGCTTCCCGTAATAGTTATGTAAGCACATAAATGCTTAATCTAACAGTTAAGTAATAATAAATTGACATTTATTATTAAAATATTAGTGGAAAAATTACCGTTTGTCACATGGTCAAGGCTAAGTATGGATCTACAATGCCAGATGATATCTTGGATAGAGTTCTTTGGGGAGATTTGAAAGGTATGTTTGAACCACATCCAGAAGATGGAGTATGGCATGATCAGTTTCAGAATAAAGTTTTGAATTGGAAGCTTTAACACTCCTGTGGAGTTCATCAATTGACATTAAATGCTATGGTAATCTACATATTGGTTGAGAAAACATATCCTTTGAGTCTGTCTACAGTTGATCAGATGCTGAATGGAACAGTTAAACTTCAAGTTGATGTTTATGATGAAATGACCTATCAGCTACTCAAGAAAATGGAAAGAATACTCAATCCAAAAGAGAAGAAAAAGTAGTAAGGTGTTTGGAAGCATCCTCCTGGTGATGGTTAAGGAATTAAGACTGCTTGTGGAAGTTAAGACTGCTAGTGTACATTACAACTGCTGTGAACTTCAAAGGAAAATACACCAAGTGGTTAATAATGCTAGAAGAAAACTTTGTACTAGTGGTGAGTGAGTGAGTAGATTGTAGTGGCTGTGCAATTTTATGGTATGCAAATCATGTTATATAAGAATGAAAGAAGTAAAATGTTGCTGCTTCATTCCACTAGTTCATTATCAACACATAACAGATACACTCCTACTCCATCAATCCTTATTTTGGTGAACTGGTTAATCATTTATTAAAATGCAAACAAATATATACATACCAATGCAGTCATCAGGTAGTAAGACAATACAATAGTTACCCATTTTGAGAGCATGAGTATTACAACAAACAGGGCATTCAAAACTCCAAAACCAAACCTAAATCATGATAACTGAATCTTTAATAGATGATTGAAGATTCATTCACCAAATCACCTAAAGTGTTATTGCTTCTACTACACCTATTCTTACTGAACATAATAAACCACAACTTCTACTCATGTTAGCCATCCAACCTTACTAAACACACAGACAACAACTTCTACTCCAAAAGGTTTATGTTTGACTTTTACGGTTTTACCCATGACATGAATAACAGAAATCATAATCCTACTTAAGAAACAAATAACACAAATCATAAACAATCATAATCATACTTAACAAACAAATATCACAAATCAAATTAGATAATTAAAGATACTTGAACCATTGTTGTGATACCATAATGTACATTAACTACATATACAACCATCAACAAAATACATTGTTCATATACACCTAACATAAACACCATTAACTACCAGAAACTCAAAAAACCAACCCACATTGACCAAAACCAAACGTTCAACTTTGCAAGTAAACATAAGAAGCGAAGAAAACCCAACTGATGATAAGGTATTTCCTCAACTTGTTAGCCCGCTGCTCCTCCATTTTTGCCCGAAGCTCCGCCTGGTTTGCCCGGGTCTCCTCCTCGTTTGCCCTGTGCTCCTCCCAGTCAGCCCTCTCTTGCTCTAACCCCAGCGCATCTTCCAAAGCATCCCTGGTCCTAAGTAGACCAGCGATGATGTCTAAAGATGAAAGGGACAACTCGAGTTCTGTAAAATGAAAGAAATGTAATTAAAAAGAAGAAAACAGAGGCAACTTGTAAAATGTAACATTATTATTGTTTTGATCAAGAGTCAAACTTACGTATGTCGGGCATGAGTAGAAGCGCCTACCAGGATTCCTGTTCGTCCAGGAAGTTCTAACGACGCATTGAAGACCACAGGCGCAAAGAACCATTTTTTCAGGTGAACAAGATTTTTTTGGTGCCAAAGGTGAACAAGATGATGAGCAGTAAGTGTAGATTCAAGGGTGTGTAATAGTGAATGCTTAATCGTGTTGTATAAGAATGATAGAACTAAATCCCTTGTTGCAAAAAATGTCCCTCAACACAAAGGTAGGTGTGCTAGTGGGCCTGTCAGGAGGATTTGATGGCGAGAACAGTGAATTGACGAAAATACCCTCACGTGCAACGCACGTGACGAAAAACTAACGGGATTTCCTAACGACGTTAGCCAAAAAACCTTTTTTGCATGAACAGTAACACAGCAAGGACATAGGTTGCAGAAAATTGAAAGTTTAAGGACAATATTTGCATATTTTTTTTTCGAGGACATTATTTGCATTTTTCGCAAACTTAAGGGACATTTTTTGCAGTTTACTCTTTTATAAAAGTAGGAAAAAAACATGTAATGAAATAAAATATTGTTAGTTTAAAAAAAAGATCAAGGTCGCCACTACTGTGGCAAAAAGTCGCCTATAGGTCACCGGAGAGAGAAAACTGATATGGCACGTAAAATAAAGGTCGCTGGTAGTCATTACTGCGCCCAGCCTTACAAAGTGCGGAATACAAATCTTTGATGAGATTTTCTGTTCTCCAACAAAATAGCCATCAAACAAAAAACAAAATAACCATCTAAAAAGTGAAAATTACTGCAGAGGCCACTTCTGAAACAACTTGTCCCGCAGAGGGTCGATTTTTTTCCCTATCCAAAAAAGCCACTCCCATCGTTGCTATTAGACAGCGAAGTCAATCTCAACACGTATCGCATTCTAATTAATCGCAAATTTAATATATATATATATATATATATATATATATATATATATATATATATATATATATATATATATATATATATATATATATATATATATATATATATATATATATTATAACGAATTCGCTGCCAAAAAGCAGCGATTTCTTTCTCTCTCTTCAAATAGAGCCCCACCTCCTACAAACGAGGATTAAAAAAATATATAAAATCACTTCGCTGCCCTTAGACTGCGATTTCTTTCTCTCTCTACAAATTGGGTCTACCGAATAAACACAAACCATTTCTCTTAAACTTACAAAAGCTACCCTAAACTTTCTAATATTTATAACTTTTTTATATAACAAACGTTATTCGTCAAATATTTAGCAAATATATAGCGTATTCGTTAATAAAAAAAATACCATTGCGAAGAGCTATAAATTACGAACAAAACGAGCTTAATATTAATATGCTTTTAACGTACGTACGATTTTATAAAAAATATTGAAGTTTGATATATATATATATATATATATATATATATATATATATATATATATATATATATATATATACATATATATATATATACATACATATCTACATATTATATATAACAGGATGCGTATGACGTCATCAAATGCAGGATTGATGAATAAGCGCTGGATTGATGAGTAATCATGCTCTTATTCCACCTAAGCAGTCCACCTAAGCAAGATTTGACCGAATAAAATTCGTATGTTGACTTTTAATTCCGAAATTTTAAAAAAGTCTCTAAAGATTCGAACTTGGGTTGTTTACATGTCTTAAGTATATATCAATGTTACCATTAGACCAAATTATTTTTTGTGTTATAGCTACGAAAAAAAATAACTATAATCTTCTTTTTTGATGGCCATGCGGAATATTTGGAAAGATATATGTATTTTCTAAACATGTATCCCGTTTTATTTTTCAAAATATGCTTAATTTGTAGAAGATACGATTTTAAAGATAAGTTTACAATATATTTTGTATAAATATTTTATTCCTGTATTTAAGATCATATACCTACTTTTACACTATATGTGGATAAAATATAAAGTTTCTTCTCAAGCCAATCCTATGAGAATAATACGTATACTCCTTCAGAAGGTTTTTTTTTTTTATATATAATTTAAGCAATGTGTTGTTATAATTTTATTGTTATTATATAATTAATATAATGTTTACATGGACAATCATATATATAGCAAACACGTATTTGTTTGGTTGCTATATTGTTGTTGATGTTTTTGTTGAAGCAATCCAATGCAAGAGGGTCTCATAAGAATTCATAAGGTAACCACTGTGTTGTTAATGAATGTGTTGTTGTGATTTTATTGTTGTTGTTGTATAATTAATCTAATGTTTTCATGGACAATCATATATGTTTTATATTGTTGTTGTTGTACTTAAGCTAATGTTTACATGGACAATCATATGTATAACACACATCTATTTGTTTGGTTGTTATATTCTTATTGATGTTGTTCTTTAAGCAATCCAATGGAAGCAGGTCTCATAAGAATAGTACGGGTACTCCTTTAAAAGGAAATCATTGTTGTATAATCAATCACGTTGTTGTATTTTAATTGTTGTTGTTGTATAATTAATCTAATGTTTACATGGACAAATGACATACCAATCTAAATGCAGAATCATTTTGTAGTGTTGGATAAACGTCATATTAAAGTATCGGCAGTTTATATTAGTAAAGGTTAGTACTGCTATCAATATATTTGTACTGTTAGATAGACGTTGGTACTGGGTCGAAATTTACGTCTTTATTAAAATATCCGTTGAGGACTTATGTTTATATTATTATTAATATTTGATTAAAAGGGACTATTTTTTGTATATTTTGACTTTTAATATATTTTGTTCACCTTTTTTGAATGGAAAAACATACTTATTTTACTTGACGGTGCTCCAATACAAGCCCTAATAATTATTTCATAAAATTCCAATTCACATTCTTCATCTCACTTTATAATCCAAAATACTTTAATTTCAGCAGTCAAATCAATAATTTACCAGCAGTCATGGTTACTTTAACCTTTGCCAACAAACACAACATGGTAGCTTATTTGGAAAAGGCAGAGGATGACACCAAATACCATCAGATAATCGAATTTTTAAATGCTTCTCACATAAGGTATTCTCTAACATTAAATCCTACTATATATGTTCCCCAAATCAAAGAGTTTTGGCAGAGTTCCACTGTCAAAACATTTGAAGATGGTCATACTGAATTAGTTGCAACAGTTGATGGTAAATGTATCACTCTTACTGAATCATCAATCAGGCGGCATCTCCGATTGGGTGATTCAAATGGTATTAGTTCTATGCCAAACACTGAAATTTTTGAAAATTTAACTAAAATGGGTTACAATATAGAATCAGAAGCTTTAACCTTCCAAAAAGGGGCCTTTGCCCCACAATGGAGGTTTTTAATTCACACCATCCTTCACTGCCTCAGCCCTAAGAAAACCTCATGGGAACAGTTCAGTAGCAATATCGCGACCGCTCTCATCTGTTTGGCCACTAACAGAACTTTTAATTTTTCTAAACTTATCTTTCAAGCCTTGCTTAAAAATGTTTATATCAAATCAAAATTTTTGATGTATCCCAGGTTCATACAAAGTATTTTGAACAAATCTAAACATCAACTTCTTCATCATAAAAATGTTTATCCCACTCCCAAGCTTTCCCAAAAAGTTTTCAGTAATATGAAGATGCCCTCAAAATGGTATAATGAGGAAGAGGTCCCTTTATTTGATTCCATGTTACAAGTAGACGGTGAAGGATCATCATGCCAAGTTGCGCCCCATCACACACTAGATAGGTCTGTATCCAGAGAGGGCTCTGTTGTTCCTCAGCATCAAGACCCTGTGACTCTCCATGTAGCAGATGAGTCTGGCGTTGTCATTAAAAAAAGGGATGCTTCTATTGTCGCGAGTTTAGAAAATGGGCAGGACAAAACCAATGTACATAATAAAGAATCTGTGACAACACCTCCAGTACCAAGTTCATGTGAACCCAGTACTATTGGTGGAATTGCAAGCCGACGCGATATATTTGTTGGCTCGGGAAGTCAGCACATGGTGGATCATGAATCTGTGTCTCATGATGCACTTGTTTATGAAGGTAATACATCAGGAAGTATTGAGGGCAGCCAAACACTTAAGGAATTGATGGAAACATGTAAAAATTTGTCTCAGAAGGTTACTGCATTGGAGTCTGATCTCAATTCTAAGGATTCAAAAATGGAAACGGTGGAAGCTGAACTCACTTCTCACAAAAAGCTTTTCAGCAATGTGTATACAAAGCTGGTGCGTAAAATAAAAAATTTGGAAAAAACAGGTCAAGACACTTAAAAGAAAAGGGTCGGCTAACATGGTATCATCTTTTGAATCATCTTCTTTAGCAAGTTCATTGGATGGTGAAGGTGCAGGTAAAGATGTGGGTTCTTCCAAACATGGAGGGAAAATTGCTCAGATTGACCAAAATCCATCTGTTTTTATTGTTCAAGAGCAGTATGAGACTCAGGAGAGGCAAGAACATCAGATGGATTATGATACTGCAGATTTTGATGGAAGTACTGGTGGATTTGGTGATGGTGATGATGAGACAGAACATGATGTTGGCGTTGTTGAGGGTGCTGCTATCCTGCATAGTTTAATGGATGCTGGGTATAAAGGTTCTGCCAGTGCATTTTATACAAGGACACCACGAAAATCAAATGCATACAAGGGAAAAGGAATAATGGCTGAGCAAGAACCATCAAGGAAATTGTCAATGAAGGAAAGAGCACCAATAGAATTGGATGATTATTTGGTTCAGAATGGGAATCAAACAAATATTGATGAAGAAAGTATTAGTCGTCAAAATGGTGTTGACAGTACAAAGTTAAAAGTGCAAGATGTTTGTATGGAAAGTAGTGCTGTTGATGCTTTTGAAATTAAAAGGGTAGAAAAAGGAAAGGCATCCATGACAGTAGATGAACCTGAGCAGGAACCTGAGAAAAAAAATGAAGTTAACCCAAAAACACATGTTCAAATTGACTTGGATGAACAATTAGCAATGAAAGCAAGTGGAAATGAAGTTGCAAGTTCTACGGGAAATCCGAAATTGCAAGTGAGGAGAGTATCTTCAGATACTATTGTGACAGAACAAGATAAAATACAACAACTAATTGATTCTGATATGGTTGTGAGGAAGAAGAGTATAGAACTTTTAGCGGATGAACGCATAGCTGATGGGAAAAAGTCAGACATGCTTGAAGATTTTATTAACTTAAAGAGTTATGCAGAATCTTATAATCAGATAACACAGACTATTGGTAAGAATAAAGGTCAAAAGAGAAATAAAAACTCAACAAAGGAACAAGTCATCAGAGAGCTGGCAAATCGTGTCTTAACAGGTTCGGAGCGCGCGAATAACACAAGTTTCAAACCTCAAAATGACTCGTTTAACACTTGGCTTTGGTAGTTTGAGTTTGGCAGATATACGTTTTATATATCAAAAAAGTTAAATATTGAATCCTCTAATACTGAAAACAATTATTTTAAAAATAAAAAAAATTGCATAGTACATTTTTTCCTTTAACAGGTCTTAACAGGTACCCAATTTGCCAGCTCTAAAGGTCAAAAGAGAAATAAAAACCCAACAAAGGAACAAGTCATCAGAGAGATGAAGACGTATGTTATGAATGAAGCTGGGTTGACGGCAGTTCAGTTGAAGGGAAAATCAGATTTAGAAATTCAATCTCTGTATTACAATGCATACAAAACTGTTCGAACGAAAATTCCTATGGACCAACATGAAAGATCACCAAAAAGGCTCAAGGCTGCTAAGAAAGCACAACATGTGAATGTGGACACATCTACGGAGAGAGTAAAAGTATCGCAAGAGAAGATGAGCAAAATGTTAGCTAAGGTGCCAGAAATTCTACATGTTGAACCACTCCAATCTAGACATCCAATAATTGACTGGGATATTTACATGGACAGATTTGGGTCAGCTTGGAAGGTTACTAGATTTGGTGGAGAGACAGCAGTGTACAAGAATTTTGACAATTTGCTGAGAGCCTTTGATAGAGAAGATCTGGATGCTTTATGGAGGTTAGTTCAAAATAAGCTTAAAATAAAGAAGAAATGTGATGCGAAAGAGCAAGAACTTTGGGTTGAATTAAAGAGATTATACGAACCAGATCCTTCGGATGATCGTTGGTATTTTCCTTTCTTTGAGCTATCAACTGTATAGGAGTTCTATGGTACGTGAAATGTTCATCGTCTGTCGGCACAAGACAGAATCGATATATTCATGTTAGCTGAACTAGAATATCCATTAAGTTATGAAGTACTTGCAATGATGATTTCTTTACAGCTCAAGTATGAAGAAAATTCTGAAGTAGTCCAAAATCTAATACACAGGATATATGATCAGTTTGAAAGGAAGAGACACGATGCCTGAAGAAGAAAAGAAGTGAATTGTTTGGAAATATCCCATGAACATCAAAACTTGAGTTTAATTCCAGCCATGTGGGTAATGGGTGTGATTAATTACACCAATTTGGAACAGTTTGTAGAAAAATACCATTTTCCGCTACCAAACCCCTTCATTGTGCATTATGTAACATGTAACAACTCCTTTTGGCTATATGTATTTATTGTGTATGAAACGATATCTAATTTTGTTGTTGTGTTAGGGGCTTTTGTTATTTTTCAATTGGTGAGCACATATTATATGATGGATCTAATTAAAAGATGGTTGCTATTTCGTTTTTGTTTGTATAACATTTCATTATGTATAATCTTTTTGTATATACTTATTTAATTTTAAGTTTATAAATCGTTAATTTTATCATGTTTTCTCTGGTGCTTTAAAGAAATTGAACATCGACCTTGAATATGAAGGCAAATTTTTTTGATTTGTAATGGTGAAACTATACGTTTACCAACAACAACCAAACATTTATTGATAGGTTTCATGTTTACACCCATTACAAACTTCCCTGTCATCTAAACACACACTTAGCTAGACCCACAACTTTCAGTACCACTGTTTTCTTTCATTTCCTTCACTTCCTTTAGAAATTTAAACACAGCTTCAAGATTCTTAATCCTTGATTCCAAATCAGAAGCCTTTGACAACCCGATGTCGGCAGCCTCTTCCATGTCCTTCTTAACACCCAAACGATCTTCAGAAGCCTTTGACAACCCGATGTCGGCAGCCTCTTCCATGTCCTTCTTAACACCCAAACGATCTTCATTGCAGCGATCCTCTTTCTTGAACCCACTATACAAAGCCTTCCCCTTATCATTTTGTGACATAGCTACCGAATTTGGGATTTTGGTTGAATGTGTGTTGTTGTTTATTTAGGGTGAATTGAAGTAAAATGGAAACAATATTACGGTACAGCTTTTGGGTTAGCTTTAAATAGATTATAATAGTTATGAATGTGGTTGGACTATTATACCCCTAAGAATATAACACACGACTTTTTGTTGACCCCAACATTGTAAAGGACGAGGCTATTACACTATAGGAAATATTAGCATGAAAACCCGTTTAAAATGTTATAGAAAACATTACCATTGTAAAGAATGATTAAAGCGGGTAGACACGCCAACCCGTTTAAAATGTTATAGAAAATACTAAAAAGAGTAAACAAACATTTGTAGTTAGATACTTTGTATACACAGATACGTTTGAATTCATATATATTATATTTTTAATATTATGTTATTTATAAATTTATTTAATTTTATTTCCATAGCGTGTTTGCACAAAAGGATAATGTTATTCGGAAATTAGAAGGGGACACAATAGAATTGTACTGCTGAGTTGTCGCCATGCTTCTGATATTTTTTGTATTTTAATTTTGTACTGCTACGCAGCCGTTTTGGTACTGATTTTATAACCAATTCATAAAGGTTATATTATAACGTAGTCCATTGTTTTTACACATAATCAACTCTAACAACATTTTTAAATGTTTAGACACGAACTATAGTGGTTTTTAATTTAAAATTTCATAACAGATAAAAATATAATTCAAGCAAAAATCATTCTATATTTTGTACTGCTACGCAGCCGTTTATTTTGTACTGCTACGCAGCCGTTTTGGTACTGATTTTATAACCAATTCATAAAGGTTATATTATAACGTAGTCCATTGTTTTTACACATAATCAACTCTAACAACATTTTTAAATGTTTAGACACTAACTATAGTGGTTTTTAATTTAAAATTTCATAACAGATAAAAATATAATTCAAGCAAAAATCAGTCTATATATTTACAATATTGGAAGATATCAAATTTTTAAATATTTCATCCAATATTAATGATAATGGTAAAAGTTTATTAATTTAAATAAACAAAATACTTATCATAATTACAAAAGAAGTTAAAGGATAATCATTATATTCCCAACTTGACTCTACACGTATACACTTTCCAATGCAAACTACGGCTAAACTGTTCATATGTCATATCGGTTATAATATTTTTTATAAACACCATTTGATGATCATATTTGTCATTTTATTTAAACCAAAAAAAAAAAAAAAAAAAACAAAAAATCTTAAACTGAAGGTACTGTTGACCAAAAAAAATGTCATTAACTATAAGAATATAATGATTAAAATGTTAGCATGAAAACCCGTTTAAAATGTTATAAAAAATACTAAAAAGAGTAAACAAACATTTGTAGTTAGATACTCTATATACACAGATACGTTTGAATTCATATATATTATATTTTTAATATTATGTTATTTCTAAAGTTATTTAATTTTATTTCCATAACGTGTTTGCACAAAAGGATAATGTTATTCGGAAATTAGAAGGGGACACAATAGAATTGTACTGCTGAGTTGTCGCCATGTTTCTGATATTTTTTGTATTTTAATTTTGTACTGCTACGCAGCCGTTTTGGTACTGATTTTATAACCAATTCATAAAGGTTATATTATAACGTAGTCCATTGTTTTTACACATAATCAACTCTAACAACATTTTTAAATGTTTAGACACGAACTATAGTGGTTTTTAATTTAAAATTTCATAACAGATAAAAATATAATTCAAGCAAAAATCATTCTATATATTTACAATATTGGAAGATATCAAATTTTTAAATATTTCATCCAATATTAATGATAATGGTAAAAGTTTATTAATTTAAATAAACAAAATACTTATCATAATTACAAAAGAAGTTAAAGGATAATCATTATATTCCCAACTTGACTCTACACGTATACACTTTCCAATGCAAACTATGGCTAAACTGTTCATATGTCATATCGGTTATAATTTTTTGTATAAACACCATTTGATGATCATAGTTGTCATTTTATTTAAACCAAAAAAAAAAAAAAAAAAAAAAAAAAAAAAAAAATCTTAAACAGAAGGTACTGTTGACCAAAAAAATGTCATTAACTAACAAAAGAACCCTAAAAATTGCAGATATTGAAGACCACAAACAAGACCAACCAAAGTATGTTAAAATTTTTATACTATGTGTTACCCTATATATTTAGTAACTGAATGTCTTTGATTTTTTTTGTAGCAAGCAGCCCAAACGGGAAGGACACGAGGTGCTGTCCAGTGAAAACCAATCACTTGCAGAAATATTTGAATCAGAAGAATCATCTAAAGGTACTTTGTTAACATGATGAAATTAATGTTAAAAACGATATGGTATATAACTATTGTGTTTGACTTATATTTATTCATTTATTAGAAGTTGAGGATTCTGAAAATGATGACGAAACACAGAGCGTAAGTTCTGTTTATGATTGGTTGATTTCTGAAAAATTAGCCAAGAGAATGACAAAATGGCAACGTAAAGAGGAACGAGATGAGCAGGTGAAAAAAGAAAGACAAAATGCTAAGAAAATTTTAGAAGAAGGTGATGGTTTTGAGAATGCAGAAGGCATAAATGAAGAAGTTGATGTCGATCGAGACGAAGTCGACATTGACCCTGAAGACTTTGAAACTTTCACTTATGATGACTTGCATTTGGCATACTCTTTTGCTTCAACACCCTAAATTAAGTTAGTAGCTGGATTTTGTTTATATTGGCATGCCACATGTTAGGCACTTTTGAAACTTTTGAATGTTAAGAAACTTTCATGTTATGCTACATATGCTAAGAACCTTTTGAATAGATGTTATGTATAATAGTACTGGTGAATTTTATAAATACTTTATGTGTGTTAGATGAATTTTTGTTTCGGGATTGATGTTTAAGAATATGATGTAAACACATAAGGCGTTAATAATCTTGACCCGACAATTGATTCCGCTAAAGAATGTGGACTAACTCATGTGTCAAATGAGTAGCTTATTATCCCACATCAGTTAGTCAAAATAATTGGTTATACTTTATAAGACACATGATCCATTAGTTGCGTGTGTAGGATTAAGTATCATGTTGTATACAACATGTTTGAAACCCGATGTATGTATATACATGTACTCGGGTTTATAAACATTGTGTTATGCAACATTATATGAATTTATATTTTTTCGTATGAAGGGGTAAAAAAAATAAAAAGGAAAAAAATAAATATATATATTAACCACAAAGTCGGTTTGAGACAATAAAACATGCAGCCCAACTCTCCATATATTCCATCCCCTCATAATTATTTGACTAAATATCCTTCTTCATTAAGCTTATATCAAATCTTGGAAAATCAACAACTCTTTAAAAAATCTTCGGGTAAGCATAATATTTAATTTTTAATAATTTGTAAATCTGATTAAGGTTTATAATCGTAACTTACAATTCAATCGTTGTGGTGGCGATTATATGATAACAAACCCTCACAATGTTTTACCCGCTACTCATACTTTGTATTTTTTAATATTATTATCACAGTCAATACATGTTTTATGTTGCAAATCCGTACCATGTAACATATTGGTTATGATTCATACGTGCACTACATCTATATGTGTTTAGGGATTTATGTTTGAGGTACGTTAACACCAAATTTTACCTCCGTCATAATTGACACATTTTTCTTTTAGATGTGAATTAAACCTATATTAAACCTATATACATAATTGATGTTGTTAGTATTGATATTAACAGTACCACCGATAGGTACTGTTAGTGAATTTTTAAAAATACGTGATTCATATCAGTTAACATATATGGTTTTTAGTTTTTCTTATAATTCAAATACATATCAAACTATCCTATACATCTATTGTCACACTGCTTAACAACGCAATCACAATATTATTGCAGACCCGATAATGCATCACATTTGCAGATGGTACCATCACAATGCTCATGTAAATGAACAAATCAAATAATGTTAAGTATATGTTTTGGGAAAAATGAAAGTAAACAGCTTAACATATGTTTTTTTATTTTTTGGAAGTAGGATACTTGCATCTTAACTTTATGAACCTTAGTATTTTCATTTTTTGGCAGTAGGATACTTGCATCTTACAATTTATCAAAAATTAAGCATACTTGATTGTTATTATTTATCACCATTACAGACAACCAGTGTTCAAAATCAGATTCCATCCTAACCTGATAAATATTTTAGTTTAGCGATTCAGCATACATCAAACACAGCCACCAACGGAACAGGACCGTTAAACAACTGACCTTCAAAAGCCGGATCGACTGTTGTTCCAACCATCTGGAATCTGATCATTTTGTTCATTGGAAACTGGAAATCTTCAGCCAAGGTACTCCAATTTGTCCTAAAGTTCATGTGATCGTTTCTCCATGGCCTATCAGCATGACGTTCAAGTTTCATGGTTACACGGCGTTCACTTTCCATCCTCCTTAGAAGCGCATGACCAAATTGTTGCAGATTGTTGTCAGAAACAAAATTGCTTGGTATGGTCTGAAAGCAATTACAACAACTTGATAACTTCAACTCTTTTACTATTAAATATTTATTAAAAATTACGAAAATACATAATGTATATAAAGAGACAACCCTTACCATTCTTCCGGAATCGATCACAAACGGGAAAAGCCTTCGGTAGAAAGTATTCTCTTCAGACAAATGCACTGCATGTTGGAACCAATTACAGCCGTGGACCAACCTTGCATCTAACGAATACCATCCACAAAGTAAACATTACATATTCGCAAACAAATACAACTGATTCACCTCAAATAAACATGTAACATTGAATATATTTTTTAAAAGAACGTATTACTACCTGACTCATTTGCATCATGCCCTTGAACAAATGCAAGACGTGTGGGGTAATGATGTTCATGTATAAGCTGAAAACCATCATTATCAAACCTCATCAACGCCAACCGCATACCAGTCTTTTTGGTCAATACAACTCGCTCACCAACCATTAGATTTGCTCGCTGAACAACCGTATTCCAGTGAACATTAAACTGGAAACCCACACTATCCAAAGTCCCACGAATAACACTCTGCTTTGCACCCACGTTTATCTCAGAACCGGAAAATTCAATCAAAAAATCATCACGTTCAATGCCTTGAAGGAACTCCACAGGAAACCACTAATAAAACAAAATTTAAAAATATTGAAACAAGGTTTATAAATTCCATGAATTTTACATATATACAATTATATCATAACTTTACCGGTGATGAACTTTGATCGGCCCCAACTTCAGCAATGCACCTAACCAGTCTGTTTCGTGTGTGAATTATCCCATAACCACCGATTTCCAATCCATCTGCATCATATGCTGTAACAAAAAAGGTGTCTGCAGCCTCCTTTATGAAATGCAAAGTCCTAATATTCAAATAGCCGCTCAGCTCTATAAAATTATCCCACCCTGCACCAGATATGCTCCATTCTTCGGTACCTCTTCTCCGGCAAATAAAAACTTTCCTTTTAACCCGATTATTATTAATCAGGTACACATAGTCATTATTGTTGTAGTAGTTAATATGATAGTAATCAGGCAGTACCTATGGTTTTACAAAAACCAAAACAAACACATTCATCAGGCAGTACCTACGGTTTTACAAAAACAAAATAACACGTATAAGAAGATTATTATGGGAATATAATTCCATAAATACCTACCAATGTTCCCATATTTTCCACATGATTATAATCCGTGATGAATTGTGTGGTCATTGTTCTGCGACCATTAAAAAAACACAAAACATTTAGCAAAGAATAAAACTCGGACAAATCTTTCAAATACACACTCAGATACAGTTGTAATAACAAACACCAGTACAACATGCTTAAAATAACGACCAAACAAAACATCTGCATCTCGCAAACATCACTTAAAGTCAAACTGTTTGTACATGCCCTAACAACAGCCACAATGAATACAAATAAACTACCCCAACTAATCAACAAACAATCACAGACCAAACAAAAAAAAATCATTTTCATTTAAAGTCAAACTGTTTGTACATGCCCACATATATGTTTCCAAACATCAAGAGAGAAACACACCACGGATGATTAAATATAGACAATGTTTAACAACCATAAACATTCAGTTTGAACTACTTTCCAAAAAGCTACGACCCATAAACATTGACATACTCTAAAACAAACTTAAACTAAGATTTACATAACCCAAGTGACTTTCCCACAAAATATACCAAACCGAAAGTCAAACCAAAAGACCATATCTTCGAAGCTACAGACATATACTACATCAAATTTCCATTAACACCAGCTTCTCCAAGAAAGAGAATAAATCACGGAGTCGGGCATGTCTTTTCGCAACACCTAAGAGCAACCCAGCAACTTCAGCCAAATCTTGCGTCTGCATCTTCATCATGTCATTGATGGAATGCAAAGATGAGTCTGAGCCACAAAGGAGCTGAAGTTCATTTATCATTTGATCCCTATCATCAACTCGCGCACTAATCTGTGAAGCCTTAGACATCAAATCTTCCTCATCCTTAAAAGTAACATCAATTTCACGCCTATAATGGACAATCATCATGTCCTTAACAAGTCTTGAATTAGCAATTTTTGCTAACTGATCCAGAATAACCAGACGAGTTTCCATTCCTAAGCTTAACACCTGTGTTACTATGACCTGAAAGCCCTAACAAATAAACCTTTATTATCTTCTTACCATTCTAAACTATTTTTTCCTAACTGATCAATAAGAAACAGTATAACAAACAGGTTTCATCAACATCTACCCAAATGATTACTCAAGTTAATTACGGAGTATAAGTTGATAAATATCTACCCAAATGATTACTCAAGTTAATTCTAAACTATTTACCAGCTGTATCTTCTAACATTAAGTTGATAAACAATAATACATAAAATGAACAGGATATTAACAATCATACGATTCAGGGTTTCGTCTTTTCAATAAGAAAAACGGTTACAAGAGGTTAAGAAAACATGAACATAAATATTAAATCAAGATTCAATACCTAACCTTTTGTTGATCCGGCCACAGATATTTTTGATCGGTAAACACTTGGTGTTTTCGAGAATGTAATGATTCGGTGTGAAGAAACGCTATGAGTAAGATGAAAAGACAATGTAGCAAGTCTATGGGAATAGCCTATTAATGAGTAGTATGCTACACAACTTGCATGTTCCTCAAATATATTTCTCTTAATAATTCACAAACGAAAGGTCATGCAAAAAAAAAAAAAAAAAATTAAATAAATAAAAAATCAACAGGATTATTTACATCAAAATATATTTGGTCTATTAAATTTAACAATAATTGTTAATCACTTGAAAGTGAAAAGACCATGTTTAGGCTAACTTAACCTTCGAATAGTAATCAATGCCATTCATGTTTAGAAATATACAACAAGTTTAGAAATATACAACAAATCATGTTTAGAGATTATTAAAATGTAAAATGCATTTTCGTACAAAATTATTAAGATGTACAATATAGTTGTCCATATTCTATTGTGCTTCTATATAAGTAGTTATATTTTATTTTCTTCTATGTAACATAATAAAAGCTTAATTTAAAATTGATCAAAACTATCCATATTCTATTGTGTTTATATATAAGTATTTATATTTTATTGTGTTCCATGTAACGAACTTAAAGCATAATTTAAAATTGATCAAAACAAATCAATCTAAAATTAAAAGTCATGCCCGCCCATTGGGCGGGCTTTGAAGTCTAGTGTATATATAATATATATATATATATATATATATTATATATATATATATATATATTATATATATATATATATATATATATATATATATATATATATATATATATATATATTTGATAGGAAAAAAAATTGACCCTATACGGGACAAGTATTTTCACAAGTGACCTCTATAGTAATTTTCGCATCTAAAAATCAGAATTAATCTCTGCTTTGACTAATAGGTGCATGTGGCCATGTGGGGCCTTGTATATTATTTGTGGTCACAATCTCAGACCATCTCTAACAGTTTCTGGTTCAAACCAGCCACATCACTGCCACATCAGCTTTCTTAAAAACCACATTTTTTACTCCAACAATACACCAACCAAAAACCAGCCACAACACTTAAACATTAATTTTCAATTTCAAAAACCAACCAAAAAACCAACCATTGGAGTGGTTTTTGGTGGTTTGAACCATGGTGGGGCCCGTTTTTGGTGGTTTGAATCAAGCCTCCAATGGTTTGGTTGGTTTTTGGGTTGGTTTGAACCACCAAAAACCAACCGTTGGAGGTGCTCTCACATTGTTGGCGTATATCAAAAGTGGCAAAGATATAGTTTGGTAGCGATATGATTTTTAGGATTTTCTTTTGCAACGACATAAAAACCACAAAACAAGTTTAAATGTACTTTTTTTTTTTTTTTTTTTAAATGTATTGTAAATTTATTTTTATCAAAATGTTGTATTCTATTATGTATTATAATTTTATTTTTAGTTTAATGAAATGTGTTTGTTTTAAAAGAAAAAAATAATAAAACCAGACTCACGTGTGAGTAGTTATAGCTAGACATAGTGTTTTAGTTAGAGGGCACAATATCATGACACAAAAAAGGCGTCATTCACATATGGCAAGCCAAATGGCTCTGTCGTTCAGGCGCTATTGCACACCAAACCCCCCCCCCCCAAACACCTTCGCGGCGCCAATTCCAGCGTGAGTACACTAACGTCGCGCCAGTTTGTTGGACGTGTATAACGGTTAGAATTTATTTATTTTTATCACACCTCTATAAATACTACCCACACTAACAATTTTTCACACAACACACACATTATCTCTACTTAAAAAACACATTCTATGTACCTAAAATGAATCTGAATGATGATATTCAAAACTTTTTCGATTCCGATGATGAAATTGACGTTTACTTTTTGACATAAACTTATCAATATCACAAATCATTGCAACAACAACAAGCTCAAACTTCACAAACGCGCAATCCGATATACTGTGAATGTGATGTTGTTGAAGCACGTTTATTGGCCGACCGTTTTGGTGATAATCCCAAAAATCCCGAGGACTATTTTAGACGTCAATATCGTATGAGTAGGAAACTATTTTTAGAAATAGTAAAAGGTATTTAAACTTATACTTACGTTCCTCTTCCCGAGTATTTTCAATTCTTTAAAGTCCGACCTGATGCTACGGGTCAAATGAGTTTTAGTGTTATTATGAAAGGTACTTCCGTCAGAAGCCAATTGGCATACATCACAACACTCGATACATTTGATGAATATTTACAAATGGGTGAACATTATGTACGTAATTGCCTAGATTTTTTTACTATGTGCGCTATTGATTTGTTCATGCCCGAGCATTTAAGGGAACACGACTTTAGTGATATTCGAAATTTATATACAACACATAAGTTTGTTCATGGATTTCCGGGAATGCTTGAAAGCATTGATTGTATGAATTAGGAATGGACTACTGTACGAAAGCATGGCAGGGGCAATTTAGAATTAATGCTTGAAGTTGCCTATTTCAATTTGTGAGTTTGGTATGCATTTTTTGGGGTAGCGAGTGCGAATACCTATCTTACCGTTTTAAATAATTCTTCGTAATTCGACGACCTTATTGATGACATCACCCATGTGGCTCCGTTTCAAGTAAATGAAATTACATATAAAAAAATATAGATATTACATAACTGACGTGACTTACCCACAGTATGCAACTTTTGTCAACTCATTTTCGGTGGTACAAGGCGAGAAACATGACACTTTAAAAGGCGACAAGAAGGTTTACAAAAGGATGTTGAACGAGCTTTTGATGTCCTTTAAGGATGTCGGAGAATTATGCAACAACCAGCGCGTGCTTACACTATCAAGAAGTTACGAAGAATCATGTACTGCATAACATGATTTTTAAAGATTAAAAGTTGTGATAAGGTGAATTCAATAAATTGTATATTACTCCGCAACAAAATATGCAACATATACTTGGATCGAGAGATACACCATACAATAGAGGAAAGCCAAAGAATTACGTGATTAGATATACACACGAAAGTAATCAACGAGATCTTATAGAACATCTTTGGCAACGATATCAATAAGATAATTAGTTTATTGATAATTTGATGTATTTTTATATTTTTCCGTATGTTTTTAAAATTCCGTATGTTTTTTTGTTGCCGTATTGTTATTTGTATATTTATTTGAATGAATAAAAATTTTGTTTGTCAAAAAAAGAAAATAAAATAGCGAGTCTCAAGAAGTGGAAATGGCTTAATCAATGAGTAAGGGTATTTTGATGTGTGAATGCGAAAAGTAGAATGCTGAGCTGGCACTGAGGTAAAAACGGCTCAAGCCATGACACCTTGTGCTCTTATATTAGTATTATAAAATGGATGTTAGTTGATAATCATAGTACCCTCCACTCTAAGACTAAAAGTAATGGTTACAATTCCTCACTCGTGAGGAGATTCTTACTCGTAAGGGACCATTATTGGGAAGAAAAGCCACGCGTGACATAGCACAAAAGAAGGACACCACTCGGTTACCTTGTGTTTGTGGCCTCATAAGATGTTTTTATTATTAATTATTTGATTTATGAGTCTGTGTGAGGTATTTTTGTATAAAGTGTTTATTTTAATGAAATTTGAAGAGAGTAGTGACCATTATAAATGAAAGGTGAGAGAAGATGAATGGAGAGAGAAAGCTGAAATGGCTCTGATGATGAAGGGGTGTGACCACTACATCTGATCGAAGTTTGACAACTAAGGCTGCTCCCAGCAAGGAGCGTGAGGCTTGCTGGGACGAAAGGTGAGGTGCTCACACCAAGCATCAAAGGTGAGCTGCTCACATTAGGCCGCTCTCAATAAAAAGCGTGAGAGCATTTTTTTTTTGCCATTGTCACGCGTGACATTTGTTGGGAGAGGGAGGAGTGATGCGCGACCCAAGCAAAAACAGCTCACGAAAGGTGAGCTCCTCGCCTAATTGAGGAGTGTGCAAAAGTGGGTCTCTCAAGTGTTTTTATTATTTATTATATAGTTTGTGAGTGCGCGTGTGGTATTTCGTGTGGTATTTTTGTATAAAAGTGAGTGTTTTAATGAAGGGCGAGTGAATGCTGACTATTGCAGATGAAAAGTGAGATAGTGAGGGGAAAGAGAAAACTGATGTGGCGCTGAGGTGGAAGGTGAAGTGGTGTGACTATTAGAGCACAAGGTGCAACCTCGCCACTTCCTCGCCACTCCAGCGTGGCTTCTCGCCACAGCTCTGCACCACACCCCCACCCCGTTTTTTCTCGCCACTTCAAGCCTCGTCGTCTACACGACGAGGCAAAAAATCGTCCTTTTGTCAGTGTGTTTCGCAGGTATACGTTGTGGAACGTACATATTTCGAATATATTCGGGTTTTTTTTAAACACACGTATTTTACACACTATAAATATTACACATTTTAATCAAATTCTACACAACTTTTATTTCAAAACACTTACATATAAGCAAGAAACATGAGCAATTCATCTTATTCCGGTGAAAGCGATCTTGAAGAGATAACGGAGCTGGAGATGATTCTCCAAGAGTTTGAGTTCGAGAAATCATTCCAACAACAAGAAGCCGGACCTTCATGCCACCGTAGATACTGTAACACCCCCGTTTTCGACATACGCAGCGGAATATTAATTTGGGGTATTACTTCATGGTTCACAGTCATGAGAATAGAAAATGACTCGAAAAGAGATGTTTTAAATAAAATTGTTATCATTCATTTATTAAATCAGAGTACATAATATAGGTCTCAGAGGGAGGTTCGGAAAATACGTTATAAAAGTTACATTATTCATCGAATGATAACAAAGTGGACACTCTTATTATGAAAAGAAAGTCCACTGCCACTCCGTGCCAAAGTCACGCTTCTAGTTACCTGAGATAAACATGCTTAAAAAGGTCAACACAAAGGTTGAGTGAATCCATAATATTTAAAGTTATAAATAATTTGAACACAAGTTAAATAAGAGAAATCAGTTATATTACAATTCGGAATATTGCACTAAACCTCATGACACGCAATGCGTTGACAGTTTCCAGTCTCACTAACATAATAAAAATGGTAGTGGTTTGCCCCCAGGTTTAGATATCAAATATAATGCATCTGTCTAACCGGCTACCACGAAGATATCCATCCGATTATAACAAATGGGTCGTCAGGCCAATAGATCTATTCACTATCTTCGCGCTCACCCTGCGGGTGACTAATGGTGCATGATATGAGGGTCTTTCAATAATAAATTCAATCATAATAATAAGGGACAGTTAGCCTAGTGCAACAATAATCAGGAAAATACTTGTGTTTGGTTTGATAGCATGTATCTCCCACGAGTTTAGAAAACATATAAAGGAAAAAGTGGGACTATAAACTCACCTGGTCAGTCTGGATGGAAAAAAAAAGTTAAACAAAGTTGATAAACGTCTCCGGCTCACAACCTGGGTTGGTTATGTCAAGTTTCAGTAATCGTTTCTGAATATATATAAGTTTTCAATGTTCGTTTCGTAACGTTTTGGTTGTTGATTAAATGTTAAATTTGAGACAACATGAAGTCTCTTCAAAAGTTATAAGATTTATCTTATTTCTTATTTTTATGTTTTCGTTCCGTTCGTTCGTTAAATAATTTCTTCGTTTGTTCATTATTGAAGAAAACGTATTTCGTTTATTAATTAAATTTTAATAATAATAATGATACTAATAATAATAAATAATTATATTTTAATTTATAATAATTATTATAGAGAGTTACACTTTATCCCCTATAGTTTTACATATTGACAGCTTATACCTTTGAACTTTTGTAAAATGACAAGTTTTACCCTCAACTTTTACAAAATTACAATTTTTACCCCTTAACTTTGGTCAAATGACAATAGTTACCCCTATAGTTTCAAAAATGACACTTTTTACCCCTAGGGTTTAAGTCGACTGCATATTAAGTCCCTTTTATAATTTTAGTTAAAGTTTTGGCAGAAAATACCCCTGAGACTCCCGTCGCGTTACACACGACGTCCTTATTTCTTAAAAACGCGTTATATCTTTCGAAAAATGACAAAACTTTTTATGACTCTTTTGTACTAATAATGGATTTTATGCATTAAGGACTTGTGCTTTAGTTTATAGGACTTGTACATATATATTTTATAAAAATAATATTTAGGGTTTGTGATTTTATTACATATAATAATAGTTTTGTGAAATTTGGGTTTTATCGGGAGTTATAGTGGAATTAGGGTTTTTGTGCTTTAGTGACCTGTACATTACTCAAATAAATCGTATTTTAGTATTTCTAGGGTTTCGTTATTTTTATATGTTGCTATGGTAGTTTAGGATTTCATAATACTCTTATTAAATAAGAAACGTTTAGTTTTTAAACGTACGTTAACGAAATAACATAAAGTGGTAAATGGGGCTTCATAAAGTTTTAGGTCAAAGATGTTTATATAGATAAACACTAAATTAGTTAAGGTTGGGTTGCAAGCACGTTTATCGAGGATGGGAGTTTCGTCACATGAGATAATAGTTATGAACGGTATATATATATATATATATATATATATATATATATATATATATATATATATATATATAATATATATATATTATATATATATATAGGATCCGGTTCCATTGAGAAGGTTTTTATTTTGAGAAGATTGAGAAATCTTCGTTTGAACAAATTGATTCATGTTTTTGATTTGATTCACAAGTAAAACATCATTTTATGGTGAATCGAATTTATAACTTACAAATTTGATTCACAAATCATTGTTAAAATCGAGTTATGATGATGATTCATTAAATTTGTACAGATGATTCAGTATTCTACATATATCGCAAAATCGAGAGATTTTTAACATTGATTCAAAATTTTTTTACACGTTTTGAATTTTAATCACATTAAAATGAGTTTTACGCTTAAAAAACATGAATCAAAGTTAAAAATCTATCGTTTTTGAAAACCTTCTCAATCTTCTCAAAATAAAAACCTTCTCAATCGATCCAGATTCTATATATATATATATATATATATATATATATATATATATTATATATATATATATATATATATATATATATATATATATATACGTAGAAAAGGGTTAAGTATTCTGTAAGAAGGTTTATTATAATAGTGGAAATTTTACTAGTGGTTACAGATACATCCCCCGTGAACGTGAAATTGCTGAAGAACGTCTAATGGCTGACTATTTTGGTGACAACCCAAAATATACGGAAGAAAATTTTAGGCGTCGTTTTCGTATGAGCCGTAAACTATTTTTAGAAATAGTACAAGGTATTGAAACATATATTCAAACTCATCATCCTCTTCCCAAGCCTTTTGATTTCTTTAGAGTCCGACCCAATGCTGCGGGTGTAATGAGTTTTAGTGTGATTATGAAATGTACATGTGCCCTACGCCAATTGGATTACGGGATAGTAGGTGATGCATTAGATGAGTATTTACAAATTAGGGAACACTGTGCACGCGATTGTCTAGATTTTTTTACTATGTGCATAATCCAGTTGTATGCGAAGGAGTTTTTAAGAAAACCAGAGGAGAATGACATTTGAAAATTATACCACGCACATAACGCGGTTCATAAGATACCGAGAATGTTGAGAAACATCGATTGTATGCACTGGGAATGGAAAAATTGTCCGAAAGAATGGCAAGGCCAATTTCACAGAGGTGATAAAAAGTATCCAACTATAATGCTTGAAGTCGTTGCGTCATACGACTTGTGGATTTGGCATGCATTTTTTGGGGTAGCGGGTGCGAATAACGATCTTACCGTTTTGAATAATTCTCCGTTATTCGACGACCTGCTTGATGACATCGCCCCTGAGCTTCCGTTTGAAGTATACGGGCATACATTTAACCATGGGTATTATCTAGCTGACGGAATTTACCCAGAGTGGGCATCTTTTGTCAAATCATTTACGGTTGCAAATAACCCAAAAAATACCGTATTTAAAGCGAAACAAGAAAGTGCTCGAAAAGATATCGAAAGAGCTTTTGGTGTCCTCCAAGGACGTTGGCATATTATTGACCAACCGGCGCGTGCATTTACTGTGGGCAAGTTACGGAGAATCATGTACTCGTGCATCATAATGCATAACATGATTTTGAAAGATCAAAACTTTGCGATATCTGAAGCTAGCGAAATGTATATTTCTCCGCAACCAAATTTAAAACAGACATGGATTGAGCGTTGCGCAGTGCAAAGAAGAAAAGCCAAAGAACTACATGATAAACGCAAACACGCAAAGCTTCAACGATGTCTCATCGAGCATGTTTGGCAACGACATCAATGGGAAGAAATTCAACAACAGAATCCGAATAATTAGTTTCGTTATAATTTGATGTATTTCTTAAGTTGCGTTTTTTTTTACCGTATCGTTATTTTACGTTTCGTATGTTTTTTATTGTGTTGTATTGTATTTTTATTTTTAATGAAATTAATTTAGTTTATTTGGAAATTTGAATAAAAAAAATAAAGTTGTAAGTGGTGGGCCCCAAATGAGTAAGTTGAGGTTAGTTGTTAATAGGGTGGGGGGATTAGTTGTGGAGGTTTGTTAAAGTGATATGGCACCCCGTGAGCCCCATATGAGGAGCTTCACCTCCTCACTGCACTTTGTGCTCTTAGAAGTAGTCTTAATGAAAACATGCAAATGTGGGTCTCATTAATGTTATTATTTTAAAATCAACATGTTTTTATTAATTTCATATTTGATACTTTTGGTTTCCTTGCATCTGAGGTTGTGGAGCTCCTTAACAGAGTCCAACGAGTTATGTATAACAATGTTATGACACCTAGATCTGCAAACGTAGTTTTTAAAAGAATTGGCTTTACAATTCAAAAAGGGCTAGCGGCGCAGCTTGTTGCTCGTTTGTCTAGCATGTCTATGTAAATCGAAAGAATTAATATACAATTAATAAACATACTTGTTACTCCCTCCGTCTCAAAATAATTGTCAGGAGACAAGAATCACATAGTTTAATAAAAGTGGGGTCACTTTTGTTTTCAACCACTCAAAAAGAATATTCCCCTAATATATTCTTTAGTTTTTACTTAAAAGGGAAAATGAACAATTATTTTGAGACATCTCAAAATGAAAATATGGACAATATTTTTGAGACAGAGGGAGTATTTGTTAAAAAAAATATATTTATTTAAAAATGATTATTTTAATGAAATGTGATAAAATATTGACTATTAAAAGTGAAAAGGGAGAGATAGTGCGAAAAGAAAAAAATGATGATGTCGTGCTGAATTAAAAGATAAACCGGTGTGAGTAGCAGCATTAGTCTAATACTCTAATGAATCTAATTGAAGGCTGTCGACATGGAGTTGTACATATCCATATCAACCACAAATCTATAATGTGTCCGTAATATCTGACATATTGTTTGTACCATTTTTAGTTGCTGAGTTGGAATATAGAGAAAGTTACACAAATGATCCCTATAATATGCTCAAAATCACAAAATTTAAAGTTAAAATTTCGCCTAGTCATTTGCACACTTCAAAACCTCGTTGATGTTTTAAGTTTTGTGCTATATAAAGTTTCACGTATAATATGCTCAATACTATGTTATATTTGGAACTCCGTGCATACACGAGGTTTTTGATATTATGATCATTTTAATGATAATAACAATGTTATTTTACATTTAAGTTAAAAAGAAAAAATGCTCTAAATACTTGATTATTTCTTTCAGGTTTTGCTAACAAGTTGACGTTTATTACAATTAATTGTAAGAACTTAAATCATCCAATCACAATTATATAATAAAATACATCTTATTAGGCACACAAAAACAATTTCTTTTTAAAAACTTGTTTCTATAAAAATAATCTCATTTAATATTACCTAAACTTTGGTTTAGCTTTAACATTCACATCATGCAAAATATGCCATTTTGCTAATGTCGTAAAACAAAGCAACATGATTAACCAATTGTAAATGTTTTTTTCTTTTTTCTTTTTCTTTTTTTTTTCCTCAACGAAAAGTTTTGAAATTTTTAGTTCTTTCTTTATACAAGAGGGCAAGGTGTGAGATCAAATTTCGACACCACTTTTTATGCTCTAAAAGGTTTACACTTGAAACAGGTAAAAACATGAGGTTCAACCTGTTCACGCGTCATATCTTAGATTTATGCTGCTTAACCGGAGTATATCTTCGATCCTTCCCTCGCCACCCCGAATGTGCGTCTAATATGATTTAAATCCTTGACATGTTGTGAGGAGATCATGAAGTACCTTAGAGCGTCGGGTACCATGGCATGCCAAATACAACTTTTTGGTGCTACCTCAGCATCCTCAATTTTAACATCCACACAAAAAAAAACTTATAACTCATAACCCCTATTTCACATGCGAGAAATGCTAGAAAAAAAAATCACTAAATGATTTATCATACAATTAGTGGCATTCTCAAACCTGATTTTGAATTATCTCTCAAGCTAATAAGATTTTGAATTCTCTCTCTAACTTAATTTTGGTTCTAAAAAATTTTTTGGTGCTAAAAAATTATCAATGTCACTTGGGCCTCACCAATCATTTTATTTTCTTTTTCATTTTTTCAAATAAACTAATTTTTCAATTATTAAATTAAAATACAAATTACAATAACAAATAAAAAACACGAGAAAACCATACTAAAAATTAAAAAGAAGAAAATTAACGTAGACGACTAATTGCACCGGTATTTTTTCATTTTTTTTCTTTTTTTTTTTGCATGTTGATGAGGAAGGCTTGGTCATCCGGAAATCGTCGGTGTTAATCGTGAGAAACTTCAATTCTTCACACTTTATTATTGCCCGGTCTTTCTCCTTCAACTCGTATGTCAATTCGGCGGCTTCCCGTTTGTGTCTAAATTTCGCATGTAAAGACTCCGATAAAGAATCTTGCGAGTGACTTCCCACGGTGCTCGACGTGGTTTCCGATTTGGTTTTTTTTGTGGGACGAGGTTTGCCGGGGGACGTGTAACACCCCCCAATTTCGGATATCAACAGCGGAAGACTTAATTGGGTGTTACGTAGTGGATCGCAGTCATAACCATAGAAAACGACTTTAAAAGACGTTTTAAGTTTATCATTCAAAATTCAAGTATTTGAGATACAAAGATGTTTCATAGTTAACATGTTTATTTAAGTTTGAATGATAAAACATTTATTTAGAACCCGTGCCGGGTTTAGTGCCCACTCCGTGCCTTGAGTTCCAGCCTTTAGTTACCTGAGATAACATGCTAAAAGTCAACAAAAGTTGAGTGATATTCATAAGTTTAAGTTTAATAGTTGAACACAAAGTATAAGTGTTAATTGCATCGAATTACAATTAAACGAGTTAAAATCAAGTTGTTATTGCATTAAGCTCATGACACGCAACGCTTAACAGGCATCAAAAATGATGTAAAGTATATAGGCCCTCGGGATGGGTATTTGCCAATAACCCATAAGTTTGTTCAAATAAAGTGCGCCTGGGTGGCTCATCCTAGCAGACCCAAACGGGGATTATCAGTCCCAAATAGATCTATTCACAACTATTTACGTTCACTCGCAAGTGATTAAGGTTCATGATAGAGGGACTTTTGGCAATAGCTACTTAAGCAATAATAACATCAGTCATAGCATACAAAAAGTTTGTGTTCATGTTTATAGCATGTATCTCCCCACAAAAGGATTTAAAAGTTTAAGTGTGGGCTATGAACTCACCTTAGTAGTACAGTAGTGGTGGTAGTATCGTACTCAAACGATGAAAGGAAACGGCTTCAACACACGACCTATATAGTATATGGTAAGTTTTAGTGGTTTGATAGTCTAAGTTTGGTTTATCGCGAATCGTAACGTTTAAGGTTTTATCGATTGATAATTAATTTGTTACGTTAAGAATATGCGTGTTTAAATGATCAAAAATATAAATATATATATATATATATATATATATATATATATATATATATATATATATATATATATATATATATATATATATAATATATTATATATATATTATATATATATATATAAACTCTGGGATCTGTGGTCGTTCGTTGAAGTATATAAGTTTGGCTAAAGAGATCGTTGTTTATAAATCAAGGTTGATTTATGATAAGTTATGCTACGCTTTAAATATTAAGGGATTACGTATATAAAATTTTATAAGTTATATAACTACGTATATATAATTATTAGAAAATGTGACGTTAAATGTCGATTTGTGAGACCAAACATATTTGTTTCGGGTTTTGTGTTCGTAAAATATTATTACAAGTATAAAATCAGAAATAACCTTTGGGTTTTTACAAAGTTACATTTTATACCCTAACGGCATAATCTTTGCACCGTTAGTCCTCGGTTAAGTTTTATTTATATTTTAAGTCTAAACTTTTAATATTTACATTTTATACTCAAAAGTTCCTAAATTTACAGTTTTCATCACAAGATATCAAAATGACAGTTTTTACTTTAAGTTTCCAAATTTGGCAGTTTTAGTCCTTCGGTTAGCAAATTTTTGCAAAACAAGTCCAAAATTTATAAAAATCAAAGTTCACTATTTTTATTTCATAAATAAGTTTAAAATAGCTTATGTAACTTATAAAAACAGCTTAATTTGTCAACAACTTATTTTTCGAGCTTATGGGCTTTTAACGAGCTAAATATATAGCCCATTATGGGTTTTCGATCCAATGGGTTTAGAGGGGAGTTGGGCCTGATTATGGGCTTGTTTAAAGGTTACATTTTCATATCGAGTGAGCTTATAAAATCAGCTTATACGAAAAGCTTATAAATAGCTTAGTGGGCTTATAAGCCCGTACGTTATTATTTAGTTTTTGTGAAAGCTTGTTTCTAGATCGATTACTTTGGGTTTAAATAAGGTTCGAGTTGAACTTTCTAGGTCGAATGAAATACATGGTTCGTTAGTTTGGTAGCTCGACTATCAGGTCGAGCTATAACACTTAAGTGTTGTATGTCGAGTTCGTAAAATACAAGACCAAAGTTATGCGACATAGTCCATTATGAAAACAGTTTTAAAACTCAAAATAATTCTAAGTGTTTCATAGAATTCGAAAGAGTCCAATGTGACTTAGAAACGTGTGATGTTTAGAGTTGATATGTTTATATAACGTTCGAATGATTTTTGTTCTCGATAGTTAGCATGACAACGATATAGGATGTCGAGTAAAATACATGTGTCGTACATTAAAATAACAAAATATTTGCCTAAAGTAAAATGGGTTTGCGATAGAAATGAAATTATTAAAATATATAATCATGAGAAGAGTTCGAAGGATGCTCACTTCACCTCAAAAGGTGGGGCGTATCACAATGTTGAGATTGAGTTAGGCCAAAGAAAATGTGTAGCTCGATTCTTGGTACTTCGAAGATTTAGGAACGAGTAAAATGTGGCTCTTTGCTTGACTCGAACACCTCTCAATTCGTGCAAAAGCTAGGCGTGATCAGCATGTTTAAAGACTTAGAAAATATTTGCATGTGATGTGTTTTTGGTGTGTATGTCTAGTCGAATGCATGCATGCATTTATAGGAGAGTTAGAAATTAGCATGTACCATATTATAGAAATGAAAGTAGAGAGTTAGTAGTATGAATCGTCCTTGTGCTAGTTCGAACAAAAGGAAGGAAACAAAATAAAATTATAGAGTTTTGTCTTAGCTTTGTTTGGTGTATTCAAAGTCAACTTGTAGGATTCTACGAAAAACCATTATAATAATCCTCATTGATTAATAATAATCCGGTATTATCGTTTAACAAAACCCATTTTTAAGGGAAAATTAAAATTTTTCTCTTATTATTATTGTTATCACGTTACGTTTTCACAACATATATTAATTCACGACACATACTTTAAAATATGATTATACACAAACCATCGTCTCCACTAAACTTGAACCTCAATAATTTCGATTTAGTATTTATAAAGATACACACAAATTACATTTTTTTACTAATTACAATTTACCTTAACTCAATACCCTAAATCACATTTGAGTTACATTAATTATATTTCTTTCACTAAATTAGCCTAAGCCACAAACCAACCGGACCCTCAGCCCAGCCCACGCCACACAAGCCCAACTCCCAAGTCATTTTACTTTTGTAATTTCATGTAATACTCGACCAGCCAAATCCCCTCCAAAACGACCCTTGTTCTCTCGATCCTTAAACACAACATGCCACTATTTTTACACCACCTCAATCACGACCCACTAGACTACTTGAATGTTAAATTTCAGAAACTTAAGTCGAGTTTTGAATATGATTTTGAAGACCCATTTATTGTCCCATTTCACACCCAAGCGCATAGACAAAAGTCTCGAAACTCAACCAAATCTCACCCCGATTTTTCCCATGAGCACCTACTGATATTTTTGACACAATTTGACATTTAGAAGGAAGTTAGAGCAGCAGAAGACGATTATGGCTCACTAAATACAATTGACACCCATTTAAAAATACAAACCGAAGCATATGTATTTCCAACACAAAAGATAAGGTTTCCCACGTTTTCACATCTACCCAATATCTCACATTGTCAGGAAACTCACTTAGGTGTCCTCTCTTCTACAGTGAAGATCAATAATTGAGTTTGAGGGGTAATATAGTCAAAACGTGTGTAGCATATCTCTATATAACTTACCATTGCTGGCAGCCTACACTACACATATTCTCTTTAGTTTCCTCTCACTAACGACCCCAAAAACCCAGAAACAATTACTACGCCTTAGGGAAGACAATACGAGTATGAAACTCAACACGTAAAAACGTATCCAAGCTCGATAAGCCTACTGTCTCGCTCATGTGTTTCCATTCGACTGCCACAGCTCCTTCACCACCTTTCGAAAGTATAGTAAGTACCTTATAACCTACCTTATCTCAGTTCTTCACGTTAAAACTTCATCATGCATAACTCACATATTTCATTCGAACGTATCATTTTTGTTTCGTGTCACTACCACGTTACTATACTTGCATAGGTTTCATATGGTAATCAAGTATCACTGAGAATGACTTAAGATCACCTCACTTCACGATAATATCACATGCATTGCACCTCTTTGTTACTTTCACTCGAACGTATGTTTATATCTATATGTTACGTACACATTAAAATGGCTAGAACCATGTAAAAGTCGTCTCACACACACCCCACACTCACGTTAAACATCCATAGCATGCATGGTTAGAACGGATATAATACGCGTACAACATAAACTGGAAAAACACTAAATATGTCTAAGTGTTTAATGTTGAAATGCTCCATGTCGCCTAGAAAACCCTCGTATAACTTACAAACTTGTCACACAATCTCATGTTTTCGTCACCCAACCTGTTTAACAACCTAACAAACTAAAATTTTCATTTGTACAATATATAATGACACCCACGAATGAACCCTTAAAACTTGTCAAAATGATCCGCAGAAACTGTTTTGGAAACCCTTTCAAAATGACGACTTAGGCTTTAAACCCATTTCACTGTTTTAATAAGCCACGAAGAAGCTAGCTTAATGACACTTTTAATACAGCCATGTGATACAAAAATATACCTTTTTGATATACCAAATCCCCCTCAAGAACCCACGGACTAAAAATGTTATCGGGCTTAGAAGCATGGCTCGTTAAAGGCCCATTAGTAGTAAAAATAAGCAAACAACCAAATAAGCTGTTAAAATAAGCTTATTTTATCTTAAATATAACTTATAAGAAGTCGCCTACCTTTTTCCCACATTATTTACACTTTTGGACTAAACATGTAACACATTTCCATGTTAGAGGACTAAAACTGCCAACCTGAGAAACTTATGGACTGAAGCTGTGAAAATAGTTTACAGAGGACTTAAATTGACATATCATGGAACTCCAAGACTTATGTGGACATATGGACAATTATTGGACTATTATGGACTATGGACTTAACCAAGGACTAACGATGTGACGCAAGCACAGTTAGGGTAAAAAGAGTAACAATCTGAAAAAGACAAGGATCCACTAATTCCACTTGACATTCTTATTTTATTTTCTATTTTTCACCTCTCACTTCATATGCATTTTACATTTTAGTTGTGCATTATTTAAGTTTCGTTATTAGAAATTTAGCAACTTCACTTTGCATATCACTTCAGCATATTTTGCGAAGGTAATATTTTGAGTCAATTGACATAAGAATCAAGATAATATCATATATGATATTATATTTTTAACTTGAGGTATTATAAGCATATCACACTTATATCACCGATCAAATCGTTATACGATTTCTCACATCGCACTCACTGTTAGTAGTAAGTCAGAATCTTAGACTTCCCTTATATTCAGGTTTCGTATCGAAGACGTTTTCGTGATCATTTCCGTAGATCTTATAATTCTATCTTGTCAGATACGCTCCAGGTGAGTCGTGGCCCCTACTTTTAACACTTGTTTTTAATAACTCTTTTGGGGGAGATACATGCTTTAACTGTTTTAAGTTACTTATATACTTTGAAAACTCTCATGATTTACTCAAAATCATCCACTATGCTTTACATGTTTGAATCACCCTTGAGAGAAATATATGTTCGTTATATGTGCAAATTGCTTGCTTAGCTTAAACACTGAATTTGAAAGATAAAATTTTTAAACTACTTGATGTAACATGATTCTGAGACTTATTGTATACATTTATATAACAAATGAATGTACTGTCACTTTACTATGATATTTCTACTTTCCAACTGGAAATAATTGCCAAGACCAGAATATGTATATTTTATGAACCCTGAGACCTATATTGCCTAAGTTTACTTTATTGCCATAAAGTCCCTCGATCATGAGCCATTAATCACTGCGGTGAGCGCGAATATAGTGAACAGCTTCGAAACCTGTTAGAGGCTGACGACCTATCCCACTAAATACTTTGACGGAATGCCTTATGGTTAGTCGTATTTAGTCGTGATACACTATATTTGAGAAAAATAGGAATTGGAAAATCACCTATTACATGAGGGCTAAAACACCCATCAGTAACCCTGATGGGACACCGCCGTTTTACGGTAAATTGTTAACGTTTTGCGTGTCATGAGGCTTAGGGCAATATAACTTTATGAATATATGAATGTTTCATATATATTAGGATACAGCTGTATTTAGTTAAACACCACTCCACACTGATAAATTTCAGACACTAGATTAATGTCTTCACTACGTGTTAGAATGATGGATTCTGTATTTGAAGCTTAATTGTTATCATATGTGACTTAGTTGTGGCTTTTAATAAAGACAACCCAAATTACTTGACATTTCGTTATTTTTAAAAGTTAACCCATCACATCATTTCGAGCATATAACAACGTAGCTCATTTTCATTTACAACTTGAAACTTATGATCACTTGAGATCATACATGAATTAATTGTAGATTTTTATTCAACACAACATGCTATTTATTTCATGAAGATTTAGTATTTATTTCGACAATCACTGTGTACACCTCTTAAAATTCATTGAAAGAAAGTTATTTTCTATTAAACTCCACGGACTCACCAACCATTGTGTTGACGTTTTAAGCATGTTTATCTCAGGTAATTAACGGAGCAGGACAAGACACGGAGCGGGCATCTTATACTCTGATAAATAAAATGGTGTAAAATCAAATATGTCATTCCTTCCAAATTACCACACTTTTCTGATTTTCAAATATTTGACATTTATACCAAGACTATTATTTTGAATGACATAACTTTCAAAACGCCTATTCTGGGCCGTTTTCTGAAAATTTAACTCGATCCTCACCGTAACACCCTAATTATTTTTCCGCTGCCACTAAACAAATTAGGGGGTGTTACAGATTGGTATCAGAGCCACAGGTTATAGAGAATCAAATGTTTTAAAACATTGAACTATAACTATATTTTCAAAATAAATGATTTTACACCTTATCATCTTATGCCTTCCGTGTCTGCAGACTGCCGTGCTCAATACATTACCTACTAAGATTGTTTTGTACTAATCTTTACATGCTTGATGTATACTCTTCACACATTACACACTGCATTATTTCACACTCAACGTTACATCTTGAACGTATAAATACTCATAATTACTATTTTCGATTGCTACAGTAACATGTCTTCCATACCAGTTGACATCGCTAAGACTACCCCTCCTACTACCCATGTATCACCTAACTATCATATTACACCAGATACTGAAGATCCTTATGTACAAGTGTCACAACCCCAGCCCGACATAGAACTCACTCAGAAATCACCTCCGTCATCACCTACTCACTCACCTCCACGTCAGAAACTTAGGAGAGCAACTGAATCCTATTCAGATGAAGATTTGATTGGTGGTCAACCAACATTTGAATATGGACAGAGTTCACAACAAGAAATGACTTGGAAGAATGTTAACCTAAATTCTCCTCTACCCAATACCTCAGATTTCTCCATGCCAGATGCCCCAAACAATGTATCCCCACCCAATTCCTCTGACTACAATGTAGACACCCGTGACTCCATATGGATTCACCTTCACCAACACACCAGCATACTAAACGCTCACTCTGAACAGCTAAAAGAGTTACAACCATTACGATTTGAATGGTATGATCGTAACATTGACACCCTATTCAAGAGGACAGATGCTGAGAGACGAGAAGTGTTTGGATTAGGAGTAAATGTTGGTAACATGAAGGATAATTACGAACAAGAACTTAGAAACTTGGATGCCAGAACCCGCTGTTTGGGCAGAGGTCATACCCAAACACACATTAGGATTGAAGACATTGAAAGAGCACTATGGTTGGCTAGAGACGCAGCAAGAACCCAGAGCCAAAAGATTGCAGCTTTGGAAAACATGTTAGCTAATCAGATGAATGCGTGCCAGGAACGTTTCTCAGCCATGGAAGCTGCACAACTGGATCTTGAGGCAGAAGTTAGACGTTTACGTCAGAGACATAACTGATCTTAAGTATCATTGTTGTACTCAATAAACCAAATAGTTTTGGTTAGTATTTCATGTATTCGCAATAATTCTGTAACTCTCAGAAATTGTAATCGACTTTTAAGCTATGACAGTCTTTTTCTATTTTATCGTTCTGTTGTAAACGAACTCCTTCCACCAAGCCCTAATATAGTGATATAAGTACAAAGAGCCATGCAGAATTTCACCAATTGTTACTCTTTTAGGTAAACAAATAACCCACGTAAATCAATAAGACATTAATAAAAGACCTTGCGTTGGTTGTTTTGCAAAAATCGATCAAACTAGTTATTAGAGTTATGTCGATTTTGATGATTGTATTCAAACTTACTACGACATTATCGGTGATTGTACATCAAATGTACCACAACTAAACAATAAACCATAGAAATTCCAAGAGCAAATATTCAAAAGAGAACTGGATGAATGAAGAGGAAGTTGCTGAACTTCAGCTTTTATAAAAGAATCCGTTTATTCCTTAGCAATCCCATATCAAGAGATGATCATTATTTTACAATGCTACACAGACACATCGTATTTCTATGAACCTCAGTTGGTTTGATTGTGTATTAAGATCACATTGTTAGCAATAATATGCAAATACCTTATCATTTGGAATTATTCTAATGATAAAGTGAATACTAAATCAGTGTTTCTTGTTGTAGTCATTGAAGATGGCCAACATGAGCAACAACCATACCCCCTCAGCACTTACCACAACCATGACTCCTAAAACCATCGGGGAATTTGAAAACAATATCGTTACAGTGGTACATGAAGTGACTACAATAGTTCATCCGAGAAACAACGACATAGACAAGAAAGAGAAAAGGATGGCTATACCTTGTAGAGACAACCATGCAAGTTTCATGGGACGTAGGCCGGTTCACCTAAAGGATTCAAGAAAAACGACTAAACCTATCCGCACATGTGCCCAAAGAATTAGGCAAGATTTTGCACTTAAGAAAAATAACCAAAAGCGAAAACTCAAGAAGAAAAGAACCTTTATCCTCAACGAATGTGAATTTCACAACGACATCTGTACCCGCAATCACCTACAAGATCGCATTGACTACCATCGTCAACAAAGGTCCAGACAAGAAGTTGGAGAGAACAACATAACAACCCTTACTACTAGGGACAACTACCATGGGAAGCAGCCTTTGTGTCAGAAATGCAAGATGCATCATACCGGACAATGCATTGCAAAATGCGGGAAATGCCGGAAAACAGGCCACAAGACAAGAGATTGCAAAGCCATGGAAGGAAATGAGCAACCCTCGTCCATAAAATGCCACGGATGTGGTGGAATGGGGCATTACAAGAGTCATTGCCCAAACTACAATGTCAACTGGAAGGCCAAGATGGATGCAAGAAAATGAAGACTCGTTAAAAGGCCCCATTAGTGTCGAAGAATGACCTCTATGTTAAGCAGATGAATGGATTCCTGCTGTAAAATAAATAAACTCTAGTCTAGAACTATCTAAGTTGTATTTCCTTATGTACCTTGCCTTAGGTCTGATGGATGTAACCTGAGTGCAACAACTATCTTTCTACCGTATGAATCTCTATTTTGTAATATTTCAGTAAACGTCGCAATCTATATCTATTTCCATTTCTATTCCACTTTCCATAATCATAATTGATATGTAACCATACCTCGATATCACTCTAAGAATTTGACCAAACACCATATCTGATCAAACAATAGACTAATACCACATTATAAGAAACTTTCATTTAAAACCTAAGTGTATACAAAAGATATCCTAGTATCACTATAAAAATTCCTGACTCGTCCTCGGAATATGAACAAAAACTTTATAATTCTTTTGAAAATAATCATAGGGTGTCCGACTTTGTGACGGAACCATTATAATTGAACCATATAAAACTTTTTGAAGAAACATAAATACCATAATGACTGAACCAAGCGTTACATCATTTGGTCCTCAATTATACATAGCCTAGCTACCTATGTATAATTTAGGAAGAATCATGTTACAAATGGAACAGTTATCTTTTCAAAATCTTTAATAACAATTTTCATTCCAAAAACAGAATCTCGAGACAAAATAAATTGTTCATAAACCTCACCTTTAATCAACCCCAGTAAGATCTACACTTATTACGTATTACTTTATTATACGAAGTCGAGGAAAGTTCGAAGTTAGAAACTACAAGAATTCACAACAATATGTAGCAAACACAAATAACATAAATTTCATTAAAAACCATGAAAATTAATACATAGCGAGATGATTAACATCGGAAGTGCTAATAATACAATAAACACAATATAAGGCATAGAATCTTCGATAGGTTGGCCCACCATAGCAACAAAAACCACCACCAACCCAGCGATAGCAAGAGCCACCACAGGATGAATCATCTTGATTGTTCTGCGTCGAAAGTACAACAAAATATTAAAAGATACAACGAAACAAATTCGTAAACGTAAAAGAAAACGAGTTTTATTCCACACTTAATAAAGGTTACATAGAAACACAACAAGGACCCATTACAATCGACACTAGTTTAAAAGCTATTACCCCCAACACTTGTCCACCACAACGGCTATGATGGTGAGGGGTACGATGACCAACAAATATCCGATCAGGTGGCCGGAATCGTTGCCGGGAAGGAGAGCTAAACAGGCGGCAGCAAAGGCGATGAACATGGTGGCGAAAACAATGGCGAACGGCGGCATAACTGTTTTGTGAAAAGTGGAATGAAAGGGATGGAGTGAAAAGGTGAAGTGGGGGAGGAAAAAGGGGAAAAGTAAATAGGGTATTAATAGGGAAAAACTAGCCGTTATTTTACTATTCACAATCATTAAGTTTCAAATCACTACCATTAAAAATCCACTAGTCTCGACCGCTAGAACACTAAACATTTAGTGTTAAATATTTCCTACTCTCGACCGTTATTTCCACTATTCATAGCCTAAGAATGCATTAGTTGACCCAACATTCAAATTTATTTCGTCTAAGTACGAATAAATCTAGTTGGATCTCGTCTCTTTGATATTCAAATAGAAATCTCTCGACAACATCTTCCATAAACTCTCATTCCTGAACACCACATTCTTCAACACCTATCACGAACTGAACTTCGGGACGAAGTTCAAAATTGAGGGGTGGATACTGTAGAATTCTACGAAAAACCATTATAATAATCCTCATTGATTAATAATAATCCGGTATTACCGTTTAACAAAACCCATTTTTACGGGGAAATTTAAAATTTTCTCTTATTATTATTGTTATCACGTTACGTTTTCACAACATATATTAATTCACGACACATACTTTAAAATATGATTATACACAAACCATCGTCTCCACTAAACTTGAACCTCAATAATTTCGATTTAGTATTTATAAAGATACACACAAATTACATTTTTACTAATTACAATTTCCCTTAACTCAATACCCTAAATCACATTTGAGTTACATTAATTATATTTCTTTCACTAAATTAGCCTAAGCCACAAACCAACCGGACCCTCAGCCTAGCCCATGCCACACAAGCCCAACTCCTAAGTCATTTTACTTTTGTAATTTCATGTAATACTCGACCAGCCAAATCCCCTCCAAAACGACCCTTGTTCTCTCGATCCTTAAACACAACATGCCACTATTTTTACACCACCTCAATCACGACCCACTAGACTACTTGAATGTTAAATTTCAGAAACTTAAGTCGAGTTTTGAATATGATTTTGAAGACCCATTTATTGTCCCATTTCACACCCAAGCGCATAGACAAAAGTCTCGAAACTCAACCAAATCTCACCCCGATTTTTCCCATGAGCACCTACTGATATTTTTGACACAATTTGACATTTAGAAGGAAGTTAGAGCAGCAGAAGACGATTATGGCTCACTAAATACAATTGACACCCATTTAAAAATACAAACCGAAGCATATGTATTTCCAACACAAAAGATAAGGTTTCCCACGTTTTTACATCTACCTAATATCTCAGATTGTCAGGAAACTCACTTAGGTGTCCTCTCTTCTACAGTGAAGATCAATAATTGAGTTTGAGGGGTAATATAGTCAAAACGTGTGTAGCATATCTCTATATAACTTACCATTGCTGGCAGCCTACACTACACATATTCTCTTTAGTTTCCTCTCACTAACGACCCCAAAAACCCAGAAACAATTACTACGCTTTAGGGAAGACAATACGAGTATGAAACTCAACACGTAAAAACGTATCCAAGCTTGATAAGCCTACTGTCTCGCTCATGTGTTTCCATTCGACTGCCACAGCTCCTTCACCACCTTTCGAAAGTATAGTAAGTACCTTATAACCTACCTTATCTCAGTTCTTCACGTTAAAACTTCATCATGCATAACTCACATATTTCATTCGAACATATCATTTTTGTTTCGTGTCACTACCACGTTACTATACTTGCATAGGTTTCATATGGTAATCAAGTATCACTGAGAATGACTTAAGATCACCTCACTTCACGATAATATCACATGCATTGCACCTCTTTGTTACTTTCACTCGAACGTATGTTTATATCTATATGTTACGTACACATTAAAATGGCTAGAACCATGTAAAAGTCGTCTCACACACACCCCACACTCACGTTAAACATCCATAGCATGCATGGTTAGGACGGATATAATACGCGTACAACATAAACTGGAAAAACACTAAATATGTCTAAGTGTTTAATGTTGAAATGCTCCATGTCGCCTAGAAAACCCTCGTATAACTTACAAACTTGTCACAAAATCTCATGTTTTCGTCACCCAACCTGTTTAACAACCTAACAAACTAAAATTTTCATTTGTACAATATATAATGAAACCCACGAATGAACCCTTAAAACTTGTCAAAATGATCCGCAGAAACTGTTTTGGAAACCCTTTCAAAATGACGACTTGGGCTTTAAACCCATTTCACTGTTTTAATAAGCCACGAAGAAGCTAGCTTAATGACACTTTTAATACAGCCATGTGATACAAAAATATACCTTTTTGATATACCAAATCCCCCTCAAGAACCCACGGACTAAAAATGTTATCGGGCTTAGAAGCATGGCTCGTTAAAGGCCCATTAGTAGTAAAAATAAGCAAACAACCAAATAAGCTGTTAAAATAAGCTTCTTTTATCTTAAATATAACTTATAAGAAGTCGCCTACCTTTTTCCCACATTATTTACACTTTTGGACTAAACATGTAACGCATTTCCATGTTAGAGGACTAAAACTGCCAACCTGAGAAACTTATGGACTGAAGCTATGAAAACAGTTTACAAAGTACTTAAATTGACATATCATGGAACTCCAAGACTTATGTGGACATATGGACAATTATTGGACTATTATGGACTATGGACTTAACCAAGGACTAACGATGTGACGCAAGCACAGTTAGGGTAAAAAGAGTAACAATCTGAAAAAGACAAGGATCCACTAATTCCACTTGACATTCTTATTTTATTTTCTATTTTTCACCCTTCACTTCATATGCATTTTACATTTTAGTTGTGCATTATTTAAGTTTCGTTATTAGAAATTTAGCAACTTCACTTTGCATATCACTTCAGCATATTTTGCGAAGGTAATATTTTGGGTCAATTGACATAAGAATCAAGATAATATTATATATGATATTATATTTTTAACTTGAGGTATTATAAGCATATCACACTTATATCACCGATCAAATCGTTATACGATTTCTCACATCGCACTCACTGTTAGTAGTAAGTCAGAATCTTAGACTTCCCTTATATTCAGGTTTCGTATTGAAGACGTTTTCGTGATCATTTCCATAGATCTTATAATTCTATCTTGTCAGATACGCTCCAGGTGAGTCGTGGCCCCTACTTTTAACACTTGTTTTTAATAACTCTTTTGGGGGAGATACATGCTTTAACTGTTTTAAGTTACTTATATACTTTGAAAACTCTCATGATTTACTCAAAATCATCCACTATGCTTTACATGTTTGAATCACCCTTGAGAGAAATATATGTTCATTATATGTGCAAATTGCTTGCTTAGCTTAAACACTGAATTTGAAAGATAAAATTTTTAAACTACTTGATGTAACATGATTCTGAGACTTATTGTATACATTCATATAACAAATGAATGTACTGTCACTTTACTATGATATTTCTACATTCCAACTGGAAATAATTGCCAAGACTAGAATATGTATATTTTATGAACCCTGAGACCTATATTGCCTAAGTTTACTTTATTGCCATAAAGTCCCTCGATCATGAGCCATTAATCACTGCGGTGAGCGCGAATATAGTGAACAGCTTCGAAACCTGTTAGAGGCTGACGACCTATCTCACTAAATACTTTGACGGAATGCCTTATGGTTAGTCGTATTTAGTCGTGATACACTATATTTGAGAAAAATAGGAATTGGCAAATCACCTATTACATGAGGGCTAAAACACCCATCAGTAACCCTGATGGGACACCGTCGTTTTACGGTAAATTGTTAACGTTTTGTGTGTCATGAGGCTTAGGGCAATATAACTTTATGAATATATGAATGTTTCATATATATTAGGATACAGCTGTATTTAGTTAAACACCACTCCACACTGATAAATTTCAGACACTAGATTAATGTCTTCACTACGTGTTAGAATGATGGATTCTGTATTTGAAACTTAATTGTTATCATATGTGACTTAGTTGTGGCTTTTAATAAAGACAGCCCAAATTACTTGACATTTCGTTATTTTTAAAAGTTGACCCATCACATCATTTCGAGCATATAACAACGTAGCTCATTTTCATTTACAACTTGAAACTTATGATCACTTGAGATCATACATGAATTAATTGTAGATTTTTATTCAACGCAACATGTTATTTATTTCATGAAGATTTAGTATTTATTTCGACAATCACTGTACACCTCTTAAAATTCATTGAAAGAAAGTTATTTTCTATTAAACTCCACGGACTCACCAACCATTGTGTTGACGTTTTAAGCATGTTTATCTCAGGTAATTAACGGAGCAGGACAAGACACGGAGCGGGCATCTTATACTCTGATAAATAAAATGGTGTAAAATCAAATATGTCATTCCTTCCAAATTACCACACTTTTCTGATTTTCAAATATTTCACATTTATACCAAGACTATTATTTTGAATGACATAACTTTCAAAACGCCTATTCTGGGCCGTTTTCTGAAAATTTAACTCGATCCTCACCGTAACACCCTAATTATTTTTCCGCTGCCACTAAACAAATTAGGGGGTGTTACACAACTAATTTTCAAGATGGGATTGTGATAATTTCACATGATGATGGAGTGTGGCAGTAATTCATTGCAAGAATGGCAATGATGTTTTCTTGTGGTTGTGTTAGTCGGCAGCTAAGGACCAAAAAGGAAGTGACAAAATGGATTTTTAATGTTGGTTTTTGTAGTTGTGTTTCGTTGGTATGATCCAAGGTTTTAGCAAATATAGGAAGGTGACCAAGACCATTTGTGTGGCTCGTTTGTGACATTTAAGAGTCGAGGCAATATAGAGAACGTGTCCAAAATTGTTTGTGGCTCGAGTGGAGTCGTTGGTGGGTCGAACAAGGTGACTCTCTAGGCGAAATGTGATTTTGAGTCAAGTTGAACAATATCAATTCGTTGGTCATTGTCTAAGCTTGGATGTATTTTAACTAGGCAAATGTTCGAATTTTGAAAGGTGGTTTATCACACTCGATTCTTAGTTGAGTCGAGAATTGAGTGACGTAAAATAATCATATGGTTGTTAAGTCGAATCGAGAGAAAATGTATCAAAGTAAACGTCCCTCGTCGCATTTTATAAGTATAGTTTTTATAAAATTTGGTTGGGTTGGGTTTGTGTTTGGGCTCGCCTGGTGGACTAGGCCCAATGAAGAAAAAAAATAATAAGGTCCGATTGGTGTGTTCGGTTGTCGAATTATTGGGCTGAGGCCCAATGAGTCTAGCAGCCCATTTGGTATTTATCGGGTATTGAGTCGAGGTCCAATGTAGTTACTGAGTATTTGTGAAAATTTTCGTGAGCTCGGGAATGTATTTGATCACGTTTGGTTAATTGACAAAACGTATAGACTTTAAGTATTAAACGTTAATGGTTTTAGATAATTTTGCGATTTTAGACTATCAAGGTTCGTGTGTAAGCATCGTTTCTAGGTAAACGGTAATCACAAGTAACGTTGTGATTAATATAATACAACATAAATAACAAAAAAAAATTTTGTTACGAGTAGAAATGGTTATTAAATAACGTAATGATTCGTTAATCATTTATTAGCATTCACTATTCATAGAGAAAATTACGAGAGGTTACAGGACGTGGTCTTGCATCATCGCCGCATAGTTTGGCATGCCCGTTGAGATCAGCGTTATCAACCGGTTCGACCGTGTCCCATTTGGTGCGTGTTTTCAAGATACGCCACACGTGATCTTGAGTAAACTTTTTTTGTCCAGCCTTTTGACTCTTCACGATATGCTTGCCTAATACGTTCCAAAAGATCAACCTCGCTTTCCCCGATTTTACCCAAACGTTTCAAAAGTTTGAAGATAGCGTTGAACTTTTGGCAATGATTGTTCAACGTAGCCACTTCCTGGTATCATATCCTTGGTATGATGAAATTTTGAAGTTTTGTTGAACTCATCCGTAACTTGCCACCAAAATGAGTCGTCCGATTGGTCGGATCCGATCTAGCTATTCTCGAAATTGGCGACCCAACACTTGGCTAACAACTTTTCCTCCTCCGCCATCCAACGTTGGACAACCCGTGCCGGTGCCACCTCGTCATCGTCCACGTCCATCGTGGTTGTCGCTGTTTTTCTACGGGTCGTTTTCCTCTCCGTCGTGCCTTTTGTTCACGGGTTTCTTGTGGTGATGGTTGTGGTGGTTGTGTATGGTGGTTGGGTTTGTTGTGGTTGATAGAATTGCGGTGGATTTTTTTTGGAGATTTTGAAATTGTGTGTTGAGTAGTTGGTGTTGTTGATACATTTGATGTTGATATACTTGTTCCGGTGTATATGTAGGCATATTATATTGGGTACCATACAGAGGAATATAGGGTTGTTGCGATGAAGATATTGAGTTTTGTAACGAAGGCGTAGGAGGGTTTGACGAAGATGATTGTTACGACATACCGATAAAATAATTAAAAAGCGGATCATTTGGTTGTTGAGACATTTTATTTGTTTTAGTTTGTGTGTAAATGAAAGCGATATTAGAAATAATGTGTGTAAAAATAAAAGTGTGTGTGTATATATATATATATATATAGACTTTCTTGCGAGAACCATCTTATCTGCGAGAACTGACAGAACCATCAAAAACATACATGCACGCCTTTTAAAATAAAATAAAAATACATGCAAATCATCAATAATCGCAAGTATCCACCTATGTTCTTCAATATCATCATGAACTCATCCTCTTTTTTCACAAAAACCTTACACTCGGCCGTAATATTGTCATTGCACGCCTTATAAGAACATACATGCACACCTTCAAAGAAAAATTTTGTATTTCCAATTTCTTATCAAATTCTTTAGAACAACCCTGTTTTTTTTTAAAACATATATCTTGTTTTTAGAACATATGTGCAAAAATACAATTATTGAAGGCGTGCATGTATGTTTTTGGTGGTTCTGTCAGTTCTCGCAAGAAAATCTCACTATATATATATATATATATATATATATATATATATATATATATAGATGAGATGTCGGTGCCATTAAACTAGCTGCCAGAACGAGTTCAAGAGATGAGGATCCAGGTAGTGAAGTAACCCTCGGGGGAAGAATCATTCCATTCACTTGTGAAACTGCTAAGAAGAATAGCTTTTCTCTGAATCCACCACTCACTCTCTTTCGGGTAGGGTTAACAAGAAAGTCAAAGCAATCTCCTCAACCTAGAAAGAGAACTCCGGGATCTTCTTTTTCTTCTTAAGAACCCGAAGGCGAACTAATCCGTCTTGGTGCAGCTCCTAGTCCTGATCGATTGGCTACCGGGTGTTCACTCAAACTAAAAAGAAAAAAATGGAAATAGTGAATCAAGATCTAGACTATCCTCTATCCGGAGAGATATGCCCCTATGAGCGACTATGCCGATCTTTATATGTTTTGGCCACGTGCGTTTCCGCTAAGAAGAAGAAGGTTTGGATCTTTAAACCTTAAGAGGACCCTAAAACGTAGCCAGGGAAAAATTCCTGCTCAGATCTCAATCCTAGACTTTTTCTCTTAATAAATTACCTTAGGTAAGCTAATAGTCTTAATAAGAGGAGGTAGAGTGAAAGATTCGCCAGGGGAGAATTTAGAGTTCTCGCTTTTCTGACAACGCCCGTCTTCCAAATCAAAAGAAAAAGGGGGAAGAAAGATGGAGTGCAGCCTGTAGAGCACAGTCGGGTTGCTCACGCAGCGGATCTCTCTCTTTTTAGATATCTATATATATATATATATATATATATATATATATAGGGTAAAGTTAAAATAAAAAGACAAATATCCGTACACTACGTAAAAAGAATTTTTTTTGGAAAAAAGTTCTCGAAAAAATCCAAAAAAATTCCACAAGATCGGGTATGTTGGTGCATAAAACTTTTGTGAAAGAAGTTTTTTCTGATTTTGAGTTTTTATACGTTTTTTTTAATTCACAAAAAACGAATTTTGATGCGCAAAAAAATTTTGATGCACAAAATTTTCAACTTGTTTTAGTTAGATACGCAATGTTATTTTGATTAAAAAATTCAAAAGAACTTTGGTGCAAAAACGAATTTTTGATGCACAAAAAAGCGATTTAATGCACAAACGTGTTTTTTCATAATTTTTTTGGGAAAAAATATCCACTTTTAGAAAAACTTCCTTCACAACTTTTTCATGCACCAACATACCTGATCTTGTGGAATTTTTTTTGAATTTTTAGAGAAAATTTTTGAAAAAAAAATTCTTTTTACGTAATGTACGGATATTTGTCTTTTTATTTGATCTTTATATTATATAGGGTAAAGTTAAAATAAAAAGACAAATATCCGTACACTACGTAAAAAGAATTTTTTTTGGAAAAAAATTCTCGAAAAAATCCAAAAAAATTCCACAAGATCGGGTATGTTGGTGCATAAAACTTTTGTGAAAGAAGTTTTTCTGATTTTGAGTTTTTATACGTTTTTTTTAATGCACAAAAAACGAATTTTGATGCGCAAAAAAATTTTGATGCACAAAATTTTCAACTTGCTTTAGTTAGATACGCAATGTTATTTTGATTAAAAAATTCAAAAGAACTTGGGTGCAAAAAACGAATTTTTGATGCACAAAAAAGCGATTTAATGCACAAACGTGTTTTTTCATAATTTTTTTCGGAAAAAATATCCACTTTTAGAAAAACTTCCTTCACAACTTTTTAATGCACCAACATACCTGATCTTGAGGAATTTTTTTTGAATTTTTAGAGAAAATTTTTGAAAAAAAAATTCTTTTTACGTAATGTACGGATATTTGTCTTTTTATTTGATCTTTATATTATATAGGGTAAAGTTAAAATAAAAAGACAAATATCCGTACACTACGTAAAAAGAATTTTTTTTCGAAAAAAGCTCTCGAAAAAATCCAAAAAAATTCCACAAGATCGGGTATGTTGGTGCATAAAACTTTTGTGAAAGAAGTTTTTCTGATTTTGAGTTTTTTATACGTTTTTTTTAATGCACAAAAAACGAATTTTGATGCGCAAAAAAATTTTGATGCACAAAATTTTCAACTTGTTTTAGTTAGATACGCAATGTTATTTTGATTAAAAAATTCAAAGAAGTTGGGTGCAAAAACAAATTTTTAGTGTAAATATATATATATATATATATATATATATATATATATATATATATATATATATATATATATATATATTAGTGTAAAAATGAGGCTTAATTTTAATTATATAAAAAAAATGTTTTTTTTAATAAAAAAATTAGCTGTTGAGTCTAACGGTTTTTTTTCTTCCTCTTTCGTTTTCATGTACGCCTTTATTTGCCGATTGACTTTGCGTGGAAGGGGGGGGAGCAGTTATCGTGGCCGGTGACTGGCGGCGCCCAACCGGAGTTCACATCGGGGCGTGATGATATTGATCGCTCTTACAACGAGATCATACGCTGATTTTTTAAAAGGGGTATACTTAAATATGTTAGAAAACATGGAGGTGTATAGTGTAAATAAAAAAAAAACAGAACCAATAAACAGAAACTAAACCACACCTTCAAGTGCAACACAAACTTTTTCATTCATTCTCTCTCTCATCTTTCAAACATGACAACTGTTCCTGTAGGAATTCATATTTACCATTCTAGCTGCTTAGAATCCCATCAAATCCCCATTATTCCCACTAAATACAAGCAATCTTCATTGAATTATAGTAAGAAACTGAGTTGTTTGCTTAAAAATGGCGCCAAAACCAGTTATTTCAGACCTTATTTTGATTCTAGGAGTATGAAAACAACTTTTGGAGCTACTGCTAATGCCTCTACATCGGATATGGCTGTGCTGGATACCGCGGTATCTGATGACGTCATCTTTCAAGAAACATATCCTTTGCAACGCATTGAAAAGGTTCTTTCCAACTCAATTGTGTATTCTTTTTGTTGGTAGTTTTTTTTTTTTTTTTTTTTTTTTTTTTTTTTTTTTTTTTTTTTTTTTTTTTTTTTTTTTATGGTTTGTTCAGATGTCTTGAGGACTATATATATGTTTGGGGTCTAGTAGCATCTGCAATGGTAAAAAGTTGAATAGCTTTTTGTTGTTGCCACATTCTCTTTTTCATTAACTCTAACCCAAACAACTCCAATGCAAAAAGCTTTTGTAAAAGCTTTTCATTATAAATATTGATATCAAAAGTAGAAGTAAAAGTACAGTTTTCGAATAAAATACAAGTATCTAAGCTAAAAAGCGTTTGGTTCAACCACTTGAGGTTTGGCAAGCTATTATTTCAAGTGGTTTGAAAAGTTATTAGGTGCAATGCTAAAAAGCTTTCCAAAGACTTGCAAAAATAGTAAAAAACTTTTGTTCAATCGATGCATTGCAGATGCTCTAAGTTTTTGTTAATAATATATGATCGAATGGTTTAATGTCATGAAATAGCATTATATATTTTACAGTGGACCATTTTAGTAAATAGACTTTTTTTTTTTACACTTTTTTTTTTTAATACAGTGGTTCAAAGTAGTAATCGATTTCCTATTTTATTCAATCCGTAATCAACATAACCGGTAAAGTTGTCTTACGTCTCATAAGTTATAGTCAAATATTGATGTGTTTTAACTTTTTATCTGATGAGTTAAGGAAATGAGACAAAAAAAGAAGAAGATATAATTTTTTCCCCCCTTTTCTTTAACATATCAGCAAAACCATGTTCACCTTTTACGGTGACTTATGTTACTTTAGACATCAGGACCGTTTATGTGGATTATACCACCAAAAGTATGTGTAATTACCAAAATGATACAAAAAAAGTTTTAGGGTCCATTTGGTTTATAAGTGGGGTTACATTAGGATTTGGATTTGAGGCAGGTACACGAAAGAGAAATTACATTTATTTAAATAAAAAATATTATTGAAATAGTAAAATAGCTAAAAATTTGAAAGGACGTAAAGGGAGTCCCACATAACATGGAGAGGAAATTGAAACCGAGCTCACAAAAATACCAAAACCTGGCGAAACCAAGCTAAGTGTTCTACTATCAACTTTTTATTCCAACACCCATTACTTTTTTCAAAAGAAGGAACCAAACAAATAACTAATGTCTTTTCAATACAAAACCCATTCCAAGTTGTCAAAACAAACGGACCCTTAATTACCAAAATTGTTTATTGGTTAAGGGAATTGATTTGCACACTCTCAATTTTTATTGGCACACACCAATCTATGCATTAAATTGTTGTACTTTAGCTATAACATGTTTTAACAGCTTGTACATTGAAGTGTCCCAATAAAAATATAAAAATATAGAGTGTGCAAATCACTTCCCATCGGGTAAAGTACAACCGTATTTTATGACATTAACCCTATATGAATCTAGACCATATGTTAGTATGTTGATAATAGTGTGCAACTTAAAATGTTGATGCATAGGTGCAATGAAAGTGTACATTGGTAATAAATGGGTGAACATACGAGGTTTTCCTTGTTTAGGTTACTAGGGAGGCGAGTTTTTTTGAACCAGATGTAATTGGTTTAACCGGGATATCCCCGTCACCGTTTCCGACCCCCAAATGTGCACCTAGTGAGGTTTAAACCCCATAAATGCCTTGCAACAAGACACTTAGTGGTGGTTAAATTCACTAGTCATATTGGGAAAAAAATGAATGTATGTTTATATTTAGAAAGGGCATGTAGATATATGCCCGTTAAGTTCAGTCTGGAGTTAGATAAATTCAGGGTGATGGTATATGTACTGCTCTGGATTCGCATCAATAATTCATCTGGTATTTGAGACTCGGGACGTTGTTTGTACTTGTGTTTGTGATTTGTTTTTCTCTTTGCTGGGTCGATCTCTTTTCCTATATATAAATTTAGTATTGCTGTTAAAGGAATAGAGGTGGCGGCGTTTAAGGTTCAATAGAACTAGCTATATCAATAACGTATAAGAAGTCATTGACTTGGCTAAAAGTCGCTGAGTACCAAAGAATACGAGCAATAGAATTACTCCTCTGCAACACTTTTTATAGACTTGGAAACACAAGATGTTCTTGATCAGGACTATGTTCCTTTGTGTTTATACGTGATGCAGTATCAATCATATGTCCAATATCAAGTGTTTATGTTGTATGCAAATTTTGTTGTATGCTTAGTTTTTGTTAGGGTGCTAATGGTTGAGCATCAATGACAGGTGGAGGGAAAGATATTGCTCAGATTAGATAGTGGTAAGGATGATGAAAATTGGCAGCTAACTATAGGATGTAACCTTCCAGGGAAATGGGTTCTTCATTGGGGAGTTAATTATGTCAACGACATTGGCAGGTTTGCTTGACCATGTAGTCACACTATTTTGCACTCATGTATATCTTTCGATACATTCAATAAACTTCTAACACCACTTGCATGTTTGAACTTGTATATATGTTCAAGTATGTTCTTCATAGTAATGCTCATTATTTGTTACTCATTACCTGTAGTGAATGGGATCAGCCTCCTGTCGAGATGAGACCGCCGGACTCTATTACCATAAAGGTACTAAATTTGGTGATCGAATTCTATTATGCTTAAGTGAGTTTAATACTTTATTAGCGGAGTGCTTAATATTGTGTACCTGCATCTTTCAGGACTATGCAATTGAGACCCCTTTGACAAAATCATCAACATCGACAGAAGCAGATTCAATTTACGAAGTGAAGATTGATTTTAACACTAAAAGTTCAATTGCAACTATAAATTTTGTAATAAAGGTACTAGCTGAGGTTATTTGTGGTATTGGTTGTTGGTTATAGTTCTTCATTTGCTTTGTACTTTTTGCGCTTTGCTATTAATTAACTTCAATGATTTAGGATGAGGAAACTGGATCTTGGTATCAGTACAGTGGGAGAGATTTTAAGGTGCCACTTGTCAAATTTTCCAACGATGATGACGATACTGTAGGAGTTAAACCGGGATTTTCCATATGGCCAGGTTGAATGATAATACATCATTTTTTTAATTTAAAAACTAGAACAAGTTGGCTAACAAACCTTTTGAAAGAGGGCTTTCAGGGCAATTTTCCAGCACGGTGTTCCAATCAAAAGACACACAATCTGAAGACGAAAATAAAAACAGTAACTTGAAGGAATCTGTTCAGCAGAAGATCAGCCTTGAAAGTTTTTGTGAAGAACACTCAATTGTCAAAGAAAATTTGGTTACAAACTCAATGAGCGTTTACATGAAGAAATCTTCAGAAGCATCCAATCACCTTGTGCATATAGAAACCGATATTCCTGGTGACGTTATTGTCCATTGGGGAGTCTGCAAGGACGAGAGTAAGAAGTGGGAAATTCCTTCTGAACCATTTCCTGTTAATACATCCATATTTAAGAACAAAGCTTTGCGTACTCAATTGCAGCAAAAGGAAGGCGAAAACGGCTCCTTTGGAATATTCCCATTAGATATAGAAACTTGTGGTTTTGTTTTTGTTCTAAAACTTAACGATAACACATGGATTAATTGTATGGGGAATGATTTTTACATACCTATTCCAAAAGAAAACAACGTCCAAAAAGTAGAACTTCCTCCAGTAGTATCTTCAGAAGATGTGGAAGTTTCGCCATATACTGAAGACATCATCGATGAAATTCGACATCTTCTAAGTGAAATATCAACAGAAGGTAAGCAGAAAACCAAAAGTAAAGAAGCACAAGAAATTATTCTTCAAGAAATCGAAAAGTTAGCAGCAGAAGCGTACGGTATCTTCAGAAGCTCAGTTAAAACTTCACCAGAGATCATCGAGGAGGAAATTGAACCCGCTATAAGGTCAGCAACTGGTTCAGGTTTTGAAATATTATTCCAAGGGTTCAATTGGGAGTCTAATAAGTCTGAAAGATGGTATGTTGAACTAGAAGAAAAAGTTGATGAGCTGGCGTCACTCGGTTTCACTATTGTGTGGTTGCCTCCACCAACTGAATCCATCTCACGCGAAGGATACATGCCAAGGGATCTATATAATTTGAACTCCAAGTATGGAAGCATTGATGAGTTGAAGTCCCTTGTGAAAAAATTCCATAAAGTTGGTATTAGAGTCCTCGGGGATGCTGTCATAAATCATCGTTGTGCACATTATCAGAATCAAAATGGCATTTGGAACATTTATGGTGGTCTATTGAATTGGGATGACCGAGCAGTTGTTGGTGACGATCCCCATTTTCAGGTAATTAATATGATTAACTTTTTTTTTTTTTTTTTCATTTCTTCTGATGGTGATGTTATAAAGCATTCTGTAACTGTCTTTCGTTATGTAGGGGCGGGGAAATAAGAGTAGTGGAGATAATTTCCATGCTGCCCCAAATATTGATCATTCACAAGACTTTGTGAGAAAAGATCTTTGTGAATGGCTACGTTGGCTTAGGTTAGTCATTCACCTTATTTATATATGTTGCTTTTATGCATTTGTTGTTAAGTGTCGTAATCTTGCAGGAAAGAGATTGGGTATGATGGATGGAGGCTGGATTATGTACGCGGGTTTTGGGGTGGTTATGTAAAGGAATACATGGAGGCAAGTGAGCCATATTTTTCTGTTGGCGAGTATTGGGATTCTCTAAGTTATACGTACGGTGAGATGGATCACAATCAAGATGCCCATCGCCAAAGGATTGTTGACTGGATAAATGATACCCATGGAACTGCTGGAGCTTTTGATGTAACAACAAAAGGAATTTTTCATTCTGTAAGTTTTTCCAAGATATTGTTCTACTAGTTTACATCCATGAGATTTTGGTACATATTTTTTCTATATTACAGGCAATTGAAAGATGTGAATACTGGAGATTATGTGATTCAAATGGAAAACCTCCGGGCGTTGTTGGCTGGTGGCCCTCTCGTGCTGTCACCTTTATCGAAAATCATGACACTGGTTCTACACAGGTATCGACTTGTTTCCTCTTAGGGTGTATTTTTTGTGTATGTGTGTGTTAAGACACTTATTGAGTTGGTTATTAAAAGGGTCACTGGAGATTTCCTGGTGGAAAGGAGATGCAAGGATATGCTTACATCCTGACTCACCCTGGGACACCATCGGTTTTCTATGACCACTTGTTCTCTCGCTACAAGCCTGAAATCGCTGCACTTATATCACTCAGAAACCGCAACAAGATACAATGCCGGAGTACAGTAAGTATAATAAACTTAGTATGAGTTATCGAATATTTAATTCATACAGAGTTAGATCAATACACCCATAGACGGAACTTGATAAGTTTAATTGGAGGGGTGTAACTGTAACATATTTGTTTTAGGGGGGGGGGGGGGGGGGGGGGGGGATTTACATTTTCATTGGAGGGGTGTAATATTCGTAATAATAATGCCTAACAGCATATAGTGTAAGGCCACAACCCCTCCCGGTCCCCACTAAGTTCCGTCCCTGAATACACCATATCTCTCGTGTGTCGTGTGATGTTTAGGTTAAAATCACCAAGGCGGAAAGAGATGTTTATGCAGCCATTATTAATGACAAGGTGGCTATGAAGATTGGACCCGGCCATTATGAACCTGAAAGTGGGTCCCAGAAATGGTCATTAGCGCTTCAGGGCAATGATTACAAGGTATGGGAAGCATCATAAGCTCATTGTCACCGCTTGTTTCATATTGTCATAGAACACATTTTCAAGTATGAACATTGACTGTATGAACATTTTCAGAAATGGACTATACCATTAGCAAGTCCAAATATTGTCTACCAAGAGCATTGACTGTATATGATTTTGTAATAAAACAAATAAGATGAAGTTGTAAATCATGTTCCAACTTAAATGTGTTAATTGACAGAGACTATACTCACGCCGTCATGCTTATTCATGAATATGTTTCTGTAATTGACTACAAGGATAATGTCGTACTAGAAGGATTCACAACTAAATGTTTCCACCTTATAAGAGCTCGGGGTATAACAACATTATAGCCCCGGCGACCATGTTGGTGTTATACCATACCCCACTTCGGTGTTATACCTTTGGTATGTATAACAACATATAGATATATTAATGATTGTGTTTTGTGTGATTACATAATGAGATTTGACGTCTACTTATAAAGAATGTGACATTGAGAATAAGCTAACATAACCCTAAACCTAATGGATCTTAAGCCTTTAGATTTGGGCCTTGACCCTTGCAGTTTGAACGAGAGGTTTTTGGACGTACAACCAGAATAAAATGTTGAAATCACCTTCTTCTTCTCTTCTTTTCTTTTTCTTCTCTTCTTTGTTGTTCGTTTGTACGCAGATAGACTTCTATTTGGTGATATAATTGTATACTGCTTGGCAGTTTCTTTTTATGACGTTTGCAATTTTTTTACGTCATGGCTTGCTTTGCCTTTTGGAGAGAGCGACAATTTGGTCAACTTTTTGTTGTCAACGACAATGATCTTCGACAGCGAAAGCAATTTGATGAGGAAGGAAAATATGGCATAGTGATTGCAACTCAACATATTTAGTGTATTTGTGACGGCTAGAGGTTTGTGTGATACGGTTTATGCATTGAATACGAAAAAAATCTTAGTTAAACAAAAGCAATAAAGCGAAATAACTGAGATCCCTCTGGATCACCGGCGAGTAACCGATGAACGGAGGATAGCAACTTTTTTTTTTTTGGGTGGATCTTGATTAAAGCTCTTATACCATATAAAATAACAAATAAATATATTTTTAATTATGTTTTGTGTAATTATATAATGAGATTTCATGTCTATTATAAAGAATGTGACATTGAGAATAAACTAACATAACCCTAAAACTAATGGACCTTAAGCCTTTAGCCTTGGACTTTAACCTATCATCTAACACAATATTGATGGGAAAATGCTGCGAGTGTGTGTATATTGGGTATGTTTTAGTGGTCTTACGAATGCGGGTAAAATGTTGTTTGATGTTATGCGGATGTGGCAACACCTTTTTACGACACCGTCACCACAGATTGTGTACACTTCAAACTTTGTTGAAGTGTTATTGTAGAGAAATTATACTATATACTAAAAGGGGGAAGGGTGCTTCCCCCCAAAATAAACTCACACATGGCTATTATACATTGGTTGTAACTCACACATGGCTATTATACATTGGTTGTGTAACTATTTTGTCAACTGTAGCATGGTACATGACAACTATACATTGGGTGTGTCACTATTTAGTCGACTATAGCATGCCTCTTCCCTCCAAAATGAAGTTGGTTCCAAGCAAAAAAAAAAAAAAAAAATACAAGTATTAATACACTTAGTTGTATGTGTCCTATTGGTTGTATACTTTAAGTGGGATACATGACAATCATACATTGGCCGTCTAAATAATCGTTCCTTTACAATCATTATTAAGGCCACTGTAGCATCTATAATACATAATTTCCAGAAACTGTTTCTTCAACTGTAGCATCACTTTAGCTCTTCAATCGTGCAGGTATACTCTTACTCCATTATGCTGCATTAAATGATCATCGTGCACACACCAGAAAGTTCTACTCATCAGCTTTGTTCTCTTGAATCTAGCATCATCCTGCACATACAAGCAGCAAAGTAGAAACACAGGCCATATACTTAGGTATGATCATCTTTACATGTTTTTTTTCTTATGCAAATGTATTGTTCTGCACTTCCCCTAACCACCCCCCTCCTCCCCCCAGCTGACCTGCTAACATGTTTTTTTTACAGAAGACCATCTTCCAAGTAATTACAAGGATTGGCTTTTATTTAAAAGGTATGTGATGCACCCCCCACAATCGGGTCCATCCATGGCAACATATAAGCTTTTGCATTTTATTACTTACTTATGGTATTTCTATTTACTTATGTGGTCTTTTCATTTAGTTAAATTGATGCTCAGTAATATTCTATACGTAACTACTATTTGGTTCATTTGTTTTCTGCATCCTCAATTGTTATCCACTTTCTATGTATTCCCGGTATTTGTAAATATTTATAGAATGCCTCTAAGATCTAGAATAAACAAAGTATCACAACCTTTGAAACATTACCTATATGACCTAAATACTAATGGCCCAATTGATTTTAACCCAATGACCTATATGGTTGACAACCAACAACATCCATATGTTGGGCAAAGTATCCATGATGCAAAGAGAAAAAAAACTGCGAAAAACATACCTTTTGTTGTATCGCAACCATTTGTTCCACGAGATGGTTCATCGTTAAATGTGGACCTACAACAACAAACGGATACGGCAACACAAGATTTTTCAAAAAACAAAAGATCAAAAAGAACGTCTGCCCATCGGATACACTTACGCAGACAGAGAGGGAAAAAATAGAGGTAATTTTAGTTAGTTACTTCATTTATAGCAACTCATTTATACAAGAGTTAAAATACCTTTCATTAATGTAGGTTCATTAATTTAAGTTAGTTACTCCATTACTTATGCTACCTCAATTAAGGTGCACCTAAAATTAGTTACATTGATGATTAATGCAGGTTCTTTCAAAAATGAGATTCTATGCAATAAATATAATTCTATGTACAATATGAGAGGCAATGATCCTGTGTTAGAAGCTTCTACTGCCAATATACAAACCTACTATGTTCCTATTTATTTTCCAAATTATTACATTGGAAATAATGAAAATTACCAAAACCAAAATACCGGGCCAAACTTTTTAGCAAATGTCGGAACATCCTCACAATACCTGGATCACCAAACTACTAATGGGCCAGTTAATGTTAACCCAATTAATTATATAATTGAAAAGCAACAACATCCATTTGTTGGCCAAAGTATCTATGATGCAGACAGAGTATGACTTGCGCAAAACATACCTTTTGTTGTACCGCAATCATTTGTTCCAGGAGATGCTTCACCATTAAATGTGGACCTACAACAACAAATGGAAAGGGCAGCACAAGATTTGTCAAAAAACAAAGGATCAAAAAGAAAGGCTGCCTCATCGAATACAGTTACACAGACAGAGAGGGAAAAAAATAGAGGTACTTTTAGTTAGTTACTTCATTTATATCAACTCATTTATAAAAGAATTAAAATACCTTGCATTAATGCAAACTCATTAATTAAAGTTAGTTACTTCATTATTTATGCCACCTCAATTAAGGTGCACCTAAAATAAGTTACATTGATTAATGCAGCCTCTTTTAATAATGATCCCGTGTCACAATCTTTTGCTGCCAATTTACAAAGATGTTGTGTTCCTAATGCCTTTCCAAATTATTACATCGGGAATGATGAAAGTCAGCAAAACGAAAATACCAAATTAGAATTTCCTCAGTGTGTAACAAAAAATTGCGTTCAAGGATATTTTGATATTAAATGGAAAGATGTATTTATAGAAAGCCCCACCAAGGACGAACGATGTTGCGAATCATCAACTTCTGTTAGTAACTGCAGTAAGCTACTTTGTGCTATTACTTTTCTTGATCAGTTTTATCTATTATCTCATTTAAGTATGAATATTCAACAAATTAATTTGTTATATTATTAACCATTGATACTTAAAATGTGTGAAATACAACTGATGCAGGCACAATCAAATCACATGGTCAAAAGAAGAGGAAACAAATAGTACCTAGCTCGAGCTTTTCAAAAAATGACGCAACATCCCCACAATATGAAAACAACTGTACAGGAAAACAAATCTGCAATGAGGCAACAATAAGTGCAAGTAAATTTTCACATGTACAATTTTCTTAATAACAAAGTCATGTTCCATACATTGTTTTAACAGAAATATATGATTCTCTATCAACACAGGCAAATCACATACTTATAAGAAGAGGAGAAAAAAACTAGCTGAGTCAAACTTTTCACCAAATGGCGCAACATCCCCACAATATGAAAATCATCATACAGGAATACAAAGATGCAATAATGCAACAATAAGTGGAGGTAAACTATTCATATATACTCTTTTTTACTAATAAAGCCATATTCCGTGGATTATTTTAACAAAAATGTACGATTCTCTATCAATACAACAGGACGTAAAAGAAAATCTGGCACAACACTTTCAGTAAATGGTCAACCAATATTAAAACCCAAAAAACACTGTCCCGGCATATCTTATACAGAAGGTAAGCAACTTTAGTTGTAAATCATTTATATGTATATTTTATAATGTTAAGCACTAAATTTAACTCTTTTATAACTTATATGATGCAGATGTATCCAATTTATACATTGACTTGGGTGACTGTGACCAAAGATGTGAATACTGCAATGCATACTTTTGGTATGGAGAAAGATTAAAAACCTGCAGTGCACAAAGTAAAAAAGCATATCATCGTTGTTGCGGAGGAGGCCAGATCTATTTTCAAAAAGAGTTTGAACCTCCATAATATTTGAAAGAGTTATTCAAAGATAAACATTTTCTGGATAACATACGTGTATATAATCAGATGTTTAGTATGACATCTTTTGGAGCAAGGATCGATGAATCAATAAATGATGGAAAAGGTCCGTATGTGTTCAGGATCTCAGGTCAAGTGTATCATTGGATAGGTACACTATGCCCAAATGATAATGATGACACAAGATTTCTGCAACTCTATATTTATGATACAAAAAATGGAGTAAAAAACCGAATGAAACCTTTTACCCATGAAGGCGATACTAATTTGAACCCTGAAATTGTTCAAAGGCTGATAGAGATCCTAGATGAGCACAATCAATTAGTTAAGATTTTCAGAACAGCTCGCGATAAATGCAGTGAAGGTAATGTGCCTGAGTTAAAGATCCAGCTATATAATGTCATTGGTGCTCGAGAATACCAGCTTCCTACTTCTGAAACTCTTGGAGCAATAGTATTTGAAGACGGTGCAAATAGTCAAACAGACTATGACATCGTCATAGAATACAAAGACAGGCATCCTAAAAGAATCAACAAGCTTTATAGATCATACATGTCTCTTCAGTTTCCTCTTCTATTTGTATACGGCCAACCAGGTTACAATATAAAAATGCAACTGAATGGTGTTAATACACACAGGAAAAGGAAAAAAATTTCTATGAATGAATATTACACATACCAGCTGCACGAGTGCTTTGATGAATATGGCCATATATTTAGAAGTGGGAGACTATTCCAGCAATACGTTGTCTCAGTTTATTGTGCCCTTGAACAAGATAGGCTTGATTTTATACGTGCAAAGGAAAATAACAATAGAAGTGAATGTTTAGCGGGGATATATGATGCAATGTCAAGAGGGGACCACTTTGGAGCTGAAATAGGGAAAAAAATTATTCTTCCAGCAAGCTTTACCGGTGGACCAAGATACATGTATAGCCATTATCTTGATGCTCTTGCCATATGTCGTGTTCTTGGAAACCCACATTTCTTTATTACATTTACATGCAATGTAAATTGGCCAGAGATAAAAAGGCGCATGCAAAAATATCCAGAACTCAGTCCATCAGACAGAGCTGATGTGGTAGATCGAGTGTTTGAGCAAAAGGTCGAAGATTTCATGCGAGTGTTAAAAGAAAGTGACATATTTGGTCGCTCTACTAGAGGTAAGTAATCACTTTAAATGTACTTTTAAAAAAAAAATGCATAATTACTCATACATATGCATATTTACAAAAAAATAATTTCCAATTTTTTTGCCTGCAGTTCTTTATACTATAGAATTTCATAAACGTGGCCTTCCACATTGCCATACACTTTTATGGATTGATTCTAAGGACAAAATACAAACCCCGGAAGAAGTAGACAAGTTTATTTCAGCCGAATTACCTGATAAAGCATATGATCCTGAAGGTTATAGAGTTGTTGCCGATCTCATGATGCATGGACCATGTGGCAACGCAAAACCATCAGCTCCATGTATGCAAGAAGGTAACTGCACAAAAGATTTTCCAAAAAAATTTAATGACAACACATTTTTTGATAAAGATGGCCATGTACATTACAGAAGAAGAAATACACCAGCTTATGTCGTCAAGGGTGAATTCAGATTAGATAATACCTATGTCGTTCCCTATAATCGCCTGCTCTGTCTCATGTTTCACGTACACATAAACGTTGAATATTGTGGCTGGAGTATGTTGATAAAATATATTTTCAAATATATCTCAAAAGGAACAGATCGGATTGCAGCTCGAATCACAAGACCTATTGGTGATCCAGGTACATCATCATCTGCACCTAAAATAGAAATTGACGAAATCAAAAATTTTATTGACGGCCGTTTTATCTGTCCACATGAAGCGTTCTGGAGAATACTCAAATTTCCAATACACTATATGGACCCACCGGTTCAGATCCTTGCAGTTCACCTCAAAGATATGCAGACGATTACCTTTCGTGATAAAGAGCCTTTGGGATATGTGTTATCGGACGACGGCAGAAAGCTAACAACTCTAACAGAGTGGTTCACATATAATCAATTGTACGAGGATGGCAGGCATTTGACATATTTGGATTTCCCTTCCGAATTTGTTTGGTACGAAAATTCAAAGAGATTGAAATGTAGACAACATAAAAGCAAGTACGCAATTGGTTGTCTCGCTTATGTCCATCCAGGTGCAGGAGAGTTGTTTTACTTCCGAATGTTGCTTCCACATCAAAAAGGTTGTACATCATTTATCGACGTTCGCACTGTGAATGAGAAAATCTTCCCGACATGTCGTGCAGCATGTCAGGCTTTTGGCCTACTAGATGACGACAAGGAATGGGACACATCACTTCAAGAAGCATCATTGTCAGCAACGACTTCAGAACTCCGCACCCTCTTTGCACACATTCTACTCTACTGTGAAGTTGCAGATACGGTACAGCTATGGGAAAAACACTGGCAAATCATGGCAGATGATATACCAAGAAAAGCTTCACACATGTCTCATGTTAAAAACCTACATGTCAATGATCCAGAGATGAAAGGCTACATCAACTATGAAATAGAAATGATTTTGAATGGTTGTTCAAGATCAGTCCAAGAATTCAGTTTATCATTGCCTCCGCGACATTTGCTCGATGATCTTGAAAATAGGTTACTGATGGAAGAAAAGAATTACAACCAGGCATAACTAAAAGAAGAAGCAGCCATTTGTGCTGGGAAATTAAATGTTGATCAAAAGGCAATTTACGATCTTATAATTTCTGCATCAAATAACAAAAATCCAGAATTGGTATTCGTATATGGACATGGTAGAACAGGGAAAACTTTTCTATGGAAAGCAATAATTAATAAGTTACGTTCATAAGGGAAAATTGTACTTGCTGTTGCATCTTCAGGCATTGCATCATTGCTGCTACCATCTGGAAGAACGGCACACTCAAGATTTAAATTGCCATTAGAATTAACAGATGAATCAATGTGTAACGTAAAAAAAAAAACACATTGATGGAGAAATTATTGAAAGAAACTGAATTGATAGTGTGGGATGAAGCGCCGATGAATGACCGTCAATGTTTTGAAGCACTTGATAGAACCCTTAAAGATATCCTTGATAATTCTCAACAATTGTTTGGTGGAAAAACAATCATGTTAGGCGGCGATTTTAGGCAAACGCTTCCTGTTAAAAAAAAGGGATCGAAGTCAGAGATAATTGGATCATCAATAGCTCAATCATACCTTTGGTTACACTTCAAAGTCTTCAAACTTAAACAAAACATGAGGCTACAACAAAATAACCCGGACGAAGGTGAAAGAAACAAAATCCACGAATTCTCTTCGTGGCTGCTAGATATAGGCGATGGTAAAATTGGAGACCCGGACGAAATGGACCCACAAGATTCTTCTTGGGTTACAATTCCTGACGAATACCAAATACTAGATGATGAAAATGGCATAGAACGACTCATCAATTTCATCTACGATAAAGATACACTAGAAAATCCGACAGCATATCTGTTGCAGGAAAAAGCAATAGTATGCCCAAAAAATGAAACTGCTGATGTTATAAACGAGAAAGTCCTGTCATTGGTCAAAGGAGAGGTTACAACTTATATAAGTTCTGACGAGGAAATTCCGATAGGAAGAGAAGGTGCTGCAACTCAAATTCTATACCCACCGGAGTATCTAAACACTCTCAAGTTCCCAGGTTTACCACCAAATAAGCTTCACTTAAAAATTGGAGCTCCAATAATGATGCTAAGAAATGTTAACTTAGGAGGCGGTCTTTGCAATGGGACACGAATGATAGTCAAGAATCTTATGTCAAGATTAATCGAGGCAGAGATTATTACAGGCACAAGAATTGGAGAAAAAGTCTACATCCCAAGAATCCCTTTGCCACACAAAGATCCAAACTACCCCTTCATTTTCAAAAGAAAGCAATTCCCGGTTAAATTTTGCTATGCGATGACAATTAACAAAAGTTAGGGCCAGTCTCTAAACAAAATTGGCATCTACCTTCCGCAACCAATTTTTGGTCATGGGCAACTATATGTTGCCTTATCATGAGCAACATCACCACATGGCTTAAGAATCCTTATGAAAACAGAATCTGACCATCCCCCGAATACAACAAAAAATATAGTGTATAAAGATTTTTTAAACAAAATTTCTCAAATCGAGGTCCATAATCTTTTTTTGCATATAGAAAAATTCATTTTACAGTTTCATTAACATATAAACAATTATCAGTAACCATACATTGTTTCTTAACATAAACATCTTTTGTTAACCTACATTTCATACATGTGCAGGATGGCAGCAGCTAATATCAGAGATCTAAAACCAACAGATAAGGATAAGATCCTAGAAGCAAAAGTGTACCGAGCATGGATACATCGGGACCCACCAGACACAACAGACAAAGGTTTTCGGGCAATTCTATTAGACAAACAGGTATCTTATACATACCATAAGAATAGAAACAAAAAATATATACACAAATAACTACGAAATAATACTTTTATACAAACAGGGAGATGCAATACAGGCGAATATGGATGCAAGTGAAATGAACCACTTTACCCCAATTGTTGCGCCCGGAAAGACATACCGCATATCAGGATTCACATGTATTCCGACAGAGAATTGGCAATAGACGTTACAAAACAAAACATCACTCAAATTCACCAGATTCACAAAGTTCGATGATATAGAAGACGTTGGATTTCCAAATCATTACTTCGAATTCATCTCTTATAACCAGCTACCTTGCAGAATCGTTGATCCAAATGACAAAACAAAAAAGCCTCATCCAGTACTCACAGGTAATGGTAACGACACTCAAATATGCCCTTATATATAAAAAAAATTTCTAAAAAAAATATTTTCTTTAATTTAACAGACTATATAGGATGCTACATGCGATCTACTGAAACAGAAAAAATTGGCAATCCAAATAGAAACCAGGTGATGCATCACAAAATTGAGATTCAAAACTTAAAGTAAGTATCGTAAAATTAATTATCGTACCTTTTATAGAGTCAAACATCAAGCAGCAACATAATCCTTTTCATTTTTTCCTTAAAATAGCCGTAACTCGGTTGAGTTAACATTGTGGGGCAACCTTGTTGAGACATTTAACAAGGATGCTATTGATGCAATGGAAAAACCCGTCATAATAGTTGTTAGCTCCTGCCGAGTTTCATGATTTCTTCAGAGATTACAGCTTTCGGCAACACCAGCCACATACTACTACTACATAGATCCAAACATCCCAGAACTTAAGAAATATAAATCAGAGTAAGATGTACATAATACTTTTTTGTAAAATATAATGTAACAACCGACAATTTTCTTAAACTTGTTTTACGAGCCAAAATAATCATTTTGATTTTTCCTTAGCTTTTAAACCTCTTTAAAACCGGAACTGATAAGTTAAACTGAAATCCGGGACTGATTTCCAAATATGATGTATGTGCTGTAACACCCGGTAAATTTTCTAAACCTATTTTACGAGCCAAAACATTTATTTATGATTTTCTTTAGCTTTTGAATTTCCTTGAACTTATTTGGGTTTGAAAAACTATGAATATCTTCTTTAACGTGAGCGTTATTCCTTGATCGAGCCGGTACAACCTAGAAAGCACAAAACGTATCGTATTTGCCAAATATATTGATTTCTTGAAAGTATCGCATATTTATACTTGTTTTTGTTGGAAAAATTATTTCGTGAACAATGGCGCAAGTTTCGTTGATTTTCGAGTCCGTTTGGTATGTCGAATGGGTCCCGCAGTGTTTATTGCAAAAGATTAGCCAAAATGGCAGAAATAGTCCCTCCGCCCCATAGTTTTATTTCACACCCCTCACTCTCAAATTTACCCTTCTAGTCCCTCTCTAAAAACATATAAACCTCTAAAATATTATTTTATTCATTCAATACTCACACACTCTCTCTCTATCCTCGCCGGCGACCCACCGTCTAGCCACCACCACCCACTGCCGGCCAGATTCCGGCCGCCGAAAAATTTTCCGGCGAGCATTTTATTTGCCGATTCGATAGATCAGCTCATTTTTAGTGTTTCTGGAGATTTTGAGCCCTCGGCTCCCACTACAACCACCCTCACGCGCCACCACCGCCGCTGCCACTCAACTCCGCCACCACCACTGACCCTCCACCACCCTTATCTTCGGTAAAACCCACCCCACGCGCCCTCTTTTTCTATTTTTCTTTAATATTTTCAAAACCCTATTTTTATTTTTTATTAAATCCGATTAATACTAGTGTTTTATTAATAAAAATGGGTTAAAAGTTTGCTACAAACTCGTGTGGAACCCTCCCCTCCCCTTCTCGGCGTTGACCCGGTCAACTCAGTCAATCATCGAGTCAACTCGGTTGACTCGGTGTGGATAGTGGTTTTAATTATTTTTATTTTTATTTTCTGTTCTTTTATTATTATTATTGTTTTGATGTTGTGTTTGGAATTGGATTCGATTCTTGGTCCGTTTGGGTTTGTTTGGTTTCGACAGCCGGCACATAGCCGAGCCGAACCGTGACTCGTGGTGAGTCACGGCAAGGCGAGTCGTGAATTAGGATTAGTTGGTTTGTTCTTTTTGGATGAAGCTGTGTTGGAATTATTGGATTTGCGGTTTTGGATTTTGTTTATGTCGAATGGATTTTTAGTATAAAGTTAGATGTTGCGGATTAGTGTTAGGATTAGATTAGAGTTAATTTGACTTGTGTTTGTGTTGGATTTAGTTGAGGCCGAGAGCCTCATCGGCTCGGGTTGAGTCAAGCCGTGGCTCGTGGAGAGTCACGGCGAAGTTTATTTACTTGTCGTTGTTTATTTATTTATTTTCGTCGAGTCGTGGATTATTAGTTAGTCGTTATTTATTTATTTGTTTTGTTTTATTTTATTTATTAGATTGTCGAGTCGTGATAATTTAGGTTAGACGTTTAATTATTTATTTGTTCGTTTGTTATCGATATGAGGGTTTCGGATTATTTGAAAACAATATGGGATATAAATTGCAACATATGAGATACTGGATATATAATGAATTGGACTTGGATATTGTGATGATGTAACATTGTTGGACAAGGATTGGACGTATTGGATTTACGGTATTAGTTGATTGGACTATTATGGACCCTTTGGTACACGAGACGGAAGGATACGTTAGACTCATAAGAGCTTAACCTATCTGGACCCAAACTATACAAAATGGTCGATAAAACTAAACAACTAATATACATGCGAATAATATGTCCAATTATATATTAAGACTTTTAAAACTTGACGACAATTGAATTAATCAAATGAGTCGTATGACTTTGGAACGTCTTATAAACGGGCACTTCATGCCGAAATTTCGTAAAACCTTTATAAACTTAAATCGTTATGAATTATTAATTGTCCTAAAATTCTTTTCAAAACTCTATTGTTTTAGCGATTATAACATCTATTTTGGGAAAACGGGGAAAAGCCGAAACTATCTATCGATGTTGTTTATTTGTTTATTTATTTTTTCCGATTTTATTCTTTCTTTCATATTCCTTTCTTCTTCTCCTCTCGTCTTTCTTGAGTATTCGTTCGTATTCGCCGACTTTTACTATTAAATCATATAGCCACATGCAAACCTTTTGATAAATCCTATTAATAATCTCTCTGTGAATTATTAATGTATATAATTACTAAAACTCCCATTGGTTTTCGAGCGCATTGTACCCAATGGACCACAGACGCCAACAATTGACCGCGTAAGCTTTAATAATTATATACCACGTTGCACATAACTGATTCATTAATTTAATAAATTAGATCTTCCCTAATTTTAGATTTATCTAAACATGTAGCACATAAAACAAAACCCTAATTCATGAATACCTTGCATGAAGCATCATGAATTTACCAGGAACGTAACCCTTTATTCAAATAAACACATAAACATAACATGTCCTAATTTAGGGTTACAAAACTAACTTTTTAATAAAAGAAGGGTCGAACCCCCCCCCCCCCCCCAAAATTATTTACGATTTATATTTTTATGTTCTAAACTTAACACAAATCGATTAACATGTAAATCCAAATCAAGATTCGATTTTTATTATGCGTTTAGGTAATAACAATTACATGTTAAATTGGCTCGTGATGCCACTGTTGGAATTTAAATATCTTGACATTCAAATAAATAAATAAACATCAAAGCACACAATAGCGGAAGCAAGGATCTTAATTTAACACATAATAGTATTACCGAATAATAAATAAGAAACGTACCGTTATGATCCTAGCAAGAACAAGGATCAAATCTTCTTTCTCGTTCACTTGAACAATCAAACGGATTAACGTGGAACCCCTTACCTTTTTGTTCCACAATCCAAGATCAATAACTTAAGTAAGTTATATCAAAGCTCTTGTACACACGTACTATAAGCAACAAATGAATGGTGCTAGCAATTGGACACAAGAAACCAAAACAATTTTGTTACTTGAAAAACAATTGGATCAGCACCCTACAATAGGTGTACGATCTGTTATGGGCATGAGGAGAGGAGAAAACAATTTAGGGTTTAGTTACAATGCACTAGCTCAAAACCCTAAGCCTTATGCCTTGTATTTATAGGCAAACCCTAGACTTGGAGCACAAGACATCGAATGGGTTGGGTTACCCATTCAAACCGATCGGCCCTCCTATCAATATAGGTTTCTAGATCTTTCCAATCCTCTATTTTCACTAATAGTCCTTCCACTATTTACTTAACGACCGTTAGTCAATTCGGTTAATTACTTAACGTCCGTTATGTATCATTTCGTGTCCAAATAATTAAAATATATAACTATTATATATATTAATTATTTACGTTAGTCATTCATACGTAAAGTGTGCAATCCCTCGGTCCCGAGTTCGATTCTAGTCATACACGATTTAATATTTTTCCAAAACTCTAACAATATAAATTACTATGAATAATGAATTGGACTTGGATATTGTGATGATGTAACATTGTTGGACAAGGATTGGACGTATTGGATTTACGGTATTAGTTGATTGAACTATTATGGACCCTTTGGTACACGAGACGGAAGGATACGTTAGACTCATAAGAGCTTAACCTATCTGGACCCGAACTATACAAAATGGTCGATAAAACTAAACAACTAATATACACGCGAATAATATGTCCAATTATATATTAAAACTTGTAAAACTAAACGACAATTGAATTATTCAAATGAGTCGTATGACTTGGGAACGTCTTATAAACGGGCACTTCATGCCGAAATTTCGTAAAACCTTTATAAACTTAAATCGTTATGAATTATTAAATGTCCTAAAATTCTTTTCAAAACTCTATCGTTTTAGCGATTATAACATCTATTTTGGGAAAACGGGGAAAAGCCGAAACTATCTATCGATGTTGTTTATTTTTTTATTTATTTTTTCCTATTTTATTCTTTCTTTCATATTCCTTTCTTCTTCTCCTCTCGTCTTTCTTGAGTATTCGTTCGTATTCGCCGACTTTTACTATTTTTTTTTCTTTTCTAAAATATCCACACGAGTCTTAAACTTCCTTTCTTTCAAACGCCATTGAAAACTAAACCTTTTTATAATAACACAAGTATTCAACGAACACTACTTCATAAATTACTTGAACATTATCCTGAACCATGTTACTTGTTAGGTTGTGCCGATCCAGTACCGTTATGCTTGTACTTTTGATATCATCGTTGTGCCTTTACTCCTTGATGCCAGTTGTGATGTTTGTGATATTTTGCATTGCTGCATACTGAGGTGAGTTCATAGCCCCACTTTTTATTTGCTTAAACTGTTTTATAAACTACTTGGGGTGAGATACATGCTACTGTTTTGAATATGATCACAATTGTTTGAAAACTATATTCGTTCTGCTTTCTGAAACTTTATTTGACTGGAACAACATTTATACTTTTCTGGTAGCTACTTTGTGAAATATCTGATAAGCACTAAGTACCGCCCTTGCCAAAAGCAAGTCCCTCGATCATGAACCATTAATCACCTGCGGGTGAGCGCGATTATAGTTTATAGGCCTATAGGATTTGACCATCCCGCCATGTTGACTAAGGTCGGTCAGCATGTGATGTACTATAATTGAGTTACCTAGGTATTTGGCAAGATACCTACTTTGGGGGCAACTATTATGATTATGAAATTCCGCGGTTACTGTCGACTTACGCCAGAGTTACTGGTTTCAGATAACGCTTTAAGTGTCATGAGCTTAGTGCAGTGGTAATATCTGAACTTTTGGGCGTATAACGTAACCCACTTTCTTGGAAACTTGAAATATTGTGATCAACTATTTTATTTAAACCTATGAATTCACTCAACCTTTGTGTTGACATTTAGCATGTTTTATCTCAGGTGTTAAATCATTTTCCGCTGCATATCTTACCTTTGGAGGGCATGGCATGGTCATAGAAGACTCAGAAAACTATTTGGGACCACTCTAAACCCTTTTTATGAAACTCTATTTTCCGCACTATCTTAAATATTGTAAATTGAATGTTTTAAATTATGAAACTTCTTCTAAAATGGTTTAAGTAAAACCGTTCTTTGTACCTTATGATTGTGATAACTATTCAATAACACCCCCCGACCCGTATGTTTCCGCTGATCCGATTTCGGGGTGTTACATATAATTTATGTACTACCTTATATATTAATAACAGTGTATATTTTTAACAGGTACAGAGCTGTATTTAACCTCATCCCACCATTACAAGTTGTTAGGCAGCCATTTAAAGACAAAGAACAAGAAAAATTCCGAAACAGGTTCCCTCTTGCAATTCTCATGGCACAACCTCCGCACGCCTATGCAGTAAGTTCTAATCCAATCCACCATGTAGTTTCCCTCTTTTAAAAAACTTAAACTTAAAATACTGCTATAAAACACAGGGAGTTCGCTTTACCTGTGAAGGAACCATAACAAGCCTCAACACATCACGGGAATGGTACTATAAATCCTGCACCAATTGTTCCATTAAAGTTGACAAGAATGGAGACACCTATGAGTGCAGGATCCATGGGCTAGTCCTATCTCCAGTAAACATGTAACAATTTAGTAAGCAATAAGGCTAAAAGATTGAACTGAACTAACACAATCAATTTATATATGCAAATATAATTTCAAAGCATACATCACAGACAACACACACACAGCCATGATGACATTCTTCACACCCAAAGCAAATGACATTGTTGGCACTGACTGCGACTCATTGGTTGCATCACTAGAAAACCCAGACCCCAAATGTAACACCCCAAAATCTAACTTTGCGGAAGCATTAGGGTCATGGGGTGCTCCTGAAATGGTATTCATAACGCGAGGTAACGAAGAACCAAATACACACTTCGTAAAAATATATTAATTTGTTTAATTTAATTATATCAAATCTTTATGTTACAAGTTTGCTCAAAAGTTTAATGGTCCCTAAAAAACAAGTCTTAAACATTTGTTAAAACATTTTGGCCAATAGTATAAGTCCGCCGCCTTGCCAAACCTTGCCCCACTTGCATAAGTCTAGATACCTGAGAAAAACATGCTAAAAGTCAGCAAAAAAGCTGGTGAGTTCAAAGGTTTAAGTTAAAACAATTATAACAAATTTGGACCAATAGTTTTGTTTGTGAGCATTGAAATGTCACATTATTTTTTTACGCTAGCGCTAAGTTCATCCAAACGAAGCTATAACAGGTCTGCATGCTCTAGAAGCATGTTAGATATAAAGGCCCTGGCAAGTGTTTATCCCAGACACTTGTACTTTGATATGGTATACGTTCGTTTGCCTATCCGGTCAAACCAAACGGGATGTTACTCCCAATAGATCTATTTATAACATTCACGCTTCCTGTAGGGAATTAATGGTTCATGAAATTCGGGCAGTAGGGGACATAACAGGGCTTAGGCTAACTGCGCAATAACTCTGATAAAAATAGTAATAATGGTCCATAAAATTGGTTTTGCATGTTTCTCACCCCATTCATATAAAACAAGTATCAGTAAAGAGGGGCTATAAACTCACCTTAATAATGGATGCAGTGGATGCAAGGATGTATGGTACCAACATGCAACCTAGATTAATAAACCATGTTTTAGTTTCAAGTACTAAATTAAGTCTTTTTATAATTTAATTCACTTGTTTTTAAGGTGTTTATATTGTTGTTGTTGCTCGTGTGACAGGCAAGTGGGACTACGATTGAATTCCTAAGTATGCGTAGAGGTTAGCTCTAAGAAATACTTAAGTGTTCAGGAATGAAGAAACGATAGTCTTACAGGATTTTGAGTGACGGGATTCGGAAGATAAGGGAAATGAACGATTTGAACGCCCGAATAGACATTATCGGAATGTGGAATTTTTATGACATGTAGTTTAGTTTTTAAAATATATAATTAGTTAGATAAAATTTATGGGTAAGTGACGTTTAGTATTTGTGGGTTTAATGATTTGAGAAAATAAAGGTTATCGTTTGTATAATAATAGTTTTGTTTATCTCGTTTAATTAAAGTTTATTTAGTTTGCCAAATTTTTAAGGATTGATTACGACCTAAGTTTGTACATTGGTTTCATAGTTATTTGTTTAGAAAAATATTTGATAATGTTTCGTAAAGATTATATTTTCAAATTCTCGTTACCGACATGGTTATCTAATGGTTTAACTTTTAAAACCAAGTTTATTGCGTTTAACCTATACTCTTTTTATGTGTTTTCATTCTTTTTGAATAGTTAGGATTAATGACTATTAGTATAAATTCTTATTTATTGGCGACGTATTTTTGTACATAAGTTTACATGTTTAACGTCGAGGTTTCATGTCTTATCAATGTATACGATTATGTGATGCTATTAAGGGACAGTTATCAATTTGAGTTTGATTATTTGATAGGCAGTTTTTGGATTGTGTCTACACATGTTTTACATATAAATTTCGATATAGGACTTTCGTGTGCTCGGTTATAATTTGTTAAATTTTTGGCTAGTACGTACACGTCAATGTTTTATTTGGTCATGACTTGTTGGGCTGCGGCCCAACTGAGCCAAAGAGGAGGGGGAATCTATGTTTTTGGGCTGGGCTGAGGACGTTTACCACCAACGGCCGCCTTGGGCTTGGTGGGCTCAGGAAAAATTATCCTTAAACGCCTTTCATGGGCTGGACTTAATATGCGTTTGATTGGATCTCTTACCGGGCTGAGCTCCTAAGCCTACTAAGTGGGCTGGATATAGTAGATAGGCTAGGCTTAATTGCACAATACATAACACTTATTCAAGTCCGGAGGGACTTGTATGCTCACTGAGGTTTTCTAATGTGTAAGTCAAGCACCAAGTGAGTCGAAATTGCATGATGCATATTACGATGAGGTCGAGTACTACTCGACTTCTTACCATAATGATTTCGAGCACCATATAAGGACTGTTGGTTGTCACTAAAACCTCCTCATTCTCAGCATAACTAATTACTTTTGAGGTACATTTTGGCGCTAGAAAAAGGGGGAAATAGCTCATCCCAGCTCGAGTTTGACCTCTAACTGGGCAAGCAGAACACTCTTTTGAGTGATGATTCGAGACGTGAGTTTGACACTTCTAGTGGGTTCAAGCTCAACTTTGAGCAAGGTTCACCCAATTGGGGTGCGGCTGGCATTTAACCAAGGGCGTACTAGTCCTAAGTCATAGGAATTTGACCTATTCTTCACAAGATAGTCTGACCAGAACCTAGGTGTGTAAGTGAGGCGAGGGCAATATGGCTAGACTTGTTTAGGAGTTTAGGACTAATAAAGACACGCACACATCCCCCCCCCATGGGTGGCTATTTGGTGGGGTTCGATGGGATCATCACACACCAGCGTGGGTGTGGTTTTTACTTGACTCAAGCCAACCACAACCCCTCCTTCAACCTAGACCGAGATCTAGTGTTCTACACCTGAAAATTTAAGAGAAGTTTTCACAACATTCTTGGTTGGTAGTTCAAGACCTTCTAACTAACGACCCTAAGGGTTTCAAAAGAGTCAACGACTTACTTCCCCTTGGCCACAACAACACCATTCGAATAGGACTAGATTTCCAACAGCAACCATCATGTATGGATTCTTAACCAATAGTTCAATGGTTACACCTTTCCTAGATCTTGAAAACCACCCAAATAACAACCTTAACAACGAACAATCAATGGGTCTAAGAACAACAAATCGAATCTTAAATTTTCTTAAGTCCTAAGTTACAACAACAACAACCACCACCACCATATCATTCGTAGAAACACGAATTCGACATCAAGATTACTTATAATTTGATTTAATAAAAACATTACTAAGTCAACATGACAGAAATTTGTTATCAAGAGTTGAATACAAAGGATTATACACTTTTGATGGATCGGCTGAGACTTTTTGGACTCAGAAGTACTTCGAACATAACTTTAATCTGACTCCCTGGCTTCTTCAAATCAACCCCAGTCAAGCCACACCTATCAACCTTCGCCCGCTAATCCCCTTCGATTCTCAGAAATCCTTGGGTGATCGAATGGTTTTTGTGTGGATTGACTTGATTTGGTTCAGCCATTTAAAAGGGAATACTTAGAATGGGTTAAGATCCTCTTTCTTGGCTTCGATTTTTGTGGGAAGGATTACAAACACTTGGGATGTGAATCTTAGTAACGTGTTTGAGAGATATTTATGTATGAATGTGTTTAGCATGCGGAATCTACTACAACACACTTAAAAGAACACAAGGTGGTGAGTTTATGTAAACGTGAGTATGCAATGAACAAGGAACACAACTTTGGTTAACACTAAACGATTCAATATTATTGATGAAATAATACGGATGATCTAAATATCACCGGGATTACAAAGTAATCTTGAATCTAAGATTGTAAAAGGATTTGTGAATTTAGTAACTAAGTTACTTGAGAGATGGTTCGGTTTTGGTTAATAGTTGAAAAGATGCATGCATGAAGTGTGACTAAGGTATCCTTTTATAAGATAAGGACACCTTATTACAAGTTGTCAAGTGGTTGAATATAATACTTTACTTTGACTATTCTAGCCTACAATTAAATACAACTACCAATGTACAACTCTGTAATATTCTTCTGTACACCACAGAAGACTAAACTACTTCTACATAACGTATAACAATGTACAAAGACTAATAATTCAACTAAATATCTATTACAAAATATCTAATCAACTTGACATATAGCTTGGCAGGCCCTTTGTCAACTAGCAGTACCTTCTACCCAGAAGGTACTGTTAGTACATCTTCATACTCTTCAAAATCAACTAGCAGGCTCTTTGACATCTTTGGCAGGCTCTTTGACTTGAACATTTTATTTCCAACAATCCTCCCCTAAACTTGTTATTTCCATTAAAATACACAAGTTTCTGATGAATAAAATACATACCTAGAGAATTTGAGGGAACTCTTCCAAAAACCTTCACTCTCTGTTCTTCCTTTTTCTTTCACATTGCTCAAATATGCTCCTCAGCAAACTTTGAACAATTTCTGAATTCTCTTCATCCTTGTCACATCTTAATCTCTTGGAGATCATAGTTTTAAGCACTTCATAACTAAGTGGATACTCTTTCTCAGCCAACATGAAGAGTTCAATCCCACTTGATGTGTAAAGATGATGAATACTGCTAAGGCTTAGAAATTCCCATGTTGTTGAAGGATCATAATAGGGAAATTTCCAATGAACATCTTTGGGATCAGGATCAAACATCCTATTGAATTCTACCCATAGTTCCTGTTCCTTAACATCAGTACTAGAAGTTGTGTCTAGCCTAATCTGCACTAGATTCCACAATTCTTCCAAGTCTGCTCTGTCACATGCTCTAACTAGATTTTCAAAATTCTTAAAGATAGCAAACTGACCCCCAACCCTTATTATTTTCCATGACTTTCCTAATCTATCATGGTTGATCTCCCAATCAATAATAGGGCGTCTACAGCTAATTGGATCAGCATGTATAATAGTTGGCAAAGTAATTAACATCTTACTTACTTGCTCTGTGTCCAATTTTGCTACTTCTTTCTTCTGAGCATCTTTCTTCTTCATAGAGGGCTTTGCATCAGATGGAACTTTGTAGTAAAGACTTTTGTAGGCTTGAAGATACAAGTAGTAGATTTCATCATTAGATTTCTTCTTCAGTTGATAATCAGTCCAATTTGCTTGACCTTTTAGAAATCTCTTCATGAAAGTCACTTGATCTTTCCATGATTTGCCCACCTTAAAACCTCTTTTCTCACTTTCTTTCATCTTTTCAAAAATGTCAGCCAGAGCTGCTTCTTTATACTTCTTGTTGATAAAAGATTCAAGTGCTGCTGTCTTCTCATCAGAATTGAGATTCTTGTCATTTACTATCATTGAAGCTTGGCCTTTCACAATCGGATCATTAGCAATAATCCATTGCATTTGTGCATCAAAGGTTTCTTGAGCAATTTGAGTATCAAGAAGAGACTGAGCATCTTTTTGCTCTTTCATCTCTGTTAGCAGTCTTGAAGCTTCAAGTGCTTTCAGTTCTTCTTCATGAATTCTTTTGGCCTCTTCTTCATCTCTAGCTATCTGTGCTTGCTCTGATTTCTTTAACTTTTTGGGCTTTGGCTCATCTTCAATCATAATGCTCTTGCCCTTATCCTTTGGAGTTGGTTCTTGGGATGGAGCAGTGGATTGCTCATCAGCAATAAATAACCTCCCTTGAACAAACAAATCTCCTTGAGGCTCTAAGTCCCTCTTTCTTTTGTACACTTTCTCAGCAGACCCTTTGTACTCCATTGCCAATAGCCTCTCTATCCTAGCAGGCTCTTGTTCTGGCCTAGCAGGCTCTTGCCCTGCACCAGCAGGCTCTTCATCATAAACTTGAGTTCCTTCATGGAATTCAAATTGAGCCTCCTCCTCATCTTCAGAACTATCCTTCCTCCCCTTTTTGGAAGAGTGACCTATCCTATCAGCATCTGATTTTGAAGAACTAGATAAAACAACCTTTGCAGATCTTTTACCCTTTAGCTTCTTCACTTCACCCTCCAATTTCTTTACCCTCTTGACTAACTTGATGTTGATCTCAGAAAATTTCTTGCTTTGACTTTAAAGAGCATCTTCTAAGAACTTCACCTTGTCTTTTAGTTCTTGCATTGTCTGAGGTGATTGGGTTTGTGATACATGATGTGATGATGTTGGTGGTGTTGCTGATGGTACTGGAGATGGTATTGGTGATGTTTGATGTGTTGGTGAAATGTAACCATGTGAAGAACTAGATGATGGTGATTCTGCTGATGATGTTGGTTCTTCTGGATGTTGTGGTAACATTTCATCAAATAGTGGTATTTCCTCCCCTCTGAAACCAATTCTGATATTTGAAAATACTTTGTGAGAAAGTTTTGGTGTTTCATAAAGTGTGTCTGTGGGAAGTAATAAATGTTTTGATTTTGCAATGATGCATGCAATAAATCTTGGATACATCAAAAACTTTGTTTCACTATTCACATTTTTAGTCAATCCTTCAAAAATATGTTTGGAAAAATTGTATTTTCTGTTTGTAGCCAAACAGATGAGAGCAGAAGCCATGTTTCCACTAAATTGCTCCCAAGAGGTTTTCTTCTGGCTCAAACAATGAAGGATTGTGTGAATCAAAAATCTCCATTGTGGAGTAAGATGCTTCTTTAGAAAAGTGAGTTTTGTAGAAGTAGCATGATACCCCATTCTTTCTAAATTTTCAAAAATTTCAGTATCTGGCAATTGACTAATACCATCAGAATCATCCAAATGAAGATGTCTTCTTATGGATGACTCAGTAAGAGTCAAAAGTTTGCCATCCACTTTGGCCTTAATCCTTTGTTCCCCATTTTCAGAAGTTTTAATTTTAGCAGTTTGCCAAAATTGTAAAATTTGAGATTCATAAATAGTGGGATTGACTAGTAAAGCAAACCTGATATAGGAGTTATTTAAAAAGTCCACTACTTGATGAAATGAGGCATTATCCTCTGACTTCTCCAAAAATGCTAATTGATTGTGACGTTGGACAAAGTTTAGAACAACTGTGGAATCCATAATGAAAATTTTGAATATGTTGGTGGGATTTGATGGTGGTACTGGTAGAAGATGAAAGGTGTATGTGAATTATGATAAGGACTGATGAAAGAAGATATGAGAGAATTACTTTTAACCGACAATAAGAAAGATTATTAAAAGAAAATGTAAAGGCGGTTAAAAAGATCTTTTATATGTGAAATATAATATAATATAATCATCAGTAATTTACATAACTACCCCAACGGCTAATTTTAACTACCAGGCCCAACGGTTAAAACTTTTTCTGACAGGCTCAACGGCTATCTAGCAGTACCATTTTACTCTAGCAGTACCAATTTTTGAACTAGCAGTACCTTTGAAAGTTTTGTAAAAATCCCTTATAGTTTTTAGCAAACTACCAGCTATCAACGGATTTGAGTTGTCTTTACCAAAAGCCGTTTGCTTAAGGACTAGCTAACTATTTACAATTAAGTATGGTTAGTTAACAACCATATAGTTTTTGGTAAACTATCAACCATCAACGGATTTGATTTGTCTTTACCAAAAGCCGTTTGCTTATGGACTAGCCAGCTCTTAAGTTTGTAAAAACTTGGTGAACTGAATACCAAAAGCCATATTGGCCTAAAGATGGTGCAATTTCCTTGGATGGAGGGAATTGAAAAGGCAATGATGCTGTGTATCTTGGATGATTGGTTCAACAAGTGAAATCATCTAATAGCATGCCTTTGAGTTGAAACTTTTCTTAGTTTGATCTAGATAGAACTTTCTCCTTTAGAAATGCTTCATCCCTTCTAGATATGTGATCTAACTCTATCTTTTTCAACCTCTGCATCATCTTGTATGCTCTTGTCTTTTTCTTTCATAAATTGGTTTTTCTTCCTTTCTGAGCTATCATATCCTCCCCTGAGATTGTTATCTCCCCTGAGATTAATATAACTTTTGTTGCCCCTTTATGTTTGAAAGATCTCTTGTTTTGTTATCAACCTGAAATGTGTTAGTTGCAAACCAAAAGAACATAGTGCAAAGCACTTGATCTATAACATTTTAAACATTTAAGCATCAATATGAACAAAACATAGCAATTTTTTTTTATACTAACAGGACCAATTATGAACTGACAATACCTATTGACTAACTAGCAGTACCATGATTAAAAGCCAATACCAGTTAATTTTATGTATAAAAACACATATTTTCAAAGATTTATCATTCCAATACCTCCTACAAGATATTTGAATCTACCTAAATCAAAAGCTTTGGTGAGAAGGTCTGCATAATTCTTTTCAGAATCAATTTTAACAACTTGAATTAACCTTTTCTCATTGCAATCCCTTATGAAATGGTGTCTGATTTCAATGTGTTTTATTTTTGAGTGTTGAACTGGGTTTTTAATTATACATATAGTACTGCTATTGTCAATATAAATAATGGTGTTAAGAAAATTGTACCCATAGTCAAGCATTTGATTTTGGATCCAAAGAACTTGCCCACAACAACTTGCACCAGCAACATATTCTGCTTCAGTTGTAGAGTTGGCCACCATTGTTTGTTTCTTGCATTGCCAAGAGATGAGTCTGCAACCAAGAAATTGACATCCACCAGTTGTGGATTTTCTGTCTAGAGTTGCACCAGCATAGTCACTATCCGAATAAGCCACCAATTCAAAAGATGATTCCCTTGGATACCAAAGACCCAACCTAGGTTGACCCTTAAGATATCTAAAGATTCTTTTGACTGCTGTGAGATGAGAGATTTTGGGATGTATTTGAAACCTTGCACATACACATACTGAGAACATGATATCTGGTCTTGATGATGTAATTTACATCAAAGACCCAATCATTGATCTATAATTGTGCAAATCCATATCTTCTCCTTCAGCATCCTTGAGTAGCCCTTTATCTGGATCCATTGGTGTACTTGCAACCTTAGAATCAGCAAAATTAAATTTCCTTAGGATCTCTGCTACATACTTATCTTGGCTGATAAATATGCCTTCTTTAGATTGTTTCACTTGGAGACCCAAAAAGAAAGTAAGTTCCCCCATGGAACTCATTTCAAACTTACTATGCATAAGTTTTTCAAATTCTACACACAAGTCTTGGTTTGTTGATCCAAAGATTATGTCATCAACATAAATCTGCACTAGCAAGATGTCTTTCTTTGTTCTTTTGATGAACAAAGTTGGATCAATCCTGCCTCTTTGGAATCCACTTTCTAGTAGAAAACAAGCTAATGTTTCATACCATGCCCTAGGAGCTTGGTGTAGGCCATAAAGAGCCTTGGTAACCTTATAAACCTTATCTGGATACTCTGCATCAATGAAGCCTGGAGGTTGAGACACATATACTGGTTCTTCAATTTCACCATATAAAAATGCACTCTTAACATCCATTTGATAGACAGTGAAGCCTATGAATGAAGCATAGGCCAAGAAAAGCCTAATTGCTTCAAGTCTTGCAACTGGAGCAAACACTTCTTCATAATCTACCCCTTCTTCTTGAGTATATCCTTGAGCTACCAATCTTGCTTTATTTCTGATCACTATACCCCTTTCATCTTTCTTGTTTCTGAACACCCACTTGGTTCCAATTGCCCTATAACCTTTGGGCAAATCAACCAATATCCAAACCTTCTGAATCTTGAATTGGAGAAGCTCTTCTTGCATTGCTTCCACCCAACTTGCATCATCTAAAGCTTTGTTTATGTTTTTGGGTTCAGCCTGAGATAGAAAACATGAAAACAGGCATATATTGGAAATATCATGATTCTTTTCTTCATAAATAGAGGAGATAAACCCTTCTTCATCTGAAGACAAGACTTGTGATAAACCAACTTGAGATCTTGTTCTAACACCAGAATTTATGCTACCAATCACATCATCAGATGAGTGATCTTTGAGAATTCTAGTGTTGGGTGTTTTAGGAACTTCATAGGTAGATGGAAGATTGCTAATCCCCACCTCTTCTGGTAAAGAATCATCTATTTGAACATTCAATGGCTTAGCAGTATCAATACTTGAACTAGCAGGACCATCTGATGAACTAGCAGTACCATTGTCATTTGCACTACTTTCTTGATTCTCTTGATTCTGAGTTCCATGATCATCTTCATTGCCTTCATTTGTTGATTTTGAAGGTTCTTCTTGACTTGAAGATAGATCCAAATCTTTCCAAATTGGCATGCAGATGTAATCTTGATCTTTAGGAGATTCAACATTTTCTTCAAAACGTGCATCATCATTAGTATTTGTACCTGAAACAGGCACATAATTCATAGATTCTGAAAGCCTATCAATATCAAACATCCAATCTGGTCCAATTCCTTTCACATTTGTTAGTTTCTCTTGAAACTCTATGTGAAGATTCTCTTCCACTAGCCTAGTGCAAGTGTTAAACACTCTATAGGCCTTACTCTGCAAAGAATACCCTATCAAATAGCCTACATCTGCTTTTCCATCAAACTTGCCTAAATGATCTTTGGTATTTAGAATAGTGACATGACAACCAAAAGGTCTCATAAAACTTAAAGATGGTGTTCTACCAAAGAAAAGTTCATAAGGTGTCTTTCTATGTGGCTTTGTCACAAGAACCCTGTTTTGTACATAACAGGCAGTACCAACTGCTTCAGCCCAAAATGAAATAGGCAACTTAGAGTCTACTAACATAGTTCTAGCAGCCTCTATAAGTGTTCTATTCTTTCTTTCTGCTACTCCATTTTGCTGTGGGGTTCTAGCTACACTAAATTCCCTTTTTATGCCTTTTTCCTTGCAAAAGTCATCCATAACCCTATTCTTGAACTCTGTCCCATTGTCACATCTGATGACTTTGACTTTCTTATCAGATTGGTTTTCTACCTCAGTGATATAAGTTTTAAGAATCTCACTAGTTTCATGTTTAGATCTTAAAAAGAAAACCCAAGAAAATCTGCTATAATCATCAGTAACAACCAAACAATATCTTTTACCATTCAAGCTACACACATTAGTAGGACCAAAGAGATCCATATGAAGCATATGTAAAGCCTGAGAAATAGAGTTTTGGGTCTTGGGCTTACAAGAAGCTCTATGTTGCTTGCCTTTTAGACAATCAACACAGGATTGGTCATTTTGGAAAATCTTTTTGGGTAAACCTCTTACTAAATCATATTTTGCAATAGTGTTGATTGTTTTAAAGTTTACATGACCAAGCCTTCTATGCCAAAGCATAGATTCATCCAATGAGGCTTTTTCTACCAAACAAGTTAGACTCTCCTTAGGATCAATGTTCTTTAAATTAACACTGTACATATTGTTCCTTTTTGGGATTTTAAGAAGGATCTGACTCTCATCAGGCATTTTAAAATCAGAAGAAAGAACCATACATTCATTGTCAGTAAATAGAACATTGTTCTTTTTGTCACACATTTGTGAGACACTAAGGAGATTAAACTGAAGTTCTTTCACAAAATACACATTTTCAAAATCTAATTTACTGGTTTTGATAGTACCTTTACCAGTGATCTTTCCTTTTATTCCTCCCCCAAAGGTAACATATCCTCCATCAAATGTTTTGAAGTCTGAGAGGAATGACATGTTGCCTGTCATGTGCCTTGAACATCCACTATCAACATATCCTTGATCTCCAATATCAGATGAATGTTCCTGCACATGAATAAACATATTAGTTTCCTTGGGGTACCCAAGCCATGACAGACTTGGGTTTGCCTCTTGCATCAATGAAATCAAACCTTTTCAGGGTTGTTGATGCACCTTTTGATTGGATTGGTTTCCAAATCCAACATGCTGAGGACTTAACAGCACTTTCCCTTTTAATCCATTTTGTGGTCTTTGGTCTATAAGTACCAATTTTGTCAGTACCATTTGGTCTAGCAGGACCTTTGGTTTTTGGTTTCCAAATTTGTGTTTTGACCACAGATTTCTTTTGAATAGGACTATTCACAACTTTTGGTACATATTTAAAGATGTTTCTTGTACCCTTATCAGTTGGTTTTGTAATAACAGGCTTATTTTGTCTAACAGTATCTTTAACTTTTGTGGTGTTAGACATAACAAAACTTTTTCTGGGGTGAGTAACATTTGTTTTAGACTTTGATTTACTCCCAGAAACCCATTTATTACAATAAGCATGAAGATGATTAAAGCTACCACAATAATAACAAGCCTTATTGTACATGACAAAGTCATCACCTAGTTGTTGTGACTTAAGGTTGTTCCAATTTCTTTGGCTTCCCCTAGGTTTGTTATTACATTTTTCACAACTTTCAACTATTTTCAAAACAGCTTTAGCCTTAGCTTTAATTTCTACTTTCTTAGGACTGATTGGTCCTACTTTGATTCCTTTGATAGGAACAGTCTCATCTTCATCATCATCAGATACCCAATCTTCAATAATTAAAATATCTGGTTTCTTATCAGTGAGCACCTTAGAGAGTGAGGCATTCTTAGCATTCTCAGAAGGTTCACTCTTTCCTACAGGTTTAGCCAATGGTTTGTTAATGATTTCATGTAGACCTGACTCAGCTAGATCTGATCCTGGGGGACAAGGAATTCCTCTATAAGGAGGTGCACATTTATTGTATCCTATCCCTGATTTGATTCTTTTATTCATCTGATTCTCAACTATGCTTCTAGTGCATTCAGAAGCAATTTCCAATTTAGTAACAGTCAGTTGAATATTATCTCTAGCCAATGTCACTTTAGTACACTCAGTCCTTAACATTTCTATTTCTGAATCTTTCAAAAATATTTGTCTATTAAGAGCAGCTTTTGCATCAGAAAAGGTAAGTTCATTTTCTCTATAATGAATGATTTGTTTTTCAAGCTTGGCCATACCACACTTATAATCAACTAAGGTTTGATGGGTTTTTCTATGTTCTAATGTCAGAGCATCATAAGATTTTCTTATAACTTCTAATTCTTTAAGAAATTCACAATTATTAGAACATTTGATAGTTTGTACCTCAGGGGTGGAGAATGCCATCAAAGCCAATTCATCTGAAGTTGACTCATCTTCACCCATGAAACTCCAATCAAAACCCATGCCATCAATAGCAACCATTGCTTTAGGCTCAGCAACTTCTACTGCCTTACTCTTGCTTTCAAAGCTTCCTCTCTTCTCAAAGCTTCCTTTATTCCTCTGCTCAAACCCTCTACCCTTATTATCCTGCTTCTTAGGTCTTCTACATTCTCTAGAGTAGTGACCCTTCATGTGGCAGTTGTAACACTCCACTTTTGACTTATCATACCCAGCAGGCTCATTTCCATTTATCATTATCTTCTTACCAGTCCTCATCAACAACTTCTTAGCCCTGATGCTCAGAAGTGAAAGTTGCCACTTTATGTCCATCTCTTGAAGATCATCAGGATGAATCTCTTGAAGATCTTCAAATGTTAGTATGGACCCATTGTGTTGAGATGTAAGAAAAGCACACCCAATTGTTTCATCTAAAATGGTTTTGGTACTACTAGAAGTACTGGCAGTACCAATGTTTGTGTTGGCAGTACCTTCTTCTCTGCCATCTTTTTCTTCATCAACAACCTTTGAGATGCTTGGAGATGAAACAAAAGCCATATTTCCTGAGCTTGACCCAGTAGTCTTCTTTACTTCATGCTCTACTATTTTGAAATTGTTGTAGAGATCATTAAGACTCATCTGATCAATATCTGGCTTGTTTTTCCAGACAATAACATGCATGGACCATTCTGTGGGTAAACTCCTAAGAAATTTGGAGTTTAGGTCTTCTTGAGTTATCATCACTTCATGGATGGCTAACTGGCTTGAAAGCTTCTGAAGTCTATTGAACATACTGTCCAAAGACTCATTGGTTGTGGCTGTAAAGTTCTCAAATTGTTGTTTGAGAAGTGTTTTCTGTGTTTTCTTGGTAGCATCATTACCACCAAATCTAGCCACAATAGCTTCAAAAAGGGTTTTGGCATCTTTGTATTTGTTAAAGATCAAAAGCTGATCATTTGGAATAGTCATCAGTAACATACTCCTGGCTTTTAGATCATTTCGCTTCTGAATTTTTTCTTCTGCATTTGATGGGTGTTCTTGTATTTGTGTTACAAGAGCATCGTTTACTGTTGTAGTGGTGATTGAGGGTTTAAATGAGTTGCCTCCTTCAATGATCTCCCAAAGTGCATAGTCTTGCACTTGAAAGTATTGTTCTACCCTTAGTCGCCACATTTCAAACTCATTTTGCTTGAGTAATGGAAGTTTAGCTGCAACATTTGTTTGAATATGTTCAACATCCATTGTTCTTTTAAATTAGTAAATATCAAGCCTCGCTCTGATACCACTTGTGGGAAGGATTACAAACACTTGGGATGTGAATCTTAGTAACGTGTTTGAGAGATATTTATGTATGAATGTGTTTAGCATGCGGAATCTACTACAACACACTTAAAAGAACACAAGGTGGTGAGTTTATGTAAACGTGAGTATGCAATGAACAAGGAACACAACTTTGGTTAACACAAAACGATTCAATATTATTGATGAAATAATACGGATGATCTAAATATCATCGGGATTACAAAGTAATCTTGAATCTAAGATTGTAAAAGGATTTGTGAATTTAGTAACTAAGTTACTTGAGAGATGGTTCGGTTTTGGTTAATAGTTGAAAAGATGCATGCATGAAGTGTGACTAAGGTATCCTTTTATAAGATAAGGACACCTTATTACAAGTTGTCAAGTGGTTGAATATAATACTTTACTTTGACTATTCTAGCCTACAATTAAATACAACTACCAATGTACAACTCTGTAATATTCTTCTGTACACCACAGAAGACTAAACTACTTCTACATAATGTATAACAATGTACAAAGACTAATAATTCAACTAAATATCTATTACAAAATATCTAATCAACTTGACATATAGCTTGGCAGGCCCTTTGTCAACTAGCAGTACCTTCTACCCAGAAGGTACTGTTAGTACATCTTCATACTCTTCAAAATCAACTAGCAGGCTCTTTGACATCTTTGGCAGGCTCTTTGACTTGAACATTTTATTCCCAACAATTTTTGATGCATCTGAAACGAGTAACACTCGTTTTCCTCTTGGCATCTTCAATGTGTCTCGTGACTTCCTATAGGGAAAGGAGAAAAGGAGATAGTGATGTTGGTTGACCCTGCTCTGATTTCGAAATAGGATAGGGATTTGATGGTGAGATCTCAAGGGTGCTTGGTTTTGTGGTGTCGCAAACAAGTGAGGAAGAAAAGGATGGGTATGTTGGGTTTTGTGTGAGTGGGAATTAGTATAAGATATATATTTGGATTTGATTTATTCAATGGATGGGTAAATTTTTATCCCGCATGCCGCTGAGCTGTGTTGAATTCGGGTTTTCCCGTGACCGATATGAATATGGGTGAACGGATTTCTAGGGACGTTTTTATAAAACTCAGCTGAATTTAGAGTTGGTGGATTTAAAATAAATCCCGAGTTTTAAATTTATTACTGATATGATATTGGTATACGTGTGGTTTCATTTTTGAGTAAAAATGGAATAACCTCCCGTTTCTACTACATTAGGGCTTGTAAATGTGAAAATGGGGAAAATTCACCGTTCTGGTGAGATTTAAAAGTGTTGGTGAGTTAATGTATGCTAGAATGTGCGGGTTTGTGTCACACCCCCAAAATCTGTGTTTGTAGCGGAATGGAATTCCGGGGGCGTGATGTTCATGGTCAACAAAGTACAAAGAATAAAGAACGACCTCTAAGTGAGTCGCTTTAAAACAAGCGTTTGATTTAAAGTTAACGTTTTACAAAACATAGTTATCAGAGTTCACCATCAAAATGCAAGATTTTTAATACATAATCAAACGCTTAAGTAGTGCAAAGACCATCTTTATCATGATGTGCTTCCAAAATGTGACTCAAAAGTGCTTCATACAAGAGGAGTATCATCATCACCTAATTACCTAAGAATACACGCTAAAAGGGTCAACATAGTTGTTGGTGAGTTCATAGGTTTAAGTAAATAAGTAAGGTGCGGACCACAAGATTTCAATAGCATGACAATCACAATAAATATGACGTCATAACCAAAAATATATATACCATGCTCTAAGCTCATGACCGCGAAGCTCGACGAATTGGTATGCAATCAAGTACAATAGTAAATGCCCCAAATAAGTGTTTGCCAGACACTCGAAAATAATCCGAATGATATGCGTCCGTTTACCCAGTTGGCGTGACCAACCCGGACGGGGTGTCAACCCAAATAGATCTATTCATAACATCTGCGCTTACAAGTAATTAACGGTTCATGATTCAAAAGGGGACTTTAATGGCAACGCGGTAACTTAGGCAAAGTAACAGTTTTAGCACTTGTGTCCGTATGTAAAAACAAGCACTGTATTCCCACCCCGAGGTTTTAGAAATCATGTATAAACAATGTAAAATCGGGGCTATGAAACTCACCTTAGCAAAGCAAATCTCGATTGGTAAATGGATAAACTGAAAATATAGGTCCGATATCCTAACCGTGACCTAAACAATGCATATGTCTAATGTAAGTCATGAATTGATGCTACGCATGCAAATACGTATGTTATCGATACCACTCGTGAAATTTGAAAATAACGTTTATCGTCGAAAAATATATTTTTGACGTCTCATTAAGTTATAAAACACTTTTCGCTTAAATACGTTGTAACGATATCCTACGATCGTCGTTAGGTGATTTATCGATAAATATAGAGTTTTCCGTCGTAAATTAGCGTTTTTCACAACTTATAAAAATGACCAAATGGCCTCGAAAAACTAGTCGCAAAATGGTGTACGTTAAGTGTTAGGAAACGATCTCCGCGTTTTTAGAAAGCTTGTAACATCATCTTAAATTCGTGTCATCGAACTTTTGCCCATACGTGTCTCGATCAATGAGAAAAATGGCTCTCAATATGGTCACCCGCAAAAACAGTTTTTATACTTAAAAATATTTCTATTAAAAGCTGATAAAAGTATGTAGTGTTCGTCGGTTTTCAAACGCGTGTATCTTGGTCGTTATAAGCTCGTTTTCTACGTTCTTTATGTCTTCGGCTTCGTCATACAGTGAGCTAATATATTTTTGATATGTCAGCTTGTCTAGATCGCGTCTAATGCCCCGTTTTACCCGTTGAAATTCGTGTGACAGCACGCAAATTTTCAGAAAAATAGTTTTCGTCGCTAAAATTGAAATTAACGTATCTTTCTCGTCGTAAGCTCGTTTTTGCTCATTCCAGCGGCCACGGTTTCGTTTTTGAAAGTATTTTCTAAAAATATAAGCCAAAATATCCTATGACCTATTGAGTTTTCCAGAATTCACAAAAATGGACAGACCCTTTTCTATAACTTATAAAAATCAATTTTTCTAGTTCAAGGCTTGTATATATCCCTTCCATTCAACACCAAAACTATTCTAAGCCTACCATACACCTTCTTAGGGTGTCATGGGTTCCTAATCTTCACCAAAAATGGTGGATCTCATAAGACCACTAATAAAGTTCATTAAACTCATTTTAGTGCCAAAAATTAGTGTTAAGTGGTATATAACATATGTATATTTGCATGATTTGCTACTTGATGACGTATAGTCTATACCCGGGTCACGAACCCGGTTAGCAAATAATACTAACAATTAAGCCCACCACGCTTGGGCCGCAACTGGACTACCAGTTATGCGGCTTGGGTCGACAAGGCCCAAGCCCAAAGTTATTTCCGGATAATATATAGAATATCTTCTAAATAAAGAAGATATATACTATATACCCGATGTCGGCTAACACGCCGAAGAGTAGGGAACACGAAACCCACTAGGGTTTCATGCATATATAAAGGGCACCCAAGCCCTCGGTAAAGGTACGATCTTCAATAAACCCTAACCATAAACTAAACCCTACGTTCGATTACTTACTCTCACGCCGGAGGATAATCGGGGGAGACAATCCCTCGATAAGCCTAACGGTGTTCGTTCTTTTTCTTAGTGCGCAGGTCTCATCAAGCATTAAGATTCGAATTGGTACGAGAAAAGAAGCCCTATCAAGGAACGCCCAACTTTTGTATCAACAAGTGGCGCCATCCGTGGGACCCTACACTAAGGATTTTGCCAAAGAACTAGAATGACGAAACACGGAAGTCATAAGAGTCCGCATGGGAAGAAAACGCAGGACGACCTGCTAGGGAAGAAGCATCAAACTGATGCAGCTTCTAAACAGGCCTCTGGGACAACCAGTACGCCTCAAAACCTAGGAGCGCACCCAAATCTGGTCTTTCCTGCAGTGGAATCGCTTACCAGGTTTACCCCCGCTATTACGACAAGTACTAGTGAGATAGAACTGGAGCGCACACCTCATGCCATGCCAGAAGTAAACTTCACTGAGCCTCCCAACGCGCCTGTACGAAACAAGGATCCAGCTTTGGAAACCGACTCTATCGCGCTAGAAGGAGTTGCCTCCGAATTAGCCCCAAGTGACTTCGTATCTCAAAACTACGAAGCCTTGACTGCGCTCATGCGAGAGGAGGCAAAGAAGAGGTCAAGCCAAAGTCTGCACGCCAGACTCAACTTTGACCCTAATCCTGACGCATCCCCACCGCGCTACCGAAAGGAAAGACGCGAGAGGGATAGCCGTAAACAGCCAGTGTTCGCCAGGATTGGAAGGAAGGTTGTGGACGATGAAGTAGCCGACCTTCAACATCTGGAAGAGCCTGAAGAGGGGGAGCGGCGCGCCAATGTCCACGCTAGGCTTGGCAGACGCAGAATCCAAGATAGGCTTGGGCGACGATGTTCCCCAAGTGAAAGCCCCTCAAGCTCTGACTCTGAGGATAGCCGGCGCAAGCGCCGCAGAGGAGCAAGCTCAGACTCTGATGATAGTCGACTCAAGCGTCACAAAAGAGTCCGCTCAGCCTCAAGAGATTCCTCGGACAGCGAAACTGGACACTGGAAATCAAGAGGGAAATACCGCGACCAGGGTGATGAAGACATGTCTCTCCCCTGGCGTCGCCAAAAGGTTGATGCGTTTACTAGGCGCATCAGTGACTTTTCTGAAAATAAGAAAAGGCGCATGCCTGCTAATGTCAAAACATATGATGGGACAGGTGATCCTGATGATCACCTAAAAATTTTCGAATCAGCAGCTACTATCGAAAATTGGCCACAGCCTGTGTGGTGCCATATGTTCAACTCCACATTAGTAGGAAATGCGCGCAACTGGTTTAGTAAGCTTCCACGCAGAAGCATTGGTGGGTTTGAAGAGTTGCGCAGAGCGTTTCGCTTAAACTTCACCCAAAGAAAGAAGTGTGCAAAAAACCCTGTCGAACTCGCTAGGGTTAAACAGCGACAAGGGGAATCCACAAGCGCTTTCATGGAACGCTTCAAGGACGAGTGCATGAAAGTCAAGGCGTGTCCAGAGATACTCAAAATATCGGGTTTTATGAATGCAATCAATAACCCAGATCTGATAAAAAAGCTAAATGATAAGGTTCCCCTAACCTTCGATGAGCTCATGAAGCGCACGAGGTCTTTCGTCCAAGGAGAAGAAGCCGCCGCGGATAGCAGGAAAAGCTATTCGAACCATAGGTCGCAAGAAGAGTCAAGGAGACAATCCAATGACCAGAGCGGCAATCGTAATAGGAGTTACCGTAATCAAGACGGCGGAAGGGGAAACGACAAGTATACCCCATTAACAAAAACTCCAAAGGAGATATTCGCAACAGAAGGAGCGAACTTCCCGAAACCACCACCAATCCGCACCCCAGAGGATAAGCGTATAGGGAATGGTTATTGCGAATACCATGGACAGAAGGGCCACACAACTAACGATTGCGTCCAACTGCGCCAATTGATTGAAAAGTTGGTAAGGGAAGGAAAGATGGACCACCTCGTAAAAAACATCAGAGAAGGGAAAGATAAACAAAAACCAGTGGCCAAGAAAGAGACGCCAAGAGAAAAGGCAGATATCATCTACATGATACAGCCATGGCCGCGCGCGACAAGACAAAAAGTTAGTCAGCGTTTCTCTAAGGGAAACGAAATCTCTTTCCCCTCCCTGACTGCGAACAACGCAGTGGTGGATCCACTTACCATTGAAATACATACGGGGGGTCACGACATCCGTCGCATGTATATTGATGGAGGTGCATCCGCTAATATTATATATGAACACTGCTTCAAGAAGCTGCGACCTGAGATACAGAGTCAGCTGATCCCAGCCACAACGCCGCTCACCGGCTTCACAGGGGAGAAGATATGGCCCACGGGGCAATTACGTCTATTTGTAGAAGTTGGTGACAAACCACACTCTACAACTACCTGGATGAACTTCATGGTAATCAGATCCCCCTCTCCGTATAACGGTATTATTGGGAGACCTGGAATATCATCCATCCGCGCCGTGCCATCCACAGCGCACGGAATGCTCAAATTCCCAGTGGAAGGAGGTATTGTCACTCTTTACAATACCACCATACCACCCAACGAATGCAACGCAGTGACAAGTGACGTAAGCGTTGTTCCACAACAGCGCGCAATCAAAGTCCCTAACCTAACGGTCGCCATTCACCCTGAATACCCGGATCAACAGGTATCTATTGGTGGGTCTCTGTCTGACAAAGGCAGGTCAGCTATATGCGCACTCTTGCAAAATAATTTGGATGTTTTTGCATGGGAACCTAAGCATATGACAGGAGTGCCACGCTCCATCACGGAACATAAGCTGCAAATCCGACAAGGATATCCTCCAATACGACAGAAAAAGCGCGGACAAGCTCCAGACCGCGCTAAAGCCATCCTGGAAGAAGTACATAAGCTAGTAGACGCAGGCATCATGCGTGAAGTCTACTACCATGACTGGCTCTCTAACCCAGTAATGGTAAAGAAGAGCGATGGCAGTTGGAGGATGTGCGTAGACTTTACAGATCTCAATAGAGCATGTCCACAGGACTGCTACCCGCTACCGGAGATAGACTGGAAAATTGAGTCTCTATGTGGATATCCCTTCAAATGCTTCCTGGACGCATACAAGGGATACCACCAAATTCAAATGGCGGAGGAAGACGAAGAAAAGACGGCCTTCCACACAAGTCAAGGGGTCTACTGCTACACAAAGATGCCCTTCGGCCTAAAGAACGCAGGAGCAACATACCAAAGATTGGTGGACACTGCGTTCGAGAAGCAAGTAGGACGCAACTTGGAAGTATACGTCGATGATCTCGTCATCAAAAGCCATACAGAGGACGAGCTGGTGCGCGACATGGAGGAAACATTCAAAACACTCAGGAGAATCAACATGAAATTGAACCCCAAGAAGTGTACGTTTGGCGCTACGGAAGGCATGTTTCTCGGGTATTTGATAGAACCCGATGGGATCAAGCCTTGCCCAGAGAAGACTCAAGCAGTCATTGACCTCCCCTCACCGCGCACACTAAAAGAAGTTCAGTCACTAAACGGCAAGCTAGCCGGACTGAACCGATTCTTATCCAAATCAGGCGCACCCAATCGCTGTCATCAAATGGAAAAGTTCAGTCATTAACTACACGGCAATGGAGAAGTTGGTCCTAGCCTTAGTGTTTGCAGCGAAAAGACTACGCAGGTACTTCCAGGCGCATCCAATCGCTGTTATCACAGACCAACCCATCAAACAGGTTATATCGAAACCCGACGCATCGGGACGCTTACAAAAATGGAGTGTGTTACTGGGAGAGCACAACATATCATACAGACCGCGCACTGCAATTAAAGGGCAGATATTGGCCGACTTCATCATCGAGAAGCCGGATACAGACACTCCACCTGCGACAAGCAAGGAGGAACTTCAAGAACCATGGATTCTATTTACTGATGGATCCTCAGGCGTAGATGGATCAGGAGGTGGCCTTATTCTCACCAACCCAGAAGGAGTTGAATTCACCTACGCACTGCGTTTTGAATTCACAGCCACGAACAACGAGGCAGAATACGAAGCACTCCTAGCGGGGTTACGTATCGCAACTCAAATGGGTGTACGTAATCTAGAAGTAAACGTCGATTCACGACTAGTGGCTAACCACGTGTCAGGCGAATATGTAGCAAAGGAGGAACACATGATCCAATACCTCGAAAAGACCAAATCTCTGATCCAGAACTTCGATAGATTTGTCATCAAGCAGGTTCCAAGGAGTGAAAATAGAAAAGCAGATGCGCTGAGCAAAATTGCATCCACCAGTTTTGCGCATCTATCAAAACAAGTTTTGGTGGAAACCTTGAAAAACAAGTCAATCACAGAGATGGAAATATCCACGGTTATAGAAGAGGAACATCCTACGTGGATGACGCCAATCATTGACTTCATCAGCAAGGGCATACTCCCCCAAGAACAGAAGGAAGCTCGAAGAATCCGGCGCACAGCGCAGCGATTCGAGCTCCGAGATGACGTCTTATATAGACGCTCATTCCTACAACCATGGCTAAGGTGTGTTGGACCTCTCCAGGCAGACTATGTACTTCGAGAGATCCACGCAGGCTCATGCAGCATGCACTCAGGACCACGATCCATTGTAGCGCGCGCCCTTAGGTCTGGATACTATTGGCCAACTATGCACCGTGATGCACGCGACTTGGTACGGAAGTGCAACGATTGCCAAGTTCACAGACCTATTCCGCGACGACCACAACATGAACTAACACCTATTACATCGCCATGGCCCTTCTACAAATGGGGTATCGACATCGCTGGACCTTTCCCCATTGCCGCAGGAGGATTGAAATTCCTCATTGTGGCAATCGATTACTTTACCAAGTGGATCGAAGCAAAGGCAGTAGCAACTATAACAGGTAACCAGGTTAAACGATTCGTGTGGGACAACATAGTATGTCGTTTTGGATTGCCTGGAGAAATTATCTCTGACAACGGAAAACAATTCCGTGATAACCCGTTCAAGGACTGGTGCGAACAACTGAACATAACGCAGCACTTTGCATCAGTAGCTCATCCACAAACCAATGGTCTGGTCGAGCGCGCAAACAGAAGCCTTGGCGAGGGAATAAAAGCGCGCCTGGACAGACACAAAGGTAGATGGGTAGAAGAACTATCACATGTTCTTTGGGCGCACCGAACAACCATCAAGGTTAGCAACGGGGACACTCCCTTCTCTTTGGTCTATGGGACAGAAGCGGTTATACCAGCTGAAATTGGAATGCCAACCATCCGTACTGCGGAAGTTAACGTGGCAACCAATGACGATGAGCGGCGCATAGACTTAGATCTGTTGGAAGAGAGACGTGAGCGCGCAGCAATACGCGAGGAGAAAGCTAAGTCAAGAATGAAAAAATACTATGACATCAAAGTACGCAGCACTTCATTCAGACCAGGCGACTTCGTATACCGCGAAAACGACTCAAGCCGCGCAGAAGACACTGGGAAGCTAGGACCAAAGTGGGAAGGACCTTACGAGGTCATAGAGGCACTTGGCAATGGAGCGTACAAGCTACGCGACAAGGACGGAAATGAGCTACAGCGAACATGGAACGTCCGCAACCTTAAACGGTGCTATCTTTGAAGAAGGCTACGGCCCAACATGGACACTCTTGCGCTTTAGAAAGTGCCCTCAATAAAGATCCATGTAATTTTATTTTTATGAATTATCTAGATAAACATTCTTTTTCAAAACTTGCAAGTATTAATAAAACGTTATGGTTTCTAGCTAACTCCATAACACATTCAACTTTATTGTTTGCATCTTTTATTATCATGTTTCAATATTGTTATATTCTTGCCTATATGGCGTGCATGCACACACTAAGACCCACGATGGCAGAAAGGATGAGTAAACCTAATAAACTACTCGTTGAGTAAGAGGGTTGCAAACCCATCAACACCGGATCACGAATCCTTGTTAAACACCTTGCGCTCAAGACGTTGGCGCAAGCTCCTCACGCACCCCACGACGGATGCGCGATAGAGCACACTGTGCGCGTTTAACAACTCAGGAAATCAAGACTCTTGATTCCTTAAAGTACAATACGACAAGTAAACTTACAAAAATACATAGACGACTATGATTAAGTTGGAAAAATTCAACACACGACTACGGTCCTTAAGGAAATTCATACACGATTATGACCCTTATTTTCTAAGTACGCTTAAACACTTAAAGCTATCTTCACGCAAGGATACATAAGTCATATAAGAACTACGAGTTCAAAAAGCATAAGTATTTAGAAGTTATAGACACACTAAGTACAAAAGCAACTTTTTATTTACAGAATACGTTTCTACAAAAAGGCTTATACAAAAAGGCTAAATGCTATAGGCACGCCTTAGCTGGCTAGAGCCCCCACCAAAAGCCGCTTCCTTTGCATCCTCGAGTCGCTTCAGTAACTCGGCATGCAGACAGGCACATCAAGGGATCTAGGCTGATGCGCAGCGCCTATGCCGCACAGAATGGCCTTTCCTTTCTCGCCTTTCTTTCGTGCGACCCTGGAAACATGCGCATTTAGCGACCTTTGCAAAGAAATCTCTTTCTCAAGACGGAAAGGATTCAGAATGTCACGAGGCTGAGCAAAAATAGGTACCTTCAACTGCGCCACATCAGGCTTCAAGTAGAAGTCCACCTGCTGATCTGCATCATCCTGCAGATGCCTAGGAAGAGTGAGCCCCGCCATGATCACACTGATCGGCTGGTCCTGATCACGCTCCAAGAGAGCGATGTGCGGAAGCTCAAGCTTCTTTAGCTCCTCCATGGCAGCAACAAGCTCAGCATGGGCATCCGCCTTATACCCAGGCACCTCAGCAAGCGGCACAGTCAGCAACTTGGCCTCCGCAAGCTTGTCTGCGGCCGAGGTCTCACCGTGCGCAATAGCGCAATTCACAACCTTCCCAAAGGATGCGGTGACCTCAGGATGCTCCAGCGTGCACATGGCAGCCAAGCGAAGACCATGGCTGATCAACCACCTACAAAATAACACAAGTGTTAAAGAAAGAAGGTCCAACATATATACAAGTTATAACGAAGTAAATTAGCATATACCTGCGCTCAGCCACAGACTGAACAAGATGGGGGTACAGCTCCTCATCGTACTCAATGCTGAGCTGGCGGAGCTTCTCCTCTTGCGTCTTCAGGGCAAGCTCAATGCGGCTGCGGAACTCTTCAATATTGGCAAAGTGCTTGCTCCTATTCTGTTCCAAGTACTTCAGCGCCCACAACGAGTTACGCCTCTGACGGTCTGCAAAAGCGCGCTCCCGCTCCAACTCAGCCAGCACCATGACCTTCTCCTCACCCATTTTTCGCGCAGACGCCTCCGCGCACTCCAGTTTAGCCTTGGAGCTCAGCTGCTCAGCTTTAGAGCTTGCTAACTCAGCCTGCAAAGACGCTAATTGCGCCCGCAGTCTGGAAACTTCATCAGACTGGTACACCCTGGCTTGCGAAACCAGCTCAGACTGGCGCACAGCTATGGAGGCCAGCTCCTCCATCGCGGAGTCAAAGGGACTTAACTCCACTGCAATGTCCTTCGATGCAGACGCCTCAAGGGGACTCTCCTTGGGCGGCGCACTCTCATCAACAACACCAGCAGGCTGTTCACTGTACGAAAAATCAAGAAGCAAGATCAGCGTACGGAAAACGGTCAAGCATATACAAAATCCTAAGGGATTACTAAAAACTACTTACGTGGGGGGAGGAGTCGAGGACACGTTTTTCTCCTTCTCAGCCTCAGTTGAGGACACGTCCTTCTCCTTCTCAGTTTTAGTCGTGGACGCACCTCCACCAGACTTCTCAACTTCCACACTGAAGACACGGAGCAACATGGTTAGAATAAAATACAACTTGACAAAAGTTTATAACTAACAATTCAGATACTTACTCCATCTGCACCTCAGTAGAAGATGGGCCTTCCCCAGCCTCAGTCCGCGGCCTCTTGGAAGGCCCTTCACCATAACCACCAGACGCTCTCTTCCGCGTCAGTGGGGAGCTCTCCTCCATCTCACTGTCAGTCTCCTCTAAATGGATCACCGTTTCGGGAAGAGGAGGCTGCGCAGCGTCAGGACTTGGCTGCACAGGAGGAGCCACCTCCTGTATTGGCTCCGCCGCTATCACATTAGGGGAGCCTTCGGGATCTGGGATAACCAAATCCACGACGCGCCCTGCAGTCGCCTGCAGAATAGTCTGCTCACCATCCCCCAGAGGACGCACTCCTACCGCCACGGAACGCGGATTCTCCAGCCTCACAACAGCGAACAGATCCATATCTGCGCATCAAGTAAACAAAGGAAAGCAAGTTACATAAAGTATGGAAAAAGAAGAAGCGCTTACACTAATAAACGACAGTAAGGCGACAGAAGGAGCACCCACCCGTGCCATCCGCATTCAAGAATGTGGGGACCTCCGTCTCATGCTCGAAGTAGTTGCGACTGATGCCCATATGCACCAGGAACGCCTCCGGATACGGCTTGATGGGAATACGGTTCTCATCAATGATCGCCGCATGATCCGCGTTATACCACGTCTCGGGGGGGCGCTCATCCTTGGGCAGATCGGCACGGGTGTAAAATGGAAAATGGTCAGGGAAGACGGCTTCATCAACCCAAAAGAATTTTTCCCTCCAATCCTTGAGCTTATCTACCTTCTGCACGTAACACTGTAACTTTCCAACGCGCTTCGAGAAGGTAACCCACCCATTTGACCACGTTGCGTGATAAAACGCGCGAAATAAGTGGAGGGTTGGGTGAATCGCCAACAAGCGACAGTTCACCTCAAAGTTAGCAATCTTCCCAGCACCAATACAATGCAACTGGGAGATGTGGAGGTTGTAATAATTGAGTATGTCACTCAGTAACACGGAGATGGGGACGCGCTGATTCGCCCACTCGAAAAAACGCGTATATAACCCCACCTTCCCAGCAGGGAAATCCGCGATGGTGTCATTCGGACCGGGTACCTCTGGGCGCAGGCCCATAGGGATAAAGTAATCCGAGGTGAACTGAATCAGTTCATCCTCGGTTATGTTAGAATGAAAATCATGCAGTTGCGCTACCATATTGTGACTTAGATTATGTGCGCACGCGCAATTACCTTTGAATTATCTTTTTTTGGAAGAAGATTTGAAGATGTGGAAATGGTGGAAGTGTGATTTTTTAACTGTGGATGTCACAGTGAATAAGCGGCGGTAGTTTATATACTTTTCCTATCCACCACAGATGATCGCCACGTGTACCCCACTAGCTCAAATCGTGTGGCTAGGATAAATGACGGGACAAGGCAAGTGGGCAACCTCTCCACTTCCCAAGGTACCCCAATTGCACTTTTTTGGACTAGATACATTCCACGTGGATTTTAGGCGGTATATTTTTGGAAGCTTCCCGCGTACGCGTGAGGAATTATTTCGACAAGACCTTAGTCTAGCATCCGCAGGTCTTACCCTGCGCACACTAGACTGGGGGGACATGATGACGTATAGTCTATACCCGGGTCACGAACCCGGTTAGCAAATAATACTAACAATTAAGCCCACCACGCTTGGGCCGCAACTGGACTACCAGTTATGCGGCTTGGGTCGACAAGGCCCAAGCCCAAAGTTATTTCCGGATAATATATAGAATATCTTCTAAATAAAGAAGATATATACTATATACCCGATGTCGGCTAACACGCCGAAGAGTAGGGAACACGAAACCCACTAGGGTTTCATGCATATATAAAGGGCACCCAAGCCCTCGGTAAAGGTACGATCTTCAATAAACCCTAACCATAAACTAAACCCTACGTTCGATTACTTACTCTCACGCCGGAGGATAATCGGGGGAGACAATCCCTCGATAAGCCTAACGGTGTTCGTTCTTTTTCTTAGTGCGCAGGTCTCATCAAGCATTAAGATTCGAATTGGTACGAGAAAAGAAGCCCTATCAAGGAACGCCCAACTTTTGTATCAACACTACTAGAACATCAAATATATTTTAAATGAAAGTATGAAAGATTAGAAAAGTTTACTTGAAGCTTACTTGAAGTTTTGATGAGTTTTGGAGCAAAATACTTAATTATCCTTGAGGTTTTTATTTCAAAACCTTAACTAAGAATACTTGTAACACCCCAACCCGACAAGGGTAGAGATGTCGCAATAATGGTTTCATATCAGAACAAACACAAGCATATGACATAAATAATACAAAATGAATTTCAATGGTTATAAGAGAAAATCTGAAACTACAAGGTTACAAATGAGAAATACAATAAATTACTAAGTCTAAATATAAGTTCTTCTAGTCATCTCTAATCCAAAATAGCTAGTAAGGTCTTCTAAGTCCAAGGTACTCTCCACTCATACCCAGCTTCCAAACTAAAACCTGCCGCAGGAAAAGAAATGCGGCTGAGCTTAAAAAGCCCAGTGAACAGATATAAAGGTAACAAGCAATAATAATGGGATAGTGAAGTAAGTGAAACAATGCAAGGTATAACAAGAGTTAGGAAAGAAAGAAAAATAAAAGGTTATGCTGATATATCAAGAGTTAAGAAATAGTTACAATAGATAAGAGAAAAGGGAACAATAATCCCAACCCGAGCCCAAGTCATATCAAGTCAAGTCAAGTATCAAGTCAAGTATGTATCCGGAGGGGTGACCTCAGAATACTAAGTACAAGGTTATAAGGTAAAGGAAACAGTAATCCACTACGAGCCCAAATCAAATCAAATAATCAAATATCAAGGTGTACGAAGGGGAGACCTCGGTACCAAACGCAATATGAGGGGATACCTCCAAAGGGTGGAGTCATGAGCTCCCAAGATGTGAAAGACGTGTATCGCACACACCATCAGTCACCAAATATAACAAACTCGAATCAAATAACAAATCTAGGATGCATCCATATGCCCCAGGTAGCCAAATACTACATCTACATAACAAATCAAATCAAGTCAGGGACGGGATAGGACATCACTCTCCTACCCTAGAGTCATGCCATCGGTGCATCAATGACATGGACATGAAACCCTCATGCCTAGTATGCAAATGGTGGCTCGTAGTCTCAAACTGTGGGTCAAGGGTCAAGTATCAAATGTCCAAGTATCCAAGTTCAAAATTCATATCAAGTGGTTCAAGTCAAATTTCCATTTCAATTATATCATAAGGTTCATATCAAATGGTTCATATCAAATGGTTCATAGCAAAGGGTCAAAACAAAGGGATCATAGCAAAGGGTTCATAGCAAGGTTCAAACCAAAGGTTCATATCAATTGGTTCAAGGTTCATAACAAAGGTTCAATTTAAAAGTTTATATTAAATGTTCATATCATAAAAGTAATCCTTTAATAATGGCATTCATAAAAGTGATCTTTAAAAACAGTTTTCATAAAGAAAGTCTTTAAAAGTAGTTTTCATAAAACTTTTAGTAAAATTACATTTAAAAGTGGTATCGCATCGTGCTCAAAAACATCATTTTTAAAATAGCTTTTCTGAAAACATTTTCATATATAATTACGAAAAGTTTTCACATCCAATTATAATATCAAATGAATCTTCAAGGTATCCAAGGATTTGAATATTCATGTCAAAGGGTGATGAACGAAGTATATCAAGTATCGTACCATAGGGATTACAATAAACGAATGTCAATGAATCATAATATCAACGAAGCATATCAACGAATGAATCAAAGAACAGGGGATCATAGCAATGGCTTAAAGGGAATCTTATAACGACTCAAAGATCAAGATAAAGTCATGAGAGTGAAAGCACCCTTACTGAAAAAAGGGTAGAATATCTGTACCTCATACCGCAAGTGAAAACACATCTAGAAATATAAAGATCGGAAACAAACTCCATCTTCAGCGAATCTACACGAATACATGGTCGTCTAACAATTAATATCTTATTTAAATCAGATTTCTCATTTTAGTTTGCTTTCTATTTTTAGCAGGTTTCCATTTATAGCAAGTTTCTATTTTTAGAAAGTTTCCTTATTTAGCAAGTTTCTAAAAATAGCAATTTTCCATAATTTGAAAAATTCCATAAAGTAATTACGTTAAGTCCTTTATTAAATATTATTATGGAAATAGGGTTCATTTTAGCAAGTCATGATAGTTTAGGGTTAAATATGACAACTTTCAATATTTTAGGGTTTAAATGCAAATATGCCAAAGATAAAGGTTTAAAGTGCAATATTACAAGTTATTCATTTTTAATCCATAAGTTTACCATAATTACAATTCCAATCCTTTAATTTCAACAATTTTACAAGTTAAACCCTTTTATTAAATAAATTACAAATTAAACCTTATAATTAATTAAATTACAATTTAATCCTTATAATATTCATATTTACACATTAAGCCTTCAATTAACCAAAATTACACATTATACCCCTTATATTTATATTTAAACGAAATACCTTCCATTTTACATAATTTACAAAACAAGTCCCTTTATTTTAATTACTTTCCTTTCGAATTAACAATTTAATTAATTTACCATTTAAACCTTCTAAATTACAAAATTTACACATAACAACCCCATATTATAATTTTTACGAAACACCCCTGGTCTAAACTACCTTACAAAAATAACCCCCATGTTTGAAAAATTACAAAACACACCCTTAACATTTAAAAACCTATTCGGTAATCATTTTTCATGCATAAACCCTAACCCTAAATTTTCCCAATCACTATAAATCATCAAAACAACCTTAAAAAACATTAAACACATCAGGTTCATCATCAAAAACCTAACCCTAGTTTCATACGAATCAATTTTTATTTTTTTCTTTTTTTCTTTTAAATCCGGTTAACAATTAACTCACCAAGGATGATTTAAGCTTCAAAAATTACAAGGATCATTTTTCTAGTGTTATCTAGAACGAATAGGACCTGAGAAAAATAGTCTTGAAGGACACAAAATTGGTAAAAACCGATTCACAATTTATTTGGTTTTTAGGGTTTAAAATCGTATTTTAATTCAAACGGCCTGAGTAGCATGCGTGGATTGTTATAGCTATTTTATATGGATCATATATGATGTAAGAAGAGTTATAAAAATACCAATTAACTTTTAGAATGATCAAATAAGGGTGGAGAATTAATACCTCTCGGCAAACATGAAAATCGAACAAAAACTGAAACCGAGTGAATCAAGCCTTCAAAAATCGAACTCATATTTTTCTACACTTCTTATAGAACCCAGGAACTCAGTAAAAATAATAAGTGGTCGTGGAAAAATTATGGTGGCCGATTTGGAGTTTTTGTGTGTTTTTAGGGTTTTCGGTATGGAAATAAAAGGAACAATTAAATAAGCCGTGTGGAGGGGGGAGGAGATAGCATAATTATCGGCCTACATTAATGGGGAAATCAAATTTACTGATTTTTTAGAGTTTCTGATCTGTCGCGAACGCACCTATAAATAAATGCAGACAGCGGATACGCGTGAATAATTACAAATTACCCCTTTGTGAAAAAGGATACTTGCAAAAACTCACGTTCGTGTGTAGTGTGAAGACAGGTAAGTAATTACCCGAATTGTTTCCCAACGAGGTGTGAATGGGCAAACTGTGAAAAGCTAGGATTAGAGTGACTAATGTGATTAGATATTTTTTATTTTGCTTTTTTAATAATTCTAAAATAACAAATGATAAACAATTATACAAAAGAAAATTAAACGCGAATAAAAATAAACTAAAATGCGTAATGGGAAAGCTAAAATGGGACTAAAACTGAAATATATGAAATTTAAAACCTAAAAATGTAAAATTACTTAAAACTTATTTAAAAACTTAAATTATATTTTTTTATACTTTTTATCTAATTATTATTAATTATTTATTATTTAATAATTATTAAAACTAATTTAAATTATAATAAATACTAAATAAACAAAGAAAAATCTAAAACTTTTTATAAAAATATTATAAGATGAAAAGAAGCTAAGAAAATTATAAAAATGAAAATTACTTAATTAAAATTTTAAAAAGATAAATTCTATTAAATAGAAGGTATCACTTATTTTCTATTTTGATTTTCTTAAGGTCTAAAAATGATATTATATTTTTCCTAGATTAAAAATGACAAAAGAAAATTATCAAAATTAGATTTATATTTTTCTGATTAATATTTTATTTATTATGATTTAATTACTAATATAAACTAATAAAAAAGATTAAAAATATCAAATGACTTAGGAAAAATCTGAAAAATTCAGGATAAGTCTAAATTAATATTTAAAAGCTATGAAAAATAAAAGCAGAAGTCTACTGAACCTAAATAAGCAGTTGGGCAAATAAGCAGTTGGGCTAATAAGCTAATAATAAGCTAATAAGATCAAAACTCAACCAAATGCTCAGAATAAGTTTAATATACTTATTTAAGCACAAAACAATTAGAAAATACAAATAAGCACAACGAATGAAGCTGATAAGAAGATAAGCAGTAGCAAGGCTTCAGCAGAAACAGCAGAAAATTGGCTAATTTGCAAGGCAATTTAAGCAGTTAAATAAGCTCTGAGATGCAATCTAATGGGGGAAAACTTGAGCTAGTACTACTGGCTATTCAGAAAAACAAAAAGCAATGCCATATCTTAACTAGATAAGCCACAATTTAATGAAGATCAGCAGCAACAGCAATCAGTATATACTGATTTGCTGATGTGCAGAGTTGCACAGAGTTGCACAAACCAAAGGGCTTCAAACCCACTCTTGTGTATGCTTCAAATGAATCACAAGGGACTCAGAGAAGCCAAGAAAAAGGACCAAAAGAGCTTAAAGCTCATATTGGCTTATTTGGCCTTTTTGATTTCTGAAAAGTGCACAGGGCACTCAAATATGGATTTTCTATTGAAATGACTTATTAAAACCTAGAAACAACTTATAATGGTCAAAATAAGCTTGAACAAAGTTGGAATTGTGGTAAATGTACAGTAACACTATGATTTGACTTGTTTTGACTTCTTAAACCAAACAACCCTTTATAGGGTTCTGTTTTGGATTTTCAAAGGAAAATCAATATTTTAAACTAAAAGGTCTGATTTTAATGATTAACTAACTTATATAAACTATAATAAGCAACTTATAACAGGAAAATAAGCAATCTAATAAGCTATGCTATGTGTGACTGTTTTTGACTTCCTAAGTGATTTTTAAGCAAAATGAAGCAAAAGCTATGTAAGACTTATAAAACTGATAAAAAACAACTAGAAACTAGTAATGAGCTTGAAAGAACAATAATAAGCTACTATTAAGCAGTTATACAGTAATATGGAATTTAATGCTAAAAATCTAAAAAGCTTACAACTGATAGACCTTATAAAGCAAAGAACAAGGACCTAGAACCAATCTAGCTTGTTAGAAACAAGCTAGAAAACCCAGAAAATCCTTCCAAATCAGCTTATTCACCCCAAAACAGCTTATTAGCTTCTCAGGTTGACTTTTGTTGACTTCCTTGATTTCTTGAATTAGAGCAGGATTGAACTTAATATAAGCTTATCAAAAGCTATTCAGAGCTTATGTAAGCTTATAGGAACAGCAATTAAGCTTTTCCAAATAACATTAAACTTAATACGAATTACAATAGAACTTGAAATTATAAAATGACTGAAAATTAATGCAAGATATATTAAAATGAGATCAAAATGACTGTAAATTGCTTATATTAATGACTGGAAATGAAAATTACAATAAGGAAAGACAATTAAGTAAAAGACGATTTAATAAAAATTAACTACTCTCTATTTCCTATTACATTGATCTATATATACTAAATTATGCTGGGAAACCCTTAGCCGACATCCTTGATCACATCTGAACCCTTGAATTATCTTCAATTGATCTGAGCCACTCTTTTGGATTTTGGCGCCAAAAATTATGGTAGTGGATTCGAGCAGGTTTAAGCATTTAATGCGTTTTGGGGAGGTGGAGAAGAAGCTTTAAATGCTTCTTGTTTTGTTAGGTAAGTGGGATAGGATGGGGGGTGGTTTTGCAGAGATACGGGGCAAGTTGGGAAGAAGACGGGTCAAACATTAGTTTGACCCTGGGTTTAAATAAAGGGTTGGGTTGGATCGGGTTATGATTGGGCTTGGGTATTTAATCAGTAGGTTGGGCTGGGTTATGTTTAATAGATGGGTTGGGTAGTGATAAAAGGGTAGTGGGTTTTATTTTTATTTAAGGTCCGGTTTGGTTTATAGTTAAATCACAAGGACCAATTTTGTAATTCCTGAAAATTGAAGGGTTGAAATTGTAATTTTACCAAAGTTATCAAAAGAGTTTATTTTGCCAATTATAAATAGCACAAGGGTAATATTTGATAAATTCCAATTTTTAAATACCCGAGGACTAGTTTTGCCAATTTTGAAACTTGAGGGGTAAAAGTTGTCATTTTTAGAAAACTTTCATCCAGGGATTAAAAGTGAATATGTTTGATATCCCAAGGACTAAAGTTTACTTTTCTTTCATTTTAAACCTTCAGGGACTAATTCTGCCAATTTGTGAAACTTCAGGGACTGAAAGTGACAATTATGCAAACTTTGTTCGTTTTTCACTTGTTTTCAATCTTTTTGTTCCTGAGTCATATAAAAACACATTTTATGATATTTTCAGTATTTTGAAGCATATCTGCATGTTTTTAAATGTTTTTGCAAATAAAATGTGACAGAAATGATGAGTATTTAGACACTCATCAATCCCCCACACTAAACTATTGCTAGTCCCTAGCAATCATTTATGAAGTTTTAATGGATTTTTATCTTTACCAAAAGCCATTACTTCTGGAGTAGCCAATGTTTTAGTATGTGATACTTTGGTACAATGATAACCAAATGATTTTGAGCAAACCATCAGCTGTCAACGGTTTTGATTTGTCTTTACCAAAAGCCGTTTGCTTCTGGACTAGCCAACTCTTAGATAAATTATAACTATTATCTTTGGTGAGCTGATTACCAAATATGGTTTTCCACTGCCTTTACCACAAGCCATAACCTTGCGGGCTAGCCAACTCTTCACTTATAAAGATATGGTGAGTCGAATACCATACAATTTTCGGCAAATTGTAAGCCATAAACGGATTTGATTTATCATTACCAAGAGCCGTTTGCTCCTGGATTAGCCAATCCTTATGTGGGTTAGACATGGCGGACTGATAACCATTTATTGCGTTCTAAGTGAGAAAAAATTTTAAAATTTTGGCTAAAATGGGGGTACTAGATGGTACATTTGATCAAATTCGCTAGAATTCCCCCCCCCCCCCCCACACTTAGAACTGAATATTGCCCTCAATATTCAAAGAACCGGTTGTTAAACCAACACTTAGATAGTGAAAGGGAAATACTAATAGCCATTATTTTATATACACACACTTTTTTTTTTTTTTTTTTTTTTTTTTTTGACTGGACATATTTACAACATATGGGGCATCTCCCCCACACTTAGGTGAGACATGGGTGAAAACCCATATTTTGCTACTGTTTTTATTAACCGAGTCGCTAGCTTGACTTGACCCCGAATTCATTGGTTCATGGGGAAGTAAGTGGAAGAAACCATCTCTATCGGACTTTCATTCAAGATGCTTGGATAACCAATTGAGCATAAGAAAGTTCCACACCGATGAGATAAATCCGGCATTTAAACCAATGTTAGATGGACAATGCCGGGGTCAAAGGTAATATCCTCACTCCCGAATGAGTGAAAGATAGGGGAAATCACCGGGTAGGTGAAGGGAAGAAGAGAGATCTGAACACCAATTAAGATAAGAACTTCCTCCTCAAGAATTGCATATTCAAGTGGAGGAGGCAAGTCCTTAAACTTGATCTCCGGAAATTTATCAGTTTTCTCATTATGAAGTTCAACGGGAGGGAGAGGAGGAGAATTGTCCTGACTTAACAATTTCTCAAGAAGAAGAATATCTCCCTCCAGATCAATCTCGGCGTTATCAATTCCTTCCAGAAATGAATCACACTTGAGAAAATACTCGATCTCTTCCAAATTGGAATCACTTCCCTCAAACGGAGGGAGAGAAGGGGAAGAGTCGGAAATGATAGGTAGAGAAGATGCGGTGGGATTACCACTCACAGAATTATGAAAATAACCAAGATTTTTATGAGAGTACTCCTCTGAAGCAACATCAATGACATCGATTCGGTTAACCGATGCAGAATTATAATTTGAAGAGTACCTCGAAGTTTTATCATGGTTAAAGGTAACAGCTTCCTTATCCACACGCAAGGTGATCTCATGTTTAAATACATCAATAAGAGCATGGCCCATTTTTAGGAATCCTCTTCCAAGAATGAGAGGAACCTTTTGATCCGCGTCGAATTCAACAACCACAAAGTCAGCTGGAAAATGGAACTTACCTACTTTCACAAACACATCCTCGGCAATGCCGCAAGGATGAGATATGGTTCGATCTGCAAGCTCAAGAGTCATGCAGGTAGGAGTAAGAGCCGGAAGAGAAAGTTTCTTCCATACTGAATGAGGCATCAGGTTGATGCTTGCACCTAGATCTGCTAAGGCATAGCATTCAACCATTCCCGGAAATACACAAGGTAGTAGAAACTTTCCAGGATCTCCAAGCTTCTCCGGAAGCTTTTTCAAGATAACCGCTGAGCAGTTCTCATTTAATGGAGTTTTAGCCATTTCAATCAGTTTTTCCTTGTTGCTTAACAAGTGTTTGATTGTTGATGCAAACTTGGGCATCAGAATGATAGCATCCGCAAAACTTATGTCAAAATGTAATTCTTTAAAGATTTGAAAGAATTTGTCCATTTGTTGACTAGCTTTCTCACGGAGCTTTTGCTCATTTAAGCGCGATGGGTAAGGAATGTAAGGTTTGGATTTAGGGGCAATAACTTCAGGAGTCTTAACAGATTCAAAGACAACTCCTGGATTGGATTTCTTTTTAGGGCCAACCGGAGGATGGACATGTGCTGTACTTTGTGGGCTTGGAATTTGCACTTTGTCCGTTGTATCCTCCGTCTCTTTTTCCATTTCAAACAACGGAGGAGGAATAGGGCCAGCTGGCCCCTCATAAGCAGCACCACTCCGAGTGGTGATAGCTTTGACGAAAGTGGTATCTTCATCGTCATCACTGTCATCAAGCACACTGACAGGAACAGCATTGAGCATTTCGGAATAATATCTGGCTGTTCTTTGCTCAGTAAGTTTGGTTGACAAACTTTTAACCGTAAATCGTGATAGAGTTGGATCTATTCTTGACGGTTGAGGAGCAATTATGGGTGTAGATTTTTGGATGACCGAAGGTTGGACGTATTTAGCACTTCCATTGTTAGTGGGAAGTACCGGGTCCTTTATCACCTTGGGTCCATCATGAGCTTTACCACTATGTGTAGTGACAGCTTTGAGTTCACCCCTTGGGTTGACAACAGTGTTACTTGGGAGACCTCCCGAAGTAGAAGGTGGATTGAGATGGTCCATGAGACTGGCAAACATATTTTTAACTTCGCTTTGAGAATGATCGATCTTGTTTGAAAGCTCAGTTCCTTGCTTGTGTATTGAGGACTGAAATTCATTCTTCAAATTAGAGATTTGATTTTGCATTGCCTTCATATTGGTCTCATTAACCTTGATGTAGCTATCAAGCTCATTCGAGAGAGGTCTTTAGGAATTAGGAGCTGAATACCCTTGATTACCCCTTTGGGGTAGGTATTGATTGTTCGGGGCATGATATTGATTCTGCGTGTTTTACCCTCTTTGCTGATTAGGATTAATCCTATTTGGATTGTTAGGAGGAGGAAATCCGGGTGGTCCATGCTGATTGCTAGCACGGTAATTTGTTTCCACTTGAGGATGATATTGGCCACCTCCTTGATTGGAAGATCCGGCTAAAGCTTTGACTTCAAATGCATTGCCATCGGTGGCAGTACAATTGTAGTAAGCGTGAGGACCACCACAAGTAACACAAACTTCTACCTTTTTTATTTCAGCAGTGTGAGAAGTTTGAGGAGCGGACTCTTTCTTTTGTGTGGAGAAAACCAAAGCTTGAATAACCTTCGTGAGTTCAGCAAGCTGAGTATCAGTACTGGACTGACTCACGGGAGATGAAGTAGAAGGACCAGCACTAGCCTGAGAATTATACGGTCTGGCTCGTGCAGTGCGGACCTTTGACTTATTTTCAATGAGTGCAATGGCTTCCTTAGTGGATTTGCTCAGAAAATTACCTCCAGCTGAGGCATTAAGAGAATCTTGGTCAGATGGGTTTAACCCATTGTAAAAAGTGTCCATTTGCATTAAATCGGTGAAACCGTGATGAGGACATTTGCGGAGCAATTCTTTGAAATGTTCCCATGCCTCTCCAAATGGTTCATCAAACCTTTGAGAGAATTTCATGATTTCATTTTTGAGATACGTGGTTTTAGAAGGAGGAAAGAATTCATTCACGAATTTCTGAACCAAATCTTCCCATGTTGTTATTGATCGAGGGGGTTGTTTGTCAAGCCAAATCCGGGCTGCCCCATCGATGGAAAACGGGAAAAGAAGAAGTTTGATTGATTCCTCAGGGACATTTTTGCATTTGATGGTGGATGTGATTTTATTGAACCATCTAATGTGATCTTGAGGATCGTCCCTATCAAAACCATAGAATTGCCGCTGGGTTACCAGGTTTATCAATCCAGTCTTAAGCTCAAAATTCTCAGCCACGATGGCTGGAACAACAATGGCATCTCCGTACCCAATGGTGGGAGCTTGGAGAAGCTCATTCATAGGACGGTCTTCCGCCATGATGTCAGGGGTTTTGGGATCAGTACGTAACTCGGGTACGACTGACGGAGCAGAACGTCTACGACGTCTTCGAGGTATGTTTCCAAGCTCACGAAAAGGGCTTGATGACCTAGAAGAACGAGTGCGCATGCACTCAGCAAAATTTTTCAATTAAAATCAAGATCGAGAAAAAACACAAGTGAACTTAAACCAATAATCAACAAGCGTACGGTAGCTCTCTAAAAGATAAACGCACAGAGTGGCGGAGAAGCAAAGGTGGGCAATTAATGCTCCTTAAAAACCCGCTTCTTTCAGTCCGACAATTTAATGTCAGACTATCCTTAAACCTCCGTTATAGTTTGTTTATCAATCAAAGGTGAGCCGATATTCGCAAGTGGTACAAAGGCAAGTTTTAAATCTTTGGTTTGGGAACTTATTATGGTCGTACCCCCAGTTAGGTAGTACTCTGTCTTGGTTCTCGATGGTAAATTTTATTTGTTTGTTATTTATTAAAGAAAACGGAAAATGTTTTTGGGTTTTTAATTTTTTATATGATAATAATAATAATAATAATATATATAGAAAAGAAAAGAAAAATATTTTTGTATTTTATATTGTTTTTGGGAAATAGGAACTTCTTGGAAGAAGGGTCTCGAATCACTAATCGCTAAAACTTACACAACTGTCGCAGCACACCTCCCCGGCAGCGGCGCCAAAATTTGATCCGTCGCGAACGCACCTATAAATAAATGCAGACAGCGGATACGCGTGAATAATTACAAATTACCCCTTTGTGAAAAAAGATACTTGCAAAAACTCACGTTCGTGTGTAGTGTGAAGACTGGTAAGTAATTACCCGAATCGTTTCCTAACGAGGTGTGAATGGGCAAACTGTGAAAAGCTAGGATTAGAGTGACTGATGTGATTAGATATTTTTGATTTTGCTTTTTTAATAATTCTAAAATAACAAATGATAAACAATTATACAAAAGAAAATTAAACGCGAATAAAAATAAACTAAAATGCGTAATGGGAAAGCTAAAATGGGACTAAAACTGAAATATATGAAATTTAAAACCTAAAAATGTAAAATTACTTAAAACTTATTTAAAAACTTAAATTATATTTTTTTATACTTTTTATCTAATTATTATTAATTATTTATTATTTAATAATTATTAAAACTAATTTAAATTATAATAAATACTAAATAAACAAAGAAAAATCTAAAACTTTTTCTAAAAATATTATAAGATGAAAAGAAGCTAAGAAAATTATAAAAATGAAAATTACTTAATTAAAAATTTAAAAAGATAAATTCTATTAAATAGAAGCTATCACTTATTTTCTATTTTGATTTTCTTAAGGTCTAAAAATGATATTATATTTTTCCTAGATTAAAAATGACAAAATAAAATTATGAAAATTAGATTTATATTTTTCCGATTAATATTTTATTTATTATGATTTAATTACTAATATAAACTAATAAAAAAGATTAAAAATATCAAATGACTTAGGAAAAATATGAAAAATTTAGGATAAGTCTAAATTAATATTTAAAAGCTATGAAAAATAAAAGCAGAAGTCTACTGAACCTAAATAAGCAGTTGGGTAGATAAGCAGTTGGGCTAATAAGCTAATAATAAGCTAATAAGCTCAAAACTCAACCAAATGCTCAGAATAAGTTTAATATACTTATTTAAGCACAAAACAACTAGAAAATACAAATAAGCACAATGAATGAAGCTGATAAGAAGATAAGCAGTAGCAAGGCTTCAGCAGAAACAGCAGAAAAGTGGCTAATTTGCAAGGCAATTTAAGCAGTTAAATAAGCTCTGAGATGCAATCTAATGGGGGAAAACTTGAGCTAGTACTACTGGCTATTCAGAAAAACAAAAAGCAATGCCATATCTTAACTAGATAAGCCACAATTTAATGAAGATCAGCAGCAACAGCAATCAGTATATACTGATTTGCTGATGTGCAGAGTTGCACAGAGTTGCACAAACCAAAGGGCTTCAAACCCACTCTTGTGTATGCTTCAAATGAATCACAAGGGACTCAGAGAAGCCAAGAAAAAGGACCAAAAGAGCTTAAAGCTCCTATTGGCTTATTTGGCCTTTTTGATTTCTAAAAAGTGCACAGGGCACTCAAATATGGATTTTCTATTGAAATGACTTATTAAAACCTAGAAACAACTTATAATGGTCAAAATAAGCTTGAACAAAGTTGGAATTGTGGTAAATGTACAGTAACACTATGATTTGACTTGTTTTGACTTCTTAAACCAAACAGCCCTTTATAGGGTTCTGTTTTGGATTTTCAAAGGAAAATCAATATTTTAAACTAAAAGGTCTGATTTTAATGATTAACTAACTTATATAAACTATAATAAGCAACTTATAACAGGAAAATAAGCAATCTAATAAGCTATGCTATGTGTGACTGTTTTTGACTTCCTAAGTGATTTTTAAGCAAAATGAAGCAAAAGCTATGTAAGACTTATAAAACTGATAAAAAACAACTAGAAACTAGTAATGAGCTTGAAAGAACAATAATAAGCTACTATTAAGCAGTTATACAGTAATATGGAATTTAATGCTAAAAATCTAAAAAGCTTACAACTGATAGACCTTATGAAGCAAAGAACAAGGACCTAGAACCAATCTAGCTTGTTAGAAACAAGCTAGAAAACCCAGAAAATCCTTCCAAATCAGCTTATTCACCCCAAAACAGCTTATTAGCTTCTCAGGTTGACTTTTGTTGACTTCCTTGATTTCTTGAATTAGAGCAGGATTGAACTTAATATAAGCTTATCAAAAGCTATTCAGAGCTTATGTAAGCTTATAGGAACAGCAATTAAGCTTTTCCAAATAACATTAAACTTAATACGAATTACAATAGAACTTGAAATTATAAAATGATTGAAAATTAATGCAAGATATATTAAAATGAGATCAAAATGACTGTAAATTGCTTATATTAATGACTGGAAATGAAAATTACAATAAGGAAAGACAATTAAGTAAAAGACGATTTAATAAAAATTAACTACTCTCTATTTCCTATTACATTGATCTATATATACTAAATTATGCTGGGAAACCCTTAGCCGACATCCTTGAACACATCTGAACCCTTGAATTATCCTCAATTGATCTGAGCCACTCTTTTGGATTTTGGCGCCAAAAATTATGGTAGTGGATTCGAGCAGGTTTAAGCATTTAATGCGTTTTGGGGAGGTGGAGAAGAAGCTTTAAATGCTTCTTGTTTTGTTAGGTAAGTGGGATAGGATGGGGGGTGGTTTTGCAGAGATACGGTAGGCTATGGTGGTTTTGGCGGCAAGTTGGGAAGAAGACGGGTCAAACATTAGTTTGACCCTGGGTTTAAATAAAGGGTTGGGTTGGATCGGGTTATGATTGGGCTTGGGTATTTAATCAGTAGGTTGGGCTGGGTTATGTTTAATAGATGGGTTGGGTAGTGATAAAAGGGTAGTGGGTTTTATTTTTATTTAAGGTCCGGTTTGGTTTATAGTTAAATCACAAGGACCAATTTTGTAATTCCTGAAAATTGAAGGGTTGAAATTGTAATTTTACCAAAGTTATCAAAAGAGTTTATTTTGCCAATTATAAATAGCACAAGGGTAATATTTGATAAATTCCAATTTTTAAATACCCGAGGACTAGTTTTGCCAATTTTGAAACTTGAGGGGTAAAAGTTGTCATTTTTAGAAAACTTTCATCCAGGGATTAAAAGTGAATATGTTTGATATCCCAAGGACTAAAGTTAACTTTTCTTTCATTTTAAACCTTCAGGGACTAATTCTGCCAATTTGTGAAACTTCAGGGACTGAAAGTGACAATTATGCAAACTTTGTTCGTTTTTCACTTGTTTTCAATCTTTTTGTTCCTGAGTCATATAAAAACACAGTTTATGATATTTTCAGTATTTTGAAGCATATCTGCATGTTTTTAAATGTTTTTGCAGATAAAATGTGACAGAAATGATGAGTATTTAGACACTCATCAGTTTCCTAATTTGTTTGATGCTTATCTCTTAATTTAAATGGTTTTATATGTTTAACAATTAAATAATGTGTACATATATAATATTTTCGGTCCCTATGACTTTTTCATGTGTGACAAATATTTTGTACATTGTAAAATATTAAAATGTAGTAATAAAAATTATCTTACTTCATATGTTGCTCATTTCCAAGAGTTTAAGATTTAGTTGGTGTTTTATGCATTTATTAATTGAAATTTAAAGTTACAAGGGTATTTTGGTAATTTTGCTTGTTTTGAAATTTCGGGTATTACAACTTCTTCCCCTCTAAATGAAAAATTTCGTCCTCGAAATTTAGCAAAGTTAAACGAAGTCGTAGCAAATCGCAAAAGATCGTCAAAACATTCTCACGCCCGGGGAGGTTCATCCAAAAAGGATCTCCAAACCAATTAGTTTCTCATGACTCAATCAAAACAAGGTGGGTTCAAATTATCAGGAGGAGACAAATTGGGTTGATTCTGATCAAAAGGTCCATGCAATATAAAATGGATGATAGGTGAATTTTCTGGAAAGCTCATACGGAATGCGAACAAGATTTCAAATCAAATTAACTGTATCAACAGTAGAGAGCTCTACAAAGAGTTTAAAATTCATAACTGAGGTCAACAGAATGCAAAACGAGAATTCAAACTCATCCAGTCATCTAATGAACAAAGGCAGAGTATACGCATAACGGTGAAAGCAGATTAAACGCATAGGTGGAATGAACATAAAGTCTCACTAACGTAGATAATCTCAAACAGCTATCAGAATTCTAAGGCTTCTAAGGCACTTCTCGAAATATCCTATACCCACAACAAGTGCACGTTATATGACGTAAGTATTATCACGTTGGCCAGACGTCATAATACTGGCATCATATAAATATGCCCTCATGATGGTCATACTTTATCTCGAGTCGTGAGCAAAACAACCTATCTTAATCCACCTAGTACTTCTATAGTCTCAGAGGTCAACAAAATCAATGTCATAGTTAAGAGGGAAAACAAAACTACTAGCAAGAGTATCGGAATCCCAGATTGCCTAGCAGAATAAGGTACGCCGTCCACAAGCATCAGATCTTCCACAATTCGCCAAAATTTCCCCAAAACAAAGCCATCATCGAACATACGAAAGACGAACACGGAACTGAAATGCTTCTAGGGAACTTAACTCATTAGAGGATCTTATTACTATATAACGAAGCTTAAGTGAGTCAATGGAAGTGAAAGTTAGTCGACGATAACTTCGGCCTTCACAAAATCAATTCTTCCAAACATAACAGGTCAGTTTCAAAAATCCGTTCATTCAACTCATTCAATCTCTTCAAGTCCGGTTAATCTGTCTTCGTTTGTCCATTAATCTGGAAGTGAAACAAAATCGTAAACTTGTATCTGGTTCGTCAAGCCTCCTGCAGTTCTTCTTGGAATGTGATGGAGTCATGTGAATTTGTGGCACGATCTTCGAATTCCTTTATAATCCAGTCTGCTTCCGCTCTCAATTCATCTTAGTACAACCAAGATGAATAGGGAAGTGAGACTGCATGTCTTCATTAGCTCTCAATTCTTCTTCTGCATCGCCAACACTTCTGCCTTGTAAGGAATGTCTTCACTCTTCAGGGTAGCCACCGCCGTTGTCAACTCCAGGTCAGGCAGTGAAGTAATTATTCTAGTTGTCTTAACAAATACCAACCTCCCAGAATGTACAAATGATCGTCAAATTTCTAAGAAGGTGCAAAAATGATTTTCATGCTCTTCCTCGTCTCCGAATGTACTATTAAGTCATACAATGACCATTTGCCCAAGTACTTCACGAGAAAACATTATTTATCAAATTCACCAAACAGTCAGATCTTTAGCTAATACTATTAGCGTCACTAACCGTCATAGCAGTCGTTACGAATACGGAAGGCGATTCCAAGAATACTCTCAATTCATACTTCCATCAGAAGGAAACTTCGCGCTCTGAAATTGAATAGATACATAGTCGTTTCAGGGTGGAGAAGTAATGGTTCCTAACAGCAATACGGTTCAGCTTCTAGTAATCAGTACATATCTCCTGTCACCATCCTTCTATATCGCGAACGAAACGGAAACACGCCCAAAAGATACACTAAGCAAACTCACTTCCTGGTCCTCGGTTGCTGCTCTTCCCGGTTGCTCAAATAAACTGGTATGATCCCGGACACATCTGAAAGACATCTTCGCTTGGTGACTAGACAATCTCTCGGTATCATGTCAAATCCTACTTCACATCCGATGGAAAAACTTGGTGGTTCAACCAGGATTCGTATTCAGAAATTCAGGGTGCCAAATATTTCTCAAGATAAGGTTCATTCATTGGTGTACGAAATGGGTTCTGGAAAACTTCATAACCGCGAAAGTAACACACGAGTCTCCAGAGTAATAATGATAGCCAAAAGTTTAACAATCGGTAATCATGGTAGGGAGTTCAAAATTGTTTCAAACGCCAAAGGTGAGACATAGGAGGGTAGTTGTCAAGATTTTGAATGCTCAATCAACCAATCCCTTATCAGAATAAAATCGAAGTTAACTATCCCAAGAAAGACAGATCAACATAGCAAATCTTATCATACAAAAGTGAGAGGGAACATTCTTATACTCGTGGTTAAACACCACAAGACTTCTCATAGGAACAGATATGGGTAAGACGGAATCGAATAGCGTCGGAAGATTCATAGATGTTTATCAAAAACAAGAGACAAATGACAGAATATATCAAGTACGTCATTGCCATGGAGATTCTCAGAATGCCCGAAGAGGCATCAAAAATGATTAACAAAAGGATCAGAGGTCAGAGTCGGAATCTGAAGATAAGGTTCAAATAGTTTCAGGCAATTACTATGCAATTCTCAATGCCTTCAAGATTTATTTAGGTTTCAAATCTTAGGTGGTGCAAGGCATAAGCTTTCAATCTCCAAAAGTGATCTCAACAGGCTTTAACTAAAAGCAAGGCATGAATCAGAGTGATGCGGAAGCAATAATACTGAAACAAATGCCTTATAGACTACCCATTCCTCACGGGTCAAAACTTAAGTTCATATTAAGAAATCCTAAAGCAAGTTCTCAAGGTGTTCTCCTATGTTCTTACAGTGGAAGCCTAATGGTCCAAAACTCACAGGTCAAGGGTAAATGTATTACAAGTCGCAACCTGTCTCTGATACCATAAATTGTAACACCCCAACCCGACAAGGGTAGAGATGTCGCAATAATGGTTTCATATCAGAACAAACACAAGCATATGACATAAATAATACAAAATGAATTCCAATGGTTACAAGAGAAAATCTGAAACTACAAGGTTACAAATGAGAAATACAATAAATTACTAAGTCTAAATATAAGTTCTTCTAGTCATCTCTAATCCAAAATAGCTAGTAAGGTCTTCTAAGTCCAAGGTACTCTCCACTCATACCCAGCTTCCAAACTAAAACCTGCCGCAGGAAAAGAAATGCGGCTGAGCTTAAAAAGCCCATTGAACAAATATAAAGGTAACAAGCAGTAATAATGGGATAGTGAAGTAAGTGAAACAATGCAAGGTATAACAAGAGTTAGGAAAGAAAGAAAAATAAAAGGTTATGCAGATATATCAAGAGTTAAGAAATAGTTACAATAGATAAGAGAAAAGGGAACAATAATCCCAACCCGAGCCCAAGTCATATCAAGTCAAGTCAAGTATCAAGTCAAGTATGTATCCGGAGGGGTGACCTCGGAATACTGAGTACAAGGTTATAAGGTAAAGGAAACAGTAATCCACTACGAGCCCAAATCAAATCAAATAATCAAATATCAAGGTGTACGGAGGGGAGACCTCGGTACCAAACGCAATATGAGGGGATACCTCCAAATGGTGGAGTCATGAGCTCCCAAGATGTGAAAGACCTGTATCGCACACACCATCAGTCACCAAATATAACAAACTCGAATCAAATAACAAATCTAGGATGCATCCATACGCCCCAGGTGGCCAAATACTACATCTACATAACAAATCAAATCAAGTCAGGGACGGGATAGGACATCACTCTCCTACCCTAGAGTCATGCCATCGGTGCATCAATGACATGGACATGAAACCCTCATATCTAGTATGCAAATGGTGGCTCGTAGTCTCAAACTGTGGGTCAAGGGTCAAGTATCAAATGTCCAAGTATCCAAGTTCAAAATTCATATCAAGTGGTTCAAGTCAAATTTCCATTTCAATTATATCAAATGGTTCATATCAAATGGTTCATATCAAATGGTTCATAGCAAAGGGTCAAAACAAAGGGATCATAGCAAAGGGTTCATAACAAGGTTCAAACCAAAGGTTCATATCAATTGGTTCAAGGTTCATAACAAAGGTTCAATTTAAAAGTTTATATTAAATGTTCATATCATAAAAGTAATCCTTTAATAATGGCATTCATAAAAGTGGTCTTTAAAAACAGTTTTCATAAAGAAAGTCTTTAAAAGTAGTTTTCATAAAACTTTTAGTAAAATTACATTTAAAAGTGGTATCGCATCGTGCTCAAAAACATCATTTTTAAAATAGTTTTTCTCAAAACATTTTCATATATAATTAAGAAAAGTTTTCACATCCAATTATAATATCAAATGAATCTTCAAGGTATCCAAGGATTTGAATATTCATGTCAAAGGGTGATGAACGAAGTATATCAAGTATCATACCATAGGGATCACAATAAACGAATGTCAATGAATCATAATATCAACAAAGCATATCAACGAATGAATCAAAGAACAGGGGATCATAGCAATGGCTTAAAGGGAATCTTATAACGAATCAAAGATCAAGATAAAGTCATGAGAGTGAAAGCACCCTTACTGAAAAAAAGGTAGAATATCTGTACCTCATACCGCAAGTGAAAACACATCTAGAAATATAAAGATCGGAAACAAACTCCATCTTCAGCGAATCTACACGAATACATGGTCGTCTTACAATTAATATCTTATTTAAATCAGATTTCTCATTTTAGTTGGCTTTCTATTTTTAGCAGGTTTCCATTTATAGCAAGTTTCCATTTTTAGAAAGTTTCCTTATTTAGCAAGTTTCCAAAAATAGCAATTTTCCATAATTAGACAAATTCCATAAAGTAATTAGGTTAAGTCCTTTATTAAATATTATTATGGAAATAGGGTTCATTTTAGCAAGTCATGATAGTTTAGGGTTAAATATGACAACTTTCAATATTTTAGGGTTTAAATGCAAATATGCCAAAGATAAAGGTTTAAATTGCAATATTACAAGTTATTCATTTTTTATCCATAAGTTTACCATAATTACAATTCCAATCCTTTAATTTCAACAATTTTACAAGTTAAAGCCTTTTATTAAATAAATTACAAATTAAACCTTATAATTAATTAAATTACAATTTAATCCTTATAATATTCATATTTACACATTAAGCCTTCAATTAACCAAAATTACACATTATACCCCTTATATTTATATTTAAACGAAATACCTTCCATTTTACATAATTTACAAAACAAGTCCATTTATTTTAATTACTTTTCATTCGAATTAACAATTTAATTAATTTAGCATTTAAACCTTCTAAATTACAAAATTTACACATAACACCCCCATATTATAATTTTTACGAAACACCCCTGGTCTAAACTACCTTACAAAAATAACCCCCATGTTTGAAAAATTACAAAACACACCCTTAACATTTAAAAACCCATTCGGTAATCATTTTTCATGCATAAACCCTAACCCTAAATTTTCCCAATCACTATCAATCATCAAAACAACCTTAAAACAAATTAAACACATCAGGTTCATCATCAAAAACCTAACCCTAGTTTCATACGAATCAATTTTTATTTTTTTCTCTTTTTCTTTTAAATCCGGTTAACAAATTAACTCACCAAGGATGATTTAAGCTTCAAAAATTACAAGGATCATTTTTCTAGTGTTATCTAGAACGAAAAGGACCTAAGAAAAATAGTCTTGAAGGACACAAAATTCGTAAAAACCGATTCACAATTTATTTGGTTTTTAGGGTTTAAAATCGTATTTTAATTCAAACGGCCTGAGTAGCATGCATGGATTGTTATAGCTATTTTATATGGATCATATATGATGTAAGAAGAGTTATAAAAATACCAATTAACTTTTAGACTGATCGAATAAGGGTGGAGAATTAATACCTCTCGGCAAACATGAAAATCGAACAAAAACTGAAACCGAGTGAATCAAGCCTTCAAACATCGAATTCCTATTTTTCTACACTTCTTATAGAACCCAGGAACTCAGTAAAAATAATAAGTGGTCGTGGAAAAATTATGGTGGCCGATTTGGAGTTTTTGTGTGTTTTTAGGGTTTTCGGTATGGAAATGAAAGGAACAATTAAATAAGCCGTGTGGAGGGGGGAGGAGATAGCATAATTCTCGGCCTACATTAATGGGGAAATCAAATTTACTGATTTTGTAGAGTTTCCTAATTTGTTTGATGATTATCTCTTTATTTAAATGGTTTTATATGTTTAACAATTAAATAATGTGTACATATATAATATTTTCGGTCCCTATGACTTTTTCATGTGTGACAAATATTTTGTACATTGTAAAATATTAAAATGTAGTAATAAAAATTATCTTACTTCATATGTTGCTCATTTCCAAGAGTTTAAGATTTATTTGGTGTTTTATGCATTTATTAATTGAAATTTAAAGTTACAAGGGTATTTTGGTAATTTTGCATGTTTTGAAATTTCGGGTATTACAATACTAATAGAGATTAGATAATACTTGATCTTGAATTTTTGGTGAATTTTCTTCTTCCTCTTTATGTTGGCCGATCACTATGGAGAGTGGGAGAGTGATGATGTGTTTTTTTTTGTCTTGTAACTTATGTGTATTGTATATGTGTTTATAAGTTGGAAGTCTTGACTTTTATGGACAACAAGTACAAGCCATTTAATGAAGTTAGTATAGTTTTGTCAAAGAAGTAAGGGGAGGGCATGGAGGGGCGTGGAAATGGGGATGGTGAGGAAGAGTGTGTAAGTAAAATTGACTTTAGGTGTAGTTTTAGGTTGATTTGGCTAGCACAATGTGTTATCGGGTACCGAGTTAGCTAAAAATAGATTTTAACGGAACAAAATAAAGTATGACGAAGTTGTAAAAATTATAAAATCACATTTCTTGCAAGTATCGGGTGTTAAAATAATTATCAGGTTGAAATTTCGTAAACCGTCGTAGTTATAAACTTTTAATGGTATATATAGTAAAATTTTTAAAACACCGGGTAAACTAATAATATAATTTTTATATCATTATAATGAGTGTAAAAATATATTAGGATCATAGTCGGGAGTATCGGGTATATTATTCGAAATAAATGATCGAGTGATAGCGTTTATTTAAATAATAAATATTCGTGAATAGAAATTATGCAACCCTTGCATGACCTAATATGGCGATGATGTTACTGATGATATGTAGACTACTCTAGTCTATATGATGTGTCCTTAATGATGTTTCATGCATACGCGGCTAAACCCTAAAGGTTACGCGAATTTGATTTTCGTAAACTTAGTTTAAGAAATGATGAATAATGACCATGAACAGTGATTTCCCTCCAAGAGTGAATAGTGTTTCGTGAATAGTAATTTTTTTGATAACGTTTCAAAGTTGCAAATTGGCTTCAAAAACGATGAATGGTAAAATAGTGAATAGTAATCCATGAATAGTAAATTCCCGAGATGAATAGTGAAGTTTCAAAATTTTAGAAATGACCTGAAATTACAATTTGTCACAGTTTTTTTTCCCGAAATAATCATGAAGGCTCATGAAATACCTAATTTTTATTGGTCTGGTAATAATACGTTAACATTTATTATTAAAATAATGGCGAAATTTGCCGTTTGTCACACCAAACAATTCCCAGAACAAATAAAAGCAGTTGTCGGGAAAACACATATTTTCCAGTTTCACTATAACACATCTGGCAAACAAGGACCACCAGATTTTATTTTCAATGAAATCTTAGACAAAACCGAGGCACCAAAACAGCTAGAAGCAAAAGCATCAGGTAGAAACAGATATAAAAACAACATAATGTATACTCCATTTAGAAAACATATCATACCTAAACACTTTCTTATTTCTTTGCACCAGGTTCAACATCAGAACAATAGCAATATGAAGCTATTGAATATGCAAAAAAGGCCGAATCGTCATTGCCTGCTATTGCCGACACTGTTACACCAACCGAATCAACCATTATGGAAATAGCAGACATAACAACAACACAACAAGAACATTCAGAAGGTAATACTCTTTTCGGATCTTTCACATACTTTCATAAAATATTAGATACAGTAAAAAGAAAAAAAAGACATACTAAACCCTTACCAGTTAACAAAATAATAACAAATCATTAAATTTTTTCTTAAATCCTAATTTAAAATTTTCTTTGCTACTGCAGAAATGGCAACACCACCATCTGCATACACAGGTATGCAAACCAGATAAAAAACAGAAGCAAGCTCCGATAACACTCGCAGAACAACAAAACGACAACTGTTTACAGAGGAACCATCAGACAGCAAAAAGAAGAAAACTTAATATGCACAACATAACAATGATACATGCTTTTGATGACTACTGAAGCATACTAAAGTGCAGCTTAAAAACAATCACTTATGTAAATACCAATCAGTACTACTAATAGTCCTATACAATAACTTATGTAAATATCTAGAAGTGCTAGGACCGGTTATGCCCACCTACTTTTGCCATCGAACAGATGTATAACACTTTATTTTGTATAACAACTATGAACAATCATGTACACAAAAACTATCATATTCAATGGCAGTTACTATCTATATTTGGTACACCCATTTGTTTAACAACATTCTCTTATTATTGTTTACCTTCCAATTACGCAGAAAATACTCAGCCAACAATGTATAACAGACCATGATACACTGACCAAAAGTAATCTACACATACATAGATCTCACCATCATAACAGACCACAAACAAACATTCTCTTATTATTGTTTACCACAAACAAACAAGCTAATGCACTTTTACAACCATTTAAACATGACAAGTCTCCAAAAAAAGAAAGTACTCAGTTATTTATCTATTCTTCAATCCTGAAACAACTACACTAATAGTTAATTATTTATCTATTCTTCAATTTTCAGTAACGATATCAAATTTGCACATCCAAGTATCCAATGTTTTACATAATTATTATGAAAATAATCAAATTTTCAATTCAGTCACAATAGATTATCAAAAAAACAAACAGATGCCTACTTCTTCTGTCAGCAATTAAAACTTCAGGTATACTCCTTAAAAATTGTACATTGTTAACACTGCAATTCCCCGTAAACTACAACAACTTCTTAGCTCATAAATAACCAATCAACCCTATTCACTATAAACCTATATAGCGATACCAATGTTCTATATAAAAGGTTTAATCACTTTTCATTTAGGAATATCTGCCATCGCCATTTCAAATATATTAAAACAGCCTAAGAATGCAACATCACACCAAATTAACCAAAATTAATACTTTGACATAATATGACACTTCGACATATAGACAAAGAATTTTACACAGACAACAAAATGACATAAAAACTTATACTTTTATTAATATTTACATAGGCATTCAACAAATTCCAACTACAGAGGAACTTTGTTACAGTCAAAATACATACCATACACTAACTACAAAGTCCCAACACACCTACATGCAAACCTAACCTTTTTACCAAACAAAGTAACACAAAAGACTACTACACTTCAACAGATTTACCCATACAAAAGACTAACAGACAAACAAACTTATTTGAATTTCCTAATTTTCTTGATGATCTTGGATTTCTCACCAGCACGTAAAGCAGCAGCATGACTCATCTGCATCAAACGCCCGATTTTAGCAAAATCCTGTTGCTCCGCATCCTTCAAATCTGCAAGACACTCATCCAGAACAGGGTCCCTCATAAACTTCTTCAGCTCAAGAATTATTTCGTGCCTATGTTCAACCCTAGCCTGTATCTCTTCAATAATTTCATTATAGCTCTTTCCATCAACCCTATATGCCTTCTTCTCCCACGAAAAAATAGCATGAAGAACCCTATCAATTCGCCGATCACCAATTTGATGCGCAATTTTTAAGCACTTTGAAAACCTAGGAGCCATGTCCTTTCAATCAGCAAACCTTTTCAACTTGATGACTTCTTATTAGGGTTTCACGAATCGTCTTTAGGAAACAGGTCCATATGTAAACCCTATATAAAAACAGACACAAAACTAAGGCCCAAAAAAAAAGGACTGGCCCAATAAGAATAAAAAAAAATAAGCCCAAATTACATCAAATAAAATAAAATAAAAAAACAAACAAAACACAAAAGAAAAAAAAACAACAACAAATGACTCAACATTTTCTCACAAAATTAAACACATTTATAAAAACAAAGAAACAAAACATCCAAAAAAAAAACTACTACAACATTAAAAAAAATACAATAAATACATTGAAATCCTATTAAAAACTCACAAATGAATGACAAAACAATGTTGCAGAATAATAGAAACCTATAACGCGCAAAACACAAACCATACCACAAACAACACATATCTACACACCCCCGTAGCAACGCGCGGGTTACCCCGCTCATTACCTTCCATGATATGTGTGTTCTCAAAATACATTTTTTGTAAAAACATGACTATTACTATTTGTATCCTTGTTCTTTCCAAATAATTACATATATGGCATAAAAGTGCATTTGCTTTCATTTTCTCTTTGGTTTATACTTTTAACGAGGAATTCAACCTGTGCGTTGCGGCGGAGTGTCTATATATGATAGCATTGCATGCACCGGAAATACCAGTTCTTTCTAACGAAGGAATTGCAATTTATTTATTTATTTATTTATATGAAAACAATTTTCTTAAGCAATTTTTATTATAAATACAGTAAAACCTTGACTAAACCGAACGTCGAATATTTATTTAAGTTCCGGTTGCTGATACATTCTGCACTGTGGCAAAACTAGTTTAACGTATGTTAATTTGACAGTCATAATATTTGTTGTTGGACATTATACAAAAATCTATTATCAAAGTGCCACACACAGTGTTAAAAAAAAATACCCACTTTACATTTAACATACCGTTCTAAAGAATAAAACATCACAACATATCCTGCTACATTTATCACGTCAAATGATAATACCTTGAAATTTTTACATAACAGATCTAACGACCCATAAATACAATAACATCCATATCCAATTTTTTCTAGCAACTGAATCATCAATACCACTTTATATTTAACATACCATTCTAAAACGCACAACGTCACAACAAACCCTACTACTTTTATCGTGCACAAATGATTATATCTTGAAATTGTCCCAAATCGATCCAACGATCCGCAAATATAGCAAAATCAGTACCAAACATTTTCTACCAGCCGAATCATCCTTTGAAGTAAAGTTTCGAAATCGTCATTCCTGTCCATCTTAAATTTATAGTGTGATTCCTCTAACTGGGTATCCTAAACCTGAGATCCACCAGTGTCTTTTTCCTCTTCAACAAACATTCATTCAGACTTCCTCCTCCTCTTCAAATCCTTTACAGTTTCCATAAACTTCGTACATAGCTTTAACTGGTGGGACTATCTAACGTTATCTGAGAGTTTTAGATTCAAATAATGTATCCAGGAACAACAGTGAACCGCAACAAATATAAACAAACTCTTGTCGCCTGTGCAAATGTTCTCGTTTTGATTTTGTTTGCAACAACATGTTGTTTTACCGCATAGCTGACTGAATTGTTGTCCAAGACATAAATGTTGTCATTTATTTTAAACCGAGCCTCTAGGTTTGGTTAGGGCTTGATTTGAACAATCAACTTTCTATCATTTGATTTTGTTGTAAGGGATGTCTTGTGTCTTGGTGACCAAGCCTAGATTGGTGAAGATCTAGTTGGGGTTTAATACTTTCGGGGGAAGTTCTTTGTGGTCTTATTGGTCTTTGTGGTAAGTCGAATCACAAGATTCTTTATAGTAGTTTTCGAGGGCGGAATACAGTTGGAGTAGCTCTTCTTTTTGAGAATCGATCTTTGTGCATATCGGTGGAGTGAAGTTGTAACGGTTTGTCATCCACCGAAAGGGTTATACTAGAGTAATAGTATCGTGTCGTGGATCAACTAGACGTACAGATGGTATAAACCCCCCCATCCCGAACCAGTATATATCGTGGTGTCTCTTTACTTGCTTTATATACTTTGGTTGTTATTGTGGTTTTTGTAATTGTTGTTCAACCACTTGTTAATCTTTGAGGCTTGAAGTTAATAAACTTCGAAGAAGCCGAAAAGACTGTATTCACCCCCTCTACGGTTCTACAATCTATTATTTATTTACAAGTTAATTGTATAAATCATATTAGCCGAATTATAATTTTTGCATGCTTCCGCTTACTTGATCTAATATATTTGAATGGCATATATGTTAAAAAGTTTAATTAAAACCCATAAAAAACAACACTAAAAGCCTTAGGAAGTAAAGTCTCATATCCAGTAAACAAATTAGGAGCACCAAAAACACTATGAGGAACAATAACATTAGATATCGTCCTTTGGGCCGGATGTGGTGTCTGAGATTGGGCCTGGAAGGCCATCGGTTGTTGCTGGGCTGGAGGTCCAAAGCCAGGAGGAGTCTGAGAAGAAGTCTGTTGGGCCGCTGACGAGTATTGTGCCTGACCCAATTGTTGGGCTATATTTTCAATAAGTTTCTATTAGGCCTGAAGCATGGCTAAAAGTTGGGCCTGACCCATAGTGGAATTAAAAGAACCAGACTTAATATTGCCAGTTTTGTTATCCGAACTTAATGAATGACCAATATAAGACAGGTGTGTGTAGGTTGCCATAACGAGGGATTATGGGTGGGAGTAACACGAGCCAAACTATCATGCATAATTCTACACATGATACCAAATCGACAAAAACCACGAGCAAAATTAAAACACACCCTTGGTTGAGTAGAGGAATGTGAATCACGAGTGTCCCGCGAGTCATGTGTGTCACAACTACGATTATCCCGTGAGGTACCATTCCCGGCTAGAAGCACCGTAGGAGCTGAGGGTGACACGTCAGTGGATAAAGGTTGTTGCTTGGAGTTATGACGCTTCTCTTCGGTTGTGACCATCGAGCGAACCGACCTAAGATCGTGAAAGGGATCCCGATGAGCAATTATACCAGCCACGTGAGCAAGTTTATCACTAAAGCCATTAATCGCATACGTGACCACATCGTCATTACTTAAAGGTGAGCCAAGAGGATTAAGCAAAGTAACAATGGAGTCGATCTCTTGAAAGTATGCATCAATCGTATAATCACCAAGTTGTATGACACGAAGTTCACCTTTTAAAGCGATGGTACGTGTCCTTTTATTATCAAGAAGATCCCAAACATCCTTAGCGAACTTGGGATTATCCGTGACGAGCCTACCTTGAAGGGTTTTGGAGAGGGTTAGAAAAATGTAAGATTTAACTATGGAGTATGCTTTAAGCCATTCCGTGATTGTAGGAGACGAACTAGTTGCACTAGAAGACGTACCCGTGATGTGTTTTAACTCATCAAAATTTTCACAATGATTTTTGTAAAAGTAACACCACGCAACATAGTTTACTTTCTCTACAACAAATTTAATGGGGATTATTGATTGAGTTAACAACATATCGTTTATCGGTATGTGATACGGTAGGAGTGGGGGGAGCATCGTTCGTTATTATGAATGTATGTGAGAATAGTCGAATGAACAGTCGACTATAATTAGGGTTTAGGGAGCCGAATTTAGCGATCATTATGGTGAACCGAAAAACTCTAACACTTAGGGTTTAGGATCTTATTGGCTCGATACCATGCTAACCGTAATATTCATTAATTGATAATTGTGATTACATATGACCCAATATATATATACTAATGACTAAACCTAACCCTTGAGCTCGGGATTGAATAATACAAATCCAAATAACAAACAGTTTAATGAAGCTAGTTTTAAAGAACATAAAAAATACCTGCTAAATGGATGCAACAGTTGGAATCATATGCATAATCATTCTTGGCATATTTGTGTGTATGCTATATCATATCTCATTTTACAATGATATTTTTATTTTAATATATATATGTTTGTAAGATAATAGTTATGTTGATGTCATAATCATTTTCGCATAATATATTTAATCGCAAATAAATTAAATTGCAGGTATCCACCGTCGCAACACGCGGTTACTTAGCTATATAAAATTATCATCACTTTTTGACCCCAATATCTGATAGACTTGGACACCAAAAGGACCGTGTCTTAATGATACCTGATGTTGTGTGAGAAGCTCAATAATCAAATGATTATGGGTTCAAGTATCGATTAGGACACGTGAGATAGATTTGTAGTCTAAGGCTATGTTTGGCGCACGAGCTTATTAGAGCTTATCGTAGCATGAACTTATTTTTTTTAGAAAAATAAGCTACCATTGAAAATAAGTCTCGTTTGGCTGACACGGCTTGAAGGAGCTTGTTAAAAAAATAAGCTACTAAATGAAATGCTAGTTGTACTAGCATGTAAAAAAAAGCTCCAGCCACATGCTCCAGCAACCAGCTCCAGCAACCCGCTCCAGCGATCCGCTCCAGCTCCTACTTGTGCCAAACATACCCTAAATAGTGAGATGAGTTGAGATCAATATAGATCTCATATTTGTCATAGATCCAAATAACCAATCTTAGCCATCCATTTTTCATCTAAATTAATAAAAAACCATTTTTCATTTTTTTTTAAACAACATATCTTGCAAACGGTAAATCTCCAAGCTACAAAAAATACACCATCGCGACGAGAATTAAATTATCTATCTATAGATATGCAATTCTCTATACTTTCGACGAACTTTCTTTTTTCAAAATTTCCGCACAGAAAAATCACATGTGATTTGTAAAAATCAAGTGATTTGTAAAAATCATATATGATTTTTACAAATCACGTGTGATTTTTCTGGGCGGAAATTTTGAAAAAAAAAAAAGTTCGTCGAAAGTATATAGAAATGCATATCTATAGAAAGATAATTTAATTCTCGTCGCGATGGTATAACTTTTTTCGCGTAACGATTAACGGTTTGCGAGATATTTAATTTTTAAAAAAAAAAGTAAAAGTTTATTTTTTTGTTTTGATCAAAAAAATGAATGACATTAATTAAATTTATTATAAATATGAGATTTATATTGAACTGATAGCCTTATAAAAATAAAATAAAAGATCTTAAAATAAAAGATCTAATAGACATGGACTTGCACCTAATAAAACATACTCGCTGAGTCATTGCATATGAAAATAACGACATGTGATTTATGTGCCATTTGAACTTTCACAAATCATATAAGTGGTCCTTGTGGTTTACTAAAAACTACATAATTAGTTCCTCGTCAATACTAAATAAGTAGATATGTATATAGTGTAAGGGTGAGCAAAACCGACCGAATCCTGAAAATCCCCAAAAACCGACCGAAATCGAGCGTTCCGAATCCCGAGGTATTCGGTTTTGATTTTTCAGAAATTCGATTTTCGGGACGGGTCGGTTCGGGACAAAAACCGAAAAAACAAACCAATATCCTGAAAAACCGACCGAACCCGACTAATCCTAAACCGAAACCGAAACCGAAACCGAACCGAGTAATTCGGTTCGGTTTGGGTTTTTCCCCGAACTCGGTTTCGGGATGAGTTGGGACGGGTCGGGTCGGGTCGGGATTCGGCCCGATGCTCAGCCCTAATATAGTGTCCAAAGACTATAAACAACGTCATCGACATACTAATTACTAAGTCCAAAATTTTAAACACGACGAAATAAAAATTTATGTAGTTTACTCAAAATCAACTAGTCACATATTCTAATGCAATTCATTGACCAACAAAGAAAACAAAGAAGGATCGAATTCAAGTTTTTTGACTTTAATACACGTATTTTAACAAGTATTCCTATGATTGTTTGCAGACCTTTCCCTAACCACCTTAAAATATTCAACCAACACTATTTAAACTATAATATCTTCTTAAACTTTGAGAACAACATAGTAACATACCACTATCACTTCTCACTAACCAGCACATTGGGAGATATTTCGATATTTTATTTTGTGCTCTTAAAGAAATAAACTAAAAAGCTTGAAGGTGCATAATGTAAATACTATAGGAGTTGAAAACTTGCAACCAATATTAACAGAAACCAAACAACACAAACTCAACTAAAACTGCTTCATTCATTCTCTCTCTCATCTTTCAAAAATGACAACTGTTCCTGTTGGAACTCATATCTACCATTATTGCCGCTTAGAATCCCATAAAATCCCCATTATTTCCACTAAATACAAACAATCTTCACTAAATTATAGTAAGAAAGTGAGCTGTTTGCTCAAAAATGGCGCCAAAACCAGTTATTTCAGACCATATGTTGCTTGTAGGGGTATGAAAACAACCTTTGGAGCTTCTGCTAATGCTTCTACATCGGATATGGCTGTGCTGAATGCTGAGGTATCGGATGATGTCATCTTTCAAGAAACATTTCCATTGCAACGTATTGAAAAGGTTTTTTCCTACCCAAGTGTGTCTGTGTTTGTTAATTTGTGTGTTTTGATTAGTTAAAAGGAAACCTAAGTTGTAGGATTATAGATTAAGTAGTTGAAACTTGTGCACTGTATAATTGTTTAAAAAGTAGTTTAAGTTATGAATGTAGATACTTGATTCAGAATTGATATGAACTTGATGAATATATGAAACATTGGCCTTGCGGTTGCGAATGACAAATTCCTAGTTTACGGATTAATTTGTAATTTTCTTTTGGTAGTTTGTTTTTTGGTTTGCTCTCTGTCATATATATATTTGGTGTCTAGTGCAAGTTTCTAGTTGATAAAAGATTCCAGGCCAGCTAAGCAGTTATGGCCCGTCAAACCAACAAGAAACATAACGGTCAATCGTTTAGTGTTTCAAGGATTTCATGGTTAAGGTTTACTTGCCAAAAGACTTCAAGTCAAGTAGCTATATGTTGTTGTTTCAATTACTTCACAATTATGTTTCAATGGTTGTTGTTGCAATTATGCGTAAGGTAAGTTACCTTCCTCAAAGCATGGTAAGTTACCTTCCTCAAAGCATTGTAATCCGAAAGTGGATCATTTTAAGACCCTTATCAATATATTTCTGTTTTCGCCGAAAAAAAAAAAAACCAGAAAATTGAAGATTCCGGATTATTTTTTAGCATGTTTTATAATAGCTAACTTGAAAGATTAATCTATGTGTGCAATAAACAAGTACATTAATCATATTGGGACTAAAATGAAATTATGTTGTTATTGAGGGGTATGGTAAGTATCTGCGATAGATGCCCATTCATTCTGGAGGTAGCTAAATTCAGGGATATGTACTTGTGTATGTAATTGCTCCAGTTTATCATCTTCTCTTCATCGTATTGAGTTAATTCCCAATATAATATTGCTCTTAAAAATAATACAGATGACGCGTAATAATAGCATATAGGCCAGTTAGTTGCAGAGTTTATAAGAAAACAAAGAAAAGGCCAAGTCTTAAAGGACATGGAAACACAAGGTCCTCTTGATTAGGCCAATGTTCACAACAACAACAACAACAACAATACCCATTCCCGCCGGAGCGAGGTATGGGGGAGGTGAGATGTAGACAGTCACACCCCTACCCGAGGGTAAAGGGACTGCTTCCAGAAAGACCTCCGGCAATTGATTAGGCCTATGTTTTTATCTGTTTATTAGTTGATGTAACATCAATCATAAGTCCAATATCTGGTGCTCTTGTTGTATTGCTTTCTGTACCCAGTTTGCTGTATGTTTAGTTTTGCTGGGGTGTTAATGGTTCCGCATCACTGACAGGTGGAGGGAAAGATATTAATCAGATTAGATAGTGATAAGGATGACGATAATTGGCAGCTAACTATAGGATGTAACCTTCCCGGTAAATGGGTTCTTCATTGGGGTGTTAATTATGTCAACGACATTGGCAGGTTTGGTGACCATCTAGTCACGCTTTTCACAATCTTGTATATCTTTCAACACTTTGAACAACCTTATAAGTTATAACGCCACTTTACATGTTTGTATATGTAAAAATGTTCAATTATGTTCTTCGTGACTGACAGACATGTTATTTCATCAATTTTGACCTCAATTATAGTTCTGATTAATATATGCTATTGTCATATGAATCAGAATATTTATTATTTGTTGCTCAATACCTGTAGCGAATGGGATCTGCCTCCTCTCGAGATGAGACCCCCGGACTCTATTACCATAAAGGTATAAAATTTGGTCAATTATATTATGTGAAAATGCACTATAATGCTTTTTAGAGGAGTGCTTCATATTTTGTACCCGCGTCTTTCAGGACTACGCACTTGAGACCCCTTTGACAAAATCATCAGCAGAGACAGAGGCAGATTCAGTTTATGAAGTGAAGATTGATTTTAACACTGCAACTTCAATTGCAGCTATAAATTTTGTCTTAAAGGTACTGGCTGAAGTTTTTTAGTGGTTAAGGATCTTAATATGTCTTTGTAATTCTGGCGCTTTGCACTCAATCAACTTTCAATGCTTTAGGATGAGGAAACTGGATCTTGGTATCAGTACAGAGGGAGAGACTTTAAGGTGCCACTTGTCAATATCTCCAACGATGATGACAATACCGTAGGAATTAAACCGGGCTTTGCCATATGGCCAGGTTGGATGATACACTATTTTTGTAATACGTCAATATTTTTGATTTAACAAAAGAGCAATACTTAAGTATCTACTTGTCTATAATTTTTCTGAATGAGGGATTTCAGGGCAGTTCTCCAGCACGTTGCTCCAATCAAACGACACAAAATCCAATGACGATAATAAAAATGGTAATTCGAAGGAATCTGTTCAGAAGAAGATCACCCTTCAAAGTTACCACGACGAACACTCAATTGTAAAGGAAACTTCGGTTAAAAATTCTATGAATGTTTACATGAAATCTACAGAAACGTCGAATCATCATGTGCATATAGAAACTGATATTCCTGGTGACATTATTGTCCATTGGGGAGTCTGCAAGGATGAGAGTAAGAAGTGGACAATTCCCTCTGAACCCTATCCTGCTAATACAAACGTATTTAAGAACAAAGCTTTGCGTACTCTATTGCAGCAAAAAGGTGGAAATGGCTCCTTTGGTGTATTTCCATTAGATGAAGGAACTTATGGCTTTGTTTTTGTTTTGAAACTTGAGGATAACACATGGATTAATTATATGGGTGATGATTTCTACATACCTCTTCCAAAACCAAGCATCGTCCAGAAAGTAGAACTTCCTTCGGCAGTATCTGAGGAAGATGTGGAAGTTTCTGCGTATACTGATGAAATCATCGATGAAATTAGACATTTGGTAAGTGGGATATCTTCAGAAGGGAGCCGGAAAACAAAAACTAAAGAAGCACAAGAAATTATTCTTCAAGAAATTGAAAAGTTAGCAGCAGAAGCGTATGGTATTTTCAGAAGCTCAGTTCAAACTTCACCAGAAATCATCGAGGAGGATATTGAACCCGCTGTAAAAATAAGCTCAGCAACTGGTTCAGGTTTTGAAATATTATTCCAAGGGTTCAATTGGGAATCTAATAAGTCTGGAAGATGGTATGTTGAACTAGAAGAAAAAGTTGATGAGCTAGCGTCACTTGGTTTCACTGTTGTTTGGTTACCCCCACCAACTGAATCCATCTCACGCGAAGGATACATGCCAAGGGATCTATATAATTTGAACTCCAATTATGGAAGCATTGATGAGTTGAAGTCCCTTGTGAAAAAATTCCATAAAGTTGGTATCAGAGTCCTTGGGGATGCTGTCATAAATCATCGTTGTGCACATTTTCAGAATCAAAATGGTATTTGGAACATTTTTGGTGGTCTATTGAACTGGGATGATCGTGCAGTTGTTGGTGACGATCCCCATTTTCAGGTATGAATGTGCTTAACTTAATTCTTTTGCTTGTGATGTTATAAAGCATTCTGTAACTGTCTTTTGCTGTTATTGTAGGGGCGGGGAAATAAGAGTAGTGGAGATAATTTCCATGCTGCCCCAAATATTGATCATTCACAAGGCTTTGTGAGAAAAGATCTTTGTGAATGGCTACGTTGGCTTAGGTTAGTCATTCACCTTATTTAAATTTTTTGCTTTTATGTATTTGTTGTAAAGTGTTGTGATCTTGCAGGAAAGAGATTGGGTATGATGGATGGAGGCTGGATTATGTACGCGGGTTTTGGGGTGGTTATGTAAAGGAATACATGGAGGCAAGTGAGCCGTATTTTTCTGTGGGCGAATTTTGGGATTCTTTAAGTTATACCTATGGTGAGATGGATCACAATCAAGATGCTCATCGCCAAAGGATTATTGACTGGATAAATGACACCAATGGAACTGCTGGAGCATTTGATGTCACAACAAAAGGAATTCTTCATTCTGTATGTATTCACAACAACTTCTTATATGATTTTGGATCCGTGAGATTTTGTTAAATATTTTTTTCTATATATAAATATAGGCAATTGAAAGATGTGAATACTGGAGATTAAGTGATTCAAAGGGAAAACCTCCAGGCGTTGTTGGCTGGTGGCCCTCTCGTGCTGTCACCTTTATCGAAAATCACGACACTGGTTCTACACAGGTATCGACTTATCTCCTATTAGTGTATATTTTTGTGTATGTGTGTGTTAAGACACTTATCAAGTTGGTTGTAAAAAGGGTCACTGGAGATTTCCTGGTGGAAAAGAGATGCAAGGGTATGCTTACATACTGACTCATCCTGGGACACCATCAGTTTTCTATGATCACATGTTCTCTCGCTACAAGCCTGAAATTTCTGCACTTATATCACTCAGGAACCGCAATAAGATACAATGCAGGAGTACAGTAAGTATCATAAAGATAGTTATAAGTAATGGAGTATTTCATTATACAAACTAAAACTAACACACTATCTCTTGCGTGTCGTGTGATGTGTAGGTTAAAATCACAAAGGTGGAGAGAGATGTTTATGCAGCCATTATTGATGACAAGGTGGCTATGAAGATTGGCCCGGGCCATTACGAACCCCAAACTGGAAACCAGAAATGGTCATTAGCAGTTCAAGGCAAAGATTACAAGGTATGGGAAGCATCATAAGCTCATCGTCACCACTTGTTCCATATCGTTAGATATATGAACAAATTCTAAAGTACGAACATGGCAATGGACCATATCATTATCAAGCCTAAATGTTGTATGCCAAGAGCATTAACTGTATATGATTTTGTAATTAAACACATAATATGAAGTTGTAAATCGTGTTCCAACTTAAATGTGTCAGTTGACAGACTAAACGCATGCAGTCATGCAGCATATATGAATATGTTTCTGTAATGGACTACATGGATATTGTTGTAACATGATTCACCACTAAATGTTTTCCACCTTATATTTATACGAGTTTGGGGTATAACAATGTTATAGTCCCGATGTTATGACCACATTGGTGTTATATACCCATTTCGGTACCTTCAGCATTGATGGGAAAACACTGTGATTGTGTGTGTATTCGGGTGTGTTTTAGTGGTCCAGCTTTCATTGTTATTGTTGGTGCTATGCTGGTGTTACTACACATGGCGTTTTAATACTCAAACTAAAGAGTTTTAATATAAGTTGTTTTTTTGTTGCAATGCTGAAAATTATATTAAGAGTAAATTACACGGATGGTTCCTGTGGTTTGTCGAAAATTTCACCTATCGTTCCTCAAACTTAAAAGTTGCATGTATCGTCCTTATCGCTGCCAAAGAATAACATGAATGGTCCCTTTGAGGGACGATAGGTGAAATTTTCGACAAACCAAAGAATAACATGAATGGTCCCTCAAAGGGACCATTCATAGGGACCATTCATGTTATTCTTTGGCAGCGATAGGGACGATACATGCAACTTTTAAGTTTGAGGAACGATAGGTGAATTTTTCAACAAACCACAAGGACCATCCGTGTAATTTACTCTTATATTAATCTCCAAATGTTTTACATCATAAAGATAAGAGGCTACTTTGGACAAACCCCAAAACAACTTCTAATACAACAACATAACATTCAACCTATCTCTGATGCAACTACAAATATATCTGATACTACTATTTCTCAGACAAAGAATCTCCAACATAGCTGCTACCATTCAATCAAGAACTGAATTCACCATTATAAATGCACCTACCATCTAGCTACATTTCCATTCTTCCTCCACCAAGACTACTCAACCTGCCACCACAGTGATCAAAGTAGATAATGAGAATGACATCACTAGGTACCCGTATCCCTTCCAATCAAGGGCTATGCCAAACACCTTACATTTCCATCTCTAAGAATGGCTTCAGGTGTTCGGGAACGCACTCCTTGAGGGAAGCCCATCCATTTCCTCCTCTGACAATGTATTGGGTGGACCAAGAAGGTCCATCTTTCATACACTCTTTATTCCACCCATCATACATTGTCCCCCCAGCCATATTCCCTTCACAATGGAAAGCCCTTTTTTATGGTACATCTTATCTGATTAGACCTCCTTTTCACCCAAAATAGATACTTGTTTCCTCCCAAGGCCAAACAAGCAGAGCTATAAGGATTACTAAGGTACAGTCATACCAGAATGGACTCCAAGGTACAAGGTGCTTTCCCATTGTTATGGCCTGTAAATTCATTGATCTTGGTAAGGCAAAGATCAATCTTGCAGTAAGTATGCCAAATAGATTCACATAGTCCCATACAGCTTACTCTATTCTTCAATACCAAACACCCCCTTAACTCACAGAGCTGAAAACAGAGCTGCTATTTCAACTCATCAGCCTAGATATCTTGTCTTCTAACATTCATTTTAACTTGCCATTCCTTGCTAACATTAGAGATTTGGGCAGATCTTTTAACTTTAAGGCTTGCAAGTTTAAGTCTCACATTATGTGATTTTACAGTAGGTCTTTAGGACTTCTCTTCTCCCCTGTGAAAGCCTCTTATTTCTTTCAGTCCATATAAAGTATACATTGGCAGCCATAACAAGTCTTCTCACAACACTGGTAATTGAGTTGTTGCAGGGTAGACTAACCATTTTGTGTATAATTGCTTCCCATTCAAAAGGCAGGTCCTTCAACTAGCTTTTCTTTCTTAACTCAGACCATATTATCTCAGCAAACAAGCATTCAAAAAATAGGTGCTTAATTGAATCAGGGCTTCACTCACATAATGAGCATTTCATTTGTCTATCAGGATACCATTTCAACATTCTATCTTGTGTGCTTAGTCTCCCATTTATAGCAAGCCATAGGATAAAGGAGTGTTTGGAAGTACACTGTGAAAACCAATATAAGTTGTTTTTGTGTTGTTGCCATAATTAGATACTACAATACAGTAATAAACAAGAAGTCGACATCTTTATTGGATGATATCACGTCTCCTCAGTTTCCCTTAGCTCTCGGTTTGGATGATATCAAGATCAACTACATGTGGCTGCTTTAACACTTTCAAGATAGTCATAAGGTTTTGAGTTTTGAATAACAACATTATACATAATTTATATAGTTGGGTACTTGGGTATGAGTTAACTTCATTTCCACTCTTGATGATATATATTCACCATCTCATTATCTTACTCAAAAATATATAATCTCAGAAATCACCAACTCAATCGAAATTCATCACGCGTCTATCCGACAACTAGTTACTACTACAGTAATTTTTATGAGTTTTGCTAAACATAGCACTTAAGCTATGTTACCCGGGTTCGATTCTCCTCTTAGTGCGAAGCTGTGAGTTTTAGGGTTTCCCTTCGCGGGTCTCTCCTAGTGGTTCGGGTCCGGGGGCTTGCCTGTTTGGATGGTTTAACTCGTGGGGTTGGATTTCGAGTGTGGTGCCGTTTAAAAAATAAAATAAAAAAATGTATACATTAACGAAGCTAAGGTGGTTACCATCAACCATGTTGTGGTAAATGTACATAATCATACATATATGTAACAATAATTAAGCTTTTATTTATTTATTTATTTATTTAATGAGATAATGATTTGTAAACGTATCTAACTTGTCATCATTAGTTTTTTTTTTTTTTTTTTTTTTTTTTTTTTTACTTGTCATCATTAGTTTTTTTTTTTTTTACGTATAGAACTTTATTTTTATTTTTTATTATTATTTTTTAATATGAGTACTTATCTTTAAATATACTGTCTTTTTGGGTAGTGATGACCATTTTACCATTCAAATTACATAAATGGTCCCTGTGGTTTTGCAAAAATTGCATCCACTGTTCCTAAGGTAAATTACATAAATGGTCCCTGTGGTTTGGTGAAAATTGCATCCATCGTCCCTAAACTCTTTTTTTTTTTTTTTTTTTTTTTTTTTTTGAATCCACTCTTTATGGTTTTGACCCGTTAAGTTTTTATATACATTTTTATATACGCTTTTACATACATTTTTATCTACATTTTTATTTACGTTTTTATATGCTTTTTTATCTTCGTTTTTATATACGTTCTTATATATGTTTTTATCTATGTTATTATATACGTTTTTATCTATTATTTATATACGTTTTTATCTACGTTCTTTTATACATTTTTATCTATGTTTTTATCTACTTTTTTATATGCATTCTTATAAACGTTTTTATCTATGTTTTTATTTACGTTTCTATATACATTTTTATATACGTTCTTATATACGTTTTTATCTACTTTATATCTACGCTTTTATATACGTTTTTATCTTTGTTTTTATCTACGTTTTTATATACATTTTTAGATAAGTTTTTATCTACGGTTTATAAGAACTCTATCAATTTTCACAGTATATAAAAACGTAGACAAAAACGTAAATAAAAACGTATGTAAAAATGTATATAAAAAAGTAGATAAAAATATAGATAAAAACGTATATAAAAATGTAGATAAAAACGTATATAAAAACGTATATAAAAACGTAGATAAAAATGTATATAAAAACGTAAATAAAAATGTATATAAAAACATATATAAAAACGTACATGAAAAACATAGATAAAAACGTATATAAAAAAGTTGATAAAAATGTATATAAGAACGTATATAAAAATGTATATAAAAACGTAGATAAAATTGTAGATAAAAAACATATATAAAAACGTAGACAAAGACATACAGTAAAACCTCTATAAATTAATAGTTTTGGTACCGAGATATTTGATTAATTTAGCGAGATATTATTATATCGATAAATTAATAATTTATTAATTTAAAGAGGTTTTACATATGACATTTAAATTTTCAAGTCTAATATACTAGCTAGTTACAATGTATACTCATTAGAGACGAAAAATAAATTTGAAAAACAAGTTACAATTAACATTTTATGAATTCACATTCACACTTTATGAAAATAAAATTAACACTTTATGTTGCAATACGAGAAGACAACGCACGAACTCTTTAGTGCAATAAGGAGATTTTAAAATAAACTCAATATAGATTTGAAGTTCAACAAAAAACAAGTGACTATGGATTCATTTTTTACTAAACAATCTTAGGATTTTGAGGTGTATCTCTCTCTCTCACACACACACACACTTATACATATATATGGAATTTTTAGTAATTATTAATTTATAGTTTCATTGGACTTATATATATACTGTGGTTTCAAAAAAGTTATTATCATATTATTTTATCGATTGAGGTCCAAATTTGTACTGGTCAAAAGTTGAGACTCGACAAATTATTAATTTTATCGAGGCTATTAATTTATCGAATATTAATTTATAGAGGTTTTGCTGTATATAAAAACGTAGATAAAAACATAGATAAAAATGTATATAAAAAGTTATATAAAAACATATATAAAAATGTAGATAAACAAGTATATAAAAACGTATATTAAAATATAAATAAAAAGGTATATAAAAGCTAAGGTGTGAACTTTTGTAAGAGTTCTTTGACCGTTTTGGATTTTAGGTTGTTTAGACCTTGATCTAGAGAACATGATAACATAGGCGGAATATTCAAACATAGAATCAATATTATCACAACAAGGTTTTGCCAAACTTTCTCTATATCGTCTCAATATTATTTATCATAATACGGTTACATCAATGGACTGTAACAGGGATTCTAAGATCCTTGAGATGACAAACAACACCAACAGCCCCAATGCTATGTGATCAATTATAGCACGGTTACACTCTAACAGGGATCAAAGATCCTTGAGGCTTAAACAAAACTAATGTAACACCCCCTAATTTGTTTAGTGGCAGCGAAAAAATAATTAGGGTGTTACGGTGAGGATCGAGTTAAAATTTCAGAAAAACGGTCCAGAATAGGCGCTTTGAAAGCTATATGTCATTCAAAATAATAGTTTTGATATAAAGATAAAATATCTGATTGGAAAATCCCACAAAAGTGTGGTAATTTGGAAAGAATGACATATTTGATTTTACACCATTTTATTTATCAGAGTATAAGATGCCCGCTCCGTGTCTTGTCCTGCTCCGTTAATTACCTGAGATAAACATGCTTAAAACGTCAACACAATGGTTGGTGAGTTCGTGGAGTTTAATAGAAAAGAACTTTCTTTCAATAAATTTTAAGAGGTGTACAGTGATTGTCGCAATAAATAATAGTTCTTCATTAAATAACAATTTGTGTTGAATAAAATCCACAAGTAATTCATGTATGATCTCAAGTGATCATAAGTTTCAAGTTTTTAAATGAAAATGAGCTACGTTGTTATATGCTCGAAATGATGTGTTGGGTCAACTTTTAGGAGTAACAATATACCAAGTATTTCGGGTTGTCTTTTGTAGAATTCACAATTAAGTCACATATGATAACAACTAAGGTTCAAGTACGTAATTTATAATCATAACACATAGTAAAAATATTAATCTAGTGTCTGAAATCTATCAGTGTGGAGTGGTGTTTACTAAATACAGCTGTATCCTAATATATATGAAACATTCATATATTCTTCAAGTTATATTGCCCTAAGCCTCATGACACGCAAAACGTTAACAGAGTACCGTAAAACGGCGGTGTCCCATCAGGGTTACTGATGGGTGTTTTTAGCCCTCATGTAATAGGTGATTTGCCAATTCCTATTTTTCTCAAATATAGTGCATCGCGACTAAATACGACTAACCATGTAGGCATTCCGTCCAAGTATTTAGTGGGATAGGTCGTCAGCCTCTAACAGGTTTCGAAGCTGTTCACTATATTCGCGCTCACCGCAGTGATTAATGGCTCATGATCGAGGGACTTTATTGCAATAAAGTAAACTTAGGCAATATAGGGTTCAGGGGTTCATAAAATATATGTATTCTGGTCTTGGCAATTATTTCCAGTGAAATGTAGAAATATCATAGTAAAATAACAGTACATCCATTTGTTATATGAATGCCTACAATGAGTCTCAGTATCATGTCACGTCAAGTAGTTTTGAAAATGTTGTCCTTCAAATTCAGAGTTTAAGCTAAACAAGCAGTTTGCACATATAATGAACATATATTCCTCTTAAACATGTAAAGCATGGTGAATGATTTTGAGTAAATCATAAGAGTTTTATATAAGTAACTAAAAACAGTTAAAGCATGTATCTCCCCCAAAAGAGTTATTAAAAATAAGTGTTAAAATAGGAGGGGCACTCACCTGGAGCGTATCTGACAAGATGGAATTTATAAGATCTATGGAAACGATCACGGAAACGTCTTCGATACGAACCTGAATATAAGGGAAGTCTAAGATTCTGACTTACTACTAACAGTGAGTGTGATGTGAGAAATCGTATAACGATTTGATCGGTGATATGAGTGTGATATGCTTAAAATGCCTCAAGTTAAATATATATTTATAATATTATCTTGATTTTTATATCAATCGACTCAAAATATTACTTTCTCAAAATATGCTGAGATGATATGCAAAGTGAAATCGTTAAATCCTAGTTATAATAAATAACGAGAACGTAAATAACATGTAACTAAAAATATGAAATTGCATATGAAGTGATGGGGTGAAAATGAAAATAAACTAAGAATGTCAAGTGAAATTAAATAGGTCCTTGTCCTTTTCAGATTTTATACTTTTTAGTTTAACTGCGATTGCGTTACGTCGTTAGTCCTCGGTTAAGTCCTTTGTCCATAATAGTCCAACAATTGTCCATATGTCCATATAGGGCTTGGAGTTCAATGGTATGTCAATTTAAGTCCTCTGTCAACTGTTTTCACAGCTTCAGTCCATAAGTTTCTCAGGTTGGCAGTTTCAGTCCTTCTAGTTAGATCGCGTTACATTTTTAGTCCTTTTTGCATAAAAATAACGGGAAAAATATTCTGAAAATTTCTATAACTTTATTAAGTTCATTTTAACTTATTTCAGTTTCTTATTTCAGTAAAGAACTTATTTTTGTACTAATGGGCCAGTTAACGAATCGGTCTAAGGCCCGTTAAGAATTTTAAAGGCGAGGGCGTGTAAACTGTTTTGGGTTTGAACTTGGGCTATTTTTGGGATCCTGAAAATATATCACATGGGCCTAGTGGGCTGTTCTAACGCCAAAGCTTAATGGGCTTTAGCTTAGTCCATTATCGAAAATGGTTTTTGGGTTTAATTTTCTAAAAACGATTTAGTGTTTCTGTGACTAGTTTGGCTGTTTTAAATGGTTGTAACTCGCTTGTTTTTACAAGGTTTTTAAACGAAAAGTGTAGTTAGTTACGTGGTGTAATAGGTCGTGTAAAGAGAGGGCATGGTTATTAAATTATATCGTGAGATATGAAGTCAATTTGAAGGCTACTTGGGACTGTTTTTCTGCGTATAAAACTCTTAACATATTTTAGCTTTTTCCCAGATTTTAGTTATACGTGAGAATTAAATATCATGCAATGCAAGTTTTAAACATAAGAATAACGTGAGGTGATTATTAAGACTCCACAAGAGTGGGTTCGATAGTGTGCATGGTTTAACATATGTTACTGTGTTTTCAAATATAAAATGTTTTACATTCGAGTAAAAATGATGCATGTAAAACAATGAAGTGTCAATATATATATACGATCAAGTGAGGTGATGATATGATGCATGGAATTTGTAACGTGCAACAGAGTGTGTTTGTGGCTTCTAAGTCTCTCACGATGGAGGTTCGAAACATGTGAGCAGGTTGTATGAAAAGAATGCCTACTAATGAACTAGTAACAAAGTGTATAGTTTGAGCACTTACTACACCTTTGAAAGTAAAAGGGAGCATAGTCACTTACTACACCTTTGAAAAGGTGGTGATGGCTCAGTAGTAACCGGATGGAACACAAAGGAAGGACAACCCACTTGCTTCGAAATCTCCCAAGCAAAACTAGCAAGGTTTTCTAGTCTTGCAGCGAGGTTGTTGTGAGTGAGAGGGCTAGGGTGAAGGTATAGAAGGATTGGTATGAAGTAGTGATAGTGAAATGGGTGGTGAAGGAAGTGGTGTAGTTCGAAGGGATGCACAAAGAAAAGAAAGCAGTAGGCTTTCTAGTGAGCTCGATACGTTTTTATGGTTTTAGTTCTTTACTCGATTCGCTTGTATAAATAGAGTTAAACATTTCTGGCTTTTAAGGTGCCTTGTGAGAGTGAAATGAGTGAAGGATATGTAGTGTAAAGTAGCTAGAAGGTGTAGGATTTATAGAGGGAATTGTACACGTTTCTATTGACTATAAAGACTTCAATCCAATTATTGGTAGTCACTGTAGCCGAAGGGACACCTAGGCTAATTGTTCTGACAGTTCAAGATATTTAGATGGATGGGGTAACATGGGAAAATCTTATCTTGTGTTTGTATGTATACGTTTTGTATTATACTAGTTTGACAAATGGAGCTAGCGAGTCACAACCTTCTACTGCAGTCTTAACTATTTTCTAAACATTCTATTATGTTAAAAATAGTATTAGTGAGACATAGAAACAATCGGGAATTAATTTGGTTGAGTTTCGATGGGTTACGTATATCGGATTGGGTTAAAATGGAACAACTAAATGAGTCTTGGAAATCTTAGCAATGTTCGACTTCAATTTCTGGAATTTGGCACATGTAAAGTCTAGTGGGTCGTGAGTAAGATGGTGCAAGAATATGGACAAGTCGTGTTTATGATTAGTGAGAAAAATGGCTGTTTTGGAGAGGCATAGGATCGGGTTTTTCACTGAAAAGAAGAAAAATTATACGTTGGCTAGTTGGGCTTATGTTGCGAATAAGTGAGTTGGGCTGTGTGGCGTGTGATGGTGGTGTTGGGCCTGTAACGAATTAAGGGTCCAGTTGGTTTGTAGCTTAATTAGTTAAAAATTTGTGAAGTAATTAGAGTAATTTAAATGTGATTAGGGTATTAAATTAAGTAGGTTGTAATTATTAAAAATGTAATTTGTGTATGTCTTTACTAATACTAAATTGTAATTATCGAGGTTCAAGTTGAGTGAAAATGGTGGTTTGTGTATAATCATATTTTAAAGTATGTGCCGTGAATTAATATATGTTGCGAAAACATAACTGTTAATACAAATAGCGTCTCAAAAACGTTATTTATATTCTTTGATCTTTCATTAGTTTTGTTAATGACAAATAAAAGGAATATCTTTTAGCAAATAATAAATACTAGCTTAAGTCTCTTAAGTACACATTTTACACTTCACATAATAACCAAGAATTACAAGTTTAGTAACTTGTTTCCTTAAAAGGAAACTTTAATTCTTAAACCATTCCATGACATCATTGCATGCATCACATACAATATCTTTGATATATCTTGGATAGATTTGCAAGATACATAGTTGACATTTGAAGATCTTGGATGATTTGGTAAGATACAACTAAGATATGGTAAGAGACAACTAAACCTTAGCTGTCACGTCCCACGGATCCAAATCATATAAAGGACGGATCCCTTGTGAGGGATCCGTGGGATCCGTGAGCTGAAGATCAGCTTGCCTATAAATAGGAAGCTGATCATTTGGCTCTCTCATCACTCATATAGCTTTAACACACATATTCATTTAGTACATATCTTACTAACATCATTCATAGTTGCATTTCACTTTGATCTTTCATTTTGTAGAAAAGAGATCAAGCATTCAAGGATCTACAGAACCGTAATCCTTTAGTTGCATTACTGTGTGATATTGTAGTTTGTTTCACACATCATATCTTTCATTTGTAATCAGTGAGTGTGGTTAGTGCTTTAGTCCTTAAAGCACAAAGAGTGTTGGGAGTAGTTGTACCCGTGTAAAGAACTCGACATCTAGCTTAGTTTCGGTAAAGTAAATAGGCGACGTCAGGTTGGTTCTACCTTGTGAAAGAACCCGGTGTTTAGCTTAGTACCGGAAAAGGAAGTAAGCGACGTGTAAAGGTTTTCTCCGCCTAGAAAAGGAGTTTGTTTCTTAGTGAAAGATAAACTCTCGAGTAGGAAACTCGGGGAGTGGAGTAGGGCAAGGAAGAGAGTCCTTGTAGCCGAACCATTATAAACAACAGTGTCGTGTGGTTTGATCTTTCCTCTCTTTATCTTTTGTTTACATTGTGTGATTATTTATTTGTGATTGTTTCCTTTGAAATTAACATATAGTAACAAAGCAAATAAAACTTTAAAACGGTAAAAACTATTCAACCCCCTTCTAGTTTTCCACAATTGGCATCAAGAGCTACGTTACTTAAGATCTTTAAAATATATTGTATTTTAAAACTTAAAACGATCCATGGATTTTGAAAACTTTAAAGAAGGGCAATCTATGCAGAGACCACCTCTATTTGAACCAAATTGTTTTATTTATTGGAAAAATCGCTTTGAGACTTATGTAAAGTCAAAGGACATAGATCTATGGTATATTATAGTTGATGGTGATTACAAACCTATTAGTAATAATATTTCGGGTGGTCGGGATGAAGGAGCTTCTCTTAATCGTCACAGTGATGAGCAAAAGAAACTAATTGCCAAAAATAATGAAGCCAAAATGATGCTTTATAATGCCTTACCTAAGAAAGAATATGAAAGAGTTTTTATGTGTAAAACGGCTAAGGATATTTGGCAATCTCTTATTATCACACATCAAGGGAACTCACAAGTAAAAGATAACAAAATTGATCTCCTTGTCCAACAATACGAACAATTTGTTATCTCTGAAGATGAGACCATTGATAGTGCGTTTGCTAAGTTCAATACTATTATTACATCACTTAAAGCACTTGATGAATCTTTTTCTAGTAAGAATTTTGTCAGGAAATTTCTAAGAGTACTCCATCCGAAATAGAGAGCAAAGGTGACAGCTATTGAAGAATCTAAAGATCTCTCAAGCATGACACTGGATGAGCTCATAGGAAACCTTAAAGTTCACGAAATGATTATGGAAAAAGACTCGGAAATTGTCAAAGGCAAAAAAGGAGAAGATTAAGTCTATTGCCTTGAAAGCCAAAGTCGAGTCAAGTGATGATGATGAGTCTTGTTCAAACAGTGATGATGAAGAGTATGCCATGGCCGTGAGGGATTTCAAGAAATTCTTCAGGAGACGAGGAAAGTTTATAAAACCACCTCGTGATGAAAAGAAATCCTCTCGGAAAGATCGTGACGATAAGAAAGGTAAGGTTGATAGGAAATGCTATAGGTGTGGTGACTCCAGTCACTTAATAGGAGAATGTCCAAAGCCTCCAAAGACCAAGTCTCAAAGAGCCTTCGTTAGTGGAGCTTGGAGCGATAGTGAAGGAGATGATGATGATGAGCCTAAGAACAACGAAATTGCACTTATGGCTAATGACACAGAAGAGGTACATTCTGATTCATACTCCTCTATAGATGATGAAACCTTAGAAGTAGAATATAACAAACTGTGTGACGTTACTTTAAAAATCATAAACAAAAACAAGTTTTTGAAAACAAAGACAACACTTTTAGAAAATGAAGTATTTTGGCTTAAAGAAAAAGCAATACGAATTGAAAAAGGTAAAGTTAGTAAAGAAACATGTGTGTCTTGTCAAGAACTAAAACTTGAACTAGAAACCTTAAGAACCACACAGGAAGATTTAATCAAACAAAATTCAAAGTTTAAAAGGTTTGATAAAAACATAAGTTGTGCAGATGAAATAATGAAAATGCAAAAGCTACCTCATGATAAAACAGGACTAGGCTTTATGAAACTAGGAACCTTAAGTGATTATAAGGAACAGACTGTGAATAAAACTGATTCAACCAAGTTGGACACTCACGGATCCGACGGATCCAAAAATTTGGATCCGCCAAGTGTATCCAAAGGATCCGCGAGTACAGAAGTTGAACAGAAGGTTCACAAAGTCGACCGTTCCGAGTTTGTTAAAGTTACTAAGAAACCTAACAGTAGTATAAATAATAATAAACATAAACCAGCAGTATCTTTAGGAAGAGGACAAGCTAGAAATGAATATAGAGTTAAAACGGATCAACAGAGACCTCAAATGAGTTTTCCCAAACACCCCTTTCCAAAGAGTATAGTTAATCCACAACATACTTATCAAAATAATTGGAACCAAAGCATACCTAGAAACTTTCATGGTCCTAGTTATATGTCATGGAACAATTGTCCACCATTTACATACATAAACCATGATAATGTCATGTTTAACCCAAACGGACCCATGAGATATTGGGGACCAAATGCTTGAGTCTTGTATGAACTTAGGTATGCTTGAAAGTTGATCTTGAACCTGATGAGTGGATCAAAGATAGTGGGTGCTCAAGACACATGACGGGAAACAAAAATCTTTTCTCAACCTATCAAGTGTATGACGGAGGTAATGTCACATTCGGTAGCAAGCTTAAAAGTAAAATCATCGGAAAAGGTACAATCTCTCATGACTCTCTATCTATTGATGATGTTGCTCATGTAGATAATTTAGGATTTAATTTACTTAGTATAAGTCAATTATGCCGCAAAAAGTATAACGTCCTTTTCAGTGAAAATGGAAGTAAAATACTTAAAGATGGCATAACCGTAGGAAAAGGTGTTTTAAAGAATAATGTCTATGTTATGAAATTAGATAAAACACCTAAAGATAAGTTATGTCTTACCTCCTTGGACGAAAACTCAACTCTATGGCATCGACGCTTAGGTCATGCTAATATGAGGCTTATTCAATCTTTGTCATCCAAAGAACTCGTTAGGAACCTACCCAAGTTGAAATATGACCAACACTTTTGTGATGCTTGCAAAATTGGGAAACAAGTACATAATAGCCATAAGGCTAAAAACATGGTATCTACATCTAGATGTCTAGAATTATTACATATGGATTTGTTTGGCCCGTCGGCTATACAAAGTTATGGAGGAAATTTTTACACTTTAGTCATAGTAGATGATTACTCTAGATATACATGGACAAAGTTTTTGAAAACTAAAAATGAGGTATTCGACAAATTTGAAATTCTAAGCAAGAAAATTCAAAATCGAATAGGAAGTAATATAGTATCTATTAGAACTGACCATGGTCGAGAATTTGACAATGAAATTCAATTTGGAAATTTTTGTGATAATAATGGAATAACTCATAATTTCTCGGCTCCTCGTACACCTCAATCTAATGGTGTAGTAGAACGTAAAAATAGAACAATTCAAGAAATGAGTAGAACTATGTTAAATGAACAAAACATACCACAAAAGTTTTGGTGTCACGCTGTAGATACTTCTACATATATCCTAAATAGAGTTTTAATTAGACAATTTTTAAATAAAACTCCTTATGAAATTTATCGAGACAAAAAGCCTACATTAGGATATTTTAGAGTTTTTGAAAGCAAGTGATTCATTTTAAACACAAAGGACTATCTCACTAAGTTCGACCCAAAGTCGTATGAAGGTGTATTTCTTGGGTACTCACAAAACAGTAAAGCATACATTATATTAAACAAGGAAACATCAAGAGTCGAGGAATCGTTGAACGTAACATTCAACGAAAGTCCACCTCCTTCTAAGACATCACCTTTGGTAGATGATGACTTAGTTGAAAGTCAAATGGTTAATGATATAGAAAACATTGAAAATGACAATGAACCCGTAAAAGGAGAAATAGTCAATATTAAAGAAACTAAAAGTCATCCATTAGAAAACGTCATAGGAAAACTTAGTGAAAGAACATTAAGATCCAAAGCTCAAAATGAAAGTAATTATTTTTGTTTTATTTCAACCATTGAACCTAAAAATATAGACGAGGCAATAAAAGATGAATCTTGGGTAATTGCTATGCAAGAAGAACTTAATCAATTTATTAGAAATGATGTTTGGACATTGGTCCCTCCACCTAAAAACCAAACCATAATAGGCACCAAATGGGTCTTTAGAAATAAAATGGATGAAAAGGGTATTATATCTAGAAATAAAGCTAGGCTAGTAGCTCAAGGTTACAATCAACAAGAAGGTATAGATTACGATGAAACCTTTGCACCCGTAGCTAGACTTGAGTCTATTAGAATATTACTTGCATATGCATGTGCACATGATTTTAAGTTATTTCAAATGGATGTCAAAAGTGCTTTCTTAAATGGTCTTATAAATGAAGAAGTATATGTTGCACAACCTCTCGGCTTTGCCGACTTTGAAAAAACCAAATTATGTTTTCAAACTTAAGAAAGCTTTATACGGACTTAAGCAAGCACCAAAGGCTTGGTATGATCGACTTAAGACTTTCCTAGTTGACCATAAGTATACCATGGGCCTAGTAGACAATACTCTCTTCACCAAGAAAAAGGGATCACATATTATCATAGTCCAAATATATGTGGATGACATTATATTCGGTTCAACTTTTCAAGAGTTATGCGACGATTTCTCAAAAATCATGCATGACGAGTTTGAAATGAGTATGATGGGGGAACTAAACTTTTTCTTAGGTCTCCAAATTAAACAATTAGAAGATGGGATATTCTTCAACCAATCAAAGTATATCAAAGATATGCTTAAGAAGTTTGGTCTTGAAGACTCAAAACCCATGAGAACACCCATGTCCTCCGAAACCAAACTTACTAAGGATGAAGAAAATGAATCCGTAGATAGCACTAAATATAGAGGAATGATTGGTAGTTTACTCTATCTTACGGCTAGTAGGCCTGACATTATGTTTAGTGTTTGTCTATGTGCACGTTTTCAAGAAGATCCAAAAAGTCCCATCTTGAAGCCGTTAAAAGAATATTTAGGTACATCAAAGGTACTACACACTTAGGATTATGGTATCCCAAAGGAACGGGTGTAGAAACCATAGTGTATACTAACTCAGATCACGCAGGTGATTATGTTGATAGGAAAAGTACTAGCGGTATTTGTACTTTTGTAGGATATTGTCTAACATCATGGTTCGCTAAGAAACAAACTGCCCTCGCAATCTCAACAACAGAGGCAGAGTATGTGTCTGCAGGAAAGGCGTGTCAACAAGCACTGTGGATGAAACAAGCTCTCGTCGACTATGGAATTGAACTTAACAACATTCCCATTCTTTGCGACAACAAAGGTGCTATCGATCTAAGCAAAAATCCAGTCCAACACGCTAGAACCAAACATATTGAAATACGTCATCACTTCCTTCGCGACAATGTACAGAAGGGAATCATCTCAATTGAGAAAGTTTCCTCAGAGGACAACATTGCCGATATTCTCACTAAACCACTTAAACGAGAACCTTTCAATTATCTTAGACTTGGATTAGGATTAATGGAACCTAGTGATTAGGAGAAACATTAGTATAAACATTAGTTTAGATACACACGAAACTAAACCAAAACATGTGTTCTGAATCCGCGGATCCAATCGATAACAAGGACGGATCCTTTGTTTGGGATCCGCCGGATCCGTCGCATGCTGAGTTCAGTTTATTATTTAATAAACAAGAACAACTACTATTCATTCCTCACTCCAAAACATATCACCTTACTACATTCGACACACACTTAATCTCCATCACATTTTAGACCATTTTCTTCCACAAATTTGTGCTTCTAACATCACTGTAAGTATTCTTATCATATTTATACTCCTGATCTGCGTCTAGGATTTCCATTTCATGCACAAAACATAAACTTGGGGTATATGCATAATTCTTGAAAAATCATGAAGCATATTTATTGCATTATACTTAAAAACATGTTTTTCTTAGTTAGGAATTGCATCTCATAGCACGTTGTCTTAATTTAACAAAAACCCCATGAAAATTTTTCACTAAAATCTTCTAACGACTAGGTAAAATGATTTTTTCTTACATTGTTCATACAAATGCAAAAACGTTATCTTTTAGACTTCACTTGCATAATGTCTCTTGAATGCTAAAGGGAATACATAACTAATATGTATTTTCGGGTACATTCAACCGTAGCTACATTGAAATAGGAGCGTTTGGGTTATCTCTCATTTGTAAACAAAATTTGCATAAACTAATTTTTCTTGCATCAAAAGGAGTCGAGATAACCGCACCTCCACATTGTCCCCATGTAGGCACACACTAGGAATTTTACACTTCCTTTGATCATTTTAACTAAAACTATGTAACTTTTTGTACTTAGGAAAATCATGCCTCCCGCAACCAACTACGATCACAAGAAAACCGTTAACTACTTACCCAAAGTCCACAAAACCAAAGGTCTAACCAATGCCCAAATCGAAATTTTCAAAGCCTTAGAGAAAAAGTATGTCCATGAAGGTAGAGCCGTAGACTCATCGTTCTATGAAGGAACACAACTTAGGGAACAATTAGCCGCAATTCGATTTGATTCTCTTTTAGATATAGATGAACCAATTATTCCTAGGTTCATACTTGAGTTCTATGCTAGTGTAGGTCTTAGTTCGAGTGATGAAGGTTACTTAAGTCTTCATTTTACTCTAAATGGAAATCTTGTCAACATCCCTCTTGATCAATTTGGTGAGGTCTTAGGAATTCCAAGCCAAGGGACATGTATTTACTCGGACAAATGGTCCTTAACAATCTTAGACTCCAATCTCGATAGGACGGCACCATATGCCACTCCTCTCGAATCAAAAGAAGTGATTAGGGAACATCTCTTCATTCCTAAGAACAACCCCACAAGAATGTATCGTGGTCGTGAAGTAGCTAGAGATCCATTTGCAATGGAACTTAATGAACTAAAACCCGAATTCAAGAAGATGGAGGATGTATTAAGGGCAAATGTGATGTGCACCATAGGAAACCGTGATCATATCAATGCTTGTTTATGTCACATGATGTACAACATCTCTACTCATCAACCCTTCAATCTTGCTTATTATGTTGCCAAAAGAATGTGTGACATTCCGGTTCAAAGCAAGATTGCAATGCCTTATGGTATGCTCTTAACCCGACTTTATAGAGCCTTTGCACCCGCTCGTCCAAACCATTTAGGCTTTGTTCCGGATTACAACGAAATTGAACATACCTTCGTTCCTTTGAGTGACTTTAGGGTTAGTGTTGATAAGGGCAAACGTCCTCGTGTACCAACATCATCCTCATCATCTTCAATGAGTGAAGATGATGGATTGCCAAATTCTAGGATTCCTCCACCAGAATACTTGAGCCATCTTCCTCCAATTCAAAATGAATCCGCTGAGTATCGAAACATCAAAGGAATGGTGAAGAATCTGGGTCGTTGGATGATGAAATTACACAAGGGGATGAAGAAGTTGAAGAAGAAGCTGAGTTGATGGAGTGTTTGGTTTTAAACAATGTTGGATATTGTGTTGTTAAACTTCTATGTGTCTAGAATTTATCTGATAATACTTGTTGTGTATGTGTAATAACTAACACTTGCAGGTGGATAACCATCATGGTTATCAATTTTCCGGGTTATAGCCAGTGTTTGGCATAACACCTAAAATGGTAAGTTTCTAAGTACGGATTAAACTATGTGCAATCATGTGTTAATGTTATCATATTTAGTTGTTTTGCTATACATATTAGATGTTATGTAAGGTCTAGGTGAATTTTCGGGTTTTCGTCGAAAAACGAGAAATATGACATATGTTCTGTTTAGTTTTTAAGTATTAGGCATACGGATCCGGTGGATCCCAAACCAGGGTTCCGCCAAGGCTTATCTTTGGATTCGCCATCCACCAACCTGCGGATTTGGCGGATCCCAGAACATGGTTCCGCATTTGAATCCACTTGGATCCTCAGGTTTCCCAGTAAAATTATAAAACTTTTTCGACTTATCCCGATCCTTACATCTTTAGTGTTTAGTATCACTTAGGATTCATTCACTCATCATAATTCCTCTTAAAATTATTTAGGAATTCTTAGAAACTTAGGAACTAAATTTCCCACCAAAATTTAAATTTTTGAATTTTAGGTGTGAGTTACCAAACTGATACAAAGAAGGAACCCTTTTTAGGGATCCGTCAAATCCGTGGAAATATCAAATCATCAGATTTTCCACTATCTTCTTGTATTAACTGCATATCCAAAACATATTACTCAACCAAAGCTCAATGGATTGACTTCCTTGATATGACCTGCACAAATTTTTGTTCCAAATCATTTAGAACCAACATTCTCTATTGGATTCACATCAAATCCAAACACACAGACTCATATACCTTCTGCCTATAAATTAGTGCTTTAGGATCATCACTTCACACAACAACCATTTCCTCTCCTGTACATCTTAGCTATCATACTTCACCATGACCAAGTCAAACAACTCTTCCACATCTAGACCTCCAAGAAGAACAGCCCGCATTAGTGTTAAACCTTGTTGTTTTATCAACTTAGCAAACTCCTCATCTGAGGAAAATTCTCCTCTCAATATATCATCACCCATTGCTAGTGAAAATTTCCTTACACTCTCCACCCCAACACCATCAAATGTTGTTATACAAACACCACCACCAACCATTACTCCAATAGCCACTACTCCACTACCGGCTCCATCACAGCCTGTTAGATCACCATCACTACCAAAATCACCCAAACTCCAACCCTTGGAATTATTTAGGACTCCTCCTACATCACCACATCTTGATGACTTAGAAGAACTTTCACCAAAATTACCCAATCTTCCACCCATGACCTTTGAAGGTCAATAACCCATGCTTTTTCACCCGGTTTACCCGGATATCCATGGCCCTTTATACCATGATGCACCATCATCCCAACCTCAACCACAACCTCTATCACCCACATCCACTCTAGTTGCCATTGACGAGGCAATGTGGATGAATATGCCTCAAACCCAAGAAGAGATTAGTGAAGAGCTCAACCGTCTCTACACTCTCTCGGGTATAGTTGATCACCGTCTAAATGAAGCCATGGACATCCAAAACATCCTCATGAACTCCCTCCAAACACCACCAACCAATGAACAACAACAACAACCATCCAACAACAACAACAACCAACCACAACCACCACCACCACCACAAAACTTGGAGCCTAGTCTTCCTCCTGGTTTTTCAAGTCATGATTGCGCACATTGTAAGAGAACATCTCACTTGGCCCAAAGGACCAACATTTTGGTCCATGAGCTTCAAAATGAGATGAGGTTCATCTTGAACCATGTTCTCGAGCGTCTCAATGCAATCTCTCATCCGCCTCAATAAAAGTGTTGTTAGGAACCTTCTCGGATGATGTTGTAGTTGTCTTTATTTAGGATTTATTTTGTAATATAACATCATATCATATTTGTGACTTTTGTCACATAATTTTCAATTAATGAATGTGATGTTTTTATGCTTATGAGTGATCAACATATTGCATATTATCATTGTGAACTAACATCACTATCTAACCTATAATTATGATTGCTTTAGGTAAAAATAATGATCAGACACTTACTTTGACTTTTAAAAGTCAAAACTTATTGAAAGGCTTGTTTGGGAGAATACTTCAAATGCATTCTACTTCTTCATTGAAGTCATTCATTACTAACATTTCATTTGCAGCATATCATACCCTTCATAGTATACGTTGGTACTCAAGAAGTGAGGAGTATACATCAAGGGGGAGCATCTCATAAGCATTTCATATACTAACCGTTTGTTTTGTAGATTCATGCATTATTTCCTTGATTACTCTATCTAGGGGGAGTATAAAACAAGGGGGAGCTTTAAAGTTCTAAAAATCGCATTCCGCTACGCTACTCTTTTTGTTTCGACAAAAAGGGGGAGAAAGGAACTAAGTTTGCATCAACTGTGATTCATCACAGTACATACATTTTTTACAAAACTTTTCTTTAATAAACAAACTTAATATATATTTTTAAGAACTCATGCTATATTTATTCTCTTGCTCAAAAATACATGTTATGTTTTGTCATCAACAAAAAGGGGGAGATTGTTAATACAAATAGCGTCTCAAAAACGTTATTTATATTCTTTGATCTTTCATTAGTTTTGTTAATGACAAATAAAAGGAATATCTTTTAGCAAATAATAAATACTAGCTTAAGTCTCTTAAGTACACATTTTACACTTCACATAATAACCAAGAATTACAAGTTTAGTAACTTGTTTCCTTAAAAGGAAACTTTAATTCTTAAACCATTCCATGACATCATTGCATGCATCACATACAATATCTTTGATATATCTTGGATAGATTTGCAAGATACATAGTTGACATTTGAAGATCTTGGATGATTTGGTAAGATACAACTAAGATATGGTAAGAGACAACTAAACCTTAGCTGCCACGTCCCACGGATCCAAATCATATAAAGGACGGATCCCTTGTGAGGGATCCGTGGGATCCGTGAGCTGAAGATCAGCTTGCCTATAAATAGGAAGCTGATCATTTGGCTCTCTCATCACTCATATAGCTTTAACACACATATTCATTTAGTACATATCTTACTAACATCATTCATAGTTGCATTTCACTTTGATCTTTCATTTTGTAGAAAAGAGATCAAGCATTCAAGGATCTACAGAACCGTAATCCTTTAGTTGCATTACTGTGTGATATTGTAGTTTGTTTCACACATCATATCTTTCATTTGTAATCAGTGAGTGTGGTTAGTGCTTTAGTCCTTAAAGTACAAAGAGTGTTGGGAGTAGTTGTACCCGTGTAAAGAACTCGACATCTAGCTTAGTTTCGGTAAAGTAAATAGGCGACGTCAGGTTGGTTCTACCTTGTGAAAGAACCCGGTGTTTAGCTTAGTACCGGAAAAGGAAGTAAGCGACGTGTAAAGGTTTTCTCCGCCTAGAAAAGGAGTTTGTTTCTTAGTGAAAGATAAACTCTCGAGTAGGAAACTCGGGGAGTGGAGTAGGGCAAGGAAGAGAGTCCTTGTAGCCGAACCACTATAAACAACAGTTTCGTGTGGTTTGATCTTTCCTCTCTTTATCTTTTGTTTACATTGTGTGATTATTTATTTGTGATTGTTTCCTTTGAAATTAATATATAGTAACAAAGCAAATAAAACTTTAAAACGGTAAAAACTATTCAACCCACCTTCTAGTTTTCCACAGTAACGTGATAATAATAAGAGAAAAATTTTAATTTCCCCGTAAAAAAAAAAAAGGTTTTGTTAAACAGTAATACAGGATTATTATTAATTAACAAGGATTATTACGATGGATTTTCGTAGAATCCTACAACTAACAACTAGGCGGTTTCTACCCAAACCCTAAGCCTGGTTTTCCCACACATACACTTTTGGTGTTTACATAATGACACAGTGACACACACTTTAATCTAAGCTAAGATCTCCCTTTTATAGAACAAATGAGATCTTTACAATATGGATAAGTCTTGTCAAACTACTTGCTTGTTATGTGTGTCAGTAGCAAAGAAACAACTTGTTCTGTGTTTACAACTTGTTGACTGATCACATATCTAAGATATTATCTACCGTATATATTTGATTTTTATACAAATAATATCTTCTTCATTCTTATCCATTCAGCAGTAGTATGACTCACTCCAACAGCAGTATCTGATACACTAGCAGTAGTATTCTTGCACTAGCAGTAGAAACTCCAACACTAGCAGTAGTATGAATACACTAACAGTAGTATCGACACTTAGAGAATTTTTCTTTTTGCACTAGCAGTACCTTCTTTGTACTAGCAGTACTAACTAGCAGTTAGTACTGTTAGTGTATTTTCTTGAGCAGTACTAACCTTGTGAACATTTAATTCACAACACTAATCTTCAGAACATTTAATTCCCAACAATCCTCCCCTAAAGTTGTGATTTATCCCAAATCATCAAGTTTCTTTTGAATTAAATGAGGATTGTGAAGATCTTTCAAACACTACATAGTCAGACTCTTGATCTAAGCTTTCCATTTCTTTGTCTTTAATACTAGCAGTACCTTTCTCAGGAAGCCATGTAAGTGATGAACAAACGTAGTGAACTGAAATTGAAACTGAAAGAGCTTATTCCCAGCATCCATCAACTGAAACTTGAGCGCGTTCAGTAAATGATGATTCTTTTACTAGACTTATGCACTTCAAATCTGTAGGCTTTATATATTGTTGAAGAAAACTAATTATTACCAATTTGATGCTGAAGTAGAAGAAAACAACCTTGTATCTTATATCTTGTACTAAAACTGACTTCGAACGTATACCCAACTCGATGTATAGGGAGACCGCAATCTCTTGACAATAAACTCATCTCCAATGAGACACTGAGCACTACAATGTAACTCCTTTAAGTGTTTGTCAATTCGTAGTCACTTGAACGAACGAACAAGTTACCTTATTTCAAAAGGTATGATAAAACACAACCTTGACAAATTTCACTTCATCTTCAAATAAGTAGCAAATAACCTTCTTCATTAATAATAAATAATAACGAGCCTTTAATCTTTTAAGATCATTATCCAACATCTGTGTGTGTGTGTTCTTCCCCTTTGTGTGTGTATTCCTTGAAAGAAAACCAAAAATTCAAGTATACCTTAACTGTTTCTGCAACACTTTTAAATGATGTATATCTTTCAATCTAAAGCTCAGATTGAAGATCCTTCCAGTGAAAATCTTTCTTGATATGCCAAGAACCTTCAACAAAAATTTTAGCCCGATCCATGATGCGTGGTTTTGCGACCTTACAACAAGTTTTACCTCTCGAGGGATCTCAAGAGGCTTGCAATCCCCACCAGGCAGTGTACCTGACCGATGTAGTATAGTGTAGTGGCAAGTACCGGGGGATTGATCGTTCTCTAGGGGAATAGTGTCGTTAGGATTGAAAAACTACTCTAATAGGTCTAAGGGTGAGGGAAGATTCTTTTTGTATTTTTTATATTTTTATGAAAGCAAGTAAAATCTCGGGTTTGAAGGAGTGGGCGGAATTAGTTGCTAGTCAACTAACCCAAATAACTACAATTGCAAATAAAATAAAATAACTGAAAATAAAAAGGTTGTGGAACTTATGTGGAGAGAAATGTGTTTACTTAGATTTCCTTACTCCCTAACTATCTTTTACCGGTTGATTAGTGTGTATTAATTGCGTGGATGACGGGTGTATTCCTTAATACCAATCGTGGGGTGGCGTACGTACTTCCCCAACTCTATAAGCTCCTACTTCACTCCTATGTCGAGCCGGCTAAGAAGCTCCTAACATGGGATCACTAGAATTCGCTCATGCATTAAATACAACCATAAAAACCTTAGTACGCATTGGTTCATGTTTCTTAAGATGTTCAAGCAAGTTACCGTATAGGAGGTTAGCCAGTTTTCTTAAGCCTAACATCGATAAACAATCATCTAATACAATTAATAACACACCAACAACCAATAATCAATAGTTAGGTTTCATTAGATCTAAGCAAACACAAGATAAATCTAGCCTAGCATGTTAAATAAAAGACAAGAACAAGATATAATCAAACAACACATAGACATATTAAATGATTAATTGATTACTTATCTTCAATTGAACATGGGAGATCTAAGGGTATAAAACCCTTAAAAATGGCAGAAAAATCGTCTTAGGGTTTCTCCTCACAAAGTTGCACACTAATGACTAAAAATTATGAAAGTATATATAGGAAAACAGATCTGACGGCGTCACGTTATAGAGCGTGACGCCGTCACCTCGCCGCGGTTAGGGTTTCTTGATGGCCTTCTTGACGCCGTCCCCTTTTAATCCTCCAAAATCCTCTCTGGCCCGTCAAGGGTTGACGGCCTTCTTGACGCCGTCCCCCTTTAATCTTCCAAAATCCTCTCTGGCCTATCAAGGGTTGACGGCGTCACATTGGGGCTTGACGCCGTCACAGTTACTTTTCAGCAGATTTTTGAGACTTTGTCGTTTTCTTCACTTTTATGCTCCAAAAACGTCCAAAATGCTTCCTTTTCCAGATTTCTTCTCCAAAGTACCTAAAATGACAAAAGGAACGATTTAGGGCAATATTTGATCAAATAAATACGATTTAGGGCTTAAATGACCCCCTAAAAGCGGTACACTTTTCGCTTCATCAAATACCCTTACACTTGAGATTTGCTTGTCCTCAAGCAAATGCGCTTTTTTTCTAATCAAAATACAAGTTAGGGGTCATTTAACACTAATATAAAAGTAATTACAACAAATAGTCGTTCCACTTTAATCATAATAAGCACGGAGATTACAGACTAGCACCTCACAAGTAGTGTTTAGATACTCACATCTCTCAGGTGTCATAGAAGTATATCTCATAAATGAAAATGAATAATATCTCTCACTACCTGTCATAGCAAATAGATTACCATAGGCTTGGGAAAGGATCAAAAACCTCCTCCACTAGGCGTAAGCACCAAAGATAAACTATCAAAGAGGGCTTTTAAACGGGTTATAACGTTAGGTGTAGGGATATGATAAACAAGGTTTTGTTGGATAAAGGATATTTTACTGGTGGCGAGTTAAAGATCTTGATTAATTACATGTACAATATGGCGTTGCTAAGCCAAGACTAGACTCGACTTAAGCTAATGAAAGAAATAACAAAAAGATAAAATAAACATAAAATGAAACGGGATGGTAGTCCGTATGTTTTTTCTACTTTTTTTTTTTTTTTTTTTTTTTTTTTTTTTTTTTTTTTGCATACACTCTTGCCCTACCATCCAAAATAATACATCACAGGGGCCTCGGTTTCTCCCCTTACACTTGAACTTTTACATAACTTTAAAATTACTGTTGACATAAATAATGCCTAAAAACATTATTCATATCCCTATGTTTTAATGATCACAAAATATAAACTCATTAAACATAAACTTATCAAATAAACAAGTATTTAGTTGTAAATATTCACTTCTACAACTCAATCACTTAAGGTATGAATAAACTAATGCTTAATGCATTATATGATCAAAGGAACATTTTCTTAATAACTAGATTTTTTATAAAACATCAAAAACATTTTATATATTTTTGAAAAACATTTTTGGCATTAAATAAAAATGTTTAATCTTTTATAAAAATATGAATTCAAATTTTTAACCAAAATCAGTTAAAATGTTCCAGAAAAACCTTCCCCACAAAAGGACAAAATTGGCCAACGGACAGAATGGGCGGCCCCCTTAATTTTACTAGGCGGCCCCCTTAATTATTAAGGGGACCGCCCCCTATTTAAGGGGACTGCCCCCGCTCCAGTAGACTTCCAGCTATCCAATTTTTCTCCTATAAATACCAGTCTTCTCCTGGACTTTTACTCACCTTTTGCACACTAAAACTTTCTGTTTTAAATCACATTTCATATCTTCAAAATCCTTTGATCATATAATCTTAAGCTTTGGTTTCTAAGTGATCCAAGCTTTCTCCATTCAAGTGCAAAAGAAGAATACTCCTTCAACAACTAAAGAAGAAGTATTGCAACTTAGATACCTAAGTTGTTTGTGTCATCACATATATTTGTATATAAGTTGTGTATTGTTATTAGATAGTTGTGTGTATAATTATTTGGGATAGGTTAGTGTGTAAGTAGAGAAGTTGTGTTGTTAAGGTGTGTAAGTAGTGAAGGTGTGAAGAAGTAGTAGTGAACATAGGTTGTGGTTAGTCGTGAAGTGTCGTGAAGAAGTTGTGAAGAAGTCGTGAAGAACAAAATGATGATTTAAAAAGGAAACTAGCGAAAAATAATGAAGCTAAAATGGTTATTTATAATGCGTTACCACGCAAAGAATATGAAAGAATTTTTATGTGTCAAACCGCAAAAGATATTTGGGATTCTTTACTAATCACTCACCAAGGTAATAGTCAAGTCAAAGATAATAAAATAGATCTTCTTGTACAACAATATGAACAATTTACAATTCCTGAAGAGGAATCTATTGATAATGCATTTGCTAAATTTAACACAATCATCACAAGTTTAAAAGCACTTGATGAGACTTTTTCTAGCAAAAATTGTGTAAGGAAATTTCTTAGGGCATTACATCCGAAATGGCGCGCAAAGGTCATGGCGATTGAAGAGTCAAAGAACTTGATGACGTTATCACTTGATGAGCTTATTGGCAACTTAAAGGTTCATGAAGAAATTATAAAAAGGGACTCGGAAACGGTCAAGAGCAAGAAAGATCAAATCAGGTCTCTCGCGCTAAAAGCCAAAAAGGAACTTAGTGATGACGATGATTCAAGTGACGAAAGTGAAGACGAAGAATATGCAATGGCCGTTAGAGAATTCAAGAAATTCTTCAAGAGACGAGGAAGATTCACGAGACAACCGCGAGATGAAAGAAGATCACTACAAAGAAATAGAAATGATAACTACGGGAAAAGAAAGTGCTTTAGATGTGGAAGTCAAAACCATCTCATTGGCGAATGTCCAAAGCCACCGGGTTATGATTACGAAAGCGCATTTGTTAGTGGAACATGGAGCGATAGTGACAAAGATGAAGCGGAAAAAGCAAAAGACGAAAAGTGCCTTGTAGCTCAAGCCACCGATGAAATATGTCTAGGAATAAATTTGGAGCCCGACAAATGGATTAAGGATAGTGGATGCTCGAAGCACATGACGGGAAACCGGAAGCTATTCTCCTCCTACAAGGCATACAACGGAGTTAATGTTATTTTCGGTAGTGATTTTCGTGGAAAAATCATTGGCAAAGGTACGATCTCTCAAGACTCCCTAACTATTGAAAATGTTGAGCATGTAGATAACTTAACATATAATTTGCTTAGTATAGGACAAATATGCGATAATAAGTGTAGGGTTACTTTTACAAGTAAAGATAGCGAAATAGTTAAGGACGGAAAGGTCATAGGTAGAGGAGTTAGGAAAGGTGGCGTATATGTTATGAAACTAGGAAATAAACCGGAAGATAAAATATGTCTAGCAACCTTAGATGAAAACTCTACATTGTGGCATAGAAGATTAGGTCACGCAAATATGCAACAAATACAATCCCTAGCCTCTAAAGAATTAGTTAGAAACTTGCCTAACCTAAGATATGACCAACACTTTTGCGATGCATGTAAAATAGGAAAGCAAGCACATGCTAGTCACAAAGCTAAGAATATAGTCTCCACTACTAGATGCCTAGAATTATTACACATGGACCTTTTTGGTCCAACCGCTGTGCGGAGTTACGGAGGTAATCGTTATACCTTAGTAATTGTAGATGACTATTCACGATACACGTGGACTAGCTTTTTAAGTGATAAAACCGAAGCCTTTAATAAATTTGAAATATTTAGTAAAATGATTCAAAATAAATTAGGATGTTCTATAGTAGCAATTAGGACGGACCATGGTCGGGAATTTGATAATGAAGTGCAATTCGGAAAATATTGTGATTTAAATGGGATATCTCACAATTTCTCCGCTCCTCGCACTCCACAATCAAATGGGGTAGTAGAAAGAAAGAATCGAACCTTACAAGAAATGAGTAGAAAAATGCTAAATGAACAATCTATCCCACAAAAATTTTGGTGCCATGCCGTAGATACATCAACATATATAATAAATAGAGTCTCAATTAGGAGAATATTAGGAAAAACCCCATATGAGTTATTAAGAGGTAGAAAACCTAATCTAAACTACTTTAGGGTATTCGGGAGCAAATGTTTTGTTCTCAATACAAAAGATTACCTTACTAAGTTTGATCCTAAGTCGTACGAAGGAATCTTTCTAGGGTATTCACAAAATAGTAAAGCATACATAATACTTAATAAACACAGTATGAAAGTAGAAGAGTCCTTAAATGTAACATTTGATGAAACTTCACCACCACCTAAGACATTGCCCTTAGAAGATGATGATCTTGTTGAAGAAGAAACTATTGAGGTTAGTAAAATTAAACCCTTAGGTGACGATAATGAAGATATAATATTAGGTGAAGACGAAATAGTAAATGTTAAGGAATCTAAATCACACCCGTTAGATAATATAATAGGAAACTTAAATCAAAGAACGCTTAGATCACAAGCTCAAGATAAAAATAACTTCTTTTGTTTCCTATCAACTATAGAACCTAAAAATATAAATGAGGCATTAAAAGATGAAAGTTGGGTTATGGCTATGCAAGAAGAACTAAATCAATTTAAGACTAATGACGTTTGGGAACTAGTCCCAAATCCCATGAACATGACCATCATAGGAACTAAGTGGGTTTATAGAAATAAGTTAGATGAAAATGGAATAGTTACTAGGAACAAGGCTAGGTTAGTTGCCCAAGGATATAATCAACAAGAAGGAATAGATTATGACGAAACTTATGCCCCCGTAGCTAGATTAGAATCTATAAGAATACTACTTGCCTATGCATGCGCCTTAGATTTTAAGTTATTTCAAATGGACGTGAAAAGTGCATTCCTTAACGGTTTTATCAATGAGGAGGTATACGTGGCACAACCTCCAGGATTCATTGACTTCGCAAAACCTGATTATGTTTATAAACTCAAGAAAGCCTTATATGGACTCAAACAAGCTCCCAAGGCTTGGTATGATCGATTAAAGGCATTTCTTATTAAACATGATTATTCCATGGGAATGGTAGATAACACTCTTTTCACGAAAAAGAAAAGCCCAAATCTCATCATTGTCCAAATATATGTCGACGACATTATATTCGGATCGACTTGTCAGGATATGTGTGATGAATTCGCCAAAATCATGCATGATGAGTTTGAGATGAGTATGATGGGTGAACTTAATTTCTTCCTAGGATTACAAATAAAACAATTAGAAGATGGAATATTTTTTAATCAATCTAAGTACATTAAGGAAATGCTTAAGAAATTTGGATTAGAAGATGCTAAGCCCATGAAGACACCAATGTTTACGGAAGTAAAACTCACAAGAGATGAAGAGGGTGAGTCCGTAGAAAACACTAAATATAGAGGAATGATAGGTAGTTTACTATACTTAACGGCAAGTAGACCGGATATCATGTTTAATGTCTGCCTTTGTGCTCGCTTTCAAGAGGATCCCAAAACCTCTCACCTAGAAGCGGTTAAGCGTATCTTCCGATACATTAAAGGCAGTATACACTTAGGATTATGGTATCTTAAGGGATCGGGCATAGAAACCATCGTCTATGCGGATTCGGATCATGCGGGAGATTACGTGGATAGAAAAAGCACTAGCGGAATTTGCACGTTAATGGGATGTTGTCTAACATCTTGGTTCTCGAAGAAGCAAACCACTCTTGCTATTTCTACCACAGAAGCCGAATATGTAAGCGCTGGAAAGGCATGTCAACAAGCACTATGGATGAAACAAGCTCTCGTAGACTATGGCATTAGGTTAGATGACGTCCCAATTATGTGTGATAATAAAGGTGCTATAGATTTAAGTAAGAATCCCGTTCAACACTCCAGGACTAAACATATAGAAATACGCCACCACTTCCTCCGCAATAACGTTCAAAAAGGAAACATATCAATAGAAAAGGTTGCATCGGAAGATAACTTAGCATACATATTCACTAAGCCCCTTAAGCGTGAACTCTTTAACCACTTACGTTTAGGCCTAGGAATGATGGAACAAATTGACTGAATTTTCTGCATTTTTGGTAAATTTTTTTTCCAGATGGGCGGACCCCTTAAAGTTATAAAGGCGGTCCCCTTAATTATTAAGGGGACCGGCTTGTCATTAAGGGGACCGGCCATCTGACTATAACAATTTTTTTTTTTTTTTTTTTTTTTTTTTTTTTTTTTTTTTTTTTTTTTGTTTCCTCCCATCTGAGTCTAGGAATCTGTTTTGCACAAAATAAAAGATTGGGATATTTCTTTGCATAAACATATTTAAACAAAATCCAATCCATTTTCTACAAATCATTCTCACATCTAGGAAAACACATGAAAACTATTTTTCCTACATTGTTGAATAATGCTAAAAACATTTTCTTTTCATGCATTAAGATCTCACACGAATTGTCAAAGTATATAATCTAATATATACATCTTTGATATTCATATATTGAGCAAAATCAAATCAAGGAGACATTGGATTGTTTCTTAGGAAATTTTTGCATTTAGGAGTCGAAACAATCACATCTCCACATTTGTTGCATATAGGCACACACTAGAACAAGCTTATTAATCACATCCTCACAATTGTTCCATCATCTATTCCCCATTTAGTTTCTAGTGCCTTTGCTTTATTACCCTTGCCTTAGATGATTAGGTTCCTTAATTCTCTTAATTGCTAGTCATTAATTATTGCTTGCTTTTTCATTTGTCTTATATGCCATGTATGCTTAATATGTTTTTCTATTGCCTCAAAGAGTGGGACTTGCCTAAAACCAAAAGCTCAAAACATAGCCATCCTCACCTATTTCTGCAGAAAAACCCATTTCTGGAACCCAGAAAGATACCAGATGGGCGGCCCCCTTAATTCATAAGGCGGCCCCCTTAATTATTAAGGGGACCGCCCATAATTAAGGGGACCGGCCATCTGCTGGACGGGTTCAGAGAATCTTTTTCTGCTTTTTAGCCCATTTGATCCTATACTTCCCCAAATTCACAAACACATTTTGTCCTAAACACCCAACAAGCCTTTTTATTCCTAAACAACACAAATCCTCCACTATAAATAACCCCATATCTCACCACATTCAATCATCCCATCACGTCTTCTTCAATCAACCCAAAACCAAAAACATCTAAGCTAGCAAGGATGACCTTAAAACCCGGGTGGAAAAGAAAACCTAACCCTCACCACAAGCCCATTACAACTAGACAACCAACACCTCCATCATCATTCATCCCCAACTACTCTCCAAGATCACAACCTCACTCCATTGAACCATTTCACAAACCCTACCATTTTGGCCAAACATCCACATTCATTCCAAACTACTCACCTAAACCTCAAACCAACTTCAATGGAATACTTGAAAACCCTCATCACCTTGGTCAAACATCAAACCTTTCACCCCAATACCATCCATTTCCACCAAATAACTAAATCCCCATTCATGAAAGACATAAGCTTCATGAAGAGATTAACCAAATCCATGATCTTAATGATCTCCTTGCTATGCACCTCACACAACGCAACAAGGGACAACCTCCATCCTCACCTTACTCAAATTGCCTACCCCACTCTCTTAACTTGGATCAAGTTACAAACCACACCCACTATTGCCCTTGTTGCATCTTCCTTCAAAAACAAATCCTCCACCTAAGTGAAGATATTTCTTGGATCGAATATCTACTCACTCGTCCCTATCCCATTCCTCCACTACAACGATATAACATCAATGGATCCGCTCCATTTCCCTCACCATCACATAACTAAAACCCATCCACATGCTTTCCGCCTCAAAATAAAATCCCTCACCCTTTTGTGTTGCAAGCAAGTCCAATCGCTCTCTTTGGCAATATGAGAAGCATTAGTATTTCTTGTTTTGTTGTAATCATTATGTTTCAAAGTATTTTATGTAATGTAATGATGATTCATATTTTATATGATCATCTTGAATGTTTTAGTTGGTTGTTCTAAATATTTTTGCTATGTATATGTATCTTGTGTCTCCTAACTTGTTTTTGCAGCCAAGATTTCCATAGCTCGTCTCCTTGGTGCCCTCGAACGAGGGGGAGTAACCATCAAGGGGGAGTTCTCGTCCCGACAAATTTAGTTTCTAAAACTTGTCGGCATAACCTTTTTGATTCTACAAAAAGGGGGAGAAGTGAATATAAACTCACTAAATACTTGTCCAAAAATAAATTTTTGGATTTAATAAGTTTAAGTTTTGTAATCATCAAAAAGGGGAGATTGTTGACATAAATAATGCCTAAAAACATTATTCATATCCCTATGTTTTAATGATCACAAAATATAAACTCATTAAACATAAACTTATCAAATAAACAAGTATTTAGTTGTAAATATTCACTTCTACAACTTAATCACTTAAGGTATGAATAAACTAATGCTTAATGCATTATATGATCAAAGGAACATTTTCTTAATAACTAGATTTTTTATAAAACATCAAAAACATTTTATATATTTTTGAAAAACATTTTTGGCATTAAATAAAAATGTTTAATCTTTTATAAAAATATGAATTCAAATTTTTAACCAAAATCAGTTAAAATGTTCCAGAAAAACCTTCCCCACAAAAGGACAAAATTGGCCAACGGACAGAATGGGCGGCCCCCTTAATTTTACTAGGCGGCCCCCTTAATTATTAAGGGGACCGCCCCCTATTTAAGGGGACTGCCCCCGCTCCAGTAGACTTCCAGCTATCCAATTTTTCTCCTATAAATACCAGTCTTCTCCTGGACTTTTACTCACCTTTTGCACACTAAAACTTTCTGTTTTAAATCACATTTCATATCTTCAAAATCCTTTGATCATATAATCTTAAGCTTTGGTTTCTAAGTGATCCAAGCTTTCTCCATTCAAGTGCAAAAGAAGAATACTCCTTCAACAACTAAAGAAGAAGTATTGCAACTTAGATACCTAAGTTGTTTGTGTCATCACATATATTTGTATATAAGTTGTGTATTGTTATTAGATAGTTGTGTGTATAATTATTTGGGATAGGTTAGTGTGTAAGTAGAGAAGTTGTGTTGTTAAGGTGTGTAAGTAGAGAAGGTGTGAAGAAGTAGTAGTGAACATAGGTTGTGGTTAGTCGTGAAGTGTCGTGAAGAAGTTGTGAAGAAGTCGTGAAGAAGTCGTGAAGAAGTTGTGAAGAAGTCGTGAAGAAGTCGTGAACTAGTCGTGAAGAAGAAGGTGTGATTAAGTCGTGTTTAAGGTGTGAGATTGGTTCTAGCTACGATTAGAACTCGACATCTAGCTCTGTGTCGTTAAACCGGTGTAAGCTAAAGTTGTGTAAAGGTTTTCTCCGCCATAAGGGAGCTTGTTGACATAGTGAAGAAAACTCTCGAGTTAGGTGCTCAGGGAGTGGAGTAGGGCAAGGAAGGTGTCCTTGTAGCCGAACCACTATAAATCTCTTGTCTCTCGGTTAGATCTTTCCATCTCTAGCTTTCATTTCATTTTATTACCTTACTTGCATTACTTAGTTATATTTACTTATATACGTATTGTTCATATTGTTCAAGAATTGAGATCACATAAATTCGAATCTAAGTTTTAAAAAGAAAATAAAGTTTTCATAATAAATTTTAAAAGGACATAAAACTATTCAACCCCCCTTCTAGTTTTCCACAATTACTATTCTATCGACTCGAATTAAGATAATCGAAACACTTGGAGTACTTTTAAAATATTTAGCACATATGGGGGTAATAATGTTGTTCTTCCCCATTACTCCATTACACTAGTACTTTACCCATGAGTCCCAATCGTCCCAAAACAATATGTACAAGGATATGACTCGACTTAGCAACCATGTAATCAATTAGATAATTAACTAAGGGTTTAAACAAATGTTGTCACAATAATGCACTAAAGATGAGTGCATACAAGGTAGGCTAAGGCGATTTGGGTGTACATTTAAGTGGGGTGTAAACAAATTCTTACTTTAAGTAAAATGCTTAAAGTTAGAAACGAAAAGATAGGCTCTGAGGGGTGTACTAGGGGTATCGTGTACTAAAAATGAGTACAACGCAAAGGGTATGGGAGAATTACTTGACCAATGTAGCCAATGTAATTATAACAAAAACACAGGTGTAAAACAATGGGTTAATCCTAATGCCTCTTATCATGTAGTAAATCTAACTACACGAATGTAGTCTCACTTGTGGCCTCGGAATGGTCCTAACGCAAGTTCTAGAATCTAAGTGCTACCGGTACACACATCATAGCATAAATGCTTTTCCTACCAATTCTAGGGGCGAACCTCACATATTTGGGGGTGGAAATTTTTTTTAGTGGTACGGTTTTGTGCTAGTCATATAACTTCCTATCCATGAGACGCTCATTAAGACCAAAGTTTCACTCCTATATGTTGTAAAAAATTTTAAATTTGGCACTAAAATTGCCCTAACAGGTATTTCTCTCAGTTTTATTACACATTTACTATTAAACAAACGAAAAATCAAGCGTAATAGCATTCTCTAAAGTATCGTACTTTACCCCCCCTTACACTTAAGATGAACATTGTCCCCAATGTTCAAATAAGAAGATGTAAAAGTAAATAAGGTAAAAGAATGAAATCAAATACTCCCCTGATTCGCTCGGTGGATAAAGGGGTAACATGGTTAGATCTTCTTCCAAGGTAATGTTGAAGCTCCAAGACTAAAGCATCGCCAAAAGCTTGATTCCACATACATCTCCTTGTCCAAAATAACCTGTTAATCCTGAGAAAACAAACACGAAAACCTGCATAACATCGGCGGGATAAATCTGTATAAGGATATAATGCTTGTGGAATGATAATTTTGCAGATTCCTGGAGTTTATAAGTTAGAGATTTAATAAAAACTTTTTATGAAAACAAAACCTTCAAAAATTTCAGAAAATTAAAACCTGACGCCGTCAGGTTGTAAGGCCTGACGCCGTCAGAAATGATCTGACAGAATTCTCATGTTAAGTTTCCGAAAAATTTCTGGAAAAACCTATACCTTACTTCCTGGAAATCCTGCAAAACATCATTATGACTCGATACAAGCATTTGACTCAAACAATTACTAATATGTATGTTAATTTAATATTGTTATGATTCATGTTCATTTGTTCTAATAAACCGATTTGGATTTCCCTTACACTTAACTTTTGCAAAATACCTTTATATGTAGTTAAGACGAAGTTAAAAACAAGATAAAACATTTTCACAATTTAGTTTTGAACATGAATCAATAATAATAAAAATTAAACATACATACGGAAGCAAATAAAATCAAACAAACAAATAAATAAACACACAAAGAAAATAAAGCTTGGGTTGCCTCCCAAGAAGCGCTTTTCTTTATTAACGAGTCTTGTAGCTAGACTCAAAGTCCTTTTAACCTATGTAAGTGAGATTGTCATCGAGGACATCTTTAGGGTTAAGCTTGGATTGAAGTTTTCTATTGGTCCGCATAGTACGATATATCTTTTCAAACCTCTCTCCATCCGGGTCATACAATGTCATCTTAATATGCCATGACCCATCTCCATCTTTGGGTGGTTTGTCCCAATCCCACTTATGATCATTGTCTTCACATGTCCACCTATTCATCCCTAGGTTAATTGGCAAAACTCCTAGGAAATCAATCATCTTCCTAAAAACTAGAGGGTCTTCAAATGGATCCAATTCGGTGTCCCTAGCCAAGAGTTGTTCTACCGTATGTGTTCGGCTCACAAAGTCCTCTTCTAGGTAATATGGGCGTTGGGGTCCTATGAAGTCTCTATCGATCCAGGGTCCATATCTAGATGGTCTCCTATTTAATTCTAACCAATGGGGTGTTGGTTCCTCACTAGTATCATAGGCATGTTTCTTCACATCATAGACTGACCAAGTATCACCTTCTCCTACCGCTATCTTAGATTCCTTACAATCAATCATAGCACTAGCGGTCGCCAAAAATCCTCTACCTATCAACAAGGGGCATGTAGGGTCGCTAACCATATCAAGGACGTGGAAATCGGCTAAAATGGTTAGTTTTCCTATGTGTACTAACACGTCCTTGACTACTCCAACCGGGTAAGCAACACTTCCATCCGCTAAGCCTATTATTACCTCGGTTTCTTCAAGTTTCCCTAGTTTTAGAGAGGTGTAGAAAGGCAACAGAAGTAAGTTAAGGCTTGATCCAAGATCGGCTAATGTGTCATAAGCCTCCGAATTACCGATCTTGCAAGGTAGAACAAATAAGCCCGGAGCATCTAACTTCTGAGGTAGTTTGTTTTGAACGAAGGCGGTCCCTTTGTCACCTAACTCGAGCTTCTTCTCATATTTTTCTAAGAGGGCATTATAATAGGTGGCTCGTGCTAATACATCAATAACCGGACGTTCAAGGTGGAGCTCCTTGAATTCTTCGTCAAGGTTTTGAGTGGGAGGTGTTTCAACTATGTTGTTGACCAATTTAGTGTTGGATATCATAACTTCTTGGTCATTTTGAACGACTTGGGTTTGTTTGAAACACGAGCTCATGGAATTGACCGAATAATATTGTGGACAAGAACTAGGAGACGAAACGGATGAAATGGCTTTGACGTTTAGTTTCGGGTTCTTGACTGTGTTGCTAGGGAGTGCTCCCATTTCTCGGTCATTGAGGGCTTTCAATAAAGTGTCAATCTTATTGGTCATCTCGCTTTGTTTTTGTTTGAAATCGGCTTCAAACTTTGCTAAACGAGCTTCTTGAGATGTCACGAAGTTGGACATCAACCCTTCAAGATTATTGGTACTACCATAGTTGGAAGGATTGTTGTTGAAAGTACGGTTCGAAGATGAACCGCTTGATTGAAAACGATTAGGTGGGTTGGAAGAATTGGTTTGTTGTGCGTTTTGGTTTTGTTTCCACCTAAGGTTTGGGTGATTTTTCCATGAGGGGCTGTATGAATCACCGTAGGGGTTTGGCTCGGGTTTGAAAGTGTACCACTTGTCTCCCGCTCCGTCGGTACGCGAGGATGCGTAATCCGCAAAAGCTTGTTCGGGGAGTTCCACGCAATCACGAGTGTCGTGGGGACCACTACATAATTCACACGAAGAAGTGATTTTGTTCACTTGGCTTGAAGGTTTAGGAGCCTCGTAGGATTTCATAAGAAACTTGACTTGGTCTTCAAGTTCTATGATCCTACGGTCGGAAGTGCTTGAATTGTTCGAAGGCAAAGATATTGCCTTGACCGTTTTATTCAAATCACGGGGATCATTCCAACTTTCGTTGTCATAAAGAGCAAGATCTTCCAAGAGAGCCCATGATTGTTCCGCACTTAGATCACGTAGCTTACCACCGGCCGATTGGTCAATGGTTTGCCTCGTGGAGAGATTGATGTGGTCATAGAAGATTTGGACTTGGAGCCAAAGTTCTATGCCATGGTGAGGGACTTTTTGGAGTAAGTCCTTGAATCGAGTCCATGCCTCGTAGAGGGTTTCGCCTTGACATTGTTGGAACATCAAGATATCATTCCTTAGCTTGGTAGTTCTTCCTGGTGGGAAAAACTGAGCAAGGAAACGAGTGGTGAGATCATCCCAAGAGGTGATGGATCCTGCGGGTAGACGCTCTAGCCATTGACTAGCTTGGTCCCGCAGAGAGAATTGAAAGAGACGTAGTCGGGTCGTCTCTCGAGTGGCAACATCAAGGTCTATGGAATCAACGATTTTGAGAAAGTCCTTGAGATGTTGATTAGGATCTTCGGAACGAAGTCCATGGAATGCGCATCCGCTTTGCACCAACCGGATGGTGTCGGATCGCAAGGGAGTGACATTGGCTCCTTGAGTGAGCTCAATGGTGTTTCGATAGCCATGGTGGCTAGGACGAGAGTAGTCTCCTAAGGTACGGGCTCTAGGAGGTGGGTGTTGTTGTGGTGGTGGGTTGTTGGGATCGAGGATATTACCACCTTCCATGATGTCGGATGGTAATGGTTACGAACAAAGAAACGAAGGAAAAAGATAGACTAAAGAAAACCTAGAAAAATAAAATAAAAATCTCACTAGAAAGGAATCTAGTGAGTAGACCTAATAAAATAAAAATTCAACCTAAACAATAACTATTCCCCGGCAGCGGCGCCAAAAACTTGATGCGTGGTTTTGCGACCTTACAACAGGTTTTACCTCTCAAGGGATCTCAAGAGGCTTGCAATCCCCACCAGGCAGTGTACCTGACCGATGTAGTATAGTGTAGTGGCAAGTACCGGGGGATTGATCGTTCTCTAGGGGAATAGTGTCGTTAGGATTGAAAAACTACTCTAATAGGTCTAAGGGTGAGGGAAGATTCTTTTTGTATTTTTTATATTTTTATGAAAGCAAGTAAAATCTCGGGTTTGAAGGAGCGGGCGGAATTAGTTGCTAGTCAACTAACCCAAATAACTACAATTGCAAATAAAATAAAATAACTGAAAATAAAAAGGTTGTGGAACTTATGTGGAGAGAAATGTGTTTACTTAGATTTCCTTACTCCCTAACTATCTTTTACCGGTTGATTAGTGTGTATTAATTGCGTGGATGACGGGTGTATTCCTTAATACCAATCGTGGGGTGGCGTACGTACTTCCCCAACTCTATAAGCTCCTACTTCACTCCTATGTCGAGCCGGCTAAGAAGCTCCTAACATGGGATCACTAGAATTCGCTCATGCATTAAATACAACCATAAAAACCTTAGTACGCATTGGTTCATGTTTCTTAAGACGTTCAAGCAAGTTACCGTATAGGAGGTTAGCCAGTTTTCTTAAGCCTAACATCGATAAACAATCATCCAATACAATTAATAACACACCAACAACCAATAATCAATAGTTAGGTTTCATTAGATCTAAACAAACACAAGATAAATCTAGCCTAGCATGTTAAATAAAAGACAAGAACAAGATATAATCAAACAACACATAGACATATTGAATGATTAATTGATTACTTATCTTCAATTGAACATGGGAGATCCAAGGGTATAAAACCCTTAAAAATGGCAGAAAAATCGTCTTAGGGTTTCTCTTCACAAAGTTGCACACTAATGACTAAAAATTATGAAAGTATATATAGGAAAACAGATCTGACGGCGTCACGTTATAGAGCGTGACGCCGTCACCTCGCCACGGTTAGGGTTTCTTGATGGCTTTCTTGACGCCGTCCCCTTTTAATCCTCCAAAATCCTCTCTGGCCCGTCAAGGGTTGACGGCCTTCTTGACGTCGTCCCCCTTTAATCTTCCAAAATCCTCTCTGGCCTATCAAGGGTTGACGGCGTCACATTGGGGCTTGACGCCGTCACAGGTACTTTTCAGCAGATTTTTGTGACTTTGTCGTTTTCTTCACTTTTATGCTCCAAAAACGTCCAAAATGCTTCCTTTTCCATATTTCTTCTCCAAAGTACCTAAAATGATAAAAGGAACGATTTAGGGCAATATTTGATCAAATAAATACGATTTGGGCTTAAATGACCCCCTAAAAGCAGTACACTTTTCGCTTCATCAATCCAACGATTAACGAATGAGCTATAGCCTTTGTAAAACTGTTCTGCCGAAAGTTGCAAAAATAAACCAAAATTGAATTTTTCTTCCTTCTTCTTTGACAAAAACACCTTGTAATCACTAGATCGAGAGCCCCCCCGCTCTGATACCAATTGTGAACTTTTGTAAGAGTTCTTTGACCGTTTTGGACTCTAGGTTGTTTAGACCTTGATCTAGAGAACATGATAACATAGGCGGAATATTCAAACATAGAATCAATATTATCACAACAAGGTTTTGCCAAACTTTCTCTATATCGTCTCAATATTATTTATCATAATACGGTTACATCAATGGACTGTAACAGGGATTCTAAGATCTTTGAGATGACAAACAACACCAACAGCCCCAATGCTATGTGATCAATTATAGCACGATTACACTCTAACAGGGATCAAAGATCCTTGAGGCTTAAACAAAACTAACAACCAGGCGGTTTCTACCCAAGCCCTAAGCCTGGTTTTCCTACACACACACTTTTGGTGTTCACATAATGACACAGTGACACACACTTTAATCTAAGCTAAGATCTCCCTTTTATAGAACAAAGGAGATCTTTACAATATGGATAAGTCTTGCCAAACTACTTGCTTGTTATGTGTGTCAGTAGCAAAGAAACAACTTGTTCTGTGTTTACAACTTGTTGACTGATCACATATCTAAGATATTATCTATCGTATATATTTGACTTTTATACAAATAATATCTTCTTCGTTCTTATCCATTCAGCAGTAGTATGACTCACTCCAACAGCAGTATCTGATACACTAATAGTAGTATTCTTGCACTAGCAGTAGAAACTCCAACACTAGCAGTAGTATGAATACACTAGCAGTAGTATCGACACTTAGAGAATTTTCCTTTTTGCACTAGCAGTACCTTCTTTGTACTAGCAGTACTAACTTAGCAGTTAGTACTGTTAGTGTATTTTTTTGAGCAGTACTAACCTTGTGAACATTTAATTCTCAACACTAATCTTCAGAACATTTAATTCCCAACAAAAGGGTATATAAAAAACGTAGATATAAACGTATATTAAAACATAAATAAAAACGTATATAAAAAGGTATATAAAAATGTATATAAAAATATAAATAAAAATGTACAAGAAAAACGTAGAAAAAAAAAAATATAAAACGTATATAAAAACGTGGGTGAACTTAACAATAAAATAGACAACAAGTTATAAAAACAACTATGAGTGTTATTTTTTGCAAAGATAAGGACGATTGATGTAACTTTAAAATTTTAGGACGATTGATGCAGTATTTGCCAATCACAGGGACGATTTATGTAATTTACCCTAAGAGGGTAAAATGGTCATCACAAACTTAAGAAGTCCAAATTTGAAAGATAAGTACCCACATTTAGAAGAAAAAAAAGTTCAATACCATAGTTAGAAATTGTCACAAGTTAGATACCTTTACAAATCATTATCCATTTTTTTATATATGACTCCTAGATACATATTCTCTATCACCCATTTTAACTGGTTGAACTAACCAAAATTAACGACTATAATATAGTATGTCCTTGTATCTTGATGTCGAAAGTCCTTTTGGTGCACACAATTTGTTCCAAAAATAACAAATACTGACCGTGTATGTAGTTCTTGGTAAACCGCTTATTACTGACTATATAGAAACAAGCAATTGTTATATAAACGATAGACATCTCCAAAGAGAAACATAATAAGCAAGTTTTTGCAGCTTGTTTTGTGAAATGATTCGGTTTAACGAATCATACTAAAGAATAAAGAAAAAAAATAAAGTACGTTAGTTAACGAAAAAACTCAAAAAAAGAATAATCACAAAATGGAAAAAATTTACTTTGTTGTGATTTTAACCTTAGCTTTTGTTATTGTGGGGGAAGCTGCTCGTACTGACATAAACAATGAATTCGAACTGTAAGTTTCTATGTTTTTTCTTGCGAATTTTGTAGTTTTAAGCAATTTCTGAGCATGCTAAGGAATTTATATAGGGCTCAACTGAATTCAACAAGGCGGGACTTACAAGAATGTCAAGCAAACAACATAATAGACAAGTGTTGGAGGTGTAAACCCAATTGGTGTGAAAACCGACAAGCATTAGCTAACTGTGCACAAGGTTTCGCAAAGGGAACCACAGGTGGCAAAGGTGGAGAAATCTATAAGGTGACCAATCCTTCAGATGATGATGCTGCAAATCCAAAGGAAGGGACACTCCGATGTGGTGTCACCAAAAATAAACCATTGTGGATCATCTTTGAAAAAGATATGGTCATCAATTTGAAACATGAGCTTGTTATACAATGTGACAAAACAATTGATGGTAGAGGTGCGAAAGTTGAGATCACAGGTGCAGGTCTCACCCTCATGAACGTTAAAAATGTGATCATTCATGGGATACATATTCATGACATTGTTGAAAAGGGGGGTGGAATGATTAAGAACTCCGACGGTCCACCAGGATTGAGACAAAAGAGTGACGGTGATGGTATATGCATCACTGGTTCATCCAAGGTATGGATCGATCATTGCACACTTAGCAACGCCTTTGATGGGCTCATTGACGTCACCTTGAAAAGCTCATTCGTTACCATTTCCAATTGCAAATTCACCCATCACCAAAAGGTAATAGGAAAAATGCATTTTATGTCATTTCATATCGCATATATTTACACTAACTAATATTTAGATTAATACATAAAATAGGTCATATTGTTTGGGGCAGACGATTCACACACTCAAGATCAAGATATGCTAGCAACTGTCGCATTCAACCTGTTTACTGATGGATGTGACCAAAGAATGCCTAGGTGTCGACATGGGTTCTTCCAAGTTGTTAACAACAATTATTGTGGATGGGGGACGTACGCCATTGGTGGTAGTGCCAAACCTACGATCCTCAGCTGTGGCAACCTATTTAAGGCTCCTGATGACCCTGCCAAGAAAAACGTATTCCTATTGTTTAAAGACATTTACCTTTAGATATGTAAAGATTATTGAAATAGTAATAAACTTGCATTTTTATATGGTTTTGAAGGTGTTGGTGAGGGCTGATGCACCAGAAGCAGAGTCGATGAAGTGGAATTGGAGAACTCATAAAGACAAACTTGAAAATGGAGCTATTTTCATACCATCTGGGTGTGATCCGGAGTTAACCCCTGTTCAAAAGGCCGGCTTGATTGAAGCTGAACCAGGAGCGAATGTTCCAAAACTAACCAATTGTGCTGGCGCACTCTCATGCAAACCCGGACAACCTTGTTAATCGATCAGCATCCCCTTTCATTGCTTTTGTTAATACTTATATTTTATCCAATCATTTTTTTTCTTCAAAGTTTCGTAGGTATTAAGGTAATGGAATGAGCCATTGCAATGTATTAGCATGTTTGATTGGGTTGTGACATTCGAACATGTAGTTTGGTACAATATATAACATGTGAATTTAAACAATTGATCTTCATGAATTTAAACACATGTATCTTTATAAATTTGCATGTGTATGTTCTGTGTTAACATGTACATTTACATTTTATTGCGTAAATAATTAAACTAGTGATAATACCCCGTGTACGCACATGGTGTATATTACAACTATATACCGAGTATAATTTATCTGCTAAATGTCCATTGTGAAAGAACTTTGTATGTCCCTCTAGGTAGGATATCTCAGTTATGTTTATGGAGGTTCATACTTCTGACAATTATGTAAGTTTACATAGGGTTTAAAAATACTTTATTTGGTACACAATCACTCGAGTAATAAAAATTAATTTTAAAGTAAATTGCACCATTCGTTCATGTTGTTTGGCGGAAATCACATACACAGTCCCTCAATCTTTTTTTGCATGATGAATCCTTATAATGAAATTTTGTAACACGGTTCCTTATTATAACGGCAGTTAAATGATTTCGTTAGATCACTCATGTGTTTTGCACATGAGGGTATTTTAGTTATTTTGTCTTTTTCTTCTTCAACATATGAATTTCTTATTTTATTTTTATTTATTTATTTTATAACATCAAAATATAAACTTCAGATATAAAAATTACAAACCAAGTTTTCATTTTTCAATCAAACAAGTTAAATATCAACAAACTTCTTTTAAGTTTTCATAATCAACTTTCTTCTTTTCTATTATAAATCATCAACTGTTTGTTTTACCCATAATTAATAACATTCAAAATATTATGAAAAATCAAATGAAATCAAAACATAAATGATTATTCTTTTGAATCAAAAAATAGTTCAACACTTTCTTTTATATGAATACAAATCGAAAACCCACCTGTAACAAAATCAAAAGCCAAAACCGTTTTTGTAACCATTTATTTTTCAAAGGAATTACAAGTGTTGAGGCCTAATCAGTTGTGCTAAAACTATTTACAAGTGGTCGGTGATGTGTGGTCAAGAAAATACCGAATTTGGATTTCGATTTTGATGGGTGGAGGTTAGGGACTCAACCAGACCAAATATGATATGGTGCACAAAAAATTTTGAACCGTAATATTAGAAAATCATTTTGGTAGACCGGATGCATTTAAGATACATTTAGGAAAAATCGATTTTTTTTTTTTTTTTTTTTTCAAAATTAACACCACATCAAAAAAATCCATGGGGTTCCCGGCCACCAGCAGGAACCCCCTGGTTCTGTCCCTGATGGTGGTGGAATGACGGTGGTGACAACAGCATGTGTATGTGAGATGTCTGGCGGTATTCCGGCGAGGTAGCTATACATGGTGAGGATGTAGGTGGTTGGCCGGTGGAGAAAGCAATTTTTGAAGAGGGGGAAAAAGAATTGGAGAAAGAAAAAAGATTTATGGAGAATATGTATAACTATTGTTGTGTGTAACCTTCAAGAAATATAAAAAGATTAGGTAAAATGACAATTATACCCTCACATGGAAGACACATGTGGAGAGTTAATGGGGAAAGCTAACGATCGTTGGAGATAGGGATTGATGGTGTTACTAAACTTCATTATAAGGACTCATGATGTAAAAAAAAAAGTCGAAGGATTGTGGATGTGTTTTCGGCCAAACCTTGGGGACAAATGGTGTAATTCACTCTTAATTTTATCTAATAACTGATTAATTGTTGGCAACTAATATTCCACTTACAGGTTTGGTATAAGAATCAAACCTTTATGATTAACCAAGTATTTATTGAGCGTTGTAAGTTAAAGGGTTGGATTATTGTATCATTGTTTGTGTCTACAGCTACATCTTCGGTTCAAACAACAGTTACTTTCGCTAAACATACCCAGGTGATGACCACAACAGCTATACTATACCATTGCCTGATCACGACATATTAACGATGGCATCAGAGACAAAGTTAACTCTTACTCATTAGAAATATACGTAATCATCTCTTGAAACAAAGAGCATGTAATGTTTTTCTTATAAACAAATTCGATTTGTTACATATACGTTATGCTCTTTAAATCATTCTTATTTTATTAGATGACTATTTATAAAATTATAGTGAAATACAAATATTTTATGATGCTAATTGCACGAAAATATATCTAATTTACCACTATTTATAGTAATGTGTAGCCAATTAGTTTTTTCCTTTTAAAATCTCATACTTTTAAATTCGTGCCATCTCATGTAGTGTGTGACCGGCACATGCTAATACCTACGTGGAACAAATTACCATACACCTCATTATCTATGTGTCTTTATAGATTTGTTTATTTTTCGAAGAGTAAATTATACATTTGGTCTCTGGAGATGTACCAAAATTGCACCTTTGAGACCTCTTTTAAAAAAATTACACTGTTAGTCCCAATATTTACAAAAGTGCATAATCTAGTCCAAATATGTAACAACCATTACTTTATCTCGTTAAGTGTGTCACTCATGAGCAATGCGCATGTGGGCAAATTAGTTCTTTTATCACTCTTATACAATTACAGTCATCTTCTTTCTCACTTTTATCTCCCCTTTATCACCACCACAAGCTTCCTCCACCAACCAGTCACCACACCATCTGTCATCACCACAACATATTTATATAACCAAAAACAACTAAAATAAAAACACTCAAATCATTTCACACTCATGAAACCAACATTATAAAATCTAGAATGTATTGCTAAAAAAAATATATCTATAGAAAATCACAACACCAAAGCAGCTTGTGTATCCATGGTGTCAACTACAATCGAATTACTCATTTCAATTTATACAATTCAGCCAACTTCGATATGAACTCAATTCAATTAATTTGACCTACTATATGGCTGGTGACCATTTATGACAACACCAAAACAAAACATAAACTACTAAAAAACTGTTGGAAAGTAGCACTTTATATGTTTTATCCTCATGGTTATAAGTGCAGGGACTATTCCTGTACTTATTTCTTACAGTTTGGTGTTTTGTCTTTGTTTAGCAGGTTTATGATACATCAAGGGCTGAAGTGGAAATGTTGACTATATAAGCTATCATCCCCAGCTCTCTGCCTGATAACTCATAATCTTATCTCTTTCTAGGGGTTTCTCTCTCACACTAAAACTTTCTTTCTCAATTCTGTTGCAATCTGTTTGGTTATTGATCATCTGGTATTAGTCTGGTGTTCTTAGTGTAGGTCTGAGTGATTGTAGTGAGGCTGTTTGTAATTGATTCTTATAGTGAGATAAGTTGGATCCTTCTGAAGGGGACAACTTCTTTTCTTTTCTATTTGTTTGGTGAGCACACGCTTTGTAGGATCATCTTCTTGATTCTTTAGTAATAAAAATATTCACCAAAGGGTGGTTGGCTGGGTGACTTGATTGTGTTGTGGCTGTGATTTTGAGTTAGATCTATAGTTTTGACATGGTATTAGAGCCACGGCTTTGATCTCCGGTGGTTCTTGATATTTTAAGGTTTCTAGGGTTTCGCCTAAGATTTGGGGGTTTCTTGGTTTGAGTGCAATTGGGTTCAGTCAGGGATGTTATCTCAACGGCCGTAGTGTGAATCTGTGTTTTTGGTGAAGATCTTGGTGTTTCTTGATTGATCAGTTAGGGTTTCTTGTAACCCTAATTTGTGGTTTTGGGGATCTTGATTCTTGGTGATCTGTGGAGCTTCCTGTGTGGTTTCTTGGTTACTAACAGTCTTGACTAAGTGAATCAAGACTGTTGGTGATTAGTTCTGGTTGTTCCCCTATGATTCTTGCATTGTAAGTTGATTTCTTCCTTTAAACCTCTGGGTATCTTAGTGGCTACACTGTAAACTCAGGGGGTAACATCTTGACCTAATTCCTTAAGAAGCAAGGATACGTGCTCTTCCCCCTGATAGGTGTGAAACTGGGTATCACAGTTGGTTTGGGTATGAGTTTTCAGTTTTTTTTAGCTTTCTTGTTATTAGTTTAAGTCTTGTTTTGAGACTAGGTCGCTGGTGGTTAGGTTTTTGGGTCTTGGAAGTTTGGTGGTTATCTATTGAAGTCTATCTGGTTTTTATTGTTATCTGTCTTTTGTTTTCTGCTTGTCTGTTTGTTCTTGATTTGTTATTATGGCTGAAGTTTTAATTAGTAGTCTTGATGCTGGTAATCCATTGTATTTGCATGCTAATGATAACTTTAATGTGTTTATTGTTAGTTTTAAATTGAATGGTTCTGAAAACTATAAGATGTGGTCCACTTCTATGAAAATTGCTCTTAAAAGTAAAATTAAAATGGGGTTTATTGATGGTACTTGTGTTAAACCTGTTACAAGTGTTGTTCTGGCCCAGCAAAAGATGCAATGTTATTGTGTTAGGATGGATTCTTGGGTCTTTATCTCAAGAATTATACCTAGGCCAAGTCTATTCTGAAATAGCTTCTGAGGTTTGGAATGAATTAGAAGCGACTTATGATAACATGGATGGTTAAGTCATTTTCAATCTGGTTCATAAGATAAATGAGTTAAAACAGGGTGATTTGTCTGTTCCTGAGTACTATCATAAACTCAACTCCCTTTGGAGAGAGTTTGATATATTGACTTTACTGCCTACTTGCATTTGTGCTGCCTATGAGGGTATTCTTAAGCATAATGAGTTAGTTAGGCTCATGCAGTTTCTTATGGGTTTGAATGATGTGTACCAAAATGTTAGGAGTAACATTCTTGCCAGGGATCCTTTACCTGATGTAAAGGATGCTTTTGCTATTGTTTCCAGAGAGGAATCTCACAGAGGTTTCACTCCTGGTGGTGTGTCTGCTAAAAGTGTGCCTGCTGCTTTTATGTTAAAACCAATGCTAGTAATAGCAACAGTTCAAACTCTTTTTTCTAATAATAACAGAAGGGGTAACAAATTCTAATAACAATAACAGAGGTCCTAACCCAAACTTGATTTGTAAACACTGTGGTTTAACTGGTCACACTATTGAGAGGTGTTTTAAGTTAAATGGTTATCCTCCTGGTTTTAGAAGAAACCCAAATTTGGCTAAACTAAGGTGGTGCAAAAAGGTTTAATGCTAATTCTGATTTGTCTCAAAATATTCCCTCTACTTCTTCTAGTTCTTTGTCTGGTTCTTTCACTAATGAATAGATGATGAAACTCTTAAGTGTGATAAATGAGAACCTGCTGTTGGTACTTCAATTAACATGGCATGTATTAAACATAGTTTTCTAAATCATAATGTGTTTTTCAATCTGAATATTGAGAAGTTTTTTGGTGCTAAAACTGGTGTTTCTGGGTATAATGTCTCATTGGGATGGATTATAGATTGTGGGGCAAATCAACATATGACCGATTCAACTAAAAATATGTTCAATGTGATTGATGTTTCTTGTCTTTTGTTAACTGTGGGTCACCCTAATGGTACTATGGCTAAACTTACTGCTGTTGGTAGTTTTGAGTATAATGTTAGTTTGCTGTCTGTTAACAAATGATTAAAGAAAGTAAGTGCTTTGTTGGTTTTGATGAACACAAGTGTTATATTCAGGATTTGAAACTGGGAAAAATTGTAGGGACCGGTAGTCAGTCTACTGGTCTGTATCTATTTGATGGTGATACTCATTGTGAGTTCAGTTCTGGTGTGTGTAATTCCAGTTTTGTTTGTTATGTGTCTAGAGATATGTGGCATTGTAGACTTGGTCATCCTGCTGATCAGGTCTTGTCTTTGGTGGAAAAACTGTTGTTTTAAAAAATAGTGATCACTCATCTCCTTGTGACATCTGTCATAGGGCTAAATAGACTAGGGAGCCTTTCCCTTTGAGTGATCACAAGTCTGCCAGTGTTGGTGATCTTATTCATTGTAATTTTCGGGGGCCTTATAAAGTTATTAGTAGGGATGGGTACAAATACTTCTTAACTATTGTTGATGATTTTAGCAGGGCCATTTGGGTCTACTTGCTTAAGTCTAAACTTGAAGTTTATGAATATATTGAAAATCTTATAAAACTCATCTTTACTCGGTTTGATAAAATTGTAAGGTCTGATAATGGAACAGAGTTTGTTAATAATAAAATGGCTATCTTGCTTAATAATCTTGGTATTATTCATCAGACTTCTTGTTCTTATACCCCTCAACAAAATGGAATTACTGAGAAGAAACATAGACACCTTTTGAATGTTTCTAGGAGTCTTATGTTTCAGGGGTGGGGGGGGGGGGGGGGAATTCCCCTGTCTATGTGGCCTGAGTGTGTTTTAACTAATGTTTATCTTATTAACAGGCTTCCCTCCTCTGTCTTGTCTGGTGCTTCCCCTTATAGAGTAGTTTATGGTAAGGACCCTAGTCTCTCTCATGTGAGAGCTTTTGGTTGTCTGTGTTATGCAAATGTTTCAAATAATAATGACAACTTCAGTTCCAGGTTTGAAAAATATGTTCTAGTTGGTTTTTCAAGTGTTAAAAAAGCTTATAAACTATACAGTCTTGATAGGAAAATTATCTTGTTTTTAAGGGATGTTAGGTTTTATGAAACTATCTTTCCATTTAAAATGAAGTCAGTTGATAAGTCTAAAATTGATGAAAATGAGTCTGGTGGAACTGATACTTAATGTCTAAATTTTTTTGAAACCAAGAGTTCTCAAAGACCCAATGATGAAGAGGGGGACTCTCCTAGTGAGGAAGGTAATAGGAGGGCTGCCTCTGATGACTGTGTTAACACAGTTGAGGATGAGCTAGTTACAGTTGAGGATGCGGTAGTTACCAATGCAACCCTGTTGGAACACAAAAATACAGATAGTTAACTAGATTAGATATCCCACCCCCGAGACACTTGTATAGTCTCGGGGGGAACAAGAATGTTGTGGTATCACAACTTATCCTAGTAAGGGTTGAGAGGTATCTCAACATTTCCTTGTACTAGTATTAATACCCTCACAAGTTTCGCTTATGAGGTGTGTGTTGTTTAATAATACTTTATCTTTCTACACCACTCTCGCTTCCTTCTCTCTAGTCTCTCTCTCTCACCACAACCACCACCACCATGGGTGTCTTTGCCTATTCCGGCCGACCACACCACAATATCATCTTCATAAAATAGATATTAATGGACCAAAAATTGGCATTAGAGATCAGGGTGTTTTGGGTTGATTCGTTATTGTGGTTTTTTGTGTCTGTTCGTATTGTTTTATGAGTCCATATGTCTAAAAACTATCCTTTATTTTCTGGTAACAAAAACAGTCCAAATCTGTCTTTTTGGTATCAAAATATGTGGTTTGATCCTAAGCTTATTGTGTCAAGTTATTATACTGATTTTAACCAAGATTTGCTATGGTAATATCTCGTTTTTATGCTTGGATTCAAGTTTTATGGTCAGATTTCAAGTTTTTAAGAGTGTCAGATCCGAAAAAACTGGTAGTGTTTTATGCTCGCATAACTTTGTTTGCACAAAATTCTCGTAAAATACTTGAGTTAGCAGTTGTGATAGCTGGTGATAGCTATGGTTTTGTTGCGACAACAGTCTTGAAATAGCAGACTTGCAATATCAATGTTGCGACAGCAGTTGCGATAGCTGTTACGACATCAGTTGCGATAGCAGTTGCGACAACAAGTCACAAGAGTGAGTTTGCGAACCTTATGTTACCCACTCTTTTGTGAAAGAAAACTCTATCAAAATTGCAACAACAAGTTGCGACAAAAGAAGTTGCGTTAGATGAAGTTACGATAGAAGAAGTTGCGACAGAAGAGTTGCGAAACTTAAGTTACCCACTATTGTACGAAAAGAAACTCTACCAAAATTGCGACTTGGGTTGCGAGACTAAGAGTCGCAAACTTAATACTATTTCTCTTATACAAATCGACTCTCGTATTTATTACAAGATCCAGATTTGTTGTGAGACTACCACAAAACCCCAAGATACCATAAGATACCCGAAGCACGTGGTCTGACCGTTGACCATTATCAGTCTAACTAATCAGTCAATTGAACCTTTGACTAACAGCCTACAACCATATTTCAAATAATAAGACCAACACAAATGTCCTATATCCTTCTCACAACTTAAAACAACTACAACCCATCACCTATCAACTACTAATGAACAAAACCCGTCAAGAATATCAAACTACAATTCCCATGACCCACTTCATACCCCATCATCATGACAATAAAATACAACCTGAACAATCACATATCCCATCTCCAAATATCAAACACTCAAAAAAAGAAGAAGATCTCATTCATGTATTTCGTTTGCATATCTTATGAGATTACAAGACCCTTATAGATCTGAGCAAATCGAAAACCATCTCATCATAGATCTGCAAGATGCACCACTTCTTTTAATATACAAAACTTGTAAAGAAAGATCTATAACAATTATGCTATACACCTTCTTTTGTTTGTTCAACTATACAATTCTTTTGTTTGTTTAAAGGATCTTGAAGCCAAATGCCAAAACCATATATGGTAGTGTGTTCGTGTTTGTGTGTAGTTGCTGAGTTTGATTCGCGGTGTAATACGGTAGTCGTATGTTGATGGAGTGATAAGGAAGGCGCTTCGTTTATTTGTGTAACACCCCCAACCCGACAAGGGTCAAAATGCCACATTATGGTGTCCACAGAACAAACGCAAGCGGAAGACTTTATTAATAATAAGGTTACATAAGTTCAAAATGAAACTAAGGGAAATATAATTCTAAATCATAATGAGTTCCCAAAACTAAAATACAAATCCAAACTAAATCTAACTCAAGATAAATTCAAAGTCTAATCCATAAAAAAAAGGCATCTATCATCAGGGTAGTCCTGTAATGATCGAACTACCTTTCCTTTATCACACAAACACACGACACAATATGATGACACTCACAAGATCAAAGTATAAACAAGAAGAGTAGTATGTGGATCGTATGGTAAAACTTCTAGCCGAATGATTATCACTTGTGGAAGAAATAATACAAAGACTTTATGGGAACACACACACACACTCTCTTGATACAATAATGAGGCACTCTAGTGAGACATACTTAGACACTAAGATATAAGAGAGTGTGTGTGGTTAATATATCGACACAGCCATCACCAAATGGATTGGTGGGCTTTTCTTTGGGCTTGGTGTGGGCTATACTTGCATTACACTTATACAAAGTCAATACTAACATAACTTATACATATAGCCCACAATACTAGACTAAATATTACACTTGACACTTAAGTTCCATTTAGAAAATGACCATCACTTCACAATTAATAAATTAATTGCTAACAATCTCCCCCTAAGGGATGGTCATTTCAATGATGCTCCCGTGATTGGTCTTTTGCCTTCAGTGTCTTGAACTTTGTATGTCAATGTATAATAGTCTTCATTCAATGTTCCTTCATGCACTGTGATCTTCAAAGAATCGTCTTTTGGTCATTCTTGCCTTGATCTACTTCTTCTGTCCAGATGTGTCATCGTTGTAGATGATGATGGTCAATGGACTTTCGTCAGTACCTGCATAAAACGGTTAGCAATAAATCGTCCAGCGCTTATAGGTTCAGATTTCGAGATCATTATCAGCATAGTGTGAAAACTTTCCCTAATCTTTACCAAGGTCGTTGAGAGCCTCTGAAGTATACCGAAGTATCACTTCAAGACTGTATACCGTTTGAAGCATGTAACCATCATGACATAAGGCAAGATCCTTAGATTTCATTAAGACTCATACAACTTGTATCCTTTTTGATGAACACAAGTGTATTTCATAGGAAGTGTTCCTAAGAGATCTTTGATGAATCTCATGTCTCTAGATTCTATAATGTGCGTTTTGGTTTTAGTCATCGGAGGCATGGAGGAGAGTGCCACCTTTTCAATATCAACACATCTCGGAGTGAGAGGTCGATAGATTATGCAGTGTTCTCCGTGAGAAATGAAACAAATATCTTTTAAGAGATATCTGAGTGGATAGGAGGGGTGGTGCAGCGCGTCACTGGGTCCATGACGTCTTGTCTTCAATATCAGTATCACCTTAGTGAATACCGATAGCAGATGTATTGACCCTGTTTCTGTCCTAAGTTTTTATGGAGGGCTATTTCTTTTCACCCTTTCATTAAACTTTTCTTTTTAATTCTTCAACCCCTTCTTTCTCCTTTCTCATTTACTCCTTTTTTTCAATCTTACCTAAGGACTTCTAATTCTAATCTATTGGAATTGTCCTTGGGTAGATCCCTCCGGTTCTGGCGGATAATTGGACATAACCTAACCATAATCACCTTATTTCTCCATGATTATCCTAGATTATCGATTACTTTCCATAAAACCTTGTGAAAATCTCTCAACGTGTTTATGAGAAAACACATTTATTTAACACATTGAGAGTTTTGCATTTTTGAAATACTCCCCCTTCACATGTGCTCATGCATTTTTGAAATAAACTGCACATGTTGGGTAGAGTTCGCACATTTTGAAATGATCGACTTTCAATGAACATGACCTTCGCGAGACACGCTTACATCACTAGTTAGACTAGCTTGAAATTATTACCCGTCCCGGTCATATTCAAAGATCATCTCTCGAATTGGTACATTCTACTCAGACAAGTCCTTTGCGAGACACGTTTACATCACTGGAAAACCAGTTTGAAATTATTACCCGTCCAGGACATGTCTTTTCAATAACTGACATTTAGTTTCGTCAATTTGAGGGTTAACACTGAGTCTTGAGATTCAAACCACGGTGTTAGATTACATTTTAATCACGTCCTCTCCCCCTTATACCTAATTACCATTCAATCTCCCCCTCAAAAATAGCATGAAGTGGTATTTTTGAAATAGGTTGATTAAAATGAATCGTTTTGGAGAGACAGACTGATTTTAGCATGAAATCGGAACATTTTTCTTTTTGAATACTCCCCCTTAAAGAAAGCATATGATTAAACACTCGAGTTTAAAAGCATTTAAGGGTCTTAGAGGGAGTGATTGTGAGCAAAAAATTTAAATGAACTCTCGCTCAAGCATATGTACATGCCCGTATCATTATTGAATGACATTTCTAGATACGTACAGAATATTGATTAGACGAGAGACATGTCGTGAGAAGAATATTTTTGGTTTTTTTTATTTTCGATTGTTTTTGAATTTTTGAATTTTTGAATTTTTTTTTTGAAATTTTCTATTTTGAAATTTTCTTTTTGTTGGTTTTTCAAATTTTGTATTTAGTTTTTTTTTTTTTTTTTGAAAAATATTCACATGCGAAGCTTGTTGATTAAAATCAAGAAGATTAGAGAAGACTTTCTAACTCTTCGGGAGTTAGGCTTCGCATTCCAATTCGACGAACTAAGTTTTCAAACCGCTCTTTTGGGAGGGCTTTTGTAAATAGATCGGCGAGCTGGTATTCAGTCTTCACGAAAAATAGTTCAACAGTACCCTCTTCTACGTGTTCCTTTATGAAGTGATAGCGGACTCTAATATGCTTGGTCTTCGAGTGTTGCACTGGATTGCACGAGATGGCTATGGCACTTTTCGAGTCGCAATACATAGGTATGCGGTCGAAAGAGAAGCCATAATCTGTGAGTTGTGTTCTCATCCATAGAACTTGGGCACAACACGCAGATAGAGATACATACTCGGCTTCTGCGGTTGATAGTGCAGTGCAGTCTTGTTTCCTTGATGACATGCCTACTAGCTTTTCTCCCAAAAATTGTGATCCGCCTGATGTACTCTTTGCTGTAACTTGGCAACCGGCGTGATCTGCATCTGAAAATGCTATCAGTGTAAACTCCGAATCCTTCGGATACTAATGTCCCATGTTGATGGTTCTTCGTAGGTACCGAAAGATCCGTTTAACCTCTTGGAGGTGAAGTTCGGTAGGCCTTGCCTGAAACCGTGCAAGTAAACAAACAGCAAAATGTATATCAGGTCGACTAGCAGTTAGGTACATGAGAGACCCAATCATGCTCCGATATTTCTTCGGATCCATGGGTTTCCCATATAAATCAGCGCCTATTTTTGGTGAAGTGACCATTGGTGTACCAACAGAGTCACAATTTTCCATTCCATGTTTTTTCAAAATTTCAATTGTGTATTTAGCCTGATTAAGAAAAATACCACGTGGGGATTGATGAATTTGTAAACCTAAAAAGAATTTTAATTCACCCATCATGGACATTTCGAATTTGCTTTTCATGAGATTTTCAAAATGTTTTGAATGTTGCGGATTAGTGGACCCAAATATTATGTCGTCCACGTAAATCTGAACAATCAAAATATCGTTTTTGTATTTTCTTGTAAACAAGGTCGGATCAATTGTTCCTTTGGTGAAATTATTTGACAACAAGAAAGATGATAACTCGTCATACCACGCCCGTGGGGCTTGTTTCAAACCATAGATTTCTTTCTTTAGCTTGTAGACGTATTCCGGATGATCTTTGTCAACAAATCCGTCTGGCTGACTCACATACACTTCTTCTTTCAGAGTTCCATTCAGGAAAGCTGTCTTGATGTCCATCTGATAAACTGTGATGTTCTTGTGAGCGACATATGTGAAAAAAATCCTGACTACTTTAAGCCTTGCAACTGGCGCGAATGACTCTTCAAAATCTATCCCCTCTTCCTGTCTGTATCCCTTTGCCACCAGACGAGCTTTGTTGCGAATTACAGTCATCTCTTCATCCTTTTTGTTTTTCCATAATCACTTAAGATCAATGACTAGTTTGTCAATTGGTCTTGGAACTAAATCCCAGGTGTCATGTATTTGAAATTGAAGAAGTTCTTCCTGCATCGCTTCAATCCAGGCATTATCTGCCGTTGCTTCCCGAATGTTCTTAGGTTCTATGAGACTGACTGAGCAGACATAAATGCACATGTCACAATCGGTGTTTAGTTGTTTTCTCATCTGAATTGGCCTTGAGGGTTCACCAATAACCTGTTCTATCGGATGGTCTTTTGTCCACTGTAATGTTGAAGGGTACCTTGGACTGGACGAATGCGTGTTAGATGGTTCATGTAATCTGGAAGATGATTCAGCAGATTCCATTCCAAACGGGTTTTCGAATGGTTCTTCGTCTAACACCGCATTATTTGGTTCTTGCTCATCAATTCTTGGTAGAACAATTTCAATTACTAGAGTTAGTGGAGTAGATGTTGATGATGTGGAGGGAGTTGGTGCGCCAGCTTCAAATGTTGTGGATGCATCTTGATTTGGTGGTGGTGGTGGTGGTTGTTGATTTTGAGCGGGTGCAGCAGAACGTTGGTTAGATGCATTTGTCGAAGCGCCACCATAGTATTCATCATACATAAACTCGAAGAAATTATCCAGTTCCTGATTTGTGGGTTGTTCGTTATGAATTGATTGAGCTCCTTGAGGTGCGAGTCCTGAATTGATATGTCCACAAGTCTTCGGGTTAAGCGCGGGTTCTAGAGCGAGTCTCTCAGAAGCCATTTGTGAAATTTCATCAAACTTCACATTCATCGTCTCCATAACCTTTTTCGTTCTCCTGTTATACACCCTGAATGCCCTCGAGTTTTCCGAATAACCAATGAAGATTCCAATATCGCCCTTAGCTTTCAACTTCCCCAGATCTTCTCTGTCATTTGTTGGATAACACAAAGCACCAAATACATGTAGGTAAGAGATATCGGGTTTTCTGTTGTTGACTAGTTCATATGGGGTTTTATTGAATCTTGGATGGATTAGGGATCGGTTTTGAGTAAAACAAGCAGTGGAGACAGCATCAGCCCATAGGAATAACGGTGCACTGGAATAAATCAGCATTGTGCGAGCAGCTTCCACAAGAGTTCGATTTCTTCTTTCAACTACCCCATTCTGCTGTGGAGTTCTAACAGCTGATGTCTGGTGAGTAAGACCAGATTCTTCAAAATATGTTCTTAACTCCTGATTTGTGAATTCCGTGCCATTATCAGTTCGTACTATCCTTACTGGAGCTTGAAGTAGAACTTGAATCCGCTTCAGAAAGGTGATGATGATGCCTGGTGTTTCGTCTTTCGACCTCAGAAACTTTACCCATGTATATCTTGAATAGTCATCGACGATTACAAGAATATACTTCTTCCCATTTATGCTTTGAACTCTCATTGGGCCACATAAGTCTATATGCAACAAATGTAACCTATCAACCGAACTGGGTACGGGTTTAGGTTTGTATGTTGCCCTTTTGCTTTTGCCTTGCTCACAGGATGGACATAAGTGTTCTTTGGTGTATTTGAATTTTGGTAGACCGGTGACGATGTTGTCTTTGGCAAGCTTGTTGATCGTGTCAAAGTTAAGATGGGACAAACGTCTATGCCACAACCAGGATTTTGTTTCGCCTGCCCTGGTCATGAGACAAATTGGTGATGAAGAGGCCATTTGGTTTATGTCAATAGCATAGAGATTGGTGCCACGATTCCCAATTAAGAGATCATTTCCAACCAAATTCCTAACATAGCAAGTGTTTCTCCTAAATGCAACCTCTAAATCAGCATCACAAAACTGCCCGACTGAGAACAGATTGTGTCCCAACCCTTCGACATAGTAAACCCGAGTGATCAAGTAATTTCCAAACCGAAGATCACCATAACCCAGAATAGCTGCAACATGATCATTCCCAAACCGTACAGTCCCCATGAACTGCCATACAAAGTTGATCTGCAGCTTCAGATTCCCGGTCATGTGCTTGGAGCAACCCGAGTCGACGATCCAAAGACAGATTTCAATGACTTGCGAAGAACAGATGATTTTGTATATGGAAACCGTTTAACATTTGGTTCCAGGGGGTTAGATGTAACAGGTGAATCACACTTAGAGATGGTTTCCGGTGTAGCATTGGGAACTATTTCTAATGTGCCATTCTTAAGTGTAAACATTCTACCCGTTGGTCTCCATGCACAAAACTTAAGGTGATCCTTAGGCAATAGGCTACTAGTGGTTTTCCTAGCTTTTGCAATAAGTCTTTGAATATATCTAGACTTAGACTTAGTTACTAAAGGAACCTTTTTCTGTTCAGGCATATCATTCACAGTATCAGAAACAATATCATCACAAGCAGTTTTAGACAAAGATTTCTTTTGCATTAAACAAGCAAAGTCATTACATGCATTCAAAACATTGGTCTTAACATTACATCCAGATGACATTTGTTTCTTATTTGAAAGCTTTAAATTCCTAGGGCGTTCTTCTACTTCCTTGTTTGCATTCTCAGAAACAGGCGAGACTCTAGTGTTCTTGTTATTGCTCCTAGACTTTCGTCTGCTCCTAGAGGTGCTTTCTAATCCTGTAGAAGGTAAGGCACACTCATTAGAATTTGTGTTGTTGTCCTAAGATGTTGTTGTAACATTCCTAGACTCGTTTGGATTATGCTTTTTACTTTTATCTATCGCCCTATATGTTTTAGATGTAGAGGCAGATGCAGTAGTGGGACTAATCCTATAAAGGCCAGGCGCTACAGCTTTCTCATATCCTTTCTCATTAGGCAAGGGGGTTGATGGTGCTATACCCGTAGTTTCCTCACCCTTCCCTTTTTGACTTTCAAGCTGAGATTTCAAAAGATCAATTTGTTTTTGCATGTTGTGGTAGGAACGCTCATACGACAATTTGTCATACTTGCATTCTTCCTTTTTCTGATCAAGTTGTTTAAAATATGTGACATTTTGTTTTTCAATCTTGGCAAGTGCCTTTTCATATTTTATAATAATTTCAGAAGTCTCAGCCCGAAGTCTTTCATCATCCTCAACAGAATATGTTTGATAAATAATAGACATAATTTCAGTCGATAGAGCTATTTCAGAGAGTATGTCATTATGTTGTTCCAAAACCTTTATGTGTTCCAAGTATTCATTAGCCTCCTTCACTAAGGATTTGTGGTCCTTAACGAATTCTGTTGATTCTTTCAAAAGATTATGTTCCACATTTTGAACAACCGCATAGATTGCAGCAATATGTGGATTAATGTCCTTTTCGAAAATCTTTTTCAGTTCAGTATTAATACTTGAAAACCAGTCTAGCTGTTGACTGTTTGTTTTTGATGCCACAATACGTTGAAGTGTTTCAATTCTCTGTTTAAGATCAACCAAATATAGTCTAGCTGCACTTGTGTCACAAGTGTTTTTAGATGCCATTTGTTCGATGTTAGACAGATGTTTTGAGACAACTATTCATTTTGCGATAGCCACTGATCTTTTGAAAAACATTGGTGACTCTTTTTGAACCAGATGAACGCCAGAATCTGTATTAAGCTTATTATAATCAATTGGTTGAATTTCTGGGTGCATTTGTTTCATTTTAATTCTACTCTGCTGAGCAAGCTCGATCGTTTCATCAGAATCATGAACCTCGGGAGGATCATGTGAAGCATTTAGCACACTACCATTATATAGCACATTCTGTTCTTTCTGAGCTTTCTTGAGATAATAAGGGTTGTCACAACTGATAGCCATTTTCTTTATCGTATGTAAAATCGGGTTTGGATCATTAATTAACAAATTAATTGTTTGTGTAGAATGACCTGTTTTTACAAGCAAATCTTTCAACTTTGCAATGGTTTCCTTTTTGTCAGTGATCTCTTTAAGAAGATCCTTTTCTCGTTTTGAAAACCTTTCATTCAACTCTTTCTTTTCTTTTTCAAGATTAGAACAAGTTGATTTTTGTTTTGAAAGCTGGTTGGTTAATTCAGAAATTTCCTTATTTAGAGATTTGATTTGCACATTCAAATTAACATCTAAGGTGTCAAATTTGATTTGCAAATGTTTTTCTCTCAACTCAGAATTTCTTAAACTAACCTCAAGTTCTGACTGTCGTTTGTTATTAAAATCAAAAGCTCTTTCATTGACCTTATAACTCTCAAGCTCAGTGGTCAATTTTTCATTCGCGGCCTTAACATCGCGATTGATCTTTTTGACATTTTCTATTTCAATACTACAATTTTGTAATAATGATTCAAATAAAGCACGTGTTTCCTCGTCATTCTTAGTATGCTGTGACTCGAAGCCTCCATTAGGATCCATATCTGGAGTTACCAAATTAATATTGCTACAACTTGGTTCATCCATGTATGTATCGTAAATGAGATTAGGAGTCGCAGGATGCTGTTCATTTTGAGGTGACATATCAAACATTTCATTATTGTGACATGTAGCATATGGTTGTACCTCAGAAACCGCATTGGTGTCAAAAGCAGGAGGTGCTTCAGAATCCGTGTCATACTTAGCCTCCTGGAGATTTGCCATAAAAATGCAGTTTGCATCAATGTCCTCGAGATCTTCTGCATCATCCATAAGAGCCATGAAATCATTCTCTTCAGAACTCAACTGTAACCCAGCCTTATCCTTGTTTGCCAACATCAATGCTTTCTGCAAGTAAGCTGGATCCCCTTTTTTCGGCTTGTCTAGACAGTTCCTAGCCATATGACCGACACCTTGACAGTTGAAACACTTGAGCAAATTACCCTGATTCATATTCCCAGCTCCCTGAGCAGCAACATTCCCAAACTGATTCCCAGCATTGTGACCCCTGTGATTACCAACAGTTGTATCCATCTGATTCCCTGCATACTAACCTATGTAATTACCAACATACTGCCCTGCATTCTGATTACCCATCTGATATCGAGGAGCATATCCCTGCTTATTTCCATATCCCCCAACCATCTGTCCTTGCTGTCCCATGTTGAAACTCGGCTGTGCAATTTGCTTATTGCGAGTGTTCAATGAGATTCGTTGATTGTTGTTGGAAGGTGTGGAGTAATGTCCTTGGAATGCTTTTGTTAGGTAAGCAAAAGCTTGAGTCAAAGCAGCAGTTGACTCATCCTGATCATTAAAATCTTGATCTGGGTGTTACGGGTATTGTTGTTGTGGGATTACTTGTTGTTGTTGTGGGTAGACCGGTGTTTGTGGATTATGTTGTTGTTGCATGAAGTGTTGGGATGAAGATGAAGATTGTTGTGTATTGACTGTTGCAGGTGTAGGTGTTTGGACAATGAGTGCAAGAGGATCATGTTGTTTTGCTAGCTTCTCTTTTCTGACTTTATTTGCCTCTTCTTGGTTTTGTTTTAGAAAGTCATAGAGCTGATCATAGTTCACCTCGTGAAGGTTCTTTGATTGGTTGACAATAGTGACATATCGTCCCCATTCCTCTGGTAGATTGTTGATGAACTTGATATTTTGAACAATTTGAACTGGTGCCAACTTGTTTCTGATCAACTCATTCATTAGAGTACAAAACCGTGTGTAGTAAGATTCAATCTGTTTAGCTGGAGTGGATGTGAACTTCCCCCATTCAGTTAGAAGCTTGTTCTCTATGTCTTGTTTACCAATTTCGGTGCCATGACAGAGCCGTCTAACTCGTTCCCACATATCATAGGCAGTTTCACAACTATCTACAGCACAAAATATGTGTAGTGGTAAACCGAGTTGGATTAAGTGCATTTCCAAGTCATCCGCTTCAATTTGCTTCCAATCTTCTGGTGTATATTCCGATTCTTCTTGTACCCGGAAGGTTGCTTCGACGGGAGGTGTTGCATCTGGATTTCCAGCTGTTACTAGAATCTGACGAGGCTTGAATGGACCTTTCTCAATGGATTTAATCAAGAGTCTACCTTGACCTTGAGGCTTGGTTCTCATATAACGAAGCATACGACTCGTCCATGGAAGATAACCACCTTTTTCTAACATTGGAGGTCGGTTTTCTGCACCGGCGGCATGAATGTCTTGTTGTGTAGTCATCTTTGAAATTTTGTATGATAAAGTGGATGGAGGATCGTTTCAACAAAATAGGAGTTGTTGTTGAAGGTTAAACTTGGTTGTTGTTGTGAAGCCTTAGTTTGTTGTTGATGATCGTTGAAGTTGTAAGTTAGATAAACGAAACAAATTAAATAAAGTTACGAAATTTGATTAGAGTATAATTAAGACAAATTCAAAAGTTTACAAGTTCGACAAAGGTTATGTAAATTACAATTTAGATAAAATGACAATTTCTATAGAAATTTCAATTTGACCAAAATTTATACAAATTATGGCAAAATGTCAATTTAGATAGAAATATATCTAATTTATATAAATTGGTAATTTATATAAAAATCTAACACTCTTATACAATAGGGTAGATATTCGTTTGTCGAAATATTTTACACACTTATACAAGCGCGAAAATACCGAGTTCACTTTTGGTGTTGACGAAATTACGTTCGAATCAAATCCTTAAAAGTTATTTAACTTTGAAATCGTTTAAAACAAGTGCGAGGGCCAAAACTGTCAATTCTGAAACTTCCCAAAAGCTGCTGAGAAAGAGAAGGACTGAATCTGTCAAAACAGAAAACTGCTTCTTTGTCCGAGATATGATTTGCGATAATTTTTCCGATATCGGAATTGGAAGAGGATCTCGGTTAAGACTGATCTGGTCTGGTTTGCGATAAAGTCCTCAAACCTGAATTGCAATAGAACGCGTGAGTTGCGATAAAAACAAAAACCTAGACTGCGATAACTTCCAGCTTGTGATTTGCGATAGAATCAGCTTCTGAATTGCGATAAAGTCAGTTTCTGAATTGCTATAGCAATAGCCAAGATCCAATTTCGATACTTATCGCAATCTTTACAAGATTGCGACAATTTTGACGAATTGCGATAGAACGCTGGTATCAGAATTGCGATAGATGGCAGCTCAACCACTCTTGTCCTTTAGTCACTTGCCCATGCTATGCCCATACATGTAAGACTTTTCCACTGCCAACTTTCACCAACTTACCAACTCAAGTCAATAATACACAAACAAGTACTATACACAACAAAAAGATCAAAATATTTCCAAGAGCAACTCGTATGAACTTTTTGTGAATTATTGTCGATCTAAAAGAGCTTATAACAAACAAAAAACCAACACATAAATACTAGATTCGAGTGAGTAGCACTTACACCTTCACAAACCAAGTCGATTAACACTAACAAACACAACTTTTTGGCCTTGATTTTTGTATGATTCGAATAGAAGAAAAACACGAAATGTAACTTATCTATTTAAAGAGAAGTAACAGTGGGTGTTTTTACTTAAAGATCGAAACACAAAAATGAATCCTACCTTGAAGCCTTGCTCTCTGATACCACTTGTAATGATCGAACTACCTTTCCTTTATCACACAAACACACGACACAATATGATGACACTCACAAGATCAAAGTATAAACAGGAAGAGTAGTATGTGGATCGTATGGTAAAACTTCTAGTCGAATGATTATCACTTGTAGAAGAAATAATACAAAGACTCTATGGGAACACACACACACACACACTCTCTTGATACAATAATGAGGCACTCTAGTGAGACACACTTAGAAACTAAGATATAAGAGTGTGTGTGCGGTTAATATATCGACACAGCCATCACCAAATGGATTGGTGGGCTTTTCTTTGGGTTTGGTGTGGGCTATACTAGCATTACACTTATACAAAGTCAATACTAACATAACTAATACATATAGTCCATAATACTAGACTAAATATTACACTTGACACTTAAGTTCCATTTAGCAAATGACCATCACTTCACAATTAATAAATTAATTGCTAACAAGTCCACTAAGAGCTCTTATGCACTCTTCACTCAATCCCAGCTTCTAATCTAAAACTTGCCGCAGGAAAAGAAATGCGGCTGAGCTTAAAAAGCCTAGTGAACAGATATAACCAAAACGAATAATGAAACATATATAAGTCTTGGGAAAGCGAATCATAAGCTCCTGCAGAAATGAATATCAGATGTCAAATGAATAAGACATAAGGATCCATTGAACAAAATGTCATATGTCATAAGAAGCAAAACAGAAGTGAGTAATAAGTATCATAGGGAAATCCAGAATCAAATGGAATCAAATCGTAATATCATAGGGAATGCCCAAAGAGCTCAGAAAGCATGCCACATGCTTAGTCACCAAATCATAATCATAATCATAACCATATATCCGTCAAATCATAAGTGTACCTGGAGGGGAGACCTCCAGAATACCAAATGGAGTAGCTAGCTCCCAGAAGTGAAATGGGGTGCATGGCACGCACTACCAATCACTAAGTCAAACCATATCTAAACAGACAAATATCTAGGATGCATCCATACGCTCCCTGCAAAACAGAATACATATGCAAGTACGAGACTATACATACATATAACAGAATGGCCATGTGCGCAATAATCATATATATATATATATATATATAAGAACAGAAGGGAATGCCGTGGATCAATCACACCTCCACAAAAAGTGTCATTCCATTGGTGCCTCAATGACATGGCCATGGTACCTCTATGGCTAATTAGCTCGGGCAACAGAACAGATAAACAAAGCAAGGCTATCCATAATCATAACGAAGTAATCATAGTATAATCAACAAAGCATATCAACTGAACAAAATCTCATATCAAGGAGATAGCATAATGAACATCATAATAGAATGGATAGCAACTGAATCATATCATAGGGAATCATATGAAAAGATCATATCAACGCAAAAGTCAAGGATTAAGAAGTCATGAGAAATCTCTACTGAAAAGAGATAGAATATCTGTACCTTATCGAAATGAAATGATCACAATGAAACATACGTCACTCATTCTTCAACAAATCTACACGAATTAATGCTCACTTATTACTTATAGTCCATTTAATAAGTCATAACTGATTTAATACTTATTGTTACTTATAGACATGTTTTACGGTTTCGCATGTGAAATTAGGTTTTAAAGTATCTCGGAACGATGATTAAATCGAATTAGAAATAAAAGTATAAACCGGATTATAATTTAGTTTAGACCATATTAGGACAAAAAGGAATCTCGGAATAAATTACCCAAAACCCTACTTTGGGTTAACCCTATCTCGGAATTCAAATACAAATTATTTTCAGAAACAAAACACAAACAACTCTCGGTAAGACCCTTACCGAGACGCAACTTATTCAAACTCTTCTCAGTATTACTTTTAGAAACCAAAACCACCGAGACAATAAACACTTGAAGTAAAGGACCCAATATGCAAGACCAAAACACGACATTAAACAAGACCTAAATCTTATTCTTATACCCAGATTCTTTTTACGTATAGGTATACATAAAATGAATTGCTTATATCACCGACCGATGGTTTCCTTTTTATCATTTATAAACTATTGTGTGTGCATTTATATAATAAAGGTCATGCAGAAAATCATGCATGAAAGCATGCGTACAGGTCAAATGACAAAACGTATTTCTAATACTTTGTTCCATTTTAAAAGTTCTATATCTCTTTCATATTCATATAAAAATACTTAAATGCCATGACCTGATGTGTGTATTGGACCAAATTTAATATTCGAAAGTATGATTTATGTAACAGGTTAAACATGCATATGCAATAATAGGTGGTTCAAGGATTTACCTCGACGCTAAAAGAATATAGCTCGAAGCCGAAGCCATGAACTCGATCACAAACACGACTAAGACCACCACTCGAACACACGATTCGACCAACCATGATCGAACCCACAACTCGTATAGTTAGCCGAACCCATCTCTATCGAATGCCGACCCGAAACATCAAGCACAACAAATACCCTCGATGCTGGAAACACGAGTACCACAGATTGAATATGGTAGGATCGAACCAAGACCTGGGCGTGCACAACCACTACACGTGCAAATCACGAACCAACACTAACCTTTTGCTAATGAAACCACAACCAGGAGTAACTTCAGACGTTGGTAGTCCAACATGCATGCAATCACACACTCCTTCTTCCTCATGCGAACATGATGGAGATTTAGAATTGTTTATGAGTTGATTTCAAAATATCCGAATAGAATGAGTAATGGATGACTTATATTATTTTTGTCTTAGTTTAGAGATAGGGAAATGATATCTTCGTATCTTATATAAAAAAAAGCGTACGTTAATATTACAAAATCTTTGCATGATGATATGCCGTTTCTTATTCTTGGAAAATGTCAATGTGAAATCAATTCACAATGCGTGTATAATATAGATGAGTTCAAATCTTTTGCATTGAGACGTATGAATAAAAGTAACAAAGGAATGTTATAAGCGTGAATGGAATATAGCTGAATTTGTCAAAACGTGTGAGTCAAAATGGAAAATGTCGTGCTTTATTTGTTTAGGAAAATAGAGCAAAGGAATTGATGACCATATCTTCTAAAGATTAAAGATATACACGATGGGATAATAATGATTTTGTCAAAACTTGTGAATAGAAAAGATAATGTACTTTGGCTGTGATGTACATGTATTTTTGATGAGATTGTATTTTTTCCAACATTAGTTGTGACAGTAAGGGATGTGGGCAACTGTAGATCATGATATTGTTTGTAACTTCGGTTTAAATAAATATGTACAAGTAGTTGTATTAATAAATATAGTATATGATACTTGTATATATTTTTATTTATTATACTTAGGGTATAATCAAAATAATTACTAAAAATGTTATTCAGAATTTTAGAGTGTTATAATTTTATTGGAGCAATAAGGGAGGAGTGTACTTTGGAGAAATGGACGTTCTGTTTGTGTTTGACATATTGGAGAGATAAGGTGGGCATTAGTTTTGGGAGACAAATGGTAGATGTGTTTAACTGCAATGAAGACAGAAGGGGGCGCTTGATTAGTTAGTGTGAGTAAAATTAGGGTTAGTAATATGATGGTGTGTTGTTTAAATAGCCGAGTAATTAGGGTGTATCCAGTTATCCTTTTCAGTGGGCTGTATGCGGGATATCAGAGTATGTCATATTGGATTTGCGCTTCATTGGACTAAACGAAAAGTTGGGCTAAAATGGTTTATACAATTTTTTTGGATGTTTAATATCAAATTTTGGTTACTAGTGTTTTGGCTATACGAAATTTGGTATAAGGTTGTTTAGACTTGACTTTTGACATTTTATTGGACTAAGATAGTTACTTGGACTTGGAAAAATAAAATTTACGGGGTTTGACTATTTTTTTGGGATAAGTTTGTGCTACAAGATCGGTTGGGAGTTATTTTTTGAGATCACGTTTCAACACGAGATCATTTGAACTTAACGGATTTGAGAAATTATGGTCGCTTGGTTGGTTCGTTAATTCACGGGTTCGTATACTTATTTGACTTCACGGGTCAAGATGGTTGATTGGATGCATGACTCGCTAAGATTACTTGCCATAACAAGATTCACGTTTCTGGAGGTCTTGGTTGATCAAAATATAATCGATCCATGTTAGTTTTAGAGAGAGATTGTAAAGAGAAAAACCAAGATATTATTTATGTTGAAGATAAGGTTTCACAGCCACACCCCTCAAGTGGAGACTTGAGGGGTATTTATATGCCATTCAAGACAACTATTACAATATTACATTAACAGTCCCTGCGTTATACGCATACTAGTTGTCTACTCCAATTCACGTAAATATCGCTCAGCTTCATTTCTAACAATCTCCCTCCAGCTGGAGATATACGTGAATTTGTTACAATGATTCCTAACAAGTACATAACAATGATGAATACAATGCTGAAGTAGAGCAGTTTCCTTTGAGGATGTCTTCACAGCTCTTGATCTTCTCGTATCTTTTCTCAGCTTGCTTGAATTACTTGCAGAATCACTGTAATGATCTAATTGGGTTATTACTCCCTCCCAATTAGTAAGCCCTTTTCTTTTACATGCTCCCTCCCAAATTGACAACCCGTTTGATATACCCCTGATGCTTGTAGAAGAAGTTTCTCTGAATTTTGCCCAAATTGTCTTCAGTCTCTTGCACAGCGGAAAATGGATCATAGACTGATAACTTGTAACTTCTTCACAGGTTTGTTTGGGGAGCATCATATCGACATCTTCAACTCACTTAGAATGCTTCCAGTTTTTCAATAAAAGCCCCGATGTACACATTTCTCCCTCCAGGATGATGACGATCTTTCGGACTCATCCTACATATGTGTACATAAATATATCGACTTGAAGCAACATACAAATCAATACCCCATGAGTGGATGTCGATAACTATTCTCTCTACAGTTCTCTTCAGATCAACCTCTTATCAAACCTCTTTTCACTTCCACTGGCTAATAGTAAATGACCACGTATGGAGACAACCCGATATGACAAACTTGAGAATGAAGTAAAATTTTCAGACTTGTGACTTAAGCTTGTACTAATGTGTGATTAAGAACCTATAATGAGCACTACAACGTCACTCCTTAAATTATAGGTAGTGGCATATACCCAACCATCCATCCTTTAATGTATATCCGCCTCTTGAACAATCCACAACCTTGTGTGACACTGAGTACTACAATGTAACTCCTTAAAGTGATAGCTATTGTGAGCATTAAGTACCAACTTATGCGTTTATTGATCTCACACATAGCTAGATGTCCAAGTCTTAATCACTATTCTATAAATGCTCAAACAAGGATCTCGAAGAATCATGCATCTAACTAACCCCGATATCTTCAAGATACTAAGTACACGCACCCGTAAAATTCCACTTTAAGCTCAAATAAGTAATACACAACGAATCCCCGTAGACACATTTTGATAACGTTCAAAATTTAGCCATTGTCATTTGATTGTGAATCTTGATCAGGATCTTTTAAGCTATACGTGGTGATGTTGAAGGTGTAGGCCAAAAATATCATTTGTGATTTTGGTGTGAAATCTTTCATAGAATGCAATTCTAATGATACAGGAAAAATTTGAGTATGAAAAATTTTTACGCCAAATTTCACCGAAAAAATTCGAATTTTGACCTAAAAATTTGAATTTTGGGCCAAAATTTTCACTCTTATACCAAAATTTGAATTTCGCGTAAAAATTGAACGTTTAGTCCCCTGTAAAAATTAATATATATATATATATATATATATATATATATATATATATATATATATATATATATATATATATATATATTATTTTTTATTATTTTTTGCAATTGCGAGGACTGATTCTGGCAATTTGAAACTTAAACACACTGCCCTAATTGCGAAAAGTTGAATCAATTGCGAAAACTGCTTGATTTGCGAAAGTCTGAACCAATTGCGAAAGATGGTGAATTTCGAAAACTTGCACCAATTGTGAAAGATGGCAATTGCAAAAGCTGGTGAATTGCGAAAGCTGGAGCCAATTGCGAAAGAATGTGAATTGAGAAAACTCAGTGACAATTGCCAAAATCCACCAATTTCGAAACACTTTGAAGACTGAGCGAAGGCTCTCTACCATTGCGAAAGTTTGATGAATTGCGAAACACACCAAATTCGAAAAGTCTACCAACTTTTATCAACTCTTGACTTTTTCACTCTTATCCAATAATTCACCCACTGATAGAACTATCCACTTTTACCAACTCTTACCAACTATTCTTATACAAGAATAACAAGTAATAATCAATGATGAAGATCCAAAACACCAAATCTCACTCAATCGGTTATACTTATTTACGATCTAAGCACTTCGAATACAAAAGATTCAACCTTGAACCTTAAAATTTGCGAACGATTCCAAGAAAAACACAACAGCTCACGTTTTTATGAGACAAAAATGCAACTGTTGGGTTCTTATGAACATAAATCGAACACAAACAAGCTCGCTATTTCTATGAAAAACTACCAAAAACTCGTCTGATGAACAGTAACCGAGATAAAACACATCAAAAATCACATTTTTTTACCTCAAGAACACCACGATTCGCCCCTGGTTAGCTCTGATGCCACTTGTTATGACTAGATTCACGTTTCTGGAGGTCTTGGTTGATCAAAATATAATCGATCCATGTTAGTTTTAGAGAGAGATTGTAGAGAGAGGGTGAAGAGAAAAACCAAGATATTATTTATGTTGAAGATAAGGTTTCACAGCCACACCCCTCAAGTGGAGACTTGAGGGGTATTTATATGCCATTCAAGACAACTATTACAATATTACATTAACAGTCCCTGCGTCATACGCATACTAGTTGTCTACTCCAATTCACGTAAATATCGCTCAGCTTCATTTCTAACAGGCATAGTGTATCAAATACACGTGATTAGACTTGAGTATCTAGTTATATCTGTCAAAGGAGTTACGTTGCAATGCTCACAGTATAAAGCTATCACTTTAAGGAATTACGTTGTAGTGCTCAGTGTCTCACATGGATGAGGATATGTCAAGAAGTTGTGAGGAGACTTTAGATTTGGAAGTCACCAATACGTTCTAGTCACTTTTAGTGCGGGTTTAAGTCACGGATTTGTCTTTTATCAAGCTTCATCAAGAGATCGTCATTTCTCAAGCTTCTAACGAGATTGTAGTACAAGATCTTCTCAAAGAGGTGGTCATACTTAAAGACACGAGGTGGGAATTGTTAGAGACGTGTTTCAACTTTGTACTCCCTCAAAAGTTAAACACATTTCATCAAGTGGTTTAGGCATATTACGAACTTCATTGAATTCTTCATTTGCTAAATCATTGATGAGGAGACAAAAGTGAGCTTGCTCCAAGAGAGTTTTAATTACCATCTTCTTCGCAGTATTTTGGGCTTACACACCTATTAATGCTGCACCTGATAAATCACAACCATCACAAAATCTCAACTATGGCAAAAATGTCATTGCATGCCATTTTTGAGGGGGACAATAGGCGTGCATACTTTCTCTTCTTCCGTGGGAGGAGAAATGTGTATGCTAGGGTTATAAATCACGTTGGAATCGAGCTTAATCATTCGTGTCAGGGAGATTGGTGTCTACCGTGCCGAAATATTCTGTGGTTTGTTACTTTGTTCGAGTTCTATAGCTACATCTGGGATTCGAACTTGGTGTTATCATTTAGTACTCCAGTTGATTGGTTAATTTAGATAAAGAAGAAGACGGTTGATATCAAAACCCTCAAACGTGATCATGACTTTAAAGTTTTGAATCTATAAAAGGGGATGGTCAGTTTGAGGGGGAGCTGATTCAGAAACTTCACAAGTCATTAAAGAATCTCTTTACGTACGATGGCCTAATTGAAGGGGAGCAAACTCAATTAGTCATCATCTAATGACTTTTGAACAAAGTAGTTCAGGACTCGGACCAAACCAAAATCATCAACACCAAAAACAAAACATATTCAAAAAGAGGAGTTAGATTGTATGTTTGAAAATTTCAACGATGAATCTTGTGGAGGAAATAGGATGAAGATCTCAACAATATCTACTACAACTCCGTTAATCGAAGTCAATCTTCAAGAAGACATTCCTTCTCCAGTATCTGGTTCATCAACAACTACTTATGGAATGCTGATCCAGTACTAGATACCCCTCCAATAACCTCGATTCAACAAGAACTTTCACCAAACAATACCACTCCCACCTCTAATACAAATGTTGATGATCAAGTAATTACTCATGCATCATCTAAAGAGGAACCATTCACAAACCCATTCGTGACTCCCGAAGCTGAGGTCAGAGAACCTTCTGAGACGCGATATGTTGATCCTTCAAACATGCATATGTTTTACCAACCACATCCGCACAGAAGAAGATGGACTCAAGATCACCCTTTAGAAAAAATAATTGGAAATCCTTCTAAACCCGTTCAAAAAAGAAGTGCTACACTAGATTACTGTTTCTACAATTCATTCCTGAGTCAAGTAGAACTTGCCAATGTCAAAGCAGCACTTGCAGATACTGACTGGATTATCGCAATGAAAAAAGAAATTAATCAATTCATACGCCATGACGTTTGGAGAAAGGTTCCTAAGCCTCTTGGAAACCTCATAATTGCATTGAAATGGATTCTGGAGAACAAGTTAGATGAAGACGGGGAAGTAATCTGCAACAAAGCTCGTCTCGTTGCAAAAGGATACCGACAAGATGAAGGAATTGACTTTGATGAATCATTTGCACCAGTAGCAAGGATCGAAGCAATACACTTATTCCTGGCTCATTCAGCTCATAAAGCTTTAACTGTATACCAAATGGACGTGAAAACGGCCTTTTTGTATTGAGAGTTAGAAGAAGAGGTGTATGTGAGCCAACCAAAAGGCTTCGTTGATCCAGACAACCAAGATGACGTTTATGTCCTCGACAATGCCGTTTACGGACTCAAACGAGCACCACGGGCAAGGTACAAGGTATTTTCAGAATATCTGCTCAAACACAAATTCGTCAAAGGTTCAATCGTTCTAACTTTGTACATAAAAAGAAATGGAGACAGCATCATGCTAGTCCAAATTTATGTCAATGATATCATTTTTGGATCTACAAATCCTAAATATTGCAAAAAATTTAAAAATATCATGCGACACAAATTTGAGATGAGCATGATGGGCGAGTTAAAATTCTTTCTGGGTCTCCAAATAAATCAAACTCCTTGTGGTACCTTTATTTACCAAAACAAATACACGATGGAAATGTTGAAAAAGTTTGAAATGGAAACTCTGACCCTGTAATACCCCGTAATTTTTCAGACGTAATTTTTATAAGGAATTATCCCTGTTTTTCATATGCTAACTTTTCTGAACTCATTTGGTTTAAAAACGTGAAGTTATCTCACGAAACATGAAAACCGTGCACACACGCATACTGGCACAACCAACGATTTGATTTGAATATCTTATTATTTGTGAGAAACGAGGCGTATGAATAGCCGTTTTAATTGGAAATAATGTTTGGAACGCAATGGCACAATTCCTGTGAGTAGAAACGATCGTTATCGAGCCCTAATGAGCCACGAGCCTCATTTCAAGAAAGATAGCTAAAATGACAGAATTGGTCCCTATGGTAATACTTTCCCCGCCACCCCTGAACTTTGTGGGTTACATGAATGGTCCCTCATGGTTATATAACCCATATAGGGTTCAACTATAAAAGGGCCACATATAACACACCCCCTCATTTTTTATAAAACCCTAGCCCCCTCCTCCTAGGGTTCTAGCCGCCACCTTCTTCACCACCTTCGGCCACCCCCGAGCAACGCCACCACCCACTGTCACACCACACTGCCACCACCAAAATCTATCTCGTGATCTCCTTACTCCATTTAACAACCACACGCCCCAAACACCCTTCCACCGTCGTGTACGCGCCACTACCGCCTGTCTTTTCTTGTCCTTGCCGTGTTTCATCAAAGGTAGGTATAGATCGAGTTATAAACTCGATCTAAACACCGAAACACCATATGTGGTGAATCGGTGTGAGTTCCAAATGGTTTTAAATGGGTTCTTTTATATAAAAACGTGATTAAACATTTTTGGTATCATCATTTGAGTCTCGGGTTCGTGTCGAGAGTTGATGCCGTGAGCATAAGCTCACTGCCGAGGTCCTATTCGAAGCTTTTAAAAGCTTTTCGAGCTTATGGTTAAGCTTATTAAGAGTTTTGAATTATTTTCTTCTTTTGATTCTTGATTGGATCCGGTTTCGGGTCGAAACCCACTTAGGGTTTAGACTAATTTTAGGGTTTGATTATTTTTGGAGTTTGAAATGAAGTTGTGTTGATTGTGGTTTGGAGCCGAGACCCTGGAGGTCCATTTAGTTGTGTTAGTCGAGAAGGGATTCAAGGCCGAGACCTCCCATGGTCTCGGCATGGTGAGTTTAGTTGTAGCGTGGTCTTAGTCGTGAGTCTTGCCTCGAACCGAGTAGGATTAGCCTCGCTCGAGCCGTGGATATTGTGGCCGAATTGTTGGTTATGACCTTTTGGTTATGTCTTGAATTTAATAACCATAATTGTGATGTTTTGGCTATATCGAGGGTAAGCCGAGACCCCATGGTCTTGGTGAGGCCTTGACCCACCTACATACGGACTTTATTATTGATTTGGATGAATAGTTAATATGTTAACTTTTGACCCGTCTTATAGCCGTGGGAGTCATGAAAATATGAGTTGATACGTTATTGAATCTCGTGACATATTAGAAAACAAAAACAAAAGGAAAAGTTTGAAAATGGTAAATAAATAACAATTTAATTGTTAGTTAATAAATATAAACATTATATATTTTTGGAAATGTAAGTTTATGTGTAACACCCCAACCCGACAAGGGTAAAGATATCACAAAAATGGATTCATATCAGATCAAAACAGAGCATACATCTACAGTAATACAAAAATCTCAAAGGATTACAATTGAAATACTGAATTCTACAAGGTTACAATGAAACTTTCAAAACTAATTCTAAACATAATAACTTCAGTCCAACTCTAATCCAGAATAGCTACCAAGCCTTCTAAGTCCAGAGGTACACTCTCACTCATTCCCAGCTTCCTACTAAAACCTGCCGCAGGAAAAGAAATGCGGCTGAGCTACGAGAGCTCAGTGAACAGATATATAGATGACAGAAACAATAGCAGATAACAATACAGAAACAAATCAGAAATACAGATTATACAGATACTGAATTAAAGTGAAAGAATAGGAAAGGAATAAGGGTAAAAGAAAAGAAATGAGAAAGGGATAATGTACAAACCAGGTTTAGGGAAATACAGAAATCCATCACGAGCCCAGAGATAACAGATAATATCATAACAGAGTAATCATATAATAATCCAGAGGGGATGCCTCTCAAGTAACAGATAATATGAGGGGTGACCTCATGTATCAAATCGGAGTGATCAGCTCCCAGATATATGTGAAAGACGTGTATCGCACACACCATCAATCACCAGAGATATATATAACAGATAACAGAAATCAGATCAGAACTAGGATGCATCCATGCGCCCCAGTAGGCCAGAATCTTCTCCTACATAACAGATAAAATCAGGGACGGGACAGGTCATCACTCTCCTGCCCTAGAGTCATGCCATCGGTGCATCAATGACATGGACATGAAACCCTCATGCCTAGTGATTGGCTCGGATATCAGACTGTGGTCAAGGTCAGATGTCATATAATAAACAGAGTCATATCTAAGGGTTCATGGCAGAAGGGTCATGTCAACAATTCAGATTAAGATAATAAGGTTTAAATCAGAGTTTATCAGATTAAGTTTAATATCAAAGCTTAAGTTCAGATTAAAAAAGGTTTATTTTCGACAGTCCAAAAAGTATAACAAAGGTTAATGATTACAAATTTGTAGCAATAATCCATTTCAGAAGTTCCTGTCAAAAGTTCATTTAAATCAATCCTTTAATAATGGTTTTCATTGAAATGATCTTACGAAATAGTTTTCATAAAAATGGTCTTCCAAAATGTTTAGTAACTTCCATTTCCAAGTGGTATCGTTTCCTTTAAAATAGCTTTTCTTTAAACAGTTTCATATGTAGTTTAATAGAGGTTCAAAATCAATTAGGTTCAGATAAGGATTTAACAGGTTAAGGTTTACCAAAATCAAATCAGAATTTACAACAGATATATCAGGTTAAGGTTCAGAACAAGGTTCACAGATCAGATTCAATTAAGACTCACAAATTCAGGGTTCAGAACAAGAGATCAATCAGAGTTCAGGAAAAAAAAGTTCAGAATACAAGAATCATAGCAGAGGTTCAAACAAAAAGGTCAAGACAAACAGATCACAACAAAGATTCACAACAGAAGGGAACATAGCAGTGGTATCGGAGATCCTAATAAAGAAATGAAACTGAAAGAAAAAGGGGATGAAAAACCCTTACTGAAAAAGGGCAGAATATCTGTACCTTATTAGCACAGCAGAAATCAGACAAACAAACACAAAATTAGATGATCAAGACTTCTCCTTCTTCACACCTAAGGAAGAGGAAGACAGAATTACTAAAGTTCCTTATTCAGATTATTCCTTTTAGTTTATCTCTTCATTTTATGTACTTTCTATTTTTAGTAACTTTCCAGATTTAGTAAGTTTCCATAATTAGCAGGTTTTTCAGAATTAATAGATACTATCATTTCAGATTAGATTTAACTCTTATTCAGAGATTATTATGGAATAGAGTACATTTTATCAAGTTTACAGAAGTTTAGGGTTTTAAATGACAATTATACAAAGCTTAGGGTTTTAAATGAAACTTCATTAATTTACAAGGTCATTTGTGAAAATACTTCAAGTTACAGAATTATACACTCATTTTATTCAGAAATACATTTTATTCCCTTAAGTTTCACAAATTACAGATTACACCCCTTTAGTTACATAATTTACAAAACCAACCTTATAATTACATATTTTACAATTTAAACCCTACAACATCCATAATTACCAACCAAGCATATTATATTTCAAATTTACAGAATATATCATCAGAAGTTAGTACTTTACATATTTGACCCCTCAGAATTCAGAATTTACATATTTAACCCTTTAAGTTTACAAAACATATATATTAAGTCATAATTTCATAACAATTACATAATTAGCCCAAAAATCCTCAAAATTACACAACAACCTTTTTATATCAGTATTAACACAAAATAACTTCAGAATTCCAGATTTACACTTTTGGTCCCTCATTTTTAATTACTTCCAATTCGTAACCCTAAATTCCCATTAATTCATTATTATGCAAAATTTACACTTAGGACCCCAAAGTTATATTTTTACCACATTCTTACAGATGTATATGATCTTACAAAAATATCCCAGAAGTTTCAAAGTTGGCAAAACAGGTCCTTATGCATTTAACTTCAAATCGGTAATACTTTTTACAAACAATTAGAAACCCTACTATGCACCAATCATTGAACCATCATTAAATCATCCTTAAAACACATTAAATGATCAGATATTCATCCAAGAAATCAAACCCTAGAGGCCACGATTTTTATTTTATTTGTTTCTTTATTTTTCTAAAATCCGGTTTTATCAATAATTAACCACGTTAATTTTAGGCCTCTAAAAATCAAAACCATATTTTTCCCAGATCATATGACTCATAAGGAAGCCACAAAAATAGTGAACATGCCCAGAAAAATCGTTTAACATATATTACATATTTACGTACGTTTTAGACATTAAAATTACAACGACTTGATTTAGGCTATTATAATTCGATCTTTCATTTTTCCCAGGTCTAATACATCATAAGAGGTCTAAATAAAATAGCCATCATGCCCAGAAATTCGGATTACATATTATTGCAATTTACGTGTTCTTTAGCCATAATATTTTCATACGCATAGAATTAGCATGAATGGATCGATTTACATATTTTATATGAGTTATATAACATCTAAATATCATTGGAAAAATGCCATATTAATTTTAACACGTTTGGTTTAGTCGCAAGAATTATTACCTTGTTTTAGAGCAATTCGACAAGAAATTAAGAACAAGAACGAACCAAGGAGAAAACGCAGCAACCCTTAATTTTCCTAGCTCCCTTGCACCTCCAAGAACACCAGAAAATTACTTGTTCAAACCCAGAAGTCGTGTGAAGGCCTTGTCAAATTTCTTTCTTGTCGCTTAGGGTTTTCTAGTTTAGTCGGCTTATGTTTTTAGAATAAAATAAAAGAGATATGTTTTAATATTGTGGAACCGACTTTAGGGGGGGCAAGGACCAGAATTTCGGGATTTAGAATCAAGATAAATATTGGGTTTATTTTGTCTAACATTTCCTTAATTTATTTTACTTATTATCTAATTTAAAGGAAATAACATTATATGTAGTTAAATGTATAATTTTCGGATTTGCTAAATAATTATGTATATTAATTTTTGAACATTTAAAATGATGTAACATTGTCCCATAAATTATTTTGTTTCAGATATAGTTAGATTTCAGAAGTTTTGGAATTATTTCGGAATTTTATAAATTGTTTTATAAGGTTTTATATTATCAGGGGTAATTTGGTAATTTTACGCGTTATCTGAATTTCAGGTATTACAACTTCTTCCCCACTAACAAAAAAATTTCGTCCTCGAAATTTGCCGAAAGCAGATAGGAAAAGAGAAGAGCAGAAAACAAAACAAGACATACCAGATTAAAACGAGAATTGAGGTGAAACGAAACAGGAACACAACTGACGGTGAACAGACATATGAAAGATTTGTTTCTCATAACTCGAACTTGCAGATTCCAAAATTGTTTCAGGTCCTCAGAACAGACATAACATACTGAATCCAGATCAGAAGAATAGCATACCAAACATAGTAGATGAAAATCAGATTCATAGGGTTTTGACGGATATGCCGTTCATAGAAATTGATTAGACAAATCAGATTAGAGCGTACAGAAATAGATTATCGATAACATCAATTGGAAGAAGTTTTATAACAAAACTGAAGATTATTATCAGAAGTTCAGAGGTCAGCAGAATGCGTGACGAGAATCCAGATGTATCAATTCGCATAACGGTGGAAGCAGATTACGCGTATAGGTAGAATGAACTTAAAGTCTCACTAACGCAGACGATCTCAAACAGTTATCAGAATTTCTAAAGCTTCTAAGGCACTTCTCGAAATATCCTATGCCCACAACAAGTGCACGTTATATGATGTAAGTATTATCACGTTGGCCAGACGTCATAATACTGGCATCATATAAATATGCCCTCATGATGGTCATACTTTATCTCAAGTTGTGAACAGAACAAACTTATCCTAATCCGCCTAGTCTTCCTACGGTCTCAGAGGTCATCAAAATCAAATACCCTAACTAAGAGGAGAATGAATCACTCGAAGAAGAATTTTAACGGAAGTCCCAAAATGTCTATCAGAATTTGGTACATCAGATCATCCATCATTCGTCAAATTTCAGATAACAAAACCATCGTCCGACATACGCAGAATGAACACAGAGCAGAATTACTGATAAGGAACTTAAATCATTCAAAGGATTTATCATCAGGTAACAGAAATTTAGATAGGTCAAGCAGAAGTGAATCACATCATCCATAGCTTCATCTGTCACAGAAATTATTCGCTTCAGAATTTTCTGGTATTCAAGGTCATGATCTCAGTTCTATTCTCAAGTCTGCTTCTACTCTCAATTCATCTTAGTACAACTAAAATGAATAGAGAAGCAAGACTGCGAGTCTTGGACAGGTCTACTAGCATAGTTCGGAATTCGCCAACTCAGATTGCCGTCGTCATCGGATGCCCGGTAGTGGTGTCTGCTACAATCTCTGAATGCCAATCAAATCTACTCTTCCAGAACAAAGGTCATTCCATTTAATACGAAGATGGTCTACATGTTTCCTCGTTCGTATCAGGGCACAACATGTTGTCATACTATGACAATTGTCCAGATACTCGTGAAAACATGATTCTTATTAGCCAATACTATTGGCATTATTTAAGACTCATAATGGTCACAATGAGTACGAAAACAGTTTTCATGAATCACTTCAGAGAAACTTCATATCTAATTCACATCACCCATCTTTACAAATAAAACTGACTTACTTTACGGAAGTTGCTCTCAGTTAGTCATCTCCCATCTCAGGAGTTCTTGTGGTTGCTTCTTCAGTCCTTCAAACATTAAATGAGGTTGTCTGGTACAGAGTTCACAAGGATAGAATAATTTAATCATTTATACTCAGAAATGAAAAGTGATTTCGGTTGAGATTACGGTTAGGTATTTAAAGGGAACACTGAGGTGAAACAAAATCATATCTCATCAGTTTCTTCAATCTCTCAACTTCTATAGCATCATGGGTCGTCAACCGAGACCGGTTCAGAATCAATTCTACTTCTCAAACGGGAGGAAAACTCAGAAGTTTCATCAGAAATTGCCAGAAAATTTGTACAACAGAACTTTCTAGGGGTGGATACAAATAGGTGTCAGGAGAATTTGACAATCAAATGAGATCAGGGTAAATATAGTGATAAGCTTAACATATTTAAGCGGTTAAAGGTTGTTATAACAAAATAGGGGTGGAGCAGATTGTTATATTTCAGATGCGGTAGTTTATGATAGCTGGAGAACCAGTCAATCAATAATCAAAAGATATCCAAAATTAAGTATATCAATAGTAAACGGATCCGCAGAACGAATATGGTCATTAACCAGACGAATAGTTCATATGTCAGAGTCAAGTACATGGTTCAGTATAGTGTGGGGATAGGTACGCGAATAGTTCTAGGTGTTGGAGTTTTTGGTTTAGCTTTTAGCATAAGTGACAGGTAGGGTGTACATCATTGGTAATACAGACATCGTATAATTGCAGAAGTGAGACTTATGAGATATCGGATATCAGCATCATATGCTCAGTTAATAATTCCATACAGAGACGGTATTTGCATCAAATCCTTCCAAAGGAAAAACTGATTGGCAATTTAGATTCATCATTCAGGACAAAATAGTTTCAGTGGATCCATTTATATCCAGCATGGGTCATGAATTTATAGGATGTGTCAAACACATTAAGGTTAAATGGTCATTCGAGATGGTGGGAGAGATATCAGACGGTTTATCCACAGATCAGAAATGAAGGTCAAAATCAGGTAGTGGTAGCAAAAGTTTAACAATCGGTAATCATGGCAAGGGTTCCAAAATTGTTTCAAACACCAAAGGTGAGACATAGGAGGATAGTCGTCAATATTAGATGATCATTCAACTAAGAATAAAATCAAGGTTACTACCAAAGAAAGACGGAATAAGAAAGCAGATTTTTACCGTTCAGAATGAGAGGGAAAACATCTGTGTATTCGTGATTAAAACACCACAAGGCTTCTCATGGGAACAGAGATGGTTAAGTAGAAATCAAATAGTGTCAGTAGATTCATAGATGATTTTTTTTTTTTTTTTTTTTTTTTTTTTTTTTTTTTTTTTTGAAACGAGAAATAACTAACAGAATGTATCAAGTGTATCATCGTCATGGGAATTCTCAGATTGCCCAAAGAGGCATCAGAATGATTAACAGAAGGTCCAGAGGTCGGAGTTGAAATCGGAAGTCAAGGATCAAATAATGTCAGATAATTACTACGCAATTCCAATGCTACAGGTTTATTTAGGTTTCATTTCTTAGGTGATGCAAGGCATAAGCTCTAAATTTCCAAATGTGATTTTAACAGGCTTAAACCAAAACAAGGCACGAATCAGAGTAATGCGGAAGCAATGATACTTAAACAAAATGTCTTATAATCTACCCATTCCTCACTGGTCAGAATTTAAGTTCCTACAAGGAAAATCCTAAGGCAAATTCTCAAAGGTTATCCTACGAGCGCCTACAGTGGAAACTTAGTGGTCCAGACTTCACAGGTCAAGGGTAAATGTATTACGAGTCGCAGCCTGTGATCTCTGATACCATAAATTGTAACACCCCAACCCGACAAGGGTAAAGATATCACAAAAATGGATTCATATCAGATCAAAACAGAGCATACATCTACAGTAATACAAAAATCTCAAAGGATTACAATTGAAATACTGAATTCTACAAGGTTACAATGAAACTTTCAAAACTAATTCTAAACATAATAACTTCAGTCCAACTCTAATCCAGAATAGCTACCAAGCCTTCTAAGTCCAGAGGTACACTCTCACTCATTCCCAGCTTCCTACTAAAACCTGCCGCAGGAAAAGAAATGCGGCTGAGCTACGAGAGCTCAGTGAACAGATATATAGATGACAGAAACAATAGCAGATAACAATACAGAAACAAATCCGAAATACAGATTATACAGATACCGAACTAAAGTGAAAGAATAGGAAAAGAATAAGGGTAAAAGAAAAGAAATGAGAAAGGGATAATGCACAAACCAGGTTTAGGGAAATACAGAAATCCATCACGAGCCCAGAGATAACAGATAATATCATAACAGAATAATCATATAATAATCCAGAGGGGATGCCTCTCAAATAACAGATAATATGAGGGGTGACCTCATGTATCAAATGGAGTGATCAGCTCCCAGATATATGTGAAAGACGTGTATCGCACACACCATCAATCACCAGAGATATATATAACAGATAACATAATAACAGATAACAGAAATCAGATCAGAACTAGGATGCATCCATGCGCCCCAGTAGGCCAGAATCTTCTCCTACATAACAGATAAAATCAGGGACGGGACAGGTCATCACTCTCCTGCCCTAGAGTCATGTCATCGGTGCATCAATGACATGGACATGAAACCCTCATGCCTAGTGATTGGCTCGGATATCAGACTGCGGCCAAGGTCAGATGTCATATAATAAACAGAGTCACATCTAAGGGTTCATGGCAGAAGGGTCATGTCAACAATTCAGATTAAGATAATAAGGTTTAAATCAGAGTTTATCAGATTAAGTTTAATATCAAAGCTTAAGTTCAGATTAAAAAAGGTTTATTTCCGACAGTCCAAAAAGTATAACAAAGGTTAATGATTACAAATTTGTAGCAATAATCCATTTCAGAAGTTCCTGTCAAAAGTTCATTTAAATCAATCCTTTAATAATGGTTTTCATTGAAATGATCTTACGAAATAGTTTTCAGAAAAATGGTCTTCCAAAATGTTTAGTAACTTCCATTTCCAAGTGGTATCGTTTCCTTTAAAATAGCCTTTCTTTAAACAGTTTCATATGTAGTTTAATAGAGGTTCAAAATCAATTAGGTTCAGATAAGGATTTAACAGGTTAAGGTTTACCAAAATCAAATCAGAATTTACAACAGATATATCAGGTTAAGGTTCAGAACAAGGTTCACAGATCAGATTCAATTAAGACTCACAAATTCAGGGTTCAGAACAAGAGATCAATCAGAGTTCAGGAAAAAAAAGTTCAGAATACAAGAATCATAGCAGAGGTTCAAACAAAAAGGTCAAGACAAACAGATCACAACAAAGATTCACAACAGAAGGGAACATAGCAGTGGTATCGGAGATCCTAATAAAGAAATGAAACTGAAAGAAAAAGGGGATGAAAAACCCTTACTGAAAAAGGGCAGAATATCTGTACCTTATTAGCACAGCAGAAATCAGACAAACAAACACAAAATTAGATGATCAAGACTTCTCCTTCTTCACACCTAAGGAAGAGGAAGACAGAATTACTAAAGTTCCTTATTCAGATTATTCATTTTAGTTTATCTCTTTATTTTATGTACTTTCTATTTTTAGTAACTTTCCAGATTTAGTAAGTTTCCATAATTAGCAGGTTTTCCAGAATTAATAGATACTATCATTTCAGATTAGATTTAACCCTTATTCCAAGATTATTATGGAATACAGTACATTTTATCAAGTTTACAGAAGTTTAGGGTTCTAAATGACAATTATACAAAGCTTAGGGTTTTAAATGAAACTTCATTAATTTACAAGGTCATTTGTGAAAATACTTCAAGTTACAGAATTATACACTCATTTTATTCAGAAATACATTTTATTCCCTTAAGTTTCACAAATTACAGATTACACCCCTTTAGTTACATAATTTACAAAACCAACCTTATAATTACATATTTTACAATTTAAACCCTACAACATCCATAATTACCAACCAAGCATATTATATTTCAAATTTACAGAATATATCATCAGAAGTTAGTACTTTACATATTTGACCCCTCAGAATTCAGAATTTACATATTTAACCCTTTAAGTTTACAAAACATATATATTAAGTCATAATTTCATAACAATTACATAATTAGCCCAAAAATCCTCAAAATTACACAACAACCTTTTTATATCAGTATTAACACAAAATAACTTTAGAATTCCAGATTTACACTTTTGGTCCCTCATTTTTAATTACTTCCAATTCGTAACCCTAAATTCCCATTAATTCATTATTATGCAAAATTTACACTTAGGACCCCAAAGTTATATTTTTCCCACATTCTTACAGATGTATATGATCTTACAAAAATATCCCAGAAGTTTCAAAGTTGGCAAAACAGGTCCTTATGCATTTAACTTCAAATCGGTAATACTTTTTACAAACAATTAGAAACCCTACTATGCACCAATCATTGAACCATCATTAAATCATCCTTAAAACACATTAAATGATCAGATATTCATCCAAGAAATCAAACCCTAGAGGCCACGATTTTTATTTTATTTGTTTCTTTATTTTTCTAAAATCCGGTTTTATCAATAATTAACCACATTAATTTTAGGCCTCTAAAAATCAAAACCATATTTTTCCCAGAGCATATGACTCATAAGGAAGCCACGAAAAATAGTGAACATGCCCAGAAAAATCGTTTAACATATATTACATATTTACGTACGTTTTAGACATTAAAATTACAACGACTTGATTTAGGCTATTATAATTCGATCTATCATTTTTCCCAGGTCTAATACATCATAAGAGGTCTAAATAAAATAGCCATCATGCCCAGAAATTCGGATTACATATTATTGCAATTTACGTGTTCTTTAGCCATAATATTTTCATACGCATAGAATTAGCATGAATGGATCGATTTACATATTTTATATGAGTTATATAACATCTAAATATCACTGGAAAAATGCCATATTAATTTTAACACATTTGGTTTAGTCGCAAGAATTATTACCTTGTTTTAGAGCAATTCGACAAGAAATTAAGAACAAGAACGAACCAAGGAGAAAACGCAGCAACCCTTAATTTTCCTAGCTCCCTTGCACCTCCAAGAACACCAGAAAATTACTTGTTCAAACCCAGAAGTCGTGTGAAGGCCTTGTCGAATTTCTTTCTTGTCGCTTAGGGTTTTCTAGTTTAGTCGGCTTATGGTTTTTAGAATAAAATAAAAGAGATATGTTTTAATATTGTGGAACCGACTTTAGGGGGGGCAAGGACCAGAATTTTGGGATTTAGAATCAAGATAAATATTGGGTTTATTTTGTTTAACATTTCCTTAATTTATTTTACTTATTATCTAATTTAAAAGAAATAACATTATATTTAGTTAAATGTATAATTTTCGGATTTGCTAAATAATTATGTATATTAATTTTTGAGCATTTAAAATGATGTAACATTGTCCCAGAAATTATTTTGTTTCAGATATAGTTAGATTTCAGAAGTTTTGGAATTATTTCGGAATTTTATAAATTGTTTTATAAGGTTTTATATTATCAGGGGTAATTTGGTAATTTTACGCGTTATCTGAATTTCAGGTATTACATTATGAAATAACAGAAAACGCGAGGTCACGAGAACGTATCGAGGCGCATTCGCCTTAGTATATTTTGTTGCTATTTGTGGGAAATAATCGAGATTAATTGGTTGGTAGTCTAATTAATTGGGAAATTGCAACACCAAACTTGATATATATATATATATATATAATTTGAAATGGAAGCTAAATAAGTCACTTGACTTGGAACGTTCTACGAACGAATAAGTCATGACGAGTTTTTGTTAAATAAAACACATATGTTTTATGAAATCTATTGGATTATAACCGACGAATACCAACATACTTAGTTGTTTTGGTGTGTTCGGTTTGTGTGATCTATGTAGTTTGACCACGTCGTGTCGTCTTAAGTTTTGTATCATTTCTTGACGATTTTGTTTGTTTACTCTTCTTTGGTGTGCGTACTCTTGAGTCGTGTCTTTCTTACGTCACACGAATGATGATACCCAACTTATACTAAGGCTAAAAGTAGATTATTTTTGGAAATGGAATCGGATTATTTTAGGAATGGAAATGATTGATTTTGGAAAGGGAAATAATTAACTTTTGGAGACTTTTACGCTTTTAGTTACTGTGTGGAATATATTTTGAGATGAGTCTTTATTTTATTAGGCTCTGTCGAGTCCGTTGTGTTGTACTGTCATAGTTGCCGTTGTACTTGTACCTCCGTGTACCATTGTGCATGTCTCCTGGATAACGTTATGATTAGCTCTAGATGTCAGATGTGTCAATCGTGAAATGTTCATTGCTGTGGCTAAGGTGAGTTCATGGCCCCTACTTTTACCAGTTTTATAACTATTTTGGGGGAGAATACATTCTCGTTTTAACTTAACTCAATGACAGTTTATTTGGAATATGCGAACTGTTTACTCAATATTTAACTGTTTGGCTGAAATATTTGATTTGGTTATTTGAAGGCATTATGTGATTGACTGATATGCATGTGAGTTTCACAGCTCCACATTTGCTCGCGAACTATTTATTGAAACCTTGGGGTGAGAAAACATTCAAAACTGTTTTGAATGGACCTAACTGTTGTTTTTGATTTGCTATAACTTGTTGCCTGGCTAAGGTTAGATTTGTGTTAGATATTTTTCTTAGACCAGGGTAGCAAATAGCCCTAATATCTTTGGCATAACGTGTTGCCTGGCTAAGGTCAAATATATCCTAGGGCCCTACTGTGTTTGTCAATATGAGTGAGGGTTATTGTGCTCTATCATATTGTTACTCGTTGATTTGTGATTGTTGATATATGTGGAATTTTTGATTTATATCTATCTTAGTCCAGTGTAGCAAATCACTTATCTTGGTCCACTGTTATACTTTTGCTGAAACCTATGAACTCACCAGCGTAAGCTGACCCTTTTAGCATGTATTTTCAGGTTTAAGGTGATAGCTTATTTTTGGAGGCACTTGGCAAGGGGGACGGTCATAGATGACTCTGATATATTTATTTGGGACTGCTTTACATATTTTATGGGCCTATTTCCGCACTATTTTTGAATAATGTAAATTTAACAGATTTTGATAATAAATTTTCTTCTAAATGGTTGAGGTAAAACCGTTCTTTGTACCTTGTGTTGTGATACCAATTAAGTAGTACCCTAGTGACATGTATGCTTCTGTAGGACCCGATTTTGTGGGTGTTACAGATTGGTATCAGAGCCTAGGTTATAGAGAACTGGGTTTATTTTCTAAAACCTGGACTATAACCACTTTCATGAAAACTTAACCAAATGACCGTCACGTGCCTGCCTGCCAAGCTGACGCCTCGCGTATGATTTTGTTTAAGGATATAATTGATGAGACGAGTAATGATGTATTAGATGAGATGTTCATGATATATTTGACGAGTTGTTTGATGAGATGCTTGATTATATATTTGTTGAGATGTGTGCCTGACTATTGGATATTTTATATCCGCCTATCCTAGCTGTTCACTATAAGCATTTCAATATGCTTATGCACGCACCTTACCTGTCGCGGAGTTACGCTATTTCCTTACGTAATCTCATTATTTGATTTCGAGTTTGTACAATTGTCGTGGTTTTTCAGAATGATTTTGGATGTAAAGGACATACTACTAGTATAACTAAGCTGAGTATTTCAAAATTTATTGAACCTCGGGTGAATATAGACTGATCACCTATATTCAACCAGGGATAGTGGGACATAGACTGATCACCTATGTCCGACTCAGAGGTGAATTTTGCGATACTGGGAGTAGTTATAATAGAATTATGTTCGGGTTGGACCTTTGATTTTGGAAATGGTACAGTTTTGCGTGTGTACATGGGCATTGGATATTACTTCCACACACATGACACACTGGCATCACAACATCGCATGAACCGTAATACTTCTGGCACCGTTATAATACTTCTGGCACCGCTATACTTCTCCATTTATATGGAATTTCTGTTTGTCGCCATTTAACCATAATTTGCATCGGGTCGGGTTAGACCCGATTGGCACCGTTTGAATCCGAGTTACTTATTTGTAACTCCTTGAGATGGTTATAAGCCCATTTGAGCTTATTGGAGTGTTTGGATTTGATTTTGGCTACATTTAGATTTGATTTTGGCTATGTGTGGATTTGATTTCGGCTACGTTTGGATTTGATTTTTGGCTACGTTTAGATTTGATTTTGGCTACGTTTGGATTTGATATTGGCTATGTTTGGATTGGTTTAGATTCTGATTGAATTTGGATTGTTTGATTTGGTGATTTTGGATGTCATCTTGGATTTGGATTTTTTATTCGGCCTTTTTTTGTTGTGGCCTTGTTATAGTCGCCTCTACCCTAAGCCTTGTGCTCAATCAATGTTGTTCAATCCAAGTTGTTCAATCAATGTTGTACCTTTCGCTTTAAGTGCTATGTACATTACTGATTCAACCGACTGATTGCTTGTAGCAATCAACATCTTCCCTCAGAGTTGTACTCTGAACTCGCTTCCATTTGGCAGAGATTCCACGCCCAACAAAAATCTTAAGACCTTAAGGAGTAACCTGAACCGCGTTCCTTGGGACAATCACCTAACTTTTCTCTCGTCCCTCGGGAATACCATTTATATTTGCTAACCTCTTATAGGATAATAAACTGTTTTGCCATTTAATTTACAAACTGCCTTTGAGTTTTCTACCAACCATTTTGCGGTCATCCTACAAAATGCTTTACTGCTATTTCACGAAAATCAAAATTTTGATCTTCCTACCATTTTATAAATGGCAAGCTGTTTTCCTGTTACCCCATAAACTGTTCTATAAATCATTTAGCAAAACGATTACATAAAACGTTTCATCGCCTTGCTACGATGCTATGAATCAAACTGAAAATCAAAATTTTGACTTTGCTACAATTTTATAAACGATGAATTGTTTTCCTATTATCCTATAAGCCATTTCACAAATCATTTTGTAAGTCGATTTGCTGCTTTTGCTACTATATCATAAGCTAGACCTCAGGAGCGAATCCCGCACTTCTACCTGAGAAATCGAGTGTGGCAATGGTTGGGATAGACACCTCCCATTGGCCAAACTCTCTTATAACAATACCTACGACTCCAGTATTTCAACGGCACCATACGAGGCACCTTATGGTCGCAAGTAATGATCGTCGACTTGTTGGGTAGGAGTTGGGGATACCCAACTTACTGAACCTGAATTTGTTCATGAGACTACCGAGAAGATCATTCAGATCAGAACCGAGTTGCAAGCTGCCCACGAATCGTCAGAAGAGTTATGCTGACAAGTGACGTAATGATGTAAACCTCTTGAATTCCCAGTTAAAGCCTAGATTATGCTTAAAGATTCACCATGAGAAAGTGTGTTACGTTTAGTAATCGTGGAAAGCTTAATCCTCGCTATATGGATCCTTTTGAAATCCTTGCTAGAGTTGGATTGGTAGCTCACAGAATCGAGCTACCGTCAGGGCTCAGCAGTGTTCACAACGTTTTTATGTGCAATGCAAAGAAATAACTTGCCGATGAGGCAGTTGCTATTCCTCCGGCAGAGATCCTGATTGATGAGTGTTTAAACCTTGTTGAGAAACCTATCAAAATTATGAACCGTGAAATCAGACAACTTTGGTAAAGTCGTATTCCTATTATCAAAGATCGGTGAACTCTAAGAGAGGTCCTGAGTTCACGTGGGAACGTGTGGATGAGATCAAGCATAAGTATTCTCTACTCTTTTCAACTCTAACGGGTAACTTGAATTGAATCGCGAGGACGCGATTCCTTTTTAAGGAGGCGAGACTGTAATACCCCGTAATTATCCAGACGTAATTTTTATAAGGAATTATCCTCGTTTTTCATATACGAACTTTTCTGAACTCATTTGGTTTAAAAACGTGAAGTTATCTCACGAAACGTGAAAACCGTGCACAACGCGTACTGGCACAACCAACGATTTGATTTGATTATCTTATTATTTGTGAGAAACGAGGCGTATGAATAACCGTTTCGATTGGAAATAATGTTTGGAACACAATGGCACAATTCCCGTAGGTGAAAACGATTGTTATCAAGCCCTAATGAGCCCCAAGCCTCATTTCAAGAAAGATTTCTAAAATGACAGAATTGGTCCCTGTGGTAATACTTTCCCCGCCACCCCTGCACTTTGTGGGTTACATGAATGGTCCCTCATGGTTATATGACCCATCTAGGGTTCAACTATAAAAGGGCCACATATAACACACCCCCCTCATTTTTATAAAACCCTTACCCCCTCCTCTTAGGGTTCTAGCCGCCACCCTCTTCACCACCTCCCGCCATCCCCGAGCAATGCCACCGCCCACTGTCACACCACACCACCACCACCAAAGTCACTCTCATGATCTCCTTACTCCATTTAACCACCACTCGCACCCCAAACACCCTTCCACCGTCGTGTACTCGCCACTATCGCCCGTCTTTTCTTGTCCTTTCCGTGTTTCATCAAAGGTAGGTATAGATCGAGTTATAAACTCGATCTAAACACCGAAACACCATATGTGGTGAATCGGTGTGAGTTCCAAATGGTTTTAAATGGGTTCTTTTATATAAAAACGTGATTAAACATTTTTGGTATCATCATTTGAGTCTCGGGTTCGTGTCGAGAGTTGATGCCGTGAGCATAAGCTCATGGCCGAGGTCTTATTTGAAGCTTTTAAAAGCTTGTCGAGCTTATGGTTAAGCTTATTATGAGTTTTGAATTATTTTCTTCTTTTGATTCTTGATTGGATCCGATTTCGGGTCGAAACCCACTTAGGGTTTAGACTAATGTTAGGGTTTGATTGTTTTTGGAGTTTGAAATGAAGTTGTGTTGATTGTGGTTTGGAGCCGAGACCCTGGAGGTCCGTTTAGTTGTGTTTGTCGAGAAGGGATTCGAGGCTGAGACCTCCCATGGTCTCGGCATGGTGAGTTTAGTTGAAGCGTGGTCTTAGTCGTGAGTCTAGCCTCGAACCGAGTAGGATTAGCCTCGGTCGAGCCGTGGATATTGTGGCCGAATTGTTAGTTATGACCTTGTGGTTATGTCTTGAATTTAATAACTATAATTGTGATGTTTTGGCTATATCGAGGGTAAGCCGAGACCCCATGGTCTTGGTGAGGCCTCGACCCGCCTACATATGGACTTTATTATTGATTTGGACGAATAATTAATATGTTGACTTTTGACCCGGCTTATAGCCGTGGGAGTCTGATGAACTCAAATAAGTACATTTTATTACCATCATTTATCCTATTAATTTGACTTGTTTTATTATATTATGTATGAGGATTGATACTTAATCGTTTACTTTTGTAATTCTCAGTTGAAAACAAGCATTTGGTGAAACTTGGCGATTTTGGACTAATTATGGGGCAAAACATGCAAGAAGTTAAGAGTCTACTGAAATGTACAAGATCAAGACTAATCTGCTCCAGATGCGCCGCATCTTGCTTATCAAATACGGCGCATCACTATCAATATTTCACCAGATACGATCCAAGATACAAGAGGACATGCGCCGCATCCAAAGATAAAGATACGCCGCATCTTCTGGCGGTGTACGAATATTCCAGAATATTATAATCTTGGACCCCACGCGAAGTTAAGTAAATGCGCCGCATCTACTTACTAGATGCGCCGCATCTTACCCTCAGACAGAAACTATAAATACCCCAAGACCAGACGAATTTCGGGGGACATATATTATATACGAAGACCGAAGTACATAAACCAAGGACGAATTCAGTCGAATAGCGAGCACAAGACACACTCCAATCAAAGATACAAGAGCTGTAAGAAGGTGCTGCATGTGTTTAATTCATTAAGTAGTTTTGTTTTATTGTGTTAGTAAACTTTAATTCATCAAGATTGGTGGCTTGTGTAATGTGACAACGGAAAGATTGCACTCCCTTAAAATTGCTTTCTCATTAATTAAAGTTTATATGTTGATGTCTTTGGTGACTTTTATTAGTGCATTGATAACCTCTGTGTCTAGCTGAGCGTTGATCGGGTCGCCATGCCTCTGCCCTCGCCTATTTATTAGATCGCCTATGCATTCTATGGTCTGTAGAAAAGTAGGAGAAAGATAAATAGGATAGTCATAAGTAATCATTAAGGGTTTACTCGCCGATAAGATTAGAACCAACGAGAAAGGACTTAATCTCGGTGCGTTGCATCGAACTATACACTTTATATAACACTAGCAATAAAACAAGTGACAAACTACTTATCATAAGGACACCCCTCTTATTGTCTCGAGTATTTATCTGTGTACGTGTGTGCTATTCGCTGATTCGTGCCTATTGGTTTAGTTTATTATTTAATTGCAACCAAATCGTGCCAGTCTCTCAGGCTGAACCCCCCTTGCGTTAGATTAGATTGTATAGCTAATTTAATATATTAAAATACTGATTAGAATAACTAGATAATACGTTCCACTCTTAGTGATCAACACTCTACTTACCATTATATTCATACTGACCGGGTACACTGCTCGTTAAGTGTGTGTGTTATTGATAAGTCGGCTAAATATAAATTTAAAACTTGAGTAGGCATTAATACTGCTAAACCGCAATGACACATCGCACGCATCAAGTTTTTGGCGCCGCTGCCGGGGAGTGAATTGTTATTATCTGTTAATTTGATTAGTATTTTAATTAGGTTTTAATTTTTTTATCTAACCGCTAATTTTGTTGTGTATTAGATTAATTTGCATTCATTGTACTATTTTGCATATTTTCTGTTTTTGTGTGTTATTTGTTTGCTTTTATTTGTGTTTATTTTCGTGTGTTTTTATTTGTTTTAATTTTTCGTGTTTTTTGTGTTCTGCTATCGTTGTACTGAGCTAAATCGAACGATACGGCGCATCTGATTTCTTAGATACGGCGTATTGCGTTTAATTTTTATAAAATACAACGCGTTTAATTAATTCGATACGACGTATCTGTTTTTGATAAAAAAAAAATTTCTAAACGTTAACGCCATACGACGCATCTGCTTTAGCAGATACGGCGTATCTATTATTTTAATTAAAAACAGTTTTCGAATTATTAAACAGATACGGCGTATCTTCTGAATCAAAAATCTTATATTTTGAAACGTAACGAAAATACGGCGCATTAACTTTTGTTAATACGACGCATTTAATTTTTAATAAATATCGATTTTTGATAATTAAAATTGATACGGCGCATTCTAATTTATAAGCGGCGTATCTATTTTCTGAATAAAGTCTGATTTAATTTTAACGATTATAAGATACGGCGTATCCAACTTTTTGGATACGGCGCATCGTCTGCAGATATCAGCTATTTGTATTCTTATATCCGTTTCTATATTCATTAATTTCTCTTCTAGCGAACAAATCCTACTGATGATTTTACCTTTGATGACAGATTTTGCTATGGAAGACATGTCAGTTAACGGATATCTTGCTAAGGAATGCTTGCTTTCAGATTCATTCAATGTGCTGATGATCGATGCAGATTTATTCTCTTGGGAGACCCCTCTTGAAGCTGCTTTTAAGGAATTCATGCGTTTATGCAACATTGACAAAGGGGTATTCTCTTATGATGTATTTGTGAGATACACTGGAGATGAATTGTCGCTCTTATGGCCTATCATTGAATCCAAAGGATTGAACTAGACTACTATCGAAGAAGATGATGGGAAATTCTACCTTGCATACATGGACTCAAGCAACAACAGCTGTGGTGGAGGCAATACCCAAATCTCTTACATGCCTTATTCCGAACAGTACTGGGGATTAAATGAGAACTATCTGGATGATGACAGAATTTATGCTGTGGCGGAGTTACTATTTCATGGCAGGTTGGTGAGATTGATGGACCTCTCCCTCAATGATTGGCTTGAACTTAAATATGGTAGTCCGAAATTTGCCCCTGCAAATGAAGTCAAGCGGATTATGACTTCATGGTTGACACGGAGCTTTAGGGAGCAATTTAACGAGTACATGGAGATAAGAAGGAATATGATTGGAAAAGCTTGCTTTGACGTTAACCACGATCCTAACGATGTTAATTTTTCAGAGTGGTTGGCTAGTAAGTTTAATAACCATAAGAGCATGGATCGAGCTACTAAGGATGCATTATGGGTATATTAGATGAGAGGAGAAGACGAAGAAGTAGAGAGCGACTATGGGTCGTCACTTCATGATTCTACGGTCAATGAGGGAATTGAAGAATTATTCAGAATAGACATTGACGTGTTCGATTATGAGACGCCCTTGTGCAAGCAATTCATGGAATTTAACTACCTTCTTCAAGTCGACGATGATGTGCTTACTGGAGATTTACCAGGATTCAAGACTTATGATGATTTCAAAAACACCTGGTACTATGAATGGAATGATCAAGTACCATGGGTTTGGGATAAACCCTGGGAATTTGAGCACATTAATCACACATGTACACCTTTCGTTTTCAAGGATGGGAGTAGTGTTTGGCCGACCTGTGATTATAAGAGTGACGGAACCTGTAATGGGGGAAGTATTATTGGGATGAAACGGGTTGGAAAAGATGTAACCTTTGAAGATTATAAGTGGTACGATAATGTTGAAGACTGCCCACGAAAAATGGAAGCTTTGCAAGAAAAGGGTAGAATTGAATACTTGAAAAGACTTAAGGGAACATCAAATACTACTTTCTGGGAATGGGTGCATGAACAATTTGATGATTACATGAAGCTTAGTCGACGGCTACAATGGGAATTGGAAAGAGAGTGGGAGGCAATTCAAGAAGATGATAGCAATGAGTCATTAATCAATGAACTTGATGACTATTTAATTAAGGATCCTTATTTTAAGTATGTTGATAATGACGAGGAAGAATTCACCAAAAGAAAGTGTCAACTACTTGGGATCCCTTATAATAAGCCACCCATGATTATTTCTGAAAAATTTAAAATCATCAAATATTCTTTGGGACCAGAGGAAGAGTATGTTGCGACGACGACCAAGAGTTATACTAGATTAAGTCGAACGGAGGAAAACGTCGCAGAGCTATACGGGAACATCTTTCGGATGAAGGAAGAAGGATGGACCGTGACAAGAACTAAATGAAGAGCTGAACGTGAGTCTAACTTGAAGACTCTGGAATAAAGACAAGTGCTTACCGGGAGACAACCCGGAGTTATCTTTTTATTATTCTGTCTGTGTCGAGTCAGTCAGGCCGCAGAGGATACGGCGCATCTCAATCCTGAGATGCGACGCATCTCCTGCAATGGTCATATCTTTACTTTTCTGCATTTTTACTTTTCGACTTTAAAACTTTTTATCAGTTTATTTTAATGCGGCGCATCCCTGGTTAAGGATGCGGCGCATCTTTTATTTTGATCCGTATTTATTCCAGGCTCGATACGGCGTATCTTCTTCCATAAGATACGGCGCATCGACTGACCTGATGATTTTCATTTTTATTTTTATGTTTTATTTTTACCTAACTACTAATGTATTATGCAAGTTGAACCTTTCTTACCTTAGGTGTGTTTTGAAGCCTTGGTGGTATTATAGATTCCTGCATTTCCTGTGGATACATCTAATATGAAGCTTAAACGTTCTAATCCACAAGAAAGATGATTTTTGCTCTAATACTAATGGAGGATCATACCGAGCAAATCTCAGGGGAGTCTTTCTGTTCTAATTCTTTTATTTTCCAGTTTTTAACCTTTGATACAAACAACGAGGACGTTGTTTAACTTAAGTGGGGGGATTGGAGAATTAGAACACTTAACATTTACTTGTCCTAAAATTTTCAAAATATGCTTAAAAAGTGCTTAATATATCAAAATTTAAAATTTTTAGCATGTTTTTGTTTAAAGTCTAAGTTGCATAGCTGCACACATGACGTTATTTTCAAAAATTGTGATTTTTCAAAATTCACAAATCTATGAGTGTGCCAGTGACTTGTAAACTTTAGAACTTGGCTTGTATACTATTCGAGACCACCATAATAAGTATTATTTATATAATTGGAATGACTTGTCTAAATTGGTAAATTTCTAGGATTACACCCAAATAGCCTTTATATGTTATGTGTTATTAGCTAACTACACTGGTTAGTTAACCCCGTATAAAACCCTTTGTTACTCTCACTTTTAGAGTAAGATACCCCTAGAAAAACACTCAGAGCCATTCCTTTCGTTTCTTACACCTTTGTTAAAATGTTTCGTTACACCTTACACCTTAGCCTACCCTGTAGATTAAAATCCGTGGTTGGTTAATTGCTATAGGCAAAGTGTGTTTCCTTACATTACCTGTGTTCGCGTGCGTAATTCATTATCTATGGTTAGGTCGGAAATTGCACAATGCAATTGGAGTGAAAGTAAATATTGTATATTTTTGAGTTTATTTTTTGTGTGTTTACTACTTTCACTATTACCGTTATTTCTGAAGTCATGAAAAGTATGGAATAATTATCCAGAATTATCATTATAGTGATGTGGTGAAATTTTACACATCTATGTTTATGTTATAAAAAAAAAAAAAAAAAAAAATCGAAAAAAAATAGAAAAGAAAAATAAAAAGAAAAAAGTTGGATGTTTGATTAAACCAACTTATGTAAAGTTATGTAAGTGGTCGATATCACCACTATTTGTTATATATTTATGGATTGAATGGGAGTTGGCAGTTATGGGAACGTCAACTAAGGTTTATTCTTTGATTAAGATCTTGTTGAGTATAATTCGTGTCTACCTAAAGCGTGTGTTTCAAGTGTTAAAGCGTGAGTTATTCAATGATATGAGTCTTATTCATGGGATGGTTGGGATAGTGATTAACCACACTTAGGATTTTAATTTATTTGTTTTGTTTATTTTTCATTTTACACCAATTTATATCCCAAATATTATCCATGCCCTGTATTATTCTTTATCCAACCAAACCTTTGATTTATTGAGATTAGGGATTTGAGCAATCTTAAGTATCGTAGTCGTGGATTCGACTATGTATTTATGATTTTGTCGCCCTTTTTGATATATTATTATTGGTGAAGTTTGGACCTATCTTTAGCCTATTCGAGTTAAGGATTTGAGCAATTGCAAGTATCGTGTTCGTGGATTCGATCATGTATTTGTGATTTTGTCGCCTTTTCTGGAATTTGAGATCGATAGAGATTAAGAATAATTAACCCTTAAGCCTAAAAACCCTTTTCACCGCTTTAGACTTGTTATTCCTTGGCTTTAGTGGAGGAGATGTGTATACTTGCCAAGCTTATGATAGAATATTCATCGCGACTGGACAGTTAAACGATTAGATTTGCTTTTATCAAAATATTTTATTTTACTTCTAATTCGTTAAGTGTTTAGTTGTGTGATTATGACAAAAATGAATACATGCTTAAATATAAAAATAAATCCTAATATCTTTTAGGATACATTTTCATAAGATTAATTCTAAGGTTTACTTGGGGACAAGTAAAGCTCAAGTGGGGGGATATTTGATGAACTCAAATAAGTACATTTTATTACCATCATTTATCCTATTAATTTGACTTGTTTTATTATATTATGTATGAGGATTGATACTTAATCGTTTACTTTTGTAATTCTCAGTTGAAAACAAGCATTTGGTGAAACTTGTCGATTTTGGACTAATTATGGGGCAAAACATGCAAGAAGTTAAGAGTCTACTGAAATGTACAAGATCAAGACTAATCTGCTCCAGATGCGCCGCATCTTGCTTATCACATACGGCGCATCACTATCAATATTTCACCAGATATGATCCAAGATACAAGAGGACATGCGCCGCATCCAAAGATAAAGATACGCCGCATCTTCTGGCGGTGTACGAATATTCCTGAATATTATAATCTTGGACCCCACGCGAAGTTAAGTAAATGCGCCGCATCTACTTACTAGATGCGCCGCATCTTACCCTCAGACAGAAACTATAAATACCCCAAGACCAGACGAATTTCGGGGGACATATATTATATACGAAGACCGAAGTACAGAAACCAAGGACGAATTCAGTCGAATAGCGAGCACAAGACACACTCCAATCAAAGATACAAGAGCTGTAAGAAGGTGCTGCATGTGTTTAATTCATTAAGTAGTTTTGTTTTATTGTGTTAGTAAACTTTAATTCATCAAGATTGGTAGCTTGTGTAATGTGACAACGGAAAGATTGCACTCCCTTAAAACTGCTTTCTCATTAATTAAAGTTTATATGTTGATGTCTTTGGTGACTTTTATTAGTGCATTGATAACCTCTGTGTCTAGCTGAGCGTTGATCGGGTCGCCATGCCTCTGCCTTCGCCTATTTATTAGATCGCCTATGCATTCTATGGTCTGTAGAAAAGTAGGAGAAGATAAATAGGATAGTCATAAGTAATCATTAAGGGTTTACTCGCCGATAAGATTAGAACCAACGAGAAAGGACTTAATCTCGGTGCGTTGCATCGAACTATACACTTCATATAACACTAGCAATAAAACAAGTGACAAACTACTTATCATAAGGACACCCCTCTTATTGTCTCGAGTATTTATCTGTGTACGTGTGTGCTATTCGCTGATTCGTGCCTATTGGTTTAGTTTATTATTTAATTGCAACCAAATCGTGCCAGTCTCTCAGGCTGAACCCCCTTGCGTTAGATTAGGTTGTATAGCTAACTTAAGATATTAAAACACTGATTAGGATAACTAGATAATACGTTCCACTCTTAGTGATCGACACTCTACTTACCATTATATTCATACTGACCGGGTACACTGCTCGTTAAAGTGTGTGTGTTATTGATAAGTCGGCTAAATATAAATTTAAAACTTGAGTAGGAATTAATACTGCTAAACCGCAACGACACATCGCACGCATCAAGCCGTGGGAGTCGTGGAAATATGAGTTGATACGTTATTGAATCTCGTGACATATTAGAAAACAAAAACAAAAGGAAAAGTTTTGAAATCGTAAATAAATAACAATTTAATTGTTAGTTAATAAATATAAACATTATATATTTTTGGAAATGTAAGTTTATGAAATAACGGAAAATGCGAGGTCACGAGAACTTATCGAGGCGCATTCGCCTTAGTATATTTTGTTGCTATTTGTGGGAAATAATCGAGATGAATTGGTTGGTAGTCGAATTAATTGGGAAATTGCAACACCAAACACCAAACTTGATATATATATATATATATATATATATATATATATATATATATATATATATATATATATATATAGGGAGACTTTCTTGCGAGAACCATCTTATCTGCGAGAACTGACAAAACCACCAAAAACATACATGCACGCCTTTTAAAATAAAATAAAAATACATGCAAATCATCAATAATCGTAAGTATCCACATATGTTCTTCAATATCATCATGAACTCATCATCTTTTTTCAAAAACCTTACACACGGCCGCAATATTGTCATTGCACTCCTTATAAGAACATACATGCACACCTTCAAAGAAAAATTTTGTATTTTCAATTTCTTATCAAATTCTTTAGAACAACCATGTTTTTTTTAAAAACATATATGTTGTTTTTAGAACATATGTGCAAAAATACAATTATTGAAGGCGTGCATGTATGTTTTTGATGGTTCTGTCAGTTCTCGCAGATAAGATGGTTCTCGCAAGAAAGTCTCACTATATATATAATATATATATATATATATATATATATATATATATATATATATATATATATATATATATATATATATATATATATATATATAAAATTTGAAATGGAAGCTAAATAAGTCACTTGACTTGGAATGTTCTACGAACGAATAAGTCATGACGAGTTTTTGTTAAATATAACACATATGTTTTATGAAACCTAATGGATTATAACCGACGACTACCAACATACTTAGTTGTTTTGGTGTGTTCGGTTTGTGTGATCTACGTAGTTTAACCCCGTCGTGTCGTCTTAAGTTTTGTATCGTTTCTTTAAGATTTCGTTTGTTTACTCTTCTTTGGTGTTCGTACACTTGAGTCGTGTCTTTCTTCCGTCACATGAATGATGATACCCAACTTATACTAAAGGCTAAAAGTAGATTATTTTTGGAAATGGAATCGGATTATTTTGGGAATGGAAATGATTGATTTTGGAAAGGGAAATAGTTAACTTTTGGAGACTTTTACGCTTTTAGTTACCATGTGGAATATATTTTGAGACGAGTCTTTATATTATTAGGTTGTGCCGAGTCCGTTGTGTCGTGCTATCATAGTTGCCATTGTACTTGTACCTCCGTGTACCGTTGTGCCTGTCTCCTGGATACCGTTGTGATTAGCTCTAGATACCAGTTGTAACAGTCGTGAAATGTGCATTGCTGTGGCTAAGGTGAGTTCATGGCCCCTACTTTTATCGTTTTTATAACTATTTTGGGGGAGAATACATGCTCGTTTTAACTAAACTCAATGACTGTTTATTTGGTATATGCGAACTGTTTACTCAATATTTGACTGCTTGGCTGAAATATTTGATTTGGTTATTTGAAGGCGTTATGTGATTGACTGATATGCATGTGAGTTTCACAGCCCCACCTTTACTCGTGAACTGTTTATTGAAACCTTGGGGTGAGAAAACATTCAAAACTGTTTTGAATGGACCTAACTATTGTTTTTGATTTGCTATAACTTGCTGACTGGCTAAAGTTAGATTTACATTGAATATTTGTCTTAGACCAGGGTAGCAAATAACCCGAATATCTTTTGCTATAACGTGTTGCCTGGCTAAGCTCAAATAAATCCTAGGGCCCTACTGTGTTTGTCAATATGAGTGAGGGCTATTGTGCTCTATCATATTGTTACTCGTTGATTTGTGATTGTTGATATATGTGGAATTTGTGATTTATATCTATCTTAGTCCAGTGTAGCAAATCACTTATCTTGGTCCACTGTTATACTTTTGCTTAAACCTATGAACTCACCAGCGTAAGCTGACCCTTTTAGCATGTATTTTCAAGTTTAAGGTGATAGCTTATTTTTGGAGGCGCTTAGCAAGGGGTACGGTCATAGACAACTCTGATATATTTATTTGGGACCGGTTTACTTATTTTATGGGCCTATTTCCACACTATTTTTGAATAATGTAAATTTAACACGTTTTGTTAATAAATTTTCTTCTAAACGGTTGAGATAAAACCGTTCTTTGTACCTTGTGTTGTGATACCAATTAAGTAGAACCCCAGTGACATGTATGCTTCCGTTGGACCCGATTTTGGGGGTGTTACAGACCCTCTAAGTACATCTATGCAAACTAAGCCTAAACTAGATGAAGATATTAATGGTAAAATGGTTGATGCTACAAAATACCGTAGTATGTAACACCTCCAATACAGGTCCAGTGGAAGCATACATGTCGCTGGGGTGCTACTAAATTGGATCACAACACAAAGTAAAGAGAACGAATTTTCCTTATACATTTAGAAAAATTAGTTACATTATCATTGTAAACCAGTTTACAACATTTAATTTGATGCGGAAATAAGGCCCATATAAATAAACAATTGGTCCCAAATACATCAGAGTAGTCTATGACTGTGCCCTTGCCAAGCGCCTCCAACAAAAGATTGTGCTGTAGTAAAGATCTACACCTGAGAATACACGCTAAAAGGGTCAGCATAAAGCTGGTGAGTTCATAGGTTTAAGTAAACAAGTTATGCATGGACCACAAGATTTCAAAGACAATATATTAAAACACGTTCATGAAAAAGATTACTGTTGCACTAAGCTCATGACACCGAAGCCTTAACAGTTAGTTCATATTATCACCCCAAACAGGTGCTTTGCCAAACACCTGTACGACATCAAATGAAATGCGTCCGTTTGACAAGTTGGAGCGACCAACCCGGACGGGGGAGTTTACCCCCAATAGATCTATTCACAACATTCGCGCTTACAAAGTAATTAACGATTCATGATTGTAGGAAATTTATGCAAACGACAACAACTTAGGCAATCAATAAATGTTTAATACACTTTGTGTCCATATATAAAAACAAGCAATGTATTCCCACCCAAGTATTTTAAATCGAATAGTAAAACAGTAAAAAGTGGGGCTATGAAACTCACCTTAATAAAGCAAATCTCGGTTGGTAAATTTGTAAACGGTGAATAAAGTCCGATAATTCTAACCGCGACCTAAATAATTCATATGTCTTAGGTTCGAAAACAAGGTCATGTGCGCAAGTTCATACGCTACTTTATCACTTGTACATGTTTGTTGTAGTATTTATCGTCAAAAATGTAGTTGCGTCAATGTGATCTTTTATTTAGCAAAGTATCCCTTTTTAGAAATCGTACTAGTTAATCTTGTGATTAAACTATAGTCGTCTTGTTAATAAGTATTTTGAAAACCTCTAACGCGCCTAACAAGTATACATAATGTTCTACCATTTTCGTTTACGTCATTTAAGCCAAAATACATCCTAAAGTGTCCAAAATCCACATTATATATTCCTAACAGCTTTTCTAATAGCCAAAAATAAGCTGTCAAACTTATATGTCGTTGTAACCTCTTTTAGGCCATAACTTTCTCGTCTTAGCTCCGATTATTAAGTTTTATATATCCCCGGGTTCGTGTTTAAGTATACTAACATGTTTTTAGTGTCTCGGCTAGTCTAGTTAACCTTTAACATCAGATTTTACCTTTTGAAAAACTCTAACAGCAACTATATTTGTTTCAGAAAATTGTTTTTCGACATCCAACTTAAAACTAACGTATCTTCTTCGTTATAAGCCCGTTTTAACTCATTCAAGCGGCTACGTTTTCGTTATAAAGTCTATTTTCTATATTTCTAGCCTAAACTTGTCACTAAACTACTGAGTTTTCTGTGGAAGGTCGAATGGGACAGATTCCTTTCTATATGTGTCAAAACATTTTTCCTAGCTTTCTAGTTATCAAAAACCACTTAACAACAACTCCAAAACTAATCCTAGCTCTTCCACCAATTTATCAACATTTCAATAGTGATCTAACTCTAAACTTAGCAATATTAAAGAGTTCCATTTCTCATGAATGTAAATGATCATCAAGGATAGTTAAGATTACAAGTTCACTAGGTTATGTATATATGGTATTTTTATCTTTACTTTTTTGTTGAAATCTATAACCATTTAGTTTATTCATAATAAAATTTGTTTAAAACATAGCCATTAGTTACAAGATTATTGTGGTTATAAGGTTTTGGTTAACATGTACAAAGTGATAAACTAAGTGTATGCAACTTGAACAACAACATCATGACATAGAGAGTATGAAATTTAGCAAGATCAAGATTACTTACTTAGGGAGATTAATGTGATGAGAAGGAAATATACTTGATTAACACAAGATTAGTGTTTCCAAAACCCTTACTAGTATATCCTAATGATACTTGATCTTAACCAAACAAGCTCTCTTCTTCCTTCTTGCTCTAAGTGTGTGTCGAATTGTATGTGTAAGTGAGTGTGTGATATCCTTTTTTTTTTCTCTCTAACTAGCTACTAACTCATACATGTACATATATATATATACTAGGGGATTTTCAAACCCTTAATAGTGGGTCAAAAACTCATCATGGCTAGGTTATTAATGGTTGGGCCGATTAGGGGGCTAGGGGGGACATTTTGGTGGTCAAGCCACCTAAGTGTTCTTGGACTCTATGTTTTAGGGATATATGTTGGTAATTAATGTCAAGTAGTAAAATTAGATGTTGTAATAATTATTATGGAACAAAAAGGGGAAGAGTTGTTTTGGTACAAGAATGTATATATTGTATGTATTTGGTATTAGAAATAGGTATTGGTTGTTGGTTTGGTGATTAAAGCAAGTTATACGTAATTAAACGTAAGAAATAAAGAATTTACATTAGGTGTAAGGAAATATTTTTGGAACTTTGGTAATAATTTAGGAAGTATAAAAATACGTTAGAAATAATCGTTAGAAGTATTGGGTATATCGGAAGTTAAATTTAAATTGCGAATAGCGTTTGTTCAATTGACAACCGTAAGTAAATAAAGAAAAGGAAATTGTTTTAGGGTTTAAAATTTTGAACCGGAGTAAGAGCAAGGTACTAGAACGTTGTGGACTAAATATAGCCTAAAGTCCTAGTGCACAAGGGGGGTTGTTCCTTGTTTTACGTTTATTTAACTAAAATTTTTTTCATAAAAGTGTTATTGTAAAATTTCAAAGTAATAAATTAGTGTTTGGAAATAAATGTTGACATGGAAAATTACGGGTTGTTACATAGTATGATTGGTTCACTAATGTATCTTACATCTAGTAGGCCTGGTATTCATTTTGTTGTCTGTATGTATGCCCGTTACCAATCAAGGCCAATGGAAAAGCACCTTACCGTTGTGAAACGGATCTTTCGGTATCTCAAAGGAACACTTCACATGGGCCTTGTGTATCCAAAAGACTCTGATTTCGAACTAACTGCCTATTTAGATGCAGATTAAGCAGGTTATTAAATTGATTGCAAAAGTACTTCAGGGGCTGCTCAATTCTTGGGGGAGAAGTAGATCAACTGGTCCTCAAAGAAGCTGAATCACACTACCTTATCCACAACAGAAGCTGAATACGTATCCCTCTTCGGATGTTGTGCTCAAGTACTATGGATGAAAACCCAATTGACAGACTATGGTTTCTTTTTTCGACAAAATCCCAATTTATTGTGATTCGCAAAGTGCCATTTTCATCTCTTGTAACACGGTACAACATTCCCAAAAAAAGTATATAGCAGTCAGATACCATTTCATCAAAGAACATGTTGAAAGACGGAATGTGGAATTGTACTTCGTGAAAACTGATTACCAACTCGATGACTTCTTCACAAAAGTTTTACCAATGGAAAGATTTGAATATCTACGACAACGTCTAGGAATGGCAAGCATACGTGATGAAAATGACAGTGATGAAGAAAAGGTCAAAGAAGTCAACAACATAACAGTCGCCACAAGTACATCAGGTAAAACAATCGGGTAATTTATTACTCATAGTGGCTGTTGGTTAAATCACAGATCAACACCTATTTTTAAAGAAAGGTGTTAGCCTCGCTTTTTTATAAAAATAACGTCTTACACGTGAATTGGACTAGATTCGTAGTAAGTAGTACTCGCAGGAACTACTATTGTTTAAATGACAAACTTGTAATGTAATGAGCCTATAAATACCTCTCATGACTCTCCATGAGGGGTGTGGGAAAATCATAGAGTAACTTTCATATTTCAAGCTAATATACTTTGTGTTTTTCTTCACCCTTTCTTTACATTCTCTCACTAGAAACATGTCTCATATCATCATGTTTGATCAACCCAGATCTCTCGAACTACATAAATCATTGCATATTATCTTTGGAATGTATCCGCATTTTTGGGCTGCTTAATTATGTCACATAGATTAAACGTGGACTGGATGAGTATGGATATTGGGCTGAAACAAATTTTTGGACTAGGCTGAAATGGACTTACAAAGAACATAAATTGTTATCCTGACATTTGAATTTACAAAAAATATTGGATACAATTTTTTAAATATTGGTACACGAGTGGTATTTTGGGTTATAGATTTTCACGGGGATACATATTTCACGGCTATAGAGGTTGGATGGATGCATGACTTTCAGAGATACTTGTTTGGGCATACATTGGTAGTGATTAAGACTTGGACATCTAGCTAAATGTGTGATCTATAAACGCGTAAGTCGGTTCTTAATGCTCACTTTGGCTATCAATTTAAGGAGTTACGTTATAGTTCAGTGTCACATGAAGTTATGGATAGTCCAAGAGGTGGATATTTCATATACTGTTTGATTGGTTTGGGTATATGACACTACGTATGCTTTAAGGAGTTACGTTGTAGTGCTCAGTATAGGTTCTTAGTCACACTTTCGTACAAGATTAAGTCACATATCTAAGGGTTGTTTACTTCTTTTTCAAGTTGGTCATATCGGGTTGTCTCCATATGTGGTCATTACTAGTAGCCAGTGAATTAAGATGAGGTTCGTTTAAAGGTTGATTTGAGAGAATTGTATTAAGAGTATTTTTTTGACATATTCTCATGAAATTATGCTTACACGGGCTGTTATGGCTTTAATATTGCATCAAGTAAAAGGTAATCTACAGCGTGTACACAACATTATGATGATTTTGATAACTCGCAACCATCAGGAGGGAGAAGTACACGAAGTACATCGGGACTTATTAGCAACTTGGATGCAAATTTATGTGAGATATGTTGTTATGATACTCCCCGAACGACAACCATGCTACTCCACTTTAGTGTCTACATTCTCCGCTGCGTGTTTGAAGACTAAAAAGATCTTATGATAGAGAGTTGTCGATTCAGGAGGGAGCAAATAAAAGAAAAGGCTCACTAGTTAGGAGGGAGTAATAACCTAACTAGACCATTACAGTTGAAGTACAGAGCTACAAGGATTAGTGCCGTCAGCGCCAAAGATCGATGCCGCGATCTTCGGAAGAGAGAACTTCAAGTCTACCTCAGTATCTAGACTACAGAGACTCTGCGCTTCAACAACGTCAACATAGTTTATTATTATTGTAATTTACTTTGTTTATAGGTCTCATTGTAACCATTCACGTGTGACGATATCTTGGAGAGAGTTTGTTAGCCTCTCTTTTTTATAAAGATAACGTCTTGCAAGTGAATTGGACTAGATTCGTAGTAAGTAGTACCCGCAGGGACTACTATTGTTAAAATGGCAAACTTGTAATGTAATGAGCCTATAAATACCCCTCATGACTCTCCATAAGGGGTGTGGGAAAATCATAGTGTAACTTTCATATTTCAAGCTAATATACTTTGTGATTTTCTTCACCCTCTCTTTACTTTCTCTCACTAGAAACATGTATTGTTAGGAATTAAATGTTCCCGACTTAGTACTGCTGGAAGAATACACTAACAGTACAAACTGCTAGGGTATAACTGAAGACTGCTGAAGAACAACTAACAGTACAAACTGTCAAGTTAGTACTGTTAGTATATAACAAATGGTACTGCTGGTTGAAAAGGTTCTAGAAGGACGTGTCTAGGATAAGTATGGTATAGATTGTATGTATATCACAATTAGTTAGAATTATACGGGTAGATACTTATCTTGTAAATGACTCCTTATATCTATAAATGGAGGTCCTAGGTTAGATGTTTATGTATGAGTAATACAAGTTTTGTTAAGATTCAAGGTCTTTGTAACCCTAGTGATATTGAGATCACTCATATTATTTTTGAATAATATTGAATCGTTTGAAGTTAAACACTGTGTTCATTGTTCATATTTCATTACTGTTACATCAAACAAAACTTTCTAAGTATTGTTAAGTAGATTCCGCATACTTAACAATATAACCTCAAAGTATCTTAAACACATTATAAAGGAGTTACATCCTCAGTGTTTGATCCTCTCAAGTGGTATTAGAGCTAGGCTGTTATTTTGATTTAGAAAAAGAACTCTTTTTGAAGATAATGGATATGGAAACTACATAGACTAACATGGCTGCTAAATTGCCTATGCTGAATCAAAACGACTTTGAGATGTGGAGGCTTCGAATCGAACAGTACTTCCAAGTGCAGGACTATGCACTTTGGGAGATCATTGAAGAAGTAAATTCTTTTAAGCCTTCAACATCTGTAACAACAGTCAATGGTGAAGAAAAGGCTGTTGTAAATACCTCTCTAGTGACTGCAGAAGAGAAGTTGGAAAAGAAGAACGATGTCAAGGCTAGGAGCTTGCTGATGATGACCATTCCCAATGATCAACTCCTAAACTTCAGCAAATACAAGGATGCAAAGTCCTTGTTTGAAGCAATTACTACTCGGTATGGCGGTAATGAAGCCACCAAGAAGACCCAAAAGACTCTACTGAAATAGAACTTTGAAAACTTTAGTGCAACCAGTAATGAGTCTTTAGATCACATGTTTAACAGGTTGCAAAAGATTGTTAGCCAACTGGCTGTACTTGGTGTTGACATCCCTCAGGAAGATCTGAACTCCAAGTTCTTGAGGAGTTTACCTGCTGAATGGGCTATGCATGTAGTGGTCTGGAAGAATAAGCAAGACATTGATACTATGAGCCTCAATGACTTATACAACAATTTCAATATTATTGAACAGGATGTGAAGAAAGCTGGAGGTGCTAGTTCAAGTACTGGGAACATGGTTTTTTTTGTCATCTCCTAGTAATTCAAGTCCAGATGAAGTGAAAGTGGCTGTAGGAGTTAGTACTGCTAACCCTAGTGTTAGTACTGCTAGCTCATCTACCAGTACTACTGGTATCCTGAATGATACTACCTACTGTGCATTCCTGAACAGCTAGAATGATGGGTCAATGCTGACACATGAAGATCTACAGGAGATTAATGATGATGACTTGGAAGAGATGGATCTCAAGTGGAAGATTTCACTTCTTAACATGAGGGCTAAGAAATTCTATCAAAGAACTGGCAAGAAGATCAACATCAGTAGTAATGATACTGCTGGTTTTGACAAGTATAAGGTAGAATGCTACAACTGTCAAAAGTTAGGGCATTTTCAAGAGAATGTAGAAGACTTAGACAACAGGATAGCAGGAGCAAGGGTTATGGAAGCAAGCCAAAAGCAGTGGAAGAGCCTGAGACATCTTCAAAGGCTATGGTGGCTATTGATGGTCTGGGCTATGACTGAAGCTTCATGGTAGATGAAGAGGAAGCATCAGCTGAGATGGCTCTTATGGCCTTCTCTGACTCAGAGGCACTCTTAGCTAAAATTTGTTCTAAAAATTGTACTACTCTTAAAGAATATGAAACATTAAAGAAACACTGTGATGAGCAGAGGATTGAATTAAACCAAACAAATTATAATTTGTCTAATCATAAAAGAGGTTTAGCAATCCTAGAAGAACAAATTGTGCATTATAAGAACAATGAGTTTTTTTTTACTGAGGACATAGCTGTTCTTAAGAGAGATTTGACTCTTAAAATGATGAGATTAGTTTGCTTAAAGCTAAATTAGATAAAATCATAAAGGCAAAAGAAAACATTCAATTAACTGTAGACACTTTGGAGTATGCATCAAAAGGTGTTAATAAAATTATAGAGTGTCAAATGGTTAATAAGGATAAATCTGGGTTGGATTATAAAACATGTCCACCTCCTCACAGAGGAGTGCCTGCACCCCTAGGAATTGACCTAGAGCATATAGGTTTGACTGAGTTTCAACAACCTAAGTTAGAATATGGTTGTAAGCCTAAAGAAAATTCAACTGTTAATAAACCTGTAGAAACTAGTGAGCCTTTTGAGAGTGCAAGTGACACCTCACTCACTGAGGATAAGGTGTCAACTAATAGGAACTTAGATGCTCCCATCATTGAAGATTGGGAATCTGATGAGGAAGATCAGGTTGTAGTTAAACCTGATGTGGTAAAGATAGAAGGAACCAATGTTCCTAAGGTAGTTAGTAATGAAACTGTTAAGCTTACAACAAATGTAAAACTAATTAGAAAAACAGTTAGGTATTCTGAGATGTATATGTTAGTGCAAGCAGTCTCGTTGGGGAGATTGCTATTGCAAGCAGTCTCGTTTGTTTTGAGTGATGACAAACATGTAACTTGATACATAGCGTAAAATGTACAAGTTACTTGTAATCATATCTTGTCTCAACATACATTCAACTCCTCTCAAGTCCTCGTATGATACAACACAGGTTCGTACATGTTTGTTATGTAGCATTATGATCAAACCCGTAACAAACCCTTTAGAATGTTTAAAATACGGTTAGGTAATTAAGTATTTTAAAAAGACTAATCATTCTACTTAGAATCTCATTCTACATGATCACTAGGATACATGTTACATACATATACATATTACAAAGTTCACTAGGAATAACATATACAAGTTTACATGTTTATTTCTTAAAATGGAAACTTTATTAGTTAAATATTAGGATGACATCATGGCATACATCACAAATGAAATCTTGGAAAGATTATGTGATATCTTGTTTAGATCTTCAAGTAAGATAGTTGACATTGGAAGATCTTGAAATGACTTGACAAAGATATGGAATGATATGGCAAGATATGGTAAGATTTGCTAGCTGTCTGGTTCGGCGGGATCCCTTTGCTAATCCGCGGATCCCTTTGGTATAAAGGGCGGATCCCTTTAGTATAAACCGCAGATCCCTTTGTTATTCCGCGGATCCCTTTTTCAGGATCCTCCAAAACAGTGAGCTAGTTTTACATTTTGCCTATAAATACTAGCCCATTGTTTACCCATTGTTTAAGCATTAGAACACACATTCCCTCACTCATTTCACACACTTAGATCAGTAGCAAACCATGTAGATTCATAGATTAATCACCCATTACATAATGATCATAATGTTACTAACTCTCATTATGTTGTAAGCATACATTGTTAATGATCCTGTGAAGCAAGCTCAAGATCATGAGTCATCATCCATAGCATACTTCCTGATCTACCATGAAGGTTAGAAGATCTTGAAGCCACCATCCACCATAGCATTCCAACATATGAAGATTCAAGGACACTTGACATCCTCAATGATTTAAGACTTCCCGTCAATGAAAGTTCATGTAGATTAAGCATCCATATCCATGATACACTTATGTCATGGATCATTGTTGTAAACATCATTTGTATCAGTGAGTGTGGTTAGTGTTTTAGTCCTCAAAACACAAAGAGTGTCGGGAGTAGTTGTACCCGTGTAAAGAACTCGGTATCTAGCTTAGTACCGGAAAAAGGTTAAGCGACGTAGGGAGTGGTTGTACCTTTGTAAGGAACTCGACATCTAGCTTAGTGTCGGTAATTGTAAAAGCGACGTTGGGTTGGTTCTGCCCTGAAGTAGAACTCGGTGTTTAGATTAGTACCGGAAAAGGAAGTAAGTGACGTGTAAAGGTTTTCTCCGCCTAAGAAAGGGAGCTTGTTGATCTAGTGAAGTAACTCTCGAGTTGGGTACTCGGGGAGTGGAGTAGGACGGAGAGAAGCTCCGTAGCCGAACCACTATAAATCATCGTGTTCGGTTTGCGCTTTCTTTTACTTATCTCTTTACTTTAATGTTTGCATTATGTGATTGCTTGTGTTGTGATTATTTGATAATACTCATGTGACAACTTGGTAATCATAAACTACAACAAACATCTTTCATATTAGAACTAGCCAAATTGGAAATTTGATACAACAAGTTTTAAGTTTTAAAACAGTAAACGTATTCACCCCCCCCCCTCTACGTTTCCACAATTGGTATCAGAGCGGGTTGGCTCTCATTTTCAAAACAAATGGTTTTTAAAATAGAGTAAGATCCATGTATCAAATTACCTCTGAAGCAGAACATAATATGAAAAATGTTTCACTAAGTATACTTTGAAATTTTGTTGTTAAATATTACTGTGTATACAAGCTTGAAGATGTCTTTGGAAAATCAAAAGAGAAGATTTCTTAAAAAGGTTTAAGTGTCAAATTGTGTGCGTAAAGCTAATTTACGAAAAACTCGGGTTTTAAGGGAGTGTTTGGAATAACCATTAAGTTAGTTGAAAAATCACCTCCGTAATATTTAGATAAGTCACATAGGTAGAAATGTTGTTAAATATTCGTAATATATGCTTAAGATTAAGTCTAGCAAGTCCCACACACTTTCGCTATGTCAAAATACGAGTTTAGGAGAATCTGTCACAGGTCTCGGCGGATCCAAATGTTACAAAGGGCGGATCCCTCAAAAAGGATCCGTCGGATCCGTCCATGCAGTATGCAGTTTTTTCTCAAACTTCAAAAATTCATAACTAATTAACCGTAAGTCCGTAGGAGTCGTGCCACCTATCATTTTGAAGGGAATTAAGTCTACTTTCATTTAAAAATAATATCATGGCCTGAATCTAAATTGAAATAGGTAAAACAAATCAAAAGGTACAACCTGTCCAAAATATTTGGTTTTATTTTGTCACAGTAACGTAAATTTTTGAGTCAAGCAATGTATGTTGGTATCCTTTAAACATTGATATGATTTCTATTGAAACTAAAGAATTTGGTAATATAAAGGAAACAAATCAAGCTTGGCATACATCGTCATATTTAAACGCAAAGTGACGAAAAGTATCTTTTCACTTATGCCATGCTATGTGACTATCTGTTCTAAGTTATTTGCATACATGTGATTTGTCTGTTGGTAATTGTGATTGCATTTGTTGATAGGATATACATAAGTGTTTTGCCATGACAATTAGGTCTTTTGCTAGATCTTGTACACTAAGTTGATAAACTGTGTTTGTTTTAGATATTTTTGTTTGCATATGTTATGTGAAAACCTTGCATAACTTGCTTAGGAATGAGAACTAAGTGTAACTAGTTTAATGTCTTGAATAGTATTGTCTTGCACAAACTCTTGCTCTAATGTTAAAACGTGTAAACATATACTAACTTTGTAAAAGAGTGTTTGGTACAAACAATTTGAAACTATGGTATGTTGAATTGTTATGCCTTTAGGATATTATCTTGTTGTTAAAACTTTTATGTGTACTAACCATGTCATGCAGGATGATAACACACGTTGTTATCAATTTTCCATGTTTAAGCCACCGTTTGGCTTAACTACTTTTATGGTAAGTTATTATCATCAAATTAATTCATGTGTAAACATAAGTTAGAACTTGTGTTTTTAGTTTCATTCCATCATATATTAGTTGTTACATATGTTTTAGGAGAACTTCTGAGATTTGAGCGAGTAAAGTAAAATATGCATATCTCTCTGTTAAGAATTAGAACTTCCACATGGCGGATATGACGGATCCTAAATTTTGGTTCCGTCTGTTATACACTTTGGCTCCGCCATTCCTCACCCTGCGGATTCTGCGGAACCCAAATATGGGATCCACACCTGTTGTCGATTGGATCCGTCAGTCTCAACAGTAACTTTTTCAAAATTCCCGACTAATCCCGATCCTTAAATTATTGATTCTAGTTCTTAGGATTCTTATCACTAATGTTCACTCAAATAAGAATTAGGACATCTCACCAAACAGTAAATAGGATAATCATATCTAATCACAGTTTCAAATTTCATGAAAATGCTCCAAGGTACCTTTTCGATAAACCATTGAGTATTTGTGATCATTACACACATTCACTGCATCCTCCCGTACTTTACTCATTCACTAGCTTGACTTGTAAATGGACAACTTCCAAACTAATCCAGACTCTCTGTTTGTAAATATATCATAGATTACAAACCCAACTCATGACTGTGGATATTGTCCAGTTTCCACATATGTTGCCTTACTTGGTTAACATGTCATTCTTCAAGACGATTAAGATTTACATCGAGTCATAACTCACACTTAGGTTATAGATGTATTATCAAGTCTTATCTCAACAAAGTAGGATTGACAACTTAAGTATTTCATCCGAAATATTCAAGTAAATCTGACTTACGATTGTAGTCATTAAAAAGTCATATCCGAAACAATCAAACTCCCAAGTATTTTAACAACATATGTTAAAACACTTATCCTATCATAACTAGAACATTTGTACTTCATCCCATCACATTCATCCCCTAGGTTTCACAAACATAACCAAGCACTTCATCCACTAGTGAATCACAAGAATCAGTATCTATTCTTGTCATCTTCAACACTTGTACTTTCACCATCATCCCATCGCATTCACTTTTTGTGATATGTCTCAAACCTTAAGCTTTAAATCACTCACTAGTTATACCAACCAATGGATCGTAAGAATTAGTCTTCATCCTTGTCCATAGGTCAACAAATCCCTACAACACCACGATCCTTACCATCATTGAGTGCATTACTTAAAAAGCCCTTAGTCCAACACTCATACCAAATCAAATACACGTTGAATCAACTTAACAATACCTTGCCACCTATAGAATTAGAACTTCAATCATCAAATGAACATGATATTCACATTCAGTGTTTATCAATTTCCACTAGTAGTACCACTTTCACAAGTAATCAAAGTATTAGTAATACTTTGTCACCAAGCTTCTGAATAAGTCTCGTTAACCCTTAAATCAGTATTTTAACAACATGCAATGACAACCTCATACACCCCAAGCAACAATGACACTTGAGAAGTATATATAAGAAACTCAAAGTGAATTCATCCAGTAAACTTAGGATAGGTGTATCCAAACAATTAAGCTTCATATCTTCATTTATGATTTTTCGGAAAAACATTATGCATTTCGTTTTCATAAAAGGATAACATATATCCTATGCATCATTCTCTCCTTGCAACATGATCGGTTGTGTTACAAGAAATTTCATTACACCTCATTAGGCAAATGATCTTAAATAAACATCTGCAAGTTCTATTAACTAGATCTTCCCCCTCATCTTGTCATTCTTATTTTCATAAGCATAATGACTCTATCTTACTTGTTGAAAGATACCATACGTATCTATTTCCTTTCAGCGTACATTTAACCTTGGTCAAACTTTGTGCATATCCACATCTCTGGAGCATACACAAGACCTATTAAAGTTGGTAACTTTATTTAGATTCTTGTTCCAAAGAACTTTCTTCAGAACGTTCATGACATATCCCATTACCACACACAAACATATGTCTTGATCTTAGATCACTTGCATAACTCATACTTAAACTCAACTCAAAAGATGTCACCCTTTAGATCATTCACCCTTTAGATTCCAAACACAATGATTAAAATCTGTTGACACATATTTACGTGTATGACATGACTAGTTTTAATAGAAATAGTTGAGTGTCATTAAGTCATGTATTGGTAAATTATCTTGTCTTAGGAATAATTAATAAAATCACTTGCATTACATATACATGTATTGATTACATGATATTTGTTTGATATCTTAATGTTATAATAATTATTTGATTGATTGTCAAATGTGTAAACCTTGAAAAGGTTTTTGTCTGCATGATTATATGCTTCATGTTAACATGATTTAAATAATATGTTCATTCTTTTGTTATATGATATTTCGCAAGATTAATGTATTACTTGTTAACTCATGATATGTCATTCTTATATGATATTTCTATATTTGAAAGCTCGTGTCTTTTGTTGACATTCGTTGAGTCTTTTTCATAGGATAGTCTAAATAATGCATGTTTCTAAAATGTAGGAATTGTTTGCATGAACCTGTTGTTTCATTACTTTTGTGACCACGTCACACTATTTGTTTGCCATGTGTGCACCTATATGTCTAAATGCTTTTTGGTATGATAAACACTTAGAAGTTGTTTTATTAATCATATAGATCATTGTGTTAATTAATGGGTAAGTATGGTTAAGTAACTAAGCCTAACTTCAAAACAATTTCACAATGTAATATCAAAAACAATGTCATGTCATCTTACAATATGATTATTTGTCTTGATGCCATGTGATAACTTTTTGTCTGGTAGATGAATATTTGTTTTTGTTTACATAAGATGTTATGATTTCTATAATATTCACATCTTTTGTCATTAGGACTTTTGTCTTGTAGATTGATAACAAATTATTTGTTATTTCTCCTTGTTATGCTTATTTTGCATAATTGTTATCTCATTATTGCTACTTAGATTAGTAATATGTTTATGGGATCCATTTTCTTGCATATAGCCTTAAAAGCTAATAGGATTAAGTTTTAGAGGTTTGAAATTTGTGTTTGGATATCTTTCAATATACCTCTCTCCAAATCGTATTGTTGCTTCCGCTTTCCTAACAATATCTTCATCATCTTTTAGTTAAAACAATACACCTCCCATAAGGAAAACCACATGCCTCGTCGTGCGATCATCTCGCATTGATAGAGAAGAGCTACGTAACTTCAAGGATGAAGTTCTTTGTATGCTAACCAATATCCACAAAAACATTGCTAAGCTCATCGCTTTCATTAATCTGCAACATCCTAAACACTTTACCTTCATTCTTCATAGATTATGTTGAATGTCCACCAATTAAGGGGGAGAGAAATTCATTCACATAATTGTCTTTTCGCATTAAAGAACATGTACTCATGTTTCTTACATTCTCAAATACCGACATGTAGGTTCAAATCACTCAGTTAAATCAGTTTACAAAAGACACAAGTGTGTCAAACCTCCTTAGATCAACATCACAGTTATGCACCAATACCTCGTCAAAAACACATCATGTGTTTGACATACCTCTTAAACGAGAAGCATTAAGTCTCCTTAGACTTTGACTAGGATTAGTGAAACCAAGTCATTAGTTATAAGTAAATAGACCTTAGCTTGAACCTTCGTTTGATCAAAAACGACAAAACATAACCAAATCCATTTTGGTCTCACGGAACCCTTCGTTAAGAAGTACGGAACCAAAATTTTGGTTCCGCCAATTCTGCGGGTACCAAGTTCTGTTTTTAAACATTCACAACTGACAACCTTTTCACAGCCAACGATTATAGGATTTACTTTCACATCATAATTCTCTAGAACAACTTCATTGTCTAGAACATCTTCAGTGTCTAGAACACCATCATAGGATCTCATCCTTTCATTCTTGATTCATATCAAGCAAGTCATTGTCAGTGCAAATAGAACCATCACTCTTAACACATTGTTCCAACCAACACTCTCATCATATAGGTATCTAGTATTTCTAATTGTTGCATATGGAATTTCTATTCCTAAGTGATCATTGTCGTCACTTCCTCTTATTTCCATTCGAGCATTTATTATGAAACCACTCATCATCTTTGGTAGATGATAATATCATTACCTTAACCGTCTTCAATAGTCTTATAGCATTTGCTATACATTAGAGTTTCTGAATTCATTCCATTCATTATAACCACAACCTTCCATCACCTTTTTCACTAATCATCAACCCCATGGATTAGCGAAAAACCTACTTGCATCAACCTCTAGTTATCACCAGCAAACTAACACCAACACTAGCATCACTAACTTTAACTCCACTTCATATCCTCATCATAGGCATTGTTTTATATATTCTTGTAAATGTAACTCTTATTAGAAGATTACACTCTTTATAACATGATTTACTAGTTAATCAAGATTGATATCACAATTAGTATGTTGCATCATACTTTTCTTTGATTAGACAATCACAATTGGTAAGTTGTTTGTAATTAGATATGTTGCATATATTTTTCCTTGAGATAAAATATATTGCACTAACCATTTCATTGTAGGTTCATCATCATATACGCTCGATCGTATATAGCATACTCATCATAGGATGTAGTTTGCATCGATTATTTTTATTCTTTTATAAGGTGCTGCTTAACGCTCTCAAACCAGGAGGATTATCAGTCTAGCACTCATATTGCATCGTCTATACACATTGATCATATATGACTTAAGACATAGCTTCTAGTGCGCTAATCTTTTGTTTTGTAGGTTCATCTTGACGCCCTAGAGCAAGGGGGAGTTTTCGTCAAGCATTTTTTTTTGGATGCATCATATATACGCATTGGTGTATATCACATACTTGTCCTTGGATAAATATTGTTTTATACTAATCTTTATTTTGTAGGATTCTTCACACCTTGAACCGTATACGTTGGTACTCTAGCAATGAGGAGTATACATCAAGGAGGAGCATATAATAGTCTAACTATTTGTTTTGTAGGATCATGCATAATCATACATCATATCCTTGTCACTCCATTTAGGGAGAGTATAAATCAAGGGGGAGCTTTAAAGTTCTCAAAATCGCATTCCGCTACGCATATCTTCTTTTTGCTTCGACAAAAAGGAGGAGATAGGTCAACATAGTCCAACATTGCTTACTCACGTGTATCGTTGGCTATATGCATTTCATTCATCATGCATTTTTCATATATATTCTTTTTATGTTGCACACCACTAACCTTGATGTAGGTTAAGAGTCTAGTTTGATCCATGGATCCGCTAACAACTTAGGGGACGCAACAACCATAGGAGATTGGAGTAGTATATTTAACTTCACTAGGGATGATGCAAGCTCGCCATTTCGGGGAGAAATGAAGTTAACTCCAAGGACACACCCTTTTTGCTTCGACAAAAGGGGGAGAAAGGTGTAAACGGAGAAGGTAATGTTAAAGGTAGTACAGACACAAGTAACTTTTTACATTTTACTTTCTATCTCGTTTACATATTTTGTCATCATCAAAAAGGGGGAGATTGTTAGTGCAAGCAGTCTCGTTGGGGAGATTGCTAGTGCAAGCAGTCTCGTTTGTTTTGAGTGATGACAAACATGTAACTTGATACATAGCGTAAAATGTACAAGTTACTTGTAATCATATCTTGTCTCAACATACATTCAACTCCTCTCAAGTCCTCGTATGATACAACACAGGTTCGTACATGTTTGTTATGTAGCATTATGATCAAACCCGTAACAAACCCTTTAGAATGTTTAAAATATGGTTAGGTAATTAAGTATTTTAAAAAGACTAATCATTCTACTTAGAATCTCATTCTACATGATCACTAGGATACATGTTACATACATATACATATTACAAAGTTCACTAGGAATAACATATACAAGTTTACATGTTTATTTCTTAAAATGGAAACTTTATTAGTTAAATATTAGGATGACATCATGGCATACATCACAAATGAAATCTTGGAAAGATTATGTGATATCTTGTTTAGATCTTCAAGTAAGATAGTTGACATTGGAAGATCTTGAAATGACTTGACAAAGATATGGAATGATATGGCAAGATATGGTAAGATTTGCTAGCTGTCTGGTTCGGCGGATCCCACGGATCCCTTTGCTAATCCGCGGATCCCTTTGGTATAAAGGGCGGATCCCTTTAGTATAAAGCGCGGATCCCTTTGTTATTCCGCGGATCCCTTTTTCAGGATCCTCCAAAACAGTGAGCTGGTTTTACATTTTGCCTATAAATACTAGCCCATTGTTTACCCATTGTTTAAGCATTAGAACACACATTCCCTCACTCATTTCACACACTTAGATCAGTAGCAAACCATGTAGATTCATACATTAATCACCCATTACATAATGATCATAATGTTACTAACTCTCATTATGTTGTAAGCATACATTGTTAATGATCCTGTGAAGCAAGCTCAAGATCATGAGTCATCATCCATAGCATACTTCTTGATCTACCATGAAGGTTAGAAGATCTTGAAGCCACCATCCACCATAGCATTCCAACATATGAAGATTCAAGGACACTTGACATCCTCAATGATTGAAGACTTCCCGTCAATGGAAGTTCATGTAGATTAGGCATCCATATCCATGATACACTTATGTCATGGATCATTGTTGTAAACATCATTTGTATCAGTGAGTGTGGTTAGTGTTTTAGTCCTCAAAACACAAAGAGTGTCAGGAGTGGTTGTACCCGTGTAAAGAACTCGGTATCTAGCTTAGTACCGGAAAAAGGTTAAGCGACGTAGGGAGTGGTTGTACCTTTGTAAAGAACTCGACATCTAACTTAGTGTCGGTAATTGTATAAGCGACGTTGGGTTGGTTCTGCCCTGAAGTAGAACTCGGTGTTTAGCTTAGTACCAGAAAAGGAAGTAAGCGACGTGTAAAGGTTTTCTCCACCTAAGAAAGGGAGCTTGTTGATCTAGTGAAGTAACTCTCGAGTTGGGTACTCGGGGAGTGGAGTAGGACGGAGAGAAGCTCCGTAGCCGAACCACTATAAATCATCGTGTTCGGTTTGCGCTTTCTTTTACTTATCTCTTTACTTTAATGTTTGCATTATGTGATTGCTTGTTTTGTGATTATTTGATGATACTCATGTGACAACTTGGTAATCATAAACTACAACAAATATCTTTCATATTAGAACTAGCCAAATTGGAAATTTGATACTACAAGTTTTAAGTTTTAAAACAGTAAACGTATTCACCCCCCCTCTATGTTTCCACAGTATAGGTCCACAGGCAAGCCAAGAGGTAACCAGAGAAACTTTAATGACCTAAAGTCCCATCAATTAGGAAGTGACTTTGTCTTGTATAAGAAGGCTTGTTTTACTTGTGGTAGCTTTGACCACCTAGAAGCTTTTTGTTATAACCATCATGGGAGAAAGATGGTTACTGGAAAAAATAGGGTAATTGGGAACACAAGTCACAGGGTGAACTTAAATAGGTCTCAATCTCACCCCAATGCTAGTAGAATGACTCCCAGGGCACTTTTATTGAAGTCTGCTCTCAAACCAATTAGTACTGCTCGACCGGCAGTTAGTACTACCAGACCATTTAAAACTGTTTACCCTAGACCAGCAGTTTCAAGTGTAAAACCAACTTTCAAATATGCACAACAAACTGTTAAAAGGCCTTTTCACAAGAAAGCAGTGGTTCAAAACAAATTTTGGAAACCAAAGGTTCAAACTGCCAGGCCAGCAGTTCATACTGCTAGACCAGCAGTTAGTACTGGTGAGCCTAAAAACACTGTAGGGATAAAAAGGCTAATGCTATTAAGGCCTCAGCATGTTGGGTATGGAGACCAATCAAACCCAATGGTGCATCAATTTTATTAAAAAGATTTGACTATATTGATGCACGAGGAAAACCCAAGTCAGTGATGGCTTGGGTACCCCAAGGAAACTAATTTCCTTATTTTATGTGCAGGAACATTCACAGGATGATAAGGAAGATCAAGGTTATGCAGACAGTGGATGTTCCAGGCACATGACAGGCAACATGTCCTATCTTTCAGACTTTCAACCAATGGATGGAGGATATGTTACCTTTGGGGGATGAATAGGAGGAAGTTTACTGGTAAAGTCACATTGAAAACCGCTAAATTAGACTTTGAAGATGTGTACTTTGTGCAAGAGCTTAAGTATAACCTGTCTAGTGTCTGACAAATGTGTGACAAAAAGAACAAGGTTCTTTTTACTGACACTAAATGTCTTGTGCTTTCCCCAGACTTTAAGTTGCCTGATGAAAGTCAGGTGCTTCTTAAAGTTCCAAGAAAGGGCAACATGTACAGTGTTGATATGAAGAAGATTGTTCCTAAAGAGGATCTTACTTTTCTTGTTGCAAAAGCCACATTAGATGAGTCCATGTTATGGCATAGAAGACTTGGTCATATAAATTTTAAAACCATTAATAAAATTGTTAAAGATGGTTTGGTGAGAGGCTTACCTCAAAAACATTTTGAAAATCTTCAGACTTATTTTGCCTGTCTCAAAGGCAAACAACACAAGGCTTCTTGTAAGCCCACGACCCACAACTCTATTAATCAACCTTTGTTTATGCTACATATGGATTTGTTTTGCCCTACATCTGTGAGTAGTCTTATGCATAAAAGGTACTGTCTTGTAGTTACTGATGACTATAGTAGATTCACATGGGTTTTCTTTTTAGGTTCTAAGGATGAGATACCTAGCATTCTTAAGACATTTATAACTGAAATAGAAAACTTAGTAGATAAGAAAGTTAAAGTCATTAGGTGTGACAATGGGACATAGTTTAAAAATAGAGTTATGGATGAGTTTTGTAAGGAAAAAGGTATTAGAAGAGAGTTTAGTGTAGCTAGAACTCCTCAGCAGAATGGGGTTACTGAAAGGAGAAATAGAACACTAATAGAAGCTGCTAGAACCATGTTAGCTGACTCTAAGCTGCCCATCACTTTTTGGGCTGAAGCAGTTAATACTGCTTGTTATGTGCAGAACAGGGTTTTGGTAGGTAAACCTCACAACAAGACACCATATGAGCTTTTTAGGGGTAGAACTTCTGCATTAGGATTTCTAAGACCTTTTGGGTGTCATGTAACTATTCTAAATAGCTTAGACCATCTAGGAAAATTTGATGGCAAATCAGATGAAGGATTCTTGGTTGGGTACTCACTAAATAGCAAAGCCTTTAGAGTATACAACACAAGAACAAGGAAAGTTGAGGAAAACCTGCATGTTCAGTTTCTAGAAAATAAATCTAATGTTGCAGGTGAAGGTCCAAAATGGCTATTTGACCTTGATACTCTAACCCAATCAATGAACTATGTGCCAGTTGATGCCAATATAGAACACCGTGGATTCATCTTCAAAGAATGGTGAACCTTCTACTAATGAAGCCAAAGAAGGTATTGAAGATGAAAACAATGAAGATGGAGCTGAAGATCAAGAGAATCAAGAAAACAGTACAAATGGAGATTGTACTGTTGAGCCCCAATTTAGTACTGCTGGGCAAAATGTTCATACTGCTGGCCCATCAGATACTAATACTGCTGATTTCTCAGAAGATGATGTGGATATCAACAATCTACCACCCACCTATGCAGTTCCAAATACTCCACATACAAGGATACACAGAGATCACTCCCTAGACAATGTGATTGGAGACATAAAGTCTGGTGTGAAGACAAGAAGGCAAACTATGACTTCAGACCAACAAGGCTTTCTTAGTGTTGTTTATGAAGAAAAGAAGCATGAAGATGCCAACACATGTTTTTTTATGTGTTTCCTTTCACAATCTGAACCCAAAAATGTTCTCAAAGCCTTAGAAGACTCAAGCTGGGTAGAAGCAATGCAAGAGGAGCTTCTCCAATTCAAGATTCAGAAGGTTTGGGTACTAGTAGATTTACCCAAGGGTATGAGAGTAATTGGAACCAAATGGGTTTTTAGAAACAAGAGGGATGAAAGGGGAATTGTGATCAGAAACAAGGCTAGGCTTGTAGCCTAGGGGTATACACAAGAAGTGGGAATAGACTATGAAGAAGTTTTTGCACCAGTAGCTAGGATTGAAGCAATCAGACTGTTCTAAGCCTATGCTTCTTTCATGGGCTTTACTGTTTACCAGATGGATGTCAAGAGTGCCTTTCTGTATGGTATTATTGAAGAGGAGGTATATGTCTCTCAACCTCCAGGTTTTGTAGATCCAGAACATCCTAACAAGGTGGTGAAAGCTCTTTATGGACTACATCAAGCTCCAAGGGCATGGTATGAAACTTTGGCTTCATATTTGTTAGAGAATGGATTCCAAAGGGGAAAGATTGATCAGACTCTATTCATTAAGAAAAACAAGAAGGATATCTTGCTAGTACAGGTTTATGTGGATGATATTATATTTAGATCCACAAGGAAGGAGATGTATGTAGAATTTGAGAAACTTATGCATGATAAGTTTCAGATGAGTTCCATAGGGTAACTTACCTTCTTTTTGGGGTTGCAAGTGAAGCAATCAACTGAAGGCATATTTATCAGTCAGGATAAATATGTGACAGAGATACTAAGGAAGTTTCAATTTTCTAATGCTAAAGTGGCAAGCACACCAGTTGATCCAAAGAACTTTACTTAAAGATGCTGATGGAGAAAATGTTGATGTACACACCTACAGATCAATGATAGGTTCCTTGATGTATCTTACCTCATCAAGACCAGATATCATGTTTACTGTGTATGCCTGTACAAGGTTTCAAGTCACTCCCAACGCTTCTCATTTAACTGCTGTCAAGAGGATCTTTAGGTACCTTAAGGGTCAACCTAAGTTGGGTCTGTGGTATCCTAGGGAATCACCTTTTGACTTGGTGACATATTCAAACAGTGACTATGCTGGTGCAAGCCTGGATAGGAAATCAACAACTGGTGGATGTTAGTTCCTTGATTGCAGACTTATATCATGGCAATGTAAGAAGCAGACAATTGTGGTAACCTCTACAACTGAAGCTGAGTATGTAGCTGCTGCAAGTTGCTGTGGTCAAGTGCTTTGGATTCAAAATCAACTGCTTGACTATGGGTATAATTTTATGAATACCATGATATATATTGACAATAGCAGTACAATATGAATTATTAAAAATCCAGTGCAACATTCTAAAACAAAACACATGAAAATTAGGCATCATTTTATAAGAGACTGCAATGAGAAAAACTTAGTTCAAGTTGTTAAAATTGATACTGATCAAAACTTTACAGATCTTCTCACTAAAGCCTTTGATGTTGGAAGATTTCAATACTTGGTAGCAAGTATTGGAATGCTTAACGCATAAAGTTTTTAATCTGTGTGTTTTTGTTCATTAAAATGAATTTGTACTGCTAGGCTTGTCAATTAGTACTGTTATGTATAGTTTGTACTGCTAGTACAAATTTGGACTGTTTGTTAGAACTGTTAGTCATATGTTTATACTGTTATGAAGCAAATGCTTTGCAATTTGTTTTCCTGGTGTTGGAATAACAATTGTAGGTATGGATCGTTTAAGCACAAAGTAATTACTAGTGCATTGTGTGAGCAGCATTTGGTGGGTTAGTTGCTGACATAATAGGTTGATGATGGACAGAGTTTGGGGATCCATTAACACAGGTTTTATACCTAAGTTAACTGATTCTTTAAAACTTCTTTCTTGAAATCTTATTATGATGTTTTGTATTGGAATTGATGGCTTAGTTAGTCAGATAGTAATTGACATAACTCACTCTCTACCATTTTTATACTTTAGTATAATGTGTTAGTCTAAGGACATCTGGTAGAGAGAACAACGAGCAAACGTGAATCTAGCACATTTGTGTTAGAGGCAACACCTGCCACGAGCTGGAAACCCTGTCAAGAAAGCTCTTTGAATGAGTTTATCTGATCACAGGCAGTTATTTATAACTGAAATCATTGGTTCTCACACAACCAGAGGTTGCATTAAACCAAAATTATGATTAAGTGTCTGTCTTTACACTTAATCCCTTCAAAATGGTTGTAAGCAGTATGGTTTTTTTATCAAAATTGAGTTCATACTACTGAGTCAAATTTTTTCAAAAAGTTTTTACTGCCAGGCAAAAATTTAGTACTGGTAGGCTTAAGTTTGTATTGCTGGATAGACGTTAGTACTGGTGTGAAATAACAGCTTTTTGAAAATAGCCGTTGAGAGTTAGTTGAGATTTTTACTGATCAATTCCTTATTTTAAGGGTTTTCTTTTTTGGATATTTGTACTTTTAATTTATTATATTCACCTTATCTTCAATCAAAAGTTATCTTTTAATTGAAGTCGGTCCAATAGAAACCCTAATAAATCTTTCATAATATCTCAATTCACTTTCTTCATCTACTTTCTAACCTAAAATTACAATATTCCTAGTAGTCAAATCACACTTTTACTGAAAAATAATGGCTTCTTTATCTTTTGTTGACAAGCACAACATGGTCACGTTTTTAGAAAAAGCAGAGGATGATACTCAATTCCATCAGATAGTGGACTTTTTAAATGCTTCCCACATAAGGTATTCTTTAAAATTAAATCCCACTATCTATGTCTCCCACATCAAAGAGTTTTGGCAGACTGCTATTGTCAAAACATTTGACAATGGAGACAAAGTGCTAAATGCCACAGTGGATGGAAAATCAATCACTCTTACTGAATCATCACTCAGGAGGCATCTCCATCTGCATGATGACAATGGTATTAGTGCTATGCCAAACACTGAAATTTTTGAATCTTTAACCAGAATGGGGTACAACATTCAATCACAATCTTTAACTTTTCAAAAAATGTTGTTTTGCCCCACAATGGAGGTTTTTGATACACACCATCCTTCACTGTCTCAGTCCTAAGAAAACCTCATGGGAACAGTTCAGTAGCAATATTGGAACTGCTCTCATCTGCTTAGCTACTGACAGAACTTTCAATTTTTCAAAACTCATCTTTGAAGGAATGGTTAAAAATGTTGATAGCAAATCGAAGTTTTTGATGTATCCCAGGTTCATTCAAACTATTTTGAACATGAGGAAACATCAACTTCTTCCTCATAAAAATGCTTATGCTACGCCCAAACTTACCCAAAAACTTTTCAGTAATATAAGGATGGCCTCAAAAGGGTACAGTGGGGAAGAAGTTCCATTATTTGATACTATGCTTCAGGTACAGGGTGAAGGATCAACAAGCCCAGTTGACTCCCAACACACACCCACAAGCTCAGAACAATCACCTTCACAACCAACCTCATCACCAGATAGGTCTATATCGAGAGAGGGCTTTGTTGTTCCTCAGCACAGAGTCCCTACCCCTCCCCATGTAGCAGATGAGGCTGACTTTGTCAGTGTAGGAAGGGCTGCTTCTACTGTCTCAGGCTTAGAAGTTGGGCAGGACAGGACAGAAGTAATATAAATAAGACCCAACCTATGGCAACACCAACAGTACCAAGTTCCTTTGAACCAAGTACTATTGGTGGAATCCCAAGCCAACCAAAAATATTGGGTGGCTCAGAGGCTCACCATATTGTGGAATCTGAGTCTATGCCCCATGATGCACCTCTCCCTAAAGGTTACACATCAGGAAGTGCTGAGGGAAGTAAGTCACTTAAGGAATTGATGGAAATTTGTACAAAATTGTCTGAGAAGGTAAATACTTTGGAGACTGAGCTCACCACTCACAAGAAGGTTTTTGGAAATATCTATACTAAGCTTGTGTTGAAGGTCAAGAATTTAGAGCAGAAGGTTAAAACACTTCAAAGAAAAAGGTCAACACATATGGTGAGTTCATCTTCTACCTCCAGTTCATCAGATGGTCAAAGTGATGGTCAAGGTGAGGAATCTTCCAAACAGGGGAGGAAGATTGCCCTATTAGATGAAGATCCTCATGTTTCTTTGGTTCAAGAGGAGTTTGATACTCAGGGGAGGCAAGAACAACAAATGGATCAAGGTACTGGTGGAATGATAGAAGGTACTGGTAATGCTATACATGGTACTGCTAGTATTCCAGAAGAAGGTACTAGTGGTATATCTCAAGGTACTTGTTAGCATTATTAAAAGTAATGGTCATTTCGTATTTAATAACTTTGTAATGTGTCATGTATGTTGTATAGAATAGACGATGGGTCAAGGGCTTCATGGACTAAATCTAATAAGTTACTAGTTAAGTTATCATAGTCCAATAGAACCAAGCCCATAGAAAGCCCACTAGGGCGTCACCTTTGTATCTATATATATACCTCACTCCTCCCTCATTTGTATGTGTGTTTTAGAGGTGTAAAGGTGGGAGTGTGTGTGTCTTTTGTATTGTTCTCTCTAATCTAATATACTTACATTCAGTTTATATACATGACACACATCTTCTTTCTCTCTTGCTCTTGAGTACCATTCGATACATATATTTGTGGTGTGATAAAGATTGTTCTAGTGTCTTACAAGTGGTATCAAATAGCCAAACATCGATTTAAGAGTTCTTCTTTTCGTTTTTGATCTAACTAATACTAAAAGTTGTGTTTTTCTTCTCATAAAAACGCTAGTTTTTTGTAAAAGTTATGATTTTTACGCTTTGTTTAGGTTAAAGGTTGTTACTTTTCATAGCTTTTACGTTTTGCAGTGAGTTTTGATTAATTACATCGAATCAAGATCTTCAAAAACTAGTTTTGTGGCATTAAAAGTTTTGTATCGAAATATTGATAAAAGTTAAAAGTAGGCGATAAAGGTTGTTACTTTATAGTTATTTACGGGTTTTTGAAGTTATTTTATCGAGTGAAATTGCTTAGAAGATTGTTTGTTGGTCGATTTTGGATCTTCGTGTGAACAGTGCTTTTTGTCGAAATTGTGACGAATTTAGACAAGTAAGGGTTTGTCTAAATTGTGACGAATTTAGACAAGTAAGGGATTATCTAAATTGTGCCGAAATTAGACAAGTAAGGGTTTATTTAAATTGTGACGAATTTAGACAACTAAGGGTTTATCTAAATTATGGCTTATCAGAATTTAAATCATCAAGGGTTTATCGAAATTCCTTGTATAAGGGGTTGTCGAAATTGTTGCTTTGGAAGAATTTAGACAAGTTTGGTTTATCGAAATTGAGAGACCTCGCAATTTAGATAAGTTGTTATCGAAATTCCAAGGTTTATCTAAATTCCATCACTAGGTTGTCACAATTGTGTTGCCTATCGAAATTATAGGGCTTATCTAAATTCAAATCTGTCGCAATTCTATCGGAATTCAAAGGTTTGTCGGAATTTAAGGTTCTGTCGCAATTCCCTATTCTGTCACAATTCTCACAGATTTGTCGCAATTGGCAGTTTTGTCGCAATTCCCATAAAACTGTCCCAATTTACAAAATTATCTAAATTCAACTTGCACTTAATTTCTTCGAGATCAAATGAGAAATCGGTATCCTCGTGCTTGTATAAGTGTGTGGGATACTTCGACAAAGGAAACATCTTCTAATTTGTACAAATTAGATAGATTTTTATCTAAATTGCAAATTTGTCTAAATTGTACATTTCTATCTAAATTCAGATTTTGTCAAAATTGTATAATTTTGTCTAAATTGAGATTTACATCGAAATTGTGATTTTATCAAAATTGTAATTTTGGTAACTTTTTCGAAATTGTAATCATTTGATTTTGTCTAAATTATAGTCTTGTCAAAATTGTAACTTTTGTTAAATTGCCCTAGTTTATCTAAATTGCAAGTAACTTATCGGAATTGACTGCTACTTGATTTCTAGAGACTAAACCTCAAACGATCATAAGTTTATCACCAGAACTTCACTACAACAACTGAACTTAACCTACCAATCACAACTCCTATTTCGTTGCAACGATCCAAGTTCAACTTTATCATATCAAACATCAACAATGGCAACTCTGCAAGACATTCATGCAGCCGATGCAAAAAATAGTCCTCCTATGCTTGAAAAAGGTGGATATCTTCCATGGACGAGCCGTACGCTTTGCTACATCAAAACTAAACCTGATGGTAAACTCCTGCTCAAATCCATTCAACATGGACCATTCAAGGCTCGTCAAGTTCAAGACCCTGGAGAACCAAATGGAACACCTCCCGTACCACCGTTCTTTCGTGATCAATCAGAAGCAGAATACACAAAAGAAGATTGGAAACAAATAGCAGCAGATGACATGGCAATGCATTTAATCCAACTAGGATTACCACGGGAAATCTTTGCTGCTGTTGACAGTTGTGAAACTGCTTATGATATGTGGGAACGAGTTAGAAGGCTTTATCATGGCACAGAAATTGGGCAACAAGATGTTGAAAACAAGCTTCTAACTAAATGGGAGAAGTTCACATCCACTCCAGCAGAACCCATTGAATCTTACTACACCAGGTTTTGCACTCTAATGAACGAGCTAATCAGAAACAAGTTGACACCAAGACAAATTTTACAAAATATCAAGTTTATCAACAATCTACCAGAAGAATGGGGACGATTTGTCACTATTGTCAACCAAACCAAGGACCTTCACCAGGTGAACTATGATCAGCTCTATGACTTTCTTAAGCAAAACCAGGCTGAGGCAAATGAAGTCAGGAAAGAGAAATTAGCAAAGCAACATGATCCTCTTGCACTAATTGTTCAAACACCAACACCTGTACCAGTGAACACACAATCATCATCATCTTCCACTCAGAACTACATGCAACAACAATACGTTCCACAAACTGCTGTCATACCACAACAACAATTCTACCCACAACAACAAGTTATTCCACAATAATAATATCCACAATTTCAAGAACCAGATTTCACTGACAATGATGAGTCCTATGCTGCTTTGAACCAAGCATTTGCTTTTCTGTCAAAGGCATTCCAAGGACGCTATTCAACACCAACTAACAACAACCAAAGGATTTTGTCGAACACTCGCAACAGGCAGATTGCACAGCCGAGTTTTAACATGGGTCAACAAGGACAAATGGTTGGAGTTATGGGGAATCAGCAGGGATATGCTCCTAGATTTCAGATGGGTAATGCAGGGCAGTATGCAGGGAATCAGATGGGTCAGTATGCAGGAAATTAGATGGGTCAAGTTGTTGGAAATCAGAGGGGTTAGAATTTTGGGAATCAGAATGTTGGTAATCAGTTTGGGAATGTTGCTCCAGTTGCTGGGAATTTTGGAAATGTGAATCAGGGTAATCTTGTAAAGTGTTTCAACTGTCAGGGATTCGGTCACATGGCAAGGATCTGTCCCACCAAGCAGAAAAAGAAAGATTTCGACTATCTGCAGAAAGCAGTGCTGTTGGCACAAAAGGAAAAGGCAGGGTTTCAGTTGAGTGCAGAAGGGAATGATTTTATGGCTCTAATGGATGATATGGAAGACCTTGAGGACATCGATGCAAACTGCATTTTCATGGCAAATCTTCAGGAGGCTAAGTATGATATGGATTCTGAGACACCTCCTGTGTATGACACCAATGCAGTCTCTGAGGTACCATCATTCAATACATGTCACAATAATGAAATATTTGATATGTCACCTCATGCGGAACAACATCCTGAGATTCTAGCACCCACTTATGATACATACATGGACACGCCAAGAAGTAGCAATATTGAATTGGTAACTCCAGATATGAATCCTAATGGAGGATTAGAATCACAGTATACTGAGAATGATGAGGAACGTGCTTTATTTGAATCATTATTGAACAATTGTAGTATTGAAATTGAAAAAATTAAAAAGGTCAATCGCGATGTTAAGGCCGCGAATGAGAAATTGACCGTTGAGCTTGAGAGGTATAAGGAAAATGAAAAAGCTTTTGTATTTCATAAAACACGGCAGTCAGAGTTAGAAACGGGTTACAAAAACTCCGTTTTAAGGGAAAAACAATTGCAAATCAAGTTTGACACTCTTGATGTTAACTTGAATATGAAAATAAAATCCTTAAACACGGAAGTTTCAGATTTAAAAAACCAACTTTCTAAACAAAAATCAACTTGTTCTGATCTTGAAAAAGAAAAGAAACAATTGAAAGCATATTTTTCAAAACGCGAAATTGATCTTCTTGATGAAATCATTGAGAAACAAGAAACAATTAAGAAGTTGGAAGATTTGCTTGTCAAAACGGGTCATTCTGCTCAAACAATTCATATGCTAATTAAAGATCCAAACTCACTTCTGCACACAATGAAGAAAATGGCTATCGGTTTTGAAAACCCTTATACTCTCAAGAAAGCTCAGAAAGAACAGAATGTGTTGTATAATAATAATGTGATATTTGCTAAACATGATCCTCCCATTGTTCGGGATTCTGATGAAATGATTGAGCTTACTGAAGAGAGTAGAATCAAAATGAAACACAAGAACCCAGAAATAAAACCAATTGATTATAACAAACTGAACATACTTTCTGGAATAAATTTTGTTCAACAAAAACAAACACCAAAGGTTTCCAAAACACCAGTTGTTTTGAAAAAACAAAAAGTTGTTTTCAAAAATCTTTCAAACTTGGAACAAATGTTTTCTAACAACACGTTTAACACAAGTGAAGCTAGAAGATGTTTGGATGATCTTAAAAAGAGAGTGGAAATACTTAAAAGTGTTTTTGAATCCAAAACAAATATTAGTATCAAAAACTGGTATTCAAGTTTTCATATTGAAATGAAAAAAGGTGTTTGAGACAGAAATTACTACTCCATTAAATGCCATTCATGCGAGAGAAATTCATGTTGAAAATTCAATTTTAAAAGAAACAGCCGACTTTGTCAAGGACCACAAATCCCTGGTTAAGGAAGCTAATGAAAACATTGAACACATCAAAGTTTTGGAAAACCACAATGATTCTCTCTTCAAAGCAGCTTTGTCAACTGATATTATGTCCATCATTTATCAAACATATTCTATTGAAGACGATGAAAGACTCCGAGCTGAGACTTCTGCAATTGTTTCAAAATATGAAAATGCTCTTATTAAACTTGAAAAAGAAAATGTCTCATATTTTAAACAACTTGATCGAAAAATCGAGGAATGCAAGTATGACAAATTGTCGTATGAACGTGCCTACAAAAACATGAAAGAGCAAAACGATCTTTTGAGGTCTCAGCTGGAAAGTCAAAAAGGGAAGGGTGAGGAAACTAAGTTTGCAAAACCATCAACTTCGGACAAACCGATTGTTAAACCAAAAATGTCAATTTCTCAATTTGTTCTAAAAGTTGATGTGAAAAATGATTTGACAAAACCAGTTACTCCAACACCCTTGCCTAAGCAAAATGAAAAAGGAAAAAGTGTTGATAAAGGGAAAGCAGTTGTCGAAACACCGAATGTGATAACACATGGCCTTTATAGGATTAGTACCACTATTGCGTCTACCTCTACATCTCAAACATATAGGGCGATAGACAAAAGTGTAAAAGATAATCCAAAAGAGTCTAGGACTGCTAAAACAACTTCAAAGGACAACAAGATAAATCCTAATGTGTGTGCCTTACCTTCTACAAGAATAGAAAGCATCTCTAAGAGCAGTAGACTACAACCTAGGAGCAATACAAGGAACAATAGAGTCTCGCCTGTCTCTGAGAGTAGATGCAAGAATAAAAATGAAGAAGTAGAAGAACACCCTAGGAATTTATCGCTTTTTAATAAGAAATATATGTCATCTGGATGTAATGTTAAAAGTACTGATTCTAGTGCATGTAATGACTCTATTTGTTTAATGTGCAAGAAATCTTTATCTAAAAATGTTTGGGATGATAATGTTTCTAAGAATGTGAATATGAATGCTATGCTTGAACAGAAAGACATTCCTCAAGGAACAAGTGCTAGGACTAGATATGTTAAAAGACTAATTGTAGCATCTAGGTCAACCACTAGTAGTATATTGCCTAGGAACTATCTTAAGTTATGTGCATGGAGACCAACGGGTAGTGTAACAATCCGTAAAATTCCCTAGTCATTAGTGAACGCTAATCTGGTATTAACTCATCAATACTATTCACTTAACCATCTTTACGGGCAAATTTAAAATTTTGTTTATTACATTTCTATAACTCAAACGTTGTATGTTATTCATGAAATATCAGAACGAGCTCACACGCGGACCACGAAAACCAAACAAACTCACAAACATAGCCAAACGGATCCTTATATAACCTCAGCCTAACTTTTCTAGCCTGTTACTGTTCATCAGGCCCAACCCAATTTATTTAATTTATTAAACACTTATTTCACTCACCCAACCCACTCTAACTTCGCCCCATTTTCTCTCGAATTCGACACACACCTTATGCAATATCTTGCACCACTCGACTCCCCTCCCACCAAAGAACCAGTAAGTCAAATCTCACCTTCTATTACAAACGTTTGACCACCTAACGAAGGCCAAAGCCAAGCACCCTCGACAACATTCACAATTCACACAAATATTAAACCACTTAAACCAAACTCGACACCACTCATTTTCACCTAGCTCATTCGACATTTTATGATCATTCATTAGTTTACAAGTTCACGTCTCACCTTTTTTCACAATATCACATGTTGGAAAATATTTTGGACCCTTTATATCATATATGTCGACATACATATAAACCCACTTGACATAACCACTTGACCTTACACAACAAGACTTCCTAGCCCATCCTTATTCTCTTTGTCCCCACCAGAACTTCTGCCAAGATCGAATCTGTAACACCCCAACCCGACAAGGGTAGAAGCATCACATTATGGTGACAAATCAAAGCATACATACATATTCACAGCGGAAGCCAATAAACATAATCATTAAATAAACCAAGTCAACACGACCGGAATTCAATACATAAGTCTCAAATGAAAGGTAGAAATAATCCCAAGGAAATACATAACGAAATAGATCCAATATTCAAAGTCTGAAATAAAATGGTAAAACTAGGGTAGGACATCATCTAAGGCAAAAGCCCTCTAACTCTCATCCCAAGCATAAATCCATCTCCCAGCTAGATACCTGCCGCACACGGAAAAGAAAACGTGCGGCTGAGCTTACAAAGCCCAGTGAACAGATACATAATATAACAAAGATAATGAAACAGAAGTATAATGAAGCACTGGGAAATATCATAAGGTATAAACAAAGAGAAAATAGAAATGAAGGATAGGATAGTCATCCACCACGAGCCCATACTCAAAATCATATCTCAACATCATATTACTCAAAGTCAAGATCTCACAATCAGAGGGGATACCTCTCAGGCAACCAGATAATATGAGGGGTGTCCTCATGTATCAAAAGGGGTGGAGTGATCAGCTCCCATAAATGTGAAAGGCGTGTATAGCACACATGCACCAGTCACCTCAAAGTCATACTCAAAGTCATAATTAAATCCACTAAACATAACAAATCTAGGATTGCAATCCATACGCCCCCACTCAAAGTCATCTCAAAATCATAATACTCAAAATCATAATGGCCATATCATAATATAAAAGGGGACGGCGTGAGAAATCACTCCCCCACACAGGAGTCATGCCAGTGGTGCATCACAGACATGGCCAGGTTACCTTCCTGGCTAGGAAACAAAAAAAGTGGCTCGGGTATCAAACTAAGAGTCAAGTCTCAAGGTCATGCAAACGGGTTCATCTCAAAGTCATAAAGCATATCTCAAGGTCATATCAAAAGTAAATCTCAAAGTCATATGAAAAGGTTCATATCAAAAGGTTCATAGCAAAAGGGTCATAGCAAAGGTTCATAACTCAACATCGAAGCATAGGTGATAAGACACCCTTTCTTAACAAGGGTAGAGTATCCGTACCTTATGTCGAAAGCAAAGTAGAAACAAGCACAGAAATGGGGAAAGCTCAAAGTCTCTCCTTCTTCACACCTAGAGGAGTAGAAGGGGATTACAAATCATTCTTAGTTAATCACCTTTCCATTTTTAGTAACTTTCCCTTTTTAGTAAGTTTCCATTTTTAGAAAGTTTCCATAATTAGAAGGTTTCCACTTTTAGTAATACTTGGTGTATGGTTTAATTTGATCAACATTTGCTGGAGACAAAGTATCTTTATCATATTTACACCTTTGGTCCTCAAGTTTTCGTAATTTACATTTTACACCCCTTAGTTACAAAAGTTACACTTTAACCCTTCAATTATTCATATTTACACATTAGCCCCTTATTTTATCAAAATTACTCCATGAACACTTATTTTATCATGTTGTAAGAAAGTATCCACAATTATTCATGATTCACACATTTAGTCCCTCTAGTTATCAAAATTACATATTCAGACCTTAAACTTACAATTTCAACATTTAATTATCAATAGTTACATGTCAAGCCATTAAATTATCAAAATGACACATGATCCCCTGAATATATTTATTTATTCAAAACAGCCCCAAGTTTCCAGAAATTACAAGTTTGGTCCCTCTATTTTAATAAGGTTACATATTAAGTCTTAAAATTTATATTTAAATCATTAATTAATAATAATTACATACTAGCCCAATAAATATCCAAATTTTCACATTAGTCCCTGAATAACATTAATAACACAATTCGACCTCAACTTTTCAGAAATTACATGTTTAGTCCTTGTATTTAATTAATTTCCATTTCGAATTAACATTTACAATTTAATTCATTATACCACAAATTTTACACATGGACCCTTCATTTTATAATTTTTACAGATTCTACATGATTTATATGACATGACAAAAATAGTCCATGAGTTTTAATATTGACAAAACACACCCTATCATATTTAAATTCAAATCGGCAAACACAATTTCTAACCAAATGAAACCCTAGCCGACCCCAATCATTGGGAAATCATTTAAACATCAATTATATTCATTAATGATCAGATCTAAACTCTTTTTAAACCCTAGTTCCACGCTAGGCCTTTTTGTTCTTTATTTTTCCTTTTAGCCGATTACACATAATTCACCAAAAATAATTTTAAGCTTCAATAAATCAAACAAGCATTTTTCTAGTGTTGTATTAAGATCATAAAGCCCACGAAAATTGTTCATTAGTCCAGGAAAATTCGCATGCATGATTTCTTAATTAAATTCGATTCTAGGTTTTAATAACACAAGAATTTTCATACGACTTATACACAATGCATGGACCATTTTTATTATTTTTCTCATGATATATACGATTAATAGAGGCTGGGAAAAATACCAGAGAATTTTTAGAACGAGTGGAAGAGTGTTGCACGATTTATGGCTTCTCGGCTAGAATTTTCGAACCACAAGAATTTACCACGGCTTCAAACGGGACCAAACGACCTTGTACACATTTTTCCCAGATCACACATAATATAAGAACTCCAGGAAAATTAAGAAAAGAATTTTTATACGATCGAATGAATTATTTGGGATTTAATACCTTTCGAGTGAAATATGAAGAAGAAAATCGATAGCTCTTGATCTAGGCTTCTAAAAATCGACTTGCTATTTTTCTAAACTCCTTAGTGATGCAATGAACTCCAGAAAATTGTTCTTGGCTTATGGGAGTGATCGAATGAATTTTGGAGAGGGTTTTGTGTTTGTCGGCTAAGATGGAATTAGGTTAAATCAAGGAAAATATTAGGGATCACTATAAAGAGTAAATAGCCGAGTCATAAGGTGATAATGGGCAGTAATTTCGGTTCAATTAGCTGGACATAATAGTTACCATGTTTAGGATTTAGATTTGTATTTATCTTGTACAATTAAAAGTATTTTAATTACTTTAATTATATATAAATCGGCATTATTATTATTGTAGGTAAATAATACATTTTTGGACTTGCAAAAATATTAGTATCATGATTCATAATTATTTCACTTGATTCGTAGTTCGTTTCCAAAGGTTCGGGATGAATTCGGGACTTTATAATGCTTTTATTCATTTATAAATGTTACAGGGGTAATTTGGTAATTTTGCCACTTGTCATAAGGTTAAATGAAATTCTTAAAATTATTTAGGATCATAACATGTGCATTGTCAGAAGTTTGAAATTTATTTGATACATTATAAGCCTTTAATTAAATTTTAAACTAGCAGGGGCATTCTGGTAATTTTACATGCTTTATAAATTTTAGGTGTTACAACTTCTTCCCCTCTAAAAAGAAAAATTTCGTCCCCGAAATTTGCAAAGAATCAGAATGAAACGAATCGAAAACGAAATAGAGACATACCAGAATCAGAAAACAAAGTGAGGATAACTAGCTCGAATAGATTCCTCGGTCTCCCAGGTAGCTTCCCGCTCTGGGTGATTCCGCCAAAGAATCTTAACAAAAGGAATAACTTTACGTCTCATAACTCGCTCCTGGCGATCAAGAACAGCTTCCGGCTCCTCCGGAAGAGACATATCGGGCTGAATCTGATCAAGAGGGTAAGACACCACATGCAGAGGATGATAATTGTATTCCCTCAGGAGAGATACATGAAAGACGTCGTGAACATGTGATAACTGCGGAGGAAGAGCCAAACGATACGAAACTTCTCCGATACGATCCAAAATCTCAAACGGTCCAATGAAACGAGGACTGAGCTTGCCCTTTATTCCAAAACGTTTAACTCCCCGAAACGGTGAAACCTTAAGAAATACCCGATCACCGACGTTAAACTCCAAGTCACGCCGATGCTTGTCAGCGTAACTCTTTTGACGAGCTCTAGCTTCCTTTAACTTCTCCCTAGCAACATCCACTTTCTCAGTAGCAATCTGAACTAACTCCGGTCCCTCAATAACGCGTTCACCTACCTCGTTCCAACAAACCGGAGCCCTACATTTCCGACCATATAACATCTCAAATGGAGCCATACGAATACTCGCGTGCCAACTGTTATTATATGCGAACTCTACCAAACACAAATAATCATCCCAGCTGCCAGTCCACTCTAAGGCACATGCCCTCAACATGTCCTCTAAAGTCTGAATGGTCCTCTCCGACTGACCATCCGTCTGAGGGTGAAAAGCGGTACTGAACTTAAGGCGCGTATCCCATGCCTTATGCAATCCCTTCCAGAAGCGTGACGTAAACCGAGGATCCCTATCTGATATAATGGCCGTAGGCATGCCATGAAGCCTAACGATTTCCTGCTGAAATATGTCCGCCAATTTACTAACACTGTAATCCACACGAATAGGGAGGAAGTGAGCAGACTTGGTTAATCGATCAACGACCACCCAAATCGCATCATGCTTCCTACGAGTAAGAGGTAAACCAGTCACAAAATCCATGGAAATTTCCTCCCATTTCCACTTCAGAATCTCCAACGGCTGAAGCAACCCACTAGCTCTCTGATGTTCAATCTTGACCTGCTGGCAAGTCAAACACTTAGATACAAACGAAGCCACATCCTGTTTCATGCCACCCCACCAGAAATGTTGCTTAAGGTCCCGGTACATCTTGGTAGAACCAGGATGTATAGTGAAAGGGGAACTATGAGCCTCCGATAGAACAGCCTCCTTAAGCTCAGGATCGTTGGGAACACAGAGACGATCCTCAAACCATACAACACCGGAATCATCAACTCTAAACTCTGATTGCTTGCCGTCCTCAACATTTTGAACTATAGCCCACAGCTCACCATCCTCTTTCTGAGCTTCCTTAATTCGCAAGATAAGATTGGACTCCACCGTAAGGCTAGCCCAATAACCACCGTGACCACCAACACAAAACTCTACATCAAGAAGCTCTAAATCATGCAAAATACGAGGCTCAAACTCCAAACTCGCAATCATACCGGATTTCCTACTCAGAGCATCAGCGACCACATTCGCCTTACCGGGATGATACTGAATATTAGCATCATAATCTTTCAGAAGCTCCAACCAACGCCTCTGCCTCATATTCAACTCTTTCTGGGTGAAGATGTATTTAAGACTCTTATGATCAGTGAAAATGTCACAAGTCTCCCCATACAAATAATGGCGCCAGATCTTTAGCGCGAAAACCACAGCTGCTAACTCTAGATCATGCGTCGGATAGTTCACCTCATAAGGCTTCAACTGCCTCGAAGCATAGGCGATAACCTTACCATGCTGCATCAAAACACATCCTAAACCCTTCTTCGATGCATCGCTATAAATCTGAAAACCGCCGGAACCCGATGGAAGAGTCAAGATAGGTGCCGACACCAACCGCTTCTTCAACTCTTCAAAACTACTTTCTCGCTCATCAGTCCAAATAAATTTCTCTCCTTTCCTCATCAACTGTGTTAAAGGCAATGCAAGACGCGAAAAGCCCTCAACAAATCTCCTATAATACCCAGCAAGACCCAGGAAACTCCTCACTTCCGTCACATTCGTAGGTCTTGGCCATTTTGTGATAGCCTCAACCTTTGCCGGATCCATCGTGATGCCGTCTGCAGAAACTATGTGACCCAAGAAAGCCACTCGATCCAACCAAAACTCGCACTTCGAAAACTTCGCATACAATTTCTGCTGTCGAAGAATCTCCAGAACTATACTAAGATGTTGCTCGTGCTCCGCCTCGGTTTTAGAGTACACAAGGATATCATCTATGAAGACAATGACGAACTTATCGAGAAATTCATGGAATACCCGGTTCATTAGGTCCATAAACACAGCAGGAGCATTGGTCAAACCAAAAGGCATAACCAAGAATTCATAGTGACCGTACCGAGTGCGAAAGGCCGTTTTAGGAACATCCTGCTCCCTCACCCTAAGCTGGTGATATCCAGACCTCAGATCAATTTTAGAGAAATGCCTCGCTCCTTGCAACTGATCGAATAAATCATCTATGCGAGGAAGAGGATAGCGGTTACGAATTGTAATACGGTTAAGCTCCCGATAATCGATACAAAGACGCATGCTCCCGTATTTCTTCTTAACAAACAACACGGGAGCACCCCAAGGAGATACGCTCGGACGAATAAAACCGTTTTCCAACAGTTCTTGCAGTTGCTCCTTTAATTCCTTTAATTCAATCGGTGCCATGCGGTAAGGAGCTTTAGATATGGGTTCAGCACCCGGAACCAGATCAATGCTAAATTCGACTTCCCTGACAGGAGGAATGCCAGGAAGTTCATCCGGAAATACATCGGCGAAATCGCGCACAGTACGAATACTATCGATGCTAGGAACATCAACAGAGGTATCTTTAATAGAAGCAAGAAAACCAAGACAGCCATGTGAAATCAAAGTCCGGGCTTTCATAGCCGAAATAATCTTTACAGATTTCAGAGGTTGGGAACCAGAATAAACATAATCAGGATGATGAAGATCACCAAAGATCACTTTACGAGCATAACAATCAATAGTCGCCTTATGAGCAGCTAACCAGTCCATGCCCAGAATAATATCAAAATCAACCATGTCAATGGGAAGAAGGTTCGCAGAACGAACACGATCATCGAAACGGAGAGGGCACTTAACATACTCAACATCAATAATCACATGAGTTTTCATCGGGGTAGCAATAGATATACGATTCATTAATTTTGTGGGTTTAATGTTTATTTTATTTGCAAGTGAAGTGGATATGATAGAATGAGTTGCACCGGTGTCAAATAAAACAAAAACAGTACGATCTCCAATATGTAGAAAACCCGTAATAGTACCTGAGGTGCTAGCAGCCTGATCACGAGTCAAAGAATAAACCCGTCCCGAAGTAGGAGCTGTCCTAGAATCAACTTTAGGTTCACCAGCATTCTTCCTAGGGCAGTCCTTGACTTTGTGCTGATTAGATCCACACCAGAAACAAGCACCAGAAGCTTTGTAACACGGACCTGGATGAGACTTCCCACATGAAGCACATGTAGGAGGAGGAGGAAGAATCTCGTCAGTCTTCTTCTGACCTGACGATCCCGACTGCTGATACTGCTGAGAATCCCTGCGCCTGTTATTACCACCCTGACCCTGACGGTCACCACCATACCGACCATAATCCTGACGACCCTGGTTCCTAGAATCCTGTCGCCTATAATCGCCACCTCGGTCCTGGCGACCCTGCTGATCACGCCCATGGTCCTGACGACCCCGAAAATCCTGCCTCTGGTCCTGACGACCATGACCCCGAGAATCCTGCCTTTGGTCCTGCCGACCCCGGAAATCCACCCGGTTACCATCCCTATCACGCTTATTAGACACCCTGTCCGCATGTAACAACTCGATGTTACGCGCGGCATCCTGAACACTAGCCACATCCTCATATGGAGTGTTAACAATCCTGTCTAACACCCATCCCTTAAGAGCCCATTTGAAGTGACGAGCCTGACGAACCGAATCCCCAGTAACCTCTGGCCCCACGAAACTAGCCAGACGTAAGAAACGCTGCATGAAATCTCCAGAAGACTCATGGTCACCCTGACGAATAGACCCGTATTCCCTCTCATATCTCAGCTTTTCTGCCATCGGAATGTACTGCTTATAAAACACCTCAATGAACCCTGCCCATGAACAAGTCTCAGCAAAATCATCCCCCTTTGCCTGCACAAGGGCAGTCCACCAATTCTGAGCGTCACCTTCCAGCTTGAATGTAGCCAAACGAGTTTTAAACTCGTCAGCACATCCGAGAACCCTGAACAATTTCTCGACGTGGGTGATCCAGTCCTCTGCCTCATGAGGAGTGGTAGCGGACTTAAACGAAAGAGGCTTGAGCTTGATGAACCGCTCAATCCACACATGAATACCGACCGGTGGGGGAGCGGGTGGATTACCGCCACCACCACCTCCAGACGGACCTTCCCCACTACGGAGTCTTTCGGTGACCTCGGTCACCACCTGAGCAGAAAGGTTAGGGAGAATGTTTTTCAAAGCCTCAGCAATCATGGCTTCGAAATTTGGAGCATCATACTCGTTAAAGCGCGTGTTCACCATCTGAATGATCATGAAAAGAATTAGCAAAACATAAGGGAAAATAAGCACGAAACGGAAGACGAAACAGAAACCTATGCCTACCCAAAGCCTCACCAGTCAAAACTTAAAACCTAAGGGTCAAATCCTATGGTCCCCATGTTTCACAGGCCAAAGCTTATGTACGACAGGTCGCAACCTGGTCTCTGATACCATAATTGTAACACCCCAACCCGACAAGGGTAGAAGCATCACATTATGGTGACAAATCAAAGCATACATACATATTCACAGCGGAAGCCAATAAACATAATCATTAAATAAACCAAGTCAACACGACCGGAATTCAATACATAAGTCTCAAATGAAAGGTAGAAATAATCCCAAGGAAATACATAACGAAATAGATCCAATATTCAAAGTCTGAAATAAAATGGTAAAACTAGGGTAGGACATCATCTAAGGCAAAAGCCCTCTAACTCTCATCCCAAGCATAAATCCATCTCCCAGCTAGATACCTGCCGCACACGGAAAAGAAAACGTGCGGCTGAGCTTACAAAGCCCAGTGAACAGATACATAATATAACAAAGATAATGAAACAGAAGTATAATGAAGCACTGGGAAATATCATAAGGTATAAACAAAGAGAAAATAGAAATGAAGGATAGGATAGTCATCCACCACGAGCCCATACTCAAAATCATATCTCAACATCATATTACTCAAAGTCAAGATCTCACAATCAGAGGGGATACCTCTCAGGCAACCAGATAATATGAGGGGTGTCCTCATGTATCAAAAGGGGTGGAGTGATCAGCTCCCATAAATGTGAAAGGCGTGTATAGCACACATGCACCAGTCACCTCAAAGTCATACTCAAAGTCATAATTAAATCCACTAAACATAACAAATCTAGGATTGCAATCCATACGCCCCCACTCAAAGTCATCTCAAAATCATAATACTCAAAATCATAATGGCCATATCATAATATAAAAGGGGACGGCGTGAGAAATCACTCCCCCACACAGGAGTCATGCCAGTGGTGCATCACAGACATGGCCAGGTTACCTTCCTGGCTAGGAAACAAAAAAAGTGGCTCGGGTATCAAACTAAGAGTCAAGTCTCAAGGTCATGCAAACGGGTTCATCTCAAAGTCATAAAGCATATCTCAAGGTCATATCAAAAGTAAATCTCAAAGTCATATGAAAAGGTTCATATCAAAAGGTTCATAGCAAAAGGGTCATAGCAAAGGTTCATAACTCAACATCGAAGCATAGGTGATAAGACACCCTTTCTTAACAAGGGTAGAGTATCCGTACCTTATGTCGAAAGCAAAGTAGAAACAAGCACAGAAATGGGGAAAGCTCAAAGTCTCTCCTTCTTCACACCTAGAGGAGTAGAAGGGGATTACAAATCATTCTTAGTTAATCACCTTTCCATTTTTAGTAACTTTCCCTTTTTAGTAAGTTTCCATTTTTAGAAAGTTTCCATAATTAGAAGGTTTCCACTTTTAGTAATACTTGGTGTATGGTTTAATTTGATCAACATTTGCTGGAGACAAAGTATCTTTATCATATTTACACCTTTGGTCCTCAAGTTTTCGTAATTTACATTTTACACCCCTTAGTTACAAAAGTTACACTTTAACCCTTCAATTATTCATATTTACACATTAGCCCCTTATTTTATCAAAATTACTCCATGAACACTTATTTTATCATGTTGTAAGAAAGTATCCACAATTATTCATGATTCACACATTTAGTCCCTCTAGTTATCAAAATTACATATTCAGTCCTTAAACTTACAATTTCAACATTTAATTATCAATAGTTACATGTCAAGCCATTAAATTATCAAAATGACACATGATCCCCTGAATATATTTATTTATTCAAAACAGCCCCAAGTTTCCAGAAATTACAAGTTTGGTCCCTCTATTTTAATAAGGTTACATATTAAGTCTTAAAATTTATATTTAAATCATTAATTAATAATAATTACATACTAGCCCAATAAATATCCAAATTTTCACATTAGTCCCTGAATAACATTAATAACACAATTCGACCTCAACTTTTCAGAAATTACATGTTTAGTCCTTGTATTTAATTAATTTCCATTTCGAATTAACATTTACAATTTAATTCATTATACCACGAATTTTACACATGGACCCTTCATTTTATAATTTTTACAGATTCTACATGATTTATATGACATGACAAAAATAGTCCATGAGTTTTAATATTGACAAAACACACCCTATCATATTTAAATTCAAATCGGCAAACACAATTTCTAACCAAATGAAACCCTAGCCGACCCCAATCATTGGGCAATCATTTAAACATCAATTATATTCATTAATGATCAGATCTAAACTCTTTTTAAACCCTAGTTCCACGCTAGGCCTTTTTGTTCTTTATTTTTCCTTTTAGCCGATTACACATAATTCACCAAAAATAATTTTAAGCTTCAATAAATCAAACAAGCATTTTTCTAGTGTTGTATTAAGATCATAAAGCCCACGAAAATTGTTCATTAGTCCAGGAAAATTCGCATGCATGATTTCTTAATTAAATTCGATTCTAGGTTTTAATAACACAAGAATTTTCATACGACTTATACACAATGCATGGACCATTTTTATTATTTTTCTCATGATATATACGATTAATAGAGGCTGGGAAAAATACCAGAGAATTTTTAGAACGAGTGGAAGAGTGTTGCACGATTTATGGCTTCTCGGCTAGAATTTTCGAACCACAAGAATTTACCACGGCTTCAAACGGGACCAAACGACCTTGTACACATTTTTCCCAGATCACACATAATATAAGAACTCCAGGAAAATTAAGAAAAGAATTTTTATACGATCGAATGAATTATTTGGGATTTAATACCTTTCGAGTGAAATATGAAGAAGAAAATCGATAGCTCTTGATCTAGGCTTCTAAAAATCGACTTGCTATTTTTCTAAACTCCTTAGTGATGCAATGAACTCCAGAAAATTGTTCTTGGCTTATGGGAGTGATCGAATGAATTTTGGAGAGGGTTTTGTGTTTGTCGGCTAAGATGGAATTAGGTTAAATCAAGGAAAATATTAGGGATCACTATAAAGAGTAAATAGCCGAGTCATAAGGTGATAATGGGCAGTAATTTCGGTTCAATTAGCTGGACATAATAGTTACCATGTTTAGGATTTAGATTTGTATTTATCTTGTACAATTAAAAGTATTTTAATTACTTTAATTATATATAAATCGGCATTATTATTATTGTAGGTAAATAATACATTTTTGGACTTGCAAAAATATTAGTATCATGATTCATAATTATTTCACTTGATTCGTAGTTCGTTTCCAAAGGTTCGGGATGAATTCGGGACTTTATAATGCTTTTATTCATTTATAAATGTTACAGGGGTAATTTGGTAATTTTGCCACTTGTCATAAGGTTAAATGAAATTCTTAAAATTATTTAGGATCATAACATGTGCATTGTCAGAAGTTTGAAATTTATTTGATACATTATAAGCCTTTAATTAAATTTTAAACTAGCAGGGGCATTCTGGTAATTTTACATGCTTTATAAATTTTAGGTGTTACAGAATCTAATCTCAACTTGCCTTATAAAACTATATCTTGAAATCTACATGCATGTATATACGTATACTACATATACTCCTTCTCCCTTTCACACCAAAACTCACTCACAATAATTTTTTAAGTCCTTCAATCCACATTCAAGCCTCAAGGAAGCAGGGAACCATTTCTCCATTCCGTTCGAGTCTCACTTCAAGTCGAAAGGTTGCATTCGAACCTTTGGTGATTTCTCTAACAAGTGAAGTCCATATTTTTCGATTCCTTGGTCATTTGAATGTTTAACTCACCACCAATTGAGGTGTGGTAAGTCCACTCCTACCAAAATATTACTTATGTACCAGTTTTCTATATCTATGCATTGTTCTATTTTTACTCGAACGTATATATTTTTCTATACATTTTACGTATCTCGTTAAATATTTTCACGTATAAACATGGTTGCCTCCTATGATGGAAGGCTAGAGACCATGTTTACACCATCACACGACTTATACATATCCATTTCTATGCATTTCGATCACCCTTTTTAAATATATGTTGCATCGTATAAAATTAGAACTTTTATATAAGTCACATTTAATTTGTTGAACCAACTCACAGTCGACTAGAAATGATCCAATAAAAACCGAAACCATACATATAACATATTAATTTTATTATTTATCTTAATTCTTGATATGCTCACCTACTAAGTTCATGTAACAAGTTTCCTTTGATAAACTCTAAAAATCTCTTTAAAAAACTCGAAGCTTAAGCTACTCAGACAGATTTAAAACTCTTGTATTTATTTGATTGGGCTCAAAAGCCCAATAAGCTAATAATAAGCAATTTGAATAAGCTAGACCTATAAGAGCTTTTTTTTTAATGTTTTTATAAACTTAAAATAAGCCCAAAGATAAGCCCAGCTCACCTTAAAACCCTCTGGATTACAAAACGTAAATTGGCCTTTAAATTAACTCGTTAAGTCCAATAAGTGAAGAATAAGCTATACTAGCAAATAAGCAGTTGAATAAAACTTATATAAGCTTTATTAAGTCACTAGAACTCTCGGATTTCCTTTCCCATTTTTTTGTTATTTTTGGACTAAGTTTGCAAATTATTTCAACTTGAGGGACTAAAACTGTCAACTTTACAAAACTATGATCAAAACTGCCAAATCAGTAATTTTAGGGTATAAAATGTTAGAATATTAAACAGTAAGCTTAGAATGTCAATTTGGAAGTTATTGGACTAAAAATGAAAAATATACATAACTAAGGACTAACGGTGCAACGCTAACTCCGTTAGGGTAGAAACTGTAAAAATGGTAAAAGTTCCAGGACCAACAAAAACTTTATTTTATTTTCATTTCTATTTCGGGTTTTACAATTTTCCATACTGTCAAGTGCATTTTTACTTTTCGTTCACATAAATAAATCATGTTACGTTATATTTATATATAACGAGTTTTAACGATTTAACTTAACGTTTCATTTCACCACTTTCGGGGAAACGATATTATTGGATTTAAAGACATAAAAACAAGATAATATTATTTTTGATGTTTAAGCATTTTAAGCATATCATTCATTCACATCACGATCTGATTCGTTATCCAATATTTTTTCACGATCATTCTTCACATCAAGTCTATCTTAAACTATCGAAATCTCAGACTTCCCTATTATTCAGGTCGTGTGTGGAGCCGTTCCCGTGATACTTTTGACATAACATTAATTTGACTTTACAGCTAAGGTGAGATTTCATAGCCCCTACTTTTATACAATTTGATTTACTCTTTGGGGGAGATACATGCTTAGAAATACTTTACTCGTTTATCAATTACATGATTTGCTTTATAATGCAATTACTCAAACATTTATACTTTTATGATACTCTACACTTTCTTGATTCCTATTGATAACTGTAATTAGACTCGATTCAGACCTACATCCTGACATGGCAATGTCGGTAGACCATTAAATTGGGTGCAGTCATTAACCTGACATGGCAATGTTGGAAGTCCATTTATTTGGATGTCTCATGATAATCTTACTTTGGCAGTGGGTTGTAAACACACAGGTTGCAAGTCTTGTATGGGCGGGACTTGGGACTAAGTGGATTTACAATGCCTTTGCTGGGAAATCTTTATTCAAAAGCTTTACATTTTAAACTAAACTCTATGAATGATGAAGCGAAAAGTGTACCGCTTTTAAGGGGTCATTTAAGCCTTAAATCGTATTTATTTGATCAAATATTGCCCTAAATCGTTCCTTTTGTCATTTTAGGTACTTTTGAGGAGAAATCTGGAAAAGGAGGCATTTTGGACGTTTTTGGAGCATTAAAGTGAAGAAAACGGCAAAGTCTCAAGAATCGGCTAAAAGTTACTCTTGACGGCGTCAAGATTTACTCTAGACGGCGTCATGCCTTGGCAAGAAAAGTTGGACGTGAAATTTACTCATGACGGGCCAGTGAAAATAGCATGTGAATTCTGACGGCGTCACGCTTTAACTTGATCGAGGGCGTCACAGCTTAAATCATAAGGGGACGGCGTCACGTTCATTGTTAGACGGCGTCAAGCCTTGATAAGCCAGAATGGATTTTTGAAGAGCTAAAGAGGGACGGCGTCAAGATGGTCATCCGGGAACCCTAAAAGCGGCGAGGTGACGGCGTCACACTCCATAAGGTGACGCCGTCAGATCCAAAAATCTATATATAGTTTTCTAATTTTTTGTCATTAGGGAGGGCTTAGTGTGTGGAGTTTTGGGAGAAAACCCTAAGACGATTTTAGCTACTTTTTCAGGGCTTTTTGCCTTGAGATCTTCCATGTTTCATTGAAAGATAAGTTATCAATTAATCATTCAATATGTCTATGTGTTGTTTGATTCTATCTTATTCTTGTCTTTTGTTTAACATGTTAGGCTAAATTTATCTTGTGTTTGCTTAGATCTAATGAAACCTAGCTATTGATTATTGGTTGTTAATGTGTTATTAGTTGTATTGGATGATTGTTTATCTATGTTAGGCTTAAGAAAACTGGCTAACTTCCTATTCGGTAACTTGCTTGAACGTCTTAAGAAACATGAACCAAATGCGTACTAAAGGTTTTTATGGCTGTATTTAATGCACAAGCGAATTCTAGTGATCCCATGTTAGGAGCTTCCTAGCCGGCTCGACATAGGAGTGAAGTAGGAGCTTGTAGAGTTGGGGAAGTAAGTACGCCACCCCACGAATGGTATTAAGGAATACACCCGTCATCCACGCAACTAATACACACTAATTAACCGGTAAAAGATAGTTAGGGAGTAAGGAAATCTAAGTAAACACATTTCTCTACACATAAGTTTCTCACCACATTTTATTTTCAGTTATTTATTTTATTTGCATTCGTAGCAATTTGGGTTAGTTGACTAGCAACTAATTCCGCCCACTCCTTCAAACCCGAGATTTTACTTGCTTTCATAAAATTATAAAAACATAAAAAAGAATCTTCCTCAACCCTTAGACCTAATTAGAGTAGCCTTTCATACCTAACGAACACTATTCCCTGTGGAGAACGATCAATCCCCCGTACTTACCACTACACTATACTACATCGGTCAGGTACACTGCCTGGTGGGGTTGTAAGCCTCTTGAGATCCCTCGAGAGGTAAAACCTGTTGTAAGGTTACAAAACCACGCAATCAAGTTTTTGGCGCCGCTGCCGGGGAATAGTTATTGTTTAGGTTGAATTTTTATTTCTATTAGGTCTACTCACTAGATTCCCTTCTAGTGAGATTTTTATTTTATTTTTCTAGGTTTTCTTTAATCTATCTATTTTCTTCGTGTCTTTGTTCGTAACCATACCATCCGACATCATGGAAGATGGTAATATCCTTAACCCACACAACCCACCACCACAACAACCACCACCACCTCCTAGAGCCCGTACTTTAGGAGAGTATTCCCGTCCTAGCCACCATGGCTATCGAAACACCATTGAGCTCACTCAAGGAGCCAATATCACACCCTTGCGATCCGACACCATCCGGTTGGTGCAAAGCGGATGCGCATTCCATGGACTTCGTTCTGAAGATCCTAATCAACATCTCAAGGACTTTCTTAAAATCGTTGATTCTATAGACCTTGATGTTGCCACTCGAGAGACGACCCGATTGCGTCTCTTTCAATTCTCTTTGCGGGACCAAGCTAGTCAGTGGCTAGAACGTCAACCCGCAGGATCCATCACCTCTTGGGATGATCTCACCACTCGTTTCCTTGCTCAGTTTTTCCCACCGGGGAGAACTACCAAGCTAAGGAAAGATATCTTGATGTTTGAACAACGTCGAGGCGAAACCCTCTACGGGGCATGGATTCGATTCAAGGACTTACTTCAAAAAGTCCCTCACCATGGCATAAATCTATGGCTTCAAATCCAAATCTTCTATGACCATGTTGATTACCACACCAAGCGTGCCATCGATCGAGCCGCCGGGGGCAGATTGCGCGACAAAAGCGCCGAGGAATCATGGGAGATCATTGATGAGCTTGCATCCGACGATGATGAATTGTGGCAAGTCTCCCACGACGTGCGCTCGGCAGTCAAGACATATTCATCACCCGATACAGCCAATCAAATCACTGAGGAAAGCGTTAGTGAACTTGAGAAAAGGGTTGCATATCTTATGGAAAAGCAAAAGAGACCCTTAAGTCCACAAAAAGCGACAATTAACTCAGTCTCAAGCGTTAAGCAAACACCATTGTCCGAATCACCCCTTAGGGAAAATGCTAAACCCTTCCATAAGCATGCTCAACCCAACTCACCACCTCAGGAACTTAGTCCAACATTCGAAGCTCGAATGAGAGAGTACATGTCAAAACATTCCGAACGGTTGGCAAAATTTGAGGAAGCCGTCTACAAACAAAAGGAGGAAATGGAAGAGAAGATGGCGGAGATGATGAATCTTTTGAAAGAATACACAAATACAAAAGCCCCTGAAAAAGTGTTGGTGAGGAATGACGTTGATGTTCCTAACACTAAATTTGTCAAGGCCACCTCCGTCGTCCAAGAGGGCGGAAATGAGGGAAGAGGGAAATCCATAACTATGGAAGTTAACAAAATTGACCTCATCCCACTTAATAATGGAAACACCAATGCTTACAAATGCGATTCCGACAAGGGAGAGGAGGCGCCCTCTGAGGAGCGCCAATTGGTTGAACAGCCAGTGTCACAACAAGTGAAGCATTACTTGAAGCACGAAATAAACAAGGAGACCATAAACGATTGGGTGAGAAACTATCGACGTACTCATCTACCCAACAAGAAGTCCAAGAAGGTGGAACCGGATGATAAATCTGACACATTACCCGGTGGGCAATTGTATGAATGCCTCATAGGACAAAAGTTAGTGGAAAAGCAGAAATTCTACGGGGTCTTTGAAATACCATGCAGCATTGGAAAACACAAGTATCTGGATGCGATAGCTGACCAAGGTTCCGACGTAAATTTGATGCCTTTATCCGTTTATGTTCAGTTAACCAATGAGTTGCCATCCATCACCCATACTAAACTCTCCTTTGCAAAGCATTCTTATGAGTATCCATTAGGAATTGCAGAAGATGTATTGGTCAACGTTGCCGGATTCCTGTATCCGGTCGACTTCATGATCATTGAGAGAAATGATATGAATATGCCAATAATCCTTGGGGCACCCTTTCTCGCTACCACTAGAGCACAAATCAATTACGAAAATAGCACCATCCAAATGAAGAAGGGGAAGAAAACAATAAACTTCCCAACGATCCCACGACATATACGAGATGTTGCTCTGCAGGAGAAGATGGAGGCTAACACTAATATAGTCCGTGGTAATGTTCGAGAGAAAATTCTTGCATGGGAAGCAAGGATTAAGAGTTATATGGAAAATGAGATTAGGGAATGTAAGGATGGAAATAACAATTATATTGAGGCTGATGAGCAACCCAATAACCCCGTTGAATTTACAAAAGGAGACTCAGTGCTTCTAAGGCATTCAGAAACAGAAGCACCTACCGATGAACTAAGTCCCTGGTGGTACGGACCATTCACAATTAAAAGTTTACACCAAGATGGGATAGTAAGCTTAACCAGCAAAGGAGGAGGTGAAGTAACTGCGAATGTCGAGCGATTGAGACACCACCACCCTGATAACAAGGATCATATCTATCAGGGATACGTCATTATGAATGATGGAGTCACGTAATGTACGTGACTTTGAGTCTAGCTACAAGACTCGTTAATAAAGAAAAGCGATTCTTGGGAGGCAACCCAAGCTTTATTTGTTTTATTTGCTTTGTGTGTTTATTTATTTGCTTGTTTGATTTTATTTTCCGTATGTGTGTTTAATTTTTATCATTATTGATTCATGTTAAAAACTAATTTGTGAAAATGCTTTATGTTGTTTTTAACTTCGTCTTAACTACATATAAAGGTATTTTGCAAAAGATAAGTGTAAGGGAAATCTAAATCGGTTTATTAGAACACATATGAACATGAATCGTAATAATAATAAATTAGCATACATATTAGTATTTGTTTGAGTCAAATGCTTGTATCGAGTCATAATGATGTTTTGCAGGATTTCTAGGAAGTGAGGTAAAGGTTTTTCCAGAAATTTTCCGGAAACTTAAAATGAAAATTTTTGTCTGGTCATTTCTGACGGCGTCAGGGGTTATAACCTGACGGCGTCAGATTTAATTTCCAGAAATTTTTGAAAGTTTTGTTTTCATAAAAAGTTTTTATTAAATCTCCAACTTATAATCTCCAGGAATCTGCAAAATTATCATTCCACAAGCATTATATCCTTATATATAGATTTTTCCCGCCGATGTTATGCAGGTTTTCGTGTTTGTTTTCTCAGGTTTAACAGGTTATTTTGGACAAGGAGATGTTTATGGAATCAAGCTTGTGGCGATGCATTAGTCATGGAGCTTCAACATTCTCTTTGGAGGAAGATCTAACCGTGTAATTTCATTATCCACCGAGCGAATCAGGGGAGTATTTGATTTCATTCTTTTACTTTTTGCTTTTACATCTTATTATTTGAACATTGGGGACAATGTTCATCTTAAGTGTAAGGGAGGGTAAAAGTACGATTTTAGAGAATACAATTGCGCTTGATTTTTGTTTGTTTGATGGTAGATGTGTAATAAAACTGAGAGAAATACTTGTTAAGGTAATTTTAGTGCCAAATTTAAAATTTTTTACAACATATAGGAGTGAAACTTTAGTTCTAATGAGCGTCTCACGGATAGGAGTTATATAACTAGCACAAAAACCGTACCACTAAAAAATTTTCCACCCCCAAATATGTGAGGTTCACCCCTAGAATTGGTAGGAAAAGCATTTATGCTATGATGTGTGTACCGGTAGCACTTAGATTCTAGAACTTGCGTTAGGACCATTCCGAGGCCACAAGTGAGACTACATTCGTGTAGTTAGATTTACTACATGATAAGAGGCATTAGGATTAACCCATTGTTTTACACCTGTGTTTTTGTTATAATTACTTTGGCTACATTGGTCAAGTAATTCCCCCACACCCTTTGCGTTGTACTCATTTTTAGTACACGATACCCCTAGTACACCCCTCAGAGCCTATCTTTTCGTTTCGACCTTTAAGCATTTTACTTAAAGGAAGAATTTGTTACACCCCACTAAAATGTACACCCAAATCGCCTTAGCCTACCTTGTATGCACTCATTTTTAGTGCATTATTGTTACAACATTTGTTTAAACCCAAGTTAATTATCTAGTTGATTACATGGTTGCTAAGTCGAGTCATATCCTTGTACATATTGTTTTGGGACGATTGGGACTCATGGGTAAAGTACTAGTGTAATGGAGTAATGGGGAAGAACATCATTTATTACCCCCATATGTGCTAAATATTTTAAAAGTACTCCAAGTTTTTCAATTATCTTAATTCGAGTCATTAGATTAGTATTTGTAAAGTTATGTAAAAATTCAAGTGTAAGGGGAATGCAATGCCCCTATGATGTAATATTTTGGATGGTAGGGCAAGAGTGTATGCAAAAAAAAAAAAAAAAAAAAAAAAAAAAAAAAAAAAAAAAAATTCAAGAAAAACACAAAAAAATGAGAAAATGAAAAATAGAAAAAACATAACGGACTACCATCCCGTTTTATTTTATGTTTGTTTTATATTTTTGTTATTTTGTTATTTCATTTCTAGCTTAAGATCGAGTCTAGTCTTGGTTTAGCAACATTGTATAGTACATGTAATTGATCAAGATCTTTAACTCGCCACCAGTAAAATATCCTTTATCCAACAAAACCGTGTTTTCCTTTTCCCTACACCTAATGTTATAACCCATTTAAAAGCCCTCTTTGATAGTTTATCTTAGGTGCTTACGCCTAGTGGAGGAGGTTTTCGATCCTTTCCCAAGCCTATGGTAATCTATTTGCTATGACAGGTAGTGAGAGATATTATCCGTTTTCATTTATGAGATTATTTTGATGACACTTGAGAGATGTGAGTATCTAAACACTACTTGTGAGGTGCTAGTATGTAATCTCCGTGCTTATTATGATTGAAGTGGAACGATTATTTGTTGTAATTACTTTTATGTTAGCATTAAATGACCCCTAACTTGTATTTTGATTAGAATAAAAGCGCATTTGCTTGAGGACAAGCAAATCTCAAGTGTAAGGGTATTTGATGAAGCGAAAAGTGTACCGCTTTTAAGGGGTCATTTAAGCCTTAAATCGTATTTATTTGATCAAATATTGCCCTAAATCGTTCCTTTTGTCATTTTAGGTACTTTTGAGGAGAAATCTGGAAAAGGAGGCATTTTGGACGTTTTTGGAGCATTAAAGTGAAGAAAACGGCAAAGTCTCAAGAATCGGCTAAAAGTTACTCTTGACGGCGTCAAGATTTACTCTAGACGGCGTCATGCCTTGGCAAGAAAAGTTGGACGTGAAATTTACTCATGACGGGCCAGTGAAAATAGCATGTGAATTCTGACGGCGTCACGCTTTAACTTGATCGAGGGCGTCACAGCTTAAATCATAAGGGGACGGCGTCACGTTCATTGTTAGACGGCGTCAAGCCTTGATAAGCCAGAATGGATTTTTGAAGAGCTAAAGAGGGACGGCGTCAAGATGGTCATCCGGGAACCCTAAAAGCGGCGAGGTGACGGCGTCACACTCCATAAGGTGACGCCGTCAGATCCAAAAATCTATATATAGTTTTCTAATTTTTTGTCATTAGGGAGGGCTTAGTGTGTGGAGTTTTGGGAGAAAACCCTAAGACGATTTTAGCTACTTTTTCAGGGCTTTTTGCCTTGAGATCTTCCATGTTTCATTGAAAGATAAGTTATCAATTAATCATTCAATATGTCTATGTGTTGTTTGATTCTATCTTATTCTTGTCTTTTGTTTAACATGTTAGGCTAAATTTATCTTGTGTTTGCTTAGATCTAATGAAACCTAGCTATTGATTATTGGTTGTTAATGTGTTATTAGTTGTATTGGATGATTGTTTATCTATGTTAGGCTTAAGAAAACTGGCTAACTTCCTATTCGGTAACTTGCTTGAACGTCTTAAGAAACATGAACCAAATGCGTACTAAAGGTTTTTATGGTTGTATTTAATGCACAAGCGAATTCTAGTGATCCCATGTTAGGAGCTTCCTAGCCGGCTCGACATAGGAGTGAAGTAGGAGCTTGTAGAGTTGGGGAAGTAAGTACGCCACCCCACGAATGGTATTAAGGAATACACCCGTCATCCACGCAACTAATACACACTAATTAACCGGTAAAAGATAGTTAGGGAGTAAGGAAATCTAAGTAAACACATTTCTCTACACATAAGTTTCTCACCACATTTTATTTTCAGTTATTTATTTTATTTGCATTCGTAGTAATTTGGGTTAGTTGACTAGCAACTAATTCCGCCCACTCCTTCAAACCCGAGATTTTACTTGCTTTCATAAAATTATAAAAACATAAAAAAGAATCTTCCTCAACCCTTAGACCTAATTAGAGTAGCCTTTCATACCTAACGAACACTATTCCCTGTGGAGAACGATCAATCCCCCGTACTTACCACTACACTATACTACATCGGTCAGGTACACTGCCTGGTGGGGTTGTAAGCCTCTTGAGATCCCTCGAGAGGTAAAACCTGTTGTAAGGTTACAAAACCACGCAATCAATGAACTCACCAACCGTTGGTTGATACTTTTTAGCATGTTTATATCAGGTTATAAGGCGATAGTGGATGCATGGATTCTAGAGTCAATTGCATACTTGGAGACTCATATTATTATCTTTAACCATTCGAAACTTTTAAGTAACTTTACTTTGGAACTTATTGTCATGACCCTGATTTTAATAATTCGAATGGTAACATTTTAAAACGTCTCATTTAGAGGTCGTTTTCTATACCTTGATCTATATTATGAAGTAATACCCCCTTGACTCTACTGTTCCGCTGCGGTAATTTGGGGGTGTTACAGATTGGTATCAGAGCCTTGGTTATAGAGAACTAGGTTGCATTTAGGTGCCTAGACTATAACTACTATATACGTAAGACTCTCATCCCTATCGCCTTGCATACGTAGAACTTTTCCCATTTATATGCGCACTGTTAAATGTTATAGTATCTGCACCGATAGGGGAATCTCAGAAGTTAGTCGAGTCATCAAAGGTGTGGAGCTCAGTGATAACTGGCTATTTAACTTAATCTTGTGACAGTTCTTGTTTGATGAGACATGGGATTAAGTTAAATAAAGGCTATCACTTAACCGCAGAGAAATTTGATGATTTTGCTCGAAAGTGGGATTTCTCTTGAGGATACTATTTAGGAAAAATCTCAGAATTATTCGAGACATCAGAAGTGTGGAGCTCAGTGATAACTGACTATTTAACTTAATCTTGTGACAGTTCTTGTTTGATGAGACATGGGATTAAGTTAACTAAAAGGTTATCACTCGACCGCAAAAAAGTTAATGAGTTCACTCGAGGATTTGTTTTGAGAGATAATCACCCTACTCTTTCACCATTTAAGTAACGTCAGGATATGTGTGCTTGGTGATATGTACACGTGTGAAAGGATGCAAGTAAAATTATGGTGGCCAACACAATTATAAGTGCATCACGACTCACGTGGACATATGTAATCATGTGTACGTTAATCGGCATTGACCCCTTTAGGATAACAACTAGTGACGGGGTTTTTGTGAGAACGTTAAGTATAGATCGATAAGTCAACAGCTTTTTCCTCATCTTTGACGTTCGCTAAATGTCCTTCATTGCAGAGAGGCAATGGCAACAAGGAGATCAGCTTGCAACGTTAACCGAGGAAATGCCACACTAAGAGGTGGAAGGACTAGTGAACGTGAAGGTAGAGGAGGTGGTCGAGGCATCAGTAACAGCGACAACAACGATGGTGGAAACCCTGATTTTTCCGCCATCATCGCTCAACAGCTTCAAACCTTACTTCCTACTATCATCACCTAAGTCGGTAAAAACATCAACAACTCGGGAAACCACAGAAGTAGAAATGACGACACGAATGGTGTAGGTAGAAACAATGCCAAAAAACACACAACTAGATGCACGTATAAGGAATTTACGGAATGTAAGCCAATGGAGTTTGACGGTGAAGGAGGTGCATTGGAGTATACCAGCTGGATTGAAAAGATGGAGTCAGTGATCGACATCAGTAGCTGTAGAACGCATCAGAAGGTGAAGTATTTGGCATGCTCGCTTTCAGGAAAGGCGTTAACATGGTGGAACACGCAGATTCAAGCTAGAGGCAGAGAAGCAGTTGTAGGTATGACGTGGGATGACTTCAAGGCACTACTGAAAGAGGAATACTGCCCGGACAATGAAATGCAGAAGCTGGAAGGTGAACTCTGGAATCACGCTATGATAGGGGCTGGTCATGCAGCCTATACAGATCGATTTCATGAATTAGCAAAACTAGTTCCCCACTTAGTTACCCCTGAATCAAAGAGAATCGAGAGGTACATCTATGGTCTTGATCCCAAAATTCGTGGAACTATGAAAGCAACCGAGCCGTCTACAATACAGAGTGCAATACTGAGAGTTGGAACTCTAACAGATGAGATGATTAGGACTGGAGTTTTAAGGAACGGTGAAAAAAGGAAGGGAACAAACGAGTCAGACAAGAAGATAGTCCCCATGATCGACAACAAGAAAGCAAGAACTTTTATGGCCACTGGGTCCGGTCAAAGAGCATATGCAGGCCCATATCCTAAGTATGCTAAATGTGCTTATCATCACCCGGAGTCTTCGCCTTGCCGTGAGTGTACAAACTGCAATCGGTTCAATCATTTTACAGATTAGTGTAGAGCACCAAGGAATGTAGGCAACATAAGGAATAATCAAAGGATATGCTATGAGTGTAACAGCTCGAATCACCTCAAGAATGCGTGTCCTAGTTTGAATAGAGCAACTGGACAAAGAAAAGGAAATCTAGCTCTAGCAATTGAAGGAAATAACCCAACCCCTGAAGTCCATATTTGTCCAGCTCGTGGTAGAGCATACTATTTGGGTCCTTTGAGTGCGGCTAACAAATAATTGGTACGTTTTCCCTAGTCAAGTAGTATTCTACCCTAGATACGTAAGCTTTAGCATGATTTCTCAAATCAAATATCCATTAGCATCTTTTAATAGTTAACACAGACTGAATCTCGGGACGAGATTCGAAAATAAGGGGTAGGTACTGTAACAATTTGTAAAATTCCCTAGTCATTAGTGAACGCTAATCTGGTATTAACTCATCATTACTATTCACTTAACCATTTTTACGGGCAAATTTAAAATTTTGTTTATTACATTTCTATAACTCAAACGTTGTTACGTTATTCATGAAATATTGGAACGAGCTCACACGCGGACCACGAAAACCAAACACACTCACAAACACAGCCAAACGGATCATTATATAATCTCAGCCCAACTTTCCTAGCCTGTCACTGTTCATTAGGCCCAACCCAATTTATTTAATTTATTAAACACTTACTTCACTCACCCAACTCACTCTAACTTCGCCCCATTTTCTCTCGAATTCGAAACACAACTTATGCAATATCTTGCACCACTCGACTCTCCTCCCACCAAAGAACCAGTAAGTCGAATCTCACCTTCTATTACGAACGTTTGACCACCCAACGAAGGCCAAAGCCAAGCACCCTCGACAACATTCACAATTCACACAAATATTAAACCACTTAAACCAAACTCGACACCACTCATTTTCACCTAGCTCATTCGACATTTTATGATCATTCATGAGTTTACAAGTTCACGTCTCACCTCTTTTCACAATATCACACGTTGGAAAATATTTTGGACCCTTTATATCATATATGTCGACATACATATAAACCAACTTGACATAACCACTTGACCTTACACAACAAGACTTCCTAGCCCATCCTTATTCTCTTTGTCCCCACCCCCCCCAGAACTTCTGCCAAGATCGAATCTAATCTCAACTTGCCTTATAAAACTATATCTTGAAATCTACATGCATGTATATACATATACTACATATACTCCTTCTCCCTTTCACACCAAAACTCACTCACAATAATTTTTTAAGTCCTTCAATCCACATTCAAGCCTCAAGGAAGCAGGGAACCATTTCTCCATTCCGTTCGAGTCTCACTTCAAGTCGAAAGGTTGCATTCGAACCTTTGGTGATTGCTCTAACAAGTGAAGTCCATATTTTTTGATTCCTTGGTCATTTGAACGTTTAACTCACTACGCATTGAGGTGTGGTAAGTCCACTCGAACCAAAATATTACTTATGTACCATTTTTCTATATCCATGCATTGTTCTATTTTTACTCGAACGCATATATTTTTCTATACATTTTACGTATCTCGTTAATTATTTTCATGTATAAACATGGTTGCCTCCTATGATGGAAGGCTAGAGACCATGTTTACACCATCACATGACTTATACATATCCATTTCTATGCATTTCGATCACCCTTTTTAAATACTAGGCGAGTACCCGTGCATAGCAACGGAATTTGTAGCGGCAAATAATTAACGATTTGTGATATTGTGGTAAGTGTTTTGTGTGCCGTTCAAAATCGAACGTGAACCGATAAGAATGTAATTGCAAACGGTTGTACTACACGATAACTAAAGTCTAGAAAAAATTCTTACATAGTCTTCATCGATGACCTCTTCAACTCCGTCACCTACTCGTAATAGGAAGTTTTTGATTGTCATTTTTCTAACGAGATTTTGCGAAAGATTTCTCGATGGTGGGATATTGAGTATAAGGAGGTTTCTTCATATGAAGAATGGTTGGATTGGTTATTGAGTCTTCGTCTTTCGAGGAAGCACAAGCAAATTTTTGAAGGTATTTACTATGTGTTATGGTGGCATGTTTGGAGTTTTTGTAACAATTGTATTTTCGGTCTTCAGAATTCTTTCAAGGCAGACATCTTTGATGTTGTGGTCTCTCGTTCGTTCAATTGGTGTCGTTATACATGTAAAACTTTCTTTAGTTGGATTGAGTGGCTTAAAAACCCCACCTTATTACTTTATAATGTTTTTTAATCTTGTAGCTTCCTGCTAGTTTGTTTTAATAAAATCAGCGTTAAAAAAAGTGAAATAATCAAAATATGATTGCAAAAGGTTGTAACATGTGATAATTTAACTCAATTAAAATAGTAAAGTTCGAAAAACATTTAATTGGTAAACAATAATAGCTACCATATTATTTTCAATCTTAAAAACTATAAAGCCTGTATCTTTACCATATTTGGTTGTCTAGTATTAACAAATTAACAAAGTTTAAAAATCATAAACGCTTGTATCTTTTCATATAACTACAAAATTCTTTTTTTTACCACATAGTAAAGTTTGACATAAATTTTGATGAATATAACTTCAAAATTCTTTTTTGTACCACATACATAGTTAGGTTTGATATAAATTTTGATGAATATGTGTAAATATCTACATACAATAATACGTTTAAAAGGTCATATATAAGAATAACTTAGGCAGTGCATAATTTATTTCTTATAAGAATAAGAATAACTTCATTGAGTCGAAAACATACACAAGTTTAAATGTAAAACGCTATATAAATACATATAATAAATTTACTGGTAAATAATGGTTCCAGTAGTTCCATCCATGCAGCAATATCTTTCATATTCTGCAGAACAAGCTTCTTAAAACCTTCAACTGCATTATCGTCGCTTTCAATTCTATGTTCCGCAGAGTCTATTATATGCAACAATGAAGTGATCTCTTTACAAACTAAATCAACCTAAATCTGATCCATTTTTGCAGTTGCTCCAGAAAGTTGTTTGACATCAATATGAACATCAATTGTAAGAGAATTTGTATTTGTATATAATAGGTAGCAGATATGTTGTTCGGTTGTTATTTTTAACAATCAAACAATGTAATATATGTAATATAATTATAAAAGATTTACTTGCATGGAATGTAATATACGTATTTACTTGCATGGAAGCATTAGTACGTAAAAGATCGAATTACATGCATGGAACAATCTTGCATTAGTGCATTAGTTGTGGCTGGCATTTCTACAAATTAGTTGTGGTCTGAGTATGTCACTAATTCAATCTTGCATTAGTTAATAATGTATGCATATGCCGTCTAAGTAATTGGGGTATATATAAGGGAGTTTTGTAAATAGGAAATTATTTTAGTTGGCGTTGGCAAGTCGTCATCATCATCATCATCATAATCCTAGATGACAATAACATCATCCCAATTCTAGTTTATCAAATTGAGATTAAAAAACGGAGTAGGATGGAGTGCGATGAAGCTGTATATAAACAAAGGAAAACATTGCACAATTAAGTGTTATATAAATGACTACGGAATAAAGCATTTAAGTAAAGTAGGTGTTATATAAACAACAAACAATACTAACCTCAACATTAAGATCATCAACATTTCTTTGATTATTCATTTGCATCAACTTCAACTTAACCATGATGTAGTAGAAGTTTAAAATGAAAGTATGATGCTTTTATAGTTGAAAATGAAATTAGCCGTGTGAATCTCTGCCAAATTTACAATTCCTTTTTAGCCATGTGTATTAAGTTACAAAGAAAAGTCATCTTTGCCATGTATAACCTTAAAAAAAGTAAACTTAGTCATGTATCTTGTCTAGTAAGTTTAAGTTTTAACTTTCAATTCAATTTTTATTGATTTCGTGTTTCCTTAAGTAGTTTTTCACTTTCCTTTGCAAGCAATAAGGGCATTGACCAATTCATTTTCACAAAGGCATTAAGTTTTCACTTTCAAAGGGTAGTTTAAGCAATACATTAATTTCAACATTTCACAAACCTTGACTTTTCCAGTTTTCCCCTTTGACCATTTTAACATTATATGTAGTTAAGATATGTTGCATCGTATAAAATTAGAACTCTTATATAAGTCACATTTAATTTGTTGAACCAACTCACAGTCGACTAGAAATGATCCAATAAAAATCGAAACCATACATATAACATATCAATTTTATTACTTATCTTAATTCTTGATACGCTCACCTACTAAGTTCATGTTACGAGTTTCCTTTGATAAGCTCTAAAAAGCTTTTTAAAAACCTCGAAGCTTAAGCTACTCGGACATATTTAAAACTCTTGTATTTATTCGATTGCGCTCAAAAGCCCAATAAGCTGATAATAAGAAATTTGAATAAGCTGTACCTATAAGCGCTTTTGTTATGATTTATAAACTTAAAATGAGCCCAAAGACAAGCCCAACTCGCCTTAACACCCTTTGGATCACAAAACGTAAATGGGCCTTTAAATTAACTCGTTAAGTCCAATAAGTGAAAAATAAGCTATACTAGCAAATAAGCAGTTGAATAAAACTTATATAAGCTTTATTAAGTCACTAGAACTCCCGGATTACTTTTCCCTTTATTTTGTTATTTTTGGACTAAGTTTGCAAATTATTTCAACTTGAGGGACTAAAACTGTCAACTATTATGATCAAAATAGCCAAATCAGTAACTTTAGGGTAGAAAATGTTAGAATATTTAAAAGTAAGATTAGAATGTCATTTTGGAAGTTTTTGGACTAAAAATGTAAAATATACATAACTAAGGACTAACGGTGCAACGCTAACTCCGTTAGGGTAGAAACTATAAAAATGGTAAAAGTTCCAGGACCAACAGAAACTTTATTTCATTTTCATTTCTATTTCGGGTTTTACACTTTTCCATACTGTAACGTGCATTTTTATGTTTCGTTCACATAAATAAATCACGTTACGTTATATTTATATATAACGAGTTTTAACTATTTAACTTAACGTTTTATTTCAACACTTTCGGGGAAACGATATTATTGGATTGAAAGACATAAAAATAATATAATATTTTTTTTGAACTTTAAGCATTTTAAGCATATCATTTATTCACATCACGATCCGATTCGTGATCCGATTATCTTTCACGATCATTCTTCACATCAAGTCAATCTTAAACCATCGAAATCTCAGACTTCCGTATTATTCAGGTCGTGTGTGGAGCCGTTCCCGTGATACTTTTGATATAACATTACTTTGACTTTACAGCTAAGGTGAGATTTCATAGCCCCTACTTTTATACGATTTGATTTACTCTTTGGGGGAGATACATGCTTAGAAATACTTTACTCGTTTATCAATTACATGATTTGCTTTATAATGCAATTACTCAAACATTTATATTTTTATGATACTCTACGCTTCCTTGATTCCTATTGATAACTGTAATTAGACTCAATTCAGACCTACATCCTGACATGGCAATGTTGGTAGACCATTAAATTGGGTGCAGTCATTAACCTGACATGGCAATGTTGGAAGTCCATTTATTTGGATGTCTCATGATAATCTTACTTTGGCAGTGGGTTGTAAACACACAGGTTGCAAGTCTTGTATGGGCGGGACTTGGGACTAAGTGGATTTACAATGCCTTTGCTGGGAAATCTTTATTAAAAAGCTTTACATTTTAAACTAAACTCTATGAACTCACCAACCGTTGGTTGACACTTTTTAGCATGTTTATCTCAGGTTATAAGGTGATAGTGGATGCATGGATTCTAGAGTCAATTGCATACTTGGAGACTTATATTATTATCTTTTACCATTCGAAACTTTTATGTAACTTTACTTTGGAACTTATTGTCATAACTCTGATTTTAATAATTCGAATGGTAACATTTTAAAACATCTCATTTAGAGGTCGTTTTCTATACCTTGATCTATATTATAAAGTAATACCCCCTAGACTCTACTGTTCCGCTGCGTTAATTTGGGGGTGTTACAGGTAGAGAATTCATACTTGTGAATGGAAAATTGATAGCGGTTCCAAAAGAACCAGTAGAAACCTTCTATGAGTGTGATTCGTTTGTTACCCCTAACCCAATGGAACCAAATGATAAACGGTTTCCAAATGCCAAATCATCTGTTCTTGGCAGTTTATCGAAATATTTCTATGGATCGGTTACTTGGGTTGCTCCAAGCACATGACCGGGAATCTAAAGCTGCTGATCAACTTTGTATGGAAGTTCATGGGAACTGTACGCTTTGGAAATGATCATGTAACAGCTATTCTGGGTTATGGAGATCTTCAGTTTGGAAATTACTTAATCACTCGGGTTTGCTACGTTGAAGGGTTGGGACACAATTTGTTTTTAGTCGGACAGTTTTGTGATGCAAATTTAGAGGTTGCATTTAGGAGAAACAATTGCTTCATTAGAAATTTAGTTGGAGATGATCTCTTAACTGGGAATCGTGGCACCAATCTCTATGCTATCGACATAAACCAAATGGCCTCTTCATCACCAATTTATCTTATGACAAGAGCTTGCGAAACGAAGTCCTGGCTGTGGCATAGAAGATTATCCCATCTCAACTTTGACACCATCAACAAGCTAGCCAAAGACAACATCGTCAATGGTCTCCCAAAGTTCAAATACACCAAGGATCACCTATGTCCATCCTGCGAACAAGGAAAAAGAAAAAGGGCAACATATAAACCAAAAACCGTACCTAGTTCGATGGATAAGTTACATGTGTTGCACATGGACTTATGTGACCCAATGAGAGTTGAAAGCATAAATGGGAAGAAGTATATTCTTGTTATCAGCGATGATTATTCAAGATATACATGGGTAAAGTTTCTGAGGTCAAAAGACGAAGCACCAGGCATTATCATCACCTTTTTGAAGCGCATTCAAGTCTTACTTCAAGCTCCAGTAAGGATTGTAAGAACTGAAAATGGCACATAATTCACAAATCAGGAGTTAAAACCCTACTTTGAAGATGCTGGAATCACTCACCAGACATAAGTTGTTAGAACTCCACAACAGAACGGGGTAGTTGAAAGAAGAAACATAACTCTTATGGAAGCTGCTCGTACGATGCTAATATATTCTAGTGCACCACTATTCTTATGGGATGATGCTGTTGCCACTGCTTGTTTCACTCAGAACTGTTCCCTAATCCATCCAAGATTCAATAAAACCCCATATGAATTAGTCAACAATAGAAAACCGGATATCTCTTACCTTCACGTGTTTGGCGCTTTGTGCTATCCAACGAACGACAGAGAAGATCTGGGGAAGCTGAAAGCTAAGGGTGATATTGGAATCTTCATTGGTTACTCAGAAAACTCGAGGGCATTCAGGGTGTATAACAGAAGAACTAAGAGGATAATGGAGATGATGAATGTGAAGTTTGACGAGATTTCACAAATGGCTTCTGAGAGACTCGCTCTAGAACCCGCGCTTAACCCGATGGCTTCTAATCATAACAGATTAGGACCCGCACCAAACGTTAAGACTTCTGGACATATTAGTTCAGGACTCGTACCTAAAGGAGCTCAGTCAACTAACACTGAAAAACCTTCAAAACAAGAACTGGAAAATTTCTTTGAGTTTATGTATGATGAATACTATGGTGGAACTTCGACCAATGCATCACAACAACGTTCCGCTACACCCGCTCAACAACATCAACCACCACCACCACCACCACCACAAGATGCATCAAAAACAGTCGAAGCTGACGCACCAACTCCCTCAACGTCATCAACATCTACTCCAGCAACTCCAGTAATTGAAATTGTTCTACCAAGAGTTGATGAGCCAAACCAAACTACACCATTTCAAGAAGAACCAAACCAAAATGATGTTGTGTTAGAAGAAGAAGTATTCGAAAACCCATTTGCTACGGATTCTGCTGAATCATCTTCAAGGTTACAAGAACCATCTAACACACATGCGTCAAATCCAAGGTACCCTTCTACGTTACAATGGACAAAAGGCCATCCAATAGAAAAAGTAATTGGTGAACCTTCAAGACCAGTTCAGACGAGAAAGCAACTCGCCAACGACTCCGACATGTGCATATACGTTTGCTCAGTTAGCTTAAAAGAACCAAAGAACATTCGGGAGGCGATGGCAGACAATGCATGGATTGAAGCGATGCAGGAAGAACTTCTCCAATACAAGTTACATGACACTTGGGAATTAGTTTCAAGACCAATTGACAAACTTGTCAATGATCTAAAGTGGTTATGGAAAAACAAGAAGGTTGAACAAATGACTGTCATTCGCAACAAAGCTCGTCTAGTGGCTAAAGGATTTAGACAGGAAGAATGGATAGATTTTGAAGAGTCATTCGCGCCAGTAGCAAGACTTGAGGCAGTTAGGATTTTCTTAGCCTATGCAGCTAAAAAAAACATCACAGTCTATCAGATGGATATCAAGACAACATTCTTGAATGGAACTCTAAAAGAAGAAGTCTAGTGAGTCAGCCAGACGGATTCGTTGACAAAGATCATCCAGAATATGTCTAGAAGCTAAAGAAAGCCATTTATGGTTTAAAACAGGCTCCAAGAGCGTGGTATGATGAACTCTCATATTTCTTAATCCAAAATAATTTCACCAAAGGAACAGTTGATTCCACCTTTTTTACAAGAAAATACAAAAATGACATTTTGATTGTTCAGATTTACGTGAACGACATTATTTTTGGATCCACTAATCCGAAACATTCAAAACATTTTGAAAATCTCATGAAAAGAAAATTTGAAATGTCCATGATGGGGGAACTAAAATTCTTTCTTGGTTTACAAATACACCAATCCCCTTGTGGTATTTTTATTAATCATGCTAAATATACATTTGAGACCAAGTTCTATGGATGAGGACACCACTCACAGATTATGGCTTTACTTTCGACCGCATACCTATGTATTGTGATTCAAAAAGTGCCATAGCCATCTCGTGCAATCTAGTACAACACTCGAAGACCAAGCATATTAGAGTTCACTATCACTTCATCAAGGAACACGTAGAAGAGGGTACTGTTGAATTATTTTTTGTAAAGACTGAATACCAACTCGCCGATTTATTTAATAAAGCCCTTCCAAAAGAGAGGTTTGATAATTTAGTTCGACGAATTGGCATGCGAAGCCTAACTCCTGAGGAGCTAGAACGTCTTCTCGAATCTTCTTGAAAATTTTTCAAAAAGCTTCGCTGTAAATATTTTTCCAAAAAACAAAATACAAAATTTGAAAAACAAACAAAAACAAAATACAAAATTTGAAAAACCAACAAAAACAAAATATAAAAATAGAAAATTTTCAAAAATACAAAAACAATATAAAATCAAAAAATCAAAAATATTTTTCTCACGACATGTCTCTCGTATAATCGATATTCTGTACGTATCTAGAAATGTCATTCAACAATGATACGGACATGTACAGATGCTTGAGCGAGAGTTCATTTAAATGTTTTCTAAAACATTTCGTTTCTCAAAAATTTCTTCACTATGGCTTTCGTATACTTCAGTACGAAACCCAAGCTACAATGATGACTTCTGATTATTTCAGATCAGGACTCGTAATGTTAATGACAAAATGAAAACCCTTAAGCACTAGATCAAGATTTCTCAAAAAGATTTTTCAAAACCTTACTCAAAATTCTGTGCTCAAGATAACTCCCTCTATACTCTTAAAATTGATTTTAAACTCAAATGTTTAAAACATGCTTTATTTAAGGGGGAGTATAAAAATGAAAAATAAAATGTTCCAAATTCATGCTAAACATGATCCGTCTATCTCTCCAAAAGCCTTACTTTAATCAGTTGATATCAAAAATATCACAAAATGCTATTTTTGAGGGGGAGAAGACGTGATTAAAATGTGATCAAAATATAATCTCTCAACTTTGAGAAATCGTGGATTGAATCTCAAAAAGAGCTCGACTCAGTATGAACCCTTGAATTGACGAAAACTAAAAAGTCAGTAATTGAAAAGACTTGTCCGGGACGAGTAATAATTTCAAGCTGGTTCATCCAGTGATGTAAACATGTCTCGCAAAGGACTTGTCTGAGTAGAATGTACCAATTCGAGAGATTATCTTTGAATATGACCAGGACGGGTAATAATTTCAAGCTAGTCTAACTAGTGATGTAAACGTGTCTCACAATGGTCATGTTCAATGAAAAATCGATCATTTCAAATGTGCAAACTCTACCCAACATGTGCAAATTTATCTTAAAATGCATAAGCACATGTGAAGGGGGAGTATTTCAGAAAATGTAAAACTCTCGAAGTGTTAACCAAAATGTGTTTTATTCATAAACACTTTGAGAGATTTTCCACAAAAAACGTTTTATGGCAAGTGATCAATAAATCTAGGATAAACATGGAGTAATAAGGTGATTATGATTAGGTTATGTCCTATTATCGGCCAGAGCCAGAGGGATCTACCGAAGGACAATTCCAATAGATTAGAATTAGAAGTCCTTAGGAAAGATTGAAAAAAAGGAGTAAATGAGAAAGGGAAAGAAGGGGTTGAAGAATGAAAAAGAAAAGTTTAATGAAAGGGTGAAAAGAAATAGCCCTCCATGAAAACTTAGGGCAGAAACCGGGTCAATACATCTGCTATCGGTTATCACATAGTTGATACTGATATTGAAGACAAGACGTCATGGACCCAGTGACGCGCTGCACCACCCCTCCTAGCTACTCAAATATCTCTTAAAAGATATTTGTTTCATTTCTCACGGAGAACACTACATAGTCTATCGGCCTCTCACTCCGAGATGTGTTGATATTGTAAAGGTGGCACTCTGCTCCATGCCTCCAACTACTAAAACCAAAACGCACATTATCGAGTCTAGAGCCATGAGATTCATCAAAAATCTCGTAGGATACACATCCAATATTATACACCTGTGTTCGTCAAAAAGGACACAAGGCGTACAAGAGTCTTAATGAGATCTATGGATCTTGCCTTATATCATGATGGTTACATGCTTCAAATGGTCTACAATCGTGAAGTGATACTTAAGTGATACTTCAGCGGCTCACAACGGCCCTGGTAAAGATTAGAGAAAGTTTTCACACTATGATGTTAACAATCTCGAAATCTGAACCTGTAAGCGCTGGACGAATTATTGCTATCTGTTTTATGTAGGTACTGAGGAAAGTCCATTTACCATCATCATATAACGCAACATCTACCTCTCCTCATACTCATACTTATGAAGATCATCCTCAACAAAGCTCAAGTGAAAAAAGTTCAAGACCAAAAAGATCAAGTTAAAGACATAGTGTTAAGACAAAGTCAAGAAGCTAATCAAGATGTCTAGAACAAGTTCATGTATCAAGTGAGGACAACATAAGTATAAATTTCAGAAGAAGTATGAGTATGATGGAAGAGACGAAAATGCAAATGTATAGAAGATGTTGATCAAAGGCAAGAAGAACCAAAAGACGATTGCTTTAAAGATCACAAAGCATGAAGGAACAAAGAACAAAGACTATTCTACAATGACACACAAAGTTCAAGACAACGAAGACGAAAGACCTAATCACTGGGAGCATCATTTGAATGACCATCCCTTAGGGGAAGATTGTTAGCATTATTAAAAGTGATGGTCATTTCGTATTTAATAAATTTGTAATGTGTCGTGTATGTTGTATAGAATAGACGATGGGTCAAGGGCTTCATGGACTAAATCTAATAAGTTACTAGTTAAGTTATCATAGTCCAATGTAAATTCCAATAGAACCAAGCCCACAGAAAGCCCACTAGGGCGTCACCTTTGTACCTATATATGCCACACTCCTCCCTCATTTGTATGTGTGCTTTAGAGGTGTAAAGGTGAGAGTGTGTGTGTCTTTTGTATTGTTCTCTCTAATCTAATATACTTACATTCGGTTTATATACACGACACACATCTTCTTTCTCTCTTGCTCTTGAGTACCATTCAATACATATATTTGTGGTGTGATAAAGATTGTTCTAGTGTCTTACAGTACTGCTGGTGCAGTATACACAAGAAGGCCAAAGAGAGCAAGATTAGACAAGAGTAAGGGGATAATGATAGAAGAACAATCTTCTCAGAAAACAACCAAGAAGTGCCAAGCTCAGATTGCTCATGATGAAGAATTAGCTCAGAGATTTCATGAAGAGGAGTTAGCAAGGGCAGTAGAAAAAGAAAGATTGGCCAAATTCATGGTTGAAAACAAATTTCAAACTGAAGAAGAAGAAAGAGCTGCTCAGGTTCTTACTGATAGTGAGTTAGCTGCAAAGTTACAAGAAGAAGAAAGGTTATAGTTTACAAGAGAAGAACAAGAACAAGCCATTGATAACCTACTGCAGGAGATCAGAAAGAGCCAAAGCAAAAAGAAAGCTACTCAGAAGAAGCCCCCATCAGAAAAGAACAGTTAAGCTATATGAAGGCTTATCTGAAGCATCAAGATACCTGGAAAGAACATCATTTCAAGGGAAGATCTTTTGAAGAGATTGAAAGGATCTAAATTGATACTCATAGGAGAATGCAGATGTTTCTGAGAGGTGATCTAGAAAGAAGTGAAGGAAGAGGAGAGAAAAGATCAGCAGACCAATTGGAATCAGGAGAGTCCAAGAAACAAAGAACTGAGGAAGAATTAGTTCAAGAAGAATCAACAGAAGAAGTAAAGGTAGAAGAAAAATTAACTGATGAACAGATCCATGACATGATGGTGGTAGTTCCAGAAGCTCTTAATATTGATCCTATTCAAGCCAAACATCCCATCATTGATTGGGAGGTGTACTCAGATGGAATGATTAAGGGATGGAAAATCATTAGAGTAGGAGGAAAATTTGAAGTCTACAAGTTCTTTGAAGACATGATCAAAGCCTTTGACAGAGAAGTCTTGGATAAGCTTTGGAGCTTAGTTCAAGAGAGATTCAAAACCACAAATCCTGCAGATGATAAGGATAAAGAGCTATGGGTAGAGCTGAAAAGACTGTGTGAACCAAACTCAGGTGAAGCAATATGGAGGTCTGAAGTTTATCACTTAGCTATCACATGGAGACTGTTTGATAACTGTGGATTTCACAGAGTTTCAACTAAAGCAGGAGTGGAAATCTACATGTTTGTTGAGAAAGATTATCCACTAAGAGCAAATGTACTAATGATCATGCTTTCATCAAGACTCAAAGTTGAAGAAGATTCAGAGATGGCAAGAGAGCTGATAAGGAAGATATTCCAACTACATGAAGATATGAAAGCCAGAAGATTAAGGTTAACAATGTAGTGTTTGGAAGAGTCCTCACAATCCTCATTTAATTCAGAGAAACTTGATGATTTAGGGTAAATCGCAAGTTTAGGGGAGGATTGTTGGGAATTAAATATTCCCGACTTAGTACTGCTGGAAGAATACACTAATAGTACAAACTGCTAGTGTATAACTGAAGACTGCTAAAGAACAACTAACAGTACAAACTGTGCTAGTATATAACAGAAGGTACTGCTGGTTGAAAAGGTTCTAGAAGGACGTGTCAAGGATAAGTATGGTATAGATTGTATGTATATAACAATTAGTTAGAATTATACGGGTAGATACTTATCTTGTAAAGGACTCCTTATATCTATAAAAGGAGGTCCTAGGTTAGATATTTATGTACGAGTCATACAAGTTTTGTTAAGATTCAAGGTATTTGTAACCCTAGTGATATTGAGATCACTCGTATTATTCCTGAATAATATTGAATCGTTTGAAGTTAAACACTGTGTTCATTGTTCATATTGCATTACTGTTACATCAAACAAAACCTTCTAAGTATTATTAAGTAGATTCCGCATACTTAACAATATAAACTCAAAGTATCTTAAACACATTATAAAGGAGTTACATCCTCAGTGTTTGATCCTCTCATGTATCATATCATCATGTTTAACCAACCTAGACTTCACGAACCACATAAATCATTGCATATTATCGGTCCTACAAAAGGACCCTGAACGTACGCTTCAGTACGTCAATCCTTTAGAAAAGAAGAGAAATCTTCTTAATTATCGTGAACAAAATTTATACAAGATTTTTCAAAAAGCTTTTTATAAAACCTTTTTCTAAAATTTTTTGCTCATGATAAACAAATCTTGAGCATGTTTTTCTGATTATTAATATAATCTTTTTTAGCTCAAGTAAGAATAAAAAAATTCAAAAATAATGCTACCCACCTCAATAATAGATCAAAAACTGTTTAAAATATTAAGCTATTTTTTAGGGGGAGAAATTGAAAAGTTTGTTTTTTAAATAAATAAATAAGTTGTCAAAATTTGTTGGAAATTAAAAACAAAAATGTTGCTGGAAAAGAAAAATTGAAAAAATGTTGTTTAAAAAGTTGGGAAAATACCATCACTTCGAGGGGAAGTGATAAACTTTATTTAAACATTTTTGATATAACACAAAAGTTCATTTACTTGAACTAAAATGTTTTCAAAACTTTGTTAAAAATAAAAAGTTAATGAAAAGGTTTTTATGTGAAAAAGAGCATAAACCGAGGGGGAGTTTTGCTAAATTGTTAAAACTATCTTTGAACCCTCCCTCTAGTCCAAAACTCTCGCAGACCGGGTCAAATTCAAAAACTCAAAAAGTCCAAAAAGAGTTGATAACCCACCGAGTGACTGCGAGAGAAACACACACAATCCCTTTCAACTATCACAACTCTCTCACTCACAAAGCACTCCTATAGCAAAACCCATGCAAAATATTTGCCTTTTAATTCTAGTGTTTCCCGTGCTAAAATGAGATTTCAAACACCTTAAACATATTATTTTATATCTTTTCTTTAAATATCTTTAACGGTTATTCAATACGTTAATACAAAATTAGATGTTAGGGTTGCGTTTTTATTAAACACTAAGAACAATTCAGGGTTTGCGATTTAGAGTGTTTTGATGAAATTCTTGTGGTTAGATGACTAAGAAATAGTGATTAGATCATTCGTTCTAAAGAAAATTGGGTTTTAAACAGTTAGATTTGGGTTTAAATGGATCAAATTGGGCATATATGAACAGTAAAAGTTTGCGACACTAATAATGCTGGTTTGCGATACATAGGGATAGAGCCATAAAGACTTTACTAAGGTTTTTAAATGCTTGCGAGACCTTTGCGAATGTTTGTTGTGTTACCTATCTACGAGCATAATGTTGCAAGAGGTCCCTTGCGAGAACTTTATTAGTAGTAAAAGTTTTGATTATTGTAGATTTAAAAAAAAAAAAAACTTTCTCTTTCTAGAATATCTTTTACTTTCATACGTATTCATAAGATTACTCTTTAATGTGTTTAATCTTATATAACGTGTGTTAAGAAAGAGTTTTTACCATTATATACAAATATTTTATGAATTTGGTAAAGATAAGTGCTTAAAAACGTGGTTTAAGAATTTTTTGTTTCATTTCCCAAAATGTTTTGCGATAGCCATTAGCATCAAAACTTTTTTTTGCGAAACAAATGTTGACCATGCTTGCGACAGTTAACTTTGTTGCGATACCAAATCATTGCGAGAGCAAATCTTGTGAAACTTCTTTTTACCTAATTATTTCTAAATGTTACTCTGCCTAAATTTTCAAAAATATTTACGAGACTTTTTAAAAAGTTTTGTACTTTGTAAAAACTCTTGTAATTATTTTTCTTAATTTTGACAAAGTAATTATTTGATCAAAACATTTTCCAAAAAGTCATTACTTGTTCAGAAACTTCAATTTTTGTCAAATTTATTTTTCAAAAACTTAAAGTTTCACAACTGAGCACAATTTTAACACAAAAGTGTATTTCTCAAATTCATAAATCATTTTTAATGAGAAATATCAAATTTTTCTAAAAAGAAGATTTTAAACTTTGTGAATACAAATTGCATACGATGAGTTTAGTATTAATTAGACTAGGATTGTATCCCGATATTGCTTTTAAGTAGTTCGAGACGCATATGTTTAATTAAAATAATTAGACTTTTCTATGATTGCACTTTGTAAAAGATACACTTTGTAAATGACATTTAACATGTCATTTGTGAATGCATGATTTTGACGGATCCAAATTTAAATTGTTTCTCGGTTGCCAATTCTATGAATTCTCATTTAAAACAAATTCATGCAACCTTGAATCATTTTTCACTCAAATATGTTTTCCAAATGGTTTTGAGATAACTCGACGCTGTCTTAACCAAGAGTATCTCATCTTGAAGGTGGTTATTAGGGCTAGTTGTTAATTAAAAACTGATAATGGAACCCTTTAACTACGCAACGTAATAGAGTATTCGAAATTTTGACACATTTAGGGAAATCTCACTCTTATGCAACAAAAAGCTCTTTTGAGACGACTTGTATTTGACTTAACCTAAAACTTCTTATCTTCAAGATAGTTATTAGGAGTAGTTATCACCTAAAAGCTGATAACGGACTCCTTTAACTAGGCAACGTAATAGAGAGTTTAGAGGTTCGTCACTTTTCAAGAAATCTCACGCTCGTGCAATTAAATTATCTTTGCAAATTTTTTTCTACACAAGTTATCTAGTATTTACTAGAATACTTAATTTTGAATAAAAAAATAGATACTGTTAGGAAATTAAGCTATAGCAGTTAGTACTGTTGAAGATGAAAGTTAGTACTGCTGAAGAGTTTTGAAGACATAAGCAGTTAGTACTGTTGAGTGAAGAAGTTTGTACTGTTTATGAAATAGATATTTATGGAAAAGATTTAATGTATATCGTATAATGTTTAGTTGATAGTTATCTTGTGAAGGAATCCTTGGTCTATAAAAGGATTTCCTAGGTTTAAGGTTAAAGACGAAGAGATAGATATACGTATCGTGTTATTAAGATTCAAGGTTGTAAACCCTAGTTATAGGAGATCACTCGTATTATTTATTAATAATATTGAATCGTTGAAGTTGAAGTATTGTGTTCATTGTTCATTCTTTGTTGATTCGTTAAAACAAAACACAAACAAATAAATCTTCTAAGTGCTAGCTAGTAAATTTCGCGTGCTAGACTAGACATCATTCAAAGTATTAATCTAACACAAGGAATGTGTGTAGATCCGGTCAAGTGGTATCAGAGACAGGTTACTGATACTTTGGTTTAGAAGATCCTAACGAATTTGTTCAAGATGGACATGGAGACAACAACAAGTCAGACTAATATTGCTGCTAAGCTTCCAATGCTTAAACCCAATGAGTTCGATATGTGGCGATTAAGAATTGAGCAGTTCTTCCAAGTTCAAGAATATACTCTTTGGGAGATCATTGAAGAAGGAAACTCCTTTACACCCGTAACAACAACAACTGTTGTTGAAGGAAAATCTGAGACTACAGTGCAGACAAAGCCAACCACTAATGAAGAGAAGGCAAGGCACAAGAATGATGTTAAGGCTAGAAGTTTGCTTCTGATGACTATTCCCAATGACCAGTTGTTGAATTTTAGCAAGTTTAAGTGTGCTAAAACCCTTTTTGAAGCTATTTTTGGAAGATATGGTGGGAACGAAGCTACCAAGAAAACTCAGAAGACCCTTCTCAAGCAACAGTTTGAGAATTTTTCAGCAACAAGCAACGAGTCACTAGATCATATGTTTAATAGACTTCAAAAACTAGTGAGTCAATTGGCTGTTCTAGGAATTGAGATGCCTCAGGAAGATCTCAACTCCAAATTTTTGAGAAGTCTACCAGCTGAATGGGCTATGCATGTGGTTGTATGAAAAAACAAGCCTGATATAGATTCCATGAGCTTAATGGATCTCTATAGCAACTTCAAGATAGTTGAACATGATATTAAGAAGTCTGCTGGATCAAGCTCAAGCTCAGGGAATTTGGCCTTTGTATCAACTCCCAGTACCTCAAGTCCAGATGAAGAAGTGAAAGTTGCTGGAGCAGTTGGTACTGCTAGTGCAAACCTTGGTACTGCTAGCACCTCAAGCAGTACTAGTGGACTTTTGAGTGAAGATACTTATTGTGCTTTCTTGACTACTCAGCACAATGGAAGTATGTTGACTCATTCAGATCTTCAAGAGATTGATAAAGATGATATTGAAGAGATGGATATCAAGTGGCAGCTCTCTCTTCTCAGCTTGAGAGCTAGGAGATTCTTGAAGAAGACTGGCAAGAAGATTGTCATAAACAGCAATGATGTTGCAGGGTATGACAAGTCCAAGATTGAGTGTTTCAATTGCCACAAGAAAGGTCATTATTCAAGGGAGTGCAGATTGCCAAGCCAACAAGATGGAAAGAGCAGAGGATATGGAAACAAGTCAAGGGTTGTGGAGGTTACTGATTCAACCTCAAAAGCCATGGTTGCCATTGATGGATTAGGGTTTGACTGGAGCTACATTACAGAGGAGGAAGCAGAAGCATCTACAGAGGTTGCTCTCATCGCATTCTCAGATTCTGAGGTACAAGTTCCAAAATGTTCTAAATCTTGTGAAGCTTTAAAAGATATAGAAACACTTAAGAAAAGATATGAGAATCAGAGAAAAGAGCTATTTGAAACTGCTTTTAGTTTAGCAAATCATAAGAGGGCTTTAGCTATGTTAGAAGAACAAATTGTTCATTATAAAAGTGATGAGTCAAAGTTTTCTGATGATATGATTATTGTTAAAAGAGACTTAATATTTAGGGAGAATGAAATTACTGTGTTGAAACATGAGTTAGAACAGGTTAAGAAAGCAAAGGAGAACATTCAAATGACTGTTGACACACTAGAATTTGCAACTCAGGGTGTTAGCAAGATTGTTGAGTGTCAGATCCTTAATAAAGCTAAGTCAGGCCTAGGTTATAAGTCAGTTCCACCTCCCTATAGAGGAATTCCAACACCCCCAGGCATAGACTTAGAACACACAGGTCTACCTGAATTTCAACTACCTAAGCATAAATATGGTCCTCAACCCAAGAAGGATGTAGTTGACAAACCTGTGTATGAGAGTGCTAGTGATAAATCACTATCTGAGGACAAGGTGTCTTCTGATAGGTCCTCAGCTAAGGACTCAGATGCTCCAACCATTGAGGAATGGACTTCTGATGATGAGGATGATCAGGCTGTGGTTAAGCCTGTTAGTGCTAAAGTGGAGGAACCAAAAGTTCCAAAGATGGTTAAACCTGAGACTATTAGGCTTAGATCAAATGCCAAACCTTTTAGGCCACCAGTTAGGTATGCAGAAATGTATAGAACCATAAACAAGCCAAGAGGTAACCAAAGAAATTGGAATGACCTCAAATCTCACCAATTAGGGGATGATTTTGTCTGTTATAGGAAAGCTTGTTACTCTTGTGGTAGCTTTGACCATCTTGCAAATTTTTGTGATAAATGGGTATTTGGATATACAAATCATAGGTTGAGCATAGCAAGACCTCAATATTTTCTTAGGAATGATAGAATGATACCCAGATCTGTTCTATTAAGGTCTGGACCCAAAGCAGTTCAAACTGCTAGACCAGCAGTTCAGACTGTCAGACCTATTAGACCTGTTCACCCAAGGCCAACAGTTCAAGGTGCAAAAATGTTTTCCAAACCAGCACCAAAAACTGTTAATAGACCCTTTCATCACAAAGCATTTGTAAAAAATCAAGTTTGGAAACCTAAGGTACCAACTATCAAGCCAGCAGTTCCAACTGCTAGCAGGGTAATTGGTACTGATGTTAATAAAAACACTACTATGGGAAACATGAGAAATGGTGTGAATGCATCAGCATGTTGGGTTTGGAGACCCATCAAACCCAATGGTGCTAAAATTGTTTTGAAAAGAATGAATTATGTTGATGCAAGAGGAAAGCCTAAGTCTGTTTTGGCTTGGGTTCCACAAGGAAATTAATTTTTCTTGTTATGTGCATTGTTAGTCATATACTTTTATATTGTGAGACAAGTTCTTTGTGGCTTGTTTCTTTGTTTTTGGGCAAACACTTGTAGGTTTTGGATGATAAGCATCAAAGGATTTAATGCTATATGTTTTGGACTTTAATGATGATTTGGAGCTTAGTGTGTGATGTTTACACACAACAAATGGTAATTGGTTTACCATGTCTTATCCACATAAGAACCAACTAGTCCAGAGCAAACGGTATCTAGTAAAGACTAATCAAATCCATTGATGGTTGACAATTTACCAAAAATTGTATGGTTATCAGCTCACCATATCTAAGTGTGAAGAGTTGGCTAGTCCAAAGCAAACGGCTATTGGTAAAGACATATCAAATCCGTTGATAGCTGATAGTTTGCTAAAAACTATGTTGGAGCCATGATATTTTAAAATCCTTTTAATAAGTTCATACGGCTCAACAAAAATTTTCCAACAGTTGGTACGGTTAGTACAAAGTTAGTACAGTTCAACTAGCCGTTGTAAAAATCTGTCAGTAATTAATTTTTTAGCCGTTGGGGTAAAACAATTATTCTTAAGATACTTATAGGGATTTTTATAAACGATAATTATCTTTTTACCATAAATTCATTTATTCTCTTTCTAAAGATAATTTATCTCATACGCATATTTCGCAAAACCCTAAACAGTACCTATAAACCCCAAGCGACTACATAAAACCTCAATTCCAATTTAAACGATAATCGTATTGATATAATCTTTCATTTTTCATCACTAAGAATGGCTGGATTGGAATTTGTTAAACGTCATAATCAGGTTGCGTTTCTTGAGAAAACAGAGGAGGGAGATGGGCCAAAGTTTTATGAGATTGTGGACTTTCTCAACCACTCTCACATAATGTATGCTCTAACTGTTTCTCCTACTCTTTATGTCTCGCACATCACACAGTTCTAGCAGAATGCTACTGTCTTGACTAGTGAAGATGGAGATTCAGAAATTCATTCTGAAGTGGATGGTGTATCTTTTGTTGTTACCGAGTCTATAATTAGGAGACATCTTAAATTACATGACTCAAATGGTATTAACACTATGCCTAACACTGAAATATGGGAAGAACTTACCAAAATGGGGTATGATACATCTGAACATAAATTAACTTTTCAAAAAGGATGTTTCTCACCTCAATGGAGATTTTTGATACATACCCTTTTAAGTTGTTTAAGTCCTAAAAAGACTGCTTGGGAGCAGTTCAGTAGCAATATTGCTATTGCTCTCATTTGCTTGTCTACAAACAAGGTTTTTAACTTTTCAAAATTTATTTTTGAGGGTATGGTATCTAATGTTACAAGCAAAACAAAGTTTTTAATGTATCCCAGGTTTGTTCAAACACTTTTGAATAAAAAGACTTACCTGCTTACAAAACCAACTGAAATTTTTGCTACTCCTAGCCTTCAATCAAAGGTTTTTCAAAATATGGCTATGGCTAGTAGGCTTTTTCAAGGGGAACCAGTTCCATTGTTTTCTCAAATGCTTCAAACTGAGTTGGGTGAAGGTTCAGCAGTTCCAACTGATCCCCATCACACATCCACTCAAGTACTTGAAAGAACCCAACCATCACATTTGCGCATCACTTATAGGAGAAGGGAAACACCTAGAGTGGTTCCTAGATCCTTTCCCCATGATTCACCTCTCCTAGCAGGTCACACAGCTAGACGTGATGAGGGTAGTTCTAACCAAATTGCATTGACGGAATTATGTACCAAGTTAGCTGCCAAAGTTGAAAGTTTGGAGACAGATCTTGCAAGCATCAAGGATGAGCTCAAAGCACACAAGAAGAATTCTGCTAAAGTTTTTAACAGGTTATCTTTGAAGGTGAAAAAGCTGAAAGATCAACTCAGGCAGAAAAGGGCAAGAATGGTATTGGATGATGATTCTTCTAGTGATGACTCAGATGGTTCAGATGATGCTGATGGTGGAAATTCTTCCAAACAGGGGAGGAAATTTGGTAAAGACAAAGATGGATCAAGTTCTCAGGGGAGGCTTAATGAAGGGGAAGAAGAATAATTTGATATAGGTTCTGGTAATACAGATGTAGAAGAAGAACTTGAAGCAGTTCAGACTGATACCTATGAAGCAGAAAAAGTTCAGACTATTGAAGCAGTTCCAACTGCTGAGACAGAGCAGCATCAAACAGTTCCAACTGCTGAGACAGAGCATCAAGCAGTTCCAACTGGTGAAACTTCGGCTGAGCTAGTTTATGAAAGAAGAAGAGCTGATAAAGGTAAAAGAGCTATGACACAAGAAGAAGAGGAAGCAGCTCAAGAACTTGAAAGGCTCAAGAGATTAAAACCAAAAACTCAAGTTCAGATAGATCATGATGCAGAAGTTGCAAGAAGAATGGTAGAAGAAGAATTGGCTGATGAAGAAGCAAAGCAAGCTCAGATTGCTCAAGATGAGGAATTAGCAAGGAAAATGGCTGCTGATGATGAAAAGAACATAGCTAGTTTTATGGATAGAACAAGAACTGAAGATTTTAATCAAGAAGAGTTTAATGAACAACTTCAATATTTGTTAGATTCTGATTGTATTATAAAGGCTCATGGTGTGATGATTCTTAATGATCAGGAGTTAAATGAAGAAGAAAAGTCAGAGCAGCTCAAGGAATTTATCTTGAAGACAAATAAAGAAGCAACTTGGAGTAACTTAATGCACAGAATCAGAGAAAGGCAAAAGTCTGGTTACAAGACCAAGTTACCTACCAGGAAGGAGAAAGTCAAGTTCATGAAGCACTATTTGAAGAATCAAGCTGATTACAAGTTGAGTGACTTTACTGGATGGACTGATGCTGAAATTGAAAGGAAATTCTTTGAAGTATATGCAAGGCTGAATACTCCAATCAGAGAAGACATGACAAGGAAAAAGAAAAGACAACCAGAGGTTCTTGAATCTGTTGCTGCAAAGAAACAAAAGTCTGAAGAAGAAGGGTTAACAAATGAGAAGATCAAGAGTATGATGATGATTGTTCCATAATCTTCTTATATCAAACCTTTACAAGTAAAACATCCAATCATTGACTGGGAAGTGTTCACTGATGGAAGAATGAAAGGATGGAAGATAATCAGACTTGGTGATATTTCTAAAAGGTATAAGTTGTTTGAAGATTTACTCAGAGGTTTTGACAGAGAAGATCTTAATCAACTATGGAGCTTAGTGAAAGAGAGATTCAGAGATAAAGATCCCATTGAAGATAAAGATAAAGAATTATGGGTTCAGTTGAAGAGAATTTATGAACCTGATAGTGGAGAGTCAATGTGGAGATTTGAAGCACAAGTTAAAGATGTGTATTGGTATTTATTTGAATCGTGTGGAGTACATAGAGTTTCTACTCCAGGTGGGATAGAAATCTATATGTTGGTGGAAAAAGACTATCCACTCAGAACATTTGTGTTATTGGCTATGATACAAGGAAGACTCAAGGTTGAAGAAGACTCTGAGATGGCAGACTTGTTAGTTACAAAGATTTTCAACCTTGTAGAGCAAAGAAAAGTCAAAGGCTAAAGTGACTGATGGGATAGATGTTTGAAAGAATTTTCCACATTAAGAAGAAGAAGCTTAATTTGAAGAAACTTAGTGATTTGGATAGAAATCATAAGTTTAGGGGAGGATTGTTAGGAAATTAAGCTATAGCAGTTAGTACTGTTGAAGATGAAAGTTAGTACTGCTGAAGAGTTTTGAAGACATAAGCAGTTAGTACTGTTGAGTGAAGAAGTTTGTACTATTTATGAAATAGATATTTATGGAAAAGATTTAATGTATATCGTATAATGTTTAGTTGATAGTTATCTTGTGAAGGAATCCTTGGTCTATAAAAGGATTGCCTAGGTTTAAGGTTAAAGACAAAGAGGTAGATATACGTATCGTGTTATTAAGATTCAAGGTTGTAAACCCTAGTGATAGGAGATCACTCGTATTATTTATTAATAATATTGAATCGTTGAAGTTGAAGTATTGTGTTCATTGTTCATACTTTGTTGATTCGTTAAAACAAAACACGAACAAATAAATCTTCTAAGTTCTAGGTAGTAAATTCCGCGTGCTAGACTAGACATCATTCAAAGTATTAATCTAACACAAGGAGTGTGTGTAGATCCGGTCAGATACTTTTTCCTAAAACTTCAAAAAGGTTAGATGAACGTATATTTTAAAGCATGAGCAATCTAAAACAACGTTCAATTTAAACCTCAAAATCTTTTGAAAAAGTATCACAATAAACAAACTTTTGTTGAGGAAAAAAAAAAGACAGAGAGAATTAAATCGCATGTGAAAATAAAAGAGCATGCGCTTATGCTACAAAAGCAAGAAAGTATAAGAAAAGAAAAATAAAAAGAAATATGCTCGAAAAAGAAATGCTAGATCATACAAAAACAGACAGTGTGAAAATAAAGAAATTTAAATTGATCCATATAATTAACAATTCCCACATCATTTCAGAATCACATCTCATAAAAATGGCTCAAGAACAACAACCGCAAACCATTCAGGAAGAAGTACACGAAGTTTTCCATCCTCACAAATGAAGAACTTCGTCCAGAAACCGAATTTTGGAGTTTATTAACCATCAATTTATCCCATAATCCTTTCACTATGGTAACCCCACAATCGTTAAACTTCTCAAGAATCATTCCATATTTCCCGCAGTCACTAACACTGTTTCCAACATTATCATATACCTTCAACAATTCTGGCACCACATCCAACTCATGGAAGACACCAAACCTGCAACTCTTACAACAAAGGTGGACACCTACGTCTTTGATTTCACAACATCGTTGCAAAAAGAGTCAAAGAAGAAGGAAGAATCACTCATACCTTTCGTGAGGGTCATAAAGCCCATCTTTGGAGACTTGATGAACAGATATCCCATCTCAGCAAAGACCAAATGCTATAACACATAGTGCATTATCTATTCTAAGAGCATTATTGTATCTTGCTGCTCAAACCACGAAGGTAGAAAAGGAGTTTGTACGGGTAGCTAGCGTTTCTATGGAAAGCTCAAAACCGAGTGGACCTACCCATGGAATGCATAGGAAAGTTGTGCCTAGCGCCAAAATAGGTATTAAGAAGGGTAGTTTTAAAAAGTTAACATATGTTGGAGGCATCAAACAAATAGAAGTCATGCAATGACTAAAGAAAAAGTGCTAAAAAGAAAGTGCCAAGTGAATCTGTGGAGTTGGAGGAACTTATGGATGAATTTTGCTACGTGAGTAGAACATCTTGAGAAAACAAACGTATGCGGAAAAAATGGATGCCTTATGGCAGGATAAGGGGGTGGATCAAGTGAAATGTGAACCATTTAAGGAGGATAAGGATAGTTTGTTGGATAGGAATAGAAGTGATTGTATGGATGACAATGATTGAGATGATAAGGGGGTCAGAGCTTAAACACTTAGAAGGAAGCCTAGGACATAGAAGAAGTTTGAAAATAGTAGTTCTATTAGGACCTCTGAGTTAAACCAACTAAAAAAATTATGATGCTTCTATAAATCCTTTTGTGGATTTCGGAACGGGTGTAGTGGATTCTATTAATGAATCTTCACGAGGATCACCAGGAAATCTGGCCAGAGTTAAGATCACGCCAACTCTGAAAGCCGGTTGAACAACTCATGTATCATTCGTTGTTACATCGACAAGTTTGCTAGCGGGTACTCTATGTGATCCCGGTTAGTTACCGATTACCAAGGAAGAGAAGGCCCCATCACCATCATCATCACCAGTACCAACACAAGAACAACAACAACAACAACAACAACAACAACAACAACAACAACAACAACAACAACAACAACAACAACAATTACAACAATACCTACATCACAGGCATCATCAACTGCAAAAACTCATACATCATCAACATCTACAGTGAAGACTACCAGACAATCACATCTCGTATTATCACATCTGCAACAACAACAACACTCATTCCAACTGCTCCAAGGAATAAATACAGAGAACCTTTTTGGTCTCATTGAAGGTATCGCTTGTATTAGAACCTTATTAAAAACCCCATAATCCTGAGGGGGAGAAACGGCATACGATATTGAGATCTTCAGTAGCTGCTGGTACTAAAATTATGGAACAATCTACATCATCTCACTAACAATCATAAAAACTCTCATGCTCATCAAAACCTGTTGAAGATGTCGAAGAACACTCCACATAGTTAATTCCGAAAGATGTTTTTGAAGATGTTGTGCAAGAAGATGAAAGTGTAGCAGCTGAAGTGTATTCGGCAAAGTTACAATAAGGGGGAATAAAGACAGAGCTGGAGCTGGAGAAATATGGGTTAGTTGCAGAAGATAAACAATTAGAGGTGAGAGATAAAAACCCAATGGTTGAAAAGCCTGAGGAAGTATCATCTACATCTGGTAAGTCTGCTGTTGAAAGTAACGAGGAATATAATGAAGGGGCTGACACATCAATACAAGATATCTTCTACAATGAATGAATGACAAAACAAATAAAGATAAAACAATCAGCTGATAACGGATATGTATAATGCCTCGTCTACTTGGGAATCGTGCAATCCAGAAGACTTTGACCATAGTATTATGAGAGATATCTTAAAGAAAGTCAAAGATGCACCCAAACCTCCGGTTACTCACCAGATCATCATAAGTGAAACTGGAATATCTGTTGTATCAAATGTTCTTCAAGCAGCTAGAGATGGATGTTGAACATCAAGCACTGATAAGTAGAGTTTTGTAGGTGACAAAAGAAAGATAGGAACTTTGAGCATTATAAAAACACTTGAAGCAATACATTGAAGCTCGAAGATACAAAGACCGATTGCCTTACATCAAAAGACCCCATGATCTATCCTTTGGGGGAGATTGTTGGAACACAAAAAGTGTTAATCATGATATAGGGTCTTCCATGAAAACATGATTAGGGAACGTTGTAATATGTTAGAACATTGTGATACCATGCATCTCATTGCTTGTCTTCAAGGATGCTGCACACCAAGCTCAGAGCAAAAGATAAAAGCCGAGGTTTATTCGAAAGAGAGAGCTTCAAGGTTATCCTCAGCGTTAGTTGAAGACATCAATGTTCACTAATCTAGACTATCCGTATTTAGGGGGAGATTGTTGGAACACAGAAATACAGATAGTTAACTAGATTAGATATACCACCCCCGAGACACTTGTATAGTCTTAGGGGGAACAAGAATGTTGTGGTATCACTACTTATCCTAGTAAGGGTTGAGAGGTATCTCAACATTTCTTTGTACTAGTATAAATACCCTCACAAGTTTCACTAGTAAGGTGTGTGTTGCTTAATAATACTTTATCTCTTTACACCACTCTCTCTTCCTTCTCTCTAATCTCTCTCTCTCTCTACACCACCACCACCATGGGTGTGTTTGCCTATTCTGGCCGACAACCCGACCACACCACAATATCATCTTCCTAAACTAGATATTAGTTGACCAACAAACCCAAGTGGGAGAAAATGTGGTCACCTCTAAGGGCAACAATTTTCAAAATCAAAATGGTGAGGGTTCTGCTAGTACTGGCGTTGAACCACAGACAGAATTTAGGAGGTCTAGTAGGCAAAGAAGTTTACCTGTTAAGTTCAATGATTTCATTGTTTCTAGTAATTGCAGATATGTTTGAGAAAAATATGTTTGTAACACCCCAACCCGACAAGGGTAAAGATATCACAATAATGGATTCATATCATATCAAAACAGAGCATACATCTACAGTAATACAAAAATCTCAAAGGATTACAATTTCAATACTGAATTCTACAAGGTTACAATGAAACTTTCAAAACAAATTCTAAACATAATAACTTCAGTCCAACTCTAATCCAGAATAGCTACCAAGCCTTCTAAGTCCAGAGGTACACTCTCATTCATTCCCAGCTTCCTACTAAAACCTGCCGCAGGAAAAGAAATGCGGCTGAGCTACGAGAGCTCAGTGAACAGATATATAGATGACAGAAACAATAACAGATAACAATACAGAAACAAATCTGAGATACAGATTATACAGATACCGAACTAAAGTGACAGAATAGGAAAGGAATAAGGGTAAAAGAAAAGAAATGAGAAAGGAATAATGCACAAACCAGGTTTAGGGAAATACAGAAACCCATCACGAGCCCAGAGATAACAGATAATATCATAACAGAGTAATCATATAATAATCCAGAGGGGATGCCTCTCAAATAACAGATAATATGAGGGGTGACCTCATGTATCAAATCGGAGTGATCAGCTCCCAGATATATGTGAGAGACGTGTATCGCACACACCATCAATCACCAGATATAATAATAAACATATAACATAAACAGATAACAGATAACAGATAACAGAATCAGAACTAGGATGCATCCATGCGCCCCCCTGTGGCCAGAAACTCCTCAACACACCAGATAAAATAAAATCAGGGACGGGACAGGTCATCACTCTCCTGCCCTAGAGTCATGCCATCGGTGCATCAATGACATGGACATGAAACCCTCATGCCTAGTGATTGGCTCGGATATCAGACTGTGGTCAAGGTCAGATGTCATATAATAAACAGAGTCACATCTAAGGGTTCATGGCAGAAGGGTCATGTCAGCAATTCAATTTAAGATAATAAGGTTTTAAATCAGAGTTTATCAGATTAAGTTTAATATCAAAGCTTAAGTTCAGATTAAAAGGTTTATTTCCAATAATCCAAAAAATATATCAAAGGTTAATGATTACAAACTTATAGCAATAATCCATTTCAGAAGTTCCTGTCAAAAGTTCATTTAAATCAGTCCTTTAATAATGATTTTCATTGCAATGATCTTACAAAACAACTTTCATAAAAATGGTCTTCCAAAACGTTTAGTAACTTCCATTTCAAAATAGCTTTTCTCAAACAGTTTCATATGTAATTTAATAAAGGTTCAAAATCAATTAGGTTCAGATAAAGATTTAACAGGTTAAGGTTTACCAAAAATCAAATCAGAATTTACAACAGATATATCAGGTTAAGGTTCAGAACAAGGTTCACAGATCAGATTCAATTAAGACTCACAAAATTCAGGGTTCAGAACAAGAGATCAATCAGAGTTCAGGAAAAGGTTCAGAATACAAGAATCATAGCAGAGGTTCAAACAAAAGGTTCAAGACAAACAGATCACAACAAAGATTCACAACTGAAGGGAACATAGCAATGGTATGGGGAATCCTAATAAGGAAAACGAAATACTGAGAGAAAGGGAAAGAAACACCCTTACTAAAATAGGGCAGAATATCTGTACCTTATTAGCACAGCAGAAATCAGACAAACAAACACAGAAATCAGATGATCAAGACTTCTCCTTCTTCACACCTAAGGAAGAGGAAGATAGAATTACTACAGATTTTAATTAAGATTATTACTCTTTGTTTATTTCATCATTTTATGTACTTTCCATTTTTAGTAGCTTTCCAGATCTAGTAAGTTTTCCAGAATTAACAGGTTTTCCAGAATTAACATATCTTATCATTTCAGATTAAGTTGAACCTTATTCAGAGATTATTATGGAATAACAGTACATTTTATCATGTTACAGAAGTTTAGGGTTTATTATGACAATTATACAAAGTTTAGGGTTTTAAATGCAACTTCATTAATTTACAAGGTCATTAGTGAAAAATACTTTAAATTACAGAGTTAAATGCTCACTTTATTTAGAATTACCTTTATTCCCTTAAGTTTCATAATTTACAGATTACACCCCCTTTAATTTCATAATTTACAAAATAAAGCTTATAATTTCATATTTTACAATTTAATCCCTACAATATCCATAATTACCAACCAAACATATTATATTTCAAATTTACAGAGTATACCATCAGAAGTTAGTACTTTACATATTTGACCCCTCAGAATTCAGAATTTACATATTTAGCCCTTTAAGTTTACAAAACATATATATTAAATCATAATTACATAACAATTACATAATTAGCCCAAAAATCCTCAAAATTACACAACAACCTTTTTATATCAGTATTAACACAAAACAACTTCAGAATTCCAGATTTACACTTTTGGTCCCTCACTTTTAATTAATTTCCAAACGTAACCCTAATTTCCCATTAATTCATTATTATGCAATATTTACACTTAGGATCCCAAAGTTATATTTTTCCCACATTCTTACAGATGTATATGATCTTACAAAAATATCCCAGAAGTTTCAAAGTTGGCAAAACAGGTCCTTATGCAATTAATTTAAAATCGGTAATACTTTTTACAAACAATTAGAAACCCTACTATTCACCAATCATTGAACTATCATTAATTCATCCTTAAAAAAACATTAATGACCAGATTCATGTCCAAGAACCCTAACCCTAGTAGCCCCGATTTTCCTTTTATTTTATTTCTTTGTTTTTCCAAAATCCGGTTTATACAATAATTAACCACGTTAAATTTAAGCTTCTAAAAATCAAAACCATATTTTTTTCAGATCATATAACTTATAAGGAACCCAAGAAAAATAGTGAACATGCCCAAAAAATTCGTTTAACATATATTGCATATTTACGTATGTTTTAGACACTAAAATTACAACGACTTGATTTAGGCTACTATAATTCGATCTATCATTTTTCCCAGGTCTAATACATCATAAGAAGTCTAAATAAAATATCCATCAAGCCCAGAAATTCGGATTTCATATTTTTGTGATTTACGTGTTCTATGACCATAATATTTTCATACGCATAGATTCTCTTGCATGGTTCGAGTTTATCATTTTTATTAGGTCATATTTAACATGTAGAACACTAGAAAAATACTGGAAAAATTTTAGAACGTAAGGATTAAGAATTAAAAATAATTACCTCTTTTGTGATTAACCGAATGAAAACAATTACCAAGCACCAACGAAGGCCTCTAAATTCTTGTTCTTATTTTTCTTAACTTCTCAATGACCCAAAGATCACCAGAAAATTCTTAGATCAGCTCCAGGAGTCGTGGTTTGGGTTTGGGGAATTCTTTTGTTTGTCGATATAAAGGATTTTCGGAAAATTAGGTTTTAAAAATAAAAGATTATATATATAATATATACAAACCGACCTAGGAGGGGATATGTATCAGTATTTTTGGTCTCATAAGTCCACACAAATTAGGATTTGTTATTTGATATCTTTTCCTAATTTATTTTGCATTATATCCTAATTAAAAAGATTTTATAAGTATATTTAATTTAATTTAATTATTTCGGATGACATATAAATGTATATGTAAACAAATAAATTTTTGTACATTCAAAATATTAAAATGTTGTCCCAGAAATTAATTCGTCTCTTATATAGTTCGTTTTTCAGAAGTTTGGAATCGTTTCAGAATTTAATAAGTGATTTATTTACGTTTTATGATTTCAGGGGCAATTTGGTAATTTTATAGCTTATCTGAATTTCAGGTATTACAACTTCTTCCCCACTAACAAAAAAATTTCGTCCTCGAAATTTGCAGAAAGTAGAAAGGAAAGAGAGAGCAGAAACAAAACAAGACATACCAGATTAAAACGAGAATTGAGGTGAAACGAAACAGGAACACAACTGACGGTGAACAGACATATGAAAGATTTGTTTCTCATAACTCGAACTTGCAGATTCCAAAATTGTTTCAGGTCCTCAGAACAGACATAACATACTGAATCCAGATCAGAAGAATAGCATACCAAACGTAGTAGATGAAAATCTGATTCATAGGGTTTTGACAGATATGCCGTTCACAGAAATTGATTTGACAGATCAGATTAGAGCGTACAGAAATAGATTATCGATAACGTCAATTGAAAGAAGTTTTATAACAAAACTGAAGATTATTATCAGAAGTTCAGAGGTCAGCAGAATGCGTGACGAGAATCCAGATGTATCAATTCGCATAACGGTGGAAGCAGATTACGCGTATAGGTAGAATGAACTTAAAGTCTCACTAACGCAGACGATCTCAAACAGTTATCAGAATTTCTTAAGCTTCTAAGGCACTTCTCGAAATATCCTATGCCCACAACAAGTGCACGTTATATGATGTAAGTATTATCACGTTGGCCAGACGTCATAATACTGGCATCATATAAATATGCCCTCATGATGGTCATCCTTTATCTCAAGTTGTGAACAGAACCAACTTATCCTAATCCACCTAGTCTTCCTACGGTCTCAGAGGTCATCAGAATCCAATACTCTAACTAAGAGGAAAACGAATCACTCGAAAAGTTAACGGAAGTCCCAGAGTGTCTATCAGAATTTGGTACAGCAGATCATCCATCATTCGTCCAATTTCAGATAACAAAACCATCATCCGACATATGCAGAATGAACACAGAGCGGAATTACTGATAAGGAACCTAAATCATTCAAAGAATTTATCATCAGGTAACAGAAATTTAAATAGATCAAGCAGAAGTGAATCACATCATCCATAACTTCATCCGTCACAGAATTTATTCGATTCAGAATTTTCTTCTATTCAAGGTCATGATCTCAGTTTCCATTCTCAAGTCTGCTTCTACTCTCAATTCATCTTAGTACAACTAAAATGAATAGAGAAGCAAGACTGCGAGTCTTGGACAGGCCTACTAGAACAGTTTGGAAATCGCCAACTCAGATTGCCGTCGTCATCGGATGCCCGATAGTGGTGTCTGCTACAATCTCTGAATGCCAATCAAATCTACTCTTCCAGAACAAGGTCATTCCCTTTAATACGAAGATGGTCTACATGTTTCCTCGTTCGTCTCAGGGCACAAACATGCTGTCATACTATGACAATTGTCCAGATACTCGTGAAAACATGATTATTATTAGCCAATACTATTGGCATTCTTTAAGACTCATAAAGGTCACAATCACTTCAGGGAAACTTCATATCTAAATCACATTACCCATCTTTACGAATAAAACTGAATTACTTTACGGAAATTGCTCTCAGTTAGTCATCTCCCATCTCAGGAGTTCTTGTGGTTGCTTCTTCAGTCCTTCGAACATTAAATGAGGTTGTCTGATACAGAGTTCACAAGGATAGAATAATTTAATCATTTATACTCGGAATTGAAAAGTGATTACAGTGAGATTACGGTTAAGTTTACGATAGTTGATATGCAGACGCAAAATTTTCTCTTTCTTCTTCATAACAAATAGGGTATTCAAGGGGAACACTGAGGTGGACAAAAACATATCTCATCAGTTTCTTCAATCTCTCAACTTCTATAGCATCATGGGTCGTCAACCGAGATCGGTTCAGAATCAATTCTACTTCTCAAACGGAAGGAAAACTCAGAAGTTTCATCAGAAAATGCCAGAAAATTTGTACAACAAAACTTTCTAGGGGTGGATACTAATAGGTGTCAGGAGAATTTGACAATCAAATGAGATCAGGGTAAATATAGTGATAAGCTTAACAGATTTAAGCGGTTAAAGGTTATTATAACCAAATAGGGTGGGTCAGATTGTTACATTTCAGATGCGGTAGTTTATGATAGCTGAAGAACCAGTCAATCAATAATCAAAAGATCTCCAAAATTAAGTATATCAATAGTAAACAGATCCGCAGAACGTATATGGTCACTTAACCAGACGGATAGTTCATATGTCAGAGTCAAGTACATGGTTCAGTATAGTGTGGGGATAGGTACGTGAATAGTTCTAGGTGTTGGAGTTTTTGGTTTAGCTTTTAGCATAAGTGACAGGTAGGGTGCACATCATTGGTAATACGAACATCATATAATTGCAGAAGTGAGACTTATGAGATATCGGATATCAGCATCATATGCTCAGTTAACAATTCCATACAGAGACGGTATTTGCATCAAATCCTTCCAAAGGAAAGCTGATTGGCAATTAAGATTCATCATTCAAGGGAGCAAATAAGATTCATCATTCAGGACAATATAGTTTCAGTGGGTACATTTATATCCAGCATGGGTCATGAATTTTTAGGATGTGTCAAACATATTAGGGTTAACTGGTCTTCGGGATGGTCGAAGAGATATCAGACGGTTTATCCACATATCAGAAATGAAGGTCAAAATCAGGTAGTGGCAGCAAAAGTTTAACAATCGGTAATCATGTCAGGGGTTCCAAAATTGTTTCAAACGTCAAAGGTGAGACATAGGAGGATAGTCGTCAATATTAAATGATCAAACAATTAAGAATAAAATCAAGGTTACTACCAAAGAAAAAAATGGAACAACAAAGCAGATTTTACCGTTCAGAATGAGAAGGAAAACATCCGTATATTCGTGGTTAAAACACCACAAGGCTTCTCATGGGAACAGAGATGGTTAAGTAGAAATCAAATAGTGTCAGAAGATTCATAGATGATTATTAGAAACGAGAAATAACTAACAGAATGTATCAAGTGTATCATCGTCATGGGAATTCTCAGATTGCCCAAAGAGGCATCAGAATGATTTACAGGAGGTTCAGAGGTCGGAGTGGAGGTCGGAAGGCAAGGATCAAATAATGTCAGATAATTTCTACGCAATTTCCAATGCTTCAGATTTTATTTAGGTTTTACTCTTAGGTGGTGCAAGGCATAAGCTCTAAATTTCCCAATGAAATTTCAATAGTCTTTAACCAAAAACAAGGCACGAATCAGAGTGGTGCGGAAGCAAGATACTTAAGCAAATGTCTTATAGTCTACCCATTCCTCACTGGTCAGAATTTAAGTTCTTACGGGGAAAATCCTAAGGCAAATTCTCAAAGGTTATCCTACGAGCGCCTACAGTGGAAACTTAGTGGTCCAGACTTCACAGGTCAAGGGTAAATGTATTACGAGTCGCAACCTGTTATCTCTGAAACCATAAATTGTAACACCCCAACCCGACAAGGGTAAAGATATCACAATAATGGATTCATATCAGATCAAAACAGAGCATACATCTACAGTAATACAAAAATCTCAAAGGATTACAATTTCAATACTGAATTCTACAAGGTTACAATGAAACTTTCAAAACAAATTCTAAACATAATAACTTCAGTCCAACTCTAATCCAGAATAGCTACCAAGCCTTCTAAGTCCAGAGGTACACTCTCATTCATTCCCAGCTTCCTACTAAAACCTGCCGCAGGAAAAGAAATGCGGCTGAGCTACGAGAGCTCAGTGAACAGATATATAGATGATAGAAACAATAACAGATAACAATACAAAAACAAATCCGAGATACAGATTATACAGATACCGAACTAAAGTGACAGAATAGGAAAGGAATAAGGGTAAAAGAAAAGAAATGAGAAAGGAATAATGCACAAACCAGGTTTAGGGAAATACAGAAACCCATCACGAGCCCAGAGATAACAGATAATATCATAACAGAGTAATCATATAATAATCCAGAGGGGATGCCTCTCAAATAACAGATAATATGAGGGGTGACCTCATGTATCAAATCGGAGTGATCAGCTCCCAGATATATGTGAGAGACGTGTATCGCACACACCATCAATCACCAGATATAATAATAAACATATAACATAAACAGATAACAGATAACAGATAACAGAATCAGAACTAGGATGCATCCATGCGCCCCCCTGTGGCCAGAAACTCCTCAACACACCAGATAAAATAAAATCAGGGACGGGACAGGTCATCACTCTCCTGCCCTAGAGTCATGCCATCGGTGCATCAATGACATGGACATGAAACCCTCATGCCTAGTGATTGGCTCGGATATCAGACTGTGGTCAAGGTCAGATGTCATATAATAAACAGAGTCACATCTAAGGGTTCATGGCAGAAGGGTCATGTCAGCAATTCAATTTAAGATAATAAGGTTTTAAATCAGAGTTTATCAGATTAAGTTTAATATCAAAGCTTAAGTTCAGATTAAAAGGTTTATTTCCAATAATCCAAAAAAATATATCAAAGGTTAATGATTACAAACTTATAGCAATAATCCATTTCAGAAGTTCCTGTCAAAAGTTCATTTAAATCAGTCCTTTAATAATGATTTTCATTGCAATGCTCTTACAAAACAACTTTCATAAAAATGGTCTTCCAAAACGTTTAGTAACTTCCATTTCAAAATAGCTTTTCTCAAACAGTTTCATATGTAATTTAATAAAGGTTCAAAATCAATTAGGTTCAGATAAAGATTTAACAGGTTAAGGTTTACCAAAAATCAAATCAGAATTTACAACAGATATATCAGGTTAAGGTTCAGAACAAGGTTCACAGATCAGATTCAATTAAGACTCACAAATTCAGGGTTCAGAACAAGAGATCAATCAGAGTTCAGGAAAAGGTTCAGAATACAAGAATCATAGCAGAGGTTCAAACAAAAGGTTCAAGACAAACAGATCACAACAAAGATTCACAACTGAAGGGAACATAGCAATGGTATGGGGAATCCTAATAAGGAAAACGAAATACTGAGAGAAAGGGAAAGAAACACCCTTACTAAAATAGGGCAGAATATCTGTACCTTATTAGCACAGCAGAAATCAGACAAACAAACACAGAAATCAGATGATCAAGACTTCTCCTTCTTCACACCTAAGGAAGAGGAAGACAGAATTACTACAGATTTTAATTAAGATTATTACTCTTTGTTTATTTCATCATTTTATGTACTTTCCATTTTTAGTAGCTTTCCAGATCTAGTAAGTTTTCCAGAATTAACAGGTTTTCCAGAATTAACATATCTTATCATTTCAGATTAAGTTGAACCTTATTCAGAGATTATTATGGAATAACAGTACATTTTATCATGTTACAGAAGTTTAGGGTTTATTATGACAATTATACAAAGTTTAGGGTTTTAAATGCAACTTCATTAATTTACAAGGTCATTAGTGAAAAATACTTTAAATTACAGAGTTAAATGCTCACTTTATTCAGAATTACCTTTATTCCCTTAAGTTTCATAATTTACAGATTACCACCCCTTTAATTTCATAATTTACAAAATAAAGCTTATAATTTCATATTTTACAATTTAATCCCTACAATATCCATAATTACCAACCAAACATATTATATTTCAAATTTACAGAGTATACCATCAGAAGTTAGTACTTTACATATTTGACCCCTCAGAATTCAGAATTTACATATTTAGCCCTTTAAGTTTACAAAACATATATATTAAATCATAATTACATAACAATTACATAATTAGCCCAAAAATCCTCAAAATTACACAACAACCTTTTTATATCAGTATTAACACAAAACAACTTCAGAATTCCAGATTTACACTTTTGGTCCCTCACTTTTAATTAATTTCCAAACGTAACCCTAATTTCCCATTAATTCATTATTATGCAATATTTACACTTAGGACCCCAAAGTTATATTTTTCCCACATTCTTACAGATGTATATGATCTTACAAAAATATCCCAGAAGTTTCAAAGTTGGCAAAACAGGTCCTTATGCAATTAACTTCAAATCGGTAATACTTTTTACAAACAATTAGAAACCCTACTATTCACCAATCATTGAACTATCATTAATTCATCCTTAAAACAACATTAATGACCAGATTCATGTCCAAGAACCCTAACCCTAGTAGCCCCGATTTTCCTTTTATTTTATTTCTTTGTTTTTCCAAAATCCGGTTTATACAATAATTAACCACGTTAAATTTAAGCTTCTAAAAATCAAAACCATATTTTTCCCAGATCATATAACTTATAAGGAACCCAATAAAAATAGTGAACATGCCCAGAAAATTCGTTTAACATATATTGCATATTTACGTATGTTTTAGACACTAAAATTACAACGACTTGATTTAGGCTACTATAATTCGATCTATCATTTTTCCCAGGTCTAATACATCATAATAAGTCTAAATAAAATATCCATCAAGCCCAGAAATTCGGATTTCATATTTTTGTGATTTACGTGTTCTATGACCATAATATTTTCATACGCATAGATTCGCTTGCATGGTTCGAGTTTATCATTTTTATTAGGTCATATTTAACATGTAGAACACTGGAAAAATACTGGAAAAATTTTAGAACGTAAGGATTAATAATTAAAAATAATTACCTCTTTTGTGATTAACCGAATGAAAACAATTACCAAGCACCAACGAAGGCCTCTAAATTCTTGTTCTTATTTTTCTTAACTTCTCAATGACCCAAAGATCACCAGAAAATTCTTAGATCAGCTCCAGGAGTCGTGGTTTGGGTTTGGGGAATTCTTTTGTTTGTCGATATAAAGGATTTTCGGAAAATTAGGTTTTAAAAATAAAAGATTATATATATAATATATACAAACCGACCTAGGAGGGGATATGTATCAGTATTTTCGGTCTCATAAGTCCACACAAATTAGGATTTGTTATTTGATATCTTTTCCTAATTTATTTTGCATTATATCCTAATTAAAAAGATTTTATAAGTATATTTAATTTAATTTAATTATTTCGGATGACATATAAATGTATATGTAAACAAATAAATTTTTGTACATTCAAAATATTAAAATGTTGTCCCAGAAATTAATTCGTCTCTTATATAGTTCGTTTTTCAGAAGTTTGGAATCGTTTCAGAATTTAATAAGTGATTTATTTACGTTTTATGATTTCAGGGGCAATTTGGTAATTTTATAGCTTATCTGAGTTTCAGGTATTACTTATGTTGTTCACTGTTTGAGTCAACATATGCATGCACCTTTACAGTCTCATTTTAGTGCAGCTTTGAGAGTGTTGAGGTATCTTAAACAAGGTTAAGGTACTGGTATTTAGTTTAACAAGGGTGAAAATTTTGGTCTGCATGCTTTTTTAGATGCAGACTGGGCTAAGTGCCTGGTGTCTAGAAAATCTGTTTCTGGTTATTGTGTTTATTTTTGCAATGATCTTGTGTCTTGGAAAAGTAAGAAGCAAGTAACTATATCTAGATCCTCTGCAGAGGCTGAGTACAGATGTCTTGCATCTGCTACTTGTTAAATTATTTGGATTAACAAAATTTTGATGGATCTAGATATTGAGGGTTTGCTTTCTGTGAATTTATTTTGTGATAGCTATTCTGCTATTCAAATTGCTGCTAGTCCTATTTTCCATGAGAAAACTAAACATTTTGAAATTGATTTACATTTGGTGAGACATAAAGTTTCATATGGGGTTATTAAAACTGCTAAGGTTGGGTCTGCAAATAATATTGTAGATGGTTTTACAAAAGGGTTGATTCTTAGAGTGAGATAGGCTGGATCCTTCTTGAGGGGACATATTCTTTTCTTTTGTATTTTTTTGATGAGCACACGCTTTGTGGACTCATCTTCTTGATTCTTTAGTAATAAAAATATTCACCAAGGGGTGGTTGGCTGAGTGACTTGATTGTGTTGTGGTTGTGATTTTTAGTTAGATCTATAGTTTTGACAAAACCAAAAATATAACCATTGTAATCTATTCTTCTATATCATTCACAATATTCACTTTAACACACAAACATCGCCACTTTCAAAAAACCCACTACCAACATCTTCTTCAAAACCCACAAACACCACCATCTTTACAATACCCACTACCATCTTCTCTAAAACCACCAACACCTTCAATGATTAAAACCTAATATCTTATATAATCTTTATAAAAGTCTTAGCACACATAGATATCTAAATCAACATCTAAAATTATCTCAAACATTCACTTCTAGATCAAAAATCAAGAATAAAGAAAATGTGGATGTTAAACACCTAAAGCTCTTCTTGTGTGTCTAGGATCTTATTGTGTGTTTCAGATCGTTCGATCTAACTCCTCATGGTGTTTTCGGGTGGTTGACTAGCCGTGGAGATGCCCGACCAAAAGTTGGGCAGTGGCGGGTGTGACCCGTCGAAGTTATAGCTACAACATAGAGGCAACCGACTTTTGAGAACTAGTGGTGGTGGCTGGCCAACCATGATGGTGGGATATTCAACCTTGAATGAATGTATAAATGTGTGTTCTTTTTAGTGTGTGTGTGTGTGTTTAAGGGATGAGTAACAATGAGTGAAATAATAATTAAAAAAAGGAAGAGAAAAAAGGGTTTAATTATAAATTATAGATGTAAAAGACTATATTAACCTCGTGTGTAAAGCATGTGATTCAACTTAACAAGATAAAGTAACAACTGTTACCCTGTTACGCTTTTGACTGAATTGTGCACTTTTCCAAGCATTAAGGACTAACTATGTATTTTTTGGAAAGAGACCTCAAACATGCAATTTTGGTACATCTTTAGGGACCAAATGTGTAATTTACTCTTTTAAAACATAATAAATCACATATAAATATTATGAGTTTATTAAATCTAACATCCTTTCCACCCTCTGCACCATATCACTCACCCTACTTTCCTTCCCCAATTTACTCAAACCTTAACTATGCATTCATCTTCATCTTCTTGTAGATCTTATCGTAAGAACGTCCATGATATGATATTGCAAATAGGACTCACTACAATTGTCGCATTCCAATTGAAGAACAAGTTTAATAAACCAACAAAAATCAAGGTAGAAGGTTTAAAGGATGTCCAATTTTTGTAAGATTATTTCATGTTTTGAATATGTACCGTTAAATGCATGGATCTATCTTTTAATTTTTGGGATTCTTTTTAGGATGAAAAAAAGTGTGGAGTTGATGGCTTTATTGATCTCACGGTTCCTTCATAATACTACAAAGACTTGTTTTACAAGTAGCATGTGGAGAACAAATCTTTGAAGAGACGTCTAAGGAATATGAGTGATGACGAAGAATCAATGACTGAGATTTCAATGTTGAAAGAAGAGCTCACTTTTGTAAGTCAAAAACCAAAACTTATGATAGAATTAAGCTACTTTCGGTTGTGGTTTTAGTTATGGTTGTCTATTTAGTTGCCATATCTGTAATGAATTAAGGATGCGTTTTGTAAATGCCTATGGGAACGATGGAATGAGTTTCATCCCAAATAATGATGTTTGTTTAATAAATCTTGATATCAAATGTGACAATCATAGATGGATATATTCCATACTACATACCACTCAAAAAGGCAAGGTATGTAAACTATCATACCTGAGGGTCCCACCTTATATCCAAACTCATACAGATTGTGATTCATGAAAGCATACCAAGTGCACCCAATTGTCTAAGACTTGAATTTGAATATGTTTTGGCTTTGGCATTGGCCAGGTAATGTAAGACTTTGGCTCTTGGTTTGACATTGTTATGTTTAATGATTTCAAATGATACATTTATGACTTTGTTATGTATAATGATTTCATATGATACACTCACAGCTCAAGGGTAAAGCTACTAAAGCCATCGATTTAGGCCCCCAATTTTTTAAGGCCCCCAATTTTCTAAAGCACCATCATGTATAAAGTCGTTACATATATTCTTTAGCATTACCTTTAAGGCCCCGAAATTTTTTAAGCCCCTCTAATTCTCTAAAATACCTGATACAATTTAGGATTTAAAGCCGCATCTACATTTATCTTTGTTCTTTAGGCCCAAAGTTTATTAAATAATAAGTCCATCATTTTAGTTTTATGAAAATGATCAAGATTGTCTTTTGGGGCATGGAAAATGATCAAGATTGTTTATTAAATAATAAGCCACATCTAGTTTTATCTTTATTCTTTAGGCATATGGGCAATCAAACACCAAGTCCATCATTTTAGTTTTATAAAATAAACCAAGATCATCTTTTAAGGCAATGGAAAAAATATGAATTAAGCTCATTTTTGTAATCCAATTCTTAAAGACCAGAGTATTAGATAGGGTTGTAAATGAACTAAAAGCTCGACGACCTGTTTGTGAATTGTTCTTATGCTCTTTTGATCATGTATTGTTTTGTACTTTTTGTTTAATGCGTTATAAATGAATACAAAGAAACTTTTTTCTTATACAAAGAGCACGAGCATAATATTTCTTTCACTTAATTGTTTTAAGTATTCATGTAGGGTTTATTTGATTAAATGTTCACGAAAGAACATATACAAGCGCACTCGTGTTGGTTCAATTTTGTCGTCTTAACCCTACTTCTAGATCACAAAAGCAATGACGTTTGGTTTCTCTACTTTTCATTTTGTCTTTCAATCATCAGCCGGCTCTTAATGTACTAAGCGTTCTTGGTTTTTCTAGATAGACATTATATAAACAATTTTAATAAAATCATAGCAAATAATTGAAAGGCCCCGTTTTTAAACTTTGCTTTAGGCCTCGGTAAAGATTGAGCCGCCCCTGGATACATTATAAATATTGTATACTATCATATGACCACTTTACTCGAAGCAAATATGCTATATGCTATCACAAAACCAATGACAAATAAAACCAACATACTATGGACGTGAATGGTCATAAAAATGGTGGGGCTTCAATGATGGTGGTGGTGGTAAAGGTAGAATGGTGGTGGTGGGCTGCTGGCGTCTGCAGTCGTGGTTGGTGTTGTTAAAGGTGGAGGTGGTAAAAGTGGAAGAGGATTGAGATATTTGGAAATTACTTTTATAAGTGTGAGGTGGATTTGTTTAGTGACATGACCCAAAAAAATAATGGTAACATTAAATTAATAACTTGAAAGGAGGTCACATGATATACAAAATTGCACGAACTAAAAGTATAATATTTTAAAAGAAAAATGATTGAGTTTTTTTTAAGTTTGTATAAACATAATTGGTCATTTTCTTTAACAAACAAAAGAAAGACCAGGGCTCACAGTAGACACTTGTGAGGGAACATGACCGGTCATGTTTATACAAACTTGAGAGAATCTCAATCCAAAAAAAAATAAAGTAATAATTGATTACACAACAATATAAAAAGTGACAAGTTATATATATCTATTTTTACGCAATTAGCCCCAATAATTTATTTATGTAGAGGCCATCCAAGTTCTCTATAATTTTCTCCATATATACCAAAACGAGGATGTTAGCCCGCGCTTCGCTGCGGTTGTTTGGAGACAAAGTTATGTAAACTGATGGTTATATATTCTTAGTTGTGCAAAACGCTTTTCAAAAGAGAGGTTATACAGTTTAGTTGATGTTGTTACTGCACATAGTGCAACTACTTTATATATCTACTTTGCCTACACTATAAGGGATACATACATTTTCTTTTTCAGATTGTGGGCTTCTTCTTCTGGGTTGATGCGTGTTTCTGTTGTGTTTGTTCCTTTTGTGTGGTTTCGATTCCTGATTTTTGTGAGACTCTTGATTTGGCTGTTGTTGCTGGTGCCTCTTTGTAGGTGGTTTCTGAAGTCTTTGGTGATGTTCCTGTCAAAAAAGGGAAGACATGCAAATGAGTGATGTTAAAAAGAGCCACGTATGGAATAACAAATAAGTAGCAATTGCTTATTGTGGAAAATAATGTTGACTATATACAGTCTTAGTTATTAGGTAAAGCTAACTTTTGTTTCATCTAATCCTGCGGCTTACGGGCTTATTTGACACTGTTGTGGCCACCAAAACCAATTCTAACTGTATTTGCAAACCACATGCTACCAAAAGCTGAGACATCAATCTCATCCCTAGATACCTAGATACCAAAAGCAACGTATGACAATGTGGGAGGCCACGTTTCTGATGGTTTAGAAATAAAGTTGTTAAAAAGTTCTTATCCATTCATACAAACAGGCATATGCATACATAGTACAACAAACAACATTGCAGTTCACTTAACAATTTGGGACCAAAAAAAATGGTTAACTGCTGAAAAATTAAACGTACCTCCCGTTACACGGCTGAACATTTTTTTGTTTTTTAGAAACTTGATCAGCACTTTAATTACGAAGGCTTGGCATTTTAAAATTCTAATCACTCCGATCTTGCCTGTGCTACCCTATTACAGAGTCGTTGCGGTTGGTGGGGTTGTGCAGGTGCTGCTGAAACATTAACGTAACGGGTTGCATTAGTCATATTCGAATACAGTCTAAATATCGATTAATTGGGTCCAACCAATATTAAGGCAGAACAAAATTTGTTTCTAGCATAAAACCTTAAAACACTGTATCTTCTAAGAATAGCGATCGTTTTGGCCAACTGAGGCAACCAATGAGAGACATAAGGTATTTTGACACGTTAATCGACCCACCCAATTTGTCACGTTGTCTTTCCATGGAAGTGACAATATGTACATGTTAGCACCAAGACTAATTGGTCACAAAGAAATGATTCGAGTCGGACCATTGGACAAAGTTTCTAGACATTTGCAATCGAAACACACCAACTGTTATGTTAACTATCTAATATACTTAGAGAAACACTGAAAATGCATTTCAAACATTTTAACCCAACTCCGGTAAATGTGCATTTTGTGGTCTTTGCACATAACATGGATGGTAATTGAAAACCTAAGGGAAGATTACTCTTTACTTAACATGTACATATTTCCACTTCCATTAGAATTATCTAATATACTTAGAGAAACACTGTGAAACTATGTCTAGTCAAGCATCAACATGTGGAGTATTAAGAGATAAGATAGTTTATCCAAATTACCAGTAAATTGGGTGGTGGCCTAACAATCAACGCTTCCACTTTAACCGGTTCATGTACTGCCTCTGCTGGAGGTGGAGGAGATTCTATAAATTAGCCCCTAAAAATCTAACTAATCAAATAAAATACACAAAACGATTTAAAAAAAATATTAATCACAAAGAAAGCTAAATAAGAATTTAAAAAAAAAATAAGAAAATTGGATACCTGAGTTTGAAGCAACCAAGACAAACATTCCATCAGGAAAGGCAAAATCAAAAATATGAAGAATCCAGAAGAACATCCGGTTTATAACACATATAATTAAAAATTAAAAATTATTTCGGTGGTTCTGTAGATACACTCAGAACTTGTACTGTGGATATAAGGTAGCCGGATCGGGGTATTAGATCCATCGTATTTTTTTTTTCCGGTGTCGGATCATGAGATGAGAGAGGAAGGGAGAGTAAATGTGAGTGAGACCCAAATAAGGTGGGTTGCATGTGCCGGGTCTTGGGCAAAAAAAAATATGGTTGCCTATAGTGGCACTGTGGATATTGTAGCTACACACACAAAGTGCACTGTGGATATAGGTGCCTATAAGTCTATTATGAACAGTAAACACTCTTTATACTATCTATATAATTTGGGCTTATGTAAGGAAAGTGAACACTACAAGAGAAAACACATTTAGTGACAAGACATTGACACTTGTAGGTAAAAGATGATAACTTTGGCTTTTACCGAAATCTTTAATTTTATTAGAAAACGTGTCAAAAAAAGCCAATAATAATACCCAAACTCTTTTGGGTCGATATACATCCGACACCATCTTTTAGGTGAAAAACGTACAAAAATTGTAACACCTTTAGTAATTTTAGTGACACTTTTTTACGTTTAGTGGCATGGTTTCAATTAGTCAAACTTTTTTCAGTGTGTCACTAAATGACAATTTTCTGTTACGCATGTGAAAAAAAAGTTGAGCGACATTTATCCAAATATATTATGACATTGTATATAATTATTTGCTTATACAAGATTGGACTCTGACAAACGCTTTTTAACTTTCTATATCTCAATTTAGTTATTTAGACCAGACCATAATTAGATCTTGAATGTGGTATTCTCCTTAGCTTGTGTCATGCATGCGGCACGTTATAACTTGTCTAGTCCTATATTTAGGTCTTCGTATGTTTCTCGTGGCGCACATTATTTGTAGTATTGTCCTTGTATCTAGGTCCTCGTATATTCCTCTACCGCGCATAAATATTGATCGACATGATCTTCTTGGTAAACCATTTATCATGCAGATAGAATTATACACCTTATCTAAAAGACCAAGATCCAAAAAGAAACATAATAAGCGTATCATTGTAAAAAAGATAATCATATGATGATGAAACATTATGTTGTGTATTTTCTTACCTTGGCCTTTGTTTTTGTGGTGCCACATATTGTAGCACGGTCTATGAAAAATGAAACGGGCAAAGATTTTTTTGATGAATTTACTGATGAAAGTGGTAAGGACGTCAACGAATCATTCAACCCTGATTCTGAGATATTTTCTGCAAATTTCTTAGAAGAAGTCGAACGGTGAGTGATTCTATTTCTTCTTTTACTTATTTGAACAACACCAAATTAAATTTACTTGAAACGATATCATATTTTTAAGTAATCAACATATTAAAGTCTTGTAGGTATTTACATGAATCCATTTCACTAAGGAGGGACCTACATGGTGAACAATGTGTAGCAACAAACCAAATAGACAAATGTTGGAGGTGCAAAGATGATTGGGATAAAAATCGACATGTATTAGCCCAATGTGTGCGTGGCTTTGCACAGGGAACCATCGGCGGCTCTGGTGGGGATAATTATTTGGTAACCGATCCCACAGATGATGATGCTGCAAATCCAAAGCCAGGGACACTTCGTTTTGGTGTCATCCAAAATAAGCCTTTATGGATCATCTTTGAAAAAGATATGATCATAACTTTGAAACACGAGCTTGTATTAAATAACGACAAGACAATTGATGGAAGAGGTGCAAAAGTTGAGATCGCTAATGGCGCAGGCATCACGATTGGAAATGTCGCCAATGTGATCATTCATGGGATTCACATCCACGATATTAAAGTAACGCAAGGTGGACTAGTTAAGGATAAAGAAGATCAACCCGCGCGAGAGAGATTTAAAAGTGATGGTGATGGTATGACCATTTTTAATTCTTCCAAGATATGGATCGACCATTGCACACTCAGTAAAGGCTTTGATGGGCTCATTGACGTCACCTTGGGTAGCACAGCCGTAACAATTTCCAATTGCAAATTTAGCAATCATGAAAAAGTAAGAAACGTCCTAAAATATGCAGATTGTCTTCTCCATACAAAATGCTACTTTTTTAAACTACTTATTTTGTTAAATATTGTAATACATAAAACAAGGTCATGTTGCTCGGGGCAGACGATACACATGAAATGGATAAAAATATGCAAGTCACTGTGGCATTCAACAAGTTCGATGCCGGATTGGGCCAAAGAATACCTCGATGCCGATGGGGCTTTTTCCACATCATTAATAATGACTACCAACCATGGAGAATGTACGCCATCGTTGGTAGCGCAAAACCTACCATCATAAGCCAAGGCAACCGTTTCATAGCACCCGATGGCAGAAGAAAATTGGTAAATGAACTACTTAATGACCTTTATATGTATTTGTAACAAAGTTTAATGAATGTCAGTTCTAAGTTCTTACAAACGGTTTTGTAGGTGAGTATGCGGGCTAATGCTACTGAGGAAGAATGGAAGCTATGGAATTGGAGAACAGTAAACGACGTATTTGAAAATGGAGCTCAATTTGTAGCATCAGGGATTGATCCGATATTAAGCCCAGAACAACAACAACACATGAATATTCAACCTGAACCAGGATCAGCCGTTGAGCATCTCACGAGTTGTGCGGGCGCACTCTCATGTGCTATTGGAAAACCTTGTTAACAGTCGAGGGAAATTTTACATTTTGTTAACATGCCTGGTTGGTCCGAATGGAAATGATTGTTCAAACGTGTAGTTTGTATATAGATGTAGAGAGTACGCGAGTTAAGATAACTTGAAAAAAGAAAGATACAGTAGTTCGACTTAATTAGTTGAATCATACTCCGTAACTGAAGTTGGAAATACTTTACGATAAGTTACCTCTGTATGTTGCTCTGTGGTGAATCACGTGTTTTTGGATGAATTCTCTTTGAGCGCTGTTCAAATTTATTAGAGTATATTGAAACATTTTTTACAATCATTTGTGACATTAGTATTCCATTAGTTTTTGGTCTTGTATTTATTACTGTATGTTATAAGTGGCCTTACTAAAAAAAGTTACTGTAACTATTTAGGTGGTATTCACTAGATGAGCTCGATCGGGTGAGAGCGAAGGGCGGTATCATTTCTCACGAAAGGTGTGCTTCCATATAATGTGCTCTTTGTTGCATTTTACAAAGTCGGAGTCTTCAACTTCACCATAATTTGCACGCTCGATCGTCCACATTTTTTTTTCAAGTTGCAAAACATTCATGGGGTCACAAAATGACCTACTTGCAACTCTGACATTTTTTAAAAACACCTTTTAACTTTCAATGATTCCAACTTTCTTTCATAAGAGTATCATGCAACATAAAATGTTACATGATTCTTGACCCATTTCATTTAAAAGACATATTTACAGTTTTGGCACCCGATACACTTTAACCCATTTTTGAAATACTAGCTATAACTAATCACTATTTTTAACTCTTAAGTTTTCACAAAATATGAACACTCAAAATTTGAGCAAATTACAAATGGATCTAAAATGAGGCTAAGAGAAGTTCAATTACCCTACCCACGAGCTTAACCATTGGACCCGGATAATGTCCAATTCTTGTCCTTTACGTTTCATCGCTATGATCACCTATGTAAAAATGACAACATAAAAACGATAAGTCGAAATACTTGGTGAGTAAAACATAAAATTGCTAAATAACGTAAGCATAAACAATAAGCACATTGTTCATTCTTTTCATGATATCTAATCGAGTCTTCTACTAACCCGTTTGATATCAAGCGGATTCACTACTAACCAATCTCTATTAGTTATCCAATTTCAATAAGATTTCTTTACAAATCAACCGATATCTAATCGGGTATACGTTTCAAATTTTTTGATACCTAATCGGGTTTGCTAATAACTTTGTGATATCTAATCGAGTTTGCTACTAATTATAGAATATCTACTTTTCTAGGCAGGAAGTACTAATGAGTGGCCATTACTAAAGGTATAAAGACTAAAGTCAATGCTACAACCAATGGAATAGTGTTATGCAACACAGTGAACAGAGCAAACAAAGGAAGTGCAGACACAGATTTAAAGACCAGTTGTGCAAGTGCAATACAATATACCTCTCCACATTGTGTGAAGCATCAAAGCCATTTAGTTAAATGTGATTTAATATAGTCTAGATACAATGTACAGTTAGATAGAGTTAGCATTTCAGTTGTATTGTACAAGTAGTATAAATAGTCTTGTAAGCTGTCATTTGAACTCAATTGAATGAAATACATTTTTCACAATTCTCTCATCTCTCTCATTTGGTAATATGGTATCAGAGCCATCACCACAACCAACTGTGGTGATGTGCTAATTCCGGCAACCATAACTAACTTCCACCACCATAACAGAATTTTCCTCCAAAATTCTTCAATACCAAACCACCACTGATCAGTCATAAACCACCATTCAATTACCAGAAAACACCACCACAACTAACAGTTGAGCGTCACAACAAACATTGACCATCATAACTGTTTTTCCTTCCAAAATTTCATCACCATTAACAATCATCAAGAATCAGCACAAAACCACTCAAAACCACCACTAAAACCCATCAAATTGATCACTGAATCCATCAAATCACACAAATAAACAAGATTACACTCAGATCTTCATCAAGATTAGTCAAGATTCATCTGAAACCATGTTTGATTCAAACACACCATCAACCAGTCACAATGAAGACACAAATTCAGTCAATCACCCACTCTTTCTAAATCAGAATGATCATCCTGGCCTGATCTTAGTATCAAAGAAAATGTTAGGATCAGAAAACTACAGTTCATGGAGGAGATCCATGATGATAGCACTGAATGCTAAGAACAAACTCAAGATCATCACCAATGAGTACACTGAACCAGATGCTGAATCACCACTAAGAGCATTATGGGAGAGGAACAATGACATGATAATCTCATGGATCTTGAATACAGATAGTGATAAAATTAGTAAAAATCTGAGTTTTGTGCATTCTGCATCAGCATTGTGGCTTGAACTTCAAGAACATTACTCCCAATTGGATGGGCATAGGATCTACCAGTTAACCAATGATATCTCTCAGTTGAAACAAACAAACAGTTCAGTTGAGGTGCAGTATCAGAAACTCAAAGGCCTTTAGGATGAAATTAATGCTTTGGAAGCCCCTTATATGTATACTTGTAACTGTGTGCGTGCTAATGGGAGACTCAATGGGGCAAGGGAATCAAGAAAGAGGCTGTTACAGTTTCTAATGGGATTGGATGAATGTTTTGTAAATGTGAGAGAGAAGATTCTACTGATGCAACCCATGCCAAATGCAACCAAAGCCTATGTTATGTTGAGACAGGAAGAGAAGCAAAGAGAAACCAACACTCCTAAGTATCTCACACCCACTATCATGAACACCTTCACCAATCCAAGGCAATCACACAATTCTAACACTATCCCAAACACTAGGCAAAACAAACCCAATGCAGTCCCAAATACCAAAAGGAGCACCTTCAAACCAGGAGTGATTTGTGGTGACTACCAAAAAGAGGGACATTACAAGAGTGAATGTTATCAGTTGGTTGGGTATCCTATTGGCCATCCATTACATGGAAAAGTCAAAACATGCAACAATTAATCAAACATGACAAATGCCTTCAAACCAAGAACTGTCAATTTGGTCACATGAGGGCTTAGCAGATGAAGCAGGACCAAGTGGGACAAAGACTGATGATGTAGTGTATGCCAAGATGGATTCTCTACAAAACTCCCAAGGTATGTGTGATCCAAAACTCTTAGCTGCAGGGAGATATTTGTTCATAGCTTCATGTGTATCATTGTTTAAAAATGCTTGGGTAGTGGATACTGGAGCCACAGATCACATATGCACTGCATTAACACTCATGTTCAACATCATTCACTGCACCATTCCAATCATAGTCTCATTACCTAATGGACACACTGTCACAGTCACCACAATTGGATCAGTAAGTGTGAAACCCAACCTTACCCTGCACAATGTACTTTATATCCCATCCTTTGCCTATAACCTACTCTCTGTAAGCCAAATGACCAAAACAACCAACCTCTCAGTTATATTTAATCACTCAACTTGCATATTTCATGGCAACAACAAGAGGATTGCCTATGGAATCCATTATGAAGGTCTCTACATCATCAATACAGATGACAGCCAAACACCCTCTTCCATAGTTCCACCTTTTTCACCTCACACCACTGTTCTATCCCATACTAGTAATTTACATGCTAGATTAGGTCACCCTTCTACTCATGTAATCAAACAAATAAAACAGTTACCAACATTTACTACTGATGTATCAAAGCTACATTGTACAATTTGCCCAATTACCAAACAGATTGCTTTACCTTTTTCTATCAGTGAATCTCATGCTCATGGTCTATTTGATTTACTACATGCTGACACATGCGGAACATACAGACACACCACACTAAACAACTCTAAATATTTCATAACATTGGTGGATGATTGCTCAAGAGCTACATGGACCTTTCTATTACCATTCAAACACCATGTTACATCTACAATAAAAAAAAAATCACCATTATGTTGTCACACAGTTTAACACCAAAATAAAAATTTTCAGAAGTAACAATGGTACAGAGTTCCTTAATAACTCATTATCAACTTTCTTCTAAAACAAAGATATTATACATCAGATATCATGCCCAAACACCCCTCAACAAAATGGGAGGGCAGAAAGGAAACATAAACACCTACTAGAAGTTGCAAGGTCTATACAATTTCAAGTTAAATTTCCTATACACCTTTGGGGATATTGTCTTATGGCTGCTACATACCTCATTAACAGACTGCCCACAAAAACCTTAGACAACAAATCACCTTATGAAATCCTTTACAACACACCACCTGACCTCACCTATCTCAAGCTTATGCATCCATTCACACCCCAGACATGTTTGAGAAAAGACCCATCCCTTCCATCTTCCTTGGTTACCCCTAACACAAAAAAGGTTACTTACTCCTAACTCAGGACACCAAAAAGCTATTTGTCAGCAAACATGTAACATTTCATGAACATATTTTTCCCTTTCATTCCACCACACCTTATGCTACACCTTCTACAGACTATTTCACAACTAATGACACCTTTTATCCACCGCCAACGACTGACACCCCACCACCCTCCCCTGCCAACATTTCACCTTCCCCTTCAACCTCAACAGAACCCACATCACCTCACCTCAACACACCTACAACTTCCACATCACCTTCCAACACTACACAAACCTCAACCTCATCTCATAACCTCACAGACAACTCTACCACACCTTCTAACACTCTAGACCCAAACGCTCTTGTTGATCCACCAGATAACACATCCCAACCTTCATCAATACGCACACCTCCACCACAAAGAAAATCACAAAGAACCAAAATTGTTCCCACTAAACTTCAAGACTTTCATCACTAAAAACCATCTATTACCAACTCATTCACATCCAAACACCACACTTCTAACTTTATCAACTATATCAACATTCAAACTCCACAAGTCCTACACCTTATCAACTCCATCACTAATGAGACTGAACCTACCTCATACACTCAAGAATCTAAGCATCCTAAGTAGGTAGAAGCTATGAATAATAAAATAACTGCACTAGAGTCTAATCACACTTGGGAGATCACCACTCTCCCATCACATAAGAGTCCAATAAGTTACAAATGGGTCTTTAGAATAAAATATAATGCTGATGGTTCTGTTGAGAAGTACAAAGCCAGGTTGGTAGCTAAAGGTTTCAACCAAAAAGAAGGAGTAGATTACACTGAGACATTTGCACTAGTTGCAAAAATGGTGACTGTAAGGACCTTACTAGCTGTAGCCTCCATAAAAAACTGGTTTGTTCACCAATTAGACATCAATAATGCCTTTCTCCATGGTGATCTTGAAGAGGAGGTCTATATGACCATTCCAAATGGCTACAAGAAGTCCTTCCTACCTAACTCAATTTGCAGGTTGAAGAAATTACTCTATGGTCTGAAGCAAGCAAATAGGAAATGGTACATCAAGCTCACAACCCTCCTCACCTCAGTTGGCTTCATTCAAAGCTACTCAGACTCTTCTCTTTTCACTAACACAAAGGACTCCAATAGTCTCATTCTACTGATTTATGTGGATGTCATCTTATTAGCAGGCAACAACCTATCTCTCATAATAGACATCAAAGCAGAACTACATCAGACCTTCACAATCAAAGATCTTGGCCCTCTTCATTATTACTTAGGAATTGAATTCCTCAGAAACTCAAAGGGTATTACTATGACTCAAAGGAAGTATGCTTTGGATCTCATTGAATGTGCACAGTTACAAGATGAAAAGCCTTCAAAGACTCCCCTAGACTCAAGAAACACGCTCACTCCCACAGATGGTGAACCCCTCTCAGACCCTTCCCATTATAGGACTCTTGTGGGAAAGCTCATTTACTTAACTATTAACAGACTTACATTGCCTTTGCAGCCCAATTGCTTAGCCAATTCTCCCGGAATCCTCACACCTCTCATCTGAAATCCTTGCATAGGGTCATCAGATACATCAAAATTAGTCATGGTCAAGGTCTATTCTTCCCAAGATACAACCACACCACCCTTCATGCTTATTGTGACAGTGACTGGGCGAACTGTCCCACAACAAGAAGGTCTATCTCTGGTTTTGGTGTTTTTCTTGGCAAAAGTCTTATCTCATGGCATTCTAAGAAGCAACCTGTCATCTCAAGATCATCAACAGAGGCAGAGTATAGGGCACTTTCAGACTGCTCTTGTGAGATTACTTGGTTGTGTTCTCTTCTCAAAGACTTACAAGTGCAAATTTCTACTCCAGTCAAAATTCTATGTGATAACATTTCTACTATAGCCTTAGCATCCAATCCAGTTCAACATGCTAGAACCAAACACATAGAACTGGATTCTCACTTTGTAAGAGGTAAAATCAAGGCTGGACAAATCACTCTTTCTTATGTGCCTACCACTGCTCAAGCAGATGATTTACTCACAATACCTCTTCCAACATACCCATTTCATCAAGGTCTATCCAAGTTAGGCATGTGTGATCCCTACAGATTGCCAACTTGTGAAAGGGATAAAGGTATAAAGACTAAAGTCAATGCTACAGTAAATGGAATAGTGTTCTGCAACATAGTGAACAGAGAAAATAGAGGAAATGCAGACAAAGGCTTAAAGACTAGTTGTGCAAGTGCAAGACAATATACCTCTCCACATTGTGTAAAGCATCAAATCCATTTAGTTAAATGTGATGTAATATAGTCTAGATACAATGTACAGTTAGATAGAGTTACCATTTTAGTTGTATTGTACAAGCAGTATAAATAGTCTTGTAAGCTGTCATTTGAACTCAATTGAATGAAATACATTTTTCACAATTCTCTCATCTCTCTCATTTTGTAATAATTACCCTCATGCAAGGATCTATTCCCATGTGTAATCGTACATATGTAACCATATGTACCTAACTATTCTATATGTTACGCTATACTCATTACCAGAGATCTAATTGATCTATTATATAAGTAACCTTATATACTATATATGCTACAAAGAGAGTTCCTTCTATTAACTAGTGATGCCGCTAAAGGCATCCTTCACATTTCTTCTATACTATGATGCATACTAGGAGCATCATTTGCATTTGATAAACATTATTTTCTAAATATGCTATTAAAATCAGGTACTCACCTTGTAACTTGAATGAAAGCTAAGCATACGTTGGACAACTACTTAAGCTTCTAATTACAAATGACATACATAAACATACAATTACTTGCTAATACTTAATCATTATAACATAAAGGGGTATTTGGCTAGCTTCTTATGAACTAATCAAACCTATAATTTTGACTAACTTATATAAATCACTTATTTATTACTCCCTCCATCCCAAAATATAAGTCCATATTTGACTTTTCAAAGTCTTTTTTTTCCGACTTTGACCGTAATTTTTTTTTGTGTGCTATATGATACTTGATGAAAAGTATACCAACCCTAAAGGTTTATAGGGTTCGATCGATCCCCTTAACTTGAGGGGGGGGGGTGTTAAGTTTGATTTCTAATCAAGCTTGTTTACTTAAAGATAATTACAATAAATCCTTGTTATTCTAAAATATTTTTAGGTATCCTATAAATACTAAAGATTTTCTAAAGGATTCATAATTATTCCTCCTAACCCTAAATCTCTCCCCTCTCCTCCCTACATCTGATCGGTTAAACCAAAGGGACGAAACCCTTTGGTTCAAAGACCGAAAGTCAGTTATTCTAGTCGACTAGTTACCCACTTTCGTACTCTCATAACTTGCATAGGTTCTTAGCCTTAACTTGTGCAGTACTGGTGGATACCTGATGCAACCAACATGGTGATTCTCTCCGTAAACCCTAATCCAGTGGACTGAAGCCTCAAGACAAGAAGAAGGAGATTATGTGTTGATCAAGAAGGTTGTGGAGCTTATGTAATAGCAAGAAAAAAAGAAAGTAATCCTAAACACCTTTTATATGTGTTAGTAGGTTATATTACTGAATAGAAGATCTGTTGTTAGGGATTTGGTATGCATATCCCTTATGTGTTTATTTCTGTCGTGCATGTTTTATAAACCATGCGGGTGACTACTAATACCACACAATGGTATTAGAGTCACTCTAATTATATATAATCTAGCTAGGGTTCTTAGTCATTGCTTCTTTTTTCATAAAAAATAAATCTTTAATTTGGTTATGTTGGTTTGGTCTATTTGTGCATGTTAGGGTTTTAGGGTCTTAGCGTTTTGTTGACAACTAGGGTTTTATCACTTTAGTGATCAAATTAGGGTTTATGTGTTTGGATCACATAGGGTCGATCTATTAGGGTTTCCTAAACCTTAAAGGAGTCGACTTGATATGGATACAAGGGTATCCGGGATCAAATGTGAAAACCATAATTCGTGGTGACCTAAGACACTTCAGACACAACTCAAACAATCATAACAGATTGTTGGTATTTTAGAAGCAACGTACCACCCCTATAGTGTCTTGGTTGTTACCGCAACAATCTCCTTGAAAATGTCAAAAAAATTTAACAGTTGGAAAACCAGCCATCAAAGTTCTCAATTCCCATTGAACTATGTTGTAAAGTGGTAAATATAGAGTAGCTGAAAATATCATAAGTAGAGTTTAAGATGGTGTTTATAGGTAACCAAAAATATCATAAATAGAGTTTAAGATGGTGTTTATTGGAAATGATCTTAAAAAATTGTGACAACCGATAATTTTAGGGACTTATTACGTACTGCATTACGTGTAATTAGAATATTTAAGACCCGAGATACCACCTTTGGAATATATGAGATTGTATTTAGGAATATTTATATGTGATATGAGATGTTTCCCAGTAGGATATGAGATTGAGCACAACGCGAATTGGCACGATTCTAAACCTAATAATATGTGAAATGATTGAGTTAAGACGTGTTGGACAAAGATAGGTGGTATGTGCTTATTCACATACCTTTTATTTGCCAAATTAAGACCAAAACGACCAAAAACTAACCATAAATGCAAAAGATATTGTGTTTTGTGTTTGTTTCTATGCAGGTACGGATATCATGAAATATGGACAAAATCAAGCAAAAACCAAGAAAACGAGCACGAGATTTGGAAAAGTGTCAAAATCCGAAGCCGGGGAAGCAAATGATCAAAGTTTATTCTCAAAATGTCACCAAAAATCCTTGAAGAATCAAAGTATTACAAGAATGGCCCTTGGATCACATTATTAAAGTTTGGCAGGAAAGGTCCCTGGAATTTCAGATTTTACACTTTTGGTCCTTATCAAATTTACTTCACTAAATCCTAAAACTACCTTAAATCCAAAACCGGATCCATGTTTAAAACCTTAAGTCCAAACCAGCCCTTCAAACCCAAAAGCCCACTAATCACAGCCCAACTCTACCCCAACCCCAATAAACCTAACCCGAACCTACAAATAACCCGGTCAAAGAAATAAATAATTACCCCTTTTCCCGCCCCCCAATTACCCAGGCACATGAACCCTAAAATTACCCCGTCCAAAATTAACCACAATTAAGGGTAGTTGTGTACTTTGCACGCACTTCTAGAAGAATTCTGACATGTCAGGACTGACATGTCAGCAATCCCAGTGAATTCGAGGCTTGTGATTGGCTGATGATGCGTGGAGCTTTGATCCAAGGGCTAGAATTGATGGATTGGTGTCCAAGTATGATCAAAGGGCTGATATAATCTCAAAGAAGCACAAAGGGGTGTGGATTGATGACATGGACAGCCTAGAAGCCTCCTCTTTCGGCTATAAATAGAGCTTCTCCCCTCCTCAGATTGATAAGTAGATTTTTTAGTAGTGTTATGCTGTTAATTTTACTACTGACTTGTAATTTCAAAGTTTCAGATATTGTAATCAAGTTTTATTAATGAAATATTAGTTTTGTTTTTTTAATCCGATTTGTTTATTAACTCAAATTTCCTTTAAATCGTTTGATTAGCTTGTTTACTGATTACAAAAGCTTTATTAATTCATACTTAGCTTATCTAAAGTTTTACACCTTAGTTTTATTAATCTTATATCAATAATCCAAAAAAAAAATCAGAAAATAAAAAAAAAATACAAAAAAAATGTTTTCAATCCTTAAACTCAGCTTCAATAAGCTAGTTTTCTATTAGTTTAGACTCATATTAGCTTAATATAGCTTCTGTGAGTTGTGTGGTAGCTTATTTAGTCCTATATCTCTCATCATCTCAACAGTCAACTAAAGTCAAACTAGCACTCAAATAAGCACTTGAGCTTATCCATTGAAGAATAAGACCCCTAGGACTTATAGAATTCTTATTCTGAGCTTATTATAAGCTTAATATTGACCTGAAATCCTTGTTCAGCTAGGGTCTTCAAGTGAGTTCTAACTTTGATTCAAACTTTTAAGCTCATTGTAGGTCAACGAATTATATGGATCTCTAAGTAGCCTTTGATTACTTAGTGGACGACTTGAATAAATCCAAATCAATCCAAGTGAGAAACTCTTAGCAATATGTTAATGTTAACGCAGAATATTAACAAGAACAATGAAGAACACCGGATTATCACTAACTTCGTATATATTACTAATACTCACAATTCGTACATACATATATCTCCTTAGGGTTCCTTTTATACTTGAAGGAAACCCTAATTACAAAACCGTGTGAAAAGATATCACGTATCTTCTATAAAGATACCTAACTCGTACATATCTTTTCCTAACTTAATACTAACAAACTTTCCTATTTTCACTGACCCGACTTAACATAACTACCAGACTTAACTATTACAAAACCAGACTTAACCAACACCAGACTTAATATTATAACTACCAGACTTAACTTAAGTCTGTCTTCATTAAGTCTTCTTCGATCCTTGTAATTCCCAACAATCCTCCCCTAACTTGATCTTCATGTTCCATGAACTTCAAGTTCCTTCTGAATAAGCTTATGAGGATTGGAATTATCTTGATCTTCAAAACACTTGAAATCTGCAAATTTGAATATTTGTGCAGCAACTTGATCTTCTTAGCATCTGATATGCATTACACTTGATCTTTCCAGCAACCATGACATTTTGTACATCAATTCATATTAAGTTTCATATCTATTCTCATCACTTCCAGGTGTGTTAACTCCTGTGAGAGGTGAATCATTGAAATTAATGGATTTGATGTCTCTTTACCAATAGCCATCACTACTGGAGTAGCCAAATGTTTTGGTGTGTAAGACCATGGTACATTGATAACCATATGATTTTTAGTAAATCATCAACTATCAACGGGTTTGTTAAGTCTTTACCAAAAGCCGTTTGCTTTTGGACTAGCCAATTCTTTTGATGGAAAGCACCTCATCATGGTGAATTGATTACCTTTTATGGTTTTCCACAGCCTTTACCACAAGCCATAACCTTGTGGGCTAGTCAACTCTTCACTAATCTTAGATATGGTGAGTTGAATACCATACAATTTTTGGCAAATTGTCAGCCATAAACGGATTTGAGCAATCTTTACCTGTAGCCATTTGCTCAGGATTAACCAGTCCTTGTGTTGGTCAGACAAGGTGGACTGATAACCTTTTGTTGTGTTAGTGCTATGCACCTCCACCAAGTGAGAAGTTCCAATAGTCTCACTTAATAACTTGATGAAAATTCTTTCAAACACTCAATCCAACAATGTCTCCTTTAAAGACTGTGCCTTGATCAAATCCAAGAGCTGCTCATAAACTTCATCTTTCTTTTCAGCAGATAATTTCTTCTTCAACATTTCTTTGCAGATAGAAGGTGAAAGTGGATATTCCACTTCTGCAAGCATAAATACTTCAGCTCCTTGTAGAGACAGACAATGTACTCTGCAGTTGTGAAAATATCTCCAAGAAATGATCCTTTTCTGCTCAGGAAGCTGCCATATCACATCTGATTCAGTAGGAGGTTCGAACATAATTTTTAGATCACCCCAGAAAACTCTTTCAATCTCATCTTCAGGTGGATTGTCTCCATATTTAATATTCACCAGCTCGTACAACTCATGGGGGTCCTCCCTACTTACATCATATTTTGCTTTTACTTCAGCATCATTTTCAATTAAGCTCATCACATCATCTGTATCTTGAAGTGCCACTTCTCTAGCCAACAGAGCATCTTGTCTTATCTGTGCTTCTTCTTTTTCCTTTTCTTCCAGATCTTTAGCCTTAATTCTTTCTATTTCAGCCAAGCTTGCTTGTTCCTCAAGTATTTGACTTTTCTTTTTCTTAGTTTGAGGAGCTTCAACAAGAATCTCCTTCCTTTTTCTTTTAGTTCCAGCAATCCCTTGACTAGACTCAACATCATAACCAGACTTATCCCAACCAGAACTAACATAACCAGAACTAATTTCATTACCAGAACCAGACTTTTCACCAGACTTTGCATCAGACGTATCAACTCCTTCCTCAGCAGAATCCTTGTCAGTTAGAATCAGTTTTCTCCCCTTTTTCTTCTCTTTGATCTTGCCTAAGGATTGAGCCAATGTTTCTGCCACTTCCATTGCATCTGGACTAAAAGTTGAGACTTTCTCTTGAACTGGTGTTTGAAATATGTGCTTTGCTTCAAAATTCCTCCCCTGTTTGGAAGAATTTTCAGCTTCTCCTTCCTGGTCATCAAATTGGACACCCTGATCCTTCATAACTTTTTCCATTTTCTTCACTTTCTTCACCAAAGTGATAACAGCATTTCTGAGTGCCTTATTTGACTTCTCCAAAGAAGTCACTTTCTTATGCAAAGTTGGAACCAATGTTTGAATCTCTTCCACAGACATTGAGACACATTCCTCCTCCTGTGCAGGACTTGGAACATGTGATGGAGGTGACTGTGGGATAGGAATAGGTTGGCTCTCAGCAGATGAAGGACTGGGTTGTGGTGAAGGTGTTGGTGTAGGAATGGGTATGGGAGTTGAGGATCTTGGGTATTCCTGAGATTGCTCCTCATCAGATGACTCTTGTATATCCTCAGATGAATCTGCATTGTTAGTACCAACAAGCATAGAAGGAAGTAAAGGCCTATGGGCCCCTTTGAAATTTCTCTTCATGTTAGCAAATAATTTGGTTGTGAAAGCCACACATTCATATGTTTGCACTTTATTTGCGGTTTCAAAGTTGAGAATCATTTGCAAAAATCTTGGATACATCAAAAACTTAGGCTTTTTAACATTTGACTCCATACCTTCAAAAACAAGTTTTGAGAAATTAAAAGTCCTTCCAGTGGATAGACAGACCAATGCAGCAGCAATTTTGCTACCAAACTGATCCCATCCACCACTTTTGGAACTTAGGCATTGGAGTAGATGATGGACTAAAAATCTCCACTGTGGTGTAAAATAGTTTTTCCAAAAAGTAAAAGAACCATCAGTAGGATAACCTATGTTTTGCAATCCTTCTAAAACATCCTCACGCGACATATCAAATTCCCCTGAAGCATCATCCATTTGAAGACTACTCCTTATGGATGCTTCAGTAACAGTAAACTCAATGGTATCAATAGTAGCTCTTAAGCATGGTGTCCCATCATCAAGAGTATCAGAGGTAACCGACCCCCAAAACTGCCTGACAAGGGACGCATAAATGGTAGGATTATGAATTAAAGCATACCGAATGTACGAGCCACGCATAAAGTCCACAATTTCTTCAAAGCCATCACTTTGAGGTGGTTTCTTCAAATATCCAACTTGATTGTGTTTGTCAACAAACTTTAGGGCAGCCATGGATGAGAGAATGAGATAATTCGGGTTGAATTAAATTAGATAATTGACTAAGTTGTAGTTGAGAAGCAGAGTAGTTACCGAAAATATTGTAATTAAAATTTGGAAGTAAATAAAGATAAAAATGAGAAAAATTTGATCAATTTTACCCTTATATACTTCTTAGACTCGAAAAATCTTTAACGGTAATATTGCATATACAAACGCGTTAGTCTGACAAACCAGACCTAACGGTAATATTTTATTACTCTGTTTACACTACAAGACTTAAAATTGGTCAACTCGACTTAATCACTCACCTACCAGACTTTACCAAAGATGTTAACTTACACACTTTATTAAGTAACAAAAAGCTTCGATCCATCCCCAATCCATGATTCTCTGCAAATGTTAGTCTCGACCGCAAGAAAAAGAGACAAAGCAAGCAAAATTGCAATCAACCAGATTTAACACTTAAGGCTACCCGACTTTTAAAGAAAATTCCTAGTAATTTTACATTTAACCTTCCCTTAAATGTACATTATCTCCCCTTAAGTGTAGACACCGAATTTTTTTTTTTTTTTTTTTATTTTTTTTTTTATTTTTTTTTTATCACTAACAAAAATACCATAACTTAAAACGATACTTAACTTAAAAACAAATTAAACTTTGATCAACTTTCCAAAAGAACCACAATTAACTCAAAGCCTGCAAGGAGTTAATTGATATACCAACCGAGCATTTAAGAGCCTTAAACCTTGAGATTTTCTATAAAATGCCTCTTTTAGTCAACACCAAACCATCTTATTATCAAAAAGAAAATTTGTTCCACCAAAATTTAACATAATGGATTCTTCCCCAACAAACATCATGGAAATTTCATCCGACTCATCTTCTGAATCATCAGATGGTGGATGGGAGGGCTATTTCCCACCTGGTTACACCTCACGTCTAAGGAACAAGTTATCAAAGAAGACAATGCTCAAACGTAGGCTAGCTTCTTATGATCTTACTTCAAAAGAACCAGAGGATGAATCAGCAAAGACTTCAAAAGATGTGTCTTCTAAGAAAAGCATTGTGTTGCCTCATCCAAGTCCAAACAAGCAGGTTCTAGGACTCTTAAGCCCAAAGGTGAGAGATTAACTTGGGGAGAAAGGGACCAAGAAGACCATGCCTGATTTGAAGAACAAGGGAAAAAGGAAGATGTAGGTGGTGTCGTTTGGCTTGTTTATGTTTAGGCTTTATCTTATTTTGAGTTGTAGGATGTATCCTCATCCTTGAATGTAACAGATGGTTATGAATAAAAGCTCTCCTTTTGTATTATTTTACCGTATATGACTGTTTAGCAACAATAAGGAGTTGACAACTGCAAAACAAAGTTAAGCACAAAACACAAAGAAACAATTGTACTAGAAAAGTTGAAAACCATTTAAACTAAGAAGAATAAATAAAAACTTTTAAAAACTTCAAGACTTAAAAACAATTTCAACGACAAAAAGTATACAAACTTTACAAAACATAAGAAGAGAACTCAATTTCTCTTAACAACCCAGGCCTGAGTAGGCTTGGGTCTGCCTTGTGGATCAACATATTTGAAAGTCTTATATGAAACCGATCCACTGTTGCTTTGGGATTTATAAGTATATTCATTCTTGAATGGATCCCAAGACCAACATGCTGAGGGCTTAACAGCAGAACCCCCATTACCCTTTACAACATATGAAGTTGAAGGTCTTGCTGTATTTTTAGCAATTGGTCTCCTCACAGGTGAATGAGATTTATAAAATTGATTTCTTTCATTCACCTGTGGTTTTTGGAAAGGCTGTCTGGGTCTCACTTGATTAACATAACCAGAATTTACATTAGTCCTTACAGAATTAAAGTTTTGCCTACCCAATTTAAAATTCCTTAAACCAAACTTAATATTTGGTCCACCAGAATTAACATTAAAGTTTGGCCTACCAGTATTAACTTGTTGTCTACCAGAATTAATGTTTGGTCGGGTAGAGTTAACATGTTGGGCTGGTCTGGGGGCAAATTGGTTGGCATGATTTATTCTGTTAGAATTATTCCACACTGGTTTATTATTAACATGACCCATATTTACATTCCTTTTAAGCTCAGCCTCTCTTTTCATTCTTTTCTCATGAAAGTCACAATCTCTTATCAAGTAACTTATACTTCCACAAACAAAACATCTCTTAGGAGTGTAAGTGTAGCTACTCCTAACTTCTCTGAGAACACTATTACTTTTAGGTGACTCATTCATATTAACAGATTCCCTAGGAGTTTTTATGTGGTTAACACAACTAGGTTTAACTGTTTGTGATTCAGACATAGTCACTACCGGTTCACTTTCCTTAACAATCTCAGGTTTAGGACTCTCTTTTACTTCACTTTTTGACTCAGACTTAGAGTGGTCAGAGACATCACCAACGGATCCTTCATTGTCATTAGATTGACAAGTAGAATACACACTAGTTTTGTCCTCTGAGGAGTTTGACTCAGGTGTTTGAGGACCTCTTTTTCCATATACAAATAGAGAGTCATCTAACTCCTCCTTTTCAAGAGGAGTGTAGTCTCCACTCAATGGATGTGGAACTCCCTTGAAATCATCAGCCTTAACAAACCTATTATACAAAGGCTTATCAGCATAGTCCTCCTCTCTATTCTTAAATATAGCCTTTTTCTCATCCTCCTCATACCCTAAGCCATGTTTCTTACTAGACTTTATTTGTGCACCCCAGCATTTAAACAGATTATCATTTGACTTATTCCACTGGTCTACACGTTTTTGCAAATCATCCTTTTCCTTTTGTATTCTTAGGCCAATTCTTCTATATTTTTTAAGTTTTTCATCTTGCTCATATATTTTATTAGCCTGAAAGAATAGTTTTTCATTTAAATCAGCATGTTGTTTCTGAAGGGTGCCTTTTTGTGCTTCTAATGTTTTTAGAGCACTTTTATAAGCTAAAATTTGTGCTTCTTGGTCACCTATTAGTGTCAACTGCTCATCACACAAAGCCTTAATATGATTATAGGAATTAGTACATAACTTAGAACATAATGGTACCTCATTACTAGAACCAATGGCCATGAGTGCATGATTGGACTCTTCATTCTCCTTTGTGTGCTCATTCCAGTTAATATTTCCAGCCTCCAAAGTCACCATACTCATCTGGTTTCTCTCCAGCTTGTCCTCCTCTGCATCACTCTTCCTATACCCATCAGTAGACTTCTTCTCCGGGCAGTCTCTAGAAAAATGTCCATGCTTATGACAATTGTAGCATTAAACTGTCCTCTTAGTGTATCCGACTGGAGACTTGTTGTTGAACTTAATGGACCTCCCATACTGCTTTTGAAACCTTTTTACCCTCAGAGCAATCATGGCAATGTGCCATTTGATGTCCATCTCTTCTACCTCAGCATCATTTATCTCCTCCAAATCTTCACTGATAAAGCTCTCATCTTCTTGTTGATTGGCGAAGAATGAGTGAATCACCTCATCTGCAAAGCCTGAAGGAGCAGTCCTTTCCCTTGTAGAAGCTTCATAAACACCAGACTTAACACTGCCAGACTTAACCTTGTAAGTACTGCCTTTGCTTTGAGACACAAAAGCAACATTTGAAGAACTAGTAGTTGCCTGAGTGGTTTCATTGATGTCCCTTTCAAAAATCCTAAGATTGTTGTATAGGTCATCTGGGATCATTAAGTCAACTTCATCCTTCATTCTCATAGTCATAGACACATTTACCCATTCAGGTGGTAGAGACCTAAGAAACTTGTGATTTGCATCCTCATTAGATACAACAACACCATGTACTTCTAGTTGTGACAGAAGATGTTGAAATCTGTCATAACCCTTTTCTAATCCTTCAGCCTTAGACACATTGAAAGTTTCAAATTGCTGTTTAAGAACAGCCTTCTGCATCTTTTTAGAGTTTGCATTCCCACCAAAACGTTTCTTAATTGCATCCCAAATCTCCTTGGCATCTATCATCCCATGAAACCTTTGTAGATGCTCCTTCGGAATAGCCATAAGCAGCAAGGTTCTAGCCTTCTTTTCTTTTTCCACAGCCCGTACCTCCTCAGCAGTCAATGGTGGTAATATTCTTATTTGCCCATCATTACCAACTGAAACCCTTTTCTTAGAATTACCCTTCTGAATAACCTTCCACACATCACTGTCAATGTACTCCAAGTAATGTTCCATCTCCATGGCCCATATGTCGTACTCTTCTCTCTTCAGTATTGGAAGCTTAATGTTGGATATGGTGGTTGTTGCAGGGATGATTGGTTGTGTTTTAGAGGTGCTGGTTTCAGGGTTTTCTTCCTCATGGTTTGAGTTTTCATCCTCACTGTTATGGATTGAAAAGGTTTCAGTGTTGATAGGTTTTTCAATATCAGACATTGTGTATAGAGAATTGATTGAGAGTTTGTTTGTGGTGTTGTATTCTTCGAACACAGAGTCTCTCTAAAGTCTCTGATACCACTTGTAGGTCCACGAATTATATGGATCTCTAAGTAGCCTTTGATTACTTAGTGGACGACTTGAATAAATCCAAATCAATCCAAGTGAGAAACTCTTAGCAATATGTTAATGTTAACGCGGAATATTAACAAGAACAATGAAGAACACCGGATTATCACTAACTTCGTATATATTACTAATACTCACAATTCGTACATACATATATCTCCTTAGGGTTCCTTTTATACTTGAAGGAAACCCTAATTACAAAAACGTGTGAAAAGATATCACGTATCTTCTATAAAGATACATAACTCGTACATATCTTTTCCTAACTTAATACTAACAAACTTTCCTATTTTCACTGACCCGACTTAACATAACTACCAGACTTAACTATTACAAAACCAGACTTAACCAACACCAGACTTAATATTATAACTACCAGACTTAACTTAAGTCTGTCTTCATTAAGTCTTCTTCGATCCTTGTAATTCCCAACACTCATTTCTGTTCAATATGCTTAGTTCTGTCTATTTAGTGCTTATTAGATTAGTAGATGCTTAATTGGTCATGTTTATGCTCATTGATAGCAGTTTAATGTTTATATGTAGACAATAAGTTTCAGAGCTTAAATTTGAGGGTTGTAGTTCAAAATTGCAAAAACAGTTTTCATAAAGGGTGTTTGGAATAGTGGCTGTTTTGGTTATATCAGCTAGGTTACTGTTCATTTGCTTATTTGGATACTTTAATCTTGCTTAAAATAGGTGATATAAGCTGTTTGTAGGATCTTATAAGCTGTTTAGAAGCTTTTTGAGGTTTTGAATCCATAGGTGCAATATTAGGTAGTCAACTGATCATATAAGCTTTTAATAAGCTAGAGCTTAGTTGGTCCCCATTTTTGGAAAAGTTGTGTTCCTTTCAGTGGTTAAAGTAAGAATTCATAAGTTGGTACTGTTCCATTGAGTATTGAAAGAATTGAGGTCCAATTACCACTACTGCTGCATCAGAATAGTTGCAGCCCTGCTCCATCAGTCTGCTCAACTCAGCTTATTGCTTGCCTTATATCTGCTTATCTACTTGATATTTTTGGTTGAATTTTGGTTTCTGACTAGCTTATAGTGCTAGCTTTTCATATCTGAGCTTAGTTTCCATTTTAGAGCTTATTCAGTAGCCTTAAATTGATCTGCAAGTTGCCCATTAGGACTGTTTCAGCCTGCTTAAATTGTTGACTGCATGATTGCTTATTTGCTTAATCTGAGTGCTCCTTTGGTCATTTTAAGTGGTTTTAAGCTTTAATAAGTGTGTTCATCTGTCTTTCAGCTTTTGGTGAATTTTGGTGCTGTATAGCTTATTTCAAGAGCTTATTTGAAACTGCTTATTCCCCAAACTGCTTATTAGGGTTAAGCAGAGTTCAAATTTCATTTTTCATAGCTTCTTCATATCATTTTAGATTTTCCAGCAAAATTTCATAATTTTCTTAAATCGTTTACTATTTTTAATCATTTAATTACTTTCTTTTAGTTTTTAATTCATAAAAAATAAAAAAAAAATAAAAAAAATATAATACTTTTTTCTAAAATTTGCTTTTAGTATTTAGAACTTAGGAAAATTATTTTTATATTTTTAGGGCTCATACTTTAGGATTTCATAATTTAGGTGCGTTTTTAGAAATCGTAACGTACGTTTTTAAGTTTAAATTGCGTTTTAGATTTCGTGTGCTTTATTTGTTTGTTCTCTTAGCTTGATTAATTGTTTTTACTTGTTATTTCATTATCTTTAGTGTAAAAATCCAAAATATCACTTTTATTTCACCATTCACTTCACATTTCGACACCGTAATCGACAACTCGACTTCAACCTTCGTTGGGACTACGACCCGGGGAAATACATCCGTTGTATTCCTTTGGACTTATAAATATACTAATTGGTTGAAAAACACCAATTAAATGGCGCCGCTGCCGGGGAAGGCTTGAGAAGAGTTTGTTAATTTCGATCGTTGATTCGTGTTTTGAAGACCCTTCCCTCGGAAGTTACTTGTTTTTGTTATAAAAAGAAAATACAAAAAGAAAATAAATAAAACACTTTGTCTAAAGTGTTTTCAAAAATACAAAAATAATACATCCTCACTTTATTGAAAGTGTTGTAAACCATTCCAATAAACAACAAAACAATCGAGAAATCAATTGTGTTCGGATTATTTTTCGACTACAACCTATAAAAGGGGTTTAAGGAGGTCTTGACATTAAATTGCAGACCGAAAAGAGATCCATTCTTCTCTTCCGCCACCCTGCGAGTAGTCTTAAAAGAAACGAATATCGGTTGTCGGATCGATACCAAAAATATTGTGATTAATTTTCTTTGAAAAATAAAAATCCAAAAATATTTTCATTTTCAAATTTGGTTTTCTTTTTAAACCTTTGTTTGTTTTTGGTGTATGAACACCCGCTCTTCGTCTCATAACCTTCTTTCACCTCTCTCAATTCCCGAGAGGATTATCCATCTCAATCACCGTGTTACATTTCCAACCGAGGAAATAAATAACAATCAACATCCGCCGATGGATGATGATAATCCTAACCCAATGCCGGCTCCCGATCTCCGAACGATGGAGGAGTTGTGCCAACCCACAATGCACGGACGTGGTGGCCCGATTGCCCCCGTCAATATTCAAGCCGCAGATTTTGGACTTAAACATCACATGATACAACAAGTCCAAAATTCTTGCCAATTCCATGGCTTGCCGGGTGACAATGCAAACAAGCATCTTGACAAATTCATAACCGTCACCGAAAGTATGAAACACAATGGGGTCACCGATGATGCCCCCCGTCTATATCTCTTTCCATATTCCTTGACGCATCATGCCACCGCATGGTTTGACCGTCTTCCCAAGAACTCCATTCACACTTTTGATGAGATGGTTTCGAAGTTCTTGGCGAAATATTTCCCACCGTCGATGGTGACGAAATTGAGGAATGAGATAAGTAACTTTCTCCAGCTTCCCAACGAATCTTTATTCGAAGCATGGGAATGCTATAAGCTTTCGATTGATCGGTGTCCAAATCATAACATGTTATTAGTTACCATCATAGATACGTTCTATAATGGTCTAACATTGAGACACCGTGATACGATTAATGCTGCAGCCGGTGGAACCTTTATGAAAAGGCGACCCGAAGAGTGCTATGATCTCATCGAGAACATGACTACTCACCATAATTGTTGATATAAATAATGCCTAAACACATTATTAATATTTTTCGATATCTCTACGTTTTGATAATCACAAAATGTAAAATCATTAATCGGAAAATTATGACGTAAACAAGTATTTAGTTGTTAATATCTATTTCTACAACTCAAATCACTTAAGGTATGAATGAACTAATGCTTAATGCATTATTTGATCAAAGGAACATTTTCTTAATAACTAGATTTTTTATAAAACATCAAAAACATTTTATATATTTTTGAAAAACATTTTTGGTATTAAATAAAAATGTTTAATCTTTTATAAAAATATGAATTCAAATTTTTAACCAAAATCAGTTAAAATGTTCCAGAAAAACCTTCCCCACAAAAGGACAAAACTGGCCAACGTTCAGCAAGGGCGGCCCCCTTAATTTTACTAGGCGGCCCCCTTAAAATTAAGGGGACCGCCCCCCTATTTAAGGGGGCCGGCCACGCTCCAGTAGGCTCCAGCTGTCCAGATTTTTCTCCTATAAATACCAGCCTTCCCCTGGATTTTCACTCACCTTTTGCACCCCAAACTTTCTGTTTTAAATCTTCTAAATACTTTCTAAAATCCTTTGATCATATAATCCTAAGCTTTGGTTTCCAAGTGATCCAAGCTTCCTTCATTCAAGTGCAAAAGAAGAATACTTCTATCAATCAAGATTAGAAGTATTACAACTTAGTATCATCTTGTTACTTAAGTTGTTAGTTTAACAAAGTTTGTAAATCATTCATTCATTTGTGTGTAAGGTGTGTATAGTAGATTAGTGTTGTATGTAAGTAGTGAAGAAGTTGTATAAGTAGTTGTGGTATAGAAGTTGTGAAGACATAGTGTAGAAGTTGTGAAGCCGCGGAGTAGAAGTCGTGAACCCGTTGTGTAGAAGTTGTGAAGCCGCGGAGTAGAAGTCGTGAACCCGTTGTGTAGAAGTTGTGAAGCCGAAGCTTTGAAGACGTGAAGTCGTTGTGTAGAAGTCGTGAAGCCGTAGCACAGAAGTCACAAAGCCGTAAGGTAGAGGTCGTGAAGTCCTAGTGTTGAAGTCGTGAAGCGGTAGCATAGAAGTTGTGAAGCGGTCGTGAAGTCCTAGTGTTGAAGTCGTGAAACCGTAGCATAGAAGTTGTGAAGCGGTCGTGTTGAAGTTGTGAAGCTCTAGTCGTGAAGTCCTAGTGTTGAAGTCGTGAAGCCGTAGCATAGAAGTTGTGAAGCGGTCGTGTTGAAGTCGTGAAGTCCTAGTCGTGAAGTTCTTGAGTTCAAGTCGTGAAGCAGTTGTGAATAAGTCGTGAAGAAGTTGTGTTGTGAAGTTGTGAGATTGGTTCTAGCTACCATTAGAACTCGACATTTAGCTTTGTGTCGTTAAGCCGGTGTAAGCCAAAGTCGTGTAAGGTTTTCTCCGCCATAAGGGAGCTTATTGAAGTTGTGAAGAAAAATCTCGAGCTCGGTGCTCGGGGAGTGGAGTAGGGCAAGGAAGGTGTCCTTGTAACCGAACCACTATAAATCTCTCGTGTCTCGGTTAGATCTTTCCATACCTCATTTATTTCTTTACTTGCATCGTCATTACTTTCATACACATAGGCTTATATAATTGCTAGTATTAATTAGAGGTTGTTAGTCCAAGATCAAGCTTATCTAGGATTATAGAAACAATGATTTGCACAGCGGAATACTAATAAGAACAATCAAAGTTTCTAACAAGGTTTTGTTTATGAACAATTTAAAGAAGAATTACTAAAAACTCTTGATCCTCTATGGATCTTTGATTCACTAGAGAAAATGTTTTTCGAATAAGTTATTACAAATGTGAAGCCGTATGTTTCTTTTATAACATAAGAAACCCTAATACGGCCCAGCTAAGAAAACGTATAAAGATGATATGCACTATCACTTCCTAATATAACTCATGCATATCCTTATCATCTAATAATACAGAAACAAGATAAACACGACCAGACCTAACATAGAAGGTCAACCAGACCTAATAGGTCAACCAGACCTAATATACTATACCAGATCTAATTATAACTACAAGACCTAACTTTTACATTACAAGACCTAACTCAAACCAGACTTAACACTCTGTCATCTTCAGTCCTTCTTGTTTTGTAATAATCAAATCATAATTCCCAACAATCTTCCCCTATTTGATATTACAAAACTGTCTTCAATGCTTCCCCTTGAACAATGCTTCCCCTTGAACATGCTACCATAAGTAATAACCTGCAACACTCATTACTCCTCCCCTAAACTTGTGGTTGACCTAGTGGATCGGTAAACTAGGTTAACCTCAAGTTTCCTGAACGTGATAGAGCTTTAACTTCTCAGGCTTGAGGACTGCGACTTAGCAGCAGTAATAATTAGTAACCAGCAGCAACATCCATAACCTGCAAGATTTCAACCTCTATAGCATCCAGCAGCAACTTCAATAGTTCAGCAGGAAAAAGAAATCTTCTTCAAAACATGTATACTGGTCACCATGACATTCACTTGAACTTGACTGCTACTTATGACAATATGTACATCAAATCACTTTAAGTTTCATACTATTCTCATCACATCCAGGTGTGTGAACTCCTGTGAGAGGTGAATCATTGAAAATTAATGGATTTGATGTCTCTTTACCAATAGCCATCACTACTGGAATAGCCAAATGTTTTGGTGTTTAAGACCATGGTACATTGATAACCATATGATTTTAAGTAAATCATCAACTATAAACGGATTTGAGTTGTCTTTACCTGTAGCCGTTTGCTCAGGACTAGCCAATTCTTAGGTTGAAGATAACCTTTGGTGAATTGATTACCAAATATGGTTTTCCACTGCCTTTACCACAAGCCATATACAAGTGGGCTAGCCAATTCTTTGGAACCCCCAAAAGGAGTAAAATCCATGGCGAATTGAAAACCATTCAACTCTCAGAAATTAATCATCGGTGAGTTGAGTACCCTATAGTTTTGAGCAAACTATTACAGCTTCCAACGGATTTGAGAATCACACCAGAGCCGTACCCTCATGGTGAGTCAACTCTTTCTTGTCGATTAGACATGGTGAGTTGATTACCATTTATTGTGTGGTTAAAAACCAACACTGGACCTGCACAAAAGTTAGTAGACAAAAAGAAAGAAAATAAACATAAAAGAAAATAAAGAAAGAAAAATATTTTTTTTTTTTTTTTTTTTTTTTTTTTTTTTTTTTTTTGATAAAAAAAAATAATAAACCATAGATACCACCAATGAGCAGCAGAATTCCCACACATAATCCTACTCTGCTGATGTCTGCACCAACCAGACTTAATTCACCATAAACCAGAACTAAGTCACCATGTAGCAGCAGACTTAAAACCATGTGATAGCAGACCTATAAAGTCTGGTAAATCGCCTTAACCAAAACCAGACCTAAAAGTCAATTTCGAATGATATACTGATCTGTTGCAAAACTGAGCCATGTGAACACCAATCAATGATAATAAAACCAGTACGAGATTAATATTCAACACATCATCCAATCAAACTTTGTCGCTATGTAACTGACCCATGTGATGAAGAATGAAGTTACCACCAGACCCAACTTTGCCTTAGCAGATAACCACAGAACAAGCACCACAAGCGACCAGAACTAATAATCCACGTCACCAGACTTAACTCATGGTGGACCAATAATACCAATTCGAATAAAATAATTGAAAACATACGAGGCCCACTTGCATAACCAGTAATCGACAAACCAATCCTTAACAAAAGTCAACAATAGCTGCAACGAATCATCCCAAGCAGCAAACGATAAAACCAATTGACCCATCAATACTTCATTTGATTAATGAACTAATGAATCAGTCCCATGAATTTGACCAATAACAGTCGACCCATGTGATGCTATATGACAAAGCAATTCACATCATGTGCTCCATAAATCAGCTCCCACGTTATGACTTTGAGCAAATAATAGCATTTGACCACATTAATTGCAACCTACGAATTCATTGAGTCAACGCCATATAATGTGTGAAGCAATCATTATATCACTACTGATGTCCCCACAATCAATGTCATTCACTTGCATAAACCAATGTCCCACACTTAAATATTCGATCAGCAGTAACCACTCAAGCAACAAATTCAACAGCTACATTATTTTAGTTATTGAACACAGAACAGACCAAACAAAATAATATTAGTTTGCACAAAGTATACAACAATAAGCCTCCCCTTAAGCTTATACCTCCCCTCAAACACAGCAATGAGGACATCCATCATTTTTCTTGGATCCCTTTTTCAAATAATGATCATTTTGTCGCCAAGACCAACCTGTTGAGGGCTTAACACCAGTATCCCATCTTGTTCCCCCCATATACCATGGGTCATAATAACCAGGCCAAAAACCATTCTGAAAGTAAGTACTAGTAGGTATGTAGAATGGTCTAGCAACATGTCTTTTGGTTTTATGTGTTGCTTGTGGAACATAAGGTGGAATATCATTAACATTGGTCCACATTGGTCTAGATCTCTTTTGGTAAGCACACACACCCATTCTCTTCTCATGAAAATCACAATCCTTAATGAGATGAGACTTACTACCACACACAAAACAAGTTTTCTTCTTAACATTACCAGCCTTTTTATTAAAACAACCATTCTTATTACAAGAAGTCCTAGAATTGTATGTATTCTTATCAGATTTATTACAAGTGAAACTAGGTAAATCTTGAACAACAATGGGTTCTTGTTTGGGTGCCCTAACTTTGGATTCAATCTCATCTTTACTCATGGATGTGGAAACACTAGAAGTAGAAGTAAAGGAGGTAGACTCAGTTGAGATGGACTCTGAGCTTTTAACATTAAAAACACTGGGGGCAGAGACATTGACCTTGGAAGACTTGTCACTTGAATCACATGAAACAAAGTCTTTAGACTCTGGTTCTGAGGACTTGACACTTGTGGAACAAGAGACAAAGTCATCAGGTTCAGGCAAGTCATTTGACTTTTTGCCATAAGTCATGTGTGATTCATCCAAGTCTAATTCAAGGGCTGTGTGCATAGGAACAGGCTTAAACACTCCTCTTATAGGAGGAGGAACAGCATTCATTCCTCCTTCTTTGACAAACTTAACAGGAATTTGATAGTCTACAGGTTCAGGGTCAAAAATACTATACTCATTAGGGTCATAAACTTGATCTGGCCCTATATAATCTCCAAACCCTAAACCAATTTTAGATCTTATTGACATAGAACTATCAATTAACTTGTTTAGGTTTTTAGATGTATCTTTCCATTTATCAAACCTAGCCAAGGAGTTGTCAAGTTTAGTCTGTAATTCCTGATTTTCTAATTTGACCTTAGCATTTTGAGACTCAAAATATTTAAGCTCATCAGTTTTGATTTGTAAGTCTCTTTCCAAAACCCTAATTTTCTCATCATATGCTAACTGATTTGCTTCGTGCCAGGCTTTTTGTTTTTCCAAAGTTTTAAGAGCATTTTTATAAGCTTTAACTTCAATAAACAGTTTATTATACTCAGGCTCTATTTCATCATATTCTTTCTTAAGTAGAGCATATAAATCATGGCAACCAAAAAGACAATTTTGTACCTGAGATGGGAAACCCATCAAACCTGATTCCTCAGTCGAGATCTTGACCTCCTGGGATTCCTTCTTGAGCATGGACTTCCTCATCTTTTTGGACTCATCATTCTTTTTGGACTCACCATTCCCACCAAATTTAGCCTTTACGGCAAGCCAGATTTCTCTAGCATCATGCATGTGACGAAAGTCACCCATGTGATCTTCTCCGAGAGCCCGAAGCAAAAGTTCTCTTGCCTTCTTCTCCCTTTGTACAGCAACATGCTCCTCAGCTGATTCAGGTGGAAGAATGATGATGTTCCCCTTTTGATCTTTACCAATCCTCTTCTTGCTGTTCCCATTAAGGATAACATCCCACAGGTTATGATCCCTGTTGGAGATCCATTGTTCCACCTTCATAGCCCATTTCTCATATTCATCTATTTTGGATGAGGTCATTGTATAACAAATTGCAGAACTGCTCACAGACCAGAATTAACCTTCAGTGCAACCAGACTTAATCACACCAACAGCCAGACTTAATCCGAGTAGCAACAGAATAAATAAATACTGACCCCACGTGATATAGATCAACGTATCCACTTAATTCTATTGACTGAAGTAAATATGAAGAGTCAACAACAGCAACAATAGCACAATTCGAATCTTCGCTGACCCCACAATCGAATCAGTACCCCAAGACTTATCACATGCAACAAGTCTATTAAACCCAATTGATGTATTAAAATATTCGATCAATAGCAATTCAAATCAGTACAATATCAATTGCTCTTTAATTCCACTGACACCATTAATTTGACCAAATGCCACAAGCGACAAATTGATATACCAGTTGACCACCGACGAATTTAAATCACAGAATAATAAAGAGTCCCAATTAATTCTTCCAAACAACAGACTTTGTCGCCACAAAAAGATCGATATCTCTTAATTCAAAAATAACGATTACCTTAAGAACAATCTCCCGATCTGCTTCTCTTTCACAGATAAAGACCTTGTTGAACCCCAGATATCGAGAGCCACCCGCTTTGATACCACTTGTTAGTCCAAGATCAAGCTTATCTAGGATTATAGAAACAATGATTTGCACAGCGGAATACTAATAAGAACAATCAAAGTTTCTAACAAGGTTTTGTTTATGAACAATTTAAAGAAGAATTACTAAAAACTCTTGATCCTCTATGGATCTTTGATTCACTAGAGAAAATGTTTTTCGAATAAGTTATTACAAATGTGAAGCCGTATGTTTCTTTTATAACATAAGAAACCCTAATACGGCCCAGCTAAGAAAACGTATATAAAGATGATATGCACTATCACTTCCTAATATAACTCATGCATATCCTTATCATCTAATAATACAGAAACAAGATAAACACGACCAGACCTAACATAGAAGGTCAACCAGACCTAATAGGTCAACCAGACCTAATATACTATACCAGATCTAATTATAACTACAAGACCTAACTTTTACATTACAAGACCTAACTCAAACCAGACTTAACACTCTGTCATCTTCAGTCCTTCTTGTTTTGTAATAATCAAATCATAATTCCCAACAGAGGTCGACTTCACATAAAGATCAATTTGAAAATCCATTCAAGAAACCAAAACTTTTACAATCAATTTAAAAGAATACATATATAACTAATAATAAGATTTAAGTTTTATTTTTCATAACAAACTTGAATCTAAGTTTTTAAAAGTAAACAAAGGTTTTATAATAAATTAAAAAGTCGTAAAACTATTCAACCCCCCCTTCTAGTTTTCCACAATTGATATCAGGAGCCACGTCAATCAAGATCTTTAAAATATACTGTATTTTAAAACTTGAATCGATCTATGGAATCCGAAAAATATTTAGAAGGGGAATTGATGCAAACACCACCACTATTTGAAAATCATACTTTTCTTGAACGGAAAAATAAATTTGAAAATTATGTGAAATCAATTGATCTAGATCTTTGGCATGTCATTTCGATTGGTGATTTTCAACCAACAAAAACGAATTTTGAAAGTCAAACAAAAACGGATTTTGAAACTCAAAATGATTATTTAAAAACAAAGAATAACAAAAATAATGAAGCTAAAATAATTATTTACAAAACCTTGCCGAAAGTTGAATATGTAAGAATATCTTTCTGTAAAACGGCAAATGATATTTGGAAAAATCTCTTAAACTCTCATCAAGAAAAACGTCAAGCCAAAGATGAGGATTTTGATCTTGTACATGAATTAGTCATTTTAGAAAATTTAATAGATAAACATTTAGATAAAATAGATACATGTGCTACTAGTTCAAATGTTGTTAATGAAGGTATTAACGACGAAGACTACATGAATCAACTCCAAAGTGAACTCAATCCAATATCATGGAGTGACACAGACGAAGGAGAAGATCATCATCCGGTATGTGACGAATGCAAACTAGATAAAGCTCCAAATAAGGTACAATCCAAAACCGAACATTTTTGCTATGATCCATTCATTTTAGAATTTTCAAAACTAGAAAATGAGTTTAAACATTTTTGCAACATAGATCTAAAACCTATTTCTAAACATAAATCATCAAAAACTTTTGAAGGTAATCTTGAAAAAGAAATAATTTTAGAAGATAAAATGTCTAGACTTGAAAGTAATATTGAAATTGATCTAGAATGCAAAATATGTCAAGATTATAAACTTGAAATTAAAAGATTAAATGAAAGAGCAAAAATACTAGTTAAATTTGAAGAAAGCTCCAAATCTCTTAAATTCTTACTAAGTTGTCAAAAGCCATTCAATGATAAAACCGGTTTAGGATTTAATTCGGATAACTCTTCAACAAGTAAATCAAAACAAATTATAATTAAAAAACCTAGTAGAGAAATTTAGATATAAGGCTATTTACTGTGATTATAATTTATATAAGTCAAGAAATCCATTGTTTGTACATCAAAACAAACTATCAAGGAATTCTTGTACTTCTTGGTGACATTTTCTCCATGTGCATATAAATGCAATGGATGTCCCCAACTAACCATCTCGGACCCATGAGAATCTGGGTACCAAGCTGTTTTATTTGATTAGGTAATGAACGCAAAATGGAATGAAACTCAATCTTGCGTTAACCTACTCATATTCAAAACACGCGCATGAAGACTTATTAATATACAAAAATGAGGGTGGAACGAAGTGGTACTCATCTATAATTCACTACCTCATATCATGAAGAAAAACTGGACCTGAGATAAGTCTTCTTCTTAAAACTTTCCTGAGTAGTTACTCCTTGCATATAGTTATGATAATCACTGCCTTAAGATATGCTTAGTTTGATAGGTTGCTTTGCCCTCACCTATTAGTTATATTACTTGTTAATAAACTAGAAAACCTTAAGTTAACCCTCCTAAACATTAAATAAAGTGTTCTCTATTGAACATATAAAATTTTGTCATCACTATCATTTAAATCGCATAATTTGTTGAAAGGGATAGCATGAGACAATAGCCTTAATCAATCAAGCATGAGATTTTTTTTTAACAACAACTCCTTTTAAAAAATACAAATCTTCATATTTTGGAAAATGATTTTTCAAAAAGATTTTGTCACTTCTCTATTAAACATGTTTTTATCAAAGCCAAAAAGTGTAACAACTGATTTTATTTTCTTATAAAAACACTTTGAAACAAATTCAAATCTACCTTGTTGAAATAATTTTCGCACTCAAATAAAATCTATTTTCAAACATTGTTGAATAATGCCCAAAAACACTTACTCAAATCATGCTTGATCCAAGTCTGGAAATCCATGCTATCACAAATTTCCCATCACATAGACACTTATTAGGATTAATCAACTATCTAATTAATTGTCATAATAATGGTAGTATGAATTACTTGGTAATTATATGTTATTTTCTTGTTCATATATACATATATGCTTCTTGGTAAATGAGTAGGTTGCATGATAATTAAAATGGCTTAATTGAATGTGCTTAGCATACATGAGTTATTAAATTTTAAATTGCCTCAAAAAGAAGTTGAACTTGCTTGAAACTAAACTCAAAAACACAACCTTTTCTACAAATTTCTGCCAAAAACCCATTTTCAGAAATCTGGAAGTCAGCAGATGGGCGGCCCCCTTAATTATTAAGGGGACCGGCCCCTATTTAAGGGGACCAGCCATCTGGAGATCCGGCTTACTGTTTCCTTTTTCAATTTCCAACCCATTTTATTCCATACTTCCCAAAATTCACAAACACATTTTGTCATAAACCACCCACCAAAATTTACCTTCCTAAACCACATCATTCCTTCACTATAAATGCACCTCCTCATCATAAATGCCCATTCACATCATCCACTCAAACATGTCATCCTCCAACTACCCAAAATCAAAACCCTCAAGAGTTGCCAAAATCTCGGTGAGACCAATTTGGAGAAGGAAGCTTGAAACTTGCCATAACCCAACTAATGATGTTGTTCAAACACATAACCAATCATCCATTCCTAACCTTTCATCTCCCTATGATCAATCCCAAAACCTCAATCCTAATCTCATCCACACTCAACCCACCAATGCATCATTGAAAACACTCACCACTCTTGGCACATCCACTTCATCCACATCACCATCTTCATCCACTCATGATTACCCAAGTTCACAAACATCTCCACCACCAAGAGTGTCACCACCACCTCCTACCAACTCACATGCTACCCCTATGTTGCATGTGCAAACATCCATCCCTCATAACAACAACACTTTACCATCAACACCTTCATCCGAACACTTGAAGTTCATCGAGGAACTCAAGGAAGCTCATGAGCTTAGTGCTCTTCTTACCATACACCTAGCCCAAAGAAACCTTGATCAACCTCCATCTAGCTCTCCCACATCACCCCACAACAAAAACCAAGTTGAGAAACATGTCAACAATTGTCCTTGTTGCATCTTTCTTCAACAACAAACCATTGCTCTTAATGAGCACTTTACTTGGATTGAGTATCTTCTCACTAGATCCAATCCAATATCCCCAATTGAACAACATCAAAACCTTCATCCATCATGGTCCGCTCCAAGCTCTCCACCTCAAATGTCTCCACCACCACCATCTTCAACCTCCACACACCCAAACATATACCTTCACTAATCCCATTTACTCACCCTCTCACTTGTTTTCATTTCAAAAACCACCTCCATCATCAAGCAAGTCAAATGGATTTTTTAGGCAAATTAGAATTCTCTAACAAATATATGCTTTAAGCACTATGTATGTTGTAACAATGATTATGTTTGTCACATAATCATTTTAAATTAATGAATGTTTGTTTCTTTCTTTCTTATATATGTTTGCTATGAATGTGTTGTCTCATTTTTTGTTTAATTAAGATATATGCTTATGACATGCTTACAATATGATCTTAGTAGTTTACATATAAACATTATTCTTCTTAATATGTTATTGCTACTATATAATCATTCTTCATGTATATGATCCAAATGAAGCTTGCTGCAAATACACCCTAACAATGACCCTTTTCTGGAAATTTTTCAAATTTGGTTGCCTGGGAAAACAGCAGATGGGCGGCCCCCTTAATTCCCTAGGCGGTCCCCTTAATTTTAAGGGGGCCGGCCAGCAATTAAGGGGACCGGCAATCTGGGAAGAAAAACTCACTGTTTTCTTTTGCATCATGTGACCACTTTTACCTAGCCCCAGCTACCATTTCTCCTTATGGACGAACTGGTATTGGAATCTTCGTACAAAACCTCAAAAATTAACCTAAACCAACCACATTTTCATATTATAAATTCCCTCCATGTAATCACCTCTCATTCCATCATCCTTCACCATCCAAAACCACCATGTTATCACCAAAATCCTCCATCTCTAAGACTCCAAGGAAGCAAAGGCTTGTCATCATACCACCAAAACAACCTTTCATAGACTTAACCCAAGATGACACCAAAACTCCATCACCACCACCTCAAAGTTCATCCCCAAGTGCACCAAATGCACCATCAAAAACACCCTCTACCCATGGAGCATCATCTTCCTCCTTACCATCCACTTCATCCATCAATGACTACATCACCTCCCACCTACCATCATCACCACCAAGAGCATCATCACCATCTTCCACTCAAGAACATCCATTCACCCAACTTGCCATTTCCTTATCACCCATCACACCTCTTGATGCTCACTTCTCACCATCACCAATCCCACAACCATTCTTTCCCATACCTTGGACATTGCTTGAAGCCCATGGTGACAATTGTCTTTGTTGCATCCATAACCGGACCATAATCTTTGGTCTTAGAGATGAGATACACTACATGTTTTCATCACTTGAACACATGATTACCAACCCACCACCACCACCACCTACACCACCTTCACCCACTACACCACCATCACCTCCATTTTCACCCAATTAAGCATATGCAATGCTTAAAAATAATTTTCAAAACCTTTTTGTATGCAAGCCCCATGGAAGATCATGTACTCCTAGGATGATTATGTAGTATCATTAGTTGTTTTGTTTAAATTTTTGCATGCCTTATGTTGTAATCTACTTGGTTGTGTATTTATACACAACACTTCTATTAAATGAATGCTCTTATTCTATATGCTTGCTCATTGTTGTTACATATACTTGTGCTTCTAACATTTTTCTTGCAAGCGTTCCATAGCTCGTTTCCTTGGTGCCCCCAAACGAGGGGGAGTACACATCAAGGGGGAGTTCTCATACGACACTTTTACACTTAAAACTTGTCGGTTAAACCTTTTTGATTCTACAAAAAGGGGAAGAAATAGATGTAAACTCACTAAATACTTGTCTAAAAACTAATTTTTAGATTTAATGAGTTTAGATTTTGTAATCATCAAAAAGGGGGAGATTGTTGATATAAATAATGCCTAAACACGTTATTAAATTTTTCGATATCTCTACGTTTTGATAATCACAAAATGTAAAATCATTAATCGGAAAATTATAAAGTAAACAAGTATTTAGTTGTAAATATCTATTTCTACAACTCAAATCACTTAAGGTATGAATGAACTAATGCTTAATGCATTATATGATCAAAGGAACATTTTCTTAATAACTAGATTTTTTATAAAACATCAAAAACATTTTATATATTTTTGAAAAACATTTTTGGTATTAAATAAAAATGTTTAATCTTTTGTAAAAATATGAATTCAAATTTTTAACCAAAATCAGTTAAAATGTTCAAGAAAAACCTTCCCCACAAAAGGACAAAACTGGCCAACGTTCAGCAAGGGCGGCCCCCTTAATTTTACTAGGCGGCCCCCTTAAAATTAAGGGGACCGCCCCCCCCCCCCTATTTAAGGGGGCCGGCCACGCTTCAGTAGGCTCCAGCTGTCCATATTTTTCTCCTATAAATACCAGCCTTCCCCTGGATTTTCACTCACCTTTTGCACCCCAAACTTTCTATTTTAAATCTTGTAAATACTTTCCAAAATCCTTTGATCATATAATCCTAAGCTTTGGTTTCCAAGTGATCCAAGCTTCCTTCATTCAAGTGCAAAAGAAGAATACTTCTATCAATCAAGATTAGAAGTATTACAACTTAGTATCATCTTGTTACTTAAGTTGTTAGTTTAACAAAGTTTGTAAATCATTCATTCATTTGTGTGTAAGGTGTGTATAGTAGATTAGTGTTGTATGTAAGTAGTGAAGAAGTTGTATAAGTAGTTGTGGTATAGAAGTTGTGAAGACATAGTGTAGAAGTTGTGAAGCCGCGGAGTAGAAGTCGTGAACCCGTTGTGTAGAAGTTGTGAAGCCGCGGAGTAGAAGTCGTGAACCCGTTGTGTAGAAGTTGTGAAGCCGAAGCTTTGAAGACGTGAAGTCGTTGTGTAGAAGTCGTGAAGCCGTAGCACAGAAGTCACAAAGCCGTAAGGTAGAGGTCGTGAAGTCCTAGTGTTGAAGTCGTGAAGCCGTAGCATAGAAGTTGTGAAGCGGTCGTGAAGTAGTCGTGAAGTCCTAGTGTTGAAGTCGTGAAACCGTAGCATAGAAGTTGTGAAGCGGTCGTGTTGAAGTTGTGAAGCTCTAGTCGTGAAGTCCTAGTGTTGAAGTCGTGAAGCCGTAGCATAGAAGTTGTGAAGCGGTCGTGTTGAAGTCGTGAAGTCCTAGTCGTGAAGTTCTTGAGTTCAAGTCGTGAAGCCGTTGTGAATAAGACGTGAAGAAGTTGTGTTGTGAAGTTGTGAGATTGGTTCTAGCTACCATTAGAACTCGACATTTAGCTTTGTGTCGTTAAGCCGGTGTAAGCCAAAGTCGTGTAAGGTTTTCTCCGCCATAAGGGAGCTTATTGAAGTTGTGAAGAAAACTCTCGAGCTCGGTGCTCGGGGAGTGGAGTAGGGCAAGGAAGGTGTCCTTGTAGCCGAACCACTATAAATCTCTCGTGTCTCGGTTAGATCTTTCCATACCTCATTTATTTCTTTACTTGCATCGTCATTACTTTCATACACATAGGCTTATATATTTGCTAGTATTAATTAGAGGTCGACTTCACATAAAGATCAATTTGAAAATCCATTCAAGAAACCAAAACTTTTACAATCAATTTAAAAGAATACATATATAACTAATAATAAGATTTAAGTTTTATTTTTCATAACAAACTTGAATCTAAGTTTTTAAAAGTAAACAAAGGTTTTATAATAAATTAAAAGGACGTAAAACTATTCAACCCCCCTTCTAGTTTTCCAGAATAATTATTGGGATTCCTCTGCCGAAAGGAATGAGTCTGTTAGGAAATTAAGCTTTAGCAGTTAAGACTACTGATCTAGGTATCATCCTATCATTCCTAAGAAAAGATTGAGGTCTTGCTATGCTCAACCTATGATTTGTATATCCAGATACCCATTTATCACAATAATCTGCAAGATGGTCAAAGCTACCACAAGAGTAACAAGCTTTTCTATAGCAAAAAAAATCCTCCCCTAATTGGTGAGATTTTAGGTCATTCCAATTCCTTTGGTTACCTCTTGGCTTGTTTGTGGTTCTATACATTTCTGCATACCTAACTGTTGGTCTAAAATGTTTGGCATTTGATCTAGGCCTAACAGCCTCAGGTTTAACCATCTTTGGAACATTTGGTTCCTCCACTTTAGCACTAACAGGCTTAACCACAACCTAATCATTCTCATCATCAGAAGTCCATTCCTCAATAGTTGGAGCATCTGAGTCCTTAGGTGAGGGCCTATCAGAAGACACCTTGTCCTCAGATAGTGATTTATCACTTGCACTTTCAAACACAGGTTTATCAACTACATCCTTCTTGGGTTGAGGACTGATGCGTGGTTTTGCAACCTTACAACAGGTTTTACCTCTCGAGGGATCTCAAGAGGCTTACAACCCCACCAGGCAGTGTACCTGACCGATGTAGTATAGTGTAGTGGTAAGTACGGGGGATTGATCGTTCTCCACAGGGAATAGTGTTCGTTAGGTATGAAAGACTACTCTAATAGGTCTAAGGGTTGAGGAAGATTCTTTTTTATGTTTTTATATTTTTATGAAAGCAAGTAAAATCTCGGGTTTGAAAGAGTGGGCGGAATTAGTTGCTAGTCAACTAACCCAAATTACTACGAATGCAAATAAAATAAATAACTGAAAATAAAAAGTTGGTGAGAAACTTATGTGTAGAGAAATGTGTTCACTCAGATTTCCTTACTCCCTAACTATCTTTTACCGGTTGATTAGTGTGTATTAGTTGCGTGGATGACGGGTGTATTCCTTAATACCATTCGTGGGGTGGCGTACGTACTTCCCCAACTCTACAAGCTCCTACTTCACTCCTATGTCGAGCCGGCTAGGAAGCTCCTAACATGGGATCACTAGAATTCGCTTGTGCATTAAATACAACCATAAAAACCTTTAGTACGCATTTGGTTCATGTTTCTTAAGACGTTCAAGCAAGTTACCGAATAGGAAGTTAGCCAGTTTTCTTAAGCCTAACATAGATAAACAATCATCCAATACAACTAATAACACACTAACAACCAATAATCAATAGCTAGGTTTCATTAGATCTAAGCAAACACAAGATAAATCTAGCCTAACATGTTAAACAAAAGACAAGAACAAGATAGAATCAAACAACACATAGACATATTGAATGATTAATTGATAACTTATCTTTCAATGTAACATTGAAGATCTCAAGGCAAAAAGCCTTGAAAAAGATGCTAAAATCGTCTTAGGGTTTTCTCCCAAAAATTCCACACTAAGCTCTCTCTTAATGACAAAGAATTAGAAAACTATATATAGACTTTTGGATCTGACGGCGTCACCTTATGGAGTGTGACGCCGTCACCTCGCCGCTTCTAGGGTTCCCGGGTGACCTTCTTGACGCCGTCCCTCTTTAGCTCTCCAAAATCCGTTCTGGCTTATCAAGGCTTGACGCCGTCAGACCTTGAACGTGACGCCGTCCCTCTTTGAATTAAGCCGTGACGCCGTTGATCAGGTTAAAGCGTGACGCCGTCAGAATTTACATGCAATTTTCACTGGCTTATCATGAGTAAATTTCACATCCACCTTTTCTTGCCAAGCCATGACGCCGTCCAGAGTAAAATCTGACGCCGTCAAAGGTAACTTTTAGCCGATTTTTGAGACTTTGTCGTTTTCTTCACTTTAATGCTCCAAAAACGTCCAAAATGCCTCCTTTTCCAGATTTTTCCTCAAAAGTACCTAAAATGACAAAAGGAACGATTTAGGGCAATATTTGATCAAATAAATACGATTTAGGGCTTAAATGACCCCTTAAAAGCGGTACACTTTTCGCTTCATCAAATACCCTTACACTTGAGATTTGCTTGTCCTCAAGCAAATGCGCTTTTATTCTAATCAAAATACAGGTTAGGGGTCATTTAATGCAAACATAAAAGTAATTACAACAAATAATCGTTCCACTTCAATCATAATAAGCACGGAGATTATAAACTAGCACCTCACAAGTAGTGTTTAGATACTCACATCTCTCAAGTGTCATCAAAATAAATCTCATAAATGAAAACGGATAATATCTCTCACTACCTGTCATAGCAAATAGATTACCATAGGCTTGGGAAAGGATCGAAAACCTCCTCCACTAGGCGTAAGCACCTAAGATAAACTATCAAAGAGGGCTTTTAAACGGGTTATAACGTTAGGTGTAGGGAAAAGGAAAACACGGTTTTGTTGGATAAGGGATATTTTACTGGTGGCGAGTTAAAGATCTTGATTAATTACATGTACTATACAATGTTGCTAAGCCAAGACTCGACTCAATCTTAAGCTAGAAACAAAATAACAAAATAACAAAAACATAAAAATAAACATAAAATGAAACGGGATGGTAGTCCGTATGTTTTTTTTCTATTTTTCTTTTTCTCATTTTTTTGTATTTTTCTTGATTTTTCGATTTTTTTTTTTTTTTTTTTTTTTTTTTTTTTTTTGCATACACTTTTGCCCTACCATCCAAAATAATACATCATAGGGGTATTGCATCCCCCTTACACTTGAACTTTTACATAACTTTACAAATTACTATTCTAATGACTCGAATTAAGATAATTGAAAAACTTGGAGTACTTTTAAAATATTTAGCACAAATGGGGGTAATAAATGATGTTCTTCCCCGTTACTCCATTACACTAGTACTTTACCCATGAGTCCCAATCGTCCCAAAACAATATGTACAAGGATATGACTCGACTTAGCAACCATGTAATCAATTAGATAATTAACTTGGGTTTAAACAAATGTTGTCACAATAATGCACTAAAAATGAGTGCATACAAGGTAGGCTAAGGCGATTTGGGTGTACATTTAAGTGGGGTGTAACAAATTCTTCCTTTAAGTAAAATGCTTAAAGGTCGAAATGAAAAGATAGGCTCTGAGGGGTGTACTAGGGGTATCGTGTACTAAAAATGAGTACAACGCAAAGGGTGTGGGAGAATTACTTGACCAATGTAGCCAAAGTAATTATAACAAAAACACAGGTGTAAAACAATGGGTTAATCCTAATGCCTCTTATCATGTAGTAAATCTAACTACACGAATGTAGTCTCACTTGTGGCCTCGGAATGGTCCTAACGCAAGTTCTAGAATCTAAGTGCTACCGGTACACACATCATAGCATAAATGCTTTTCCTACCAATTCTAGGGGCGAACCTCACATATTTGGGGGTGGAAAATTTTTTAGTGGTACGGTTTTTGTGCTAGTCATATAACTCCTATCCGTGAGACGCTCATTAAGATCAAAGTTTCACTCCTATGTGTTGTAAAAAATTTTAAATTTGGCACTAAAATTACCTTAACAAGTATTTCTCTCAGTTTTATTACACATCTACTATTAAACAAACAAAAATCAAGCGTAATAGCATTCTCTTAAAATCGTACTTTTACCCTCCCCTTACACTTAAGATGAACATTGTCCCCAATGTTCAAATAACAAATGTAAAAGCATAAAGTAAAAGAATGAAATCAAATACTCCCCTGATTCGCTCGGTGGATAATGAAGTAACACGGTTAAATCTTCTTCCAAAGTAATGTTGAAGCTCCATGACTAATGCATCGCCATAAGCTTGATCCAAAACATTTCCTTGTCCAAAATAACCTGTTAAACCTGAGAAAACAAACACGAAAACCTGCATAGCATCGGCGGGATAAATCTATATATAAAGATATAATGCTTGGAGAATGATAACTTTGCAGATTCCTGGAGATTATAAGTTGGAGATTTTAATAAAAACTTTTTAAAAACAAAACTTTCAAAAATTTCTGAAAATTAAATCTGACGCCGTCAGGTTATAAACCCTGACGCCGTCAGAAATGACCTGACAAAAATTTTCATTTTAAGTTTCCGGAAAATTTCTGGAAAAACCTTTACCTTACTTCCTGGAAATCCTGCAAAACATCATTATGACTCGATACAAGCATTTGACTCAAACAATTACTAATATGTATGTTCATTTAATATTATTACGATTCATGTTCATTTGTGTTCTAATAAACCGATTTAGATTTCCCTTACACTTAACTTTTGCAAAATACCTTTATATGTAGTTAAGACGAAGTTAAAAACAAAATAAAGCATTTTCACAAATTACTTTTGAACATGAATCAATAAGAATAAAAATTAAACACACATACGGAAACAAATAAAAACAAACAAACAAACAAATAAACACACAAAGCAAATAAAGCTTGGGTTGCCTCCCAAGAAGCGCTTTTCTTTATTAACGAGTCTTGTAGCTAGACTCAAAGTCACTCTACCCTATATAAGTGAGCTCGTCATCGAGGACGTCTTTAGGGTTAAGCTTGGATTGAAGTTTCCTATTGGTCCGCTTAGTACGATATATCTTTTTAAACTTCTCTCCATCCGGGTCATACAATGTCATCTTAATATGCCATGACCCATCTCCATCTTTGGGTGGTTTGTCCCAATCCCACTTATGATCATCTTCCTCACAAGTCCACTTATTCATTCCTAGGTTAATTGGCAAAACTCCTAGGAACTCAATCATCCTTCTAAAAACTAGAGGGTCTTCAAATGGATCCAATTCGGTGTCCCTAGCCAAGAGTTGTTCTACCGTATGTGTTCGGTTTACAAAGTCCTCTTCTAGGTAAAATGGGCGTTGGGGTCCTATGAAGCCTCTATATATCCAAGGTCCATATCTAGATGGTCTCCTATTCAACTCTAACCAATGGGGTGTCGGTTCATCACTAGTATCATAAGCATGTTTCTTCACATCATAGACTGACCAAGTATCTCCTTCTCCTACCGCTATCTTAGATTCCTTACAATCAATCATAGCACTAGCGGTCGCCAAAAATCCTCTACCTATCAACAAGGGGCATGTAGGGTCGCTAATCATATCAAGGACGTGGAAATCGGCTAAAATGGTTAGTTTTCCAATGTGCACTAACACGTCCTTAACTACTCCAACCGGGTAAGCAACACTCCCATCCGCTAAACCTATTATCACCTCGGTTTCTTCAAGTTTTCCTAGTTTTAGAGAGGTGTAGAGAGGTAACGGAAGTAGGTTAAGGCTTGATCCAAGATCGGCTAATGTGTCATAAGCCTCCGAATTACCGATCTTGCAAGGTAGAACGAATAAGCCCGGGTCATCTAACTTCTTAGGTAGTTTGTTTTGAACGAAGGCGGTTCCTTTTTCGCCTAACTTGAGCTTCTTCTCATCCAACACATCAACAACCGGACTTTCAAGGTGGAGCTCCTTGAATTCTTCGTCAAGGTTTTGAGTGGGAGGTGTTTCAACTATGTTGTTGACCAATTTGGATGTCATAACTTCTTGGTCATTTGGAACGACTTGGGTTTGTTTGAAACACGTGCTCATGGAATTGACCGAATAATATTGTGGACAAGAACTAGGGGACGAAACCGATGAAATAGCGTTGACGTTTAGTTTCGGGTTCTTGACCGTGTTGCTAGGGAGTGCTCCCATTTCTCGGTCATTGAGGGCTTTCAACAAGGTGTCAATCTTATTGGTCATCTCGCTTTGTTTTTGTTTGAAATCGGCTTCAAACTTGGCTAAACGAGCTTCTTGAGATGCCATAAATTGAGACATCAATCCTTCAAAGTTATTGGTACTACCATTGCCGGAAGGATTGTTGTTGAAAGTACGGTTCGAGTTGGAACCGCTTGATTGGAAACGATTAGGTGGGTTGGAAGAATTGGGTTGTTGTGCGTTTTGGTTTTGTTTCCACCTAAGGTTCGGGTGATTTTTCCATGAAGGGTTGTATGTATCACCGTAATGGTTTGGCTCGGGTTTGAAAGTGTACCACTTGTCTCCCGCTCCGTCGGTACGCGAGGATGCGTAGTCCACAAAAGCTTGTTCGAGGAGTTCCATGCAATCACGAGTGTCGTGGGGACCACTACATAATTCACATGAAGAAGTGATTTTGTTCACTTGGCTTGAAGGTTTAGGAGCCTCGTAAGATTTCATAAGAAACTTGACTTGGTCTTCAAGTTCTATGATCCTACGGTCGGAAGTGCTTGAATTGTTCGAAGGCAAAGATATTGCCTTGACCGTTTTATTCAAATCACGGGGATCACTCCAACTTTCGTTGTCATAAAGAGCAAGATCCTCTAGGAGAGCCCATGATTGTTCCGCACTTAGATCACGTAGCTTACCACCGGCCGATTGGTCAATGGTTTGCCTCGTGGAGAGATTGATATGGTCATAGAAGATTTGGACTTGGAGCCAAAGTTCTATGCCATGGTGAGGGACTTTTTGGAGTAAGTCCTTGAATCGAGTCCATGCCTCGTAGAGAGTTTCGCCTTGACGTTGTTGGAACATCAAGATATCATTCCTTAGCTTGGTAGTTCTTCCCGGTGGGAAAAACTGAGCAAGGAAACGAGTAGTGAGATCATCCCAAGAGGTGATGGATCCTGCGGGTTGACGTTCTAGCCATTGACTAGCTTGATCCCGCAGAGAGAATTGAAAGAGACGCAATCGGGTCGTCTCTCGAGTGGCAACATCAAGGTCTATAGAATCAACGATTTTAAGAAAGTCCTTGAGGTGTTGATTAGGATCTTCAGATCGAAGTCCATGGAATGCGCATCCGCTTTGCACCAACCGGATGGTGTCGGATCGCAAGGGTGTGATATTGGCTCCTTGAGTGAGCTCAATGGTGTTTCGATAGCCATGGTGGCTAGGACGGGAATACTCTCCTAAAGTACGGGCTCTAGGAGGTGGTGGTTGTTGTGGTGGGTTGTTGGGATTAAGGATATTACCATCTTCCATGATGTCGGATGGTATGGTTACGAACAAAGACACGAAGAAAATAGATAGACTAAAGAAAACCTAGAAAAATAAAACAAAAATCTCACTAGAAAGGAATCTAGTGAGTAGACCTATAAAGTAAAAATTCAACCTAAACAATAACTATTCCCCGGCAGCGGCGCCAAAAACTTGATGCGTGGTTTTGCAACCTTACAACAGGTTTTACCTCTCGAGGGATCTCAAGAGGCTTACAACCCCACCAGGCAGTGTACCTGACCGATGTAGTATAGTGTAGTGGTAAGTACGGGGGATTGATCGTTCTCCACAGGGAATAGTGTTCGTTAGGTATGAAAGACTACTCTAATAGGTCTAAGGGTTGAGGAAGATTCTTTTTTATGTTTTTATATTTTTATGAAAGCAAGTAAAATCTCGGGTTTGAAAGAGTGGGCGGAATTAGTTGCTAGTCAACTAACCCAAATTACTACGAATGCAAATAAAATAAATAACTGAAAATAAAAAGTTGGTGAGAAACTTATGTGTAGAGAAATGTGTTCACTCAGATTTCCTTACTCCCTAACTATCTTTTACCGGTTGATTAGTGTGTATTAGTTGCGTGGATGACGGGTGTATTCCTTAATACCATTCGTGGGGTGGCGTACGTACTTCCCCAACTCTACAAGCTCCTACTTCACTCCTATGTCGAGCCGGCTAGGAAGCTCCTAACATGGGATCACTAGAATTCGCTTGTGCATTAAATACAACCATAAAAACCTTTAGTACGCATTTGGTTCATGTTTCTTAAGACGTTCAAGCAAGTTACCGAATAGGAAGTTAGCCAGTTTTCTTAAGCCTAACATAGATAAACAATCATCCAATACAACTAATAACACACTAATAACCAATAATCAATAGCTAGGTTTCATTAGATCTAAGCAAACACAAGATAAATCTAGCCTAACATGTTAAACAAAAGACAAGAACAAGATAGAATCAAACAACATATAGACATATTGAATGATTAATTGATAACTTATCTTTCAATGTAACATGGAAGATCTCAAGGCAAAAAGCCTTGAAAAAGATGCTAAAATCGTCTTAGGGTTTTCTCCCAAAAATTCCACACTAAGCTCTCTCTTAATGACAAAGAATTAGAAAACTATATATAGACTTTTGGATCTGACGGCGTCACCTTATGGAGTGTGACGCCGTCACCTCGCCGCTTCTAGGGTTCCCGGGTGACCTTCTTGACGCCGTCCCTCTTTAGCTCTCCAAAATCCGTTCTGGCTTATCAAGGCTTGACGCCGTCAGACCTTGAACGTGACGCCGTCCCTCTTTGAATTAAGCCGTGACGCCGTTGATCAGGTTAAAGCGTGACGCCGTCAGAATTTACATGCAATTTTCACTGGCTTATCATGAGTAAATTTCACATCCACCTTTTCTTGCCAAGCCATGACGCCGTCCAGAGTAAAATCTGACGCCGTCAAAGGTAACTTTTAGCCGATTTTTGAGACTTTGTCGTTTTCTTCACTTTAATGCTCCAAAAACGTCCAAAATGCCTCCTTTTTCCAGATTTCTCCTCAAAAGTACCTAAAATGACAAAAGGAACGATTTAGGGCAATATTTGATCAAATAAATACGATTTAGGGCTTAAATGACCCCTTAAAAGCGGTACACTTTTCGCTTCATCAAGGACCATAGTTAAGCACAGGTAATTGAAATTCAGGAAGTCCTGTGTGTTCTAAGTCTACACCTGGGGGTTTTGGAATTCCTCTATAGGGAGGTAGAACTGACTTATATCCTAGGCCTGACTTAGCTTTATTAAGAATTTGACTCTCAATTATCTTTTGAACACCTTTTGATGTGTATTCTAGTGTGTCTACACTCATCTGAATGTTCTCCTTAGCTTTCTTAACCTGTTCTAGCTCATGTTTTAACACAGTAATCTCATTCTCTCTAAACATTAAGTCTCTCTTAACAATAATCATATCATCAGAAAACTTAGACTCATTATTTTGATAATGAATAATTTTTTCTTCTAACACAGCTAAAGCTCTCTTATGATTTGCTAAGCTAATAGCAGTTTCAACTAGCTCTTTTCTCTGATTCTCACATCTTATCTTAAGTGTTTCTAGATCTTTTAAAGCTTCACAAGATTTAGAACATTTTGAAACTTGTACCTCAGAATCTGAGAATGTCATGAGAGCAACCTCTGTAGATGCTTCTGCTTCCTCCTCTGCAATGTAGCTCCAGTCAAATCCTAAGCCATCAATGGCAACCATGGCTTTTGAGCTTGAATCAGTAACCTCCACAACCCTTGACTTATTACCATAACCTCTGCTCTTTCCATCCTGTTGGCTTGGCAATCTGCACTCCCTTGAATAATGGCCTTTCTTGTGGCAGTTGAAGCACTCAATCTTGGACTTGTCATACCCTGCAACATCATTACTGTTTATGACAATCTTCTTGCCAGTCTTCTTCAAGAATCTCCTAGCTCTCAAACTGAGAAGAGAGAGCTGCCACTTGATATCCATCTCTTCAATGTCATCTTCATCAATCTCTTGAAGATCTGAATGAGTTAACATACTTCCATTGTGCTGAGTAGTCAAGAAAGCACAATAAGTATCATCATTCAAAAGTCCATTAGTACTGCTTGAGGTGCTAGCAGTACCAAGGTTTGCACTAGCAGTACCAACTGCTCCACCAACTTGCACTTCTTCATCTGGACTTGAGGAACTGGGAGTTGATACAAAGGCCAAATTTCCTAAGCTTGAGCTTGAGCTTGATCCAGCAGACTTCTTAATATCATGTTCAACTATCTTGAAGTTGCTATAGAGATCCATTAAGCTCATGGAATCTATATCAGGCTTGTTTTTCCATACTACCACATGCATAGCCCAATCAGAAGGTAGACTCCTCAGAAATTTGGAGTTAAGATCTTCCTGAGGCATCTCAATTCCTAGAACAGCCAATTGACTCACCAGCTTTTGAAGCCTATTGAACATATGATCCAACGACTCATTGCTTGTTGCAGTAAAGTTCTCAAACTGATGCTTGAGAAGGGTCTTCTGGGTTTTCTTGGTGGCTTCATTCCCACCATATCTTGCAACAATAGCTTCAAAAAGAGATTTAGCACACTTGAACTTACTAAAATTCAGCAACTGATCATTGGGAATAGTCATCAGAAGTAAACTTCTAGCCTTAACATCATTCTTGTACCTTGCCTTCTCTTCATTAGTGGTTGGCTTTGTCTGCAAATTTGTCTCAGATTTACCATCAACAACAGTTGTTGTTGTTACAGGTGTAAAAGAGTTTCCATCTTCAATGATCTCCCACAGTGCATAGTCTTGCACTTGGAAAAACTGCTCAATACGAAGTCTCCACATATCGAACTCATTAGGTTTAAGCATAGGAAGCTTAGCAGCAATGTTGGTTGTGGATGGTGTTGTTTCCATGTCCATCTTTGTTCTTCTCGGATCTTCTAAATCTAAGTATCAGTAACCTGTCTCTGATCTTGTTGTAACTTTGACCATCTTGCAGATTATTGTGATAAATGGGTATCTGGATATACAAATCATAGGTTGAGCATAGCAAGACCTCAATCTTTTCTTAGGAATGATAGAATGATACCTAGATCAATTCTTTTAAGGTCTGGACCTAAAGCAGTTCAAACTGCTAGACCAGCAGTTCAGACTGTCAGACCTATGAGACCAATTCACCTAAGGCCAACAGTTCAAGGTGCAAAACTGTTTTCCAAATCAGCACCAAAAACTGTTAATAGACCCTTTCATCACAAAGCAGTTGTAAAAAATCAAGTTTGGAAACCTAAGGTAACAACTACCAAGCCAGCAGTTCCAACTGCTAGCAGGGTAATTGGTACTGGTGTGAATAAAAATACTGCTAAGGGAAACATGGGTACTGGAGTGAATGCATCAGCATGTTGGGTATGGAGACCAATTAAACCCAATGGTGCTAAGAATGTTTTGAAAAGAATGAATTATGTTGATGCTAGAGGAAAGCCTAAGTCTGTTTTGGCTTGGGTTCCACAAGGAAATTAATTTTTCTTGTTATATGCATTGTTAGTCATATGCTTGTATCTTGTTTCTTTGTTTTTGGACTAACAATTGCAGGATTGGAGAGAAAACACCAAGGGATTATGAATGCTTGATGTTTTGGACTAAATGGTGTTCTGGAGATTAGTATGTGATCTTTGCATACAACAAATGGTAATTGGTTCACCATGTCTTATCCACATAAGAACCAACTAGTCCAGAGCAAACGGTTTCTGGTAAAGACTAATCAAATTCGTTGATGGTTGACAATTTACCAAAAATTGTATGGTTATCAGCTCACCATATCTAAGTGTGAAGAGTTGGCTAGTCCAAAGCAAACGGCTATTGGTAAAGACATATCAAATCCGTTGATAGCTGATAGTTTGCTAAAAACTATGTTTGAGCCATGGTATTTTTAAAATTTATTTCAAAAAAATTCGTACGGCTCAACAAAATTTTTGCAACAATTGGTACGGTTAGTTCAACGTTAGAAAGGCTCAACTAGCCGTTGTAAAAATCTGTCAGTAATTAATTTTCAAGCCGTTGGGGTAAAACCGTTATTCTTAAGATACTTATAGGGATTTTTATAGACGATAATTATCTTTTTACCATAAAATTATTTATTCTCTTTCTAAAGATAATTTATCTCATACGCATTTTTCGTAAAACCCTTAACAGTACCTATAAACCCCAAGCGACTACATTAAACCACAATTCCAATTTACAAGATCATTGTATTGCTAAAATCTTTCATTTTTCATCATTAAGAATGGCTGGATTGGAATTTGTTAAGCGTCACAACCAGGTTGCGTTTTTAGAGAAAACAGAGCAAGGAGATGGGCCGAAGTTTTATGAGATTGTGGATTTTCTCAATCACTCTCACATAAGGTATGCTCTAACTGTTTCTCCTACTCTTTATGTCTCGCACATCACACAGTTCTGGCAGAATTCATCTGTCTTGACAAGTGATGACGGAGACTTAGAAATCCATACTGAAGTAGATGGCGTTAAGTTTGTTGTTACCGAGTCTATACTTAGGAGACATCTTAAATTAAATGACTCAGATGGTATCCACACTATCCTAAATACTAAAATTTGGGAAGAACTTACAAAAATGAGGTATGATACATCTGAAAACAAATTAACTTTTCAAAAAGGATGTTTTTCACCTCAATGGAGATTTTTGATACATACTCTTTTATGTTGTTTAAGTCCTAAAAAGACTGCTTGGGAGCAGTTCAGTAGCAATATTGCTATTGCTCTCATTTGCTTGTCTACAAACAGAGTTTTTAACTTTTCAAAATATATTTTTGAGGGTATGGCATCAAATGTTGACAGTAAAACAAAGTTTCTAATGTATCCAAGATTTGTTCAAACTCTTTTGAATAAAAAGAAAAATTTTCTTACAAAACCAACAGAAACTTTTCCTACGCCTAGCCTTCAATCAAAGGTTTTTCAAAATATGGCTATGGCTAGTAGGCTTTTTCAAGGGGAATCAGTTTCATTGTTTCCTCAAATGCTTCAAACTGAGTTGGGTGAAGGTTCAGCAGTTCCAACTGATCCCCATCACACATCCACTCAAGAACTTGAAACAACCCAACCACCACCCATCACTTATAGGAGAAGGTCTAGACCTAGTCTAACTAGGTTTGTGACTAGATCCTTGCCCAAAGATTCACCTCTCCTAGCAGGTAACACAGCTAGAAGTGATGAGGGTAGCTCTTCACAAACTGAATTGATGGAAATATGTACCAAGTTAGTTGACAGAGTAAAGACCTTGGAGGAGAAGCTTAAGAAGAGCAATGAGGAGCTGAAATCTCATAAAGAAATGTTTTCCAAAGTCTACACCAAGCTAACAAAAAGGGTGAAGAAGCTTGAAGATCACTTAAAGAAGAAAAGGGCAAAAGTGATATTGGATGATGATTCTGATAATGATGATTCAGATGGTTCAGAAGGGGATGATGAAAATTCTTCCAAACAGGGGAGGAAATTTAGTAAAGATAAGGATAGATCAGGTTCTCAGGGGAGGCATGATAAAGGTTCAGAACAAGATGAAGGTTTTGATATTGGTTCAGGTTCAGGTTATGTTCAAGAAGAAACAGCTGAGACAAATCAAGCAGTTCCAAATGTTGAAGCAGTTCAGACTGCTGAGACAGAGCATGAAACAGTTCAAACTGCTGAGACAAAGCATCAAGCAGTTCCAACTGATGAAACTTCTGCTAAGCAAGTTTATGAAAGTAGAAGAGCAGATAAAGGTAAGAAGCCAATAACATCTGAAGAAGTTGCTGCTGCTCAAGAACTTGAAAGGCTTAAGAGATTGAAACCAAAAACTCAAGATCAGATAGATCTTGATGCAGAAGTTGCAAGGCAAATGATAGAAGAAGATTTGGCTAAAGAAGAAGCTAAACAAGCTCAGATTGCTCAAGATGAGGAATTTGCAAGAAAAATGGCTGCTAATGATGTACGAAACATAGCTGAATTTATGGAAAGAAAAAGATCAAAAGAAGTAAATCAAGAGGAGTTCAATGAACAGCTACAATATTTGTTGGATTCTGATGTGATTGTAAGAGCTCAAGCTTCAATGGTTCTTAAAGATAAACAGTTGAATGAAGAAGAAAAGACAGAGGAGCTTAAAGAATTCATACTCAAAAAGAATGGAGTTGCAACATGGGAAGATCTGATTCAAAGAATAAGAGAAAGACAGAAGTCAGGATACAAGATAAAGTTGCCAACAAAGAAGGAACTAGTTGAGTCTATGAAGCATTATTTGAAGAACTCAGCAAATTACACTATGAATGACTTCAAGGGAAAATCTTATGCCATAATTGAAAGGGAATTCTATGAAACTTATGCTATTCTGAATACTCCAAGAAGAAGTTTCAAAACAGGTAAGAAGAGGGAATCAGAAGTTGCAAAGAAACAAAAGTCTGAAGAAGAAGGGTTAACAAATGAGAAGATCAGAAGTATGATGATGATTGTTCCAGAGTCTTCTTATATTAAACCTTTACAAGTAAAACATCCAATCATTGACTGGGAAGTGTTCACTGATGGAAGAATGAAAGGATGGAAGATAATCAGACTTGGAGATATTTCTGAAAGGTACAAGTTGTTTGAAGATTTACTCAAAGGCTTTGACAGAGAAGATCTTAATCAACTATGGAGCTTAGTGAAAGAGAAATTCAGAGATAAAGATCCTATTGAAGATAAAGATAAAGAACTATGGCTTAGATTGAAGAGAATTTATGAACCAGATGGTGGAGAGTCAATATGGAGATTTCAAGCACAAGTCATGGACATCACTTGGAAGTTATTTGGAACGTGTGGAGTACACAGAGTGTCTACCAAGGATGGAATAGAGATCTATATGCTGGTTGAAAAAGATTATCCACTCAGACCCGGTGTTTTGACAATAATGGCACATGTTAAACTAGAAGCTAATGAAGAATCTGAGATGGCTGATATGCTGGTGACAAAGATATTCAAACTTGCACAAGAAGTGAAAGCTAGATCTAAGAGATTTGCTTGATAGGTGTTTAAAAGAATTTTCAGTATTAAGAAGAAGAAGCTTAATTTGAAGAAACTTAGTGATTTGGATCGAAATCATAAGTTTAGGGGAGGATTGTTAGGAAATTAAGCTTTAGCAGTTAAGACTGTTGAAGGTAGCAGTTAAGACTGTTGAAGATGGAAGTTATGACTGCTGAAGAGTTTTGAAGACATAAGCAGTTAGGACTGCTGAGTGAAGAAGTTTGTACGGTTTATGATTTATTTAATAGGTAATTATGGAAAATATATTGTATATATCGTATAAGATTAGAATGATAGTTATCTTGTAAAGGAATCCTTGGTCTATAAAAGGATTGCCTAGGTTAACATACAGAGATATAGAAGTACGAATTACTTGATAGAGATTCAAGGTTGTAAACCCTAGTGATAAGAGATCACTCGTATTATTGTTTCAATAATATTGAATCGTTGAAGTTGAAGTTTATCATTCTGTGTTCATTCATTGTTTCATTCAAATCATACAAAACCCATAAAGTCTTCTAAGTGCTAGCTAGTAAATTCCGCGTGCTAGACTACGTATAATTCTTAGTATCACATCACTTATAGGAGAAGGTCTAAACCTAGTCTAACTAGGTTTGTGACTAGATCCTTGCCCAAAGATTCACCTCTCCTAGCAGGTAACACAGCTAGAAGTGATGAGGGTAGCTCTTCACAAACTGAATTGATGGAAATATGTACCAAGTTAGTAGACAGAGTAAAGACCTTGGAGGAGGAGCTTAAGAAGAGCAATGAGGAGCTAAAATCTCATAAAGAAATGTTTTCCAAAGTCTACACCAAGCTAACAAAAAGGGTGAAGAAGCTTGAAGATCAGTTAAAGAAGAAAAGGGCAAAAGTGATATTGGATGATGATTCAGATGGTTCAGAAGGGGATGATGAAAATTCTTCCAAACAAGGGAGGAAATTTAGTAAAGATAAGGATAGATCAGGTTCTCAGGGGAGGCATGATAAAGGTTCAGAACAAGATGAAGGTTTTGATATTGGTTCAGGTTCAGGTTATGTTCAAGAAGAAACAGCTGAGACAAATCAAGCAGTTCCAAATGTTGAAGCAGTTCAGACTGCTGAGACAGAGCATGAAACAGTTCAAACTGCTGAGACAAAGCATCAAGCAGTTCCAACTGATGAAACTTCTGCTAAGCAAGTTTATGAAAGTAGAAGAGCAGATAAAGGTAAGAAGCCAATGACATCCGAAGAAGTTGCTGCTGCTCAAGAACTTGAAAGGCTTAAGAGATTGAAACCAAAAACTCAAGATCAGATAGATCATGATGAAGAAGTTGCAAGGTAAATGATAGAAGAAGATTTGGCTAAAGAAGAAGCTAAACAAGCTCAGATGGCTCAAGATGAGGAATTTGCAAGAAAAATGGCTGCTGATGATGTACGAAACATAGCTGAATTTATGGAAAGAAAAAGATCAAAAGAAGTAAATCAAGAGGAGTTCAATGAACAGCTACAATATTTGTTGGATTCTGATGTGATTGTAAGAGCTCAAGCTTCAATGGTTCTTAAAGATAAACAGTTGAATGAAGAAGAAAAGACGGAGGAGCTTAAAGAATTCATACTCAAAAAGAATGGAGTTGCAACATGGGAAGATCTGATTCAAAGAATATGAGAAAGGCAGAAGTGAGGATACAAGATAAAGTTGCCAACAAAGAAGGAACAAGTTGAGTCTATGAAGCATTATTTGAAAAACTCAGCAAATTACACCTTGAATGACTTCAAGGGAAAATCTTATGCCATAATTGAAAGGGAATTCTATGAAACTTATGCTATTCTGAATACTCTAAGAAGAAGTTTCAAAACAGGTAAGAAGAGGGAATCAGAAACTATGGAATCAGAAGTTGCAAAGAAACAAAAGTCTGAAGAAGAAGGGTTAACAAATGAGAAGATCAGAAGTATGATGATGATTGTTCCAGAATCTTCTTATATTAAACCTTTACAAGTAAAACATCCACTCATTGACTGGGAAGTGTTCACTGATGGAAGAATGAAAGGATGGAAGATAATCAGACTTGGAGATATTTATGAAAGGTACAAGTTGTTTGAAGATTTACTCAAAGGCTTTGACAGAGAAGATCTTAATCAACTATGGAGCTTAGTGAAAGAGAAATTCAGAGATAAAGATCCTATTGAAGATAAAGATAAAGAACTATGGGTTAAATTGAAGAGAATTTATGAACCAGATGGTGGAGAGTCAATATGGAGATTTCAAGCACAAGTCATGGACATCACTTGGAACTTATTTGGAACGTGTGGAGTACACAGAGTGTCTACCAAGGATGGAATAGAGATCTATATGCTGGTTGAAAAAGATTATCCACTCAGACCAGGTGTTTTGACAATAATGGCACATGTTAAACTAGAAGCTAATGAAGAATCTGAGATGGCTGATATGCTGGTGACAAAGATATTCAACCTTGCACAAGAAGTGAAAGCTAGATCTAAGAGATTTGCTTGATAGGTGTTTGAAAGAATTTTCAGCATTAAGAAGAAGAAACTTAATTTGAAGAAACTTAGTGATTTGGATAGAAATCATAAGTTTAGGGGAGGATTGTTAGGAAATTAAGCTTTAGCAGTTAAGACTGTTGAAGGTAGCAGTTAAGACTGTTGAAGATGGAAGTTAAGACTGCTGAAGAGTTTTGAAGACATAAGCAGTTAGGACTGCTGAGTGAAGAAGTTTGTACGGTTTATGATTTATGTTATAGATAATTATGGAAAATATATTGTGTATATCGTATAAGATTAGAATGATAGTTATCTTGTAAAGGAATCCTTGGTCTATAAAAGGATTCCCTAGGTTAACATACAGAGATATAGAAGTACGAATTACTTGATAGAGATTCAAGGTTGTAAACCCTAGTGATAGGAGATCACTCGTATTATTGTTTCAATAATATTGAATCGTTGAAGTTGAAGTTTATCATTCTGTGTTCATTCATTGTTTCATTCAAATCATACAAAACACATAAAGTCTTCTAAGTGCTAGCTAGTAAATTCCGCGTGCTAGATTACGTATAATTCTTAGTATCACATCTAACACAAGGAGTGTGTGTAGATCCGGTCAAGTGGTATCAAAGATCCGGTTAGTACAACGTTAGGACGGCTCAACTAGCCGTTGTAAAAATCTGTCAGTAATTATTTTTCTAGCCGTTGGGGTAAAACCGTTATTCTTAAGATACTTATAGGGATTTTTATAGACGATAATTATCTTTTTACCATAAAATTATTTATTCTCTTTCTAAAGATAATTTATCTCATACGCATTTTTCGCAAAACCCTAAACAGTACCTATAAACCCCAAGCGACTACATTAAACCACAATTCCAATTTACAAGATCATTGTATTGCTAGAATCTTTCATTTTTCATCATTAAGAATGGCTGGATTGGAATTTGTTAAGCGTCACAACCAGGTTGCGTTTTTAGAGAAAACAGAGCAAGGAGATGGGCCGAAGTTTTATGAGATTGTGGATTTTATCAATCACTCTCACATAAGGTATGCTCTAACTGTTTCTCCTACTCTTTATGTCTCGCACATCACACAGTTCTGGCAGAATTCATCTGTCTTGACAAGTGATGACGGAGACTTAGAAATCCATACTGAAGTAGATGGCGTTAAGTTTGTTGTTACCGAGTCTATACTTAGGAGACATCTTAAATTAAATGACTCAGATGGTATCCACACTATGCTAAATACTGAAATTTGGGAAGAACTTACAAAAATGGGGTATGATACATCTGAAAACAAATTGACTTTTCAAAAAGGATGTTTTTCACCTCAATGGAGATTTTTGATACATACTCTTTTATGTTGTTTAAGTCCTAAAAAGACTGTTTGGGAGCAGTTCAGTAGCAATATTGCTATTGCTCTCATTTGCTTGTCTACAAACAGAGTTTTTAACTTTTCAAAATATATTTTTGAGGGTATGGCATCAAATGTTGACAGTAAAACAAAGTTTCTAATGTATCCAAGATTTGTTCAAACTCTTTTGAATAAAAAGAAAAATTTGCTTTCAAAACCAACAGAAACTTTTGCTACGCCTAGCCTTCAATCAAAGGTTTTTCAAAATATGGCTATGGCTAGTAGGCTTTTTCAATTGGAACCAGTTCCACTGTTTCCTCAAATGCTTCAAACTGAGTTGGGTGAAGGTTCAGCAGTTTCAACTGATCCCCATCACACATCCACTCAAGAACTTGAAACAACCCAACCACGACCCATCACTTATAGGAGAAGGTCTAAACCTAGTCTAACTAGGGTTGTGACTAGATCCTTGCCCAAAGATTCACCTCTCCTAGCAGGTAACACAGCTAGAAGTGATGAGGGTAGCTCTTTACAAACTGAATTAATGGAAATATGTACCAAGTTAGTTGACAGAGTAAAGACCTTGGAGGAGGAGCTTAAGAAGAGCAATGAGGAGCTGAAATCTCATAAAGAAATGTTTTCCAAAGTCTACACCAAGCTAACAAAAAGGGTGAAGAAGCTTGAAGATCAGTTAAAGAAGAAAAGGGCAAAAGTGATATTGGATGATGATTCTGATGATGATGATTCAGATGGTTCAGAAGGGGATGATGAAAATTCTTCCAAACAGGGGAGGAAATTTAGTAAAGATAAGGATAGATCAGGTTCTCAGGGGAGGCATGATAAAGGTTCAGAACAAGATGAAGGTTTTGATATTGGTTCAGGTTATGGTTATGTTCAAGAAGAAACAGCTGAGACACATCAAGCTGTTCCAAATGTTGAAGCAGTTCAAACTGCTGAGACAGAGCATCAAGCAGTTCCAACTGATGAAACTTCTGCTGAGCAAGTTTATGAAAGTAGAAGAGCAGATAAAGGTAAGAAGCCAATGACATCTGAAGAAGTTGCTGCTGCTCAAGAACTTGAAAGGCTTAAGAGATTGAAACCAAAAACTCAAGATCAGATAGATCATGATGCAGAAGTTGCAAGGCAAATGATAGATGAAGATTTGGCTAAAGAAGAAGCTAAACAAGCTCAGATTGCTCAAGATGAGGAATTTGCAAAAAAAATGGTTGCTGATGATGTACAAAACATAGCTGAATTTATGGAAAGAAAAAGATCAAAAGAAGTAAATCAAGAGGAGTTCAATGAACAGCTACAATATTTGTTGGATTCTGATGTGATTGTAAGAGCTCAAGCTTCAATGGTACTTAAAGATAAACAGTTGAATGAAGAAGAAAAGACAGAGGAGCTTAAAGAATTCATACTCAAAAAGAATGGAGTTGCAACATGGGAAGATCTGATTCAAAGAATAAGAGAAAGGCAGAAGTCAGGATACAAGATAAAGTTGCCAACAAAGAAGGAACAAGTTGAGTCTATGAAGCATTATTTGAAGAACTCAGCAAATTACACCATGAATGACTTCAAGGGAAAATCTTATGCCATAATTGAAAGGGAATTCTATGAAACTTATGCTATTCTGAATACTCCAAGAAGAAGTTTCAAAACAGGTAAGAAGAGGGAATCAGAAACTATGGAATCAGAAGTTGCAAAGAAACAAAAGTCTGAAGAAGAAGGGTTAACAAATGAGAAGATCAGAAGTATGATGATGATTGTTCCAAAATCTTCTTATATTAAACCTTTACAAGTAAAACATCCAATCATTGACTGGGAAGTGTTCACTGATGGAAGAATGAAAGGATGGAAGATAATCAGACTTGGAGATATTTCTGAAAGGTACAAGTTGTTTGAAGATTTACTCAAAGGCTTTGACAGAGAAGATCTTAATCAACTATGGAGCTTAGTGAAAGAGAAATTCAGAGATAAAGATCCTGTTGAAGATAAAGATAAAGAACTATGGGTTAAATTGAAGAGAATTTATGAACCAGATGGTGGAGAGTCAATATGGAGATTTCAAGCACAAGTCATGGACATCACTTGGAAGTTATTTGGAACGTGTGGAGTACACAGAGTGTCTACCAAGGATGGAATAGAGATCTATATGCTGGTTGAAAAAGATTATCCACTCAGACCAGGTGTTTTGACAATAATGGCACATGTTAAACTAGAAGCTAATGAAGAATCTGAGATGGCTGATATGCTGGTGACAAAGATATTCAACCTTGCACAAGAAGTGAAAGCTAGATCTAAGAGATTTGCTTGATAGGTGTTTGAAAGAATTTTTAGCATTAAGAAGAAGAAGCTTAATTTGAAGAAACTTAGTGATTTGAATAGAAATCATAAGTTTAGGGGAGGATTGTTAGGAAATTAAGCTTTAGCAGTTAAGATTGTTGAAGGTAGCAGTTAAGACTGTTGAAGATGGAACTTAAGACTGCTGAAGAGTTTTGAAGACATAAGCAGTTAGGACTGTTGAGTGAAGAAGTTTGTACTGTTTATGATTTATGTAATAGATAATTATGGAAAATATATTGTGTATATCGTATAAGATTAGAAGAGTAAATTGCAAAAATCGTCTTTTTGGTTTGATCAAATTGCACGTTTGGTCCCTGTAATTCATTAAGTGCAAAAATGGTCCAGATTTGGCGTTGTTTCATACACTTTTGGTCCTTCAACATTGCAAAAATCGTCCTTGTGGTTTGGCCAAATTGCACGTTTCGTCCTTGTGGTTTAATGTTGAAGGAACAAAAGTGAAAGAAACAGTGCCAAATTCGGACCATTTTGCACTTGATGAATTATAGGGACCAAACGTGCAATTTGACCAAACCACAAGGACGATTTTTGCATATTAGAATGATAGTTATCTTGTAAAGGAATCCTTGGTCTATAAAAGGATTGCCTAGGTTAACATACAAAGATATAGAAGTACGAATTACTTGATAGAGACTCAAGGTTGTAAACCCTAGTGACAGGAGATCACTCGTATTATTGTTTCAATAATATTGAATCGTTAAAGTTGAAGTTTATCATTCTGTGTTAATTCATTGTTTCATTCAAATCATACAAAACACATAAAGTCTTCTAAGTGCTAGCTAGTAAATTCCGCGTGCTAGACTACGTATAATTCTTAGTATCACATCTAACACAAGGAGTGTGTGTAGATCCGGTCAGAGTCAGCTAGCACTAATTCTTCTTACTCCGAGATAGTAGCTCTCTCTAAACAAATGAATGATATGTCCACTGCTATCTTAAGAATACATCAAAGTATGAATCAAAACAACAACAATCAGCAAATCAATGTTGTCAATCAAAGTTGTGAAACTTTTGGTGGTCCCCATCCATATTTCGAGTGCCCAGCCTCCGGTGGCTACAATCAAGAAAATGTGTATGCTGCTACGGGAAATTTCAACGCGGGAGGTAACGGTTACCAACCACAAGGAGACCGTAATCTTCTCAGCTACCGTTCTAAAAATTATCTTGGGCAACCCGGTTTCAATTCAAATCAAAATCAAAATGTGCCAAATAGAAATAATCAAAATCAAAATCGGGTGACTCATGGTAACCAAAACCAAGGAAATTACAATCAAGGTCAAACTCATGGTTACCAAAATTAGGGAAATTATAACCGAGGCCCGAATCAAGGAAATTTTAACCAGGGAAATTTTCAAAACCAAGGAACTTTTAATCAGGGAAATTTTCAAAATAACAACCAGGGTTTTAATCAAAACAACCGAGGGCCAAATCTTAACAATAATCAAAATCAAGGATTTGTGCAAAACCCATCGCCTTCGGATGAGTTGTTGAAACAACTAATTCTTCAAAATCAATATCAACAAAAAGCCCAGGAAGAAACAACTAGGATGTTGATTAATCAGATCTGAGAAATCAAAAAGTCTTTAAATGATCGACCCTCGGGCTCTGGAACTCTTCCAAGCAATACGATCGCTAACCCGAGGGGCGATGTTAAGGCGATCACTACAAGGAGTGGTGTATCATATGATGGACCCACGGCTCCGACTACCTCTTCTACTCTATCTCCCAAGGTAGCCGACCGTGAGACTGAGGTGACAAAAGACACGGAACTTCCTACTAATAACGGAAGGACCGAAGACGTCCAACCTCCGGTTGTCCAACCATCTAAACCAAAGGTTGTGCTTGAGCCCGAAGAAGCTCCCATAAAAACTAAACTTCCGTATCCTTCAAGATTGAATGATCAAAAGCTTCGCGAAAAAGCTTCAAATCAAATGGAGAAATTCTTCCAAATCTTCCAAGATTTGCATTTTGACATAAGCTTCGCGGATGCTTTACTTCTGATGCCTAAGTTTGCTTCCACAATCAAAGGATTATTGAGTAATAAGGAAAAATTATTTGAACTAGCAAAAACTCCTCTTAATAAGAATTGCTCAGCGGTTCTCCTCAAAAAGCTTCCGGAAAAGCTTGGAGATCCCGGAAAATTTCTCATTCCATGTGAATTTCCGGGGATGGTTGAATGCTACGCCTTGGCCGATCTTGGTGCAAGCATCAACTTAATGCCGTTGTCCGTTTGGGAAAAACTTTCTCTGCCCGAACTCACCCCCACTTGCATGACCCTCGAGCTTGCGGACCGTTCCATAACCCGTCCTAAGGGTGTAGCCGAGGATGTCTTCATCAAAGTGGGGAAGTTCCATTTCCCAGCCGATTTTGTGGTAGTTGATTTCAATGCTGACCCTCGGGTTCCTCTAATTCTTGGAAGATCATTCTTGAGGACCGGGCGAGCTCTAATTGATGTTTATGGTGAAGAAATAACGTTAAGAGTTGATAATGAGGCCGTAACCTTTAACCTCGACCGAACTTTCAAATACTCCTCCAATCACGATTCCGTCTCGGTTAATCGAATTGATGTGATTGATGTTGCCTCAGAGGAGTATTCTCAAGAATTTCTTGGATTTTTCGATAAATCCTTGAGTGGCAATCCCACTCCTTCCTCTGAACCTATTCTTTCCGACCCTTCCCCGTCCCTCACTCCGTTTGAGGGAGGTGATTTCTTCTTGGAAGAGGTCGAGGACTTTCTTGCTATTGAAACACCAACTTCACCGGAAGTTGATGATTCTTATCTTGATCCGGAGGGAGATATTCTTTTGCTTGAAAAATTGTTGAATGAAGACCCGTCACCTTCTCTCCCTCCAAAGGAACTTAAACGTGAAGAAATAAAAGAAGTTAAGCCGTCTACTGAGAATCCTCCGGAGCTCGAGCTCAAGGATTTACCTCCTCATCTCGAATACGCTTTCTTGGAAAATACCGACAAATATCCTGTCATCATTTCTAAAAACCTAAAAGATGAGGAGAAGACCCAACTCTTAGAAGTGCTTAAAAAGCATAAGAATGCCATAGCTTGGCAAATCTCTGACATAAAGGGCATAGACCCTCGGTTCTGTACTCACAATATCTTATTGGATGAAAATTTCAAACCCGCTGTTCAGCAACAGAGGCGGGTTAACCCAAAAATCCATGATGTCATCAAAAAGGAAGTTATCAAACTCCTTGACGCAGGGATGATTTATCCGATTTCAAATAGCTCATGGGTTAGCCCGGTCCACTGTGTGCCCAAAAAGGGTGGAATGACCGTTGTAACAAATGAAGAAAATGAGTTAATCCCCACACATCTCGTCACCGGATGGAGAGTGTGTATCGATTATCGAAAACTCAATGATGCTACCCATAAAGACCATTTCCCATTGTTGTTTATGGATCAAATGTTAGAGCGGTTAGCGGGAAATGAGTTCTATTGTTTTCTCGATGGCTTTTCCGGGTATTTCCAAATACCAATTGATCCCCAAGATCAAGAAAAGACCACCTTCACTTGCCCTTATGGTACGTTTGCCTACCGACGCATGCCTTTCGGCGTATGCAATGCTCCGGGCACGTTCCAAAGGTGCATGATGGCAATATTCCATGATATGATCGAGAAAACAATGGAGGTCTTTATGGATGACTTTTCAGTATATGGAAATTCTTTCTCATCTTGCCTCTCCCATTTAGAAAAAATGCTTGAAAAGTGTGAAAACACCAATCTTGTCCTAAATTGGGAGAAGTGTCACTTCATGGTTAAAGAGGGCATCTTCCTCGGCCATAAGATTTCCAAATCTGGGATTGAGGTCGATCGAGCTAAAGTCGATGTTATCGCTAAGCTACCTCATCCCACCACCGTAAAAGGAATCCGAAGTTTCCTTGGTCATGCCGGTTTTTACAGACGATTTATTCAAGACTTCTCTAAAATCGCCCGGCCTCTGACCCATCTTCTTGAAAAAGATGCTCCCTTCTTCTTCTCTCCCGAATGCATCGAAGCATTCGAGGTTCTAAAAAAGAAATTAACGGAAGCACCGATCTTGGTTGCCCCCGATTGGGACTTGCCCTTTGAGCTCATGTGTGATGCAAGCGATTATGCTATTGGTGCAGTCCTGGGGCAACGCAAATCAAAATACTTCCAGGCGATACACTATGCTAGCAAGACAATGACCGATGCTTAATCTCACTATACTACTACCGAGAAAGAGTTGTTGGCCGTTGTCTACGCTTTTGAGAAGTTTAGACCATATCTTGTCTTATCCAAAAGCATAGTGTATACGGACCATTCTGCTCTCAAGTATCTCTTAGCGAAGCAAGATGCTAAGCCGAGATTAATTCGGTGGATTCTTCTGCTCCAGGAATTTGATATTATCATTCGTGATAAAAAAAAGGAGCAGAGAATCTAGCCACCGATCACTTATCCAGATTAGAGAACCCTCATCAAAGTGTTCTTGAGAAAAAGGAAATCACCGAAAAATTTCCTCTCGAGACACTTGGGATGGTATCTTTAAAAGATTATCCAAGTACCCCATGGTTTGCCGACTATGCAAATTACCATGCGGGGAATTTTGTGGTAAAAGGGATGTCATCCCAGCAGAAAAAGAATTTTTTCAAAGATGTTAAGCATTATTTCTGGGACGACCCCTATTTGTTCAGAATATGTGCAGATCAAGTAATTAGACGGTGTGTGCATGGCCAAGAAGCCGTTGACATCCTCACGGCTTGCCATAATGGACCCACGGGGGGACATCATGGTGCCAGCTACACCGCTAAAAAAGTCTTTGATTCTGGGTTCTATTGGCCAACAATCTATCGCGATGCCCACGACTTGGTAAAGTCATGTGACTCTTGCCAACGTCAAGGAAAAATCTCGCAAAAAGACGAAATGCCTCAAAATGCAATTCAAGTCTGTGAGATCTTTGACGTGTGGGGCATCGATTTTATGGGGCCATTCCCGTCTTCACGAGGGAATAAGTATATACTCGTGGCCGTCGACTATTTGTCAAAATGGGTTGAAGCAAAAGCGCTCCCCACTAATGACGCCCGAGTTGTGGTTAAGTTCTTGAAAAATCTCTTCTCCCGATTCGGAACTCCTCGGGCTATAATCAGTGATCGTGGTACTCACTTTTGCAATGATCAATTTGCTAAAGTTATGCTCAAGTATGGTGTTACCCACCGAATTTCTACCGCGTATCACCCGCAAACAAGCGGTCAAGTCGAGGTTTCGAATCGTTGATTGAAACGTATCCTTGAAAAAACCGTTGGTGAAAACCGAGCCTTGTGGGCAGACAAATTGGATGATGCTTTATGGGCCTTCCGAACAGCTTACAAGACACCCATCGGGTGTACTCCATACAAGCTGGTTTACGGAAAGGCCTGCCATCTGCCCATCGAGCTCGAGCATAAGGCATACTGGGCCTTGAAACATGCCAACTTTGATCTCAAGACTGCGGGTGATCACCGTAAGCTACAAATCAATGAATTAAATGAGCTTCGGGATCAAGCCTACGAGAACTCTTTAATCTACAAAGAGAAAACAAAGAGTATTCATGACTCTAAAATTAAGAACCGCATCTTTAATGTTGGTGATCGAGTCTTCCTCTTCAATTCTCGATTAAAGATCTTCTCGGGCAAACTTAAAACCCGCTGGTCTGGGCCGTTCACCATCACTCAAGTTTTTCCATATGGAAACGTCGAGTTAGCTCAAAACGACGGTCCAAACTTAAAGGTGAACGGTCATAGGTTGAAGCACTATTTTGGAAGGGACATACCATCCATGGTTGTCCCGGATCTCCAAACTTTCCCCATGGATAACTAAATTCAGGGACGAGTCAAGCTACGTGACTCGTTAATAAACAAAGCGCTTCGTGGGAGGCACCCCATGCTTATCCATCTATCTTCTTTCTATTTTCTTAATAAAAGTGAGGAGGGGCACCTCTTCCATATTTTGTGTTTCGTGGTTTTCTTTGATTTATCCAGGATTTGACCGAATAATGAAGACTCTCGTGCTCGTGGTTTTGTCTCTCTCCACTCGAGTTTCCTCATTCGTTGCTATCCGATATCCTTAATCTTATCGTTTAACGTTTATCTTTGGCATAATTGGCCTTAGATTTTTGTAGGAGAACCCTTACCTTTAAGACATTGGGGACAATGTCTTTTTTTAGTCTGGGGGGGTGATCTTTGAATCTGATTTTTGCCTTGCATTTTGCCGTTTACTCATGCAACCCCATTTTTCCTCTAAAATTGAAAAATTTGAAAAAATGAGAAAAATTTTAATTTTTTTGCAAATATATAATAAATTTTGACCTTTTGTTGACTTTCCGCTGGTGAGAGTAGGAATAAAATTCTGACTTGACCGGGCGTGTTGAGCTCTAGCTTGTCCCCTTAACCTTTCTTGGCTAAGCATTCGCGGATCTTATTATTTAAGATTTTAAATTTGCGAAGAACGAGAAATGATAGAGTTTATTTAGAAGTTAGATGCTAAGCGTGGAGTAGTTGGTTCTCTTTAGAGCTCATAGAAGTTACTTGTGGCCTTTTGCTCCCACAAAATTGTTTCACCATATATAATTGTAAGAATAATTAAAGATGTTAGGTTTTTCCGATGATTAGTTCTTGGTCTTCTTAAAAGAATCCTTGCTTTAAAAATTGGGTACATATTAAGGTTACTTAATAAATACATTTAATAATAATAAGTTAAGTGCTCTAAGCTACGGATTCGAGATCGGGCCTTAGATCCTTATTTCTGGAAGGCGTTTAGGTCTTGGCTACCCTCTTGCACCGGCCCTTGGACCTCTAGTTCATGAATGTGTGAGGTCTTGGTCTAACCACCTTGGATCCTCATTTCAGGAATGTCTAGAGTCTTGGAACACTCCGTTGTAACGGCCCTTGGATCCTTTATTCCGGAAGGTGTAAGGTCTTGGAACTAAACCGTGAAGCTCCGTCGTTTAGGGTACGCAAGTGAAAAGTTAGTGATAAAAAATAAAAAATAAAAATAAAAATAAAAATGATGATGAAAAATGAAAAAAATGGTGATGAATGAAAAAGAGAAAAATGCAAAAGTCAAAAATATAAAAAAAAACCTTGATGTGGACCTCATTTTCTAAGCAACGGTTCTCGAGAGAAGATTGAAAACTACTTAGCGTCTTAATTTAGTATCTTTATCGGACTAAAAACCTATCGAAACGAGAAAATATGAAGCAATTCATTTCTCACCAAAAATAAAATAAATAGAGGCAAATTAGGAAAATGGGAGCAAGAGGTAATTACACAAGTAACTTCCATGGGTAGTGTTGGCATCTAACTTGTAAATAATAATGATTTCGTTTTTAAGCTTAGTTTGGGGACTCGTGAAAAATCAGGGATGACGAATTTTATCCGTATGGTCACTTCTTCATGAGTCGTGTTTCCTACTTGTTGACCCTAAAAATTATTGATAGATAATGATTGTCAACAAAACCGTCATATAGAGATGAGGAAAATATAAAAATAGAATAAGATAGAATAAAAAGGAAAAGCGGGGAGTTTTTAGAACTTACGATTTCTTAATCTCTTTTGAAAATTTTGCTACTTCTCAAAGTTAATAAAAAGAGGTTAGAAATTTTTGGATTTAAAAACGTGTTTTTATAACATTGCGTGAGGACACTGCAATATCTTAGTCTGGGGGAATTTTGGTATGTGCTTATTCACATACCTTTTATTTGCCAAATTAAGACCAAAAGGACCAAAAACTAACCATAAATGCCAAAGATATTGTGTTTTTGTGTTTGTTTCTATGCAGGTACGGATATCATGAAATATGGACAAAATCAAGCAAAAACCAAGAAAACGAGCACGAGATTTGGAAAAGTGTCAAAAGCCGAAGCCGGGGAAGCAAATGATCAAAGTTTATTCTCAAAATGTCACCAAAAATCCTTGAAGAATCAAAGTATTACAAGAATGGCCCTTGGATCACATTATTAAAGTTTGGCAGGAAAGGTCCCTGGAATTTCAGATTTTACACTTTTGGTCCTTATCAAATTTACTTCACTAAATCCTAAAACTACCTTAAATCCAAAACCGGATCCATGTTTAAAACCTTAAGTCCAAACCAGCCCTTCAAACCCAAAAGCCCACTAATCACAGCCCAACTCTACCCCAACCCCAATAAACCTAACCCGAACCCACAAATAACCCGGTCAAAGAAATAAATAATTACCCCTTTTCCCGCCCCCCAATTACCCAGGCACATGAACCCTAAAATTACCCCGTCCAAAATTACCACAATTAAGGGTAGTTGTGTACTTTGCACGCACTTCTAGAAGAATTCTGACATGTCAGGACTGATATGTCAGCAATCCCAGCGAATTCGAGGCTTGTGATTGGCTGATGATGCGTGGAGCTTTGATCCAAGGGCTAGAATTGATGGATTGGTGTTCAAGTATGATCAAAGGGCTGATATCATCTCAAAGAAGCACAAAGGGGTGTGGATTGATGACATGGACAGCCTAGAAGCCTCCTCTTTCGGCTATAAATAGAGCTTCTCCCCTCCTCAGATTGATAAGTAGATTTTTGAGTAGTGTTATGCTGTTAATTTTACTACTGAATTGTAATTTCAAAGTTTCAGATATTGTAATCAAGTTTTATTAATGAAATATTAGTTTTGTTTTTTTAATCCGATTTGCTTATTAACTCAAATTTCCTTTAAGTTGTTTGATTAGCTTGTTTACTGATTACAAAAGCTTTATTAATTCATACTTAGCTTATCTAAAGTTTTACTCCTTAGTTTTATTAATATTATATCAATAATCCAAAAAAAAAAAATCAGAAAATAAAAAAAAAATACAAAAAAAAAATGTTTTCAATCCTTAAACTCAGCTTCAATAAGCTAGTTTTCTATTAGTTTAGACTCATATTAGCTTAATATAGCTTCTGTGAGTTGTGTGGTAGCTTATTTAGTCCTATATCTCTCATCATCTCAAGAGTCAAATAAAGTCAAACTAGCACTCAAATAAGCACTTGAGCTTATCCATTGAAGAAGAAGACCCCTAGGACTTATAGAATTCTTATTCTGAGCTTATTATAAGCTTAATATTGAACTGAAACCCATGTTCAGCTAGGGTCTTCAAGTGAGTTCTAACTTTGATTCAAACTTTTAAGCTCATTACTGTTCAATCTGCTTATTTCTATCTATTTAGTGCTTATTAGATTAGCAGTTTCTTAATTGGTCATGTTTATGCTCATTGATAGTAGTTTAATGTTTATATGTTAGCTTAATCTCAAAAAATCTCTAAATAGCCAAAATAGTCATAGTAGCTTATAGCTTATTAGGTGCTTATTTCATTATTGGAAGTTGATTATTAGATGATAAGTAAGTTAGATAATAAGTAGACAATAAGTTTCAGAGCTTAAATTTGAGGGTTGTAGTTCAAAATTGCAAAAACGGTTTTCATAAGGGGTGTTTGGAATAGTGGCTGTTTTGGTTATATCAGCTAGGTTACTGTTCATTTGCCTATTTGGATACTTTAATCTTGCTTAAAATAGGTGATATAAGCTGTTTGTAGGGTCTTATAAGCTGTTTAGAAACTTTTTGAGGTTTTGAATCCATAGATGCAATATTAGGTAGTTAACTAATCATATAAGCTTTTAATAAGCTAGAGCTTATTTGGTCCCCATTTTTGGCAAAGTTGTGTTCCTTTCAGTGGTTAAAGTAAGAATCCATAAGTTGGTACTGTTCCATTGAGTATTGAAAGAATTGAGGTCCAATTACCACTACTGCTGCATCAGAATAGTTGCAGCCCTGCTCCATCAGTCTGCTCAACTCAACTTATTGCTTGCCTTATATCTGCTTATCTACTTGATCTTTTTGGTTGAATTTTGGTTTCTGAATAGCTTATAGTGCTAGCTTTTCATATCTGAGCTTAGTTTCCATTTTAGAGCTTATTCAGTAGCCTTAAATTGATCTGCAAGTTGCCCATTAGGACTGTTTCAGCCTGCTTAAATTGTTGACTGCATGATTGCTTATTTGCTTAATTTGAGTGCTCCTTTGGTCATTTTAAGTGGTTTTAAGCTTTAATAAGTGTGGTCATTTGTCTTTGAGCTTTTGGTGAATTTTGGTGTTGTATAGCTTATTTCAAGAGCTTATTTGAAACTGCTTATTCCCCAAACTGCTTATTAGGGTTAAGCAGAGTTCAAATTTCATTTTTCATAGCTTCTTCATATCATTTTAGATTTTCCAGCAAAATTTCATAATTTTCTTAAATCGTTTACTATTTTTAATCATTTAATTACTTTCTTTTAGTTTTTAATTCATAAAAAAATAAATAAAATTCAAAAAAATATAATTCTTTTTTCGAAAATTTTCTTTTAGTATTTAGAACTTAGAAAAATTATTTTTATATTTTTAGGGCTCATACTTTAGGATTTCATAATTTAGGTGCGTTTTTAGAAATCGTAACGTACGTTTTTAAGTTTAAATTGCGTTTTAGATTTCATGTGCTTTATTTGTTTGTTCTCTTAGCTTTATTAATTGTTTTTACTTGTTATTTCATTATCTTTAGTGTAAAAATCCAAAATATCACTTTTATTTCACCATTCACTTCACATTTCGACACCGTAACCGACAACTCGACTTCAACCTTCGTTGGGACTACGACCCGGGGAAATACATCCGTTGTATTCCTTTGTTCTTATAAATATACTAATTGTTTGAAAAACACCAATAGGCATATAAATAGTCATTTTTAACGGAAAAACGATTCTATAATTAATGGCGCAAGTTAGAAAGTCTTACGGAAAATTTCTTTTGCAAAATTGACACAAATGACCCTTGGAGATAATTAAAACCCTACACCACCCTCATTTGCAAACCCTAAACCTATATTGATACTCCTTCTCTCTCTCTAAAACCTGCCGCCGCCGTCACTCTCACAAACCACCACCACCACGACGACACCGCAACCTCTACAATCAAAATAGCACCAAACCCACCTCTACTCCTCTCTTGTGAACACGAATCCACCACTCACACGCTATAAATCCACCCACACGCACCACCATCGCTGCCATTTTTGCTGTTTTTTTTGTTTAGGTAAGCGGGGTGAGTTAGATCTAGTGGTTGAGGTAACAACCACACCGATACACAACCTTGTGTGAATCGATGTGAGTCAAAACAAACGGAAAATGGTTTAAAACTTGTTAAACACGACTAAAACATGTGGTATCATCGTCCTAGTGTCGCGTTTCTTTTCTTGGTGTTGATATTATTTGGTTTGGGTTTTGAGTTGACTTGGGTCGTGGTAATACCAAAACCACGAGTGGTTTTGGTTAAACTTTGGTTAATCTTGTGTTTGGTTTATTCTTTGGTCCGTTGGGTTCACTTGTACACGGCGTAGTTTAAAGTCGAGACCCCGTGGTCTCGGCGAGGTAAGTTTATTTGGTCAGAATGGTTTATGGTAATATTGTGGTTGTTTATGACTTGGAAACTTGAGCCGTAGGACTAGAATGGGCCGAGTGTTGATATGGAATTGATTATGACTTGAACTTGGACTCGTTATCATGATGTTTTGGCCTAGTCGTGTGTTAACCGAGAACCCGTGGTCTCGGTGTGACCTCGATAGCCTAAAATTTGACATTTGACTACTACTTGGACATGGTTGATGCGTTGACTTTTTGACCCGGCTTATGACCGAGGAAATGATATGGAAATGTGACTCGATACGATAATAACTCTCGCAACATATTAAAAACAAAAAGAAAAGTTAAAAGAAAAATGGTTGTTAAATATGTTATCTAACAATTTAATTTTCTACTTAATATATCATAACAAAAAGAAAGTATAAAAATTGTGAATATTTAGTTTGGGACAAAAATGGAAAGACACGAGGTTGTTAGACGTTTCGAGGCACATTTACCCTAGTACGTTATATCTGGAATTTGTTGGAAATATATGTGGATTAATTGAAGTTATGGATCAGTTTAACGTTAATGATCGGACCTATTGGGTTGACGAATTCAATAAGGGCCCGATAAGTATGTTGGAGGAATTTATTAACGTGTGACCTATTCTTATGACTTACCATTTATTGTGATGTGTTGACTGGCTTTGGATTAATAAGCGAAACGAAGGAATTATTGGACTTATCGAGTTGACGAATTCGATAAGGATCCTATAATTCGTCCGGATACCTTATTAAGCTTTAAGCTTAATTATTTGACCTTGACCTTGATTATTTGACTTGAAAGTTGATTGGTAATCGGATTACTTGGGATTTTGCAACACTGGGATTGAAACATAAACATGGACTTGGAATATTATTGGACTTTGGACGTTCTAGACTATTGGAACACGAAACGACTATAGTACATTAGACTAATAATGAATTTAATGTATTCGAGCTGTAACGGATAAACAATGGAAATAATGTCTAATGAACAATAATATTTATAACACACGTTATCTAAACATATTTGAAAATTAATAAAGTCATTCGACTTGGAACGTTCTATAAACGAACGAGTCATGGCGAATTTTTGTTTTAACTTATAAAACAAGTATGTTATGAAATTGTATGGGATTATGGGGAATTACCGACAATTGCCAATCATTCCATCTACTTTTTGTGTTTGTCACTTAACATCTTTGGTCTTTTCTCTGTCATCTCATCTTGAATTCTTTTCATTTTCTGCGCGGCGATTCCATTATTGTCTTTCTTTTGGCGTATGTACTCTTGAGTCTGTGTCTTCTTACCGTTACACAAACGATGATACCAAACTATAATAAACGGATAAAACAAGATCAAATGTAAAATAGTTTTAGGAATGGGAATAGTTAACTTTTGGAAACTTTTACGCCTTTAGTTATATTATGGGATATACGTTAAAACTAGTCTTTATATTATTAGGTCGTGCCGAGTCCGTCGTGCTGTGAGATTCTAGTTGCTGTTGTGTTAGGCTGCCCTTGACTGTTGTATCTGTGCATTGCTTGACTGAGGTGAGTTTCATAGCCCCACTTTTACTCATATACTGCTATTTGAAAACTTGGGGTGAGAAAACATGCTAAACTATTTTGAATGGACCTAACTGTTATTTTATGATTTTCTATAACTCATTAACTGGCTAAGGTTAGATATCCCGTGTCCTATATGAGGGGTCCCGTGTCCTATATGAGGGGTCCCGTGTCCTATTTGTTATTTGGGAATATGTGACTGATATTTAGCTTAGACCAGTGTAGCAAATAACTTATTATAGTCCAACTGTTCATACTTATTGCTTAAACCTATGAACTCACCATCGTTAGCTGACCTTTTAGCATGTTTTCTCAATTGATTGATGCATATGATGATATCTGCTTAGGATTTGGAGGCTTGGCAAGTGGCACGGTTCTTGGATCAATTTTCAAACTCTGATAATCTAATTGGGACTTATCTTTATGTTTTTGGGCTTACTTTCGCGCTTTTGAATAAATGTAAACATTAAATATTTGGTTGAAATGTTTTATTTAAAACGGATGATGTATTTCCATTTTCTTATGCTTATGTTGTGTACCAATCCCCGTAGCACCCCGAAGCTTTTTTAAGTCTTCCGTTGTACCAAATTTTGGGGGTGTTACAAAAATACTCTTTCATTTTTAGGCAGATTTGTGATTTTTTTTCCATCTATTTAGAGACACGTACTTTATGACCTTATTGGCAGTTTCTAAAAAAGAGTCATTGAGGTAAAATAAAAAGTGTCACCAAAAGTCTCAAATCAGAACAACTGTCACTAAGAAAGTCGCAATAGCTAGCTGGGTTAAAATCGGATATTCCTGAATGATATCAGTACGACAAATTTTAAGGAAACGTTTGGTTCATGGGTTTCGGAATTAAGTTATGCCTATGACATCCACGCAAGTGTTTGGTTACAAAATGATATATAAATATTTAGATTTATAGGCATACTACTTATAGGCTATTTAGATTCTCATAGACTACTATCTACAAGGTAGTTTATGATAGTATTCTCATAGGACCTACTAATATTCAAGTTGTTTTTAGCTTAATTTGATAGTTGATAGGTTGTGAAACATATACCACAATCATCAAACTAAAAGCAACAATTGAATTGATATACTCACTATCATACTACACATTATTCAAACCTATATTCATTGCGATTCCAAATAACCAACCAAACGCACTCTAAGTTTTTAGGGCTCGTTTGTTTGAAGGGTGTGAAGTAAAAGTAATGGATTGAATCTTGTATAGACGTTTGGTTGGTAATGGTCCCACTACAATGGAATAAAAAAGATATTTTGAAACCCTTATCCTCATACCATCCAAGGAGGGGGACTTTTTATTATTATTATTATTTTATTGTAAATTATATATAATTTTTTTTTTTACTCCTATATGTGGTCCCAACTCATTATTATATATTTATTTTATATTTTAAAATTAATAATTTCAATTTTAATATATACTTTGAATCTTAAAACAAACATTATTTAAATCAATCAATCATTTTATCTCATAATTTTCTTTCAAACTAATTCAAATACAAATCCAGTATTAAACCCACTTACAAACCAAACGCACCCTTAGTTATCTAGAGTTGAGATCAATATAGATCTCATATTTGTAATAGATCCAAATAACCAATCTTATCTATCCATTTTTCATCTAAATTAATAAAACCCATTTTTCACATTTTAAAAAAAAAATAACATATCTTGCAAACGGTAAATCTTTAAGCTACAAAAAATACATCATCACGACGAGAATTAAATTATTTATCTATAGATATGCATTTTTCTATATTTTCGACGAACTTTTTTTTTTCAAAATTTTCGCCCAAAAAAAACACATATGATTTTTAAAAATCACATGTGATTTGTAAAAATCAAATCATATGTGATTTTTACAAATCACATGTGATTTTTACAAATCATTTTCGATTTTCTTGACGGAAATTTAAAAAAGAAAAAAAAAGGTCGAAAGTATATAGAATTGCATATCTATAGAAAGATAATTTAATTCTCGTCGCGATGGTATAATTTTTTTGGCGTAACGATTAACGGTTTGCGAGATATTTAATTTTTAAATAAAGGGTGAAAGTTTATATTTTTTGTTTTGATAAAAAAATGAGTGGCCAGGATTTGTTCATTTGATATATAACAAATATGTGATTGCGTGGTTTTGTAACCTTACAACAGGTTTTACCTCTCGAGGGATCTCAAGAGGCTTACAACCCCACCAGGCAGTGTACCTGACCGATGTAGTATAGTGTAGTGGTAAGTACGGGGGATTGATCGTTCTCCACAGGGAATAGTGTTCGTTAGGTATGAAAGACTACTCTAATTAGGTCTAAAGGTTGAGGAAGATTCTTTTTTATGTTTTTATAGTTTTTATGAAAGCAAGTAAAATCTCGGGTTTGAAGGAGTGGGCGGAATTAGTTGCTAGTCAACTAACCCAAATTACTACGGATGCAAACAAAATAAAATAACAAAAATGAAAATGTGGTGAGTAACTTATGTGTAGAGAAATGTGTTTACTTAGATTTCCTTACTCCCTAACTATCTTTTACCGGTTAATTAGTGTGTATTAGTTGAGTGAATGACGGGTGTATTCCTTAATACCATTCGTGGGGTGGCGTACTTACTTCCCCAACTCTACAAGCTCCTACTTCACTCCTATGTCGAGCCGGCTAGGAAGCTCCTAACATGGGATCACTAGAATTCGCTTGTGCATTAAATACAACCATAAAAACCTTTAGTACGCATTTGGTTCATGTTTCTTAAGACGTTCAAGCAAGTTACCGAATAGGAAGTTAGCCAGTTTTCTTAAGCCTAACATAGATAAACAATCATCCAATACAACTAATAACACATTAACAACCAATAATCAATAGCTAGGTTTCATTAGATCTAAGCAAACACAAGATAAATTTAGCCTAACATGTTAAACAAAAGACAAGAATAAGATAGAATCAAACAACACATAGACATATTGAATGATTAATTGATAACTTATCTTTCAATAAAACATGGAAGATCTCAAGGCAAAAAGCCCTGAAAAAGTAGTTGAATTCGTCCTAGGGTTTTATCCCAAAATTCCACACACTAAGCCCTCTCTAATGACAAAAAATTAGAAAACTATATATAGATTTTTGGATCTGACGGCGTCACCTTATGGAGTGTGACGCCGTCACCTCGCCGCTTTTAGGGTTCCCGGATGACCTTCTTGACGCCGTCCCTCTTTAGCTCTTCAAAAATCCATTCTGGCTCATCAAGGCTTGACGCCGTCTAACCATGAACGTGACGCCGTCCCCTTATGATTTAAGCCGTGACGCCCTCGATCAAGTTAAAGCGTGACGCCGTCAGAATTCACATGCTATTTTCACTGGCTTATCATGAGTAAATTTCACGTCCACTTTTTCTTGCCAAAGCATGACGCCGTCCAGAGTTAATTGTGACGCCGTCAAGAGTAACTTTTAGCCGATTTTTGAGACTTTGTCGTTTTCTTCACTTTAATGCTCCAAAAACGTCCAAAATGCCTCCTTTTCCAGATTTCTCCTCAAAAGTACCTAAAATGACAAAAGGAACGATTTAGGGCAATATTTGATCAAATAAATACGATTTAGGGCTTAAATGACCCCTTAAAAGCGGTACACTTTTCGCTTCATCAAATACCCTTACACTTGAGATTTGCTTGTCCTCAAGCAAATGCGCTTTTATTCTAATCAAAATACAAGTTAGGGGTCATTTAATGCTAACATAAAAGTAATTACAACAAATAATCGTTCCACTTCAATCATAATAAGCACGGAGATTACATACTAGCACCTCACAAGTAGTGTTTAGATACTCACATCTCTCAAGTGTCATCAAAATAAATCTCATAAATGAAAATGGATAATATCTCTCACTACCTGTCATAGCAAATAGATTACCATAGGCTTGGGAAAGGATCGAAAACCTCCTCCACTAGGCGTAAGCACCTAAGATAAACTATCAAAGAGGGCTTTTAAATGGGTTATAACGTTAGGTGTAGGGAAAAGGAAAACACGGTTTTGTTGGATAAAGGATATTTTACTGGTGGCGAGTTAAAGATCTTGATCAATTACATGTACTATACAATGTTGCTAAGCCAAGACTAGACTCGATCTTAAGCTAAAAATGAAATAACAAAATAACAAAAATATAAAACAAACATAAAATAAAACGGGATGGTAGTCCGTATGTTTTTTCTATTTTTCATTTTCTCATTTTTTTTGTTTTTCTTGATTTTTTTTTTTTTTTTTTTTTTTTTTTTTTTTTTTTTGCATACACTCTTGCCCTACCATCCAAAATATTACATCATAGGGGCATTGCATTCCCCTTACACTTGAATTTTTACATAACTTTACAAATACTAATCTAATGACTCGAATTAAGATAATTGAAAAACTTGGAGTACTTTTAAAATATTTAGCACATATGGGGGTAATAAATGATGTTCTTCCCCATTACTCCATTACACTAGTACTTTACCCATGAGTCCCAATCGTCCCAAAACAATATGTACAAGGATATGACTCGACTTAGCAACCATGTAATCAACTAGATAATTAACTTGGGTTTAAACAAATGTTGTCACAATAATGCACTAAAAATGAGTGCATACAAGGTAGGCTAAGGCGATTCGGGTGTACATTTTAGTGGGGTGTAACAAATTCTTCCTTTAAGTAAAAATGCTTAAAGGTCGAAACGAAAAGATAGGCTCTGAGGGGTGTACTAGGGGTATCGTGTACTAAAAATGAGTACAACGCAAAGGGTGTGGGAGAATTACTTGACCAATGTAGCCAAAGTAATTATAACAAAAAACACAGGTGTAAAACAATGGGTTAATCCTAATGCCTCTTATCATGTAGTAAATCTAACTACACGAATGTAGTCTCACTTGTGGCCTCGGAATGGTCCTAACGCAAGTTCTAGAATCTAAGTGCTACCGGTACACACATCATAGCATAAATGCTTTTCCTACCAATTCTAGGGGCGAACCTCACATATTTGGGGGTGGAAAATTTTTTAGTGGTACGGTTTTTGTGCTAGTCATATAACTCCTATCCGTGAGACGCTCATTAGAACTAAAGTTTCACTCCTATATGTTGTAAAAAATTTTAAATTTGGCACTAAAATTACCTTAACAAGTATTTCTCTCAGTTTTATTACACATCTACCATCAAACAAACAAAAATCAAGCGCAATTGTATTCTCTAAAATCGTACTTTTACCCTCCCTTACACTTAAGATGAACATTGTCCCCAATGTTCAAATAATAAGATGTAAAAGCAAAAAGTAAAAGAATGAAATCAAATACTCCCCTGATTCGCTCGGTGGATAATGAAATTACACGGTTAGATCTTCCTCCAAAGAGAATGTTGAAGCTCCATGACTAATGCATCGCCACAAGCTTGATTCCATAAACATCTCCTTGTCCAAAATAACCTGTTAAACCTGAGAAAACAAACACGAAAACCTGCATAACATCGGCGGGAAAAATCTATATATAAGGATATAATGCTTGTGGAATGATAATTTTGCAGATTCCTGGAGATTATAAGTTGGAGATTTAATAAAAACTTTTTATGAAAACAAAACTTTCAAAAATTTCTGGAAATTAAATCTGACGCCGTCAGGTTATAACCCCTGACGCCGTCAGAAATGACCTGACAAAAATTTTCATTTTAAGTTTCCGGAAAATTTCTGAAAAAACTTTTACCTTACTTCCTGGAAATCCTGCAAAACATCATTATGACTCGATACAAGCATTTGACTCAAACAATTACTAATATACATGTTCATTTAATATTGTTGTGGTTCATGCTCAATTTCGTTCTTATAAACAAATTTGGGTCTCCCCTTACACTTAGCTTTTGCAAAATACCTTTATATGTAATTAAGACGAAGTTAAAAACAAAATAAAGCATTTTCACAATTTATTTTGAATCATGATCCACAAACAATAAAAATAAAACATGCATACGGAAACAAATAAAATCAAATAAACAAACAAACAAACAATTAAATAAAGCTTGGGTTGCCTCCCAAGAAGCGCTTGTTTTTGTTCGAGTCATGAGCCTGACTCTACCCTTATTTAATGGATAAAGGAGAGGTTTTCCCTACACTTAGGATTAAGTGCGGGTGATAGTAGCGATACACACCAGCTCGGTAGGAGTATGCCACGTGAGGAAAGAGTGGTGGATGAATTATATGCTCAAAGGGGTGTGCTCCTTTCATCATAACCTTACCTAGTTCACTTTGGTCAATGGGTGAGTTAAAGTGTTCTCCTAAAAAGGGATCATTTTCTAACAACTTCGAGAGACTCCTAGTTGGGAATCCATCTTGACCCAATAGACCCGGTTTAAACCCATAATGTTTCTTGTGATCAATCATGAATGGGTGATGTAGACATGTAAGGTCATTTTTCACTCCCATATTTTCTTCCTCACTACAAGGCTTAATGTCTACTACCTTAATCTTAACATTACCCGGACTACATGGTTTGATGGGTGGATCGGGACCTAATTCAATTCCTAAGTTCACATCTAAGGATGGAAGATTAGGTAACGGTTTTGGTTTAGGCTCCGGTTCATCAAAACTAGGAACTTCCATAGAACTAAAAGAAAGGTTATGACTACAAGTATTCAAACCTATTTCTTCTAGTTTTGTTTCGTTCAAAGGTTCTACCTCTATTGGGGTTCCTATAGTCTCTTCTACTTTTTTCGGGTAAGTCACGGGCGGTGTATGTGCCTCAAATGATGGTAGGACTTGTGGGGTAACTGGTGGGCTTATGTTACTTACCTCATCATTCCTTGTGTCAAGATTACCTATATCCTCATCATGTGTTTTAGTAGAATCTAACCCTAACATTTTCCCTAGTATCTCAAGTGCTTCTCTAGGCATCTCAACTTCTATGTCCGAATCATAAGGATCATCCTCAATATTCTGACTGCTATATTCAAACTGCCTAAAAGATTCATCATGTGTTTCTTGAGATTCGACGTCATCAATCACAAAACCTAGGTCTTTTTTATCAATGTGATCATGTTCGGCTAAATCCTCCGTCATATCAAGGTCACCTATGTGTTTGTTTTGTAATATGGCATTACATGACATCCACTTAGGTATCTCAACACTAACATATTCATCCCCAAACAAACTTGTTTCATGATCCTCGAAATTTGTGGTCAATTGACTTGTACTAACGTTTGTTGGGTTGTCTACTATATAATAATATTGGGCACACTCTTCAATAGCTTCCCATGCTTTCTCAGCACTTAATTCCCTAATATCCCTGCCGGCAATATGGTAAATGTCCCTTTGGGCATGTCGGTCGACATGATTGTAAAAGATTTGAGTTAGGGACCAAAAATCGAAGTTATGATGAGGGACTTTTTGGAGTAAATATTTAAAACGAGTCCATGCATCATAGAGAGGTTCATCTTTATGTTGTTTAAACATCAAGATGTCATATGGAGTGGGTGAATTACGTGGTTGGTAGTATGGTGGATTCGCGTTCTCCATAATGGTGAACGGAAGAGTCAATGGAAATTACGAACAAACACACAAAGAAATAAGATAGACTAAAGAAAACCTAGAAAAATAAAATAAAAAATCTCACTAGAAAGGAATCTAGTGGGTAGACCTATAAAATAAAAATTCAACCTAAACAATAACTATTCCCCGGCAGCGGCGCCAAAAACTTGATTGCGTGGTTTTGTAACCTTACAACAGGTTTTACCTCTCGAGGGATCTCAAGAGGCTTACAACCCCACCAGGCAGTGTACCTGACCGATGTAGTATAGTGTAGTGGTAAGTACGGGGGATTGATCGTTCTCCACAGGGAATAGTGTTCGTTAGGTATGAAAGACTACTCTAATTAGGTCTAAAGGTTGAGGAAGATTCTTTTTTATGTTTTTATAGTTTTTATGAAAGCAAGTAAAATCTCGGGTTTGAAGGAGTGGGCGGAATTAGTTGCTAGTCAACTAACCCAAATTACTACGGATGCAAACAAAATAAAATAACAAAAATGAAAATGTGGTGAGAAACTTATGTGTAGAGAAATGTGTTTACTTAGATTTCCTTACTCCCTAACTATCTTTTACCGGTTAATTAGTGTGTATTAGTTGAGTGGATGACGGGTGTATTCCTTAATACCATTCGTGGGGTGGCGTACTTACTTCCCCAACTCTACAAGCTCCTACTTCACTCCTATGTCGAGCCGGCTAGGAAGCTCCTAACATGGGATCACTAGAATTCGCTTGTGCATTAAATACAACCATAAAAACCTTTAGTACGCATTTGGTTCATGTTTCTTAAGACGTTCAAGCAAGTTACCGAATAGGAAGTTAGCCAGTTTTCTTAAGCCTAACATAGATAAACAATCATCCAATACAACTAATAACACATTAACAACCAATAATCAATAGCTAGGTTTCATTAGATCTAAGCAAACACAAGATAAATTTAGCCTAACATGTTAAACAAAAGACAAGAATAAGATAGAATCAAACAACACATAGACATATTGAATGATTAATTGATAACTTATCTTTCAATGAAACATGGAAGATCTCAAGGCAAAAAGCCCTGAAAAAGTAGCTGAATTCGTCCTAGGGTTTTATCCCAAAATTCCACACACTAAGCCCTCTCTAATGACAAAAAATTAGAAAACTATATATAGATTTTTGGATCTGACGGCGTCACCTTATGGAGTGTGACGCCGTCACCTCGCCGCTTTTAGGGTTCCCGGATGACCTTCTTGACGCCGTCCCTCTTTAGCTCTTCAAAAATCCATTCTGGCTTATCAAGGCTTGACACCGTCTAACCATGAACGTGACGCCGTCCCCTTATGATTTAAGCCGTGACGCCCTCGATCAAGTTAAAGCGTGACGCCGTCAGAATTCACATGCTATTTTCACTGGCTTATCATGAGTAAATTTCACGTCCACTTTTTCTTGCCAAAGCATGACGCCGTCCAGAGTTAATTGTGACGCCGTCAAGAGTAACTTTTAGCCGATTTTTGAGACTTTGTCGTTTTCTTCACTTTAATGCTCCAAAAACGTCCAAAATGCCTCCTTTTCCAGATTTCTCCTCAAAAGTACCTAAAATGACAAAAGGAACGATTTAGGGCAATATTTGATCAAATAAATACGATTTAGGGCTTAAATGACCCCTTAAAAGCGGTACACTTTTCGCTTCATCAGATATATAACAAATATGAGATCTATATTGAACTTTTGCCTAGTTATCTATACTATCTATAAAACAAAAATGGTCAAAGTGAAAAGTGAAAAGTTAAGAAAGTGAAATGTGGAAAAACTAAAAATGAAATGTTGAAACAATTAATTATGAGCAATTTCAACTATTAATACACATATGTTTCAAAAGAAAACTATTAATACACATCAAAAACAGGGTAGACCCGAGACGCTTCAAACCCGGTGGGTTGACCCGGTTTAATTTAACCCCTTTTTTTTACCCAACCCGTCAGGTTGACTCGGTTTATATTGACCCGTTTTTCGACCGGAACGGTTGAACCACTCGGGTTGAAACAGGTTTCAAAACATTATGTTTAATCCCCAAATCTTCAAACTTTTATTATTTTTCGTTTATAACCCATAAACTTTTTTTATCGCTAAAACTATTTGTCACTATAAAATCTTGTTATTATGCACGAGATACTCGTCTAGTTTTGATAAAAAAACAACAAAACTGGTATGTGCTTAAACACATACTTTTATTTGACCAAAACCGGACCCAAATTGACCAAAAACTAACCATAAATGCCAAAGATATTGTGTTTTTGTGTTTGTTTCTATGCAGGTACGGATATCTTGAAAAAGGGACAAAATCAAGCAAAATCCGAGAAAATGAGCACGAGACGTGGAAAAGAGAATTACAGAGCCGAAGCCGGGGAAAAATTCGTCAAATATAATATTTTTGAAGAATGGCCCTTGGATTATTCTTACTTGGCATAATTGGCCCCTAGAAGAACTTTGCTACATTGGCAGATTTGGTCCTTGAAGATTGCATGATTTACACTTGTAGTCCTTTTACTAAAATCCCTTTTAGCCAAAACAAAACACAACCGGATCATCCAAACAAAATAACCCATCCCTGTATCCCCTAAAAACTATAACCCTTAACCCACATCGACCCAATACTACCCACGAAAACCCCACCAGCCCACATCTTAATTAAAACCGGCCCAATCCTAAACTTAAACCAAGCCCATCCTACCTAAAAAACCAAAACCGACCCACCCTCCTATAACTAAACACTCGGTCAAATCCCCCAAATCAAACCGGTCAAAATCCCTAAACTAACTCACCACTTCTTCTTCTTCACCTAAATTACCGCCCACTTAACTCCATAACCTTCGCTAATCTCCCCATCACTTTCACCACCACTACAAGCCAAACCACCCACATGACCTTGTCTTGGTCCCCTCCCCTCCACCTCATCAATCCGAGGGCTACAAAGGATAATCAACGATCAAGATTCGAAGAAGTAGAGAGCACGAAATGATCCAAGGGTCTACAAAGAAACACAACCGCATCAAGAGAAACACTCTCACGAAGAAAACACAATTAGCTGCTAGGGTTTTTTAATTTTTTTAGTATAAATATAGTCGAGTAGCATTTTTTTTTCCTTTGTCCCATTTTTCATGTTTTAGAAAAGTGTTGACCATTTAATTTGTTGTCTAATTTATGTTTTCGGTAGTGTAATTTAATTTCCAGTTATGTACTTTAATTTCAAGATTAATGCAATTTTAAGCTTTCCTGTTTTTTTTTTTTTTTTTTTTTTTTCTTGTTGGTTAACTTAGTCAACTGCTTCTTTGTGCCTTGCTTATTTTTATGCTTAATTGAATTCTGCTATGTAGTAGATGCTTGGTTAGGTTAGTTTAGTTTAAGCTTATACCTAAATCAGTTAGAGTATAGGGAATGTTTGACTGTTCAAGTTAAACGGGTCATTTGGGTCTTACCATTGTTCATGAGCAACTTTCTCAGTTTTAAACTTGGTTAATTTCACTTAGGGAAACTGTTTTGAAAAGATTTTTAGCTTAATCTTAGTGTTTTAAGGATGTGGGTTGAATGGTGAAAATTTGTGTTGTGAAGAGAGGCCATAAGCTTCCTATCAGCCAAGGCTTAACCAAACCCTCATTTGACCTCATTTGGTGTTCTTCTGGTCAGGGTTGAGTAGTGACTTCAATTCTTTGAAACCTTAGTTCAAATTATATCAAGATCAGTCAAGTAGTAATAGCAGACTGCTATATTTTGTATTTGCTATTTTCACCAATTTTCTTTGATTTTTGCTTAAATTTCTTAGGTGTAAGTTGTTAGCAGCTCAGATCTTGCACTTAGTTAGTTCCCCAGCTCATCTAGTTAAGCCCTTTTTACTTTCATTTTTTAGGATCTTTATTGAACTGCCTTTTCAGCCCTTGAAGTTGCATAGAACTCCCCTGCACCATAGAATTGTTCAGTTGCCTGCAGCTTATTTTATTCTTTTTTCCCAAACTTTATTTTTCTCATCTTTTAGTTAGTTCAAAGTTTATTCACAAAATTTTTCAGATTTTTAAAATTAGTTTTAGTATTTTTAGAGATTTAAAATAGTTTAAATAGTTTTTAAAGTATAAAAAATTATTTAAAAGTCAAAAAAATATTTTTCTTTTTTCAAATATTTTCTTTTTATATTTAAAGTTTAGGAAAATTATCTTTATAAATTTAGGACTTAGAATTTAGAAATTTACTTTTTATTTACGTTTTAAATTTCGTCGCGTAAAGTTTTTAAATTCAAATTTTCGTTTTTAGGTTAAATGCTTAATTTAATTGTTTTATTAGCTTAGTTTAATTAGTTTATCTTGTTTGTTATGTTAATATTAGTAGTTTAATCCAAAAATCAATCACTCTTTTTCTCATTCACTACACGAATCACGTCCCGGGAACACAAATTCCATTCGATCTTCGTCGGGACAACGAACTCGGGGTTTTCACATTATTTACCTTTTGTGAATTCCTTTTGAGATATAAATTGCTTCTAGTTTTGGTAAAAAAACAACAAAACCTTTGAAAAATATACAAGTTTGATTTTAATGTGCTCAGTTGTCCTCAAAACAATTTTTTATATAATCAAATGAATAATGTTAGAAGCATGTCTCGACTCTCGACTCTCGAGATCTTAATATCTTATTCAAAGGTAATGACTACACATTACTCCGTTTTTTTTTTTTTTTGTTCGTTCTGTATGAACGAGTATTCCTACAACCCCTCTCTATCTCTTATTTTAGTTAATTGCTTGACCAGACCAACATTGACGAATGTAAGATTGTCCTTGACTCCTTATATTTCGAGCCTTGTACGTTCCTTGATTAACTGTTAACTTATATATGTACAGAAACAAGATTGCCTTCTTTAAATGATGAAAATCTACAAGAATTGATAAAAAAATAAAAAATAAAAAATAAAAATAACAAGCGAGTCATTGGCTTGCATGCATGGCTACATGATTCGCTTTAGACATCACAATAAAAAATAAGCAATAAATAAAGTACCTTTGGTACTTTGTGATAGAAAGTCGTAAAAAAGATAATCAAACAATACAATGGAAAAACATTATTTTGTCATATTGTTCACCGCAGCGTTTGTTTTCGTGGGTGCAGCTGCTCGGGCTGACATTGGTGATGAGCTTGAAGCGTGAGTGCATATATTCTTATTTTCGTGGTATATTTAGTTGTAGGTTTGTTTTTTAAGATGTAAATTTATGTTTTAGGGCTCAATTGAATTCAACAAGGAGGGGCTTACACGAATGTGCAGCACATAACATAATAGACAAGTGTTGGAGGTGCAAAGCTGATTGGGAAAAAAACCGACAAGCATTAGCCAAATGCGCGCAAGGTTTTGCAAAGGGAACAACTGGCGGATTGGGCGGGGAAATCTACGTGGTGACTGATTGTTCAGATGACAATGCTGCAAATCCAAAGCCAGGGACACTTCGTTGTGGTGTCACCCAAGATAAACCTTTGTGGATCATCTTTAAGAAAGATATGGTCATAAAACTTAAACACGAGCTCGTGATAAACAAAGACAAGACAATTGATGGAAGAGGTGCAAATGTTGAGATCACTTGTGGCGGTCTCACCATTCACAACGTTTGCAATGTGATCATTCATAACATTCACATACATGATATTAAAGTAACGGAAGGTGGAATTATTAAGGCAACAGACGGTAAACCAGGACATAGACATAAGAGCGACGGAGATGGTATTTGTGTTGCTGGTTCTTCGAAGATATGGATCGATCATTGCACACTTAGTCATGGTCCAGATGGCCTCATTGATGTCACGTTGGGTAGCACAGCCGTCACCATTTCGAATTGCAAATTTAGCCATCACCAAAAAGTAACTAATAAGAAACTTCTTAAATATATTCAATGTATATATGATTTATTCCTCTAAACAGTTCTGCACAAACAGATTCTATTACTCGGAGCAGACAATTCACATGTAGACGACAAAAAAATGCATGTCACAGTAGCATTCAACAGGTTTGCAGAAGCATGTGATCAAAGAATGCCACGATGTCGATTTGGATTTTTCCAAGTTGTTAACAACGACTACACCAGCTGGGGAACGTACGCCATTGGTGGTAGCGCCAACCCTACTATCCTTAGCCAAGGCAACCGATTCCATGCTCCCAATGAGCCAATGAAGAAAAATGTATAGCAAACTAAATAAACACCTTTACCTTCGGATATATACGTTACATATTATTGGAATGGGTATATATTTAAATATTTATATGTTTTTACTATTTTGAAGGTGTTGGTGAGGGCTGATGCACCACATGCAGAGTCAATGAAGTGGAATTGGAGATCTGAGAAAGACTTGTTAGAAAATGGAGCTATATTTGTAGCATCAGGGTGCGACCCGCATCTAACCCCTGAACAAAAAAGCCATTTGATTCCAGCTGAACCAGGATCAGCAGTTCTTCAACTCACCAGTTGTGCTGGCACACTCAAATGCGTGCCCGGAAAACCTTGCTAATAGTTATCACCCACTTTTTTTTTTTTTTTTATTAGCATCTTTTATACAGGGTAGGATGTAGTGGAATGAGAAATTATATGTATATATTGTGTTTCATTTAGCTTTTGGTTGACATTTAACAAAGACAAAGTCATTATAAAATGGTGTTTCATGTACATATGTAAACACATGACTATATAGATAAATCATGGTTACCATGGTTACCATATTTTTATTTTTTTTTTTTTTTTTTCTTTCCAAATTAACAAATGTGACCCCAATATCAATTTTATGTAGCAGTTTATCCTTGTTCGTATATTACAGTACTAGTTTTTACTTCAAGAAACAATAAATATGGTTATATTATTTTTTCTAATTAATAATTAATTAATCTTGCTATTAAAAAATAATGAATTTCTTTAAAAATAATTGTATACAAGTTGTGTAGAATGAAAGAAAATGATTCATCCACATTGAAACACGAGAAAGGAAAAGTAGAGAGAGAAGGTTCTTATAAAGGATTAGCTAATAGCATGTATTTAAGGTATGTTTAGTACGTGTACTTTTAAGTGTGATAAAATGTATTCATAATTCCATTGGACGTGTATAGTGTCATACCAAAGTCTGACACGCAACTATTATAGCGTGAACGTCACGTCAGGTACCAATTAAACACTTATAATACATTGCTATTCTACAACTTTAAAAAATACGTACAACGATACACTTTGAAAATACGTGCATCACACTAAACCTATATAAAAATCTAGACTAAAAAGAAAATAAAAGGTATAATCAATTACTTTGTTGTGTTTAACAAAATTATCTATATTCTTGCTATTAAGTAAAATTTACAGACTTTTGTTCAAGTTATAAAAAAAATTCTTTTAAACAAGCTTGTTCAAGTTCGAGCTTGGGTTAATAAACGAGCTATTCGAATTAGATCTCTTTAATGAGCTTCTTAAGATTAAAATATTGGATCATAAGAAAAAGATTAAAGAAATAATCAAGCTTCGAGGTCGAGCTCGAATTATTTAAAAAAATATTCGAGCTCGAGTTCAAACACAAGTTTAAAAATTTATTCGAGCTTGAGTCAGGCAATTGATAAACGAGCCTAACTTGAAATGCCTGAAACTCGGCTTGGCACATTAACACACCTAACTCAAAGTGAACTCACTACACTTGCCTCCTCTTTTGGTTGTCCACCTTCTGATTTCCATTATGTTTATTTGGGTCTTCCCATTGGGCCAAAGATGTCTAAATGCGCTAATTGGAGCCTTCTCATAGAAAGATCTCAAAGAAGATTATTGTTAAAATGGCACAGAAAAAATTCTATAATCTCCCAACCAACCACCCCTTGGTGACAATCTTTAATTAAAACAATAAACACTAAGAACCAATCAATACAATCAAAGAACCCCAATACGAATGCAAACCAATACAATACAAAGAAACTGATGATTGTCCCTCTAATAGGTGCAATCAAACACATACAAAACTCACACACTAAGAACTGCTAATCCTATCAAACTGAAACAAGATCAAGATGATATTAATCACTACAAACCAGAAACTGAAACAATGAAACAATGACTAAACTAAGAGAGACTTGTAATCGTATTTTTTGTGAGAGAAAAAGTGTGAAACCCTAGCTGAGATGAGACATTATATGGGCTACAACGTTTCACTTTAAACCCTGCACAAACAAACACTTAACAAAAACAACTCAAAGTTATATTGTTAAGAACTAAGCATTAAACAGTTACATAATAACCCCTGAAGGTTCAGCTGTTTGTCAAAAAGGATATAAAACTTTCAACACCCCTCCTTAAACTGATAAACCTGCATAAAGATTTATCATGCCCAATTTCTTAACCATAGCACCATGTTGCACAGAACCAAGAGATTTAGTTAATACATCTGCAGTTTGATTCTTAGAATCAACTTTAACTGTTTTAATCAACCCAAATGCAACCTTTTCTCTAACCAAGTGCACATCAATGTCAAAATGTTTAGTTTTCTCATGCATAACAGGATTAGCAGCAATCTGCATAGCAAACTTGTTATCAAAAAACAACTCAACAGGTAACAAGTTATCTGCTATACCCAGATCCTTTAAAACTTTAAGAATCCACATAACCTCACAAGTAGTAGAGGTCATAGACCTAAACTCAGCCTCAGCAGATGATTTAGATAAAGTACTTTGTTTTTTACTCTTCCATGAAACCAAATTACCATTCACAAAGACACAGTACCCAAACACAAACCTTCTAGTAACTGAACACTTAGCCTAATCTGAATCAGAAAAAGCAATGACCTTAAAACCATTATTGTTCTTACTAAAATGCAACCCACTACCTGGTGCAAGCTTAAGATACTTTAAGACCCTTAAACCTACATCAAAGTGAGACTGTAAAGGACTTTGCATATGCTGACTCAGACAATGCACAACATATGAAATATCATACCTAGTCATGGTAACATATATAAACTTTCCAACCAGTTTTTGATAACTAGTAATATTTTTAATTAGTTATCATCATCAGACTCTTTGTGATTCAAAACAATATTCTCAGGTAAAGGAGTTACTACAGGTCTGCAAGCAAGCAGCCCATAATCATTAACAACTCAAGACAATACTTTGTCTGGTTTAAACATAAACCTTTTTCAATTTTTAAAACTTCAATTCCAAAAAAATATTTTAACTCTCCCAAATCTTTAATTTTAAACTTACTCCTCAAAAAAGTTTTAAAATTTTCAATTTCACTTTCACTGTTACCAGTGATCACAAGATCATCAACATAAACAAGTAAGTACAACATTGTACTTCCTTTGGTTTTAACAAACAAAGAGTGATCATTTTTAGACTGTTCAAAACCAGCTTCAAACAAAGCTTTAGACAACTTAATATTCCATTGTCTTGGAGCTTGTTTCAAGCCATAAAGAGATTTTTTCAATTTACAAACCTTTTTGCTTCCTTCTTTGAAATAACCAGGTGGTGGTAACATATAAACCTCTTCTTTTAAATCCCCATATAAAAAAGCATTATTAATGTCCATTTAAAAAAATTTCCAATCCTTTTGAACTGTAATACTAATTAAACACCTGACAATTCCAATTTTCACAACAGGGCTAAAAGTTTCATCATAATCAAAACCTTCTTTTTGATTAAAACCCTTAGCTACAAGCCTTGCCTTATACCTCTCAGTCTCACCATCTGACTTATACTTGATTTTTAAAACCCATTTTGACCCTATGGGAATTCTTCCATAAGGAAGATCCACTTCTTCCCAAGTATCATTCTCATATAAAGAAAAATTTCATCAGTCATAGCATTAATCCAGTTAATATCTTTTGAAGCTTCTTCATAAGAAGTAGGTTCAAAAGATTTATTTAGATTAGCAACAAAACAACAGTTATCAGCACTTAACATAGCATGATTAACATACTTATTCAAACCATATCAAAGCTTAGTGTCAAGCACATAATCATTTAACCTAGCAGGTAACCTAGAAGATCTACTAGATCTCTTATGACTAGTAGTTCCTACCTCTGTTTGACTCTGAGAAACATTTTGAAAACTAGGCACATCTGATACTGGAAATGCATTTCCCTCAGATTTATTATTTTCATCTAAAGGAGTAGGTGTTTCATGAGCATATGATTGCTGTTGATCATCAGGTTGATGTATCTGTTCTGAATAATCACCTTGATCGGGATCCACAACCCTACCAGATTGATCTAGACTACCTTCTCTACTATCAGATGTTATTTCCTCTCTTATCCCTTCTAAATTTTTATCATTGGGAGTGGGACTAGGAGTTTTGGTTTTTTTAGTCAAAATTATCAAAAAAGTTCAAAGTATTAACTTCATGTTGAGTATCTGAAAGAACACTTTGATTCATTTTGTATGGAAAAATAGTTTCATAAAATTTTACATATCTGGAATACAAAACGGATCTAGTTTCCAAACTTAACAATTTGTAAGCCTTTTTGCCATTAGCATACCCAATCAAAACACATTTTTCAGATCTTTCAAAAAACTTATCAGACTCTTTCACAATAGTAGCATAACAAAGACACCCAAAACTCCTAAGATGCGCCAAACTAGGCTCTCTACCATAAACCAAAGAAAAAGGAGATTTTCCATTTAAAACAGAGGAAGACAACTGATGCATGGTTTTGCAACCTTACAACAGGTTTTACCTCTCGAGGGATCCCAAGAGGCTTACAACCCCACCAGGCAGTGTACCTGACCGATGTAGTATAGTGTAGTGGTAAGTACGGGGGATTGATCGTTCTCCACAGGGAATAGTGTTCGTTAGGTATGAAAAACTACTCTAATAGGTCTAAGGGTTGAGGAAGATTCTTTTTATGTTTTTATAATTTTTTATGAAAGCAAGTAAAATCTCGGGTTTGAAGGAGTGGGCGGAATTAGTTGCTAGTCAACTAACCCAAATTACTACGAATGCAAATAAAATAAATAACTGAAAATAAAAAGTTGGTGAGAAACTTATGTGTAGAGAAATGTGTTCACTCAGATTTCCTTACTCCCTAACTATCTTTTACCGGTTGATTAGTGTGTATTAGTTGCGTGGATGACGGGTGTATTCCTTAATACCAATCGTGGGGTGGCGTACGTACTTCCCCAACTCTACAAGCTCCTACTTCACTCCTATGTCGAGCCGGCTAGGAAGCTCCTAACATGGGATCACTAGAATTCGCTTGTGCATTAAATACAACCATAAAAACCTTTAGTAAGCATTTGGTTCATGTTTCTTAAGACGTTCAAGCAAGTTACCGAATAGGAAGTTAGCCAGTTTTCTTAAGCCTAACATAGATAAACAATCATCCAATACAACTAATAACACACTAATAACCAATAATCAATAGCTAGGTTTCATTAGATCTAAGCAAACACAAGATAAATCTAGCCTAACATGTTAAACAAAAGACAAGAACAAGATAGAATCAAACAACACATAGACATATTGAATGATTAATTGATAACTTATCTTTCAATGTAACATGGAAGATCTCAAGGCAAAAAGCCTTGAAAAAGATGCTAAAATCGTCTTAGGGTTTTCTCCCAAAAATTCCACACTAAGCTCTCTCTTAATGACAAAGAATTGCAAAACTATATATAGATTTTTACATCTGACGGCGTCACCTTATGGAGTGTGACGCCGTCACCTCGCCGCTTCTAGGGTTCCCGGGTGACCTTCTTGACGCCGTCCCTCTTTAGCTCTCCAAAATCCGTTCTGGCTTATCAAGGCTTGACGCCGTCAGACCTTGAACGTGACGCCGTCCCTCTTTGAATTAAGCCGTGACGCCCCTTGATCAGGTTAAAGCGTGACGCCGTCAGAATTTACATGCAATTTTCACTGGCTTATCATGAGTAAATTTCACATCCACCTTTTCTTGCCAAGCCATGACGCCGTCCAGAGTAAAATCTGACGCCGTCAAAGGTAACTTTTAGCCATTTTTTGAGACTTTGTCGTTTTCTTCACTTTAATGCTCCAAAAACGTCCAAAATGCCTCCTTTTCCAGATTTCTCCTCAAAAGTACCTAAAATGACAAAAGGAACGATTTAGGGCAATATTTGATCAAATAAATACGATTTAGGGCTTAAATGACCCCTTAAAAGCGGTACACTTTTCGCTTCATCAAATACCCTTACACTTGAGATTTGCTTGTCCTCAAGCAAATGCGCTTTTATTCTAATCAAAATACAGGTTAGGGGTCATTTAATGCAAACATAAAAGTAATTACAACAAATAATCGTTCTACTTCAATCATAATAAGCACGGAGATTATAAACTAGCACCTCACAAGTAGTGTTTAGATACTCACATCTCTCAAGTGTCATCAAAATAAATCTCATAAATGAAAACGGATAATATCTCTCACTACCTGTCATAGCAAATAGATTACCATAGGCTTGGGAAAGGGTCGAAAACCTCCTCCACTAGGCGTAAGCACCTAAGATAAACTATCAAAGAGGGCTTTTAAATGGGTTATAACGTTAGGTGTAGGGAAAAGGAAAACACGGTTTTGTTGGATAAAGGATATTTTACTGGTGGCGAGTTAAAGATCTTGATCAATTACATGTACTATACAATGTTGCTAAGCCAAGACTCGACTCAATCTTAAGCTAGAAACAAAATAACAAAATAACAAAAACATAAAAATAAACATAAAATGAAACGGGATGGTAGTCCGTATGTTTTTTCTACTTTTCTTTTTCTCATTTTTTTTTTTTGTATTTTTCTTGATTTTTTCGATTTTTTTTTTTTTTTTTTTTTTTCATACACTCTTGCCCTACCATCCAAAATAATACATCATAGGGGCATTGCATTTCCCTTACACTTGAACTTTTACATAACTTTACAATTAACTATTCTAATGACTCGAATTAAGATAATTGAAAAACTTGGAGTACTTTTAAAATATTTAGCACATATGGGGGTAATAAATGATGTTCTTCCCCATTACTCCATTACACTAGTACTTTACTCATGAGTCCCAATCATCCCAAAACAATATGTACAAGGATATGACTCGACTTAGCAACCATGTAATCAACTAGATAATTAACTTGGGTTTAAACAAATGTTGTCACAATAATGCACTAAAAATGAGTGCATACAAGGTAGGCTAAGGCGATTTGGGTGTACATTTAAGTGGGGTGTAACAAATTCTTCCTTTAAGTAAAATGCTTAAAGGTCGAAACGAAAAGATAGGCTCTGAGGGGTGTACTAGGGGTATCGTGTACTAAAAATGAGTACAACGCAAAGGGTGTGGGAGAATTATTTGACCAATGTAGCCAAAGTAATCATAACAAAAACACATGTGTAAAATAATGGGTTAATCCTAATGCCTCTTATCATGTAGTAAATCTAACTACACGAACGTAGTCTCACTTGTGGCCTCGGAATGGTCCTAACGCAAGTTCTAGAATCTAAGTGCTACCGGTACACACATCATAGCATAAATGCTTTTCCTACCAGTTCTAGGGGCGAACCTCACATATTTGGGGGTGGAAAATTTTTTTGTGGTACGGTTTTTGTGCAAGTCATATAACTCCTATCCATGAGACGCTCATTAAGATCAAAGTTTCACTCCTATATGTTGTAAAAAATTTTAAATTTGGCACTAAAATTACCTTAACAAGTATTTCTCTCAGTTTTATTACACATCTACTATTAAACAAACAAAAATCAAGCGTAATAGCATTCTCTAAAATCGTACTTTTACCCTCCCCTTACACTTAAGATGAACATTGTCCCCAATGTTCAAATAACAAGATGTAAAAGTAAAAAGTAAAGGAATGAAATCAAATACTCCCCTGATTCGCTCGGTGGATAATGAAGTAACACGGTTAAATCTTCTTCCAAAGTAATGTTGAAGCTCCATGACTAATGCATCGCCATAAGCTTGATCCAAAACATTTCCTTGTCCAAAATAACCTGTTAAACCTGAGAAAACAAACACGAAAACCTGCATAGCATCGGCGGGATAAATCTATATATAAAGATATAATGCTTGAAGAATGATAACTTTTCAGATTCCTGGAGATTATAAGTTGGAGATTTTAATAAAAACTTTTTAAAAACAAAACTTTCAAAAATTTCTGAAAATTAAATCTGACGCCGTTAGGTTATAAACCCTGACGCCGTCAGAAATGACCTGACAAAAATTTTCATTTTAAGTTTCCGGAAAATTTCTGGAAAAACCTTTACCTTACTTCCTGGAAATCCTGCAAAACATCATTATGACTCGATACAAGCATTTGACTCAAACAAATACGAATATGTATGTTAATTTAATATTATTACGATTCATGTTCATATGTGTTCTAATAAACCAATTTAGATTTCCCTTACACTTATCTTTTGCAAAATACCTTTATATGTAGTTAAGACGAAGTTAAAAACAAAATAAAGCATTTTCACAAATTACTTTTGAACATGAATCAATAAGAATAAAAATTAAACACACATACGGAAATAAATAAAAACAAGCAAACAAACGAATAAACACACAAAGCAAATAAATAAACAATCAAATGAGGCTAGCATGCGATAAATAAAATCAATGTAACAAATGTTTTAAGGCAAACAGATGCCTTCCCTAAATTATTACAGACCATATTGTTTCAACACATACAACCAAATATTAAATTGTTCAAACATCAAAACATCAAATCACATCATCACTGGGGTGGGGGACCTTGGCGATAGTCGTAGCCTGGAGGGAGGTGCCCGTAGTACCCATATGGTGGGTAATCCTGCTCACGACCCGGGAAAGGGTCAATCTGCAGATGTGGGTCCAACTAATCACGTGTAGATAGATGCTGCATCTGACGAACCGTGTGATCATACATCCAGTCGAACCTCTCGTCCACCCTGGTCCTCCAAGTATCAACCTGGCCCATCCAGGTCCCCTGGTGAGCCTGCCAGTCCCCCCTGCTCATGTGCCGGTAGTAATCAGCTGTACCGGCCTCATAACCCTCATGCTGCTGCTGCTGGGGCTCCTGCTCCTCATCATCATCCTCATCATCATCATCCTCAGCTCCGGCTGGATGATACCACATAAAGGACCCATCATGCATCTCCATAATCACCTCCATCTGCTTCAGGGACCTCTCCTTCACCGTCCTGCATGCATCACCACTCAAATACCTCATAACCTCGGGCCTGAGGACTCCATAAGACTGGGCCAGCCGGGTGATAAACATCCCACCATAAATCCTGTCTCCTTCCCTCTCCCCAACTCCACCATGCATAAAGCTAGCAACCCAAAACGGGATGTTGCAGTAAACATCATTAGAGTAGATGGTGTACAGGTAGAAGAGATCAGAAGCAGTGACACGGTGGTGAGAACTGTGACGCCCCGTCAAGCTGTAGGTGAGGCATCGATGAGTCAACCGAACCCTAGGATCCCTGATTTGGGATGCCACAGTGGTCGAGGTATACACCCCATCCCCAATAGTTTGCCAGAACATGGAACATCTAAAATCATTCTTCATCGACTCCCCACGCAACAACCTATGCATGAACCCTGCCTGAATGGTATCATGCTGATCGTATAACCCAAGTCTCCACCCAAACTCAGTAACCGAACACGTCCTTAGCTCACCCCCCAGCCTGAAATAGATCGTGGTACTGCCTACATCGGTCCTTGCCTCAGCCATGTCAAAATGAAAGGTGGCAAAGAATTCACGTACCAATTCCTCATATACCGGCTCCTGAATTTTAAACAGTCTTTCCCACTGAGGGCCGGTAAACCCATCCGTCTGAAAACTTTGGAGAAAGGTCTGCTCAAGACCTTCTCTCCTCAGAAAGTTCCAATCAACTACGGCCCCATTTTCGACCTTGTGTAGTAGCAGTTGTGCGTATTTGCTTGTAGCAGCATCGTTGTCAAAGACACCCCAACTGAGGACCGTATCCCCAAAGTTCTCTTGTTGAGATCGGGAAGAACTTCCTCGGCTGGGTCTTTGACGCTTACTCATTATCTGGAACAAAGCAGGAGGAACAAAAGTGTTAATATGTGAATTAAAGATTTGGTGGCGCATCAGACAGGTCTGACGCCGTCACCCTTTGCTAGGTGACGCCGTCAGATTCGACCAAGTTCAAATCCATAATTACGAGGGAAAAATCAATATTCAAACTTCAGGCTCAATAACCACACACCACTTTTTACAGAAAAATGGGTGATTGGATCACAGGTTATGGTTCAAATTCGTGGCCACCCGATTAGTGAATTGACCCATTTGATTGCTAACAATCACATGCTTTTAATCATTGCTAAAATAACACTAATTAAAGGACATTATGAGTTCTAAGCATGAATCAACCCTAGGGTATCATGAGTAGAGGGCTTTCGAAATTGACAAATCCTATGAGTAATTGAAACGAAAAGAATGAATAAAAATTACTTACCACGTGGAAATTGGTGACGAAAGTCGGTGAATTTGATCCTGGAAATTCGAAGGTGGGGTTGGAGTGGATATGGTTTGTGGGGTTTGTGGTGAAAGTGATGGAATTAAAGTTATTATTGCTGTGCAGACGGGGTGACGGCGTCAAGTTCAAATCCTGACACCGTCAGATCAGCGTAATTTACCACTTTGTGCCAGTTTACAAATGAGCCCCTCGTACTTTAAAGGAGCAGCTAGTCAGGGTCAATAATCCTGATAGCTAGTCTCGTTAACAAGTTCCTCCTGGGTCAAATGTTTTGTTACTGTCACGGGATGTGGTAAAATGTTGAAAAGGGCCGGTTAACGTCACATTCAGGTTCCAATCTTCGTCACGGCAGGTATTCAGGGAGTGTGAGGAGCTTTTACAGGGGGTTTTCGAAATGAGGATGTGCTTTAATTGAGTTCTTCTCACACCTGGATTAAAGCCAAAAGATCGTTTCCTAGCCTCATGAAAGTTAGGGAGCGTGAAAACCATGCTTCCCACGAAAATGCTACGATCTTGAGAATTCTTTTTCTCGCGAGAGGGTCCAAATAGATAAGAGGGTTTTAAACGTGAAGGCTCGGGAGAGGGGTTTCATCATCCCATTCGTTGTATGGTTCATTAGGGACCGGGAGTTCAAAGATCTTCTCGATCTTTTTGTGTGAGGCTTCTTCCCTAATTTTCTCCTTTATTCTCACAATAAACTTTTCTGCTAGTTCCATGAACATATCTTGGGTGTTTTTCAAGTGAGTCTCTAATTCCTGGATCCGCCTTTCTTGGTTGTTCACGAAAGTTAGCATTATCCCTTCAAACTCATCTTGTCGTGAGAATTGATGAAACGTATGTTTACCAATTGTGTTCACGCACTCATCGGGATTTTCATCAGCCGTAGGTGTCTCAGCTTTCACTAAGCTCTCAACCTGCCTTTTTATGTTTTCGAACAGCTGTTCTTGGGTTGCACTCATGCAATTTAAAATCCCTTCTTCCGAGAACGTTGAGTCATTCCATTCTTCCTCTTCGTATTGTGCTAAGTCCTCAATGACTTCCCAGCACTTATCGACACTGAGCCTGCTCAATCTCCCATTGGCGGCGTAATCTATGGCTCTTCTAGTTTGATGATTGACACCATCATAGAAGATTTGGATTTGTAGCCAAGGATCCATGCCATGGTGAGGGACCTTTCGGAGTAAGTCCTTGAATCGAGTCCATGCCTCGTAAAGAGTTTCGCCTTGACGTTGTTGGAACATCAAGATATCATTCCTTAGCTTGGTAGTTCTTCCCGGTGGGAAAAACTGAGCAAGGAAACGAGTGGTGAGATCATCCCAAGAGGTGATGGATCCTGCGGGTTGACGTTCTAGCCATTGACTAGCTTGATCCCGCAGAGAGAATTGAAAGAGACGCAATCGGGTCGTCTCTCGAGTGGCAACATCAAGGTCTATAGAATCAACGATTTTAAGAAAGTCCTTGAGGTGTTGATTAGGATCTTCAGAACGAAGTCCATGGAATGCGCATCCGCTTTGCACCAACCGGATGGTGTCAGATCGCAAGGGTGTGACATTGGCTCCTTGAGTGAGCTCAATGGTGTTTCGATAGCCATGGTGGCTAGGACGGGAATACTCTCCTAAAGTACGGGCTCTAGGAGGTGGTGGTTGTTGTGGTGGTGGGTTGTGGGGGTTAAGGATATTACCATCTTCCATGATGTCGGATGGTATGGTTACGAACAAAGACACGAAGAAAATAGATAGACTAAAGAAAACCTAGAAAAATAAAACAAAAATCTCACTAGAAAGGAATCTAGTGAGTAGACCTATAAAATAAAAATTCAACCTAAACAATAACTATTCCCCGGCAGCGGCGCCAAAAACTTGATGTGTGGTTTTGCAACCTTACAACAGGTTTTACCTCTCGAGGGATCCCAAGAGGCTTACAACCCCACCAGGCAGTGTACCTGACCGATGTAGTATAGTGTAGTGGTAAGTACGGGGGATTGATCGTTCTCCACAGGGAATAGTGTTCGTTAGGTATGAAAGACTACTCTAATTAGGTCTAAGGGTTGAGGAAGATTCTTTTTATGTTTTTATAATTTATTATGAAAGCAAGTAAAATCTCGGGTTTGAAGGAGTGGGCGGAATTAGTTGCTAGTCAACTAACCCAAATTACTATGAATGCAAATAAAATAAATAACTGAAAATAAAAAGTTGGTGAGAAACTTATGTGTAGAGAAATGTGTTCACTCAGATTTCCTTACTCCCTAACTATCTTTTACCGGTTGATTAGTGTGTATTAGTTGCGTGGATGACGGGTGTATTCCTTAATACCAATCGTGGGGTGGCGTACGTACTTCCCCAACTCTACAAGCTCCTACTTCACTCCTATGTCGAGCCGGCTAGGAAGCTCCTAACATGGGATCACTAGAATTCGCTTGTGCATTAAATACAACCATAAAAACCTTTAGTACGCATTTGGTTCATGTTTCTTAAGACGTTCAAGCAAGTTACCGAATAGGAAGTTAGCCAGTTTTCTTAAGCCTAACATAGATAAACAATCATCCAATACAACTAATAACACACTAATAACCAATAATCAATAGCTAGGTTTCATTAGATCTAAGCAAACACAAGATAAATCTAGCCTAACATGTTAAACAAAAGACAAGAACAAGATAGAATCAAACAACACATAGACATATTGAATGATTAATTGATAACTTATCTTTCAATGTAACATGGAGGATCTCAAGGCAAAAAGCCTTGAAAAAGATGCTAAAATCGTCTTAGGGTTTTCTCCCAAAAATTCTACACTAAGCTCTCTCTTAATGACAAAGAATTGCAAAACTATATATAGATTTTTACATCTGACGGCGTCACCTTATGGAGTGTGACGCCGTCACCTCGCCGCTTCTAGGGTTTCCGGGTGACCTTCTTGACGCCGTCCCTCTTTAGCTCTCCAAAATACGTTCTGGCTTATCAAGGCTTGACGCCGTCAGACCTTGAACGTGACGCCGTCCCTCTTTGAATTAAGCCGTGACGCCCTTGATCAGGTTAAAGCGTGACGCCGTCAGAATTTACATGCAATTTTCACTGGCTTATCATGAGTAAATTTCACATCCACCTTTTCTTGCCAAGCCATGACGCCGTCCAGAGTAAAATCTGACGCCGTCAAAGGTAACTTTTAGCCGTTTTTTGAGACTTTGTCGTTTTCTTCACTTTAATGCTCCAAAAACGTCCAAAATGCCTCCTTTTCCAGATTTCTCCTCAAAAGTACCTAAAATGACAAAAGGAACGATTTAGGGCAATATTTGATCAAATAAATACGATTTAGGGCTTAAATGACCCCTTAAAAGCGGTACACTTTTCGCTTCATCAACAACCTATTAATCAAATAAGTAGCAGTCAAAACACATTCAGGCCAAAAAACAAGAAGAATCCCCCCCCCCTAAAACATAAGGCTTATAGCTACATTGAGCAGATGCCTATGTTTCCTTTCAACAATCCCATTCTGTTGAGGAGTATATGCAACAATGGTCTGATATATAACCCCCATTGTGTCAAAAAAACTCATTCATGTTATTAACAAACTCTGTACCATTGTCAGATCTGACAATCTTTATTTTCTTATCAAACTGTGTCAAAGCCATTTTAAAAAAACTTTGAAACATTTCAAAAACTTCATGCTTTCCTTGTAACATATACACCCAAACAGATCTGCTAAAGTCATCAACCACAGTCAAGAAATATTTAAACCCTTCCCTGCTAACCACTTTATATGGACCCCACACTTCTAAATGTATGAGATCACCAAAAATAGATGATTTATGTTCACTAAGAGGAAATGGATCCCTAGTCTGTTTAGCCTTATGGAAAACAGCACAAGGAGCACCATGATCAATATTAGTTAAGTTTAAAGAACCTTTTAAAAGTTTTAAAACTTGGTTAGCAGGATGTCCCAGTCTACTATGCCAAACATCTTTAGAAACAAAGCAAATAAGAAACTCACTTTTAACCACACAAGAAGCAATAGTACTAGTTTTATCAAACAGATACAATCCACCAGACTCACTACCAGTCCCCAACACTCTCTGCTGACTCAAATCCTGAATATAACACTTAGTCTCATCAAAACCAACTCTTAGCTTTCTATCCTTAATCAACTTATTAACAGACATAAGACTAACACAATATTCAGGAACAACTAAAATATCAAACAAAACAACATTTTCATTAAGTTTTAGACATTAGTACAAAACTGGGATTTCGTCACACATGCTGTTTTTTGAACGGCCACACAGTAACTTTTTTATGTGACTAAATGTACCAGAATAAAATAAACTGCCATACTTGATCCGACTTGTGTGACCATTTCGGAATTACATCTTAGGCTACAGCCACACATTTGAATATTTTTGTGACTAGAGGTATCTGGTAAAACTTGTTTTGATTATTTAGTCACTTATAATTTGGGACGTGTGACAGATACAAATAAGTTTGAAACACTAGTCACACTATATATATACATATGTGACAAATATATGTCACACAATTGAACAGTGTGACCAAAATCCATATATGGTCACATGAAGTAATTGTGTATGTGGCTAAATCATATACTCAAGTTTGTCACACATTATTTAAAAGTGACTGCTAGTTTTTGTTGAAAATTTAGCCACATATGAATTTGAAATGTGTGACAACTGAAAAGTAAGTTTGATGCATTAGTCACGATATGCATTTAAAAGTGACAAATATATGTCACACACTTGAACAGTGTGACCAAATGTCATATATGGTCACACTAAACCATAGGCATACATGATTAAGTGTAACCAAAATTCGATACATATGGTCACGTAAGTTAATATGTGTGTCTAAAGTTTAGTGTGTGTTTGCCTGCCAACTCCTAATGTGTATGGCCACATTTAATTGTAGCACAATCATGTGACTATAGGTTATACAATAGTCACACCATATCACAAATGTGTATCTAAATTATGTTTATAGCCACATTATAAGGGTATTATATGTGACCAATACATTCAAAATAGTCACACTGTGAAATATTCATGTGACTATTATTTATAGTAAAATGTGAGCTCAGTTATCATTAACCTTGGTATTAGTCACATTGAGTGTTTGTGTGACTAAATTCAAGATGTTACATATGGTCACATGAAATATTTATTTAGGTGTCTAAATCATAGTCATATTTTGTCACACAATATTTAAGTGTAGTCACAATTCGATACATATGGTCACACATTTCTGATAACTTATGTAATTTTGAGGGGTTAGATATGGGATTTTATGGTCTATCTAGTTTGAGTCTAATTTGATATTCACTAAATTGAGTTCAGACTATTAGTCATGACTCTTCATTTGCCCCATTACAATGCTGGGATTTTATAGTCTATCTAGTTTAATGCAGTAGTATGTTACTTTCCCCTAGGAACTAGGTTACTTGACTTTCTAAAGCCAATTTTCAACTTTAATGATGTAACATGTTACTAAAGTTCCTGCAAGTGCATATACATGATAAATGGAAACTGCAAATATAATAAAGCATGACTGCAAGTGGATATATAATAGTGAAATCTGCAAAAAAATTTCATTGCCATAGAAAAGCTTGACTTTTTGGAGTCAAAATCCATTACAACAGGCTAAATTACACAAACAACTATTTAATACTAAAACTGCTAATCATCTAACAGTACTAACTTAACAATACCAGCAGTAACCTTGCACTTAGCCTTGAGCAGCAGTCTTAACTTCAACCAGTAGTCTTAACTGTTACACTAGCAGTATTAACTTGCAGCATGACATGCTTCACTTGGATTTTCGTATAACAATACCTTCACAGTCGGTTCAATAGTAGTCACTTCGTGATTCATTACCCAATTCATGTTTACTTACACGTGGCAATATGTTTTCATTGTGCTCGTGAATGACTGTACTAAACTCCTCATCGACTTCGTCATATGTATCTTTGTAATTCTTGGTAGGTGATTTAAAGACAATAGAAAATTTTTTATCTACCTGGTCTTTCACTTAAAACACTTGTGTTGCTTGTGAGGCTAATATGAACGGACCACCCTTGTGGCCTAAACTATTCAGGTCTACCAACGTATAACCAAGAGTATCGCGTTTGACCCCACCGGTTTTGTGATTAACCCAATCACATTTGAAAAGAGGAATTTGCCTGAAACGGTAATCTAGTACCCATATCTCTTGTAAAACCCTATAATAAAATGATTTTCTTGTGGTTGCAACTTCTTTGGATATGTGAAGATCTACTGCCTCAACACTAACCCCACTGTTCTGGTAAACTATGCCATCATTACTTTTTGTACGAAATGTATACCCATTGATGTTATATGCCTCGTATTTCACTATGCTGGCGCGTGGTCCAAATGATATCCACCTCACAGTTTCTGATACACTATCTTTGGATATCACTAACTCTCTCTCAACCTGAATTTCATTACAAGTATATATTACCTTTAAATTGCAGGAACAACAAACAAACAATTAAAGAATAGGAATGTTTGGGATAATGAAATGGTGTGCTGGTGGACCTCTATCTAATGTCATATACAGGAGGGACAATTATGATGATAGGTTCTATCACTGATAAAGTTGTTGGGCAGATCATTAGTAAGTGCTTATTTATTATAGACTACTACTATTGGTTTTGGAGCTTGTAGCTATGAGTTTTTTCTGGGTGAATGGTATACCTAATTAATGGTTTATACAGCTTATCACAAACACCAGTTAAGGACTTATCAATAAAACACACTTCACATTTTATCTCAACTCACTTCTTTTTAGCAACAAACAAACAATTATAAACAACATACGAGTAATTACCTCTTCGCGTAACCACTTAGCAAAAGATTTACTGTGCTCATTCTCCAGCAATGCCATTTTTTTTACCCGGGTTTTTTGTTTTCAAAACTTCCTTGTGTCGCCTGAAACAAATAAATGTCTTTGATTATTATATTTGATAGAACGTTTTAAGCAACGAAATCGACATGTGTTAGTAATACTTACTCGATGTATAGTTGAATTTCATCTGTATTTTGTATTACATACAAATGTGCTTTCTGAAAGAATTCTCCGGAAAACTTCACTTGATTTGCCGGCTGACAATGGCTTTCCGTCCTCATTTTCATTGGTTACATGTTTATCAGGTGGGATACCAATAGTTTTCATGGTTTTATGATATTCGCTAAAAAACTCTATTGTTTCTTCCGCGATAGTCTCCTCAGCAATGCATCCCTCTGGTCTATTTCTGTTTCGCACATGTCCTTTAATAACCTTCATACATCTTTCGAATGGATACATCCACCGAAAGCATATGGGACCACATAATTTTACCTCCCTAGTTAGGTGCACAGTCAAGTGTATCATAATATCAAAAAATGATGGAGGAAAGAACTTCTCGAGTAGGCACAGTGTCACAACAAGTTCTTCTTGCATCTTATCTAGTTCTTGCAAGCTGATTTCTTTCCTACATATAGATTTAAAGAAAAAGCAAAACTTGATAATAGCATATCGTGTGAATGGGTGCATGATTGAACGTATAGCAATGGGCAAAAACTCTTACATTAGCATGCGATAGTCATGCAATTTAAGGCCAATGATGTAACACCCCCGTTTTCCATAATTGCAGCGGAATATAAGTTGGGGTATTACTTCAAGTATCACAGTCATGAAAATAAAAAACGACTCAAAAAGAGACGTTTTAAATAAAATTGTTATCATTCATTTATTTAAATCAGAGTACATAATACAGGCCCCAGCGGGAAGTTTCGAAGTACGTTATAAAAGTTACATTATTCATTGAATGATAATAAAATGGGCACTCTTTTTATAAGAAAAAGTCCATAGCCACTCCATGTCAAATCAAGCTTCTAATTACCTGATATAAAACACGCTAAAAAGTCAACACAAAGGTTGTGAGAATCCATAGCGTTTAAACTTATAATCAGTTTGAACACAAGCTAAATAGAAAGTAATTCAGAAATATTGCAGTTCGTTATATATTGCCCTAAGTCTCATGACACGCAAAACGTTAATTGGTTTATCATCATACTAATGAGCTATTGATGTATATTACTACATAATTAAATGAAGTAATTTTGCCCCCGAGTAAGAGATTGTCGGTCTCTTTATTTTCCTCAAATAAAATGTATTTGGTCACGTTACGGTAACACAAAGGGGTCGTCACACCTAATAGATCTATTCATTATATTCGCGCTCACTTAAAAGTAATTAATGGTCCATGATGGGAGGTCTTTTAGGCAACAGTTAACTTAGGCAATATTAATCAGGTAAACATATAGAAAAATACTTGTGTTCGGTTTTGTAGCATGTATCTCCCCACAAGTTTAGAAAACGTATAAAAGTGGGACTACGAACTCACCTTAGCAGTCTGGATGGAAAACAAAATTAAATAGAGTTGATAAACGTCTGCGGCACGCGACCTGTGTTGGTATGTCAAGTTTCAGTAATCGTATTCCAATATATATATATCAGTTTTAATATTTCTTTTGGTAATGTTTTTGGTTATCGAATAAATGTTTAATTGAGACAACATGAAGTCTCTTCAAAAGTTGGATAAAATTTTATCTGTATTTTTCATTTTTATGTTTCCGTTTGTTCGTTATTGAAATAAAGGTATTTTGTTTATTAGTTTTTATTACAAATATATTTAAAATATATTTCTAATAATAATTATGAGTATATAATGTTATGCTTTTTACCCTTATAGTTTCATATATTGACAGTTTATACCTCTGAACTTTCATAAAATGACAATTTTTACCCCTGAACTTTCATAAAATGACAATTTTTACCCTTGAACTTTGGTGAAATGACAGTTTTTACCCCTGTAGTTTCGAAAATGACACATTATACCCTCAACTTTAAATCGTTGGCAAAAATAGTCCTCGGTTAAATAACTTTGAGATATTTACATTTTTGGCCCAATAAAACTCCATCTTTCGGTTTTGGCAGGTTTCACCCCTAAACTTCAGATCGATTTCATTTTAGGTCCTAGTTAATAAAAACAGTTGGAGTTTTGACAGATTCTACCCTTAAAGCATTTTCGCTATTTCATTCATGGTCCTTTATTCATTTTTACGCAATTTAAGCTTAGGAAAGGCACGATTCGCTACAACTCTTTTATACAAGTTTTGTTGAGTTAGTAAACAACTTATTTACATGGCTTATCATTTGAGCTTATTTTGCTCGAAATAATTATTAAGGGTGCGTTAAAAACAGTGAGCGATGGGCAGTTTTGGGACGCAGATAAAAGCGAGGCAAAGCAAACTTTTTACAACGTTCTTTTTCCTATAATAAGCTAGCTGGGTGGTCTTTAACGTGGCAAAAATCCAGATTTTATAGGGGTCGTTTGAAGGTCGAAATGTTTGTCCAAAGTTGATCGAGTGGGACAGTTATGCGACAAGAAAAAGAAAAGAAAAACAATTGGGATTTTGATTTCTAAGCTTATGGCCTAATTTTACAAGCATGTTAACAATATTATTAACATATTTAATCTATCTCTAACATGTCTTATAGCCTTTTGATTAGTAATATGTAAAAAAAAAATATTAATTAAGGGTGTTCTTGGTTGTCCTCGACAAAAGAGAAAAAGAAAAAGAAAACTTGGTTTTTAGTTTTTAAGTTCACACCATTATTTTTAGTGCATGTTTACATGATTAAAAGCTCATTTAATTTATCTCTTAAATGTTTCATGACCTCTTGATAAGTTATGCAAAAAAAAAATATATCTAATTAGGGCGTGTTTGGTTTTGTTCGACAAAAAGAGAAAGGAAGGAAAAAACTAGTTTTTGACCCTAGACTTTATAGTATAACTTAGTTAGTACTATTATTTTTAAGTGTATTTGAGGTTTATAAAAGTATTGAAATGAGCTAGAATACTTACTTGTTTATGTGAGTCAATTATATGGTATATGTGGCGAATTGATTTGTAAATGGAATGCCAAGGTTTCTCCTTCTTCTAATCCTTCTTGAGACCTTTCTTTAACTCCTAAATGGGTTGTTTGATCAGTAGCAATGAGAGTATGGTTGGTTTTGTGTGTGGTTCAAATTGTGGTGAAGGAAAATGGAAATGTATGGGTCGACTTTTATAGAAAAATGAGAGTTAGGGTTTCCAAGGCTTTTACATGGTCATGTGTGGTAAGAAGGGGACAAGGTGAGGTGTCTAGGTCATGTTGGGTGCCAAATGTAAGGAGGGGGAAAAGTATGTTAACATGTTTAAACCCTAACCACATAATTCACCTACAATCTTTGACTTAGGTTAAGAGTCCAAGAGACAAGGATATGTGGAAGTTTTTGGTACTTAGAAGGATATATGTGGTGTAATATATACTTAGGAGTTAGTGAGAATTTAGTTTGGTTAGGATTTTACTAGGATCGAACTAGGGAAATGGAATGTGGATCGTATGGCTTAATTTGCTGGTACATTGAGCTATGTCATGTTGTACTCGGGTTTAGGGATGTAAAAAGGTTAGTTTAGGGTTTAGTTTAGGTATTTGTTGAGTAGATAAAAATCTAGGGCTTATATACTTAATATATATGCATCGATTTGTATAGAAAAGAAAAAGAAATTATGTTGTACTTAAAGGTGTTGTACCATGGGCTTAATAGAGTTTTACTAGGGTTTATGTAATATGGAAAATATATATTTAATGTTTGGTTAAGTTAATTAAATTATATGTTAATTTTATTAAGTTTAAATGTATATAAATGTAGTTTTTAGTTTTATGCATTAAACACTTGTACATTAGGTTTAGGGACTTATACTTATAATTAGTGAGTTTAAGAAATTTATTTTTAAGGCTTGTGTATAAAAGACATGGATAATGTGCTTAAAATGAATACATTTAGGGTTATAATGGGATTTTTATTAATATATAGTTTTTACGCATAAATGACTTGTACATTGTCTTGAAAGACTTGTACACTTATATTTTGTAAAAATCTTATATATATATTAATTAGGGTTCGTGATTTTATTACATAAAATCATAGTTTTGTGAGTTTAGGGTTTGTATCGGGAGTTATGGTGAATTTAGGGTTTTTGTGCTTTAGAAGCTTGTACATTGGTTTAAATGAGTTGTACTTTAGTGTTTTAGGGTTTAGTTACTCATAATTATTGTTATAATGATTTAGGGTTTCATAGAAACTCTAATAGATAAGAAATATTTAGTTTGTACGTTTGTTAACGAATTAACGTAAAATGGCAAATGGTATATCGTAGGATTTTTATATGGAAATGTTTATATAAAATAAACATTAAGTAAGTTGATGTTGGTCCGCGTGAGAGCACGTTTATCGAGGATGTGAGTTACGTCACACTAGATAGTAGTTACGATCAGATAAAAGAAATTATACCTAGAAAATGGATAAGTATTCTTTATTAGGATATATAATATAGTTTATTACAATGTGAAATTTTTACAGTGGTTACAAATGAGCTTCCTATCATTTAGGCTGACCAAACTAGAGAAATTTGAACAATAATCTTGTGGTACCCTGATGTTGCATAACGTTTCACAAAAGATGTCTTTTTCAGCATTCGTTAATGTGTAACCTACTGGAAGTAGTATTGTTTTTTCTGCTTCTTGCCTAGCAAACAACTCATTTTTTATCCCCAACTCTTCTAGGTCCAATCAAGCATTCATTCCATCTTTTTTCTTTCCAGGAACATTCAGCAAAGTTCCGACTAGACTCTCACCAACATTCTTTTCTACATGCATGAAGTCAATACAATGCGGAACAGAATTATGCCTCCAATACCTTAGCTTTCGATACCAAATGTTGAATTTCTTCCAATATGCTTCATTTACTTGGCTTAAACTACCCTCTTCTTCTGTTGTTTTCCTTTGCTGCTTTTTAATCTTTCCACCTTTGCCTTTGGTATCTTCTTGGTTTTTCGAGGTTTTTCCTTTTCCCCACTTATTTTCAATATGTTGTACCTCATTGTATATTTGTTCCCTGGTCAATAGATTTGGAGCATGCTGAAATTCTTCTTGTCCATTAAACGCCTTTGTTTGCCTTCTGAACGCATGGTTGTATAGTAGATATCGTCTGTGTCCAACGTAACTTTGCTTGGATGAGGCGAAAAATCTAACACATTGTGTATCTTTCCCACATACTACACAAACTTTGAATCCACTGTATGGGCAGCCACATAATGTACCAAGTGCTGGGTAATCATTTATCGTCCATAACATAACGGCACGCAGATTAAAGTTTTCTTTTGTGGAAGCATCATATGTACCAACCCTTTCTCGAATAAGGTATGCAGATCATCAACCAATGGTTCTAAAAATACCTCGATATCATTTCCCGGGTATCCCGATATTAATACCGAAAGCATGATAAACTTTCTTTTCATACACAGCCATAGAGGAAGGTTGTATATGACAGATAAAACTGGCCATACACTGTGATGCCTATTTCATGAGTTGACGTCAACCCCATCAGCCGATATTCCTAGCCGTAGGTTTCTCGGATCTTTGGCAATTTCGGGGAATTTTTCATCTATGGTACGCCATGCCTGTGAATTTGCGAGGTGACGTAAAATACCATCTGTTATCCTCCTTGTTGCGTGCCATGTTAGATCTTCTGAAATACTTTCTAACTTAAAGAGTCATTGCAGTCTTGGTATAATTGGATAGCACCACATTACCTTTGCCGGAATGTTTACGTACACTTTATGTGTCTTATTATCCACCTTCAATTTTGATATCCCACAAGTTGGACAAACAGTCAACTCCTTGTTATCCTTCCAGTAAAGAATGCAGTTGTTGCTACATACATGTATCTTTTTGTATCCTGATCCCATCATTCTCACTAATTTTTTGGCCTGATAAGTTTTTCAACCATTCCGTTAACAGCAGTGTAACCACCCGTAATTTTCCAAACATCATTTTAATAATAAAAAATTTTATTTAATATTATCTGGCAATTTATTTGAGCATCTTTGAGCTTACTTGACTATTTCGGAAAGTTATCTCACACACTGTAGCATACAATAACCCTCCAAGCTACTTAATTTTATCAAGAAAAGTGAAGTAATCACTTCGTAACACTTGCCGACAATTTATTTACAAAACCGAGAAGTTACCTCGCTTTTCTAGAAAACGCAACATCATACGTGTATTGACTCAACGTTAGTGACAGCTTAAATTTTATTTCCGGAATCAATAACTTTGTTTTTATACCATTTTTTTTATAAAAACGTTTCCAGAAATATATTTTTGGATTTACCAAACCGATGTATCACATTTACTTTTGACTAAACGGGACACGGAATACACGGGGTACGGATAAAATTTAATATAAACAAAAATTTAGTGCACCACAACTACACCCCTTTTGTCCTTTCCCCTTATCTTCTTTTACACACTTCAGAGGATAAATCCATTCCATTCATAGCTCTGCTTCTTCTTTTAACGCCAGGTTTCACAGAATCATAGGAATGGAAACTTGATGGTGACCTTTCTCAAACTAGGCTCTTCACGGGAATCACACCAAGAAAGCCATGGTCAAACATCCCTTCTTTTTCTCTTTTAATTCGATCGAAGCAACAAGAATGGGACACACATTCAAATCCTCATCACACACACTCACATCTCTTCAAGGTTTTATAACCGCTCCTCTTATTTTCGGCCAGATTCCGGCCAACATCTATTCTTGCCGCCGTTAACGAAGGACTAAAGGGTGCGAGCGAAGGTTTGATCAGGGTTATGAGTTGGACAGTTCATAGCCGCCACCACCACTGGCCACCACAGCCACCACGACTACCGTCTCCTTCCCTTTTTGTTTCTCGATATGGTAAATCGCGAACCCATGTTTATATATATTTCTTGTTTTAACCGATCGTATATATAAACGAGTTAAGAGTTTTCGTGGATATTAATTTCGTGTGATTACAAATCGTTAAAAGGTGGTTGTGTGATTTATCTCATATTTTCTTTTTCTCATTTCTTATGCTCGTTCAAGCTTATTCGGCTTATGGACTGATTATTTTGATAATTGTTTTCGTGGATCAAATAAACTGAAAACGGACTAATATCGGATTTGAAACGTGTTAATGTGGATTTCGTGTGGTAAGCTTCGAATAAAAATGGGGTCACTTGATTTCCTGAGGTCATGGGTCGAATTATAATCGACTATGGTTTCGATGTCGATTTGCATTTTTGGTTTAAGTCTCAGTAAAATATAACTCTCAAGGGTGTCGAATTTGCTTAATTATTTGTTTGGACTCATCTTGATTACTTCTCTTAACCAAATACGAAATCTTGAATATGTAATTGTGGACGAAACCGGTATAAAAACATGAGTTGAAATCTCTTCGTGTGATAAATCTTTGGTTAAACGAGTGTTCGTTGGGTTCAGTAGTGGTACGAGTCAGATTAAACCCATGTGAGTTTCGGGTTCGAATTGTTCACTCCCTGTTGAATTCGTTTATGCTTGTTGTGTAGATGTTAGTCTCGGTCCGTTTAAATTCCTGTTTGGTTAGCTTGGTCTCGGCTGGGAATTGATGAACTTCTTTTGGTTTATTGTGGTTAGCTTAATTGATTTCGGCTTAGTTTGTCTAGGGTGTTAGTTGTTTCGGCTAATTTGTCTATCGTTCTAAACTGGGTTCGAGAACTGCTCGTTGTAGCTCATTAAACTACTCATCAGTTTATACTTGTGTCATCTTTGGTCTTCATAAGTCGCGACCTAGGCAAGGTCTTGGTTCGAATCCCTTTCTTCACACGCCTACACAGCAAAACGCTTATAATCTATATCTTGGTTTCTCCTTTCCAAAAACCTGGTATCCTGGACTTTCCAGTTGCAAGGGTGGGCTGAGATTCTTAGATCTCATATTGGGCTAGTAGGTTAAATGACCAGGCCACAAACTCTCTAAAATCTAAATCTTGGGATTGGTCCGAAACCCAATAAAATTTAAAACAGTGTGCGTTTGATTTTAAAGTCCAAAATTGCATATTTTGCCAATTACATATAACATATGTTTAATATATTTTCGGGTACGGGAAAACTTGACTAACGCGAAGTTATTGACAACGTTTCGATTTCTCTTGAGATCGATACTTGAATACGGACTAAAAATATATCACGGGCAAAATATAACGGATTATGACCCTAACCATTTTACTGGAGTTGAAACGGACTATTTAGCATATGGACAACATAAGTCATATATAGAAAACATAGTTAAATTAAATACTTCACAACTTGGAAGTTTTATAAACAAACAAGTCTTGCCATTTTGTTAACACAAGGTTACCTATTACCCCAGGAGCTTATATACACGAATTATTAATTTATCGTTAAGGGACATAAACAATAATGAGAAGTTTTCAAGTATAACATTCCTTTACAAACACTATATGTATGTACGAGTATATACATATACACACACCATCATTCTCGTATGCACACTCCCACTTGTAGTATACTTGGTAAGATATACTCACTTAACGAAAACGTTTTCATATGTCGTCAACATTTGACCTGCGATGGTCATTGCCTTCCGTACTTTTCTCGACTGTGTTTATTTTATATTCCTATTTGGTGTGAGTATTCTTGAGTCTATGCTGTCTTACCACCACATGAAACGTCAACACCAAACTTTTTACAAACTTCGATACGAGTAATCCACGAAAACTAAGACACTTGTCTTTTGAAAACTCTTTTACTTTACGAGACGTATTCTGAGATAACTACATATATATTAGGTTGTGCTGAGCCGGCACCGTTGTGCCGGTACCCTCGATATCGTTGTGTTTTGCTCTTGATGCCAGTTGTGACCACTGTGATATTTTTCGTTGCTGCAAGCTATGGTGAGTTCATGGCCCCTACTTTTACTAATTTTAAACTGTTTCTGGGGGAGAATACATGCTCGTTTTAATTAAACTAAATGACTGTTTATTTGGAAAATGTGAACTGTTTATTCAAGATTTGACTGTTTGACTGAAATACTAGATTGTTTACTTGGATACACTATATGCATACATGACACACACATTGACCAGGTGTACTGAACTGTTCACTCAATAATTGACTGTTTGGCTATGCTCACTAGAATGCATTATCTGTATACATGACACACACATAGACCAAGGGTAATGGACAAGGCCGGGCGTAACGATCACATTCCGAGCGTAATGGTCACATACCGGGCGTAACAATCACATTACCGGGCGTAACGGTCACACTACCAGGCGTACTGGTCATTACGAGCGTACTGATTAACTGAATATTATAAACTGGTGTTCCTCATTCACGAATATTTAAACCTATGAACTCACCAACCTCGTGTTGACACTTTAGCATGTATTTTCCGGTTTAAAGCGATAATCTAGTTTTGGAGGCTTTCGGCAGAGTATGGCATGGTCATAGAAGACTCTGATAAATTTGGGACCACTTGAAATCTTTTATGGGCTTATATTTCCGGACCATTTTTGTAATATTGTAAACAAATCGCTTTTGAATATGAAATCTAATTTTAATGGTTGGGGTAAAACCATTCTTTATACTTTGTGTTGTGATACCAATTTAGTAGCACCCAAAGAACTTATCAGAAACTCTATACTTACCCTTCAAGTTGAGTAGTTTAACTATTGCGGACAACTTTGTGAAGTCAGGACATCCTTTGTAAAGTGGCTTTTCCACGTCTAATAATAGTTCTTGAAACATGGCAAGGTCATCTTCATCAAAACCTTCTTTTGTAGCATTAACCATTTCTACTGTTGCTGGGCCATCTGTTGGAATTTCTGAACCAAAATCCATGTCGAAATCCGTGTCGTCAACAAACTCATCTGTTGTAGCATTAACAGGTATTTGGGCAGTTGTTGCTTGCTCATCCTTTTCTCCATGTTTATCCCATTTTTTGTAGCTTTGATCAATCCCGCGGTAGAATAAATGGAACTGCACATCCTCCACTTTCTGCTCTATGTGGTTTAAACATGAGGTACACGGACATGGCATCTTAAGCTCCCCATCTTCTGCAAGTTGTGTTCTGCATACTTAATAAACGCTTCTACTCCATCAATATATTGTTTCTTGGTCCTACTAGTTCTCATCCAAGACTTGTCCATGCTATTGTTGAGGTCAAATGGTAACGTATATATCCTACAAGTCACAAATTAAACCAATATAAGCATCAAATCATTTGTGTATAAGTAAACCAAGTATTTACCACTACTAGTACAAAAGTTACTACTGCTAGTGAAAGTTAGTACTGCTAGTATAAAGTTAAGACTGCTCAGAGATTAAGACTTATTTCATTTGTTGTTGCTTATACACTTTTGTTCAATATTTAAAAGTCAAATTCTTCATAACTCCATGTACCAAATGTAGATACATTACTCCATATACCAACCAAGAATTTAATTGCATTTACTTTTACCTAGAGTTATGTGTTGCTAGGTACTTTCAATTCACAGACATACACACAACATACACCAAAAAAATCTGTCAAACCCTAAACTATATCCAAACTTCGCAACAATGAGTTCCAAACCAGATATCATTGACATATCATCTTATTCAAGCTCAAATTATAGCTCTGATTCCAGCTCTATTTCTAGCTATGTGTCTAGCTATCATTCAAGCTCTGAAGATGATCAATCTCTGTCTAAAAAGGGTACAAGTTATCAAGCTTTGTCAAAAAAGGGTACAACCTAAAACACTGCTCCTGTACAAGCTATGCAAGTTCAAACTCAGTCAATCCCTGGTAAAAGGATTCTAGTGCTAGGGCTTGCAAATGAGCACACTTGGGCAGCAATCAAAGACAAGATGTTTGGGATCAAAAAAACACCAACTGGCACAGGACCAAATGCAGGCACCAAAGGGAAAGACAAAAGGAGCATGGGCTAGCTTTTTATGTTTCTTCAACCATTTCTAATGTCTTAAGTTTAATATGTATGTCTTTATTTGTGGAAAACTAGAAGGGGGGGTTGAATAGTTTTATCAGTTTTTTAGTTTTCTCAAAAACTTTTACTATTGAAAAACTTTGATTCGAGTCTTATGTTCAATCAATCAACACCAATATGAACAACAAACTAAACTAACTAATTATAAGTAATGAAAGTAAAGAGAAGAGATGAAAAGATCAAACCGAGACAAAAGGATTTATAGTGGTTCGGCTATGAAGCTCTTCTTTGCCCTACTCCACTCCCCGAGTACCACACTCGAGAGTTTCAAGCACTATGCCAACAACCTCCCATTAGGCAAAGAAAACTGTACACGTCGCTTATCCTATTTCCGACACTAAGCTAGATATCGAGTGCTAATCTTAGCTAGCACCAATCTACCACGATCTACCCGATCCTCTCAACTTCACACACTCAACACACAAGACTCAAGAGATCCCCAAGATCTCACAAGATCACAATGATCACCTCTCACTTGACTCAAACTATTCTATCAACTCTGGATCAACTTGATCAGCACACTAGCTCAAAATCTACAAGAGATATTCACTATCTCTATAAGATCACAATGATCTTCTCTCACACTCTCTCAAAAGAAAAATGATCTTGATGTATACATGGATACAACAAGTGTGTAACAAATGTTAAAAGTGCTCTAACTACAACTACAACTCTTGTATCTTCTTGGATACCTTGAGTTCTTCTCTTGCACTAGAAGAGGAATGAAGAGGATCACTTGGATGGATGATTGGATCACTCTTAAACAAAAGAAAACTAAACTAAATGATCAAGAAGAAAAGATGTTAAGAGAGTATTAAACTCAAAAAGTTTTGTGTGAAAAGTGATGCCCAAAATCTGTGAAGTGGGCTGGTATTTATAGGCAGAAAAAATATAGCCGTTATAGGGACACGGCACCAATAAATTTAGTGGTACCGTGCCAGACAAAAACGCTCCTCTTTTTGTCTTTTCTGGTGAAAACTTATTTGGGGAAGTTTGGAGCTGATTTTGGGGGGGAAATAGCTGTTATGTATTTTGAACTTATTTTTCTATTAAAACATTTCTTAATTATTCAAAAATAATTTGTAAAGTATATTTTTGAAAGAAATGTTTTGTCACATAAAAATGTGATGTCTAAAACACAAATTCACTTCTTTGATCATTTGTCAAGTTGTAAATTTGTTCTAGAGTGATTTGCGTAGAAACGGGAACTTTCGATTAAAAACTTGTTTACGTTAATTTTAACGTAACGTGATTTCACATTTTGTCATCATCAAGATGTGAAGTTATCGAAAGATAGAAATAACGTTTTTAGAACATTATTTGCATCAACAATCTCCCCCTTTTTGATGATGACAAAACATAAACTCATTTTAGGTTAAAATTAGTTTTAACAAGTTTTTAATGAGTTTACTCCCATTTCTCCCCCTTTTTGTCGAAGCAAAAAGGTTGCTAAGGCTCCCCCTTGATGTATACTCCCCCTCGTTTGGAGGACACCAAGGAATCGAGCAATGATTCGTGCTACAAAACAAGGTTAGATAACAAATATACAAGATCTAACATGTAGAACTTATGAAAAATATCCAACCACAAATAAATGACTAAGTAGCCAAGCCCACAAAAATAAAACAACCACATAAAAGAAAACATTCATTCATAGAAAAATGTCATACATAGGTATGACTACAAGAGAAGCATAAAAAGAGACAACAAGAAGCATAAAGCCTTAATGACTAGAGGCAAGATTCATTTCCAAGAGGGTCCTAAAAATTTATTATTGAAAAACTTATGTTTAGTTTTGTTGGCTAGGAGGTGGTGGAGATGGTGGCATCATTTGGGGTGGTGGTGGTGTCAAAAGATGCTCCACATAGGAGAACATGAAATGAATCTCATCTCTCAAGTAGAAGATGAGGTTACGGTTATGGAGGCAACATAGGCAATTAGCACTATGTAGATCAAAGGGATGGGGTTGGATGGGTTGTACCATGATAGGGGAAGGAGGTAGTGGTGAGTTTGTTGGTGATGGAGTTGGCATGACATAGTCCAATGGTGTAGGAAGGGAATCTTGGGGTGTATGTGAGATTGCAAAATTTGCAGGTTTGAGGTTTAGGGATCTAGTGGAAACAGTGAAAATTCGTCAAACAAGGGCACGGTACCACTAAATACCGCACGGTACCGTTAAATTTAACGGTACCATGGCCTATTTAACGGTACCGTGACATTGGAGTCACGAATTTTCCTGTGCAGGCTAGTTCTGGGCAGCTAGGGGAATGTTTTCTAGGGGAACTAGTTCTTGGAAATGATAGTGCCTCAAAACACTAAAGATTTAATTGCCTGATATGTCCCATATTAAGCTACCTCTAGCACATAAAGATCATCATGTAATTTGCCAAGATAATCATAAGCATGCAAACATAATGGACAAAATAAGCTATCGTCCAAATATCACATAAAATATTCATGCAAGGTGATAGATTAAATATCAAGCATGCAAGAGTATTGATCTATAATTTATTATAGATAAATCTTAATAGTAATACTAATCCCTCCCTATTATAATGATAATAGTTCTAATAGCTCCATTGACTTGAGCACACCCTCATTCATCATCACTTGATGAAATATCATAGCAAGATACCGCATCGTCATCATGGTTCTCTTGAGATAATGAACATTCCCAGTATAGAGAGGTGTAGGTGTTTTGAGTTAGAGGAGCCATGGTAGGTTCAACAAGGAGATATATATTGTTTTAGAGGTAAGGGAACGAGTTCATGACAAAACGAAAAGGACGAGTCAACAACATGCCATAGGGTATCGCCTTATTTAGTCGACCCCTGAGACCGACAATTCCCCTTGCCACAAAGTAAGCGAGATTGTAGGGTTGCTCGGTGACTAGACAATACAACATATGAGCACAACACGCCAGAAGTTGCTCATATTTGTGAGGAAGACAGAAGACGTTTTCACGGATGACTTCTATCCATCTACGTAGATGTGGATGAATTTCATCAACATAGAATTTGAGTGGATTTAAGTCATACTCATGAGACTCACGGAACTCAATTTCACCGTTTTATTTAAGAAAACCATGAACTTTCTGAGGAAGATGAATGTGCACTTTAATTGCACATGGAGTGGGAATGAGGGTATTGTAAGGACCAGACTCGATTTGGTGACTTGTAAGGGCTTTGAGATACCAACCTTCCGTGTATGAACATTGTCCATACTTCAGAAGTTCAAGGATGTTGGCGAATTGGTCAAGAGTGAGTGAGATTTCTTGGTTTTGTATGACGAATTGGAGAGACAGAGTTTGATCCTCATTATGTACGAGTTTAACATGTCTATTGAACTCAAGGACAAACCGAGGACATATTAGATCATTAATCCGAAACAAGCAATCAAATCTGATTTCTTGAAACATGGTTTGAATATGATCATGATTGAGAAAGGATGGCTCGACGATACGTCCTTCGTGGAAGAGACAAGACTCTAGGTGACAGAAGCTTTGTATATGACAAGGTGGGGTGTTTAGTTCAAGTAAAGTTTTGGGAATGTATTTGGCTGTTAGTTCATGATCGTAATCAAACATATGAAATCCCTTGTTACCTATGAAAAATTTATCAAGGATTAACAATGAGAGTATTTCATTTAAGGACATGTGCCTAGTGTGTGCCTATATGCAAACTATGTGGAGGTGCGGTAATTTCGACTCTATAACAAAATTAATGAGATTACCCAAACACTCCTAATTATACTTTTGCTCAAGCAAATATGTCAAAAAGTACATATTGATTATGTAATTCGATCAATATTTGTGAGATCATGTATGCATGAGAAAACATTTTTAGTTTGTATCAACAATGCACGAAAAATGTTTCATGATCCTAGTTTCGTGAAATTTTTCAAAAGCAATAGAATTGGGGTGTTTAGTGACTTAAAAGTGTTTAATGCCAAGATGTAGTGATTCCTCTTAAAACTAATTGCTCAAATGCAAAAGTTTGGACTAAAATATATGGGTTTATGCAAATCCTAAGTTAAGGGAATCATGAAAGTAATGAATTGTCTAATCTTAGTCCTAATTTCATAAAGACTCACTTAAAATTGAAAAACCCCAATTCAATTTTTAAGCATGAACAAACCCTAGATTCAAAATTTAAAGAAAATTAAAGTCAAATGACTAACAAGTCATGTTGAAGATGTAAAATTAGTAGGTAATCTTGAGAATCAATGCCTTGATTATGATCTTGAAGGGTGTAATTGAGTTTTGGGTTGTGAGGTTTGGTTTTAACAGCAATTGCAGAAGTTGGGAAGGTTTAGGATGTATAATGTGGGAAAGGAGGACTGAAATACGCGATGTATCAGATACACGGTACCACGGTACCGTTAAATTTAACGGTTCCGTGCCACTTTAGTGGAGCCGTGATCTGCAGGGATGAATTTTTGTCCCATTTTGATTTTTGACGAATAAGTCTCGCTATTTTAGTGAGGCTTTTTGACACGAGGAAAGAATTTATACCTAATAAATTCTTTTGACGAGGGGAACCTAGTCTAGATTGTTGATATAAATAATGCCTAAACATGTTATTAATATTTTTCGATATCTCTACGCTTTGATTATCACAAAATGTAAAATCATTAAACGAAAGATTAAGACGTAAACAAGTATTTAGTTGTAAATATCTATTTTAACAACTCAATCACTTAAAGTATGAATAAACAAATTCCTAATGCATTATATGATCAAAAGAACTTTTTCTTAATCTCTAGATTTTTTATAAAATGACACAAACATTTTATATCTTTTAGAAAATCATTTTTGGTATTAAATAAAAATGTTTAATCTATTAAAAATTTATGAATTCAAATTTTCAACCAAAAATGGAAAAAATATTTCAGAAAAACCTTCCCCACAAAAAGACAAAGCTGGGCAACGGTTATAAGGGGCGGCCCCCTTAATTATCTAGGCGGCCCCCTTAATAATTAAGGGGACCGACCCCCTAATTAAGGGGACCGCCCCGCTCCTCCAGCTGTCAATTTTTGCCTATAAATACTGGACTAATCCTGGACTTTTTTCTCACCTTTTGCACCCTAAACCTTCGGTTCTAAATCTCTTCTCATCTTTCTAAATCCTTTATAAATCATTTGATCATATATTCTTAAGCATTGATTTCTAAGTGATCCAAGCTTCTATCATCCAAATGCAAAAGAAGAATACTCCTTCAACAACTAGAGAAGAAGTATTATAGTTTAATTCATATTATTGTGTAGTTGTGTAAAGTATTTGATAAGGTGTTGTGTAGTTGTAATTAGTAGATCAAAGTGTAAGTAAGTAGTGGTGTTGTAAAGAAGTAGTGTAGAAGTTGTGAAGCCGTCGTGTAGAAGTTGTAAAGCCGTCGTGAAGAAGTTGTGAAGCCGTCGTGAAGAAGTTGTGAATAAGTCGTGAAGAAGTCGTGTAGAAGTTGTGAGACTGGTTCTAGCTACGATTAGGACCCGACATCTAGCTTTGTGTCGTTAAACCGGTGTAAGCTAAAGTTGTGTAAGGTTTTCTCCGCCATAAGGGAGTTTGTTGACATAGTGAAGAGAACTATCGAGTAGGTGACTCGAGGAGTGGAGTAGGGCAAGGAAGGTGTCCTTGTAGCCGAACCACTATAAATCCTTGTGTTGTGGTTTGATCTTTCCATCTCTATCTTTCATTTCATTTCATTTTCTTTACTTGCATTGTTTATTTAAATTTACTTATATTTGTTCATATTGTTCAAGAGTTGAATTCACATAAGATCGAATCAAAGTTTTAAAAAATAAACAAAGGTTTTCACAATAAAATTAAAAAGACATAAAACTATTCAACCCCACCCCCCTTCTAGTTTTCCACAATTGGTATCAAGAGCCACGTCAAACAAGATTTTTAAAATAAATTGTATTTTAAAACTTGAAACGATCTATGGAATCCGAAAAATATTTAGAAGGGCAATCTATGCAAAGACCACCACTATTTGAAAGTGATGGATTTCTTTATTGAAAAAATCGATTCGAAACTTATGTGAAATCAAAAGATCTAGATCTTTGGCATGTTATTACTAATGGTGATTTTTTACCTATTCAAAATAATCCAGAAACTAAAAAGGATGAAATAGTACCTTTTGAAAAATAAAATGATGATTTAAAAAGAAAACTTGCTAAAAATAATGAGGCAAAAATGGTTATTTATAATGCGTTACCACGTAAAGAATACGAAAGGATCTTTATGTGTAAAACCGCAAAAGAAATTTGGAACTCCTTACTAATAACTCACCAAGGTAATAGTCAAGTCAAAGATAATAAAATAGATCTTCTTGTTCAACAATATTAACAATTTACGATTCCGGAAGAGGAATCAATTGATAATGCTTTTGCTAGGTTTAACACTATCATCACAAGTTTAAAAGCACTTGATGAGAGTTTTTCTAGTAAGAATTTTGTTAGGAAATTTCTTAGGGCTCTCCATCCAAAATGGCGGGCTAAAGTTACGGCGATTGAAGAATCGAAGAACTTGTCAACTCTTCAACTTGATGAGTTGATCGGCAATTTGAAAGTCTACGAAGCAATAATAAAGAAAGACTCCGAGATGGTCAAAGGAAAAAGAGTGCAAAGCAAGTCAATTGCGTTGAAAGCTAGGAAAGAATCTAGTGACGAGGATAGCTCAACCTCCGAAAGTGATGACGAAGAATATGCCATGGCCGTAAGAGACTTCAAGAAATTCTTCAAAAGACAAGGAAGATTCGTTTGACAACCACATGACGAAAGAAAGGCATTCCAAAGAAATAAAGATGACAAAGCTAGCAAGAGCGAGAGGAAGTGCTTTAAATGCGGTGATCCAAAACACCTCATCAGAAGATGTCCAATGATGTCAAAGGAGCAAAATCAAAAGGCATTCGTTGGAGGAGCTTGGAGTGATAGTGATGAAGATGAGAAAGAAACCACAAAGGAGGAGAAGTGTCTTATGGCTAAGACATCAAGTGAGGTACATTCCGAAACCGAATACTTTAGTGATGAAAATTTATCATTAGGCGAAAAAGACTTAGATAGTGAATATAATAGATTATGCAAATTAGGTCAAAAAGTAATTACTAAAAACAAATCACTAAAACGCATAAATAACCAACTAGAAAATGAAATACTTGAATTAAAAATTAAACTACACCATTTAGAAATGGGTAAAGAAGTTTTTGTAGAGTGTAGAACATGTCAAGATTTTAAAAATGAAAACGAAAAACTTAAGGAAGAAATTTGCAAACTCAACAAATTTGAAAATAGTAGTAATTCACTTAATAAAATAATTAGTGTCCAAAGAATATCAGGAGATAAAACCGGGTTAGGATTTAATTCAACTGAGGCGTCAACTAGTGAAACTAAAAATGTAAAGTTTGAATGTGAATCTAGTAAGCAAAAATCTTTAGAGTCAAAACCTAAATACATACTTATGAAAGATAGAAAAATACCCATTGCTAGCAATGAGGAAGTAAAGATTTTCTACAAACCATCTTTAAAAACCGAAGTAGGATATTCTAAACCAAAATTAAGGTCAAAAACACCTCCTCCTAGAAGACCACTTAGTCCTCACCCTCGGCCTAAAACTCCTCAACCTAGAAGAAACCAAAATAGACAAAACCTCCATAATAATAATCACCCAATGTGGAATTATTCAAATCCACCAAGTTTCAATCCTTGGGGAATACTTCCACCATATATGCATCCTAGTTAATTGCAAACCATGTTTGGTCCAAACAACTATGGACCAATTAGACAATGGGGATCAAGTTGCTAAATTGTCAACTCATCGGGAAATTTGGTATCTCCATCTATGATTGGCTTCTATAAGTCAATACAAATGCTTTGAAGTGCTTGAAGACTATTTATTGAAGACTAAAAGGTACGCCTCTCTTTCATGCTCTCTACTAGATTATATGCTTAGATTAATGAACTAGCTAACTGCATGCCCCCATTAGTCTAAAATGCTTAGTTTAGTTAATACTTATGTGCTTGATAGTGTGTAATCCTTTTATACATATATCTAAATATATACATACATATGTATAGTAATATTAGTATATAATATAAGTATATATATATCCTCTCACAACCTAGATACGTCATTAGTTGATTATCTAGAACTAAAAGAAATTGTTCGTTCTCGAACCTCTTCTTCCCCCCTTGGCTCTCTTGAATTCTAACGTTCAACATGAAAATCTTCTATGTCCACTATCACAAAACTCATGGTGATGAAGAGAAGTGAGTTGAAGTGGATCAACATAGAAGTAGAATCTGAACCTTCGCGCAAAGAAAACTATGGATGAAACAAACTCCCATCGCCGTTAGCATTCATCTCCGTCTTTACTTCATCATCTCTCGACACCATTCAACATCCCACTTTAACACATAATATATATATATATATATATATATATAATATATATAAATATATATATATATATATATATATATAATATAATATATATATATAGGTAGGGATACAATGAGAAGGGGCTTAAAATGAGAAGGGTAGGAAGGATTGTGGGAGTGACATGTGTCATCCCCATGCCACATCATCATGCCGCATCACGGTTACTGCATCGTGATGCAGTAAAAATTTTGGCGGAAATTTTTTTTTTCCCGCCAAAAAAAAAAAATTTTTTTTTGGCAAAAAATTTTTTTCCCGCCAAAATTTTACTGCATCACGATGCAGTATAATTTTTTACTGCATCACGGTTACTGCATCACATGCAGTATATTTTTTTACTTCATTACGGTTACTGCATCACGATGCAGTATAATTTTTTACTGCATCACGGTTACTGCATCACGATGCAGTAAAAATTTGGCGGGAAAAAAAAAATTTTTTTGCCCAAAAAAAAATTTTTTTTTTTGGCGGGAAAAAAAAATTTTCCCGCCAAAATTTTTACTGCATCACGATGCAGTAAAATTTTTGGCGGAATGATGATGTGGCAAAGTGACACATGTCACTCCCACAAACCTTCCCACCCTTCTCATTTTAAGACCCCTTCTCATAATATCCCATCTCTATATATATATAATATATATATATATATATATATATATATATATATATATATATATATATATATATATATGTATACACACACACACACACACACATTCTCTCTCATTCCTCAAACTCTTTATCGACTTGACATCTTGATCATTTTATCCAAAATTCTCAAGATATTTTTTTAACGAAATGTTAATAAAATATGTCAAGTTTTCCCTCCTCTTGCCAATACAACCCAATGTATTTTTGATATATGATAAATCTATCTATATACATAGAAATATTTTACTGTCAGAAACAAAATCAAAAAAATTCCAAGTTTTTGATAGGCGGCCCCTTAATGTTTAAGGGGACCGACTTGTTATCAAGGGCGGCCCCCTTAATGTTTAAGGGGACCGGCCATCTGATGCTCCAAAAACGATTCTCCTTCTTCAATTCTTGAATAATCTGCTGTGAACGAAAAACACCATCCTAAAACCACCAAAATCAATTACCAAATCACCAATTCGGGCTTAATTCGCAAAGGGCAAACACTTACAACTCAATTAACAACATATATTGTAAGTTTTCCAACACACATTTTGTCTAATTTCAACTAATTTTGAGTCTAATCATAATTAGGTATTTTATTCAAATTTTTCAAACTTGAATTTTATTAAAATTAAGTCTAGGATTTTCATAACCAAATGCTCCCCATAGGATTAGAATGCGTAATTAACCTAGAAACTAATTAATCAAAAACCCTCATGCCAAAATTTTGAAAAACCAAACACTCTCATTGTTGAAACATGCCATAAACACTTGTTAAAACTAACCACATTATATTATCACAACTCTTTATTCCTAAAAATATATATTTCGAATCATGAAAAATGCTTTTATTAAACATAAGAGGGTGTTTGGATTAGGTCATAAAGTCGTCGAAATTAAGTAGAAATAAATTTCACAACAAATTGTCAAGTTTATAAACATACAACTAGTGATTTCGAGTCATCAAGATACATAATTCATATGTATATTGAGATACTAGTCGTTATTTTTCTAGTAAAGGGAGCGTTTGGCATAACAAATTGAAAAGTATTTTTGAGTCAAAATCTACGTTTTCATCTTTTCAATAAGTTACTTAACATAAATACTCGTAAGAAATAGCTAGACATACAATCTAATGTTCGTCTAGCCACATTTCAAAGTGACTTATGATGTATAAAGGAGCGTTTGGATGTTCTTGGTTCTTTACCATAAAATCTCTATAACTACTCCTTAACATCATGAAATACATTTTAAGCGAGTTAAAAATTAAAACCAAGGAACATTGCAAACTACTTCTTAGGATTAAACTTTTAGAGTCGAAGTATGTTTGCGTTCCACATGAGTTGTATATACGACATATGCATTTTTTTTAATCTTATTTTCTTGTTGTTTAGGTGAAAATGCCTAAAGCCACGGTTGGTGATGTTTCCAAAACCAAACAATACATTCCAAAAGTCTCCGCTACTCCCGGCATATCTCCCGTCATTGCATGTTTCTATCGTACCATTGAAAATAGAAACATTCATGAGGGAAGAGTTGTCGATCCATCCTTCTATCAATCATACAATATCGAACGAATGTTCACCAATGTTCGTCTCGATTATCTTTTCAAAATAAATGAACCCATCATTCCTCGTTTCGTTCTTGACTTCTATAGCCAAGTTACGGTGCAAACCGACAACTATGGTTATATTCTTATCTCTTTCATGATCCAAAACAAATTCATCACTCTCACTCTTGCTCAGTTCGGTCAAATCCTTCAAATTCCCTACAATGGTCAGGCCGTTTTCGCCAATGAATGGGATCTTTCGTCTCTTGAACGAAATCGACCTCAGGATGGTCCATACTATTCTGAGATTCCAACTCCTGACGACATTCGTCGATTACTTGAGCTAGAACGTGGTACGACTAGCAGAAGAATCAAGTCGAAAGATGTCGATATTCATGCAAACCAAATCCTTCTAAAAGAGCTAAGCCCCGACATGAAGCGTTGGGAAGAACTCATTCGCGAGAATTCGTTTGGTACTGGTGGTCACCGTGATCATCTCATGGCTAGCATCGCTCACATGTTGTATTGTGTTGTTGTGGAAGAACAATACAATTTGGCTTATCTCTTTGTCCATCGTATCATGTCCGCCAAAAATACTCCCAATGCCAACCTTCCCTATGGTATGTTCCCCACACGACTTTATCGTTATGTCATGGAACATTACCCACATCTTGAGAGTGATATCTATGAGTTCGTTCATCCCGTCTTGCGTCCTCTTGCTGTTAACCAACCTCGCAAATCTCGAAGTGACAAGGGCAAATCTCATCGCTCTATGTCCTCCGCACCTCGTGGTTCTACATCTCATCGAGGAGATGATGATGAGGAGGAAGGCACCTCACGTGTTAGTACCCCATCTCCCACGACCTTCGTTGATAATCTTCCGGAACTTAATTACACCGACTATCAAGTTCCTCTTCCTTCCCAACAAACCGACCAAATTCTTTTTGAACGACAAACCTCATTGCTCAACGCCACTCAACAAATGCATCAGGAGGTTCGAGGTGGATTCAAGTATATTGGAAAAGCTTTCAGAAAGATACTAGGGAAGAAGAAATAGAGTTGTTGGTGTCGTACTATTTAAACAATGATGTTATTTTATTAAACAATTATGTGTAGTGCTATTGATCCGATATATTCGGATATACTTGACATTTTTTTTTATATCTTGGATTATGTTAGGTTTTTAACTATTATCATGTTAGGACCTTGCTACTAGATTTATGTTATTAGTGTACTTGTTTAATGTTATGCTTATGATAATTTAAATGTATACATGATTATTTGATAAGTTTTTGTTACTACTTGATCATTCTTAGTGTATATGTTCCAAATAGAGCTTGCTGCAAACACACACTTAAAAATTGACCCTTTCTGGAAATTTTTGATTTTTGGTTGCCTGGGAAACACTAGAGGGCGGCCCCCTTAATTTTACTAGGCGGTCCCCTTAAATATTAAGGGGGCCGGCCTACAATTAAGGGGACCGGCCATCTGGACAGTAATTTTTACTGTTTCCTTTTGCATCTTGTGACCCCTTTTCTCTAGTCCCAGCTACCATTTCTCTTAATAACCCAACTGATCTTGGAATATTACAACAACACTTCAAAAACTTACTTAAACCAACCATGTTTTCATATTATAAATTCCCTCCAAGTGATAACTCCTCATCCCATCACTCTTCACCTCCATCAAACACCATCCTAATCCACCATGTTATCACCAAAAACATCCATCTCTAAGACTTCAAAAAAACAAAGGATTGTCATCATACCCCCTAAACAACTCTTCATTGATCTAACTCAAGAAGAAAACACCACTCCATCACCACCACCTCAATGCTCATCTCCTAGTGCACCCAATGCACCATCCAAAACACCTTCCACTCATGGCACATCCTCTTCTTCCATACCTTCATCCTCATCCATCAATGATTACATCAACTCCCACTTATCATCACCACAAATGCCACCACCACCAAGAGCATCACCACCACCTACAACTCAAGAACCTCCATCCACCGACCTTGCTACTTCCCTTTCACCAATCACACCTCTTGATGCTCACTTCTCATCCTCACCAATCACACCACCATTCTTTGTCAATCCCGTATCTTGGAGTCTACTTGAAGCCCATGGGGATACTTGCCTTTGTTGTATCCACAACCGAACCATCATCTTTGGTCTTAGAGATGAAATTCAATACATGTTTTCATGTATTCAACACATGCTAACCAATCCACCTCCACCACCACCTCCACCATCTTCACCTATTTCACCACCACCTCCTCCATTTTCTCCAAATTAAGCATATGCAATGCTTAACAAATAATAATTTTTCCACCATTTTGTTTGCAAGCTCTATGAAGGCTCATGTACTCTTTGGATGATTATGTAGTATGCTTGGTTGCATTAGTTGATATTTGTTGAATGCTTTATGTACTCTTGTATGGTTGTGTATTTAGACACAACATTTCTACTTAATGAATGCTTATCTTCAACATGCTTGCTCATTTTTTTTCTCCCTTTGCTATATATATATATGCTTGTGCTTCTAACATTTTTCTTGCAAGTATTCCATATCTCGTTTCCTTGATGCCCTCAAACGAGGGGGAGCACACATCAAGGGGGAGTTCTCGTCCCGACAAATTTCGTATCTAAAACTTGTCGGCATAATCTTTTTGATTCTACAAAAAGGGGGAGAAGTAGATATAAACTCACTAAATACTTGTCTAAAAATTAATTTTATAATTTAATGAGTTTAGATTTTGTAATCATCAAAAAGGGGGAGATTGTTGATATAAATAATGCCTAAACACGTTATTAATATTTTTCGATATCTCTACGTTTTGATAATCACAAAATGTAAAATCATTAAACAAAAGATTATGACGTAAACAAGTATTTAGTTGTAAATATCTATTTTAACAACTCAATCACTTAAGGTATGAATAAACAAATGCCTAATGCATTATATGATCAAAGGAACTTTTTCTTAATCACTAGATTTTTTATAAAATGACACAAACATTTTATATCTTTTAGAAAATCATTTTTTGTACTAAATAAAAATGTTTAATCTATTATAAATTTATGAATTCAAATTTTCAACCAAAAATGGCAAAAATATTCCAGAAAAACCTTCCCCACAAAAAGACAAAGCTGGGCAACGGTTATAAGGGGCGGCCCCCTTAATTATCTAGGCGGCCCCCTTAATAATTAAGGGGACCGGCCCCCTAATTAAGGGGACTGCCCCGCTCCTCCAGCTGTCAATTTTTGCCTATAAATACTGGACTAATCCTGGACTTTTTTCTCACCTTTTGCACCCTAAACCTTCTGTTCTAAATCTCTTCTCATCTTTCTAAATCCTTTGATCATATATTCTTAAGCATTGGTTTCTAAGTGATCCAAGCTTCTATCATCCAAGTGCAAAAGAAGAATACTCCTTCAACAACTAGAGAAGAAGTATTATAGTTTAATTCATATTATTGTGTAGTTGTGTAAAGTATTTGATAAGGTGTTGTGTAGTTGTAATTAGTAGATCAAAGTGTAAGTAAGTAGTGGTGTTGTAAAGAAGTAGTGTAGAAGTTGTGAAGCCGTCGTGCAGAAGTTGTGAAGCCGTCGTGAAGAAGTTGTGAAGCCGTCGTGAAGAAGTTGTGAATAAGTCGTGAAGAATTCGTTTAGAAGTTGTGAGATTGGTTCTAGCTACGATTAGGACCCGACATCTAGCTTTGTTTCGTTAAACTGGTGTAAGCTAAAGTTGTGTAAGGTTTTCTCCGCCATAAGGGAGTTTGTTAACATAGTGAAGAGAACTCTCGAGTAGGTGACTCGAGGAGTGGAGTAGGGCAAGGAATGTGTCCTTGTAGCCGAACCACTATAAATCCTTGTGTTGTGATTTGATCTTTCCATCTCTATCTTTCATTTCATTTCATTTACTTTACTTGCATTATTTATTTACATTTACTTATATTTGTTCATATTGTTCAAGAGTTGAATTCACATAAGATCGAATCAATGTTTTATAAATTAAACAAAGGTTTTCACAATAAAATTAAAATGACATAAAACTATTCAACCCCTCCCCCCCTTCTAGTTTTCCACATAGATGAAAAGAGATGACTTCAAAGAGTCATGAGACGAGACACACGCGATGACTTCAATATTTCTCGTGAAATATTTAAGTAGTCATGAGGGGGATACGCGGGATGACTTTAATAGTCATGAGATTTATGGAAAATGTTCCATCATTCCTAGAACTAGACGAAGGTAGTTGAAGGATTCTCTTTTGAGAGGTTTGGTTAGAATGTCGGCGATATTGTCTTGAGAAAGAACTTTATCAATAGAAATGTTTCCTTTCTGAATGTTATCGCGAAGGAAGTGGTGACGAATTTCGATGTGTTTAGTATGGGAGTGTTGAACGGGGTTTTTGCTCAAGTCAATAGCACCTTTATTATCGCACATAATGGGAACGTCATCTAGATGGATGTCATAGTCATTGAGGGCTTGTTTCATCCATAGTACTTGTTTACATGCCTTTCCGGCGCTTACATATTCGGCTTCGGTCGTGGAGATAGCAAGAGCCGTTTGTTTCTTGGAGAACCAAGAAGTTAGACAACAACCCATGAAGGTACAAACGCCACTCGTGCTTTTTCGATCCACATAATCTCCCACATGATCAGAGTCGGCATAGACAACAATTTCTACACCGGTCCCCTTGGGATAGAATAATCCCAAGTGCATAGTGCCCTTAATGTATCGGAAGATACGCTTAACCGCTTCAAGGTGAGAGGTTTTGGGATCCTCTTGGAAGCGAGCACAAAGGCAGACACTAAACATGATGTCGGGCCTACTTGCCATGAGGTATAATAAACTTCCTATCATACCTCTATACTTAGTACTATCCACGGACTCACCTTCTTCATCTTTCGTGAGTTTAATTTCCGTGGACATGGGAGTTTTCATGGGCTTAGACTCTTCTAAACTAAATTTCTTAAGCATCTCCTTACTATACTTAGATTGATTAAAGAAGATACCATCTTCCATTTGTTTAATTTGTAAACCAAGGAAGAAATTTAATTCGCCCATCATGCTCATCTCAAACTCGTCACGCATGATCTTAGAGAAATCATCGCACAGTTCTGGACAAGTTGAGCCAAATATGATGTCTTCAACATATATTTGAACAATGATGAGATGTGAATTACATTTTTTTTGTGAAAAGTGTGTTATCTACCACTCTCATGGTATATTCATGTTCGATCAAGAATGCCTTTAGTCTATCGTACCAAGCTTTAGGAGCTTGTTTGAGACCATAAAGTGCTTTCTTGAGTTTATAAACGTGATTCGGTTTCTCGAAATCAACGAATCCCGGAGGTTCTGCAACATATACCTCCTCGTTGATATAACCATTTAGGAATGCACTTTTCACATTCATTTGGTATAACTTAAAGTCTAAGGCACAAGCATAGGCAAGGAGTATTCTAATAGACTCTAATCTAGCTATGGGTACATAGGTTTCATCGTAGTCTATTCCTTCTTGTTAGTTATAGCCTTGTGCTACCAACCTTGCCTTATTCCTAGTTACGACACCCTTTTTGTCGAGTTTATTTCTAAACACCCATTTAGTTCCTATGATGTTTTGATTCTTAGGTGGAGGTACTAAATCCCAAACTTGGTTTGCGGTGAATTGATTAAGTTCCGCTTGCATGGCAACTACCCAACTTTCATCCTTAATCGCATCACTGACATTATTAGGTTCTACGGTTGATATAAAACAAAAGAAATTACTTTTGTTTTAAGCTTGTGACCTAAGGGTTCTTTGGTGAAGGTTTCCTATGACATTTTCAATAGGATGGTTCTTGGATTCCTTAATGTTGACAACTTCGTCAACTTCAACTATTTCATCCTCAATGTCATCTTCTAGGGGCTTCTTGCCATTAACCTTAATGGCTTTATCCTCATCTAAGTCATCATCCACCAAGGGTGATGTCTTAGTTGGGGGAGGACTTTCATCGAATGTCACTTAGAGTAACTCTTCGACTTTCATAGTTTCTTTGTTTAAGACTACATAGGCTTTACTATTTTGGGATTAACCTAGGAAAACACCTTCGTAAGACTTTGGGTCAAACTTGGTGAGGTAGTCTTTAGTGTTTAGTATGAAGCACTTGCTTCCAAACACTCTAAAGTAATCAAGAGTAGGTTTTATACCTTTCATGATTTCATATCGGGTTTTTCCTAAGATATGTCTAATTAGAATCCTATTTAGAATGTAAGTTGAGGTGTCCACCGCATTATACCAAAACTTTTGCGGAATTGATTGTTCATTCAACATCGTTCTACTCATCTCTTGTAGAGTATGATTTTTCCGCTCAACTACACCATTTAATTGTGGAGTGCGTGGAGCCGAGAAATTGTGAGTAATACCATTAGCATCACAATATACTCCAAATTGCACTTCATTATCAAATTCCCGACCATGATCCGTCCTAATAGAAACTATTGTACACCCTAATTGATTTTGGACTTTCCTACTAAAGATTTTGAATTCCTCGAAAGCTTGTGTCTTATTCTTAAGAAATCTAGTCCAAGTGTACCTAGAGTAGTCATCAACTATTACTAGGGTGTAGTAATTTCCTCCGTAGCTCCGTACGGCGGATGGACCGAATAAGTCCATGTGAAGGAGTTCTAGGCATCTAGAGGTTGAGACCATATTCTTAGCTTTGTGACTAGAATGAGCTTGTTTTCCAACTTTACAAGCGTCACAACAGTGTTTATCAAACTTAATCTTAGGTAAGTTTCTAACTAGTTCCTTAGACGCCAATGATTGTATCAAGCGCATATTGGCATGACCTAATCTCCTATGCCATAGAGTGGAATTATCATCTATGGTTGCTAAGCATATCTTATCCTGAGGCTTATTTCCTATTTTCATAACAAATAAGCCATTCCTCCTAACTCCTTTGCCTATGGTTTTACCATTCTTAGTTATCTCACTACCCTCTTCGGAGAATATAACTCTACACTTATTGTCTACCATTTGACTAATGCTAAGCAAGTTAAATCCTAAGTTATCTACGTGCTCAACATTTCTAATAGTGAGGGAGTTTTGAGTAATCGTACCTTTGCCTATGATGTTGCCCTTAAGTTTACTACCGAAAGTGACATTACCTCCGTTGTATGCCTTGTATGATGAGAGTAGACTCCGGTTACCCATCATATGGTTAGTGCATCCACTATCCTTGACCCATTCGTCAGGCTCCAAGTCGATTCCCAAGCATATCTATTGAATAAGACAAACATTCAAATATTTGGTCCCCAATATCTCATGGGTCCAAAGTTGTTAGCATTAAACATCCCATGCATTAGTTGCTTTTGGTTAGGATGTTGAAATGGAGGACAAATTTCCCATGGTAAGTAACTTTGTAGTTGACGGTTATTTCAAGTTATGGGATAGTTGCTTGGATAACTTTGTCTCCTAGAGTTACGTCTGGGTAGAGGAGTTCTTGACCGAGGTTTAGGAACATTTGTTTTTCTAGGTGGAGGAGTCTTAGACCTAGTGTCGGGTTTTACAAAGCTAGGCCTCGGGGTTGACACAGGTTTGTAAAAGCTTTTGGCTTCCTTTATACTAGCAATAGATACTTTGGTACCATTTACAACTGTGTGACTTGGTATAGGACTTGAATTATTTTTCAGACTTGACTCAGTTCTGTCTCCAGCATCAGATGGTACCACGGTACCATTAAATTTAATGGTACCGTCCGTACCTTTAGTGGTGCCGTCTGTTGTTTTGACAGAACTTGTGGGTTTGACAGATTCTACTTGTTTCATTTTACTTGTCGAAGCATTATCTGTTTCTTTTTCAAACCTAATGATCCTAAATGCATTTTCTTTGAGTTTTTCGTTTTCTACTCGAAAACTTATGCATGACTTGCATCCTACGTCTACTTCTTTATTTTTCTCAAGTCTCTTGACTTGATCCTTTAGTTCTAAAACTTGCATTTCGAGTTCATGCAATTTTAATTTTAGTGATTTGTTTCTACCTAAAATTTTAGAACTAACTTAGCATAGTTTATTATATTCGTCATTTAGTGTGTTAACATCTATTGACGAATTATCATCACTATAATCAGGATAGTCGTAACGTACCTCATTAAAAGCTTGAGCCATTAGGCATGTTTCGTCCTTGGGCTTCTTCTCTTCTTCTTCACCACTATCACTCCAAGAGCCTCCTATGAAAGCTCGTTGGTTGTTGGATTTCGGTGGTTTGGGACACTTTCCTATGAGGTGATTAGGATCTCCGCATCTAAAGCATTTCCTATCACTTGTCCCTTTCTTTTCAACTCGGTTCTTTTGTGATGTCTTCTTTTCATCACAAGGTTGCCTAACGAACCTACCTCTTCTCCTAAAGAACTTTTTAAAGTCCCTAACCGCTAACGCATATTCTTCATCTTCACTATCGGAACTCGAACATTCCTCATCACTAGACTCCATCTTGGCTTTCAATGCTAGAGATCTAACTCTCTCGCTTTTGCCTTTAACTATATCGGAGTCTTTCTTGATTATCATCTCGTGAACCTTCAAGTTTCCTATTAGTTCATCGAGTGATAATGTTGCCAAGTCCTTTGACTCTTCAATGGCGGTGACCTTTGCTCTCCATTTAGGATGTAGAGCCCTAAGAAACTTTCTAACATAATTCTTGCTAGAGTAACCTTCATCAAGAGCTTTAAGACTAGTAATAATGGTATTAAATCTAGCAAAAGCATTATCTATTGACTCATCTTCCGAAATGGAAAATTGTTCATATTGTTGAACAAGAAGATCTATCTTGTTCTCTTTGACTTGGTTATTACCTTGGTGAGTGACTAGCAAAGTTTTCCAAATGTCTTTTGCTATATTACACATGAAAATTCTTTCAAACTCCTTTTTAGGCAAATCATTGTAAATCATCATTTTAGCCTCATTATTTTTGGCTAGTTTTCTTTTAAGTTCATCACTTTGTTTATCATAAGGAACTATTTCATCCTTTCTAGTTTCCGGATTCTTTTGAATCGGTTGAAAGTCACCCTCGGTAATAACATGCCAAAGATCAATGTCTTTTGATTTCACATACATTTCGAATCTTGTTTTCCAATAGATAAAACAATTGGTTTCAAAAAGTGGTGGTCTTTGCATAGATTGCCCTTCTAGATATTTGTCAGAATCCATGCATTGATCGATTCAAGTTTTAAAATACAATTTACTTTAAAATCTTGACTGACGTGGCTACTGATACCAATTGTGGAAAACTAGAAGGGGGGGTTGAATAGTTTTCCCGGTTTTTAAGTTCTTTTAGTTCTTTTAAAACCTCTTAAAAACTTTACTATTGGAAACCTTTGATTCGATTCTTTTGTGTAACTAATCAACAGCAATATGAACTACACACTAAACTAACTAATTATAAGTAATGAAAGTAAAGAGGAGAGATGGAAAGATCAAACCGGGACAAAAGGATTTATAGTGGCTCGGCTACGAAGCTCTTCTTCGCCCTACTCCACTCCCCAAGTACCACACTCGAGAGTTTCAAGCACTATGTCAACAACCTCCCTTTAGGCGGAGAAAACCATACACGTCGCTTATCCTATTTCTGACACTAAGCTAGATGTCGAGTGCTAATCTTAGCTAGCACCAATCTACCACGATCCACTTGATCCTTTCAACTTCACACACTTAACACACAAGAATCAAGAGATCTCCAAGATCTCACAAGATCACAATGATCAACTCTCTCAACTCACTCTAACCTATCTAACCTTGATCTTCTTGATCAATCACACAAGCCCAATGGCTTTAAGAGATATTTAATATCTCTATAAGATCTCAATGATCTTCACTCACACTCTCATAAAAGAAAAATGATCTTGATGTATGCTATGATACAACAAGTGTGTAACAAATGTTACAAGTATCCTATCTACAACTACAACTCTTGTATCTTCTTGGATACCTTGAGTTCTTCTCTTGCAATTGAAGAGGAATGAAGAGGATCACTTAAATGGATGATTGGATCATTCTTAAACAAAAGAAAACCTAACTAAATGATCAAGAAGAAAAGATGTGAAGAGAGTATCAAACTAAGAAAGTTTTGTGTGTGAAAGGATGCCCAAAATCTGTGAAGTGGGCTAGTATTTATGGGCAGAAAAAATCTGGCCGTTATAAAGGGACGGCTCCACTAAATCACACACGGCTCCACTAAATTTAGTGGAACCGTGTCAGAAAAAAATGCTCATCTTTTTGTCTTTTCTGGTGAAAACTTATTTGGGGAAGTTTGGAGCTGATTTTGGGGGGAAAAAATAGCTGTTATGTATTTTAAACTTATTTTTCCATTAAAACATTTCTATATTATTCAAAAATAATTTGTAAAGTACATTTTTGAAAGAAATGTTTTGTCACATAAAAATGTAAAGTCTTCAGCACAAATTCACTTCTTTGATCATTAGTCAAGTTATAAATTTGTTCTAGAGTGATTTGTGTAGAAACAAGATCTTCTGATTAAAAACTTGTTTACGTTAATTTTAACGTAACGTGTTTTCACATTTTGTCATCCTCAAAACGTTAAGTTATCAAAAGATAGAAATAACGTTTTTAGAACATTATTTGCATCAACACTAGGAGCCTTTTATCTTAGGATTTTTTTCTTTTATAGGATTTTTATTTTAGGACTTTTTTTCTTTCTAAGTTATTTTATATTTATTTCCTTTGTAGTATCTCAATTTGTGACTTTTGTCACAAATAATTTTTCAATGAAAGATGTTTGTTAATGTTTATGTGTTGATTGTGATCACTTATTGTGCATTATATGATTGGTTTGAACTACTTATTAACTAACCTTTGTTTTGTAGCTCTCATTATTCATGCATCATTCTACTTGGTTGGTTTAAATTATTTACAACTAACATTTGTTTTGTAGCATTCTTTATCCTTGCATCATATACTTTGGCACCCTAACAAAGGGGAGTATTGACCAAGGGGGAGCTTATCAAGCACTAACCTTTGTTTTTGTAGCTTTTTTAATTCACGCATCATATACTTGGCACTCCAAATAGGGGGAGTATTGTCCAAGGGGGAGCTAATCAAGCACTAAAAATCCATGCATCATTATACTTGGCACTCCAATTAGGGGGAATATTGACCAAGGGCCTTGCACTACATTCGGCTATGCATTTCCTCTTTTTGTTTTGACAAAAAGGGAGAGATAATATTAAACTCATACATCGCATGTTTCATACAATTTAAAATGCCTAAATTGATTTTAAAAATTGCATAAAACTAGTTTAATGTATATTTTTAAAAGAATTGCACTCTATTTATTTCACTGCTTAAAAATAAGCTTTATGTTTTGACATCAACAAAAATGGGGAGATTGTTAATACAAATATCGCCTAAAAACTTTATTTATATTTTACGATATTTACTACATTTTGCTAATGACAATTATGAACTTTATTTTTAGCAAAACATAAATATAGTTAAGTCTTTTACATTTAGAGTCACAAGCTTTTCATAAACTCATAACATCATTTACATGCTACATATATGATCACTAGTACATTTACAAGTTACATACATTTACATTTACATGTTACATACATTTACATTTTAATTCTAAATTTAGAAATTATACAATAACATCATGGCATGCATCACTTTGATATCTTTAGAAGATTTTGAAGATCATATGAATATCTTAGATTGATCTTCACTCAAAGAAAAGATATGAAAATATCTTGGTTAGATTTGGGAAAGATATTTGGAGATTTGTTGTCAAGCTCCCACGGAACCAAACAGTATAAAGGACAGATCCCTAAATTTGGATCTGTCCCATCTGTGGTTTGCAATGGTAGTTGGCCTATAAATAGTAAGCCACACATTCATGTTTTCTCATCACTTATAAAGATAAACAACATCATTCATTCTTTCATTCATTACTAACCCATTCGTGTTTCATATTTCATTCTTAGTGATCTTTCTTTTGTAGCAAAGAGATCAAAGCATCACAAGCTTCAACAAAGCATTGCAAGTCTTGTTAGATTAGTTACTGTGTGAATTTGTTGTTTTTCACACATCATTGTTTGTACCAAACAATCATATACCTCTGTAGTGAGCGGTTAGTATTTTAGTCCTCAGAATACATAGAGTATCGGGAGTGGTTGTGCCCTTGTAAAAGAACTCGGTATTTAGCTTTGTACCGGAAAAAGTGTAAGCTATGTTTGTAAAGGTTTTCTCCGCCGAGAAGGGAGCTTGTTTCTTAGTGAAGAAAAACTCTCGAGTTAGAGGCTCGAGGAGTGGATTAGGGCAAGGAAGAGAGTCATTGTAGACCGAACCACTATAAACATCCATGTTGTGGTTTGATTGTTTCTTTCTCTACTTACATGTTATATATTGTATATTATTTGCATTACTTAAAATCACGTTAAGTATTCAAAGCAAAAGAATTTTAAAACAGTAAAACTATTCAACCCCCCTTCTAGTTTTCCACAATCTTGTTAAAACGTATATTAGGCTTTTGGTCGTGCCGAAACGCGTCGTGTGGTCTAGCTTACAAACACACATAAAGTAAACACATAAACTAATAGAACAGATTATCTCGAGCTTAAGGTTGAGTAGGGACCTGAAAAATTTGCGGTTGTTATAGTGTCGTTTTGTGAAACTTGAGGAGGTGATAAACTCTAACTTGGAGAACAAGTTTGAGGGCTATATAAACATCTCATTGGCCACAAATTATACACGACACTTAAATCCTTTACAAATCTAGACGCATGATATGCATTAATAAAAAGGACACTAACCATTCGCATGCATGAAGATTCCACAATTGCATGCAATCTCATGCAACTTTATACATATGAAAAGAAATCTAGATTGTTTTGCTTTTCATCTATTGTTTCAACGAATGGCACTGGTACCCACAAGGGTTTCTTTTAGTCGACATAATCAAAAGCATAATATAATGTTTTTGATTACTTTATTCGTAATTTAAGAACTAGCATTCACATCGAATCGCTATTAGTACGTGCGTACATGAACGTCGGGCAAACACACTATTGTTTGCAACTTGGATGATCGACTTTGTTTGTAGTCGATTTTTATTAATCCTAATTTATTAAGCTTCTTGGTTCTTGATTGAATTGATTCTTGTTTTGCTAGAATCAAAAGGTATGCATTACTTTTACTTTTCGGTTAATTAATTTACAATTATATTTTTTACGTTTCCGCACTTGCTTTGATGTTTATGTGTTTAATTTATAAATATGTCATGTTATTAAATTCCAACAGTTTTCAACAACGAATATGTCATCCTAAAATGACATCAAACTTTATTGTTTCAATTGGATTTTCGATAGACTTAAGAAATCATTTTGTAATTGGGTAGAGTGGTTCTCTAACCCTCGTAACGCTCTCTCTTCTTGTGTACCTTCATGCTAGTTTCTTACTAATCTCTTAATTCAAATGCCATTCGGAACAGGAAAATAAAAGTTTTAAGTATTCTAAAATGTTATTGAACTTAAGGAATCTTAACTCGGGAAAATGAAAAAAATAACCATTGTTTAATCATTACATTTTTGTATTTACATAAATGAACTTGACTACCTACAACAGTGATCTTCAGCGACACTCAATTTTTCTTTTACGTAATCTTTCTCTCTCCTGCAACTTATAAGCGACCTTTTAGGCACAATAAGGCGCCCAATGATATTTTTTTTTCAAATTTTTTTAACAACAAAAATAAATTTCATTAATAATAAAAAACGATTACATAATAATTTAAATACATTTAAAAGAATTACAAATAGATGAGATTATTTGCTAAACTAATATTTTCAATGACCAAAATAGACATCATCATATATTATTGAAATTATAAAATTAACATGCAAATTGTTATTTTTTATGGGAGTAAATTGCAAAAATCGTTCTTGTAGTCTGGCCAAATTGCATGTTTCCTCCTTGTGGTTCATTAAGTGCAAAGACCGTCCTTATTTTGCACTGTTACGTGCACTTTTGGTCCTCCATCATTGCAAAAATCGTCCTTGTGGTTTGCTAAATTTCACACTGTTGAAGGACCAAAAGTGCACGTAACAGTGCAAAATAAGGACGATCTTTGCATTTAATGAACCACAAGGACGAAACGTGCAATTTGGCCAAACCACAAGGACGATTTTTGCAATTTGCTTATAACAGTATCTTTATTTCAAACTTTGAAAATTATAGATAAAAATTTTAACATAACACTTATGCTCTTTGTCATACAAATGGCTTATAATAGTATCTTTATTTCAAACTTTGAAAATTATAGATAATAAGTTTAACATAAAACTTATGCTCTTTGTCGTACAAATTAATCAAACTTTTGATGCACTTGAATTAGCTGAATAGTTTTTGCTCAAAAAATAAAAAAAATAAAAAAAAAATAATGGAAGTTGAATAGTTGAATATTTTAATTTGACATAAAACTAACCAACGATGGGCTTAAAAGTAGTACTCTATCCGTCCCATATTAAGTGTCCACTTTTCAAATGCACAAAGTTTTAGGAAAGTGGGGCCAACTACACTCTCCACCAATCAAATATCACTATTACCCACTAAAGTCTCTTCTCATTGGTTGAAAATATTCCCTGGACACTTAATTTGGGACATCCCAAAATTTCATTATGGACACTTAATATGGGACGGAGGGAGTATAAGGTAAAAATATATGAGTGTTGGGCCTTAACTCATGGAAGTTCCATAAAATTATATAGTTAAAAAAGAGAAAAGTATAAAGGGTTTTTCTAACTTGTGCCATAGGGGCACAAGTTAAGCACACTAAAAGTACACAAGGGCCCACGAAAAAGTACACAGGGACCTACATAAAAATGTACTTTTATGTGGGTCCCTGTGTACTTTTGGTGTACTTTTAGTGTGCTTAACTTGTGCCCCTATGGCACAAGTTAAAAAGAGAAAAGTATAAAAAGGGGACAATATATTTTTTCGGTTCTCAAAATGGTCATTTTCTAAAGCTCTTTTCAAAATTATCATGTTTAACTGCTCAACTTCGCAACTCTGTCCAAATCTTGACACATGTTCATTTTGTTAATTTTTATTGGCACACAAAATCTAGTACAAGTGCTCAACCGACGGCTGTTCAACTGCTCAACTGGAGGTTGAGTACTAATACGTACATATAACCACGTGCAAAGTACCTTGGGAAAGATAAAAGGTACATATAACCACGTGCTCAACAGTCGCCGATTGAGCACTTGTACTATATTTTGTGTGCCAATAAAAATTAATAAAGTGAACACGTGTCAAGATTTGGATAGAGTTGTGAAGTTGAGCAGCTGAGCATGACTATTTTATGAAAAAACTTAAAAATTGACCATGTTGGGTTAAAAAAAAAGATATTGTCCCCTTTTTGTACTTATCTCTAGTTAAAACAGGGTTAGCAGTTTCAATTTTACACTTTGACAGCACACCACTCTTTCATCCTTTCTGAGCCGCTCGCCTCCCATCTTCTCCATAGAGTTCAAAGGTAATTTTTAACATAAAACATTTAATATGAAAAGAAAAAATGGAGAGTGTGCGTTTACTCGGTCGAGTAGCTGGCCCCGTTCGTCCAAATTGCCTGCCATGACCAAGAACGACCGATTGGTCACAGTGGCGATGACTCGGTCGGCATGCGCACGACCGACTGTTAAGAGCGACAATTTTTTAAATGTATTTTTTTCACCGAAGAGCGACAATTTTTCTTTTTAGTTTCAGCGATATATTTGGACTGTTACTGATTTAAGCTTACTTATAAGATTTAAGATCATTTGAGGACCATAACTTTTTTTTACATACCAAGAAATTAATTTCCACCCTCCATCTTTATTTGATCTAATGGATAGATTAATCTCAACAATTTAAAAAACACACTTTCATCTTCTTTTTTTCAAATATTAATATTTTTCAAACCGTTAATCGTTAAGCGAAAAAAAATATACCGTTACAACGAGCATTTATTAATATTTTTCGTGTTTTTCATTTTTTTTTTTTTTTTTCATTTTTTTCGTTTTTTTTTTTTTTCGTTACTGAAATATGCATGAAAAAATCATATGTGATTTAACACTAATACACATGTGATATTATATATCATATGTGATTTAACACTAATATCACATATATCATATGTGATTTAACACTAATATCACATGTGATTTTTCATGCAAATTTCAATAATTAAAAAAACACGAAAAAAAACGTTTTTTTTTTTTTTTTTTTTTGGTCGAAAGTATATCAAAGTGCCGATTTATAGAAAGATAATTAAATGTTCGTCGCGATGGAGTAATTATTTTCTCTTAACGATTAACAGTTTAAAAGATATTTAAATTATAAAAAATATGTGAAATATTAAAATGTTTTTAATCTCGACCATTGATTTCATTTTAAATAAATTGTATAGATTAATCCTTTGGTATGTAAGATATTCTTGATATTTAAAATAGTCTCCTGTACTTATAATTGTACTTTTCAAAATCGTGTCAGTAAGTCAAATAAACTGTCACTAGAATGTATACAAAACTGCTAAAAGTTGTGGAAAAGTGCATAAAAATCCATTGATTCGTTAAACTTAATTTTTTTATTCATTTTGTTAAAAAAAAGTTTTATAAATAGTTGTATTTGTTAGAGAAATCATATATACTCCCACTTAACTATAAACCAACCAAGAGACTTATTTTGCACCCTCTCCTAAACCGTATCATAGAGATTTCAACCATCTAACCAAACGTTAGGTTGGTATGCATATTCAAGTTAAAATAGTACGCACTAGCAATTAATTAAGTTATATATACATTATATATAAGACATGTAATGTATTTGGTTTAAATAAATTTTACTTAACAAACAAGATTTATTCAGTTGTTTGATTATCTAATCAATGAAAATTGCTAAATTTAGTATTGTCCTTCTATCTTGGTCTCATGTGTTTCTCTTGGCTCCAGTCATTTGATGCAAAATTAGTTACAACGTATTTCTTGCTAACCCGCTTATTAATGAACGTATACAAACAAATATTTCTTATATAACTCCACCATAGCGATCCGTTAAATGATCCGTAATAACTAAAGTACATTTCATGCATCAATTGAAAAGATGAATCATAGTAATCATAATTTCGTTCTCATTATCGCCCTGACCTTTGCTTTTATAGCACCAGCTATATTTGCCCTAAGGGCAGGCGAAGAGACCATCGCAGACATTGTGGACTATGCTGGAGAACGTTCTGGCGATAACAATGTCCCAGACTCTGGAGCATATAACCCTCAGTTCTCTGAAAAATTTGCTGGAGATGTAGAAGCGTGAGTCTGTTTTTATTTTCTTTGAACAATTTTTTAAGAAAATTCGAATATGTTTGTTCATATGGGAATTATCTTTTTTAGGTCTATATCCGAGAAAAATTCAACAAGGAGGGACTTACATGAATGTTCGGCAACTAACATAATAGACAAATGCTGGAGATGCAAAGCCGATTGGGCTAACAATAGAAAAGCATTAGCAGAATGCGCACAAGGTTTTGGAAAGGGAACCACAGGTGGCGCGGCTGGTGAAATCTATACAGTGACATGTGATTCAGATGACAACGCCGAGAATCCAAAGGAAGGGACTCTCCGTTGGGCTTGCGCCCAAAAGAATCCTTTATGGATCATTTTCGACAAAGATATGACCATCAATCTCAAACACACCCTTGTTGTGGAGAGTGACAAGACAATTGATGGTAGAGGTGCAAAGATTGAGATCGCTGGTGGTGGCGGTGTTACCATTCATAATGTCAACAATGTCATCCTTAGTAACCTCAATATCCACGATGTTAAAGTTACAGATGGTTTTAATTTTAGATCAGGCTGTGATGGTGATGCAGTCGCCGTTAAAACTGCTACTAAGGTATGGATCGACCATTGCACAATGAGTAAAGGTCCTGACGGGCTCCTTGATGTCACTGTTGGTAGCACGGGTGTTACCATTTCTAACTGTAGATTCCACGATCATGACAAAGTACGTAATGATATCCTAACATATCATATCTCATAGACAGTAAATAATTATTAAGTTTACTAAATATAATTATACTAAACAGATCCTATTGCTCGGGGCAGACGATTCACACTCCGAAGATAAAAATATGCTAGTCACGGTTGCATTCAACAGGTTTGATATTGGATGTACTCAAAGAATGCCTAGATGTCGATTTGGGTTTTTCCAAGTCGTTAACAATGACTACAACAAATGGGGAATGTACGCTATTGGTGGTAGTGCTAGCCCTACTATCCTCAGCCAAGGCAACCGATTCTTGGCTTCTGATAGTACGAAAGAGGTAATATTTCACAAACTGTACTAATTCTGTATCTTTTTTAGATTATTTTGAATAAAGTTTGATTATAGTTTTATTGATATGGTTATGAAGATTTTAAAAAGGACCAATGCGTCTCAAGCAGAGTGGGAGAACTGGAATTGGAGATCAACAGATGACGTATTAGAAAACGGGGCTATATTTATAGCATCTGGTTCCGACCCACAACTTACATCTGACCAACAAGCCGGCATTATTCCTCATGAACCAGGATCAAAGGTTGCGGAACTCACCTGTTCTGCTGGTGTACTCTCATGTATAGCGGGACAACCTTGCTAACCACCAAATTATTTGAATTTATCTACGTTGTCTGTATTATTTTCGGGATGGTATTTGTGTTGCTCGTTCTTTTAAAATATGGATCGATCATTGCACACTTTGTTGTCCCCTTGGTTACAAAGAATAACTTAAGTTATCTAGCTAACCAACTTTCATGCTTAGTAAAGTATGTTTAAAACAACTAAGAAAGATTTACACAAGTATTTTCAATGTTTAAATTCTTGTTATAAATGAATCAAGGAATTTACTAAGATTGGTTGCGGAATAACAATCTAATGGGCATTGCATGAACAAAACATGTACATATGATTAAGATTTTGACTAACAACAATAGTTTAATATGCGGAAGGATTAATCATAAAAAATTTCACACAAACATAATAACGGATCTTGTTGCAATATGTAATCAATCAAATAAAATTATAGGGAGAATTAGATGTATATTTTTGTTAATGTTCAATATTACATAAATATACTTCTGAGTTTTGTAATTACATCAATGTCCTTCCCAAACTTTTGTAATTATATCAATATCCTTCTCAAAATAGCGGATGCGCATATGAAGTACTTATATAAAATCTATATATAAAAATTGCATGGGTGTGAGCTTAGTAGCTTGGGCCGACACGATGCTAATTATATCATGGTAACACGATTCAAATAAGCATGTGGCAAACACTGAAATACTTGCAAGAACACTTGAAAAATCAGCTTCTTAAACATTTATCGAAATGCCATCAGCAAGGTACTTTGGCAACGGTTATCCAAAACTTATCTGCATACTATTAGAGGATAAATAAGCTCAAGCTCGGCCTGTAGGTTTAGGGTATCTAGAGTTTTACCATTATAAATAATGACCAATAATAAAGTAATACATATGGGTTTTATCATTGACCCATAAGTATTACTTTATTAGTGACTATTATTTATAATGGTAAAACCCTAAATACCCTAAACCCACATACGGACTTTTGCTTATTTATCCTCTAACACATACAACATAGGCAAGTAAAATGTCCAAATATAATTATGTTTTTAATTTGCAACAACTTTTATTCTATTCCTTAAAAAGTGTATATAAAAAAAATGTATAATTAATTATCAACGACATATAATTATTGATATATATACACGGATTACTTCCTGGATGGATGGTTTGAGCTCATAAAAGAGAATGGAGTTCAAAAAATGAACTTTATAGTAGTGTTAAAGCCTACTTTCTAAACTCCATTCTCATTTACGAAGTCGAACCATTCATCCATGAAGTAATGCGGGTACCCAATACATAGCTTAGTACTTTGAACCTCTCCTCGAAATCCTATTGACATTGCAGCGCTGTAAATGTATAGGTTTCAACGAAAACTGTAGGCAAAACGTGGGCATAGGAATAGGTTTTCGAGGGGAAGCTCAAAGTAGCAAGTTGCGTAAAAGGTAAAATTATTAACCCTCAAATTCCTACAGCTATTTCGACCTACCACGTGCAAAAATTTGGACCAAACCCATTGCCTGAACGTTGAGATAGGAATAGGTTTTCGACGGTAAGATCAAAGTAGGGAGTTGCAACTAAAGTAAAAAATATGGAAGAAAGCAGGTAAAGAAGTAACTCAATACTGCCTTGTTCCACAAACAATTGGAAAAAAATTTATACGATTAACTATCCACTACAGACAAGTATTAGCGTAGCTCGATACTTTGAGCGTCCCCTCGAGTTGCTATTGTAATTTGATTTTAAATTCCGAAGCTATTATTTATCTCTTATATTGATCATAATTAAGTTGTTCATGTATACTTTTTGGCCTCGAGTGATAAAAGAACATTATGATGTATTTGCAAAAGTTTGAATATAGATATGAACTAACATATTGTTCATATATATTTTTTGGCCTCAAGTGATGAAAGAACATGTTGATTTTTGGATATATATGAGAATCTAAAAGTTTGTGATGTAATTACAAAAGTTTACGAAGGATATTACGTGATGTAATTACGAAAGTTTGTGAAGATTATTGACGTAATTACAAAATTGAGAAGGACATTGATGTAATATTGAACTTTAGTAAGGATATAGATGTAAATGACTCAAAATTATATGCATCATAATTTTCGGTCCATATGCATATAAATAAATCCGCCATAATTTATTTCAAACACATGTGTAATTATAATTAACATTTTTAATTATAAACAATAACATAAACATAAAAGAATGCTTACATCTACATCGAATGAACACGTGGATTGATCCCTGAATGTGACAACCGTCAGCTTTTCAAGTCAGTCAACTTGACATTTGACCAGACATCCAAACTAGATAACTTATGTGCTTATGTGTGTTGTGTGTCATATCAAGTGCTTCATAGAAACTTTTTAGTATATCTATCATATGTCTATATGATATTATATGCTATGTGTATTCTCAAGATACTCACGTTCATTGAAAGCGTTGATGTCAATTCATGTTAGTGCATTTTAAAGTCCTTACGACAATTATAGAATTCACGGTATTTGTTTAAGCTCATTAAACAATTTTATAAAGGTTATAAATAATATTTATTTATGATGACAACAATGATATAATGATTTATAAGTGTATTTTATTTAGGGAATTCATTTCCTAATTATAGATTATTTTGAGTCATTTTTCGACAAAACGTGAAGTAACTGGTCGTAATTAGCAACTAGGGATTTTTTGAATTATCACTTAAGTATGTATATATATATATATATATATATATATATATATATATATATATATATATATATATATATATATATATTATATATATATATATATATATATATATTATAGTAGGGATACAATGAGAAGGGGCTTAAAATGAGAAGGGTAGGAAGGATTGTGGGAGTGACATGTGTCATCCCATGCCACATCATCATGCCGCATCACGGTTACTGCATCGTGATGCAGTAAAAAATTTGGCGGGAAAAATTTTTTTTTCCCACCAAAAAAAAATTTTTTTTTTGGGCAAAAAATTTTTTTTTTTTCCCGCCAAAATTTTTACTGCATCACGATGCAGTATATTTTTTTACTTTATTACGGTTACTGCATCATGATGCAGTATAATTTTTTACCGCATCACGGTTACTGCATCACGATGCAGTAAAAAATTTGGCGGGAAAAAAAAAAATTTTTGCCCAAAAAAAATTTTTTTTTTTTTTGCGGGAAAAAAAAATTTTCCCGCCAAAATTTTTACTGCATCACGATGCAGTAAAAATTTTGGCGGAATGATGATGTGGCAAAGTGACACATGTCACTCCCACAATCCTTCCCACCCTTCTCATTTTAAGACCCCTTCTCATAATATCCCATCTATATATATATATATATATATATATATATATATATATATATATATATATATATATAGGTGTGGGTTAAAATAAAAAGTATCTTATAATAAAAAGTGCAGGAAGGATTGTAAGAGTGACATGTGTCACCCCCATTCCATATCATATGACACATTATATGACATGTGTTACCTACCCTTACCCCCAACCCCTACCCCCCCCCCCCCCCCCAACCCCTTCACCTCATGACCGTTGTTACGGATCTCTCCTCAACCTCCATTCTTTGTATCTCAATTCTTGTGTTTAATACGACTTGTGTGTAAGATCAGAATTGTGTATTGTGTTGATTCAGACTTGGTGTTGGTTCGAATTGTGTAGCCACATGGGCTTTGTGTGTAGATTGGTTCTAGCTAGGATTAGGACTCGACATTTCGCTTAGTGTTGTTAATTGGTGTAAGCGTTGGTGTATGGTTTGTTCCGCCATAAGGGAGCGTGCTGATATAGTGTTTGTGAAACTCTCGAGTGTGAGACTCGAGGAGTGGAGTAGGGCGAAGAGTGAGCTTCGTAGCCGAACCACTATAAATCTCTGTGTCCCGGTTTGATCGTTTATTTCCTTTACTTTTACTTACTCTTTTATAATTGTGTTCATAGATTGTTGTATTGATATTTGATAAGATTCGAATCCAAAAGTATCTCAAAACAAACTTGAAAAAGAATTTTTGAAAACGTAATTAAAACGATTAAACTATTCAACCCCCCTGCTAGTTTCTACAATTGGTATCAGAGCAGGTCACTCAAGATTTTTAAAGTATACTGTATTTTAAAACTTGAATCGATCAATAGATTTTGAAAAATATTAAGAAGGGCAATCTATGCAAAGACCACCACTTTTCGAAGCTGATAGCTTCATTTACTAGAAAACCATATTCGAAACTTATGTGAAATCAAAAGATCTTGATCTTTGGCATGTTATTACTATGGGTGACTTTCAACCTATTGAACAAAACCCTGAAACTAAAAAGGATGAAATAGTTCCCTATGATAAACAAAGTAAAAACCTTAAAAAGAAATTGGCTAAAAACGATGAAGCAAAAATGGTTATTTATAATGCTTTACCAAAAAAGGAATTCCAAAGAATTTTTATGTGTAATACGGCTAAAGATATTTGAAAAACTTTGTTAGTCACTCATCAAGGTAATAATCAAGTCAAGGATAACAAGATCAATGTTCTTCTTCAACAACATGAACAATTCGTCATTCCTGAAGGCGAATCTATAGATAGTGCTTTTGCTAGATTTAATACTATTATTACTAGTCTAAAGGCACTTAATGAAGGTGTTTCTGTCAAGAGTTGTGTTAGGAAATTTCTCAGGGCTTTACATCCAAAGTGGAGAGCAAAGGTCATGGCAATAGAAGAATCCAAAGATTTAGCCACACTCTCACTAGATGAGCTCATCGGTAATCTAAAGGTTCATGAGTTAACCATCAAAAATGATTCCGAGATAATCAAAAGAAAAGTAGAAAGGAGATTCACTTGCTTTAAAGGCTAAAAAGGAATTGAGTGATGAAAGACTCAAGTTCGGAAAGTGAAGATGAAGAGTATGCCATGGCGGTTAGAGACTTCAAGAAGTTCTTTAAACGAAGAGGTAGATATGTAAGACAGCCGCGAGATGAAATGAAAGCACCCCAAAAAAGTCGTGATGAAAAATATAGCAAGGAGGGACTTACGAGGCTTTAGATGTGGTGATCCAAGACACTTGGTAGGAGAATGTCCTCATCAAACAAAAGACATACGTAAGTGGCGCTTGGAGTGATAGCGACGAAGAGACGAAAAATGAAGCTTGTCTAATGGCTGGAACTTCAAAAGTGATATGCTTGGAAATTGACTTGGAGCCCGACGAATGGATCAAAGATAGTGGATGCACTAATCACATGACGGGAAATCGTAAGCTATTCTCATCATATCAATCATGCAACGGAGGTAATGTCACTTTTGGTAGTAAACTCAAAGGTACGATCATTGGCAAAGGTACGATCACTCATAATTCTCTTACTATCACTAATGTTGAGCATGTAGATAACTTAGGTTTTAATCTCTTAAGTATTAGTCAAATATGTGATAATAAGTGCAAGGTAATCTTTTCCGAAGAAGGTAGTGAAATCATTAAGGATGGAAAAGTCATTGCCAAGGGCATTAGGAAAGGTGATTTATATGTCATGAAGATAAGTGATAACTCTAGTAACAATATATGTTTGGCTACGGTTAGCAATAACTCCACTTTGTGGCATAGAAGATTAGGTCACGCAAATATGCGTTTGTTACAATCATTAGCTTCTAAGGATTTAGTTAGAAATCTTCCTAAACTTAAGTTTGACCAACATTTTTGTGACGCTTGCAAAGTTGGAAAACAAGCTCACTCTAGCCACAAACCTAAGAATATAGTCTCAACCTCTAGATGTCTAGAACTCCTTCACATGGATCTTTTCGGTCCTTCTGCCATACGGAGCTACGGAGGAAATCTCTACACCTTGTTAATAGTGGACGATTACTCTAGGTACACTTGGACTAGATTTATTAAGAACAAGACTGAAGCCTTCGATCAGTTTAAAACATTTAGCAAGATAATCCAAAATAAACTAGGTTGTTCCATAGTTTCCATTAGGACAGACCATGGTAGAGAATTTGATAATGAAGTGCAATTTGGAGTTTATTGTGATGCTAATGGTATTACTCACAATTTCTCAGCTCCACGCACTCCATAATCAAATGGGGTAGTCGAAAGGAAAAATAGAACACTATAAGAAATGAGTCGAACAATGTTAAACGAACAATCCATCCCTCAAAAGTTCTGCTGTAATCTGTAGAAACCTGCACATATATACTTAATAGAATTCTCATTAGGTCAATCATAGGAAAAACCCCACACGAAATATTGATAGGTATGAAACCTACTCTAGATTACTTCAGAGCATTTGGAAGCAAATGCTTCATTCTAAACACCAAATACTATCTCACCAATTTTGACCCAAAGTCTTACGAAGGTGTATTCATAGGATACTCAGAAAAATAGTAAAGCCTATATATTACTCAATAAGGAAACAATGGCCGTCGAAGAATCACTCAACGTGACTTTCGATGAGAGTCCTCCCCTACCTAAAACATCACCTTTGGTAGATGATGATTTAGATGAAGAAAACGCCATCGTAGATAACATGAAAAACCTAGGGATCAATAATGTGAATGAAACCATAGAAATAAATGAAACCACCAATATTAAGGAATCTATAAATCATCCTTTAGACAATGTCATAGGAAATCTAAACCAAAGAACCCGTAGATCACAAGCTCAATACAAAAGCAATTTCTTTTGCTTTGTCTCAATCATATAACCTAAGAACGTCAACGAAGCATTGAAAGATGAAAGTTGGATCATCGCAATGCAAAAGGAATTGAATCAATTTAAGTCTAATGATGTTTGGGAGTTAGTACCAAGACCTAAGTACATGCCCATAATACGAAACAAGTGGGTATTTAGAAATAAATTAGACAAGAACGGAATTGTATCTAGGAATAAAGCAAGGTTAGTAGCACAAGGCTATAATCAACAAGAGGGAATTGATTATGACGAAACCTATGCACCTGTAGCTAGACTAGAGTCCATTAGGATATTACTTGCCTATGCTTGTGCATTGTAGGTCCACGGTTATGGATCTAAGTAGCATGTGTAAGACAATAGATAACTTGAATAAATCCAAATTAATCTATATGAGAAACTCTTAACAGTATATTAATTGTTAATGCAGAATCTTAACAACCAACAAGTATGAAGAACACAACTAAGATTACTAACTTTGTATTACTATTAAACTTTTCAATTGTCACAATGTCACACTAAACATAATGTCGTAGGGTTCCTTTTATACTCTAAGGAAACCCTAATATTACAAAACGTGTGAAAGGATAAACATATCTTCTAATAAGATAACTAATACGTATATATCCTTTCCTAACATATAGCTAACTAACTCTGCTATTAAACATAAACAGACTTAACTAATAATAGTCACCAGACTTAACTATGTTTGCCAGACTTAACTATGTACTGGCAGACTTAACTAAGCTAACAGACTTAACTAATACATCAGCAGACTTAAGTCTGTTCTTCAATAATTCCCAACAATCCTCCCCTAACTTGATCTTCATGCGCCATGAACTTCAAGTTTCTTTCTTGATAAGCTTCCTGAGGATGTTGAACTCTAATCTTTTGGAACTATTCTTAACTGCAACTCTTTAAATCATCATATCTGAACTTTGTAGCATCTTTTATCAGCAATCTTCATATCATCTGATCTTTGCAGCAACATTGACTGTTTGTACATCAATTCAGAAAGTTTCATACTATTCTCATCACTTCCAGGTGTGTTAACTCCTGTGAGAGGTGAATCATTGAAAATTTAATGGATTTGATGTCTCTTTACCAGTTAGCCATTAACTCTGGAGTAGCCAATGTTTGATGTAAAACCATGGTACATTGACAACCATTTCAACTCTTTGTACATGAAACATGGTGAGTTGAAATACCATATGATTTTTAGCAAATCATCAGTGATGAAGCGAAAAGTGTACCGCTTTTAGGGGGTCATTTAAGCCCTAAATCGTATTTATTTGATCAAATATTGCCCTAAATCGTTCCTTTTGTCATTTTAGGTACTTTTGAGAAGAAATCTGGAAAAGGAAGCATTTTGGACGTTTTTGGAGCATAAAAGTGAAGAAAACGACAAAGTCTTAAAATTATGCTGGAAGTTACCTTTGACGGTGTCAGGATTATCCCCAGACGGCGTCATGGCTTGGCAAAAGTGGTGGATGTGAAATTTACTCATGATAAGCCAGAGAAATTTGCATGGGAATTCTGACGGCGTCACCCTTTAATATGATCAAGGTCGTCACGGTATAAGTTAAAGCGGGACGGCGTCACGCCTAATTCTGACGGCGTCAAGCCTTGATAAGTGATTGCGTGGTTTTGTAACCTTACAACAGGTTTTACCTCTCGAGGGATCTCAAGAGGCTTACAACCCCACCAGGCAGTGTACCTGACCGATGTAGTATAGTGTAGTGGTAAGTACGGGGGATTGATCGTTCTCCACAGGGAATAGTGTTCGTTAGGTGTGAAAGACTACTCTAATTAGGTCTAAGGGTTGAGGAAGATTCTTTTTATGTTTTTATATTTTTTTTTTGAAAGCAAGTAAAATCTCGGGTTTGAAGGAGTGGGCGGAATTAGTTGCTAGTCAACTAACCCAAAATTACTACGGATGCAAATAAAATAAAATAACAAAAATGAAAATGTGGTGAGAAACTTATGTGTAGAGAAATGTGTTTACTTAGATTTCCTTACTCCCTAACTATCTTTTACCGGTTAATTAGTGTGTATTAGTCGCGTGGATGACGGGTGTATTCCTTAATACCATTCGTGGGGTGGCGTACTTACTTCCCCAACTCTACAAGCTCCTACTTCACTCCTATGTCGAGCCGGCTAGGAAGCTCCTAACATGGGATCACTAGAATTCGCTTGTGCATTAAATACAACCATAAAAACCTTTAGTACGCGTTTGGTTCATGTTTCTTAAGACGTTCAAGCAAGTTACCGAATAGGAAGTTAGCCAGTTTTCTTAAGCCTAACATAGATAAACAATCATCCAATACAACTAACAACACACTAACAACCAATAATCAATAGCTAGGTTTCATTAGATCTAAGCAAACACAAGATAAAATTAGCCTAACATGTTAAACAAAAGACAAGAATAAGATAGAATCAAACAACACATAGACATATTGAATGATTAATTGATAACTTATCTTTCAATGAAACATGGAAGATCTCAAGGCAAAAAGCCCTGAAAAAGTAGCTAAAATCGTCTTAGGGTTTTATCCCAAAATTCCACACACTAAGCTCTCTCCTAATGACAAAAAATTAGAAAACTATATATAGATTTTTGGATCTGACGGCGTCACCTTATGGAGTGTGACGCCGTCACCTCGCCGCTTTTAGGGTTCCCGGATGACCATCTTGACGCCGTCCCTCTTTAGCTCTTCAAAAATCCATTCTGGCTTATCAAGGCTTGACGCCGTCAGAACTTGTACGTGACGCCGTCCCTCTTTGATTTAAGCCGTGACGCCCTTGATCAAGTTAAAGCGTGACGCCGTCAGAATTCACATGCTATCTCACTGGCCCGTCATGAGTAAATTTCACATCCAACTTTTCTTGCCAAGGCATGACGCCGTCCCATGTTAATTGTGACGCCGTCAAGAGTAACTTTTAGCCGATTTTTGAGACTTTGTCGTTTTCTTCACTTTAATGCTCCAAAAACGTCCAAAATGCCTCCTTTTCCAGATTTCTCCTCAAAAGTACCTAAAATGACAAAAGGAACGATTTAGGGCAATATTTGATCAAATAAATACGATTTAAGGCTTAAATGACCCCTTAAAAGCGGTACACTTTTCGCTTCATCAAATACCCTTACACTTGAGATTTGCTTGTCCTCAAGCAAATGCGCTTTTATTCTAATCAAAATATAAGTTAGGGGTCATTTAATGCTAATATAAAAGTAATTACAACAAATAATCGTTCCACTTCAATCATAATAAGCACGGAGATTATAAACTAGCACCTCACAAGTAGTGTTTAGATACTCACATCTCTCAAGTGTCATCAAAATAAATCTCATAAATGAAAACGGAAAATATCTCTCACTACCTGTCATAGCAAATAGATTACCATAGGCTTGGGAAAGGATCGAAAACCTCCTCCACTAGGCGTAAGCACCTAAGATAAACTATCAAAGAGGGCTTTTACAAGGGTTATAACGTTAGGTGTAGGGAAAAGGAAAACACGGTTTTGTTGGATAAAGGATATTTTACTGGTGGCGAGTTAAAAATCTTGATCAATTACATGTACTATACAATGTTGCTAAGCCAAGACTAGACTCGATCTTAAGCTAATGATAAAATAACAAAAACATAAAATAAACATAAAATAAAACGGGATGGTAGTCCGTATGTTTTTTTCTACTTTTCATTTTCTCATTTTTTTGTATTTTTCTTGATTTTTTTCGATTTTTTTTTTTTTTTTTTTTTTTTTTTTTTTTTGGCATACACTTTTGTCCTACCATCCAAAATAATACATCATAGGGGCATTGCATTCCCCTTACACTTGAATTTTTACATAACTTTACAAATACTAATCTAATGACTCGAATTAAGATAATTGAAAAACTTGGAGTACTTTTAAAATATTTAGCACATATGGGGGTAATAAATGATGTTCTTCCCCATTACTCCATTATACTAGTACTTTACCCATGAGTCCCAATCGTCCCAAAACAATATGTACAAGGATATGACTCGACTTAGCAACCATGTAATCAACTAGATAATTAACTTGGGTTTAAACAAATGTTGTAACAATAATGCACTAAAAATGAGTGCATACAAGGTAGGCTAAGGCGATTTGGGTGTACATTTAAGTGGGGTGTAACAAATTCTTCCTTTAAGTAAAATGCTTAAAGGTCGAAACGAAAAGATAGGCTCTGAGGGGTGTACTAGGGGTATCGTGTACTAAAAATGAGTACAACGCAAAGGGTGTGGGAGAATTACTTGACCAATGTAGCCAACGTAATTATAACAAAAACACAGGTGTAAAACAATGGGTTAATCCTAATGCCTCTTATCATGTAGTAAATCTAACTACACGAATGTAGTCTCACTTGTGGCCTTGGAATGGTCCTAACGCAAGTTCTAGAATCTAAGTGCTACCGGTACACATCATAGCATAAATGCTTTTCCTACCAATTCTAGGGGTGAACCTCACATATTTGGGGTGGAAAATTTTTTAGTGGTACGGTTTTTGTGCTAGTTATATAACTCCTATCCGTGAGACGCTCATTAAGATCAAAGTTTCACTCCTATATGTTGTAAAAAATTTTAAATTTGGCACTAAAATTACCTTAACAAGTATTTCTCTCAGTTTTATTACACATCTACTATTAAACAAACAAAAATCAAGCGCAATGGCATTCTCTAAAATCGTACTTTTACCCCCCCTTACACTTAAGATGAACATTGTCCCCAATGTTCAAATAACAAGATGTAAAAGCATAAAGTAAAAGAATGAAATCAAATACTCCCCTGATTCGCTCGGTGGATAATGAAGTAACACGGTTAGATCTTCTTCCAAAGTAATGTTGAAGCTCCATGACTAATGCATCGCCATAAGCTTGATTCAAAACATTTCCTTGTCCAAAATAACCTGTTAAACCTGAGAAAACAAACACGAAAACCTGCATAACATCGGCGGGAAAAATCTATATATAAGGATATAATGCTTGTGGAATGATAATTTTGCAGATTCCTGGAGATTATAAGTTGGAGATTTAATAAAAACTTTTATGAAAACAAAACTTTCAAAAATTTCTGAAAATTAAATCTGACGCCGTCAGGTTATAAACCCTGACGCCGTCAGAAATGACCTGACAAAAATTCTCATGTTAAGTTTCCGGAAAATTTCTGGAAAAACCTTTACCTTACTTCATGGAAATCCTGCAAAACATCACTATGACTCGATACAAGCATTTGACTCAAACGAATAATAATATGTATGCTAATTTATTATTATTACGATTCATGTTCATTTGTGTTCTAATAAACCGATTTAGATTTCCCTTACACTTATCTTTTGCAAAATACCTTTATATGTAGTTAAGACGAAGTTAAAAACAAAATAAAGCATTTTCACAAATTAGTTTTGAACATGAATCAATAAGAATAAAAATTAAACACACATATGGAAACAAATAAAATCAAACAAACAAATAAATAAACACACAAAGCAAATAAAGCTTGGGTTGCCTCCCAAGAAGCGCTTGTTTTTGTTCGAGTCACGAGCCTGACTCTACCCTTATTTAACAAAAATAGGGGAGGTTTTCCCTACACTTAGGATTAAGTGCGGGTGAAAGTAGCGATACACACCCTTAGGGTGTGAATATGCCACGTGAGGTGAAGGGGGTGAGTGAATGGCTTCCTTCATCCTAAAACTACCCGGATAATATCGGTTGATGGGTGGGTTGGTTCCTCTTTTTTCTCCTAGATGTAAATCTAAGGATGAAAAGTTATGTAAAGGTTGAGGTTCCAATTCATCAACACTAGGAAATTCCCTAGAACTATGAGTAAGGTCATCACTAAAAGTGTGCAAACCTATATCCTCTAGTTGTGCTTGGTCCAAGGGTTCTACCTCCATCGGGATTCCTAAAGTCTCTTCTACTTCTTCCGGGTAAGTCACGGGCGGTGTGGGTGCCTCAAATGATGGTTGAGTATTTTGTGGGCTTATGGTGTTTACCTCATCATTCCACGTGTCAAGATCACCTATATCCTCATCAATTGTTTTCTTAGGTAGTGATAATAACAAACCTAGTGCTTCATCCAACTTATGATTTATTGATACGGCTCTATCCACAATTCCTTGGCAAACTAGGCCGCTTTTCCTATTAGCCTCACTAAAACAAGATCCTAAACATGGAGGTTGTTCATAAGAATCTATCCTAGGTGAAGGCTCATATGATTCATAAGTGTCTCTAAATGAGGTATTTTGAACTTCTTGGTGTTCTAGCCACTCAACCATATCTTGCAATCTTAGAAGTCTAAGTGAAGAGTCCATTTGAAGCAAATTACAAACAAAATCACAAAGAAAAGATAGACTACGAGAAAGCTACAAAATAAAAAGAAAATATCTCACTTGATAGGAATCTTGTGAGTAGACCTAATAAAAATAAAATTTCAACCTAAGCAATAACTACTCCCCGGCAACGGCGCCAAAAACTTGATTGCGTGGTTTTGTAACCTTACAACAGGTTTTACCTCTCGAGGGATCTCAAGAGGCTTACAACCCCACCAGGCAGTGTACCTGACCGATGTAGTATAGTGTAGTGGTAAGTACGGGGGATTGATCGTTCTCCACAGGGAATACTGTTCGTTAGGTGTGAAAGACTACTCTAATTAGGTCTAAGGGTTGAGGAAGATTCTTTTTATGTTTTTATATTTTTTTTTTGAAAGCAAGTAAAATCTCGGGTTTGAAGGAGTGGGCGGAATTAGTTGCTAGTCAACTAACCCAAAATTACTACGGATGCAAATAAAATAAAATAACAAAAATGAAAATGTGGTGAGAAACTTATGTGTAGAGAAATGTGTTTACTTAGATTTCCTTACTCCCTAACTATCTTTTACCGGTTAATTAGTGTGTATTAGTCGCGTGGATGACGGGTGTATTCCTTAATACCATTCGTGGGGTGGCGTACTTACTTCCCCAACTCTACAAGCTCCTACTTCACTCCTATGTCGAGCCGGCTAGGAAGCTCCTAACATGGGATCACTAGAATTCGCTTGTGCATTAAATACAACCATAAAAACCTTTAGTACGCGTTTGGTTCATGTTTCTTAAGACGTTCAAGCAAGTTACCGAATAGGAAGTTAGCCAGTTTTCTTAAGCCTAACATAGATAAACAATCATCCAATACAACTAACAACACACTAACAACCAATAATCAATAGCTAGGTTTCATTAGATCTAAGCAAACACAAGATAAAATTAGCCTAACATGTTAAACAAAAGACAAGAATAAGATAGAATCAAACAACACATAGACATATTGAATGATTAATTGATAACTTATCTTTCAATGAAACATGGAAGATCTCAAGGCAAAAAGCCCTGAAAAAGTAGCTAAAATCGTCTTAGGGTTTTATCCCAAAATTCCACACACTAAGCTCTCTCCTAATGACAAAAAATTAGAAAACTATATATAGATTTTTGGATCTGACGGCGTCACCTTATGGAGTGTGACGCCGTCACCTCGCCGCTTTTAGGGTTCCCGGATGACCATCTTGACGCCGTCCCTCTTTAGCTCTTCAAAAATCCATTCTGGCTTATCAAGGCTTGACGCCGTCAGAACTTGTACGTGACGCCGTCCCTCTTTGATTTAAGCCGTGACGCCCTTGATCAAGTTAAAGCGTGACGCCGTCAGAATTCACATGCTATCTCACTGGCCCGTCATGAGTAAATTTCACATCCAACTTTTCTTGCCAAGGCATGACGCCGTCCCATGTTAATTGTGACGCCGTCAAGAGTAACTTTTAGCCGATTTTTGAGACTTTGTCGTTTTCTTCACTTTAATGCTCCAAAAACGTCCAAAATGCCTCCTTTTCCAGATTTCTCCTCAAAAGTACCTAAAATGACAAAAGGAACGATTTAGGGCAATATTTGATCAAATAAATACGATTTAGGGCTTAAATGACCCCTTAAAAGCGGTACACTTTTCGCTTCATCAATAAGCCAGAACGGATTTTGGAGAGCTAAAGAGGGACGGCGTCAAGAAGGCCATCCGGGAACCCTAAAAGCGGCGAGGTGACGGCGTCACACTCCATAACGTGACGCCGTCAGATCTGAAAGTCTATATATAGTTTTGCAATTTTTTGTCATTAGTGTGGAACTTATTGGGGAACTTTGTGTGTAAGAACCCTAAGACGATTTTAGCAGCTTTTTCAAGGCTTTTTGCCTTGAGATCTTCCATGTTACATTGAAGATAAGTTATCAATTAATCATTCAATATGTCTATGTGTTGTTTGATTCTATCTTGTTCTTGTCTTTTGTTTAACATGCTAGGCTAGGTTTTCTTTGTGTTTGCTTAGATCTAATGAAACCTAGCTATTGATTATTGGTTATTAGTGTGTTATTAGTTGTATTGGATGATTGTTTATCTATGTTAGGCTTAAGAAAACTGGCTAACCTCCTATTCGGTAACTTGCTTGAACGTCTTAAGAAACATGAACCAATGCGTACTAAGGTTTTTATGGTTGTATTTAATGCACAAGCGAATTCTAGTGATCCCATGTTAGGAGCTTCCTAGCCGGCTCGACATAGGAGTGAAGTAGGAGCTTGTAGAGTTGGGGAAGTACGTACGCCACCCCACGATTGGTATTAAGGAATACACCCGTCATCCACGCGATTAATACACACTAATCAACCGGTAAAAGATAGTTAGGGAGTAAGGAAATCTAAGTAAACACATTTCTCTCCACATAAGTTTTACCACCTTTTCATTTTCAGTTATTTTATTTTATTTGCATTCGTAGTTATTTGGGTTAGTTGACTAGCAACTAATTCCGCCCACTCTTTCAAACCCGAGATTTTACTTGCTTCCATAAAATATAAAAATACAAAAAGAATCTTCTCTCACCCTTAGACCTATTAGAGTAGTTTTTCATACCTAACGAACACTATTCCCTGTGGAGAACGATCAATCCCCCGTACTTACCACTACACTATACTACATCGGTCAGGTACACTGCCTGGTGGGGTTGTAAGCCTCTTGAGATCCCTCGAGAGGTAAAACCTGTTGTAAGGTTGCAAAACTACGCATCAAGTTTTTGGCGCCGCTGCTGGGGAATAGTTATTGTTTAGGTTGAATTTTTATTTTATTAGGTCTACTCACTAGATTCCTTTCTAGTGAGATTTTTATTTTATTTTTATTAGATTTCTTTAGTCTATCTTTTTCTTTGTGCCCTTTGTTTGTAAAACCATTTTCATTTGTCACCTTGGCGGATGAAATTCCATTTAGATCATTAACAATAGAGGAACAATTACTTTACACGGATAGATTTGCTTCCTGTTGTTCCAATGAATTTTTAAGTGATCTTAGATATATACAAGAGGAGATGGGTGTAAAGTTTGATAGGTTTGATGAATTATGTGCATGTGCGGCTTCTATTAAACAATCATTGTTAGGATCAACTCCTTTTAGTGAAACCCTTTGGAAAAAATTTGAGGAAAGCTTCCTAACCGTGAACCATAAGTTGAATGAATTGATGGGTTTATATACATCACAACTTGAGGAAACAAATGAGGAGGATTTATCCGACTATAGGTACCATGAGCAAGAAGACCTAGTTTTTAAGAACATGGACCTTGAATTGGACCAAGATTGTGAGATGGTTAGTGTTGAACTACCTAGTTGCATGAGTGGGATAGATTTCACCAAAACATATGACACGCATGAGGAATCCTTTAGGCAATTGGAACATAGTAATCAAGTTGAATATTACTATGAATCGGACTTAGAATTTCAAATGGCTAGAGAAGGATTTGAGATACTTAGGAATGTGTTTGGGTTAGATCCTACCAAAACACATGATGAACATATAGGTGATTTAGATACTATGGAGAATGAGGTTAGAAATGCAAGACCACTAAATACCCCACAAATCCTACCATCATTTGAGGTTAACACACCGCCCGTAACTTACCCGGAAGAAGTAGAAGAGACTTTAGGAATCCCGATGGAGGTAGAACCTTTGAACCAAACACAACTAGAGGATATAGGTTTGAATGCTTATAGTGATCACAACCTTACTCTTAGTTCTAGGGGATTTCCTATTTTTGATGAACCGGAGCCTCAACCAAAACCGTTACCTAATCTTCCATCTTTAGATGTGAATTTAGGAATTAAAAAAGGTCCCAATCCACCCATCAAACCATGTAGTCCGGGTAATGTTAAGATTAAGGTAGTAGACTCTAGGCCATGTGGAGTGGAAGCTAATATAGGAGCAAACCATGACCTTACATACTTACATCACCCATTCATGATTGATCACAAGAAACATTATGGGTTTAAACCGGGTTTATTAGGTCAAGATGGATTCCCAACTAGGAATCTCTCGAAGTTGATAGAAGATGATCCCTTTTTAGGAGAAAACTTTAATTCACCCATTGACCAAAGTGAACTAGGTAAGGTTATGATGAAAGGAGCACACCCCTTTGAGCATATAATTCATCCACCAATCTTTCCTCACGTGGCATACTCCTACCGAGCTGGTGTGTATCGCTACTATCACCCGCACTTAACCCTAAGTGTAGGGAAAACCTCCCCTATTTCCGTTAAATAAGGGTAGAGTCAGGCTCGTGACTCGAACAAAAACAAGCGCTTCTTGGGAGGCAACCCAAGCTTTATTTGCTTTGTGTGTTTATTTAGTTGTTTGTTTGATTTTATTTGCTTCCGTATGTATGTTTAATTTTTATTATTATTGATTCATGTTCGATACTAATTTGTGAAAATGCTTTATCTTGTTTTTAACTTCGTCTTAACTACATATAAAGGTATTTTGCAAAAGTTAAGTGTAAGGGAAATCCAAATCGGTTTATTAGAACAAATGAACATGAATCATAACAATAATAAATTAACATACATATTAGTAATTGTTTGAGTCAAATGCTTGTATCGAGTCATAATGATGTTTTGCAGGGATTCCAGGAAGTAAGGTATAGGTTTTTCCAAAAATTTTCCGGAAACGTAACATGAGAATTCTGTCAGATCATTTCTGACGGCGTCAGGCTTTACAACCTGACGGCGTCAGGTTTAATTTTCTGAAATTTTTGAAAGTTTTGTTTTCATAAAAAGTTTTTATTAAATCTCTAACTTATAATCTCCAGGAATCTGCAAAATTATCATTCCACAAGCATTATATCCTTATATAGAGTTTATCCCGCCGATGTTATGCAGGTTTTCGTGTTTGTTTTCTCAGGTTTAACAGGTTATTTTGGACAAGGAAATGTTTGTAGAATCAAGCTTATGGCGATGCATTAGTCATGGAGCTTCAACATTACTTTGGAAGAAGATTTAACCATATTATCACATCATCCATACCGAGCGAATCAGGGGAGTATTTGATTTCATTCTTTTACCTTTTTACTTTTACATCTTGTTATTTGAACATTGGGGACAATGTTCATCTTAAGTGTAGGGGGGGGGGGGTAAAGTACGATTAGAGAATACAATTGCACTTGATTTTTGTTTATTTAATAGTAAATGTGTAATAAAACTGAGATAAACACCTGTTAGGGTAATTTTAGTGCCAAATTTAAAATTTTTTACAACATTTAGGAGTGAAACTTTGATCTTAATGAGCGTCTCACGGATAGGAAATTATATGACTAGCACAAAACCGTACCACTAAAAAATTTTCCACCCCCAAATATGTGAGGTTCGCCCCTAGAATTGGTAGGAAAAGCATTTCTGCTATGATGTGTGTACCGGTAGCACTTAGATTCTAGAACTTGCGTTAGGACCATTCCGAGGCCACAAGTGAGACTACATTCGTGTAGTTAGATTTACTACATGATAAGAGGCATTAGGATTAACCCATTGTTTTACACCTGTGTTTTTGTTATAATTACTTTGGCTACATTGGTCAAGTAATTCTCCCACACCCTTTGCGTTGTACCCATTTTTGGTACACGATACCCCTAGTACACCCCTCAGAGCCTATCTTTTCGTTTCTAACTTTAAGCATTTTACTTAAAGGAAGAATTTGTTTACACCCCACTAAAATGTACACCCAAATCGCCTTAGCCCACCTTGTATGCACTCATTTTTAGTGCATTATTGTGACAACATTTGTTTAAACCCAAGTTAATTATCTAATTGATTACATGGTTGCTAAGTCGAGTCATATCCTTGTACATATTGTTTTGGGACGATTGGGACTCGTGGGTAAAGTACTAGTATAATGGAGTAATGGGGAAGAACATCATTTATTACCCCCATATGTGCTAAATATTTTAAAAGTACTCCAAGTTTTTCGATTATCTTAATTCGAGTCATTAGAATAGTATTTGTAAAGTTATGTAAAAGTTCAAGTGTAAGGGGAATGCAACGCCCCTATGATGTATTAATTTGGATGGTAGGGCAAGAGTGTATGAAAAAAAAAATCAAGAAAAATAAAAAAAAAATGAGAAAAAGAAAAATAGAAAAACATACGGACTACCATCCCGTTTCATTTTATGTTTATTTTATGTTTTTGTTATTTTGTTTTTAGCTTAAGATTGAGTCGAGTCTTGGCTTAGCAACATTGTATAGTACATGTAATTGATCAAGATCTTTAACTCGCCACCAGTAAAATATCCCTTATCCAACAAAACCGTGTTTTCCTTTTCCCTACACCTAACGTTATAACCCATGTAAAAGCCCTCTTTGATAGTTTATCTTAGATGCTTACGCCTAGTGGAGGAGGTTTTTGATCCTTTCCCAAGCCTATGGTAATCTATTTGCTATGACAGGTAGTGAGAGATATTATCCGTTTTCATTTATGAGATTTATTTTGATGACACTTGAGAGATGTGAGTATCTAAACACTACTTGTGAGGTGCTAGTATGTAATCTCCGTGCTTATTATGATTAAAGTGGAACGATTAATTGTTGCAATTACTTTTATATTAGCGTTAAATGACCCATAACTTGTATTTTGATTAGAATAAAAGCGCATTTGCTTGAGGACAAGCAAATCTCAAGTGTAAGGGTATTTGATGAAGCGAAAAGTGTACCGCTTTTAGGGGGTCATTTAAGCCCTAAATCGTATTTATTTGATCAAATATTGCCCTAAATCGTTCCTTTTGTCATTTTAGGTACTTTTGAGAATAAATCTGGAAAAGGAAGCATTTTGGACGTTTTTGGAGCATAAAAGTGAAGAAAACGACAAAGTCTTAAAATTATGCAGGAAGTTACCTTTGACGGCGTCAGGATTATCCCCAGACGGCGTCATGGCTTGGCAAAAGTGGTGGATGTGAAATTTACTCATGATAAGCCAGAGAAATTTGCATGGGAATTCTGACGGCGTCACCCTTTAATATGATCAAGGTCGTCACGGTATAAGTTAAAGCGGGACGGCGTCACGCCTAATTCTGACGGCGTCAAGCCTTGATAAGCCAGAACGGATTTTGGAGAGCTAAAGAGGGACGGCGTCAAGAAGGCCATCCGGGAACCCTAAAAGCGGCGAGGTGACGGCGTCACACTCCATAACGTGACGCCGTCAGATCTGAAAGTCTATATATAGTTTTGCAATTTTTTGTCATTAGTGTGGAACTTATTGTGGAACTTATTGTGGAACTTTGTGTGTAAGAACCCTAAGACGATTTTAGCAGCTTTTTCAAGGCTTTTTGCCTTGAGATCTTCCATGTTACATTGAAGATAAGTTATCAATTAATCATTCAATATGTCTATGTGTTGTTTGATTCTATCTTGTTCTTGTCTTTTGTTTAACATGCTAGGCTAGGTTTTCTTTGTGTTTGCTTAGATCTAATGAAACCTAGCTATTGATTATTGGTTATTAGTGTGTTATTAGTTGTATTGGATGATTGTTTATCTATGTTAGGCTTAAGAAAACTGGCTAACCTCCTATTCGGTAACTTGCTTGAACGTCTTAAGAAACATGAACCAATGCGTACTAAGGTTTTTATGGTTGTATTTAATGCACAAGCGAATTCTAGTGATCCCATGTTAGGAGCTTCCTAGCCGGCTCGACATAGGAGTGAAGTAGGAGCTTGTAGAGTTGGGGAAGTACGTACGCCACCCCACGATTGGTATTAAGGAATACACCCGTCATCCACGCGATTAATACACACTAATCAACCGGTAAAAGATAGTTAGGGAGTAAGGAAATCTAAGTAAACACATTTCTCTCCACATAAGTTTTACAACCTTTTCATTTTCAGTTATTTTATTTTATTTGCATTCGTAGTTATTTGGGTTAGTTGACTAGCTACTAATTCCGCCCACTCTTTCAAACCCGAGATTTTACTTGCTTCCATAAAATATAAAAACATAAAAAGAATCTTCTCTCACCCTTAGACCTATTAGAGTAGTTTTTCATACCTAACGAACACTATTCCCTGTGGAGAACGATCAATCCCCCGTACTTACCACTACACTATACTACATCGGTCAGGTACACTGCCTGGTGGGGTTGTAAGCCTCTTGAGATCCCTCGAGAGGTAAAACCTGTTGTAAGGTTGCAACACCACGCATCAATTTTAGCAAAACATCAGCTATCAACGGATTTGATTTGTCTTTACTAAAAGCCGTTTGCTTTTGGACTAGCCAATTCTTTGGTGGAATGCAGTCATCACCTTGGTGAATTGATAACCAGTTATGGATTTCCACAGCCTTTACCACAAGCCATACTCCTGTGGGCTAGTCAACTCTTCACTATCACAGATATGGTGAGTTGATTACCATACAATTTTTGGCAAATTGTCAGCCATAAACGGATTTGAGGTATCTTTACCAGAGCCGTTTGCTCTTGGATTAGCCATTCCTTATGTGGATTAGACATGGTGGACTGATAACCATTTTTTGTGTTAGTGCAAAGCACCTTCACCAAGTGAGAAATTCCATTAATTACCCTGGGATGTAGAGGATACTCAACTTCTGCCAGCATATATATATGTACCCTCTGCAAAGTCAAACAATGAACTTGACAACTATCAAAATATCTCCATCTTACTATTTCTTGTTGATAGGGCAGCTTCCAAATTTTATCAGTCCTAGATGGTGGATCAAACATGGTCTTCAAGTCTCCCCAAAGAACTCTTTCAAATTCTTCTTCTGGTCTGTCATCTCCATACTTGATCATCATTAGCTTATACAACTCCTTGAGATCATCTCTGCTCAAATCATTAAGTAATCCTGGAAAATTCACATAAATAACATTTGTATTATCTTCCCTGATTATTTGATAAGCCCCTTTCTTACCAGTCTTGATGATCTGCCATCTGACAATCTTGGTAGGTTGTACTAAGCTTTCAGGAATTGAACCCACTGTGAATGAATCAGAAGAGGGTTCTTCTTCCTCTTGCACATCCTCCTTAGTGACTGATTTACCCTTCTTAGCTGCTCTCTTTCTTCTAGTTCACCTTATAATAGGCTTCTTGACTTGTACCTCTTCCTTTACAAGTTCACCTTTTGAACTTTCAGGTACCTTTTCAACCTCAGTTACCTTCTGCCTTTTGAAGCTTCTTTTAATTGAATCTTCATAATCAATAGGCTTGTAATTCTGATCTCTTTCATAAGCTCTGAGATACATACCTTCAATCTCTTCATATGTCTTTCCTCTCATCTTTTCAAAAGTGGAATGCATCTGATTTTTTAAATATATCTTCATGTCAGACATCTTCTGCTGCTTTGTGAGTTTCTTTGTAGTACTGGTAGTACTCTTCCTCTTTTGTGTCTGTTTGATCTTCTCCATCATATCTCCAATAGTTTCTGTTTCCCTTCTGGCATTAATGAAGTCTGCAAGCTGTTTTGCACTTTCTTCAACTGTCAGACTTGCATTGGCCTTCAGTTCTTCCAACTTTGCCCTTAATTCAGGATCATCTTCAATCATAGACATGAATGGATCATTGATAAACTCCTCTTGCAGCTTCTTTGCAAGTGATTCATCCATTTTCTTTTGATCAGCAAGCCTTGCCTCTTCAGCTTCTTCTTCAGCTTGAATTCTTGCAATTTCAGCCATACTTGCTTCTTCCTCTCTTTGTTGCCTCTTTGTTATCTTAGGCTGAGGAGTTTCTTCAAGTATTTGCTTGCCCTCTCTTTGAGTACCAGCAGACTTATCTTCTTTACCAGTACTAACTTGATCACCAGACTTATCTTCAGCAGACTTATCACCAGAACTAACTTTCTCACTGACAGACTTAACTGGATCATCACCAGAATTAACCTCTTCTGTCACCAACTTCCTTCTTAGCCTTCTCTTCGTCTTCTTTTGAATTTGACTAAGAGTTTTGGCTAAAGTCTCTGCTGCTTCCAATCCCTCAGGACTAATATCAGTATCACCAGCAGATTTTGCTTGAGCAGGAGTCTGAAAGGCTGTTTCTTCACTCAAATTCCTCCCCTGTTTGGAAGAATTTTCATCTGCAGCACCCTCCTTATCACTAAAGACAACCCCTTTTGCTTTCATAACCCTCTCCATCTTCTTTACCTTCCTGACCAAAGTTATTATAGCATTCCCCATGTTTTGTTTTGTCTCTCGAAGATCCTTTTCCAACACAGATATCCTTTGAACCTGGGTTTGCTGAGGTGAAGGTGGTGGGGGTGTAGGTGATGGTGGTTGTTGTGCAGATGAGCTAGGTACATTTGCAGGCTCCTCATGATGTGGTTGAGAGTGTGCTCCACTTCCAAATGATGATATACCTGCATTGTCAGTACCAATAGGCAACATAGCAGCTAATAATGGTTTATTTGCCCCCCTTAAAGCCCCTTTTCATGTTACTAAAAATTTTATCCTTGAAGGGTACACACAAGTAAGGCACTTTGTTGTCAATTTCAACATTCAAAACCATTTGAAGAAAACGAGGGTACATCAAAAACTTGTGTTTACTTTTCACATTTGCTACCATGCCATTAAATATTAATTTGGAAAAATTAAAAGTTTTGCCAAGTGAAAGACAAACCAATGCAGAAGCAATATTACTTCCAGATTGATCCCATCCTCCACTCTTAGAACTTAGACAGTGTAGCAAGTGATGAATTAAAAATCTCCACTGAGGTGAAAAATGGCTTTTCCAAAATGTGAATGTACCATCAGTGGGATATCCTATATTACCCATACCCTCTAAAATCATATTATTTGACAACATAACTTCCCCTGAAGCATCATCCAATTGAAGACTACTTCTAATGGATGCTTCAGTGATTGAATACTCAGTGTTATCAATAGTTGCCTTTAACTTTAGAGTCCCATCAGCAAGAGTTTCGGAAGTAGCAGTCTCCCAAAACTGTTTGACTAGGGAATCATAGATAGTGGGATTGTGAGTTAAGGCATACCTGATATGTGAGCCTTTCAAAAAATCCACTTTCTGTTCAAAACCTTCGCCCTTGGTTGGTTTCTTCAAGAAACACACTTGGTTATGCTTATCACAGTATTCGAGTTGAGCCATAGATGATTGGTAAGTACTGGTTGACTGCCCAATTAGGGTTTTTATGCTGGTTGTTCAAAACAGAGCAATCTTGGCCGATAATAAAATTTTTAAAAGTGGAAGTAAATAATGGATAAAGATGAAAAATGAATCAAATATTATCCATATATACCTCTTTTTCCCGAAAAAAAAGTAACGGTATTATTTAAACAGGAAAAACCATTAAGTGTACGACCAGACCTAACGGTAAAAAATTAATTACGTTTTAACACTACCAGAATTAACATTGGTCAACCAGACTTAACCATCAATCCACCAGATTTAACAAAAACATCATACAAACATAAAATAAAAACCACTAGCAAAGCTTCCAATCATCATTAATCCATGCTTTTCCTGGAAAAATTAGTCTAAAAACCAAGAAAACATACAACCCTATGTTGTTACAACCAGAATTAAGATGTACTAACTACCAGATTTAACTCTAAAGCTACCAGATTTAACTTCTACCAGAATTAAATCTACTTGTACTATTTTACAAACTATACATTTAACCTCCCCTTAAATGTAGCTATGGGTTTATCATTCCAATATTAACCACTAATAAATTGAACCTAGGTCCATCAAAAGCTTTGGTCAATAGATCAGCTACATTAAAGTCTGTGTGTATCTTTTCCACCCTAATCAATTTCTTTTCAAAGCAATCTCTTATAAAGTGATGCCTGATTTCTATGTGTTTGGTCTTAGAGTGATACACTGGGTTCTTTACTATACAGATAGTACTTTCATTATCAATGTGAATTATAGTATTCATGAAATTCAAACCATAATCTAGCATCTGATTCTGAATCCATAAGACTTGTCCATAGCAATTTGCAGCAGCTACATACTCAGCTTCAATTGTAGATGTAGCCACAATGGTCTGCTTCTTGCATTGCCAGAAAATCAATCTTCTTCCAAGAAATTGACAACCTCCAGTTGTGGATTTCCTGTCAAGACTTGCTACAGCATAGTCACTATCTGAATAGGCTTCCAGGTCAAATGATGACTCTCTAGGATACCAAAGACCCAAATTAGGTTTGCCCTTTAGATATCTAAAGATCCTCTTCACAGCATGAAGATGTGAAGTCTTGGGAGTAACCTAAAAACGAGAACAAGCACAAACTGCATACATAATATCAGGCCTAGAGGCAGTTAGATACATAAGAGAACCTATCATAGATCTGTATAGGTGCACATCCACATCATCAGCATCCTCATCTTTGGTTAATGGCACTTTGTTCTCCATTGGAGTGACTGTTGTCTTCACACTTGCAAGATCAAACTTCTTCAGCATCTCAGCAACATACTTGTCTTGAGAAATGAAAAGTTCATCTTCCTTTTGTTTCACTTGCAGTCCAAGAAAGAATGTGAGCTCACCCATTGAGCTCATCTGAAATCTGCCTTTCATCAATGCCTCAAATTCTTCACACCAAGACCTTTTTGTGGATCCAAAGATGATATCATCTATATACACTTGCACTAGAATGATATCCTTCTTGTTTCTTTTAATGAACAAGGTCTTGTCAATGACACCCCTCTTGTATCCATGTTCCTCAAGAAATTTGGAGAGTGTAGCATACCAAGCTCTTGGAGCTTGATGTAATCCATACAAAGCTTTGATTACTTTGTAAACCTTCTTGGGATGAGCAGGATCAACAAAACCAGGAGGCTGGTGAACATACACTTCTTCTTCTATAGTGCCATACAGGAAAGCACTCTTGACATCCATTTGATAAACTATGAATCCCATGTAGGATGCAAAGGCCAAAAATAACCTGATAGCTTCAATTCTAGCTACAGGTGCAAAAACCTCATCATAGTCTATCCCTTCCTCTTGTCTATATCCTTGGGCCACCAATCTTGCCTTATTTCTGACCACTACACCTCTTTCATCCTTCTTATTTCGGAAGACCCACTTTGCGCCAATTACTTTTGCTCCATTAGGTAGATCTACAAGAACCCAAACCTTTTGCAACTTAAACTACAACTGCTCTTCTTGCATTGCTTCCACCCAACTTTCATCTTCTAATTCTTTAGAAACCTTGGTAGGTTCCTTTTGAGAAAGGAAACATGCAAAAAGACAGTGTTGATGATCTTTGTGATTGTTTCTTTGCTGCTTCTTAACAAAACTGAAAAGTGCATGAGCTTCTGACTGTTTTTGCACTTTGCTTCTAGTTTGAACTGCTGACTTAGGATCACCAAGTATTTGACTTTGTGGATGAATGTTGTGAATCCTAAGTGTAGGAGCTTGACTTACATCCACTTCTGTGGGTAAGTTATTGAAATCAGTAATCACTCATTCATCATCATAAGAAGCTTCATCAAAGATCCCTTCACTTGGCTTGTCAAAGACTTCAAGCTCTGGCATCTCAGAATCATCAAAAATATCAGTTGGAGTAGGATCAGGCTCAGCAGAATTAACTAAGTCACCACCAGACTTAATTGAGGAAGTACTGGTAGCCTTCTTTCCAAGATGCTTTTCAGCCAGTGCATTCAATTCATCTCTAAAAGATAGAATATCTTCTGAAACTTTTGTAGGAGAAGCCTCTTTCCCTTGTGCTTGAGGCTTGGTAACAGTCTCCTTCTTCTTTGAAGTTGTAGAAGATTTCTTTGTGCCACCATAAGCTGCATCAAGCTTGACTTCTGTTGTGGGAACAACAATAAGTTCCTCATTCTCCTCTTCTTGCTCAGAAGCATCTGCATCAGAAGCAACTTGAGTACCTGCATTGTTAGTTACTTCTTTGGAACCTGCATGAGGGTTAGCTTGATTCTCCACAGAAACAGGAATATAATTCATAGAATCAGTCAGATAATCAATATCAAACATCCATCTATAACCTATTCCTTTCACATTAGGTTTCTCCTCAAGAAAGTCAACATGGAGATTCTCTTCTACCCTTTTTGTCACTAAGTTGTATACCCTAAAGGCTTTAATACTTAATGAATATCCTAATAAGAACCCCTCATCAGATTTTCCTTCAAACTTGCCAAGCACACTAAGAGTATCTAGAATGGTAACATGGCACCCAAAAGGTCTTATGTAACTAATAACTGGTTTATGACCAAATAAAAGCTCATAAGGAGTTTTGTTCTGAGGCTTAGTCACTCTCACCCTATTAAATATGTAGCAAGCAGTATTGACTGCTTCAGCCCAAAAAGTGGTTGGTAAGAGTGAGTCTGCTAGCATAGTCCTAGCTGCCTCAATGAGGGTCCTGTTCATTCTTTCAGCAACTCCATTTTGTTGTGGAGTTCTAGCATTACTATACTCTTGTTTTATTCCCTTGTTACCACAAAATTCAAGCATGCTTCTATTCTTAAACTCAGTGCCATTATCTGATCTAATAATCTTAACCTTATGATTAAGCTGGTTTTCTATCTGCCTAATGAAAGTTTAAAGTAAGCCAGTGGTTTCATCCTTTTTAGACATAAAGAATACCCAACAAAACCTAGTGCAATCATCAGTAATGACAAGGCAATAACTAGCATGATTTATGCTTTGCACAGAAGTAGGGCAAAAAAGATCCATATGCAAGGTGTATAAAGGCTTAGTGATGAGCCTTTCTAATTTAGCCTTACATGAAGCCCTATGCTGTTTACCCTTATGACATGCAACACATGTATAGTCATTCTTGAAAACCTTGGAAGGTAATCCTGTAACAAGATTATTCTTCACAAGTTTGTTTAGATTCTTAAAGTTTATATGACCAAGCCTTCTATGCCACAATTTAGATTCATCAATAGTGGCTTTTGCAATCAAACAGGCAAAACCTTTTGCAGGTTCAGGTGTCTTCATATCAAAGCTGTCTATATTGTGTTGTCTAGGGACTTTTAGGAGTATCTGACTTTCATCAGGCATCTTAAAGTCAGAAGTCAACACAAAACATTCAGTTTCAGTAAAAAGAACCTTGTGCTGCTTATCACAAATTTGTGATATTGAAAAAAGATTAAATTACCCAAGTTCTTTCACAAAAGACACATTATCAAATTCTAAATTGCCAACTACTATTCTACCTTTACCAGTAATGTAGCCTTTGCTACCTCCAAAAGTAACAGAACCTCCTTTGAATTCTTCAAAATCTTTTAGGTGATCCTTGTTACCAGACATGTGCCCTGAGCATCCACTATCAAATATGCCTCTATCTCCCATGTTCTTGAGTGGATGATCCTACACATAAAGAAGAGAAATTAGTTTCTCTTAAGGACCCAGTGTAATAACTAAAAATCCAAAATGACCAAATTGCCCTTATAATTAAAAATTTGATTAAAAAAAAAAAAAAAAAAAAAAAAAAAAAAAAAAAAAAAAAAAAAAGCTTATAAATCAGCAAATAAATTCCAAACCTTCGGGAATGAACAAGGTGTGAAGTAAAATAAATTTTATGTCTACAATTTAACATTTAGAAATGTTCAAAATATACAAAATAATTATTAGGGCCGATTTACTTATTTACGTATTATTATTATTAATTTTAATTCAATTTAAATTATATAAACTACAAGATAAATACAAAATAAAATATGGAAAATCTCCAAAATCAGTATTTGATCCCAATTGATATTCTTGGACCGAAATCTTTGTTTCCTTCCCCCCCCATATACACGTTCTTTTATTTATTCTATATATACACTAAACCGAAAACCTTAAAAACCCTAACAAAATTCGATTCTGCTCATTCGACTGGGAGAAAATTCGTGGGACATTTTTCTGGTATTGTTCAACATCTAAAGAAGCTAGGAAAATTGATTAGAAGGTCGTGGGTTTACTTGCTTGCTCGCTACACATTTTTGGTTTGTCAAATATTACATCCGAGAGGTACAAAATCCTATATATCCCTTCTGCTCGTTCGATCCTTCAAGTAATATTTTTCTTATGTTCTTAGTATCCTATAAGACCTAAATAAAATATATAAACGGAACCATACATGATATATAAATCGTAATGATTTTTGAAAGCAAAAACGTATAAAAATTCCAAGATAAGCTATACGATTTTTATGAGTTCGAAACCTATTTTATTTGGACTTTATACGAACCACATGACCTGGGAAAAATAGTGATTCGATTTATAGAAGCCTAGAATTGTCGTGGTCTAATTATTTTGTAATCGGATTCATAAGAAAATAAAAGAAAATAAAAGGAAACCTAGGTACGATTTTAGGGTTAGGGTTTTAAGCTTAAATCTGGACATTTAATGCTCATTAATGATGTTGTCATGATTATTTGATGATTGGATGAATTAGGGTTTTGTTTTGTATATTAAAAATTGTATACGATTTGAAATAAAATAAGAAGGGTGTGTTTTGTCATTCCTGAAACTTAAGGGTTATTTTTGTAATGTTAATTAGGTCCGTATAAATGTATTAAAAAAATATAACATGGGGTCCTTATGTGTAAAATATGCAAGATAATGATTTAATTGTTAATATATGGTTCGAATTGGAAATTAATTAATTAGAGGGACTAAAAGTGTAAATTCAGGAAACTTATGATTATTTTGTGTAAATAATATTATTAGGGAGATAATATGTAATTTTGGGTAATTATGGGTCTAATGTGTAAGTATTATGGAATTATGACTTAAATTATAAGTTTTATAAACTAAAGGGACCAAATGTGTAATTATGTGAAACTTGGGGATTAATTCGTACCATACATAAAGTTTGAGGGCATATTCTGTAAGTTACTAAATATAAGGACTTGTGATGTGATTATGAGTATAGTAAGGGCTAGAGTGTAAATTATGTAACTATAAGGTTTGTTTTGTAATTTTAATAACTAAAGGGTGCAAATTGTAAATATTGAAACTTAAATGACTAAAGTGTGATTCTGAATCAATTATGTGTTTAATAGTAGTAAATTGTAATGGTTTCATTTAAAACCCTTAACTTTGGAATATTTACAATTAAAACCCTAATTTATGGAAACTTGTCATATTTAACCCTGAACTTTTGTAACTTGTTAAAATATACCTAAATTCCATAATAAGGCTTAATTAATGACTTAACCTAATCTGTGATATTATAATCTTGCTAAATATAGAAATCTGTTAATTATGGAAAGTTACTAAATCTGGAAAGTTACTAAAAATAGAAAGTTACTTAAAATGAAAAGGCAAGCTAAAATGAGTAATTAAGAATCAATAGTAATTCTCTTCTACTCCTTAGGTGTGAAGAAAGAGAGGTCTTGATCCGTTCAGTGCTTTCTATTCTCGTTTTGTTTTGCATTCGTAATAAGGTACAGATATTCTGCCCTTCTTGTAAGGTGCCTTCGTTTCTCTTGACCTCTTATTTTTAATTCGTTTAGGATTTCCCAAAGCCATTGCTATGTTCCCTTGTATTGTGAACCTTAGAGTTGAACCTTTGCCTTGATCTATTGTTTTGAACCTTGCCTTGAACCCTGCTGTGAACTCTGATAGGAACTTTGCCATAAACTTTGACTTGAACCCAAATATGTTGGATATTGAAATGGGATGAGAAAACCTTTTTGATTATTTATGGAAGTGTTTTTAAGAAAACTATTATCAAAACTGTCTCTATGAAAAACTGTTTTAAAAAGGACCATTTTTATGAAGACCATTTTGTAAGATTATCTTTATGAAAACCGTTTTGAAGGATTTTGAATCTTTGTCATTTACTTCTGAAATATCTTGACGTGAACCCTTTACCATGAACCTTTGATATTTGGACTTGACCATGATTCGGTGACTTAGACCTTTTGGACCTTTGCTTTGATTTGAACCTTTGACTTTCGACCCTTCAGTTTGATACCCGAGCCAAGTTCGTTTCCTAGCCATGAAGGTAACGTGGCTGTGTCATTGATGCACCAATGGCATAACTTTAGTGTGGTTGAGTGATGTTCCACACCGTCCCCATATTGTTCGTAACGTGCACATTATATTTATTATTGGCCTATATTATTGTTCGGGGGGCGTATGGATGCATCCTAGGTTCGTGTTTGTATTAGTGAAGTTAACATGATTTGATATTTTATATTGTTCGGTGGCTGATGCTGGGTGCAATCCACGTCTTTCACAAATTTCGGGAGCTGATCACTCCAATTTGATACATGAGGACACCCCTCATATTATCGGACTACTTGAGAGGCATCCCCTCTAGATTGCGTACAGGGTTACTATATTTGATTTGTTCGGACTCGTGGAGGATTTCTAACCCTTTTCTTTCCCTTTCTTTCCATTCTTATTATATTCTTTGCCTATGACTTATATGTCCCAATGCACTACACCATACATGTTCGTTTCATTTGCTTTCGTTTCCGTTTATTATATATCTGTTCACTGGGCTTTTTAAGCTCAGCCGCGTTTCTTTTCTCGCGGCAGGTTTTTAGTTGGAAGTTGGGTATGAGTGAAGAGACTTTTGGACTTAGAAGACCTTGATAGTCATTCTGAAGTAGAAGTTATTAGAAGGATTTGCATTTGCAGATTTAGTATTTATCTTTTGTTTCCTTTGTAGCCGTGTGTATTCAGTATCTCATTTGTAACCTTGGAGAATCCTTGTATTACTATTGAATGTATGCTTTGTTTTGATCTGATATGAAACCATTAATGTGATACTTCTACCCTTGCCGGGTTGGGGTGTTACAATTATGGTATCAGAGAGACAGGCTGCGATTCGTAATACATTTACCCTTGACCTGTGTAAGTTAGGACCACTAAGTTTTCCCTGTAGGCACTCGTAAGACAACCTTTGAAAATTACTTTAAGATTTCCCTATAGGAACGTAAGTTTTGACCGGCGAGAAATTGGGTAGACATTAGGATTCTGTTTTGTTGTTCCTTTTGTGCTTATTTCCCCTACTTTGCTAATCATTTTCGAAAGTGGTTGAACCTAGACTATGACCTAGGAGTCCCTCATATAGTTGCTTTAGGGCCTATGTGTGAAGGTGATATTTACGTGTTTAGTTTTCTTGAGTTTATGAGTAGTTTAGACATCTATCGGGTTCTAGTACTTAGTATCGTGTATGTCATTTCAGTATGGCACCTCCCGCAAGCAGCAGGAAATGTTGGGCAACTATTGTCGCTACTGGCCGAAAAAGGATTGGTATGTTGAGGAGGACTAACAGGAGGATGTTGATCCCTGCTAGTATGTGGCCATGCCGGATTGAAGAAAGGATGACCGTGGTAAATATAATTGGAACGGAGATACATCTGCACGAGACGGAGGTAACCGATGGAGACGGCTTCGTGACTAGGTACCCGGGAAGGTGTCCCAAGTTCATAGAAGAAGGAGGAGTAGTGCGGGCTGAGCCTCGCAATTTGTATGGGTTGGTGGACGACGTAGGGGATGAAGGAAGGAACCCTGAGGATGGTTTTGCTAGACGACCGCTGCCACAGCTCGAGGGGAACCGAAACGGGTGGCTTAGTGAAGAAGATGAAGTGGATTCAGACTTGGAGTCCACCGCGAGTAACACGATCTAGGCATAGGGATAGAGCTCGAGTCATGTGTGTGTTATTATTGTTTAGAATTTTTTCTTAGGTTCTTTTGGCATTAATATTGTACGGACTCCGTTGGATTATGGGGTTTTCCCGAGTATTTAATAATAAGGCTTGAGCAATTTTTAGAATAATTTATGTGTGATATGTGTGTATCATGGTTCTCAACCTCTTAAGTCTGTCAATCTCATCTCGGCTATGAAAGCCAGAACTTTGATTTCCCATGGTTGCCTTGGTTTTCTGGCATCCATTAAAGATACCCCTTTAAAAGTTCCGAGTATTGAAGTCTTCCTAGAACCCATTTCATGCACCAATGAATGAACCTCATCTTGAGAGTTATTTGGCACCCTGAGTTTTCTGAATTTGATCCCTAGTCTAACCACCAAACTTTCCACCGAAGCGTGAAGTAGGATTTGACATGTTACCTAGAGATTGTCTAGTCACCAAGCGAAGGTGTCTTTCAGATGTGTCTGGGATCATATAAATTGATTTGAGCAACCAGGAAGAGCAGCAACCGAAGACCAGGAAGTGAGTTTACCTAAGTGTATATTCTGGGCGTGTTTTAGTTTCGTTCGCGATAAAGAAGGATGGTGACTGGAGATAGCTGAACCGTATTACTGTTAGGAGCCAATATTCCTCCACCCTGAAGACGACTACGTATCTATTCAATTTCAGAGCGCGAAGTTTACTTTTGATGGGAGTATGAATTGAGAGTATTCTTGGAATCGCCTTCCGTATTCGTAACGACTGCTATGACAGTTAGTGACGCTAATGGTATTAGCTAAAACTCTGACTGTTTGGTGAATTTGATAAATAATGTTTTTCTCGTGAGTACTTGGGCAAATGGTCATTGTATGACTTTAAAAAAAAATACGTTCGGAGACGAGGAAGAGCATGAAAATCATCTTTGCACTTTGTTAGGAAATTCGTCGATCATTTGCACATTCTGAGAGATAGATATTTGTTGAGACAACGATGTTCTTAATTGAGGATACCTCTCTAAATTCTGCAAGTTTTGAAAACTATCACCATGTGGTCAAAACCAATAATAGAATGGAGAACTGAAACCTTTTGAACTCTGCAGAAGAATTCTGGAAGATGTTTGCAACTTATGGTACCATTGAGAAATTTCGTGAACAGATGGAAACAGCTTAGTTGAGAATGGAGTTTTGGAGAAGCTGAATTAGAAATTAGCTGCCATACCTTCAGGCGGAAAATTTTTGGATAAATCAGAAAGAGACTCGGTGATACTCCCTTGCCACACAGGAAGTCTTCGGATGCATCGAGACAACTAGAAACATATCAGAAGAATTATTTCCCTGCCTGACCGGGAGTTGACAACAACGGCGGCTACCCTGAAGAGTGAAGACATTCCTTACAAGGTAGAAGTGTCGAAAATGCAAAAGAAGAAATTCTAGTCAAGATGGTGAACCTGGAGCTGATGAAGACATACAGCCTCACTTCCCTGTTCATCTTGGTTGTACTAAGATGAATTGAGAGCGGAAGCAGACTAGATGAAGAAGAGATTCAAAAATCGTGCCAGAAATTCACATAGCTCCATCACATTCCAAGAAGAACTGCTGGAGGTTCGACGAACCAGACACAAGTTCCTGATTTTGGTTTCACTTTCCGATTGATGGACAAACGAAGACAAATTAACTGGACTTGAGGAGATTGGATGTTTTGAATGAACAAAAATTTGAAAAAGACTCTGTATGATTGGAAGAATTGAATCTATGAAGGCCGAAGTTCTTGGTGACTAATTTTCATTTCAGCTGACCCTCTTAAGTTTCGTTATATCGTGATAAGATCCTCTTATGATTTAAGTTTCCTAGAAGCATTTCTGTTCGTGTTTATTTTTCGTATGTTCGATGATAGTTTTGTTTTTAGAGATTTTGGTGAATTGTGGAAGATATGATGTTTGTGATGGCGTGCCTCACTTTTGCTAGGCAATCTGAGATTTTGATACTCTTGCGATTAGTTTTGTTTTTCTTCTTGACTATGGCATTCAATTTTGTTGACCTCTGAGACTGTAGAAGTACTAGGTGGATTAAGATAGGTGGTTTTGATTACGACTTGAGATAAAGTATGACCATCATGAGGGCATATTTATATGATGCCAGTATTATGACGTCTGGCCAACGTGATAATACTTACATCATATAACGTGCACTTGTTGTGGGCATAGGATATCTTGGGAGTACCTAGGAAGTTTAGAATTTGATCTTCGTTGGATTATTCGTGGTTAGTAAGACTTTAAGTTCATTCTACCTATGCGTACACTTTACCTTCGTTCGTTAAATATTTGGATGAGTTTAGAACCTCGTTTTGCATTCTGTTGACCTCAGCTATAAATCTTAAATTCTTGTAAAGCTCTCTTCGGTTGGCATAATCAATTTGGTTTGAACTCTTGTTCGTATCCCATAGGAGATCCTGAAGATTCACCTATCGTCCATTTTATGTTGCATGAACCTTTTGAATCAAATCAAATTATTTGTCTCCTTCTGAGGAATTTGAACCCACCTCGTTGTGATTTGAGTCATGAGAAATAAATTTATTCCGTTCGTAAAGATTCTTTGGAAGAATCACCCAGAGCGTGAGGCTACCTGGGAAACCGAGGAATCGATACGAGCTAGTTATCCGCATTTCGAATTTTGATCCGGTATGTCTGTGTTCGTTTTCCGTTCTATTTCATTTCCGTTTCCTTGCAAATTTCGAGGACGAAAATTTTCTTTTAGAGGGGAAGAAGTTGTAATACCTAAAAATCCAAAATGTGCAAAATGACCAAATTGCCCTTATAATTAAAATTTTGATTAAAAAAAAAAGCTTATAAATCACCAAATAAATTCCAAACCTTCGGGAATGAACAAGGTGTGAAGTAAAATAATTTTTATGTCTACAATTTAACATTTAGAAATGTTCAAAATATACAAAATAATTATTAGGGCCGATTTACTTATTTACGTATTATTATTATTAATTTTAATTCAATTTAAATTATATAAACTACAAGATAAATACAAAATAAAATATGGAAAATCTCCAAAATCAGTATTTGATCCCAATTGATATTCTTGGACCGAAATCTTTGTTTCTTTTCCCCCCCATATACACGTTCTTTTATTTATTCTATATATACACTAAACCGAAAACCTTAAAAACCCTAACAAGATTCGATTCTGCTCATTCGAATGGGAGAAAATTCGTGGGACATTTTTCTGATATTGTTCAACATCTAAAGAAGCTAGAAAAATTGATTAGAAGGTCGTGGGTTTACTTGCTTGCTCGCTACACATTTTGGTTTGTCGAATATTACATCCGAGAGGTACAAAATCCTATATATCCCTTCTACTCGTTCGATCCTTCAAGTAATATTTTTCTAATGTTCTTAGTATCCTATAAGACCTAAATAAGATATATAAACGGAACCATACATGATATATAAATCGTAATGATTTTTGAAAGCCAAAACGTATAAAAATTCCAAGATAAGCTATACGATTTTTTATGAGTTCGAAACCTATTTTATTTGGACTTTATACAAACCACATGACCTGGGAAAAATAGTGATTCGATTTATAGAATCCTAGAATTGTTGTAGTCTAATTATTTTGTAATCGGATTCATAAGAAAATAAAAGAAAATAAAAGGAAACCTAGGTACGATTTTAGGGTTAGGGTTTTAAGCTTAAATATGGACATTTAATGCTCATTAATGATATTGTCATGATTATTTGATGATTGGATGAATTAGGGTTTTGTTTTGTATATTAAGAAGTGTATACGATTTGAAATAAAATGAGAAGGGTGTGTTTTTTCATTCCTGAAACTTAAGGGTTATTTTTATAATGTTAATTAGGTCCGTACAAATGTATAAAAAAAATATAACATGGGGTCCTTATGTGTAAAATATGCAAGATAATGATTTAATTGTTAATATATGGTTTGAATTGGAAATTAATTAATTAGAGGGACTAAAAGTTTAAATTCAGGAAACTTATGATTATTTTGTGTAAATAATATTATTAGGGAGATAATATGTAATTTTGGGTAATTATGGGTCTAATGTGTAAGTATTATGGAATTATGACTTAAATTATAAGTTTTATAAACTAAAGGGACCAAATGTGTAATTATGTGAAACTTGGGGATTAATTCGTACCATACATAAAGTTTGAGGGCATATTCTGTAAGTTACTAAATATAAGGACTTGTGATGTGATTATGAGTATAGTAAGGGCTAGAGTGTAAATTATGTAACTATAAGGTTTGTTTTGTAATTTTAATAACTAAAGGGTGTAAATTGTAAATATTGAAACTTAAAGGACTAAAGTGTGATTCTGAATCAATTATGTGTTTAATAGTAGTAAATTGTAATGGTTTCATTTAAAACCCTTAACTTTGGAATATTTACAATTAAAACCCTAATTTATGGAAACTTGTCATATTTAACCCTGAACTTTTGTAACTTCTTAAAATATACCTAAATTCCATAATAAGGCTTAATTAATGACTTAACCTAATCTGTGATATTATAATCTTGCTAAATATAGAAATCTGTTAATTATGAAAAGTTACTAAATCTGGAAAGTTACTAAAAATAGAAAGTTACTTAAAATGAAAATGCAAGCTAAAATGAGTAATTAAGAATCAATAGTAATTCTCTTCTACTCCTTAGGTGTGAAGAAAGAGAGGTCTTGATCCGTTCAGTGCTTTCTATTCTCGTTTTGTTTTGCATTCGTAATAAGGTACAGATATTCTGCCCTTCTTGTAAGGTGCCTTCGTTTCTCTTGACCTCTTGTTTTTAATTCGTTTAGGATTTCCCAAAGCCATTGCTATGTTCCCTTGTATTGTGAACCTTAGAGTTGAACCTTTGCCTTGATCTTTTGTTTTGAACCTTGCCTTAAACATTGCTGTGAACTCTGATAGGAACTTTGCCATAAACTTTGACTTGAACCCAAATATGTCGGATATTGAAATGGGATAAGAAAACCTTTTTGATTATTTATGGAAGTGTTTTTAAGAAAACTATTATCAAAACTGTCTCTATGAAAAACTGTTTTAAAAATGACCATTTTTATGAAGACCATTTTGTAAGATTATCTTTATGAAAACCGTTTTGAAGGATTTTGAATCTTTGTCATTTACTTCTGAAATATCTTGACGTGAACCCTTTACCATGAACCTTTGATATTTGGACTTGACCATGATTCGGTGACTTAGACCTTTTGGACCTTTGCTTTGATTTGAACCTTTGACTTTTGACCCTTCAGTTTGATACCCGAGCCAAGTTCGTTTCCTAGCCATGAAGGTAACGGGGCTGTGTCATTGATGCACCAATGGCATAACTTTTGTGTGGTTGAGTGATGTTCCACACCGTCCCCATATTGTTCGTAACGTGCACATTATATTTATTATTGGCCTATATTATTAAGCGGGGGGCGTATGGATGCATCCTAGGTTCGTGTTTGTATTAGTGAAGTTAACATGATTTGATATTTTATATTGTTCGGTGGCTGATGCTGGGTGCAATCCACGTCTTTCACAAAGTTCGGGAGCTGATCACTCTAATTTGATACATGAGAACACCCCTCATATTATCGGAACTACTTGAGAGGCATTCCGTCTAGATTGCGTACAGGGTTACTATATTTGATTTGTTCGGGGTCGTGGAGGATTTCTAACCCTTTTCTTTCCTTTTCTTTCCATTCTATTATATTCTTTGCCTATGACTTATATGTCCCAATGCACTACACCATACATGTTCATTTCATTTGCTTTCGTTTCCGTTTATTATATATCTGTTCACTGGGCTTTTTAAGCTCAGCCGCGTTTCTTTTCTCGCGGCAGGTTTTTAGTTGGAAGCTGGCTATGAGTGAAGAGACTTTTGGACTTAGAAGACCTTGATAGTCATTCTGAAGTAGAAGTTATTAGAAGGATTTGCATTTGCAGATTTAGTATTTAGCTTTTGTTTCCTTTGTAGCCGTGTGTATTCAGTATCTCATTTGTAACCTTGGAGAATCCTTGTATTACTATTGAATGTATGCTTTGTTTTGATCTGATATGAAACCATTAATGTAATACTTCTACCCTTGCCGGGTTGGGGTGTTACACCCAGGCCTGTGCAGGCTTGGGTCTGCCTTGTGGATCAACATATTTGTATGTCTTATATGAACATGATCCACTGTTTTTTTTTTTTGGGATTTATAAGTAAGTTCTTTCTGAAATGGATCCCAAGACCAACATGCTAAGGCCTTAACAGCAGACCCCCCATGTCCCTTTACAGCATAAGAGTTTGACATTTTTGCTGTATTTTTAACAATGGGTCTCCTCACAGGTGAGTGTGATTTAGCAAAATTATTTCTTTGATTAAATTTGTTCACCTGTGGTCTATATGCAACTGGTTGTTTGGGTCTAAATGTATCAACATACCCAGAATTAATTTTGGGCTTAACAGAATTAACTTTTTGCCCAACAGAATTAATATTTTGCCAACCAGTATTAACATTTGGCCTAACAGAATTAACATGTGATCTACCAGCATTAATTTGTACTGATCTAGGAACAAAGTGATTTGGATGATTAACTCTGTTTACATTGTTCCACACTGGTTTGGCCATCACATTACCAGTATTAACACTCCTTTGTTTCTTAAGCTCAGCTTCTCTAATCATTCTCTTTTCATGAAAATCACAATCTTTGATTAAATGACTAAGGCTACCACAAACAAAACATCTTTTCTGAGTAAAAGAGTAACCTTTCCCTAGTTCTCTTTTCATTCTGTCAACCTTGGGTGACTCTTGACTTTTAGCATGTTGCCTAGGATTTTTTATGTGTGAGACACAACTAGGTTCAACCGTTATAGATTTTGGTGCAGACACAACTGGTTTACTGATCTTAACAGGTTTAGACTTAGACACCTCTTTTGGTACATTTTTTGGTTCTGATTCAGAATGCCCAAAGACATTTCCAATGGACCCTTCACTGTCATCAGATTGACAGGTAGAATACTTACTGGATTTGTCATCTGAGATACTTGTTTCAGGCTTTTAAGGTCCCTTCTTACCATAAACATACAAATACTCATCAAACTCTTGCTCTGGTAGAGGAGTGTAATCTCCATTTAATGGAGGTGGAACTCCTTTGAAGTTGTCAGTTTTTGAGAATCTATTGTATACAGGTTTACCAGCAAAGTCATCATCTGTACTAGTGAACACAGTTCTTTCCATTTCTTCCTCATAACTTAAAATCTCACTATCTGATTTTATTTCATATCCTAGACCAATTTTACAAGTTGAGCTCATACCAGAATCTATTAATCTATCCAGATTTTTAGCAGAATTTTTCCATATGTCTGTTGTTTTCTGCAATTCTTCCTTATCTTTTACAGCTTTCATTCCAATTCTCCAATATTTTTTAAGCTTTTCATCTTTTTCATAGATTTCATTGGCTTGAAATGTAAGCTTTTCATTTAAGGTTAATTGCTGTTTTTGATAAGTGACAATTTGAGCTTCAAAGGTCTTAACAGCAATAGTGTAAGCAAGTATTTTAGCTTCCTGATCACCTATCTGTTGCATTTGCTCATCACACAATGTTTTAAGATTATTATATGATTTTATGCATGTTTTAGAACACAAGGATACCTCAGTATTGGAGCCTGGTATGTGCTTAAACACATACCTTTTCTTGACCAAATTAAGACCAAAATGACCAAAAACTGACCAAAATGCCAAAGATATTTGTGTTTTTTTGTTTGTTAATATGCAGGTAAGGATATCCCCAAAAAAGGACAAAAACGAAGAAAAAACAACAAAAACCGAGCACGAGATTGGGAAAGAGTATTTAAAGAGCCGAAAGCCGATGCCGGGAAGACATTATTTATTCGGAAAAAATTCAAAGCTCGAAGAATCCTAAAATGGCACTTGGATTATTTCTTACTTGGCAAACTTGGTCCCTTGATTAACTTTGGAGAAATGGCATATATGGTCCCTAAAGTTTACAAGTTTACACTTTTGATCCTTAACTAAAATCTCATACCTATTTAAAATAAAACTACATTCGGATCCAAAAGCAATTAACCCAGCCCATCACCAAAACCCCCTAAAAGCCCAACAACCCACTAAGTTAAAAGACCCAAGCCCGAACACCTTTTTAACTAAAATAAAAACACGGGTAATATAAAAATAGTCAAATCCCCTTATTCGGTCAAACCCCCCTTTCACCCCAGTCAAAATCCCTAGCTAGCGACCTAATCACCATCATCATCTCCTTCATCCCTCACTTAGACCACCATTAATCTGTTAACACCAATTCAGTCCCCATCACCTCCACTACCAGCCAAAGACATCACATGACCTTGTCTTTGGTCCCCTCTCCACGATGGCAATCCCAGACGCAAAAGTTCAATCTACGGCCTCCAATCAAAGATGTGGTGAGCAAGAAAAATACAAGGGTCCAAGATAAAGATAAGAAGCACAACTGGGATATCTCTCACACAAGAAAGAAGAAACCCTCTCCTTTAAATAGAGACCCTCCTCACAGATTGTTTTTTTTTGTCCACTTTTCATGTATTTAGAAAAGTTTTGACCACTTTAATTGTTTCAGTAGTGTAATGTTTTAATTTAAATTGTAATTTCATTTTCCAGTAATGCAAATTTAAGTTTCTTGTTTTTCTTGTTGGTCAACCTTGGTCAACAGCTTATTGAACTGCTTATTTCTGCTTATTTTCTGCTTATGTTACTGCTTGATACTGTTTTCTTTAGTTCTTGTTAGTTTAGAAGTAGTTAAGAGCTTATGTGTTATTTGTTGCTTTAAAATTCCTCATAGCAGCCTGCAAAACATTTTTTTTATTTGTTGCCTCACTAGCCCTTTTTCAATCTCAGTTTTAGTGTAGTGAAAGTAGGTTTTAAGTTTTGATATTTTCTTTACAAGTAGCTTGCTAGTTAGTCTTAATCTGTTTGTGCTTATTTGGAAGATTAGAGCTTATTAACTTAGCTTAAATAGGCTTGAAATAAGCCCATCTGCCCCTGCCCTGCACATGTTGAAACAGCAGACCCCTAGGGTCTTTTAGCTTAATTTGTTCTTGTTTCATGCTTATCTGTGATGTTCATTTGCTTATTTGGATATTGTTTTTAGTTGTTAATGATATCTTAGCTTATTGTCCATTTGCATTAGCTTTTTAATAGCTTATTTGCCATTTTACAATTTAACTAGTTTTCTCTTTTCTTTTATTTTTCAAATCTGATCCAAACAAATAAGCTGGTCTGAGCTTATCTTTGGTTTTCAAACACTTTTTCAGTTTAAAAATTTTTCTTATTTCATTTATTGTTTTAAGTTTTAAAAGAAAAAAAAAAGTCAAAAAATAAAATAATTGCAAAAAAGTGACAAACCTGGGGTTCGAACCCAGGTCAGTCGGCTCACAAACCAGCAACACAACCATTACACTATTAGTTTTTCTCATTTAAACCTTGCATTAATTAATTTATAAGCCCTTTTTTTTCTTTCCTTTTCCCTTTTTAAGCTAATCCGAATTTATTTGCTTTTTCCCAGCTTATTGAAATAAGCTGGGACACTTTTTGTATTTTTCATAACTTCACTTGAGTTTAAAGTATTTTAGGAAAAAATTTCAGAATTTTCTTTTTCCATTTAGTATTTTTAATCAATTATTTTCTTTTAAATCGTTTTTAAATTATAAAAAATTATTTAAAAGTCAAAAAAATGCATTTCTTTTTTCTAAAATTTTCTTTTATCATTTAGGACGTAGGAAAATTATTTTTGCATCAGTAGGGTTAGTTTTTATAGTATTTGACGTTTTTACTCGTTATTAGTTTCCGGTTTATGTTATTTATTTTTCGTTTTAGTAGATTCTAGTAACCCAAGTGACCCTCGTCTTTTCAAGCATTTTAATACCAAACCTCAAACGATATCCTCAATTTCACACCTCGTTGGGACTACGACCCGGGTATTTACTTATCCGGTATATTACAATCGATTTTGTGTCGAACCGTCGCGGGTTGACTTTTCTTTGTGAAGAGGTTTAGCTTGTGACGCGTTTTGCACGATTATCAATTTGGCGCCGCTGCCGGGGAGGTGTGTTGCGACAATATCGTTACGGTTTGACGATTAGTGACTTGAAGAACCTTCCTCGTGAAGTTTCGTATATATCTTGTGAATATTTTTTATCAAAAATCCAAAAAAAATTTAAATAACCTTGAAAACCCAAAAAGATTTTCTCTTCAAAATTTATTTTCCTTTTTCTTTTGTGATTTTCAATGTTTCAAAATTTTAAAAACCCAAAAATATTCTTCTTATTCCTCTTATCCGTTTAATTCTTTATCTCTCACCCTCTATCCGTTTAATTCCTCTTCTCTATGTCTTCATCTTACCATTACGGTTGTCAATGGTGTGGAGGTCCTCCAAATGGCGGGAATTGTCCCGGTTGTAGCATGGTGGAATCGGGAAACGGGTTTGTCTATGACCAAAATCCTTATTCTTACCATGAAACAACCGACTTTTTCAACCAGCCCCCACAACACCAGATGGAGACATATTCTTGTGAATATTGTGGAGGTCCACACCCGGGTTTTGATTGTCAAACAGGGAACATGTTTGTCTATGAGCAAGTTCCATGTAATCAAAACTTCGGTTATGACCATTATCCACATAATTCACCGAATCAGTCACAACAATCATATTGTTGTGAGTACTGTGGAGGTCCTCACTATAACTCTGATTGTCAAACGAGGAATCCGCTTGTCTATGAGCGTGGTCCTTGTAACAATTATGATTATTCTTATCATGACCAACCTCCACAGTATGAAACGATTCAAACACCACCTCAGCCAATCAATCCAGAAATTCTCCGTGATTTTCAAAATGCACTAAATGATCTTAAGGAATTTCTTAGTAAAAGACTTCCCCATGAAGAACCTCGTCAGAAAACTTATGGAGAACTTCTAGCTGAAGAACAAGCAGCTAGAGTAAGCTCCCAATATCGTCAAACTTTTGTTTACGATGATGAGGATTCTACGTGGGGAGTTTGTGAGAGTTCGTCAGCTGCAGCCACTCCCGTCCAGCAGAAGCTTTGCAGTAGTTCACCAGTTGCTGTCGCACCTGTTGAAAAGCAGGAAGATACAAGAACTATGGGTGAATTATTAGAAGAAGAGCGGAGGCAAGTTATAAGAGCTCTATATTTTAAGCATAAGATCGGCGACGTTTATGACGAGGAGTGTGCCCCTGCAGATCTTCAAATATCAGATGAACCTCCGAGTGGCAATCCCACTCCACCTATCATTTCCGACTCTTCCCCTTCCCTCACTCCGTTTGAGGGAAGTGATCCTCTCTTGGAAGAGATCGATGCTTGTCTTAAAGATGATTCAATTTCGCCGGAAATTGATGATTCTTGTCTTGATCCGGAGGGAGATATTCTTTTTCTTGAAAAACTATTGAACGATGAACCATTACCTTCTCTCCCTCCGAAGGAAGTTGAAATCAATCCTTCAAAAGAATTTGATGAGCTTGTTTCCGAAACATTCAACACGACTTTCACCAATCCTCTATTTGATTTCGGGTCTGACTTTACTTTTATCTCAGATAACCCTATCTTTGATAGTCAGATGGAGGAGAGTGATGAGTCTGTGACGGAACCTGAGCTCACATATCATCATACGATTGATTCACTTCATGAGGAGTTCTCCGGTGAACTCACTCATATCATACCTCCTCCGGAGTATGATTACTTTGCTTTTGATGAAGATCCTGACCCGGGGGGAGATGTACTCTATCATGAGAGTTTGCTTCTCGATAACACCACCCCAACCCTCCCGCCCGAGGTCTTTGTTGATTATGACCATAAGAGCTTCAATGTTGATATTCAAGATAAGGAAAATGGTAATTTTGAGGATGAAGAATGGATCTTCATTGTGATTAAGATCCTTCTCCCTTTCTTCACCTACCCGGTGACTTCTCCTCTCTTTCACTCCTTCGGGAGTGAAGACACCATCTTCGACCCCGGCATCTCTCCTTCTTTTGAGCCGTGGGTATCTCATCGGAGTGGAACTTTCATATGCTTCAATGTTTATTCAAACATCTTGAATGAAAGTCCGATTGAGATTATCTCTTCCACTTGCTCCCCCAAGGACAATTAAATTCGGGGCGAGTCTAAGCTTTCTGACTCGATACTAAACAAGCGCTTCGTGGGAGGCACCCCATGCTTATCCATCTATCTTCTTTCTATTTTCTTAATAAACGTGAGGAGGGCTAGCTCTTCCATTCTTGTGTTTCGTGGTTGTTTGTGTATGTCCAGGTTAGCCCGATTTTTGAAGACTCTCGTGCTCGTGGTTTGCTTCTCTCCACTCGAGTTTCATCATTCGTTGCTCATCCGATATCCTTAATCTTATCGTTTTACGTTTATCTTTGGCATAATTAATAAACGGCCTTAGATTTATGTAGGAGAACCCTTACCTTTAAGACATTGAGGACAATGTCTCATTTTAGTCTGGGGGGGTAATCTTTCGATTTGATTTTTGCCTTGCATTTTTGCCGTTTTCTCTCGCAACCCCGTTTTTCCTCAAAATTTGAAAAAATCCAAAAAATGAGAAAATTTTAAAATTTTTTGCAAAAATATAATAAATTTTGACATATTTGTTGACTTTCCGCTGGTGAGAGTAGGAATAAAATTCTGACTTGACCGGGCGTGTTGAGCCCTAGCTTGTCCCCTTAACCATTTATAATCTATAAACTCGTGCTAGTCTTTTACACAAGGAGCTATAAAATGCGAATTCTTTTTAAGAGTTTGCAAGTTCCCGTATCGACTTTATATATGCATGGCTTGATTATAAGGCTCAGCATTCGCGGATCTTATTATTTAAGATTTTAAATTTGCGAAGAACGAGAAATGATAGAGTTTATTTAGAAGTTAGATGATAAGCGTGGAGTAGTTGGTTCTCTTTAGAGCTCATCGAAATTACTTGTGGCCTTTTGCTCCCGCAAAATTGTTTCACTATATATATCTGTAAGAATAATTAAAGATGTTAGGTTTTGCCGATGATTAGTTCTTGGTCTTCTTAAAAGAATCCTTGTTTTAAAAATTGGGTACACATCAAGGTTCCTTAATAAATAAGTTTAATAATAATAAGTTAAGTGCTCTAAGCCACGGATTCGAGATCGGGCCTTGGATCCTTATTTCCGGAAGGCGTTTAGGTCTTGGCTACCCTCTTGCACCGGCCCTTGGACCCTTAATTCTGAAAGGCGTTAAGGTCTTGGAACTCTCCGTTGTAACGGCCCTTGGATCCTTTATGCCGGAAAGTGTAAGGTCTTGGAATTAAACCGTGAAGTTCCGTCGTTTAGGGTACGCAAGTGAAAAGTTAGTAAAAAAAAAAATAAATGATGAAAAAAAAAAAGTGATGAAAAATAGAAAAATGAAAAATATAAATAAAAACCTTGATGTGGACCTCATTTTCAAAGCAACGGTTCTCGAGAGAAGATTAAAAACTACTTAGCGTCTTAATTTAGTATCTTTATCGGACTAAAAATTATCGAAACGCGAATATGAAGAAATTCATTTCTCACAAAAAATAAAATAAATAGAGGAAATTAGAAAAAATGGGAGCAAGAGGTAATTACACAAGTAACTTTCATGGGTAGTGTTGGCATCTAACTTGTAAATAGACAATAATTTCGTTTTTAAGCTTAGTTTGGGGACTCGTGAAAAATCAGGAATGACGAATTTTATCCGTATGGTCACTTCTTTATGAGTCGTGTTTCCTACTCGTTGATCCTAAAAGTTATCATGAGATAATGATTGTCAACAAAGCCGTCACATGATTATGAGGAAAATACAAAAATAGAATAAAAGGAAAATCGGGGAGTTTTTAGAACTTAAGATTTCTCAATCTCTTTTGAAAATTTTGCTACTTCTCAAAGTTAGTAAAAAGAGATTAGAAATTTTTGGATTTAAAAACGTGTTTTTATAACATTGCGTGAGGACACAGCAATATCTTAGTCTGGGGGAATTTTGGTATGTGCTTAAACACATACCTTTTCTTGACCAAATTAAGACCAAAATGACAAAAAACTGACCAAAATGCCAAAGATATTTGTGTTTTTGTGTTTGTTAATATGCAGGTACGGATATCACCAAAAAAGGACAAAAACGAAGAAAAAACAACAAAAAACCGAGCACGAGATTGGGAAAGAGTATTTAAAGAGCCAATGCCGGGAAGACATTATTTATTCGGAAAAAATTCAAAGCTCGAAGAATCCCAAAATGGCCCTTGGATTATTTCTTACTTGGCAAACTTGGTCCCTTGATTAACTTTGGAGAAATGGCAAATATGGTCCCTAAAGTTACAAGTTTACACTTTTGATCCTTAACTAAAATCTCATACCTATTTAAAATAAAACTACATCCGGATCCAAAAGCAATTAACCCAGCCCATCACCAAAACCCCCTAAAAGCCCAACAACCCACTAAGTTAAAAGACCCAAGCCCGAACACCTTTTTAACTAAAATAAAAACACGGGTAATATAAAAATAGTCAAATCCCCTTATTCGGTCAAACCCCCCTTTCACCCCAGTCAAAATCCCTAGCTAGCGACCTAATCACCATCATCATCTCCTTCATCCCTCACTTAGACCACCATTAATCTGTTAACACCAATTCAGTCCCCATCACCTCCACTACCAGCCAAAGACATCACATGACCTTGTCTTTGGTCCCCTCTCCACGATGGCAATCCCAGACGCAAAAGTTCAATCTACGGCCTACAATCAAAGATGTGGTGAGCAAGAAAAATCCAAGGGTCCAAGATGAAGATAAGAAGCACAACTGGGATATCTCTCACACAAGAAACACAAGAAAGAAGAAACCCTCTCCTTTAAATAGAGACCCTCCTCACAGATTGTTTTTTTTTGTCCACTTTTCATGTATTTAGAAAAGTTTTGAACACTTTAATAGTTTCAGTAGTGTAATGTTTTAATTTAAATTGTAATTTCATTTTCCAGTAATGCAAATTTAAGTTTCTTGTTTTTCTTTTTGGTCAACCTTGGTCAACAGCTTGTTGAACTACTTATTTCTGCTTATTTTCTACTTATGTTACTGCTTGATACTGTTTTCTTTAGTTCTTGTTAGTTTAGAAGTAGTTAAGAGCTTATGTGTTATTTGTTGCTTTAAAATTCCTCATAGCAGCCTGCAAAACATTTTTTTTATTTGTTGCCTCACTAGCCCTTTTTCAATCTCAGTTTTAGTGTAGTGAAAGTAGGTTTTAAGTTTTGATATTTGCTTTACAAGTAGCTTGCTAGTTAGTCTTAATCTGTTTGTGCTTATTTGGAAGATTAGAGCTTATTAACTTAGCTTAAATAGGCTTGAAATAAGCCCATCTGCCCCTGACCTGCACATGTTGAAACAGCAGACCCCTAGGGTCTTTTAGCTTAATTTGTTCTTGTTTCATGCTTATCTGTGATGTTCATTTGCTTATTTGGATATTGTTTTTAGTTGTTAATGATATCTTAGCTTATTGTCCATTTGCATTAGCTTTTTAATAGCTTATTTGCCATTTTACAATTTAACTAGTTTTCTCTTTTCTTTTATTTTTCAAATCTGATCCAAACAAATAAGCTGGTCTGAGCTTATCTTTGGTTTTCAAACACTTTTTCAGTTTAAAAATTTTCTTATTTCATTTATTGTTTTAAGTTTTAAAAGAAAAAAGTCAAAAAAATAAAATAATTGCAAAAAAGTGACAAACCTGGGGTTCGAACCCAGGTCAGTCGGCTCACAAACCAGCAACACAACCATTGCACTATTAGTTTTTCTCATTTAAACCTTGCATTAATTAATTTATAAGCCCTTTTTTTTCTTTCCTTTTCCCTTTTTAAGCTAATCCGAATTTATTTGCTTTTTCCCAGCTTATTGAAATAAGCTGGGACACTTTTTGTATTTTTCATAACTTCACTTGAGTTTAAAGTATTTTAGGAAAAATTTTCAGAATTTTCTTTTTCCATTTAGTATTTTTAATCAATTATTTTCTTTTAAATTGTTTTTAAATTATAAAAAATTATTTAAAAGTCAAAAAAATGCATTTCTTTTTTCTAAAATTTTCTTTTATCATTTAGGACGTAGAAAAATTATTTTTGCATCAGTAGGGTTAGTTTTTATAGTATTTGACGTTTTTACTCGTTATTAGTTTCCGGTTTATGTTATTTATTTTTCGTTTTAGTAGATTCTAGTAACCCAAGTGACCCTCGTCTTTTCAAGCATTTTAATACCAAACCTCAAACGATATCCTCAATTTCACACCTCGTTGGGACTACGACCCGGGTATTTACTTATCCGGTATATTACAATCGATTTTTGTGTCGAACCGTCGCGGGTTGGCTTTTCTTTGTGAAGAGGTTTAGCTTGTGACGCGTTTTGCACGATTATCAGAGCCAATAGCCATGAATGCATGATTTGGTTCTGTTTCTTCATCTGTGTGTTCTCCCCAGTTAACAGCACCAGCTTCCAAAGTCAGCATACCCATTTGACTCTTCTCCTGCTTGTCTTATTCTTGAGAGTCTGAATCTTTCTTCTTCTTCCCATCAGTAGTCACCTTTGCTGTGCACTCCCTAGCAAAGTGACCAGTGTTGTGACACCTATAGCATTCAACCTTCTTCTTATTAAAACCAACTGGTGTCTTTCCATCAAATCTGATATTCCTTCCAGTTTTCTTGTAGAACTTCTTCACTCTAAGAGCAATCATTGCTATCTGCCACTTTATGTCCATTTCTTCAATGTCTACATCATTTATCTGTTCAAGGTCCTCATTAATGAGGTCCTTGTCTTCTGATCTCTTTGCAAATAGTGAATAGATGACTTCATCAGCAAAACCAGCAGGAACTTCTCTTTCTTTCATATTGCCTGAAGAAGTATCATAGCTACCAGAATTAACTTTGCTAGTACTGCTCTTGCTTTGGGAGACAAAAGCAACATTAGCAGCACTTGAAGATGCCTTTGAAACACCTTTGATTTCATGTTCAAAGACCCGAAGATTATTGTACAAATCATCAATTGACAAAGTGTCAACATCTTCTTTCATTCTCATGCTCATTGCCAGATGTGACCATTCTTTTGGCAAAGATCTGAGAAACTTATGATTTGCATCTTCAGTAGATACACCAGCACCATGAGCTTCCAACTGTGAGAGAAGATGTTGGAATCTGTCATACCCTTTCTCCAATCCTTCAGAACTGGTCACAGTGAATGCTTCAAACTGTTGTTTGAGAACAGCTTTCTGCATCTTCTTTGAATTAGCATTTCCTCCAAACCTAATTCTGATTGCTTCCCAAATCTCCTTAGCATCATCCATTCCATGAAATCTTCTTAAATGTTCCTTGGGAAGAGCCATCATTAAGATGGTTCTTGCCTTTCTCTCCTTCTCCACAGCATGAATTTTCGCAGCAGAGACTGGTGGAAGCACTCTAACAACACCATCCTTACCAACAGAGATCCTCTTCTTTGAGTATCCACTCTGAATCACCTTCCATACATCATTATCAATGTACTCAAGGTAATGCTCCATCTCCATGGCCCAGATATCATACTCCTCCTTTTTTAGAATTGGGAGTTTGATGTTTGAGATAGTGGTTGTTGCAGGGATGTTTTGTTGTTGTTGTTTAGGTCTACTGGTGTCTGATGTATCATCATCATGGTTTGAAACTTCATCATCACTAAGATGAGTTGAGTACTCATCATTGGCCGGTTGAGACATTGTGCAGGATTTTAGAGTGAATAAGTGTTTGTGGTTTGTGTTTCTTCTTAGTCAGAGTCCCTCTATAGGCTCTGATACCACTTGTAGGTCCACGCTTATGGATCTAAGTAGCCTGTGCAAGACAATAGATAACTTGAATAAATCCAAATTAATCTATATGAGAAATTCTTAACAGTATATTGATTGTTAATGCGGAATCTTAACAACCAACAATTATGAAGAACACAACTAAGATTACTAACTTCGTATTACTATTAAACTTTTCAATTGTCACAATGTCACACTAAACATAATGCCGTAGGGTTCCTTTTATACTCTAAGGAAACCATAATATTACAAAACGTGTGAAAGGATAAACATATCTTCTAATAAGATAATTAATACGTATATATCATTTCCTAACATATAGCTAACTAATTCTGCTATTAAACATAAACAGACTTAACTAATAATAGTCACCAGACTTAACTATGTTTGCCAGACTTAACTATGTACTGGCAGACTTAACTAAGCTAACAGACTTAACTAATACATCAGCAGACTTAAGTCTGTTCTTCAATAATTACCAACATGCGTTAGACTTTAGGTTGTTACAAATGGATGTGAAAAGTGCATTCCTAAATGGTTTCATCAATGAAGAGGTATATGTTGCACAACCTTCAGGATTCATTGACTTTGAGAAACCCGAGCATGTTTATAAACTAAAGAAAGCTTTGTATGGTCTTAAGCAAGCTCCTAAAGTATGGTATGATAGGTTAAAAGATTTTCTTCTTAAACATGAATACTCAATGGGAATGGTAGATAACACTCTTTTCACTAAGAAAAAAGAATCAAACATCATCATCGTCCAAATATATGTCGATGACATTATATTCGGATCAACTTGTCAAGACATGTGCGATGAATTCTCAAAAATTATGCATGACGAGTTTGAAATGAGCATGATGGGCGAACTCAACTTCTTCCTTAGACTTCAAATAAAACAATTAGAATATGGAATATTCTTTAATCAATCTAAGTACATTAAAGAAATGCTTAAGAAATTTGGATTAGAAGATACTAAAGTTATGAAAAGTCCAATAGCTACGGACACAAAGCTCACCAAAGATGAAGAGGGTGAATCCGTAGATAGTACTAAGTAGAGAGGTATGATAGGCAGTTTATTTTGCCTAACAAAAAGTAGGCCCGATATCATGTTTAGTGTCTGCCTATGTGCTCACTTCTAAGAAGATCCCAAAACTTCTCACCTTGAAGTGGTTAAGCGTATCTTCTGATACATTAAAGGTACTATGCACTTAGGATTATGGTATCCTAAGGGGACCAGCATAGAAACCATAGTATATGTTGAGATCGTTTAAGGCTCTTCTAGGATATGTTCTACAAACATCATTGATATACACAGCGGAATTAACAAACATCAATAATGTTAAACAAGGTTTTATTTATTCAAGCGCTCTCATCTTTATTCAATACTAATAAATAAAGTAACTACTACATACTAACTAACGTGTACGCACACACGTTTCTATTAGACTCTCATTGAAGAGTTCTATGTTTTCTATACATCTAATACTGCCGCCCTACCACCCTTTATAAATAGGGTTTTACAAGAAGACCTAACTTTCACAGGAAGATAACTAAATTATTACATTTAGTCCTTGTTGTTTCATTCGTCTTCATTTATGCATATGTAGTTTTGTAATCATCAAATCTAATTCCCAACAATCTTCCCCTATTAGATATTACAAAACTATCTCCATGAAACAATCTTCAATGCTTCCTTAAGATCTTCTTGAACATGTCACCACATATAATAAGCTGCAAATCAATCATCTTCCCCTTTTTGTAATCATCTAATAGGGGTCTTCCATGCAACTTAAATCAAAACGCTTCCCCTTAAGTGGTGCATGTAGATGGTTCAACATTTAATCAACAAGCTTCCCCTGAAGCCAACATGTTTACCATCTCTTGAATCACGAACTCTGTAGGCTTTATGAACTGATTACTGATGAAGAAAACCGAGTATAACGAATTTGATGAAGAAGTTGAATTTCCCAAACTTGCGTCTTATATCTTGTACTATCCACGTGACTCCAAACTTATACTAGAAGTAGGTCGCAACCTCTTGATAAATCCTCAACTACATGAGACACTGAGCACTACAATGTAACTCCTTTAAGTGATAGCAAATGTGAGCATTAAGCACCCTAGTTTGTAGATCACACACCTTTGCTAGATTCATCAAGTCTTTGTCACCGCATTAACGAACAAACAAGTTATCTCCAAATGTTGTTAGCCATTTGAGATATGATAAGAACACGCACCTGTGAAACTCAACTACAACATCAAATAAGCAATATTCAATTTTCTTCTTCAAATAATCCCCAAAACGAGCCATAAAAATAAACTATTCTGTCCGCGATCCAAAACTGCCCCAGCAGTACAAAGTTTATAACCAGCAGTATAAACTTTTCCATCACCAAAGCCAGCAGTACAAAAGGATTCCGAGAGCAGTACTAACTGCTAAGGTGAGCAGTACAAAGTGAAAAGCTTAGCAGTACTAATATCCAAACGAGCAGTATTAAAATAAAGTGAGCAGAATTAACATTCGAAGAGCAGTAGAAACAAATACCCATCAGACCAATATCTAATTAATGTGATGACCCACCTTACAAATGCTCCACCAATCCAAAACCAATAGCAATTCAGTCCCACATATCATATTCGCCCAATTAATTTAATATACCATTGACCTTCATCATTCAACCAATTAATTCACTAAGGATTCATTGTACGCCATCAATTCACACGATCAGATACCATGCGTTGACCAAAACTCTTCATCAATTAACCACAAGCGACAAACAACAACTTGTAATCAAAATTTTAACACTTTCGATCAATATGATGTACCACTGACACAACAAGAGTCAACAATAGCAGCGGAATCCAATCGAATCAATCCTTTTAATAAACCAATAGTTAATATTAATTGATTTTCTTTGTCGCTACTGACCCAATTCTGATAACTTAATTGCACCGACCAATTAATTTATAACAATATGAGATTCACTAATCAGTCTTCCAACTAATACTTCAAGATTTGATACCAAAAACATGATAACGATTACCTCATACATTTTAAAGACCATCGAACCTTTCTCAGATCTGCTCCTTTTCCTTCGAATCTACTCCATCTCCAACAGTAACAACCTTGTAGATCCTAGATATCGAGAGCCACCCTCTCTGATACCACTTGTTGAGATCGTTTAAGGCTCTTCTAGGATATGTTTTACAAACATCATTGATATACAAAGCGGAATTAACAAACATCAATAATGTTAAACAAGGTTTTATTTATTCAAGTGCGCTCATCTTTATTCAATACTAATAAAAAAAGTAACTACTACATACTAACTAACGTCTATGCACACACGTTTCTATTAGACTCTCATTTAAGAGTTCTATGTTTTCTATATATCTAATATTGCCGCCCTACCACCCTTTATAAAAAGGGTTTTACAAGAAGACCTAACTTTCACAGGAAGATAACTAAATTATTAAGTTTAGTCCTTGTTGTTTCATTCGTCTTCATTTATGCATATGTAGTTTTGTAATCATCAAATCTAATTCCCAACAATCTTCCCCTATTAGATATTACAAAACTATCTCCATGAAACAATCTTCAATGCTTCCTTAAGATCTTCTTGAACATGTCACCACATATAATAAGCTGCATGATGAAGCAAAAAGTGTACCGCTTTTAGGGGGTCATTTAAGCCCTAAATCGTATTTATTTGATCAAATATTGCCCTAAATCGTTCCTTTTGTCATTTTAGGTACTTTAGAGAAGAAATATGGAAAAGGAAGCATTTTGGACGTTTTTGGAGCATAAAAGTGAAGAAAACGACAAAGTCTCAAAATTATGCTGGAAAGTACCTTTGACGGCATCAGGGATTGTTCCAGACGGCGTCAAGGCTTGGCAAAAAAGGTGGATATGAAAATTACTCATGATAAGCCAGAGAAATTTACACAGGAAAGTCTGACGGCGTCACCCTTTAATGTGATCAAGGTCGTCACGGCTTAACTTAAAGAGGGACGGCGTCAAGCCATATTCTGACGGCGTCAAGCTTTGATAAGCCAGAGCGGATTTTGGAGGTCTAAAGAGGGACGGCGTCAGGAAGGCCATCCGGGAACCCTCGACACGGCGAGGTGACGGCGTCAAGTCCTATAACGTGACGCCGTCAGCCCTTAAACTCTATATATAGTTTTGCAATTTTTTGTCATTAGTGTGCAACTTTGTGAGGAGAAACCCTAAAGACGAATTTCTGCCATTTTTAAGGGTTTTCATACCCTTGGATCTCCCATGTTTAATAGAAGATAAGTAATCGTTTAATCATTCAATATGTCTATGTGTTGTTTGATTATATCTCGTTCTTGTCTTTTGATTAACATGCTAGGCTAGATTTATCTTGTGTTTGCTTAGATCTAATGAAACCTAGCTATTGATTATTGGTTATTAGTGTGTTATTAGTTGTATTGGATGATTGTTTATCTATGTTAGGCTTAAGAAAACTGGCTAACCTCCTATTCGGTAACTTGCTTGAACGTCTTAAGAAACATGAACCAATGCGTACTAAGGTTTTTATGGTTGTATTTAATGCATGAGTGAATTCTAGTGATCCCATGGTAGGAGCTTCCTAGCCGACTCGACATAGGAGTGAAGTAGGAGCTTGTAGAGTTGGGGAAGTACGTACGCCACCCCACGATTGGTATTAAGGAATACACCCGTCATCCACGCAATTAATACACACTAATCAACCGGTAAAAGATAGTTAGGGAGTAAGGAAATCTAAGTAAACACATTTCTCTCCACATAAGTTTCACAACCTTTTCCTTTTCATTTTCATTATTTTATTTTATTTGCATTCGTAGTTATTTGGGTTAGTTGACTAGCAACTAATTCCGCCCACTCCTTCAAACCCGAGATTTTTACTTGCTTTCATAAAAATATAAAAAATACAAAAAGAATCTTCCCTCACCCTTAGACCTATTAGAATAGTTTTTCAATCCTAACGACACTATTCCCTGTGGAGAACGATCAATCCCCCGTACTTACCACTACACTATACTACATCGGTCAGGTACACTGCCTGGTGGGGTTGTAAGCCTCTTGAGATCCCTCGAGAGGTAAAACCTGTTGTAAGGTCGCAAAATCACGCATCAAGTTTTTGGCGCCGTTGTCGGGGAATAGTTATTGTTTAGGTTGAATTTTTTTATTTTAGTAGGTCTACTCACTAGATTCCTTTCTAGTGAGATTTTTATTTTATTTTTCTAGGTTTTCTTTAGTCTATCTTATTTCTTTGTACTTTTGTTTGTGATACCTTCCACTTACCTCATGAGTAATAGTGATCGCTTGATCCCTGTTATTCGTATTTTCCGCCGTGCAAACTTTCAACTACCCGTTCCCGCCCCCATCGTAGAAAACAACAACCTTTCACCAGACCACCACTTTGGTAACAATTCTGAGATGGAGGAGTCTGACCATGAGAATGACTATGTTAGTCCATTTTACTACTCAGACTCCGATGAGGATGCTGGTAATGGAGAAGTGGTTAACGAGGAATGGGGAAAAGAGGAAATTGATCCCTTTAAGTATGTTGAACCTAGGACTAAGATCGAAAAGGATAGCCTCTTTAACATGCAATTTCCGTGTAAGATTGGTTATCATAGTTTTCATGCTTATCTTAACTCATCTTTGCCTATGAACATTATCTCTCGCGCTAATTGTAATAAAATCATGGTGAATGAGCTAGAATATCAAGGAGATAACATTGTTGCTAGGATTAAGCCACTACACGTATTCGTAGGAAGTTTTGTGTATTTGTTGGATTTTATGGTTATGGAGAACTTAGGAGAATTTATTGATAACAAATTAACCCAAGTCATTTTTGGAGAACCCTTCAAAAGGTTGACCAACCTTGACGAGAAACTTGTGGACGGGTTAGTTACATTCTCGGATGGGGATGAAGATTTTGTTTACCAAATGCCCCGAGCACATCCTAGGTTTAAGAACTTCTTCATTGAATCTTGCAATAGACTTGTGCCTCTTGATTTGTTAAGTGAGAATGATAAGAGGAAGGGGCTCAAATATCCACATGAGAAAATTAAGAAATATAATCATGGATGTTTGGAGCTAAATGATGAATACAAGAAAGATGAGGCAACAATTAGATGGCTCACACTCGGATACGTGAGCATAAGCGACACTAGATAGAAGGACTTTGAGTCTAGCTACAAGACTCGTTAATAAAGAAAAGCGCTTCTTGGGAGGCAACCCAAGCTTTATTTGTTTTGTGTGTTTAATTATTTGTTTGTTTGATTTTATTTGTTTCCGTATGTATGATTAAATTTTATTATTATTGATTCATGTTCAAAACTAATTTGTGAAAATGCATTATTTTTTTTTTAACTTCGTCTTAACTACATATAAAGGTATTTTGCAAAAGTTAAGTGTAAGGGAAATCCAAATCGGTTTATTAGAACAAATGAACATGAATCATAATAATATTAAATTAACATACATATTAGTATTTGTTTGAGTCAAATGCTTGTATCGAGTCATGATGATGTTTTGCAGGATTTCCAGGAAGTAAGGTATAGGTTTTTCCAAAAATTTTCCGAAAACTTAACATGAGAATTCTGTCAGATTATTTCTGACGGCGTCAGGCTTTACAACCTGACGGCGTCAGGTTTTAATTTTCTGAAATTTTTGAAAGTTTTGTTTTCATAAAAAGTTTTTATTAAATCTCTAACTTATAATCTCCAGGAATCTGCAAAATAATCACTCCACAAGCATTATATCCTTATATATAGAATTTATCCCGCCGATGTTATGCAGGTTTTCGTGTTTGTTTTCTCAGGTTTAACAGGTTATTTTGGACAAGGAAATGTTTGTAGAATCAAGCTTTCGGCGATGCATTAGTCGTGGAGCTTCAACATTACCTTGGAAGAAGATCTAACCATGTTACCCCTATATCCACCGAACGAATCAGGGGAGTATTTGATTTCATTCTTTTACCTTAGTACTTTTACATCTTGTTATTTGAACATTGGGGACAATGTTCATCTTAAGTGTAAGGGGGGGTAAAAATACGATACTTTAGAGAATACAATTGCACTTGACTTTTGTTTGTTTAATAGTAGATGTGTAATAAAACTGAGATAAACACCTGTTAGGGCAATTTTAGTGCCAAATTTAAAATTTTTTTTACAACATTTAGGAGTGAAACTTTGGTTCTAATAAGCGTCTCACGGATAGGAGTTATATGACTAGCACAAAAACCGTACCACTAAAAAATTTTCCACCCCCAAATATGTGAGGTTCGCCCCTAGAATTGGTAGGAAAAGCATTTATGCTATGATGTGTGTACCGGTAGCACTTAGATTCTAGAACTTGCGTTAGGACCATTCTGAGGCCACAAGAGAGACTACATTCGTGTAGTTAGATTTACTACGTGATAAGAGGCATTAGGATAAACCCATTGTTTTACACCTGTGTTTTTGTTATAATTACTTTGGCTACATTGGTCAAGTAATTCTCCCACACCCTTTGCGTTGTACTCATTTTTAGTACACGATACCCCTAGTACACCCCTCAGAGCCTATCTTTTCGTTTCGTCCTTTAAGCATTTTACTTAAAGGAAGAATTTGTTACACCCCACTTAAATGTACACCCAAATCGCCTTAGCCTACCTTGTATGCACTCATCTTTAGTGCATTATTGTGACAACATTTGTTTAAACCCAAGTTAATTATCTAATTGATTACATGGTTGCTAAGTCGAGTCATATCCTTGTACATATTGTTTTGGGACGATTGGGACTCATGGGTAAAGTACTAGTGTAATGGAGTAATGGGGAAGAACATCATTTATTACCCCCATATGTGCTAAATATTTTAAAAGTACTCCAAGTTTTTCGATTATCTTAATTCGAGTCATTAGAATAGTTATTTGTAAAGTTATGTAAAAGTTCAAGTGTAAGGGGAATGCAACGCCCCTATGATGTATTATTTTGGATGGTAGGGCAAAAGTGTATGCAAAAAAAAAAAAAAAAAAAAAAAAAAAAAAAAAAAAAAAAAAAAAAAAAAATTCAAAAAAATCAAGAAAAATACAAAAAAATAATGAGAAAAAGAAAAATAGAAAAAAAAACATACGGACTACCATCCCGTTTCATTTTATGTTTGTTTTATGTTTTTGTTATTTTGTTTTTAGCTTAAGATCGAGTCGAGTCTTGGCTTAGCAACATTGTATAGTACATGTAATTAATCAAGATCTTTAACTCGCCACCAGTAAAATATCCCTTATCCAACAAAACCGTGTTTATCATATCCCTACACCTAACGTTATAACCCGTTTAAAAGCCCTCTTTGATAGTTTATCTTAGGTGCTTACGCCTAGTGGAGGAGGTTTTTGATCCTTGCCCAAGCCTATGGTAATCTATTTGCTATGACAGGTAGTGAGAGATATTATCCGTTTTCATTTATGAGATTTATTTTGATGACACCTGAGAGATGTGAGTATCTAAACACTACTTGTGAGGTGCTAGTTTGTAATCTCCGTGCTTATTATGATTAAAGTGGAACGACTATTTGTTGTAATTACTTTTATATTAGCATTAAATGACCCCTAACTTGTAATTTGATTAGAATAAAAGCGCATTTGCTTGAGGACAAGCAAATCTCAAGTGTAAGGGTATTTGATGAAGCGAAAAGTGTACCGCTTTTAGGGGGTCATTTAAGCCCTAAATCGTATTTATTTGATCAAATATTGCCCTAAATCGTTCCTTTTGTCATTTTAGGTACTTTGGAGAAGAAATCTGGAAAAGGAAGCATTTTGGACGTTTTTGGAGCATAAAAGTGAAGAAAACGACAAAGTCTCAAAATTATGCTGGAAAGTACCTTTGACGGCGTCAGGGATTGTTCCAGACGGCGTCAAGGCTTGGCAAAAAAGGTGGATATGAAAATTACTCATGATAAGCCAGAGAAATTTACACAGGAAAGTCTGACGGCGTCACCCTTTAATGTGATCAAGGTCGTCACGGCTTAACTTAAAGAGGGATGGCGTCAAGCCATATTCTGACGGCGTCAAGCTTTGATAAGCCAGAGCGGATTTTGGAGGTCTAAAGAGGGACGGCGTCAGGAAGGCCATCCGGGAACCCTAGACACGGCGAGGTGACGGCGTCAAGTCCTATAACGTGACGCCGTCAGCCCTTAAACTCTATATATAGTTTTGCAATTTTTTGTCATTAGTGTGCAACTTTGTGAGGAGAAACCCTAAAGACGAATTTCTGCCATTTTTAAGGGTTTTCATACCCTTGGATCTCCCATGTTTAATTGAAGATAAGTAATCGTTTAATCATTCAATATGTCTATGTGTTGTTTGATTATATCTCGTTCTTGTCTTTTGATTAACATGCTAGGCTAGATTTATCTTGTGTTTGCTTAGATCTAATGAAACCTAGCTATTGATTATTGGTTATTAGTGTGTTATTAGTTGTATTGGATGATTGTTTATCTATGTTAGGCTTAAAAAAACTGGCTAACCTCCTATTCGGTAACTTGCTTGAACGTCTTAAGAAACATGAACCAATGCGTACTAAGGTTTTTATGGTTGTATTTAATGCATGAGCGAATTCTAGTGATCCCATGTTAAGAGCTTCCTAGCCGGCTCGAAATAGGAGTGAAGTAGGAGCTTGTAGAGTTGGGGAAGTACGTACGCCACCCCACGATTGGTATTAAGGAATACACCCGTCATCCACGCAATTAATACACACTAATCAACCGGTAAAAGATAGTTAGGGAGTAAGGAAATCTAAGTAAACACATTTCTCTCCACATAAGTTTCACAACCTTTTCATTTTCATTATTTTATTTTATTTGCATTCGTAGTTATTTGGGTTAGTTGACTAGCAACTAATTCCGCCCACTCCTTCAAACCCGAGATTTTTACTTGCTTTCATAAAAATATAAAAAATACAAAAAGAATCTTCCCTCACCCTTAGACCTATTAGAATAGTTTTTCAATCCTAACGACACTATTCCCTGTGGAGAACGATCAATCCCCCGTACTTACCACTACACTATACTACATCGGTCAGGTACACTGCCTGGTGGGGTTGTAAGCCTCTTGAGATCCCTCGAGAGGTAAAACCTGTTGTAAGGTCGCAAAACCACGCATCACTGCAAATCAATCATCTTCCCCTTTTTGTAATCATCTAATAGGGGTCTTCCATGCAACTTAAATCAAAACGCTTCCCCTTAAGTGGTGCATGTAGATGGTTCAACATTTAATCAACAAGCTTCCCCTGAAGCCAATATGTTTACCATCTCTTGAATCACGAATTCTGTAGGCTTTATGAACTGATTACTGATGAAGAAAACCGAGTATAACGAATTTGATAAAGAAGTTGAATTTCCCAAACTTGCGTCATATATCTTGTACTATCCACGTGACTCCAAACTTATACTAGAAGTAGGTCGCAACCTCTTGATAAATCCTCAACTACATGAGACACTGAGTACTACAATGTAACTCCTTTAAGTGATAGCAAATGTGAGCATTAAGCACCCTAGTTTGTAGATCACACACCTTTGCTAGATTCATCAAGTCTTTGTCACCGCATTAACGAACAAACAAGTTATCTCCAAATGTTGTTAGCCATTTGAGATATGATAAGAACACGCACCTGTGAAACTCAACTACAACATCAAATAAGCAATATTCAATTTTCTTCTTCAAATAATCCCCAAAACGAGCCATAAAAATAAACTATTCTGTCCGCGATCCAAAACTGCCCCAGCAGTACAAAGTTTATAACCAGCAGTATAAACTTTTCCATCACCAAAGCCAGCAGTACAAACGGATTCCGAGAGCAGTACTAACTGCTAAGGTGAGCAGTACAAAGTGAAAAGCTCAGCAGTACTAATATCCAAACGAGCAGTATTAAAATAAAGTGAGCAGAATTAACATTCGAAGAGCAGTAGAAACAAATACCCATCAGACCAATATCTAATTAATGTGATGACCCACCTTACAAATGCTCCACCAATCCAAAACCAATAGCAATTCAGTCCCACATATCATATTCGCCCAATTAATTTAATATACCATTGACCTTCATCATTCGAACAATTAATTCACTAAGGATTCATTGTACGCCATCAATTCACACGATCAGATACCATGCGTTGACCAAAACTCTCCATCAATTAACCACAAGCGACAAACAACAACTTGTAATCAAAATTTTAACACTTTCGATCGATTTGATGTACCACTGACACAACAAGAGTCAACAATAGCAGCGGAATCCAATCGAATCAATCCTTTTAATAAACCAATAGTTAATATTAATTGATTTTCTTTGTCGCTACTGACCCAATTCTGATAACTTAATTGCACCGACCAATTAATTTATAACAATACGAGATTCACTAATCAATCTTCCAATTAATACTTCAAGATTCGATACCAAAAAAAAAATAACGATTACCTTAGACTTTTTAAAGACCATCGAACCTTTATCAGATCTACTCCTTTTCCTTCAAATCTGCTCCATCTCCAACAGTAACAACCTTGTAGATCCTAGATATCAAGGGCCACCCTCTCTGATACCACTTGTTGAGATCGTTTAAGGCTCTTCTAGGATATGTTTTACAAACATCATTGCTATACACAGTGGAATTAACAAACATCAATAATGTTAAACAAGGTTTTATTTATTCAAGCGCGCTCATCTTTATTCAATACTATTAAATAAATAAACTACTACATACTAACTAACATGTACGCACACACGTTTCTATTAGACTCTCATTGAAGAGTTCTATGTTTTCTATATATCTAATACTGCCGCCCTACCACCCTTTATAAATAGGGTTTTACATGAAGACCTAACTTTCACAAGAAGATAACTAAATTATTACATTTTGTCCTTGTTGTTTCATTCATCTTCATTTATGCATATGTAGTTTTGTAATCATCAAATCTAATTCCCAACAGTATATGCCGACTCTGATCATGCGGGAGATTATGTGGATCGAAACAGCACTAGTGGCATTTGTACCTTCGTGGGTTGTTGTTTAACTTCTTGGTTCTCCAAGAAACAAACGGTACTAGCTATCTCCACGACCGAAGCCGAATATGTAAGCGTTGGAAAGGCATGTCAACAAGCACTATGGATGATACAAGCTCTCGTAGACTATCATCACACTTGATGATATTCCAATCATGTGTGATAACAAAGGAGCCATTGACTTAAGTAAGAACCCCGTGCAACATTCTCATACAAAGCACATAAAAATTCGTCACCACTTTCTTAGGGATAATGTACAAAAGGGAAACATCTCCATCGAAAAGGTTCCAACGGAAGAAAACGTTGCCGATATCCTCACTAAACCTCTCAAGTGGGAATCTTTCTTCTATCTTCGCCTAGTTTTAGGAATGATGGAACACATCTCTTCTTTTTAACTTTCGTAAGTCTATTTCTTCTTTTCTGAGTCTAAGATTCTATTGAGCACAAAATTAAATTGGGGAATTTTTCTTTAAAACTTTACTTATCTTAAAAATAGTCCCTGCATGATTAAAACCAACTCTAAATTTTTTTTTCGTACATGAAAAACCCCAATTCCTTCTTTTCAAAACTTCTCACATTTAGGAAAATCATCTTTCTCGCAATGTTAATACAATTCAAAAATGATTTTCTCATGCATGCATAATGTACTCAAAATCCTTGATCGGATCATGTAACTCATATATAATCCGACATGGAAAAACGAGCAAGATTGAACTAAGGAGGCTTTGAATTATCTCTTAGTTTTTCTTTTTTTTAGAGTCGAGATAATCACATCTCCGCATATGTTTCATGTAGGCACACACTAGGAATACCTTCTGCTGAAGGAATTCTTGCCTTTCTGGTGGCGGTCCCTTATCTCCTGACGGTCCCCAATATATAAAGGACCGTCGACCTATATATGGGACCGTCGATCCTTTTTCTGTCGTTATCCTCTTTTCTGATTTCTTGCCTCTGCACTCTTAATCATCTACTTGCTAGTCTAACCTACAATTCCCTTATTACTTAAACATAATTTGAATTATTAAAACATAAAATGCATGCTTTGCCTAAGATAGCACTCTCTTCTTCCTACTTCCTCACAATGTAATCCCCTAGAACAATAACACCACTTCAAACAATCACAATCCAAACTTCAATTCAAAATCTACACCCTACAAAGAAGCATCTTCCTCATCCTTCTCTTTCTTTGCTTCAAAACCTCAAAATGAGTCTCCATCCATTCATAAAGGGTCTCCTAACCTTACTCCTCAAGATCATTCATTACCACCACCATATCCACCTTAAATGACAAATCCAAACTCTCTACACTCCATCAAAGCTCAAGAATTCTCCAATCTTGTTGACTTGAACCTTTTAAACATCATTCTCTCCCAAAAGCTTCACCCTCCAACCATGCTTCATCACTTTCTTGACCAAGTTGATGCCCATGTAGGTTATTGCGTTTGTTGTATTTACAACCGCAACCACTTTCAAAAGCTCAAGAATGATCTTTACTTCATCACATCTCTTCTCTTGCCACCCGACTTTTCACCACCTTCGAACAACACTCTTTCATCACATTTTCTCCGCAAATCTTATACAACATGTATTCTCTACAATAAAATCGGACTTAACTTTGAAGACTAGACTAGGACTAGGACTAGTAATGTAGGGCTTCGTTGTAATGGTTGTTGGGTTTTATATTTGAGTTGATAAGACAAAACATATGAAAGATGAAGGACTTAAGAAGACAAAGGATGAAACTCTTTAAAAAGATAAAGATTATAGAAGATCTTTTAAATATTAGGAATATATCCTTTGTAAACCTAATTCTCTAGTATATAAATAGAATAAAGGCCTTTAGTTTTATGTGTGTCAAGATGTAACACCAGTAAAAGTGTGTGTTAGGCGCATAGGCTGTAGAATATGCCTTTGGTGTTTGTGTTTTGTTAAGCCTCAATGATCATTGATCCCTGTTAGATTAGGAAATCGTACTACACTTGATCACGTAGTATTGGGGCTATGAGTTTTGTATGTAGTTGTTAGAGATGATTACGAAGAAACCTTGTATCAACAATAATGATGTTTTGTTTATTTGGCTGCGTATGTTCTTATCGTTGTTATTGTTATCCCTAGTGCTCTAAACGATCCATGGAGTTATTTCAAACTCCACAATGGTCATCCTTAAGTATGACTTTGTTCGTGGTTTATGAATGTTTAACTTTTTGCATGCTTATTAAATTTTGTCTCCTGTCTAACCCACCGCCGGCAGTCCCTTAAATACCAGGCGGTCCCCAATATATAAGGGACCGTCCAACCATGTTTTATGCTTCTGATTCTATCTTCTTTCTTGTTCTCATCTATTCTATGTGTTGTATATGTATACTCTTGCACCTGTATGCTAACTTAATTATTTTTGTAGCAAAATACCATCGATCGATTCCCCGGTGCCCTCATCTAGGGGGAGCACTGATCAAGGGGAGCATTAGTATCATTGATTTCTTTCCTCTCTACACATCGACAAAGCCTTTTTGATTCTACAAAAAGGGGGAGAAGTAAACGAAAACTCATTAAAAACTTATTAATATATAATTTTACCTAAAATGAGTTTATATTTTGTAATCATCAAAAAGGGGGAGATTGTTAATACAAATAATGTCAAAAACGTCATTTGCATTCTCCGGTCTCTACACGTTTTGATAATCACAAAATATAAATACACGTTACATAAAATTACGTTTAACAAGTTTCTAATCGAGAAAACTCGTTTCAACTACAACATCACTTAAGGTATGAACAAACAATCTACCAACTTAGTTAAGTGATCAAAGAATTTAATTTTCTCTAAACTTTACATTTTTATGTGACAAAACATTTTTACAAAAGTATTTTTGTAATTAAAAATAAATGTTTTATTAAAGAAAATAAATTTGAATTTCAAATCTCCCAACAGCTATATTTCCCGCCCAAACAAAATAAGTTTTTCACCAGATAAACTTTCAACACATCAGGACAAAAATAAGAGCCTATGTCGGGACGGTCCCGTAAACATGGCGACGGTCCCTTATATATATGGGACCTTCCAACTTTAAGGGACCGTCCCCCGCTCCTCCTGGTGCCTATAAATACTATATTTCATGCAGAAAAATTCACCTCTTGAGCATTAAAACTTTCTTTCTTACCAAATCATTCTAAATACTCTTCTTTGATCACATTAATGGGTTGTAAGTTGTTTACAATTGATCAAATCCATCCTTCTTTCAAGCTCAAGAGAAGAACGCTCGTATTCGTCAAGAAACGAAGTGTTGAAGAATACTCCTTCACCTCATAACCGTTGTTATGGATCTCTCCTCGACCTCAATTCTTTGTATCTCAATTCTTGTGTTTAATCTGACATGTGTGTAAGATTGGAATTATCTATTGTGTTGATTCAGACTTGGTGTTGGTTCGAATTGTGTAGCCACGTGGGCTTTGTGTGTAGATTGGTTCTAGCTAGGATTAGGACTTGACATTTCGCTTAGTTTCGTTAATTGGTGTAAGCGTTGGTCTACGGTTTATTCCACCATAAGGGAGCGTATTGATATATTGTTGGTGAAACTCTCGAGTGTGAGACTCGAGGAGTGGAGTAGGGCAAAGAATAAGCTTTATAGCCGAACCACTATAAATCTTCGTGTCCCGGTTTGATCGTTTCTATCCTTTACTTTTACTTACTCTTTTATAATTGTGTTCATAGATTGTTGTATTGATATCACATAAGATTCGAATCCAAAAGTATTTCAAAACAAACTTGAAAAAGAATTTTTGAAAACGTAATTAAAACGGTGAAACTATTCAACCCCCCTTCTAGTTTCTACAAAAGAAGTTTGAACTCTCTAGTTGTTTTGACAACTTGCTTAGTTGCCTTAACTTCTTCATGGGCTACTTTGACAATTTCTTTGGTAGAGGCATCTTCATTCTTAGCAGTTCACGGGCTACTTTGATAATTTCTTTGGCTGAGACAACATCATTCTTAGCAGCTTTCTTCTTTCTTTCCTCAGCCTCAAGAAGCTCACTAAGTTCTTCCCGTGCAACCTTCATGATTACCCCATTGTCTAATTTGTAGTCAATTAGTTCAAGGCCTGATGATTATTGAGCAATGATGGTTTTAGGGATGAGTTCCTCAGCCTCTTTCGACTCAGAGAGCTTGTTATCTTGAACCTCAAACATCTTATTCTTTCCTTTAATATCTTCTAAGGATTGTGTAGTTGAAGAAGATGGGATATCATTAGCTGATATGGGTTTGAAAGATGAGGTAGGTTCAGGAACTTCAAATCCCACACTTTCTCCCCCTCAAGTGTTGAGGAGGGATCTTGATAGATAACCACAATAGTTAGATTGCGTTTAGTAGGAGCAGGCTCTGACGAAGTTGGACTCTCAATAAAAGGAGACTGGTTATCTGAACTTATGTTGATCAAGGTTAAACATTTTTCAGGGACAGTCTCAGTTGGCTTCTCCCCCTCAGCAATTTCTAGGTCCAAAAGACCAAGACCTGATGAACCACCAGCTGAGACTACCAACTGAAGTAGTTGAAGCATGTCCTAAAAGCTTGTCTTGATGTCAGAAATTTTTGAAGCCACACCTGCTTAAGAAGATTCAATCCTGGAGAGTCTAAAGCCAGTGGAACATGCCAAAGATTCAGAGGAAGTAGCGAGGGACCCAACTATCTCTGATAAACCTTTCACTACAATCTACGTCAGCTCTGAAGACATGTCCCAATTTGTGGAATCTCTAAACCTATTAGAACCAACTTTTACTGAACCCAACCCCAATGCAATGGTAATCTATCAAAATCCCTTCTCGACACTTGAGGGAGAGAAAGTATGGGATTACGAAGTTCTTGAACCTATCTCATCCTTTAACGAAGACCTTCCTTCTTCTTCAACTTCACAACCCTCATAAGACACCAAAGGAAAGAAGAAAATGTCTGGGATTGAAGATAATAAGCTCTCTAAATCTATAGTGGTTGAGGAACTAATCCATGAAACCACCATTGATCAATCCTCATCAGGCCCTGAACTCGTTGACTACTAACTAGACACAAGGGTTATCATCAAGGTGACAAGGGAGAGCTCAATGAACTACTTCAGGATGAAAAAAGAAAGAAGATAGCTACTTTAGATGATGTTGCCTCTGCCAAGGAAATTGCTAAAGTGGCTCACGAAGAAGTTAAGGCAAACAAACAAGTTGTTAGGACTACTAAATAGTTCAAGCTCTTTCAACTTCAAGAACTAAATGCAGGCAAGGAGAAGCTGAAAGGAAAGGCAAAAAAGAGAAAACAAGTTTATGAAAACTACAAGCGTAAGATGGAGCTTGTCAGGAAGCTTGATGTATTAACTGACATCAAGATCATTCCAAACACTAAGCCACTCAAACTTTGAAGTTATTAGTGAGTTTAAATAGGGGCTCTTTGGGTATAAAGAATGGGAAATGATGTTACCTGTCCCGATCAAGAAGAAAGGGGCAAGTGCTATTGAACTGAAGTCAACCTTAGCAAAAGTATTTGAAGACATCATGGAACAAGAAAAACTCCTAAGGATTGATACAAGAAAGCTTGAGGTAATACCTTTTCAGAGAGTCTCTCACCCTTCAGATCCTCTCAAGACTTCATCCCAAATAAAGAAGAGGAAAAGATCCAACATTCCCTCAGAGCCTGAAGCCGGACTTCGTTGAAACAGACTTCCTCCTAAGGGAGTTTCACTCAGAGAAGTTAAAGTTATCGAACAACCTGAGCATGAAATCTTCTTTACTAATGCTTTTAGTGAGCCTGCTTTTGATAGAGTCTCTGAAATGCACATCCTGGACACACAAACTATTTTCATCCTCAAGATCTCAACATTAACTGAAAAGACTCCTGAAGGACTATGACTCATGAAGATCTTAGAGGATTAGATCAATAAGAGGGATGACAAGAATTTCCTCTTGACAAAGAAAGTAAAGTTGGAGTTGATGGACATAACGGAAGATCAAGCCTGAAAGGAACTTATGTATTTTTCTTTTTTTTTATTTGATGTAACCTATGAATAATAATGAAATACTTTGTCTCATTTGTTTTTAGGATCAGTTTACACTTTACTTTACTTTATTTCGTTAGTAAGAAGAAGTTATACTCACTTACACTGAAAAACACTTGAGCTATTTCTATATAAAAATAGGGGGAGATTGTTGGGCCAATTAAGAGCCCAATTGTCTTTTACTAGTAATTGAACATATAATATCATAAATGTAAATGAAGTCCCTGAATGAATGAACATTCAAGGAGTCGTATTCAGAGTTCATCAAAGACTAAAAAAGTCTTACCACTTTCTGATGCGGAACTCAATAAGTGAAGTCCTAAACCTTAAAGAAGATGATGGAGTCAGTGAGTAATTACAATAACTCAATGACTACCCTTGATCTCCTCAACAATCAAAAGCATTCTAAACTTAGATATTTGAGAAAAATATCTACATATCTGAAAGTTTATGTGGGAAGTTTATTGGGAAGATAAGTAGAAAAACACTTATTAAATAAAGTCAAAAAAATTAAAAGAGTTGGAAGAAATAGGAAAATAGTTAGATTGGATATATTCCAAAAATAGAAGCATTTAATTTAAGTGTACTACACAATTAGATGATCGACAAGTCCCTGTTACCCCACGAGTATACATCTCGATCTTTGCCTATATAAGATAATGTTTTAAAGATGTAAATGTTATCTGTTGCAATTAATGTGAAAAACATTCAAGAGCATTTACTCCTCCATAGAACTAAGTCTCTGAGTGTATTTAGTGGTTAGCATAGTTCTTACTTAAATATTAACTTTGGTTTAGGTTTAAGTTAGTAAGGAGATCACTAAACAATTGTCATTCAAATTAAATTGTTATTCTGCAAACAATCTTAGTAAATTCTTTGATTAATGTCTTATAAGAATCTAAATGTTAAAAATACTTGTGTAAATCTTTCTTACTTGTTTATCTTGTTAAATGTCTCAAAAATACTTTGCTAAACATGGATCTTGGTTAATTAACCTTAGTTAATATTTGTAACCAACTAAACAGGAACAACAAAATTTTTACATAACAACTCTTTACCTCTTTATCATTTTTTATTTCTCTTCGAGCTCTCTATTTGATCTGTGAATGTGGTTATATCAAGAAATGTAAAGGAGGGAAAAAAGTGTATTGTATTATTAGAAAGTTAGTTACAAATGAGGGTGTATGAACCTTATATACAAGCTGACTTTTACTACACACTATGTATCTAGACTATTTACACTACAAGATACATTGGTTACATATTATTACAGTTGACCAAACTAAGACTGTGTAAGACTTGCATCTTGGAAGGTTGCCTTCTTTGTATTGCATTTACTAAGCTTGTGGCTTGTGTATCTTCCTGAGCTTGTGTAGCTCCTTTATCCCCCCCCCCACAAGTTGGCATGGAGTAAGCATTACAAATGCCTAACTTGGAGAGACATAAATAATGTAGAGCTCTGTTAAGTCCTTTTGTGAAGATGTCTGCTACTTGTTCTCTGGATGAAACATAAAATGGAAGAATGTCCCCTGCTTTGATCTTGTTTCTCACAAAATGGCAGTCAATTTCTATGTGTTTTGTTCTTGCATGATGAATAGGATTTGATGCTAAGGCTATAGTGGACACATTATCACAGAAAATAGGTACAGGGGTTGGAACTGTGATGTGGAGATCTTTGAGGAGACATGTGAGCCAGCTTATTTCACAAGTGTTGTCTGCCAAAGCCCTGTATTCAGCCTTTGTTGATGACCTGGAAACTACACCTTGTTTCTTAGATTGCCAGGAAATAAGACTTGTTCCTAAAAAGATTCCATATCCTGTGATTGATTTTCTTGTAAAGGAGCAACTTGCCCAGTCACTGTCACAGTATGTGATGAGTTTCAATGGGCTTGTAGCTGAGAAGAAAAGACCTTGACCTGGACTTAACTTGAGATATCTGAGAACTCTTATTAATGCAGTCATATGAGGTGTTCTGGGCTCCTTTAAGAACTGACTGAGAGTTTGAGCAGCAAATGATATGTCAGGCCTAGTGATTGTAAGATAAATCAGTTTTCCCACTAGTGTTCTGTATAGGCTTGGATCAGTGAGTGGAGTACCATCAGTGAGATTGAGTTTAGTATTGGGTTCCATGGGTGTTGCACAAGGTTTAGAGTCCAATACATTGCCTAGTCTGAGAAGATCTAGGGTGTACTTCCTTTGTGACATAGAGAGACCAGTTGAATTTCTGAGAAACTCTATCCAAGATAATAATTAATAGCTCCCAAGTCTTTAATACTGAAGGTGTGATGTAACTGAGCTTTGAGGTTTTCAATGAAGCTTTTGTCATTGCCTTTTATTAAGATATCATCCACATAGATTAGGATGGAGATGAGGGAACCATTGTGAGTGAGGGTCAGTAGGGATGTATCAGCATAACTCTGTGTAAAGCCTTTGGTGATGAGGAATGAGGTGAGTTTTTCAAACCACTGTCTGTTTTCCTGTTTGAGACCATAAAGGGACTTTCTGAGTTTGCAAACAGTATTTGGTGGAAGGTTTTGTGAATATCCTTGAGGGACTGTCATATACACTTCCTCATGTAAATCACCATGTAGAAAGGCATTGTTGATATCTAGTTGCTCAATGTACCAGCCTTGAGTAAATGCAATGGCTAAGAGGGTCCTGACTGTGACCATTTTTGCAACTGGTGCAAAAGTTTCTTTGTAATCCACTCCTTCCTTTTGGGTGAAGCCCTTGGCAACTAATCTTGCCTTGTATTTTTCCACAGAACCATTAGCATTGTATTTGATTCTAAACACACATTTGCAACCAATGGGTATTTTGCCAATGGGAAGTTGAGTGAGTTCCTAAGTTTGGTTCTCTTCAAGAGCCTGAATCTCTTTGTTCATAGCTACTTTCCATTTTGGATCTTTGGAAGCTTGGAAATAGGTGTGTGGTTCAAGTGATTTATCTATGCTATTGATGAAATGTAATGACTGTTTTGTGAGATTAGAATAATTTAAGAAATTTGAGTGATGATGTTTTGATAGAGAAGGTGGAAGGTGGTATTGATAATCACTGAGTTTGGCTGGTTTATGTTTGACTCTGGTGGAAACTCTCTGAGGTGGTGGGGATGATGGATTTTCTTGTGGTTGACTGTGGTTGTTTGTGGTTGATTGTGGTGGGGATGCTAGATTTATTTGTGGGTGATTGTTGTTAACTGTGGTTGATTGTGTTTGAGGTGTTGATGTAGGAGATGGTAGTGTTGTGTTTGAGGTGTTGATTGTGTCTGAGTTTGGTTCAGGTGATTGTGTCTGAGGTGATGGTATTGGTGTAGTAGTATGAAGATGTGGTTCAGGGGATGGTGTTGATTCAGGGGTGTGTTGTTCAGGTGATGGTGTGGTGTAGGGGATGGATGTTGGTGTTGTGTGAAAGATTGGTATTGGTGTTGGTGCAGGGGTGTGTTGTTCAGGGGATGTTGTTGGTGTAGGTTGAGTCTGTGTGATTGTAGAGGGAAGGTTAAAAGGAAAAATGTGTTCTTCAAATGTTACATGCCTGCTGGTATGGGTTTTGGAGGTGTGAGGGTCATAAAGGAGATAACCCTTTTGGTTTTGAGGATAGCCTATAAAGACTGCTGGGATAGCTCTTGGGTGAAATTTGTCATGTGTGTGTTGATGGATGTAGGCTTTGCAACCAAAGATTTTGAGGTGATCAAGTGATGGTGGATGATTGTATAAGAGTTCATAGGGACTTTTGTTTTGGAGGATTTTGGTGGGTAATCTGTTTATGAGATAGGTAGCTGTTAGGATACAATGACCCCAAAGGTGTTTAGGTAAATTGGATTGAAATTGAAGTGATCTTGCAACTTGCAAGAGATGTTTGTGTTTTCTTTCTACCCTATCATTTTGCTGTGGGGTATAAGGACATGATGTTTGGTGTATTATGCCTTTTTCATTGAAAAATTCATGAAGTGTAGAATTCACAAATTCAGTGCCATTATCACTTCTTATCTTTTGGATTTTTGTTTTGAACTGTGTTTTAACATATGAATAGAAGTGCTTTATTGTGGATGTGACATGATGTTTGTTGGGTAGCAAGTAGGTCCATGTTGCCCTACTGAAATCATCCACAATTGTAAGAAAAAGTTTGCATTTATTTACAGTTGGGTAATGGTAGGGTCCCCATACATCCATGTGAAGCAATTCAAACTTTACATTTGCATGAAATTGACTAAGTTCAAAAGGTAAACTGTGATGTTTTGCTAGAGGGCATATAGTACAATGATTATTTACAAGGTTAAAATCTGAAATAGAAAGTTGTTTGATGTTTTTGAGCACTTGAGTAGAAGGATGTCCTAGCCTGGCATGCCACATTGAAGCTTGGTTTGTGTTGGATAGAATTGTAGATGTTGGTGAAGAGGTTGAGGGAGTTGAGGGAGATGAAACTGGTAAAACATAGAGGCCACCACAGAGAGTTCCAAGGGTTGAGGTTCCTTCATGGTCCTGAAAGGTACATGTGTTATGTGTGAATGTGATTGATTTGAGTGTGTTTTGTAATAGTTTGCTTATGGAAATTAGGTTGTATGTGAATGTAGGAATGTATAAAACATTGTGTAATGTGATGTTTGATTGAAGTGTGACTGATCCTATAGTGTTACAGGTTGTTGTTTGTCCATTTGGGAGGTGAATAATGATGGGTGTGATGCAAGTAATGACATTATGCATAAGAGTTATGGAAATGCAGATATGATCAGATGCACCACTATCTATAATCCAAACTTCCTTAGACCTAGTAATGTAAGTAGCAATGAGTCTCTTACCTGCCATGAAGTTGCATGATCCAGATGGTGAGGCCTCAGAATTGTTCTGCATCATCAGGAACATTTTATTCAACTTATTCTGAATTTGATCCATCCTGGCTGTGACAGAATAGTCTGGTGGCAGGGGTATCATGGTGTTGGATTGAGTTTCCAGTGGTGAATCCTCAGTCATTGCCATGTTGATGGTCTTCCCTTTTGTTTGGCTTGATGATGACTGGAAATTGGGAGTATACTGCCTTCTTTGGGTTTGTGGTGGTTGGTATTTGTTGTGCATTGGGTGTCCAACAAGATATCCTACCAGTTTATAACATTCTTCTTTGGTGTGACCCTCTTTGTAGCAATTCCCACATATAACTCCTGGTTTGAAAGTACTCTTTTTAGGTTGTGACTGTGGTTGGTTGTTTGAATTCATGTTGGTCTTAGAAGGCTCAGAAGTGTGATGGTTCCTATAGGTGTTGAGTGCAAAGGGGACTGATGGTGTGGTTTGTTTGGGAACCTCTCTTTGCTTCTCCTCTTGTCTGAGCATACTATAGGCCTTAGCAACCATGGGCAAAGGTTGAAGTAGTAAAATTTGACCCCTAATGTTTGTGTATGACTCATCTAATCCCATGAGAAACTGTATAAGTCTTTTCCTCTGGTCCCTCTCACCATTGGTTTTGCCATTTTCACAAGTACATTTGCAGGTACAGTTATAAGGAGCCTTAAGAGCATCTAATTCATCCCACAATCCTTTGAGCTTATGATAGTAAACTTCTATAGAACTATTCAACTGCTTAAGGTGCACTATGTCATTGGTAAGCTGATAAATCCTATGGCCATCTAGTTGAGAGTAGTGATCATGCAATTGATGCCAAAGTGAATGTGCAGAATTTACAAAATTGAGATTGTTACTGATTTGCTCTAAAACAGTATTAAGTATCCAGGATATTACCATATCATTGGCTCTCTCCCAATAGGATCTGATTGGTGATGTCATCTCAGGTTCTTCATAGTCTCCATTAACCAATTTGATCTTGTTCCTAGCACTTAAGGCTATCATCATGGATCTTTTCCATGTGCTGTAATTCTCAGAACCAGTCAACTTCTTAGCAATAAGAATCATTCCTGGATGATCTTGAGGATGAAAATACAATGGATGATTCACAGAAGTGATGTCTTCAACTGAGTTGTTTGATGTACTTGAATCAGAAGTAGTCATTGCAATTGATGTTTGTGAAGAATTGAAGATGAATTGAATTCTTGATTGAAATTTGGGGGTTTCTTGATTGATAAAGATTTGAGTGAAATTGATGTAGTAGTTGTGTGTGAATTGTTGTGAAGATCAGAAAATGATTGATTGTATTGAATTTGAGTGGATTCTTGATGGTTAGTTACGGTGAGAATAGTAGTTGTGGTGGTCGGAAGTTGTTACAGGTGGTGGTTGAGTGGCGGAATTATGGTGGTGATGATGGTGAGCAGGATGATTGCTCTAATACCATATCAAGAAATGTAAATAAGGGAAAAAAGTTTATTGTATTATTATAAAGTTAGTTACAAATGAGGGTGTATGAACCTTATATACAAGCTGACTTTTACTACACACTATGTATCTAGACTATTTACACTACAAGATACATTGGTTACATATTATTACAGTTGACCAAACTAAGACTGTGTAAGACTTGCATCTTGGAAGGTTGCCTTCTTTGTATTGCATTTACTAAGCTTGTGGCTTGTGTATCTTCCTGAGCTTGTGTTGCTCCTTTAGGTTATGCATACGATCAAACTTAATTCTTAGTTAATTTGTTATAATGTGAAAATATAACTTCAATAAAATTGATGTTGAAGTTCTTAGAAATATGTATGTTACGAAAGAGGAAATAAAAAATGCACGGTTAAAGCTTTTTGCTTATAAATTCGAAAAATTTTAATTGAAAATTTGATATTAGAACTATACTGTATGAGAAAGCTTAAGCATACGAGGACTTTCGACAAACACTCCCCATCTCTCATTTTGTTCAATTGTTTGATCCGATCAATGAAAATTAATTAATTTGGTATAGTCTTATCTTGGTCTTATATGTACGTTTCCCTTGGCTCTCAGCATTTGATGCAGAATTAGTGACTACGTATTTTTTGCTAAACCACTTATTAATGAACGTATACAAAAGAATACTTCTTATATTTACCTCCATATATGAGCATATCATAAGCCAATCACCACAGCGATTCGTTCACTGATCCGTAATAACTAAAGTACATTTCATACAACGATTGAAAAGATGAATCATACAATGAGTCATTACTATTTCGTTCTCTTTATCGCCCTGACCATTGCTTTTATAGCGCCTACTATTATAGCCCTTAGGGCAGGCGATGAGATCATTGCAGACGTTGTGGACCATGCCGCAGAAAAATCAAATGATAACAATGCCGCCGACTCTGGAGCATATAACCCTGAGTTGTTCTCTGGGAAATTTGCTGGAGATGTCGAAGCGTGAGTCTGTTTTTATTTTCTTTCAACAGCTTTTAAAGAAATTTTAATAGGTTCGTTGCTAATAAGTGAAATATCTTTTTAGGTCTTTGTCCGAGAAAAATTCAACAAGGAGGGACTTACATGAATGTTCGGCACATAACATAATGGACAAATGTTGGAGATGCAAAGCCGATTGGGCTGATAATAGAAAAGCATTAGCAGACTGCGCGCAGGGTTTTGCAAAGGGAACCACCGGTGGCGCTGCCGGTGAAATCTACACGGTGACATGTAATTCAGATGACCAAGCCGAGGATCCGAAGGAAGGGACTCTCCGTTGGGCATGCGCCCAAAAGAAACCTTTATGGATCATCTTTGACAAAGATATGACCATCAATCTCAAACACACCCTTGTTGTCGAGAGTGACAAGACAATTGATGGTAGAGGTGCAAAGATTGAGATCGCTGGTGGTGGCGGTATCACCATTCATAATGTCAACAATGTCATCCTTAGTAACATCAACGTCCATGATGTTAAAGTCACAGATGGATTTAATATGAGATCAGGTTGTGATGGAGATGCAGTCGCCGTTAAAACCGCTACTAAAGTATGGATTGACCATTGCACAATGAGTAAAGGTCCAGATGGGCTTCTTGATGTCACTGTTGGTAGCACAGGCGTAACCATTTCCAACTGTAGATTCCATGATCATGACAAAGTACGTAACAAAACCACAATATGAACTATCCCGTACTTATTTTATAATTAATTATCAGGTTCACTAAATATTATTACACTAAACAGGTCCTATTGCTGGGGGCAGACGATTCACACTCTGAAGATAAAAATATGCATGTTACCGTTGCATTCAACAGGTTTGAACAAGGATGTACCCAAAGAATGCCTAGGTGTCGATTTGGGTTTTTCCAAGTCGTTAACAACGACTACTGCAAATGGGGACTGTACGCTGTTGGTGGTAGCGCTAACCCTACTATTCTCAGCCAAGGTAACCGATACTTAGCTCCTGATGACCAAATTTTCAAACAGGTAATTTATCACAAATTGTATTAATTCTACATTTCTGTTAGATTGTTTTGAATAGAGTTTGAATATATAATTACTTATATGGTTTTGAAGGTTTTACAAAGGGCCTATGCGTCAGAAGCAGAGTGGACGAACTGGAACTGGAGATCAACGGATGACGTGTTAGAAAACGGGGCTATCTTTAAAGCATCTGGGTCCGACCCACAGCTAACCGGTGAACAACAAGCTGGGATGATTCCTCATGAACCAGGATCAAACGTTGCAGACCTCACCCGTTCTGCAGGCGTACTCTCATGTTATGCCGGACACCCATGCTAACTAACCAACCAACCAATTAAACCACCAACTTATTTTTGTTTAATTTGTCTGCATTGTCTGTATTATTTTTTATACTACTTCTAATTTTGATAAAGTCTTATCTATTTATCGGTCATGTAATCAGTATATAGGAGACTGATAAAGTCAACATGATCATTTGTAATAATTGGGTTTTGTGGTATTAATCACGCTCTTTACTTGATCAAATTCAAGTGGCTATGTATGTTAATATTTGCAGTGTTGTGCATGACATGTGAGCTATTCTATGTTTTTACATATCGGAATCTATATTATTTCATCAAACGAAATTATAGCTAACTACACAAAGTACTTCTAAAGTAGTTCTATTTAAAGCAACGAATATGATAGTATAAATTAATATATACATATATAATTTAAGAAAAAGTATCGGCAAAACTATATTTAGTAACTTATGAATATTTTTGAGACAGGGGGAGTAATATAAGTCCAAAATGAAAAGCCAGTGGATTGAGGACTAACAAACACAAATACAAATTTATTGGTTGCATCTTATTCTAATTGGGCAGCAGTTTGTTTCTTTGCCTTGTTGCAAAAACATAAACACAATTTATAATCTACTGCTCTGTTCCAAAGAATTTCTTTGTGAAACACAATGTAACTAGTGGTTATATAGTTTTGTTATTTTATCCTAATTGTTAACTTGACATGTGCAACATTTCATAGAAACCACAAGTGCAACATTTCATAAATATCCCTTTCACTCTAATTATCACAAGCTCTCTCTCATTTTCATTGCACTGACTTGATTGTTAATAACAACATCACTCTAATGCATGGCATCCATGAGGAACTATTCCAGCATTCTTATAGTTATGACCCTTCTAAGTTTTGGGTTTAATGCATTAACTGATTTCCGGAATTGGAACCATCAATGCCCCTCCATCCCTACGTACGTAACTCAATTGCACACATATATTGCATACCACATACATAAATGATATCATCTTCTAGTTTATTGATAACTTGTCTATATATATTTTGTAATTTCAGCTTCATCATGCTACGGATACCAAGATAAAGGAGTTATAATAGCGGCTGCAAATGAAGCTTTATTTGGGGGTGGAGCTGCTTGTGGAAAACATTTCAAGGTGACTTGTACCGGTGGAACCAACCTAGGTGCACGACACCCTTGTACATCCACCCCCACAGTGACTGTAATGATAACCGACTTATGTCCATCACCCGACTGCAAGGGTAACCTTGACTTGTAGCACGAATCATTTTCTGTCATTTCTTCATATTACTCAATCCCAAACCACCACCAAATGGCCTGGTGGTAAGGTCTTAGGTTCCTTTGCAAGAGGTAAAGGGTTTAAATTAACCTCATGTGTACATTTGGGGGTGTCCGGGAAGAGTCGGAAACGGTCCCGGGATTAACCCAGTGAGCCCGTGCAGATCTAAGTAAAAAAAAACTCGATCACCCTTTCCGGGTAACTTGAATAGGAAAAAATTCATCCGTTTACGTATATTACTCAGTGCTACTGTAAATTGATTTATTCCTTAGTTTCGCAATTGATTACAATATGCTTGTTTGTATTGTGTAGGCTGTGAATTGAATAAGAAGAATGATACATGATTGATGTATTATCCAAAAGTTACCTGGAGATTGAAAGAAGACGTCTAATAACACTTGCACAAGATGCAGAACCACATTTCATTTCTAGTTTCCATTTTATTTGATGTTAAATTGTTAATTACTGTTAAAGTTTATCTATCGCCACTTTTTTGCCTAGCTATTGGTCGCATGAATAAATTGTTCTTGCCACTTTGTATGAAAAACTTGATCTACGTCTATTTTTAATCACGCTTTTTACTTGATCAAATTCAAGTGGCGATGTATGTTAATATTTGCATTGTTGTGCATGACATTTGAGCTATTCTAAGTTTTTAACATATCGGAATTTATATTATTTCATCAAACGAAATTATACATCTAACTACACAAAGTACTTCCAAAATAGTTCTATTTAAAGCCACGAAAAAAATAACTAATAATAGACAAAAGTGATAATTCACATAAAAAGTTAATATGGTAATTTTATTTGGTCGAGTTACGTGTTCATTAATTTTATCAAACGTGTTGTGTTTTCATCTATGAATTTCAAACTTTCTAATAATTCAGTCTTAAACCATTATATATGTTTTATCAAGCAACCCATAAGTCTTGCTTGCCTTGCAAAGCAAGTTTGGACATTAGCTTTATTAGATATGTTTGTATTTGTCCATGTCGGTTTGTGTGTAGCTTACTGTCCTAGTTAATTTAGGCTAGGAGATCGACCCCCTCACCACTATAAACGGATCGAGGTGAGTGGCGAGGCAAGAAGGAATCCGTATTAGCTCTTTCCTTTACGATTAAGGTTTAATACAATTGGGTTTTCACTTTTGTTATTCTTCACGTTCGTCCAACACAGGTTCTTGTGTTTGGTAAATGTTGCTGCTTGTTCATGACAAAGTGATGAGGTTTAAAAACATGCATTTTTGAGAGGTCATTTAACCTCTAAACTCGTACGTATTTGATCATTTATTGACATAAATCGTTTCTATTTTCATTTTAGGTATTTGGGAAGCAAATGTTGGAAATCGCTGTGTTTTTAGCTCATTTAGACAAGAAAATGACCAAGTCACGAAAACGTCACAGAAAAGGAGCTGTGACGACGTCACCATTCCTAAGTGACGTCGTCACTTGTTGTTAACGAAGATCAAGTTTTCATAATTTTCCAAGCGACGCTTCAGTCTCTGGAGACGGCCTCCTTCTGACGGCGACAAGTCCAAAATATTGAAGGCTGACGGTGTCACAACTTACAAGTGACGCCGTCACAAGCTAATTAGGAACATTACAACATGCGCGCGAAGTAGCTGATACTGTTTTGGCCATATCTTTTGCATACCAACTCGGATTTAGGTGATTCAAAAGGCCACGCGATCGAGTTGAAAAGATCTACAATTTGGTGAAGAAGGGGTCGTGACACCATCACTTGTTAGGGGTGACGCCGTCACAACGCTGCCGACAGAAAATCAACCTATAAATATAACCTTGTAACTTCATATTTTACAGGCCCTAAACCCTAAGTCCAATTCTAGGGTTTAGGTAGGTGTTTTTTCAGCAACTTAGAGGGTTTTAATCATTCCATAAACATCTTGTAATGGTTTGTTGATTCTATCTTAATTTATGTCTTCAATTATCATTATTGTTGCTTGTTGTTCATTGATTATACTTGGCTAATTCACCAAGTGTTTGTCTATGAATGTATGAAACTTGGTAATGACTAATTAGATCTTATTGTTTTCTTATTGATGTTTGTGTCTATCTTCATCATTAAGGCGTGACAAATCCAATGAGTTTAATTGGTTATACTGTTATAGTTTATAATTCTTGCTTTCTACTGTCTCTTGTTTAATTAGTTGTATCGCGTTAAAAGTAGGAAAACTGGCTTTATCATTAGTATGTTAGCTTGTACATCCGACTAAACGCGTCTTCACTAGAGTGCACTAGTTGTTTTTATTCGTTGTATTTATTGCGTGAATTGCGGATTGTAGACATTAAGAAGTCTTAACGAGAGTGCATAATTGCGGATTGGTGACATTAAGATCTCTTAACGAGACTATTATATTCATAGAGTTAGGGAATTCGGCACCTCCCTACGACCAATAATTATGAATACAACGCACTAATTAAAACAACGACGTGACAATTCAATAGGTAGAATTGGATAGCTAGCAAGGAGTAATACATCATACGTAGATACACTTCACTTCCCTTGTAGAACCTTAATTTACTTTTATTGCTTTATTGTAGTGGTAGTTTAATTAGTTAAAAACCAAACTCTCTTCAAACCCCAAGATTTTAATTGTTTTCTTAAAAATATAAAAATACAAAAAGAACCCTCACCTTTAAACCTGATTCGTCATATACTTCGTCCTTCACAATACTATTCCCCTAGAGAATGATCAATCACACGTGTCTTACCTATACTACATTACAACAGTTAGATACACTGCCTATGAGGATTGTAAAACTAGGTAGTTTTGCAAAATTCCGCGTCACAAAGAAAGAAAAATATCATTTCGTAGCCAATTTAGAAAACTAAGTATTTGTCAGAATTCAAATTGGATCAATAGTAGAGCTTGCTTTTGCCACATTGGAACAGTAAAATTAAGAAACGGACAATCAATTTGTTAAAATTGGCTCAAATAATAATAATGAAAAAAGACATAAAAAAAAATTATGTGTTTAAATTGCAAAATAAGAAGACTTAAAAAAGAGTTATCTTATAAAACATTTGAGGTTAAATGTAAAATAACGTTATATATATATTATGATTGGCGCAAAAAATTTACAACCAAGCTTAAAACTTTAGAAAATAATTAAATCTAAAATATAATCGTAGAGAATTAATTGTAAATGTTTAGTTTATATTACTTCTAATAAGTTTAAAAAAACAACATACTTATTATTATTATTATTATTATTATTATTATTATTATTATTATTATTATTATTATTATTATTAGAAAAAATTACACGTTTGGTCCCTGTGGTTTGCTCAGATTTCATGTTTAGTCCCTAAGTCGTTTTAATTACACCAGAGATACCTATTTTTTAAAAATTGCGCTCATTTAGTCCCTATTTTGGATAGACCGTTAATTTGACCTTTAAGTGTTTAATTAATGTTTGCCCGTTAGTCCCTTCGTTAATATTTTTGCACCGTTAGTCCTCATTGTATAAAATGAATTAAAAAGGGCAGCATAGGCTCTAACTCGGGTCTTGTTGTCCAAAAACCAACTTCCCAACCACTGGACTAAGTGTCCAGTGGTGTAATTATATCAAAATAAATTTTATTTAACGTTTTCGTCCGTTTTTTACGCTTTTTGTCATTTTTTTTACGTTTTCGCCCATATTTTTACGTTTTCGTCAATTTTTTTATGTTTTCGTCCTTTTTTACGTTTTCGTCCTTTTTATACGTTTTCGTCTATTTTCAAACGTTTTTTTTTTTTTTTTTTTTACGTTTTTGTTCATTTTTGTCTATTTTTATCCGTTTTAGTCCGTTTTTATGTGTTTTCGTCCGTTTTTTAATGTTTTCGTCCATTTTTGTCTGTTTGTTTACGTTTTCATCCATTTTTTAACGTTTTCATCTATTTTTATCTATTTTCGTCCTTTTTTTTACGTTTTCATCTGTTTTTATGCGTTTTCATAAGTTTTTTTATGTTTTTGTCCATATTTTTTAAGTTTTCGTTCGTTTTTATACGTCTTTGTTCTTTTTCGTTCGTTTTAATAAAAAAGGACTAAAACGGACGAAAATGTAAAAAAACAGACAAAACGTAAAACGGATGAAAGTAAAAAATAGACGAAAAAGTTTAAAAACGGACGAAATTGTAAAAAAACGGACGAAAGAACGTAAAAAACAAAAGATAAAACGTATAAAAAATGGACGAAAACATAAAAAAAGGACGAAAACATATAAAAACGGACTAAAACGGATAAAAATGGACAAAAACGTATATAAAAATGACGAAAACGTAAAAAAAAAAACTACGAAAAAGACGAAAAAATAAAACAGGAAAAATAAACAAAAAACTATAAAAATGGACGTAAACGTTAAAAAACGGACAAAAACGTATAAAACAGACGAAAACATAGAAAACCGGACAAATACGTAAAAAGAATGACGAAAACGAAAAAAAACAGACAAAAACGTATAAACAGACGAAAACGTAGAAAAAAAGACGAAAACGTATAAAAACGTACGAAAACGTAAAAAAATAGACGAAAACGCATAAAAATGAGTTTGAGCAAAAAAAAAGGTTAAGTAGAATTTAATTTGATATAATTACACCACTGAGGAGTTGGTTTTTAGGCAACAAGGCCCGAGTTCGAGCCTATGCTGCCATTTTTAATTTATTTTATACAATGAGGACTAACGGTACAAAAAATATTGACGGAGGGACTAACGGGCAAACATTAATTAAACACTTAACAGTCAAACTAACATACCATCCAAAATAGAGACTAAATGAGTGCAAGGTTTCAAAAATAGGTATGTCTAGTAATTAAAACGATTTATGGACTAAACATGAAATCTGAGCAAACCACAGGGACCAAACATGTAATTTTTTCTTATTATTATTATTATTATTATTATTATTATTATTATTATTATTATTATTACATTGTAATAACCAAAGCTCCGTATATGCAACGGATTATAAACTAAAAAATAAAAATATGAGTTCGTGTGATATTAAATAAATACGCGAAAATGTATATATAACAACGACTCACATAAATTATTTATTAGTAACTTAATATTAATACCACAGGGATCAAACGTGTAATTTTTTCTTATTATTATTATTATTATTACATTGTAATAACCAAAGCTCCGTATATGCAACGGATTATAAAATAAAAAATAAAAATATGAGTTTGTGTGATATTAAATAAATACACGAAAATGTATATATAACAACGACTCACATAAATTATTTATTAGTAATTTAATATTAATAAATTTCACATATTTTTATAACCGGTCTATAAGAACAACCTCTATATGGTGTATAATGCAATGACTCATGATAAATATTTATTATTTTTGTTTTTAAAAAATTTAAGTATGGATATGAAAAGACAAGACAGTAGATTGAAAAGACGTAACCAATACAGAGACGGATGGAGTTTACAAAAGTCCAAAATGAAAAGACAGTAGATTGAAGAGTAACAAACACAAATGGGTCAGTATACACAGACACCCCATGGGGGGTGTGTTGACATTTTACCGCTGCCGTCGCTTGTACTGTCTGCTTTGTTGAATTGTATATTTTTTAAAAATAAGTGAGGATTCACTACTAAGAGGTGTTACCATAGTATAACCCAACACAAATATATGAGGACACTATACAAACCCTCCCTATAACCCTCCCTACCAATACACTCCCTACCCTTATTTGTCTTTTTTTGTCCTTTTTGTCCTTTTTATCTTATATTGTCTGTATTTATTTTTTTTTCTTTTTATCTCTTCTACTAATAGCAGTTTTCTTTTTTTTTCTCTTCTAAAACACAAGATTTTTTGAGGTTGAGGGTGAAGTGTGATAGGCATAATCATGATTTTGCAGAGTCGTTGCATGGTTTCACATATGCAATGCGATTAAAGATTGATAAGTTCAGTTTGGTGCAACAATTGACAGAGTATCACGTACCACCACGTCATATACTTTCGTCAATAAAGGAGCGTAATCCAGATAATGTGGAACGATGCTTTTCAAAACAAGTACTTTAGTCAAGTCTCTTCTTTAATACAGTGCTCAAACTGCGTAGCTAAAGATAATAAGATTGACAACCTTGAAATAAGAAACAAGATGTTAGTGTCTCAAAACAAGATGTTGATGACAACAATAAAGACGCTCGAGGCATCACTGGAATTGGCAAGAAATCCTGAGGATCACGCATGTCAGTCGAGTGCAATGCTCCATGAGCTTTTAGATGACATAAATAATCTTCACATGTAGTAGGTGTTGTTGTTTTTAAATAATATGTTAATGTTGTTGTTTAATTGATTAATAACAGCTGTTTTTGTAGTTGTTTAATATGTTAATGTTAACGTGTTATTGTTGTTGTTTAATTAAATAAAAACATATTAGACGAATACAAATAACATAACAAATAAACACTAAAAAAAACATTACACAAAATATATATATATATATATATATATATATATATATATATAGGGTCCGGTTCTAGGAAAAAGTGTAATTAGATAGAAAAGTGAGAAAAATAGTTATAGGGTAGATTATAAAAACACTTGAAAGTTCGGGATAAAAATTAAAAAAATAATAAACAAAAAGGAGTTGCAAACCAGATCCATCATTTTACTTATATTATCCTATCTTCTCTGAGTTCTCTCATTTACAACCACCACGTCATTTACATATATACCTTCTACCGCCATTTATCACCGGAAACCACCACTGTAGGAACCACACTCCAATCATTTCTTCGATCAAAAAACACATGTCTGATCATCAGAAACACATTCTCCGATCAAAAAAACGCAACTTCGGTCATCAGAAACGCACACTTCCCGATCCAAGAAACCAACAAATCATGAATTAAGCGTGAGTTTTTGTAATCTGATCATCCAAAACTGAAGAAAAAGCTAGATTCAACTCGTAAGTGAACTAATTTTGTTAACTGATCACATTTAAATAAAAAATCTGATGATTTTTTTAAAGTTTTGTTGAAAGTTTATATCAATATCATGGTATTTTCTACTAGATATGGAGCAAATTTGAAAAAAAAAATGAATGAAAAACGTGTTTGTTAAAACTGCACACCAGGTGTCTGATAAAATGTCCGAATGAGATTTTATCACTATGATGCACTAATTAAGTAATTATGTCTTGTGATGTGTCAAATGTTGTTGTTTACTTGTTTTGATATAAGTTTTTAGAAATGTTGATGTAGAAGGTGTGTCTTTGTTAGCTATGCTATGAGTAGAAAATGCATGTATGTGTAAGTGTATGTTTGATGCATGTATATTTGATGCAGTTGTTTCAATTACTGATACACTACATGTTTATTTTTGGAATATATAGTTCTATTAACTAATGTAGGTTATTTCTTTTTAGTAAAAAAGGTGCTTGATAAAATATATGAATGAGATTTTATAACTGAGATGCACTAATTTTCAGAGCATATGTGTTTATTAATGAATGATATCACATCTTAGGGCATCTGTGTGTATATTTGCAGCATCAGGTTACATGCTAGGGCACTAGATGCATTATTCTTGAATGATATGAATCACATGTTATGGCATTTGTGTTTGTGGTTGGTGCATTAGGTTACATGCTAGGGAATCTGTTTATATGATTAGTGAATCACATGACACCTTACGACATATGTGTGTAGAATTAGTGCATCAGATTACATATTAGTGCATCTGTGGTTGGTGTTTGAGGTTCAATGTTGGGCACGGGAATGTAGTATATTGAATTATAAGACATCTTAGAGAATTTGTGTAAGACTAGTGCATCCGTTTATACTTTAATGCATCGTTGGACATACTTGGGCACATGCTTATATGTTTAATGCATTGTTGAATATAGAGCATCACTAAGTATGATTAGGGCATCAATGAGTATGATTAGTGCATCTTCAGACATATTAAGGCATCAATGTGTATGTTTAGTGCATCCGTTTGTACTTTTAGTGCATCATGTTATAAGCTACTTTTACATGTTTTATTTGCTTAATGTGTTGATTTTTTTGGGTAACAATGGTTTTCGACCTTTTGGCCGAATATATAAGCAGGTTTGAAAGTGTTTTGGATTGTTATCTGATCTGATTACTAAATTATTTTTGTTAGATATTTCATATATGTGAGTGAAATATTTACATAAAAGGAAAATTTTGCTACAATAAGATCAGTGTTTTATAACAAGCAATTTTGAACACAAACATGTTATTTCAAACTAATTATTTTACTTTAGTTGATGACGTAATGTGTTTCATCGACTCACTTTAAATTGGGTAATAGTTTTCAAATGCACCAAAACACACTTTACCAGTAGCTGTTTTCATGTCATATTAGTGTTATATGCTATTGCTTAGTTTAGCTTTTTATACTGTACAAATTTGAATGAATATTTCATCTGGGTTAGTCCTAAATTTTATCGGTTTCTACAGGTATTGGATGCAATTTGCGATGATCTCCCACCTGAAAGTGTTATGCTTATCTACATAGCAGCCTCAGGTTACTTATCATTTTCAATTTCGTGCATCTTTAGAACTTGGGCATCTCTTTGTATATTTATTGCATTGATGAACATATTACGACATATATTAGTATGATTAGTGCATCGAAAAGGAAGATATTAGGGCATCTCTGAGTATGATTAGTGCATCAAAAAGGTAGATATTAGGGCATCTATGAGTATGATTAGTGCATCGATGAACATATTACGACATACGTGTAGTAATGCTAGTTTTTTAGTCAGAAGTCAGAACACAACCTTTTATGTTCAGGCTAATGCATTTTGTAACGATGTTTTTATTTTATTTTTTTCCTTTTCAGGGTTATGATATTAGTTTTCTCATAACAAATTGCCAATGTGTAGAAATGCAGAAGCATAAGCTTATCGAATTCATTGTGCAATTCATGGAAGTAAGATTTTGTTTTACGTTACTTTTTGTCTTTTGACTTCATACTCTGATTTCCATGGTAGCAAAATAAATATGACCTGTTGCACCAAGCTAGCAAGTGGTGTGGTTAGGCGAGTTATGTAACGGGTCAGAAAAATGGGTTGGTTTGACTAAAATACTATTTGGCCAAGCTTATAAACATGATATATAAATAACTGTTAAATATGGTTACAATTTATATAATTAAACTCTTTTTTCGTTTTAAGTATGAATTAACTTTTAACTTGTGCGAAACATGTATCAAGATGCTTTTGATTTGTGTTTTTATATTAAAATGTGGTACTTTAGTGCATCCGTTTGACGTGCTTTAGTGCATCCGTTTTTATTATGGTAGGGCATTCAAAAGTGGTTATGGAAGCTATATTATTGCACAACAATTGTATGTACATGACTACTCAGAGGAATATTGTGAGATGAAGGAATATGGCGACTTGGCTGGCAAACAAAGGCCGCAGATGGTGCATTGGATAATGGAGGTCTGTTTAGTTTAATTAGTGCATCTGTTTAGTTTAATTGGTGCATCTGATTTGTTTAATTTGTGCATCTGTTTTATTTTTTTGGTGCATCTGTTTTGAATGATTAGTTTAAATAATTGATACGTTGTTTGTAAAATAATTATGCAGGGAATGAAGATGTTTGTAAAAAAAATTAGGTTGAAATTATCAAGCAACAGTCATATGTACCATTCCTGAGGGCGAAAGAACACTTATTGAGTTTACTCGATTACCCCTTTCACCCATTGGTACGTTACTAGTATTAATAATGTTTTCTCTTCTTAGTTAGCATAAACAAAAACTTTTAATATGTTAACCGTCATGGAACAATTACCACCAGCTCAACCTAGACCCTTCTATTTACCCATCCCTAACCAATTAGTAGGCTGTCTACACATGTCATCCTTGCTTTTTGTGCCTCCCATATCGGTCACACCAGATATGTAATAGTTAAGTATCTTTTTTAATCATCTCTATCGGGTCAACATCTTCCAAATTCAAAATGTTGTCCTTTTTGTGCTAAAGAGAGTTGTAGGTGTCCTAGATCAGATGCGGCAATTTTCACTCATATGTACCTTCTTAATGGACTGATTTAGGTTGTGCTATATCTTCAGCGGGTCAAATGGGTTGAATCATGCCACCTCATAAACTGTTTTGTTTTGGATCCGTGTTGAAACAATACTATCAGTAAAAAAATTACAGTATATTCTAAAAATTGACAAGAAAATGTTTGCGGACTTACGCAACCTGCCCATCTTGCAACTTTTAACTGCATTTATCAGCACTTGCATTTGTATTGCCATTTGTACAGGTACCAAATAAAAAAGGGACGGACGACCTTATCAGTGAGAAATTTATCTCAGATGCAGTGAAAAGTTAGACTATCTTCATCCTTCATGCATTTTCTTCTTGGTGCTGTTTTATGTATGCTCGATGTTTGCCATAATTGATGATCACTTCTTGGTTTTTGGGTGTGCAGAGAAGGAGAAAGATCTAAAATCTTTGCTGAAAATAAGATGCAATGCTAGGAAAGGTTATAATTTATCTATTCTATTTCACTTCACTAAAATCATTACAAAGAGTCTCTTGAAGACACTAACTTATTTTTAGCTTATTTCAGGTGACAAGAAATTAGTTGATATTCAATTAAAGAAACATTATGAAGCTTTTGTGGGTTAGTATTGCTTGTTTTCTTTTCTAGTTATCATTTTCCATTGCTGTTGAACAATAGAAAAAAAGGACATGTTTCTTTTTCTTCACCCATCATTTTTCCTGGGACGACCAGCTTGGTTATCCCATTATAATGTTGCCTGAGTTATATTAGTGCATCTATGAGTATTATTAGTGTATCGAAAAGGTAGATATTAGTGCATCTATGAGTATGATTGGTGCATCGAAAAGGCATCTTGAGTATGATTAATGCATAGAAAATGCAGATATTAGTGCATCGAAAAGGTAAATATTAGTGCATCGAAAAGGTAGATGTTTACACGTGGTAGTTAGGATACTTGTGTCGTGTACGTCTCTGTAGTTTTGTTGTACCCGGATAAATTAGCCTTTGGGTGCATATTCTCCTAGCACAAACGTTATTGTGAGGCTTGGAAAAGGGAGCGCTTTTTGTGAAATAGGTCATGAGTTTGAACCAATCTTGCCCTCGGTTTCATTGGTTTAAATAATTTTCTAATCCTTATTTAAACCAATGAAAAAAGAGTTTAATTTACAACATATTTTTGTTAGATTATTAAAGCATCTCGTGGCATGTTCAACATATGTTTGTTTTATTAATGCATCAGCGATTAATGTTGCGATTAATGTTGTGATATCTGTTAAGAATAATTAAAGGTTCAGGTTAAGCAATCAAGGCATCAGGAGTGTATGGTTAGTGCATCAAGTGACAAATTTAGGGATGTTATTATAGATTAATACGACATCTGTTTGTATCATTGGAAATACGGCATCTGTTTGTATGTTCGGTGCATCGATGAACACATTAGGGCATCGGTGTGTATGTTATAGAATATAAGGGCATTGATTGAAGCATTATATTATAGAATATAAGGGCATCTGTTTAGTTTAATTGGTGCATTTGTTTAGTTGAATTGGTGCATCTGTTTTGTTTTTTTTGGTGCATCTATTTAGTTTAATTGTTGCCAAAGAAGACAGCAGAAAAGGAACCTAATTCGCCCTCTAAGAAGGCAGCGAAGTCTCCAAAGAAAGCCAAAGTTGCGCCTACTGTTGCTGCTGAGTAGATGGGTAGTGTTTGGAATGGATTGTTGCTGGGTGGTTTGTGATTGTAGTTAATGAATGAAGATGTGGTCAGGTGTTTGTTTAGGTTATTATGGGTTATGTGTTGTTGATCGTTGGTTATTAATGAAGAAACCTATTGTTTCAGTATGTTGTTTTGTTAGTAAATTCACATGAACTATGCTTATTTGATTACGCATTTCTGATTTCTCAATATTATGCTTGTGTGAGGTAATCCAATACATATGTGGAAAGAATTAACTTTATCTGGTATTTTTATACTGTAACTGCAGTTATCTCAAAATGATTTTCTGCAGTTCTTTCAAGTTGACTCTTATTCCGTGTGTTTTTGTCAATATGTAGTAGTATAGCATAAGTTTAAGCAAAACTAAAAAACCATTAAATTACTTGTTATCCTTCCTTTTGTCCATCTCTAATGTCAGCCTTAACTTGGATTGCACACCTAAATTCGTCCTAGAAATTCGATGTTATTGGTAGACGAAATGCACCGTTGCTATTTTATTTGTGTGCTTCTTTTAAATTACTACAACGGTATAAGATATAACGACAGATGCCCAAATAATTACATTAATTTCGATATAATCTGACAAATGACCTAAACAAGAGTTACAGATTCAAGTAATGACTTGTTTGACCTTAACAGTCAAAAGACAAACACAGTAAGCATATAGCTGGCTTGAAAATAGCCTGTATAAAACAAAAATTATCACAAAAGAAAACAAAATTAGTATTTCCAACCATTGTATTAGCAATTAGCATTTCATTTTCAGATTGCAATATGTTTTTTTATAGAATTGTTAGCAGTAAAGAATATATTCCAAAAAGATGAATTATGCAGCGGTTTCAGAAGTGTTAAGTAATGACAAAAACAACATATAAACAACTGAAGCAGAAGATATAATATCCTCTACGGTATCTGAATATAAACAACTGAAGCAGAAGATATAAACTTCTTGGTCAAGCAAAGCTAATGATATCTGAATATATGATTTCAATCAATTCAAGCATGTAAAAGGTGCACCAGTGTTGATAATAAAAGGTGCATCAATGTTAAATATTAAACGAATCATAATTCTATTAAAGCTTGAGAAATTCTCTTAAAATTCTCTTAATAAAAGGTGCATCAATGTTAAATATTAAGTGGATCAAAATTCTCTTAAAGGTGCACCATTGTTGATAATAAAAGGTGCATCAATGTTAAATATTAAACGGATCAATTCGTCTAATGAATCCTCCAACTCTTTAACAATCTTCTTTTATGAAATTGTGGAGTTCCCTGTTTAGTATGCCACACATCCAGGATAAAGAAGATTTGGTTTGATTGAGATATTTCCGCTCTGTTGAGACTTTCTCAACTGGTATGCCAGTCCAAGACGAGACGATGTGCTGAATGTCATCTTCAGTTATAGTGGGGCCTTCATCTCCTGCTTTTGTTTTGGCCTTGCTCATATTTTTGTTCTTATCTACAAGAGCTGATATCTTTGTGTCTTGAGATTCGTTTAAGAACATAAGTGCATCAATACATAGAAGAAAGTGCATCTATTTGATAAGAATATAAAACAACAACCAGCAAACGGAGAAAAAAGATGGTGCTAAATAATGTTGTTTCCAGATATGGCACTTACCATCTAAGATGGATGGTAACACTTGCTGCAAGTAGTTTAGAATTGAACACCCAATGATCTTGGCACATACTACAATAGAAAACCGTATGAGTACCTCTAACATATGTTGATATACCAAATACAAATAACAATAATCAATTTTTTCATAAAACAATCTCACCTTAAACAGTGTCAAATAACCATCACGAACAGGTGCCTTTAAATGAGATCAACTCTGGATGATGTCAGGAAGAAGGTACTTGAAATAATCGGTTCCAAGAGCAGCCACAACCTAGAAAGTGTGATACATATTCTATAGTTAATGATCCAAATCGGCCAATTCATAACTAGACTGAAAACTAAGTATGAGAAATATCCAACAATTTCCAGTCATGTAGCATCTTTAAAAGTGTCTGATTGCCAATATGATCTACCTGAAATATTATAATACAAGATAATTTATGCGTGTATCAAAGTGGCTTTCGGTTGAATCCAACTAAGGACTTTTTGACACAAGGGTGCTGTTTTTCTGAAACGGTAAAAGCTCGGACATGATAAGGTCCTCCTGTTTCGAATAAATATGAGTTGCAGAACCATTGCATATCGATAGATTAAATAAAAAAGTTGAGTTTACTTAATATATTGGTACCTTAAAAGATGGGCGAATAGTCGGAAATGGAAATAATGATTCCGCCACTTTGATGTCATATTGAGAGCGAACATTTTGAGAATCAGCAAATGGAAAACCAGAGGCATAATTTGTTCCCTTAGCTGTGGTCCAACCAAATATTGCCTTTATCAAATTCTCATCATTCAAAGGTGGGAGATTATAGTTGTTTGACAAGTTTAATAAATTCCATCACAGGTATATATTTGCTTGAAGGAGCTTTTGGCATATGGTGATTGCGGGATTTTGTGGACACTAGGAGCTGACAAAAGGAACACTAAAATCCACCCTATCTCCTTTCCGTTGAGCAATCTCTCTATCTGCAGACAATGCATCAGCCAAAAACACATACTAAATCTTCTCCGACCAGCCAATGCATGGAATGCTCGTATCTTTACCATCTAACTTCTATGTCACCGCATAGTCTTCAACTTTATAACTACAAATGTTGTTTTACCTAGTGCCTACAAACAAGCATACCACCAGATATATGGTACACTACAAAATGGGTCTCTTAAAAAATTTCACCCATCAACAAACAATAATCAGTTAAACTTATGTCTGTATTTAATAATTGTTCCAATCAACTTAGATGTAAATGGATGTGTAAATGTCTAAAGAAATCTATACAAAACCATAACAGGTACCGTACCTCCAATGTGGCAACGACTTTGGATACCATTTCAATCATCCTAATCTTAGCCGTAAACCTAACATTTATAAATGCTATTTCAACTACAAAACTACTGCTGAAATCATGTATTGGAAACTATTAGTGCATCACAGTTATAAAATTTCGTTGAGACATTTTATCAAACACCTTGTGTGCTGCCTTACTAAACATGATTTGTATCTATTTTTCCTCAACTTTTTTCAGATTTAGAAGTAAACTACAAAATATAACATATTTAGACAAAAAAAAAATGCATTATGTACGAACTATAATCACATAAAGATTATAATCAAAGTAAAAAACAAAAGCTTGAAGAATTAGTGCATCAGTATATAATTTTTTTTTTAAATCCACAAAAAACAATAGAAATACAATTAACTTTAAAAAAACTCAATCTAAACATCAAGTAACAAGCATAAACCTCACAATATAACAAAAAATTAATATAATCGCTACATAATTGAACATAAAATAAAAATTAACCAATCAAAATTAAAAAAAGAAACATAAAACAATGCATATAACAGCTAAAAATCAAATGTATAATCTTCGTTTTCAATTTTAACTAACAAAAATTAAAAATTTATAAAAAAATAAGTAAAAAAGCCTTACAGTGATTAATGGATTGAGACATCTGATTAATACCGATAGAATGTAGATTGAATTGCGTGAATTCGTGTAAAAAATAAGCGTATAAAAACGTGGATTATATAGCGAGAGGTTGAGAGGATTTTGGAAAGGATTTGTACAAAAAATGAAAGAAAAGATATTATATACGATGATTCAGTGAAAAAATCAAAAAAAGAACGGATCAATCCTTGTAAAATGAAAAAAGTTACAATCAGGCCCCTGTAGTTGTTAAAAAAAAGGATAGGAAGGGGGAGGGGATGATTTGTACACTTTTCCCACTTTTCTACCAAAGTGGACTTTTTTCATGAACCAACCTCTATATATATATATATATATGTATATATATATATATATATATATATATATATATATATATATATATATATATATATATATATATATATATAACAAATACATACTTTCAAAAATAAAAATAAAAAAATTCAAGGTACACCCTCCCACTAGAGATGGTTCCTTTGTATAAATAGGGGGTTAGAATAACTCGACCCAATTATATTGGTTACATCTTATTCTGATTGGGCAGCAGTTTGTTCTGTTCCAAATAATATCTTTGTGAGAAACAATGTAACTAGTGGTTAGTATATGCTTTATGATTTTGTTCCAATAATTAACTTCAAAATGCAATCCGTTGAAAACCACAGTATAAATAACTATCTCTTTCACTCAAAGTATCACAAGCTCTCTCTCACTCTCTCTGCACTTAATAGTTAATTACAGCAGGGAATATAATGGCCTCCATAAGAGCATAAGGTGTAGTGAGCAACTTCACCTGCTCATTTGAAGCTCACAGGGTGGCACATCATTTTAACAAACCTCCACAACTAACCCCTCTCACTAACAACTAACCTCAACTTACTCATTTAGGACCCACCACTTACAACTTTATTTTTTTATTCAAATTTCCAAATAAACTAAATTCATTTCATTAAAAATAAAAATACAATACAACACAATAAAAAACATACGAAATGTAAAATAATGATACGGTAAAAAAAACGCAACTTAATAAATATATCAAATTATAACGAAACTAATTATTCGCATTCTGTTGTTGAATTTGTTCCCATTGATGTCATTGCCAAACATGCTCGATGAGACACCGTTGAAACTTTGCGTGTTTGCGTTTATCATGTAGTTCTTTGGCTTTTCTTCTTTGCACTGCGCAACGCTCAATCCATGTTTGTTGTAAATTTGGTTTCGGAGAAATATACATTTCGCTAGCTTCGGATATCGCAAAGTTTTGATCTTTCAAAATCATGTTATGCATTATGATGCACGGGTACACGATTCTACATAACTTGCCGACAGTAAATGCATGCGCCGGTTAGGCAATAATATGCCAACGTCTTTGGAGGACACTAAAAGCTCTTTCGATATCTTTTTGAGCACTTTCTTGTTTCGGTTTAAATACGGCGTTTTTTTTGTTATTTGCAACCGTCAATGATTTGACAAAAGATGCCCACTCTGGGTAAATTCCGTCAGCTAGATAATACCCATGGTTAAATGTACGCCCGTATATTTCAAACAGAACCTCAGAGGCGATGTCATCAAGCAAGTCGTCGAATAACGGAGAATTATTCAAAACGGTAAGATCGTTATTCGCACCCGCTACCCCAAAAAATGCATGCAAAATCCACAAGTCGTATGACGCAACGGCTTCAATCATTAAAGTTGGATACTTTTTATCACCTCTGTGAAATTGGCCTTGCCATTCTTTCGGACAATGTTTCCATTCCCAGTGCATACAATCGATGTTTCCCAACATTCCCGGTATCTTATGAACCGCGTTATGTGCGTAGTATAAGTTGCAAATGTCATTCTCGTCATGTTTTCTTAAAAACTCCTTCGCATACAACTGGATTATACACATAGTAAAAAAAATCTAGACAATCACGTGCACAGTGTTCCCCTATTTGTAAATACACATCTAATGCATCAGCTGTTATCCCGTAAGCCAATTGGCGTAGGGCACATGTGCATTTCATAATCACACTAAAACTCATTACACCCGCAGCATTGGGTCGGACTCTAAAGAAATCAAAATGCTTGGGAAGAGGATGATGAGTTTGAATATATGTTTCAATACCTTGTACTATTTCAAAAAATAGTTTACGGCTCATACGAAAGCGACGCCTAAAATTTTCGTCTGTATATTTTGGGTTGTCACCAAAATAGTTAGCCATTACACGTTCTTCAGCAATTTCACATTCACAGGGGATGTATCTACGGTGGCATGAAGGTCCGGCTTCTTGTTGTTGGAACGATTGCTTGAACTCAAACTCTTGTAGAATCATCTCCAGCTCCGTTATCTCTTTAAGATCACTTTCACCGGAATAAGATGAATTGCTCATATTTCTTGCTTACATGTAAGTGTTTTGAAATAAAAGTTTTGTAGAATTTTATTAAAACGTGTTAGTATTTATAATGTGTAAAATATGTGTATTTAAAAAAAATAAATAAATAAAAAAAAAAACAAAAAAAAAACCGGATACATTTAAAATATGTACGTTCCACAACGGTTATCTGAAAAAAGAATGATTTTTACCCTCGTCGTGCAGAAGACGAGGGTGCAAGTGGCGAGATAAAACAAGGGGGCGGTGTGGTGGCGAGTTGTGGCGAGAAAGCCACGTTGGAGTGGCGATGTATAGCGAAGACTACACTGAAAGCTCTAAGGAACAACTCCAGCATTCTCATAGTTATGATCCTTCTATGTTTTGGATTTCATGCATACTCTGACACGGGGATCGAAACCATCAATGACCCTCCATATATACGTATGTAACTCAAATGTACACATGAATATCATACCATCCTGTATCTTATTGATAACTTTACTTGTTGATATTGCAATTTCAGCTTCTTCATGCTACGAGTACCAAGATGCAGGAGTTATGATACCTACTGCAAATGAAGCTTTATTTTAAGGTGGAGCTGCTTGTGGAAAACATTTCCAGGTGAATTGTATAGGTGGAACCAACCTAGGTACACCACACCCTTGTACATCCACCTCACAGTGACTGTAATGATCACCGACTTGTGCCCATCTACTACTACAAAACCAGGCTAATGCAACGAAAATTTGCAACGGTAGATTTCCATTGCAAATTTGCAACCACAATGCAATGAATTACCTACCGAATAGCATCAAAAAAAATATGGTTGCAAATCCGTTGCAAAATAGAAATATATTTCTTTTACATTTATTTTTATTTTTTCCATTGCAAATGCATTGAAAATTATATAAATTTTCAACGGAAAGGCAACGAAAAACATAAAATAAATCTAAAAGAAATTTTAATTTATTTTACGTTGCAATTTTGATGCAATTTTTCAAAATTTGCAATGGAATAGCAACCGGAGACAAAATTTAAATCTAAAAGAAATTATCATTTCTTTTCCGTTGCAATTCGGTTGCAAATTTTCAATATTCGCAACATAATAGCAACGGAAGACTCCTAAAAAAAATTATCGCTTATTTTCTGTTGCAATTCTATTGCAAAAATCTAAATTTGAAAAGAATAGAAATGAAATACAAAATTTAAATATAAAAGGAATTATCATTTCTTTCCATTGTAATTCTGTTGGAAATTTCAAAAAGTTGCATCGAATTTGCAACAGAAGATTATAATAAAATGTAAAAAGAATTATTTTTTATTGTTATCGCAAATCCCTTGCATTTTTTTCCTCGTTAATCCACTAGAGAACGCGTAAAAAGATCAATGATCCTCGTAGCATAGGTAATGATTAGATAGACTAAATAAGTGTGTATATAGTGTGTAAAATGATGAAAATGACTTTTCGTTCTTATGAACAAGCATATCTAGTCATCATGGGGGCATTATTGTTTTGGATAAAAGCTTAAAGAGTGATATGATGGTTTAGTTGCACTGACCATGATCATTCATCAGAAAAACAATATTGTCGCATATTCGGTCTAGCAAACTAATAAGAAATATTTGTGATGTACTTTGTTGTGCACGCTCTGTTTGCGTATGGTACATAAAACGTGTATAAGTCGGGTAAGGACCCGGTGAATGTCGGATGCTAGGGTTTTCCGTGTAGAACGGTAAGGACCCCGTGAGAAAGAAGATGTTCCTGTAGTCGAGGTAACATTAGCATCGACTGGGTACTTTCGTTTTACCTCGTATGAGAGGGTGAAGAGAAGGGTTTTGTAATGAAGGAGGCTGTGTGGTGAAGTGTGTGTGTTCCAGCTTACCAACTTACCCTAATTCCCTATATAATGTGGTATATATGGGGTGGAACTAGGGCAAGGGGTGATGAGATAGGGGCCTTTGGGCCTGTCCATGGTTTTGGTCATTATGTGAATAATGGGCTTTGTTTAAGCATGGGAACTTAATCTATGTAATGTAATATACATACATAATCAAGCCCCCCAGTCTAGTATATTAGGATGCTTGGATCGTAATGTGCTAGACTTGTATGTAATGTAGACTTTCCTCCCACCTAATGATATAACCGCCTATGTATGAGTCATGTAGTGGAAAGGGAGTGCACGGGTACCTTCGTCTCATCTCATAGGAAAGGAAAGAGAAGAGTTTAATATGTTCCATTTTGCTGATGGCTTCGTGTAGTTTAGAAATCTCAGGCTAGGATTGGTCGATATGTATACATGTGGTGAGTCCCCTAGTCTAGCGCAGTATAATGCGTGAATTATGGTGTGCTAGATTAATGTCTGTTGAGCAGGTAGCCGATTGCTGACGTATGAGCCTAAAAGGGTGTTTGAGCCTGAGGGTCAGAGCTTAAGGGGTCTGAGCCTAAGGGGTTTGAACTTAAGGGTCAGAGCCTAAGGGATCGGAGGGCGTCAGAGCATGAATGGTGTTTGAGTCGGAATGGCGTTAGAGCCTGAATGGAGTCATAGCCTGTCGGCGTTTGAGCCCGTTGGCGTCGAAGCCCGTATGTTGATAACTCAAATTTGATACATGTTTCAACATGCGTTACCACGTGTTTTATATATGCTTTAATATGATCACTGTAATCTTTGGTACTTAATTGCTTGAAAATATTGCATTGGGAATTAGGATAGCAGATAGCATTGCGCAAACGTGATTTTCTAATCCTCAAATAAACAATACGGTACACTACCTGGTTGTGTAATAGGTTGTATGTTAGTTATTGTCTTATATATTTAAAACTTGATATCACACATCATATATCTGGTTTCCCATTAATCTACTCAAACGGTGACTCTGCTTTCTCACGGGTAATGCATATCATCATGAGGGCGTTACGGTTTTGGATAAAACCTTAAGGGGCGATTTGATGGTCTAAATTGCTCCAAATGTTGTTCATACATCAAGAAAACAAAAATGACACATATGGTCGCATTTTTGGTCTGGTAGAATAACTATGGTAGTGTAGATAGAGATAAGAGCCACAGCTAATCGATCACTCAAGAGCGTCAATATAATATAAATCAATATTGAGAGTTTGTGTGTGTGTGAAAAATGTTGTATCGTGTCACTGGTTGTGATGAATCATTTTGGACAATGACTAGGGTGTTTAAAAGTCTGACCTGAACTCGAACACCCTAAGGCTATTTGGGTCAACTTACTTGGGTCAATAATCTTATTCGGGTTATTCGGCTCAACTCGAATTCTAAATTGGGTCGGGTATCCGGTCGACCCGTTTGACCCCAAATAAGGGTTTTTTTTTTCTAAAACAATTTTTGTAAATTATCTGTCTAAACTAGTATAAATAGGCAAATTTAAGAACATTTAACTCATATTTGGGTTGACCCAAACCCGAATGGACCGGACCCGACCCAAACCCGACTAAACAAAATTCAAATAGGTTCGGGTATGTTATTTTTAGCCTCGGCCCGAATTAATCCGAAAAAGACGACCCAATTAACACATATGGTTATAACTAATGCTATTTGTTTTTTAGCTTAAAAGACAAATTTATTGATAAGGAAGTTCCCTCCCATCCCAAAATTTGATTTTCACCCAAATATTTCAAGTCCCCCCATCCTAAAAGTTCCCTCCCATATTTCCCCCAACTCTTTTTCTTTTTGCCCTAAATCAATAGTCTACTAACACAGACTTTCATACACCAAACACCATGGACCTTCTTTTACCTCAAACACAGATCTAAGAAATGAAACGCCGCTAGCCACCATAGCTACTACCTGTAGGAAAAATATACCGCACCCAATAACAGAACTAGATGATAACAACACATAAATCAGTTAAAGCATAGCGTATAAGCAAAGATATAATCAAAGAACGCAACGAGAAGAATGATACACAACATGAATCATAATTACAACATATAAGAGTCATAGCCAAGGCCCGTGTTTAACACGGTTCCCTTAAAACAGTTCACGTTTACCAAAAAGACAACTGTCTCCCAGGGTACAGCGGCATAAGCAGAAGTACTGCCGGAGATAACCAACATGCCTAAATTTACGTCGGAGTCCTTGAGTGATTAGTGAGAGAGAAGAATGAAGCTGTGATTTTTGGTGTATCTTGGAATGTCTGAGATAGCTTGGATTTATACTACAATATGAAACAACAGATTTAATGATTCACATTAAACGTGATCAATTCATTCAATTGGCTGTTATAAAGTTTAAACCTAAACCGTAACAGACCCTGCATATCTGCTATTACAATCCCAAGCAATAAAATAAATTAAAATGGGTCAAACATTGGCTCTTTGGAGCAAAAAGAAATAAGCCCAGTTCTGCTCCACATGGTTTCATTAGCTTGAGCCCAAGTTCAGTTTGTTCACCCACCAATGTGGGATAGACTTTGTCCAATTTTCATTCCTTAAGTTACATTCCAAATGGCATAGTTCGAGACTCGATATCTTATTCACATTAGCTTCATTTTGGACACTCATTATATGGTTACGAAGCTCTCATAAAGAAGTACGTATCCTATTAGTACGATATTCATATAGACAACTCGAGTCTATAATTATTTGTGTCCAAAGTAGGTAAAAAATACATTTTCACCTCAAATTTTCCAACAATCCCCCACATGGATGGAGATCGAGTGGAAACTCACATAATTCCAATGAAATCTCAATGGTTGAATCCTGCATAGGATAGGTAGGTGTCACCCTTTGAACCTTACCTTATGAAATATACTTAGCCTACTAGCTGCCAGTAGAATGCGATGTCTTTGAACTGATCTGCTATTTATATAGACGACAATATATGTTCAAACAGGACTCTCTCTGACATGGTTAAATCCTCATATTCGTGTTCGTTATGGTCATGAACACTAGCATGGTTCTGCAAGAGCTTTTAGGAAATGCGCCCCCACATTTGCCTTCGAAGCGACCCTATTTCTCTCTCACATAGGTTATCTTATCAAATCATTAAAAGCAAAAAGCTTAACCTCATATTGTCACTGTTATAGGAAAGGACTAGGAAGTTTACTAACTCCCTTAAATGGATAGAGAATTCATTACTCCCCCAAAGTGACCTCCCTTAGTTTATACAATTAGGTTGTCCTCTTGAACCCAGATCTTGGGATCTCCAGTCAGATGGGTTAGGTTTTCCTTCATATAAAATTTTCTAAGGCTTTAGTCCCATTCCTCCACATGACTTGCCAACTCACTCTCTGTTCAAGCCTTTTATAAAGCGGATCCGCATTGTTATCATTTGACTTCACATTGTCAAAAGTAATAAATAATGTTGAGAGTAGTTGTCGTATTGACATAATATGTCTATGCTAATTCGAGTTTCTCATAACTCATCAAACAAGTCCAATAATTCTTGAGTATTCCAACCGGGCAACAACTTTACCTTTATTGGTGTCGTTTTTGAACTCAAGCTAGGCCGGAATCCCCCACATGGAATTTATAGGCAGTTTCTCCCTTTCGACATATCGATTACTTTATTAGATGAAATAATATGACACTATACAAGTTTCACATCTTTGGAATGTTCGGTGTTAATTAATTTCCTTATCATAATTAACAAACTTCCAAGTCTAGCATGCTATAGACCAAGGAATCAAGCGTATGACAGAAGATGCATCATTCTGATTATTCATAGCTTTTCTATATCCACATTCATATTACTTATATATGTGATTCATATATCATCTATAAACACATAAGTTGGGGAGGATTCTAGGAATATACCGTTGTGTAAGTTTTACACAAACACGTCATCCATATTCGTTTCATCATTTTCTAAGATGATACAATAGTTTGATTATTTGCAACTATTTACAATTAGTCACTTTTTCCAAAGATGACAAGACATGTTATTTGCAAAATCCAAACTTCTCAATATTCGATACACAATCAAACGACTCGTTTGTTTAATCGAAAATTAAACCACCATATACATCCTTGATGCATATCATGAGGTGCTTATCTCCATTATGATTATACAATTTAAATCACACTATTGTGTGAATAAGATCATGTGGTTTCAAGAGTTGGTTGAGTAAATATGTAATATAGGTACATAATACATTATTTTAACAACTAATAGATGAAAAAGAAATGATATGCTAAACTGTAGGAAGATTCAAATAAATAAGCATAAATAGTAGTAGCATTCATTTCATCATTTAGTTGTCAACATTCAGTTTAAACATACCATTGAGGGCATAACCCTTACCAACAAACATTCCACTTTTGGTTAAGACAAACTTATCCGACTCAAACACTAGTCTAAAACCAAACTTATTAAGAAGCCACCCGGACACGAGATTCTTACGAATTTCTGGGACAAACAACACATTCTTAAGTTTCAACTCTTTTCCTGATGTCATCTTCAACACGACATCACCTTCACCTGATGCGGTGTTTATTGCTCTAATTCTTTTATATCCACGGCAGCGGCGCCAAAGACTTGGTGCGCGCGTGATGTGTCGTTGTGGTTTTAGCAGTATTAATGCCTACTCAAGTTTTAAATTTATATTTAGCCGACTTATCAATAAAACACACACTTTAACGAGCAGTGTACCCGGTCAGTATGAATATAATGGTAAGTAGAGTGTCAATCATTAAGAGTGGAACGTATTATCTAGTTATTCTAATCAGTATTTTAATATCCTAAATTAGCTATGCAACCTAATCTAACGCAAGGGGGTTCAGCCTGAGAGACTGGCACGGTTTGGTTATGATTAAATAGAAAACTAAACTAATGAGCACGAATCAGTGATTAGCACACACGTACACAGATAGATACTCGAGACAATAAGAAGACTTGTCCTGATAATTAAGTAGCTTGTCACTTGTTTTATTGCTAGTTTTATATGAAGTGTATATAATTAACCCTTTCTCGTTGGGCTCTAATCTTATCGGCGAGTAAACCCTTAATGATTACTTATGTCTATCCTATTTATTAAAGAGACGCTGAAACAAATAGGCGAGGAAGGGGCATGGCGACCCAAGCAATGCTCAGCTAGACACAGAGGTTATCAATGCACTAATAAAAGTCACCAAAGACATCAACATATAAACTTTAATTAATGGGAAAACAATTTTAAGGGTGGACATGATATTCCGTAGTCACATGACATCAGCCCATCAATCCTGATGAATTAAAGTGTACTAATACAATAAAACAAAACTACTTAATGAATTGAATACATGCAGAACCTTCTTACAGCTCTTGTATCTTCGTTTAGGGTGTGTCTTGTGCTGCTAATACGTCTGAATTCGGCTTTAGGGTTTCTGTCTCTCTCTTCTGAGTTAAGCTAAGTGTCTCGAAATTCGTCTGGCCTTGGGGTATTTATAGTTTCTGTCTGAGGGATAGATGCGGCGCATCTAGTTGATAGATGCGGCGCATTGACTTAACTTCGCGTGGGGTCCAAGATTAATATATTCAGGAATATTCGTACACCGCCTTAAGATGCGGCGTAACTCCATTTCTCTATGCGGCGCATGTCCTTTGCTGTCTTGGATTGTAACTTGTGAAATCTTGATAGTGATACACCGTATGTAAGAAGTATGTTGCGGCGTATCTGGAGCAGAATGATCTTGATCTTGTACATTTCAGTAGACTCTTAATATCTTGCTTGTTTTGCTCCATAATTAGTCCAAAATCGCCAAGTTTCACATAATACTTGTTTTTACCTGAGAATTACAAAAGTAAACATTAACGTATCGATTCTCATATATAATATAATAAAACAAGTCAAATAAATAGGATAAATGATGATAATAAAATATACTTATTTGAGTTCATCAAATACCCCCCCCCCCCCCCCCACTTGAACTTTACTTGTCCCCAAGTAAACCTTAGAATAAATCTTATGAAAATGTATCCTAAAAGATATTAGGATTTATTTTTATATTTAAGCATGTATTCGTTTTGTCATAATTGCACAACCAAACACTTAACGAATTAGAAATAAAATAAAATATTTCGATAAAAGCAAATCTAATCGTTTAACTGTCCAGCCGTGACGAATATTCTATCATAGGCTTGGCAAGTATACGCATCTCCCCCACTAAAGCCAAGGAATAACAATTCTAAAGCGGTAAAAAGGGTTTGTTGGTTAAGGGTTAAAAATCCTTCTTAATCTCTATCGATCTCACATTCCAGAAAAGGCGACAAAATCACAAATACATGATCGAATCCACGACCACGATACTTGCAATTGCTCAAATCCTTAACTCGAATGGGCTAAAGATAGGACCAAGTAATCTTTACCAATAATATTATATCAAAAAGGGCGACAAAATCATAAATACATAGCCGAATCCACGACTACGATACTTAAGATTGCTCAAATCCCTAATCTCAATAAATCAAAGGTTTGGATAAGGAATGATATAGGGTATGGATAATATTTGGGATACAAATTGGTGTAAAATGAAAAATAAACAAAACAGATAAATTAAAATCCTAAGTGTGGTTAATCACTATCCCAACCATCCCATGAATAAGACTCATATCATAGAATAACTCACGCTTTAACACTTGAAACACACGCTTTAGGTAGACACGAATTATACTCAACAAGATCTCAATCAAAGAATAACCTTAGTTGGCGTTCCCATAACGGCCAACTCCCATTCAATCCATAAATATAATATATAACAACAATTAGTGGTGATATCGCCCACTTAATACAAAACTTTACATAAGTTGGTTAAAACGAACTTCCAACTCTTCCTTCCTTTTTTTTTTTTTTTTTTTTTTTTTTTTTTTTTTTGACATCAACATATGTGTGTAAAATTTCACAACTTTTCTATCACTATTTTTTCGGATAATTTTTCCATACTCTTCATACTTTCAGAAATAACTATAATAGTGAAAGTAGTAAACACACGAAAAATAAACTCAAAGATATACAATATTTACTTTCATACCAATTGCATTGTGCAATTTCCCGACTCAACCAAAGATAATGAATTACGCACGCGAACACAGGTAATGTAAGGAAAAACACTTTGCCTAAAGCAATTAACCAACCACGGATTTTAATCTACAGGGTAGGCTAAGGTGTAAGGGTGTTAACGAAATATTATAACAAAGGTGTAAAAAACGAAAGGATTGGCTCTGGGTGTTTTTCTAGGGGTATCTTACTCTAAAAGTGAGAGTAACAAAAGGGTTTATACGGGGGTTAACTAACCAGTGTAGTTAGTTAATATCACATAACATATAAAGGCTATTTGGGTGTAATCCTAGAAATTTACCAATTTAGACAAGTCATTCCAATTATATAGATAATACTTATTATGGTGGTCTCGAATAGTATATAAGCCAAGTTCTAAAGTTTACAAGTCACCGGCACACTCATAGATTTGTGAATTTTGATAAGTTCACAATTTTTGAAAATAAGGTTATGTGTGCAGCTATGTAATTTAGACTTTAAACAAAAACATGCTAGAAAAATTTTAAATTTTGATATATTAAGCGCATTTTAAGCATATTTTAAAAAAGTTTAGGACAAGTAAGTGTTCTAATTCTCCAATCCCCCCACTTAAGTTAAACAACGTCCTCGTTGTTTGTATTAAAGGTTAAAAACTGGAAAATAAAAGAATTAGAACAGAAAAACTCCCCTGAGATTTGCTCGGTATGATCCTCCATTATTCGTATAAGAGCAAAAATCAACTTTCTTGTGGATGAGAACGTTTAAGCTCCATAGATGATGTATCCACAAGAATTGCAGGAATCTATAATACCATTCAGACTTTAACACACCTGAGTTAAGAAGGTTCAAACTTGCATAATACATTAGTAGTTAGTAAAAATAAAACTAAAAAAATTAAAAAGAAAATCATCAGGTCAGTCGATACGCCGTATCTTATGGAAGAAGATACGCCGTATCGAGCCTGGAATAAATACGAATCAGAATAAAAGATGCGTCGCATCCTTAACCAGGGATGCGCCGCATTAAAATACTGACAGAAAGTTTTAAAGTTAAAAATAAAAATGCAGAAAATAAAATAAGATATGACCAGTGCAGGCGATGCGTCGCATCTTAGGATTGAGATGCGCCGTATCTTCTGCAGGTCTGACAGACTCAATACAAAATCAGAAAATAAAATAAAAGACAAGCATGGGTTGCCTCCCACGAAGCGCTTGTTTTTGTTCGAGTCACGAGCCTGACTCCACCCTTATTTACTGTGTAATAAGGTGTTGTTCCCCCCACTTGGGATCAAGTGCGGATGATAGTAGCAATAAACACGAAGAGAGTGTAAATTTGCTATTAAAGATGGAAGAAATACATAAAGATCATACCTTGGCAATATATGTACATCTTCCCTATTCTTACCCGGTTTGGTTGATAAATTGGATGACTTGACCATTCCATCTGAAAGAGTAGTGTGTTGAGGAAAAATGAGTCTCCTTTCTTCTTGGTTAGTCTCTTTGGTAGTAAGGCGTCCCTTGATTTCCGCAGAAGATGAGAAAGGGTCTTTGGCAAGTAAAAGTTCGAGTTCCTCAATATCCTTTATAGGGTCGAAATCGCCATCTTCATCAATTATAGCAATGTTTAAGAGCTCATCACCAAACTCTTCCTCGAGCTCCACCAAAAACGGGTTGATCACAGGTGCTTCATGTGCTTCAATAGGTAGTGTAATAAATTTGACCTCATCATTCTTTTGTTTTGCAACCTGTTTAGGAAAACTAGCAAGATTATTAGTAACGGGATTAATAATATTAAATAAATTTGTACCACTTTGTGTTGTAAGTGACTCCAATTCATCTTGTGAATCTCCATCTTCAACTAGTGGTCTTGCAATTTCATAATCGTCCCGAATTTCATCCTTAAATAAGTAATCCCAGATTTCTTCAAAATCCCTCGTTGGGTCAAAATCTGGTTGAGGTATGTCGTCATAAACTATGGCGTCAAATGGTTCGAAATCAAAATTAGAATACTTTTCATCTTCATCCGATGGATTGTCTAATGGTGGTAATACGATTGCAGAATATTCTTCAACGTAAGGTTCCGTATACACATCATCTTGTGCAATCTCCGGAGAAAAAGTACTATAAAAAACAATTGCCGGAATTGGTTTCACGGTATATGAATCTTCTTCATCATCATTTGACATACACCAAGTGTGTTGAAATGGCAATTTGTTTCTTTCTTTCCTTGACTTTTCTTGTCCTAAAATCAAGTATTCTTCCATAGTGATTTCTTTCGTCTCAATGACTTGTGCACCATATCTTGCTCTTTTCCAATCATACACCTGATTATTGCTCAAGGCTCTTTCCTCTATAAACTTGACATATTCTTCCATCGTAATATCAGGATCGTCCATCTTCCTGAAATAAAACTTACTTGTGCAAAAGAAGAGTGAAACAATCAAAGTAAAATAAAATTCGCTGATATCTGTAGACGATGCGCCGTATCCAAAAAGTTGGATACGCCGTATCTTATTACTTTAAAATTTAATCAGACTTTTATTTCAGAAAACAGATACGCCGCTTATAATTTTAGAATGCGCCGTATACAGTTTAAATTATCAAAAATTGATTATATTTATTAAAATTAAATGCGTCGTATTAACAAAAGCTAATGCGCCGTATTTTCGTTACGTTTCAAAATACAAGATTTTTGATTTAGAAGATGCGCCGTATCGATGAAGATCGATGCGTCGTATCTGTTTAATAATTCGAAAACTGTTTTTAATTTAAATAGACAATACGCCGTATCTGTTAAAACAGATGCGTCGTATGGCGTTAGGGTTTAGAAAAATTTCTTATTAAAAACAGAATACGCCGTATCTTGGGGAAAGATGCGTCGTACTCGAATTTATTAAACGCGTTGTATTTTATAAAAATTAAACGCAATACGCCGTATCTGTGAAAACAGATGCGCCGTATCGTTTGTATTAGCACAGTACAACGATAGCAGAATGCAGAAAAATAGAAAAACAAAAAAAAAAAAAAAAAAAAAAAACTTGATGCGGTGTTTATTGCTCTAATTCTTTTATATCCCCGGCAACGGCGCCAAAAACTTGATGCGGTGTTTATTGCTCTAATTCTTTTATATCCACGGCAGCGGCGCCAAAGACTTGGTGCGCGCGTGATGTGTCGTTGTGGTTTTAGCAGTATTAATGCCTACTCAAGTTTTAAATTTATATTTAGCCGACTTATCAATAACACACACACTTAACGAGCAGTGTACCCGGTCAGTATGAATATAATGGTAAGTAGAGTGTCGATCACTAAGAGTGGAACGTATTATCTAGTTATTCTAATCAGTATTTTAATATCCTAAGTTAGCTATACAACCTAATCTAACGCAAGGGGGTTCAGCCTGAGAGACTGGCACGGTTTGGTTATGATTAAATAGAAAACTAAACTAATGAGCACGAATCGGAGATTAGCACACACGTACACAGATAGATACTCGAGACAATAAGAAGACCTGTCCTGATAATTAAGTAGCTTGTCACTTGTTTTATTGCTAGTTTTATATGAAGTGTATATAATTAAACCTATCTCGTTGGCTCTAATCTTATCGGCGAGTAAACCCTTAATGATTACTTATGTCTATCCTATTTATTAAAGAGACGTTGAAACAAATAGGCGAGGAAGGGGCATGGCGACCCAAGCAATGCTCAGCTAGACACAGAGGTTATCAATGCACTAATAAAAGTCACCAAAGACATCAACATATAAACTTTAATTAATGGGAAAGCAATTTTAAGGGGTGGACATGATATTCCGTAGTCACATGACATCAGCCTATCAATCCTGATGAATTAAAGTGTACTAATACAATAAAACAAAACTACTTAATGACTTGAATACATGCAGAACCTTCTTACAGCTCTTGTATCTTCGTTCAGGGTGTGTCTTGTGCTTCTAATACGTCTGAATTCGGCTTTAGGGTTTTTGTCTCTCTCTTCTGAGTTAAGCTAAGTGTCTCGAAATTCGTCTGGCCTTGGGGTATTTATAGTTTCTGTCTGAGGGTTAGATGCGGCGCATCTAGTTGATAGATGCGGCGCATTGACTTAACTTTGCGTGGGGTCCAAGATTAATATATTCAGGAATATTCGTACACCGCCTTAAGATGCGGCGTAACTCCATTTCTCTATGCGGCGCATGTCCTTTGCTGTCTTGGATTGTAACTTGTGAAATCTTGATAGTGATACGCCGTATGTAAGAAGTATGTTGCGGCGTATCTGGAGCAGAATGATCTTGATCTTGTACATTTCATTAGACTCTTAATATCTTGCTTGTTTTGCTCCATAATTAGTCCGAAATCGCCAAGTTTCACATAATACTTGTTTTTACCTGAGAATTACAAAAGTAAACATTAATGTATCGATTCTCATATATAATATAATAAAACAAGTCAAATAAATAGGATAAATGATGATAATAAAATATACTTATTTGAGTTCATCATCACCCTTGATCTCGGAAGTGGCCGAGTTACCCATGAAGAGCTGCTCACCATTTGTGACCTCCTTAAATGAACTAAAGAGACTCTTGTTTGAACATACATGACGAGTAGCCCCCGTATCAACCCACCATTCGCTTGCATTAGAGCCAACCAGGTTCACTTCTGAAATCATAGCGGTAAGGTCAGAAATCATGGCCACAAGCTCCACCTCATCATGCATGTTCTCAATTATGTTTGCTTGACGAGGGGCCTCACGTTTCGGCAATCTACAATCAGCAGCCTTGTGACCCGGTTTATCACAATTGTAGCACTTGAACTTATTCTTGAAAGTTTTTCCCTTAGGACCAAGGTTATCCATTTTCCCTTTGCCTTTCACATAAGCTTTGCCTTTGTTTGCCTTTGACGATTGTCCAACTTCAAGTACATTTGCCTTTGCATGCTCAGGCACATGACTCTTCTTTAGAGCCAACTTGTTTTCTTTTTCAATGCGAAGACGAACAATGAGATCCTCCACCGACATTTCCTTTCGCTTATGTTTAAGGTAGTTTTTGAAGTCTACCCAACTAGGTGGTAATTTCTCAATCATCGCTGCCACCTGAAACGTCTCACTCAAATTCATTCCTTCGGCATGGATATCATGCAATACAACTTGAAGATCTTGTACTTAGCTCATCACGGTTTTTGCATCAACCATTTTGAACTCTAAGAACCTAGCCACCACATGCTTTTTAGTTCCTGCATCTTCAGTTTTGTATTTCTTCTCCAATGATTCCCATAGTTCCTTGGCCGTCTTTGTTTTGCAATACACATAGTTACGGCACAAAAATTCTGAGTGCTTCCAAGCATCTACCGCGCTCACAGATTGAGCATCAGCCTCCCCTTCGACAATTTGAGGAGCAGATTCGGTAAGGAACCGAGCCAAATTCAATGTGGTGAGGTAAAAGAACATTTTTTGTTGCCACCTTTTGAAATGCAAACCAGAAAATTTCTCGGGCTTTTCGGCATGGTTTGCAACAGTGTTGGCCAAAGGAGCAGCAGTTGTGGCTGTCACAATTGGAGGCACACTTGTCTCGTTAGTCTCAACCATTCTGAAATTAAACAACCTTTAATTAGCAATATGGTGATAACTCATTTTGAGCACAAAGTATACTACTGTGTATACACAAAAGCTGACCATATTCTAAAATTTCACAGAAACAAATTCTATAGATTTGAACTGTATAAATACAAATCTAATGTGGAATATATGGACATATTACAAAATTATCTCAGGAAACAAACTCCTGTAAAATCATGCATACACTTTTCCTGGACAATCATTTCAGCAAACCAATTGTTTTCTGAAATTTCAGCAAACAAATAGGCTAATTTTCTGCATAAAAAATCAGCACCAAAAAGCCAATGTTCTGTCTAAATTTCAGCAACAAATAGGCTGAATTTCTGAATAAAAAATCAGCACCTAAAGACCAATTTTCTGCCTAAACTTTCAGCTACAAAAAGGCTAACTTTCTGCAAAAAAATCAGCACCAAAAGGCCAATTTTCTGTCTAAAATTTCAGCAACAAACAGGAAAGAAAAGTCCTGATAAAAATCAGCAAAGACATAGATTTGAGCTTAGAAAGTCAGCAACTAAACAACTTTGTAACACTCCAATTAGCACACTATTTCGAATAACATGTAGAAATATATTTTCCATAGCTTTTGTGTTTCAAGCACTACGCGTTAAAGAAAGCCTTGCTGTAATGAAAAAAAAAATATAAAGGTTGTTTGGAATACAATATTTTAAAGGCTGTTTAGAAACACATTAGGGGCTGTTTGGAAAACATATTAAGGATAGTTTTGGAGACAACAACATAAGGGCTGTTTGGAAAAGCGGTATAAGGGCTGTTTGGAAGGACATATGAGGAGATTACAACACTCATAGTTTAAGAAAGTAGATAATACACATACTTAAACACAAAATGCAGGAAAAAATATATGTGAATAGGGCTAAACTCATTCATAAAAACAGCATATATACATGACAAAAATTTCATAGCACATAAGATACATGAGTACTAGAACTACATACATTAGATGATAAGCACATCTCCAATCGTAAACAAATATAGGGCTGAGCTTTTTCGACCGACTACCGACACCCGACCGCCACCCGACACCGCCCGACAACGACCGAAACTAACCGATCTACACTCGGGTCGGGAGGCGGTTTGATTTTTCCGGCTAATCGGGATCGGGTCGGGAATCGGGATTACCCGACAAAACACAACAACGACAACTGTCCCGACCGCCACCCGACACTGCCCGACACCGACCGAAACTAACCGATCTACACTCGGGTTGGGAGGCGGTTTGATTTTTCCGGCTAATCGGGATCGGGATAAGTCGGGATCAGGACGGGCCGGGTCGGGATCGTCCCGATGCTCAGCCCTAAACAAATATATAGAGATTCGTCCAGAAATACTATAATAAAGTTATGTGTAAAGCTATTAACACACAAGATCTTCGAAAACATGATCTAAATGTTCTAAAAAAGCAGGTCAAAACCGTTTTAAATATTGTTTCAAATACTGTCATCGGGTAATGCATTTAGGAACTGTTTTAAGTACTGTAGGAAAAATATACCGCACCCAGTAACAGAACTAGATGATGACAACACATAAATCAATTAAAGCATAGCATATAAGCAAAGATATAATCAAAGAACGCAACGGGAAGAATGATACACAACATGAATCATAATTACAACATATAAGAGACATAGCCGAGGCCCGTGTTTAACACGGTTCCCTTAAAACAGTTCACGTATACCAAAAAGACGGCTGTCTCCCAGGTTACAACGGCATAAGCAGAAGTACTTCCGGAGATAACCAACTTGCCTAAAATTACGTCGGAGTCCTTGAGTGATTAGTGAGAGAGAAGAATGAAGCTGTGATTTTTTGTGTATCTTGGAATGGCTGAGATAGCTTGGATTTATACTACAATATGAAACAACAAATTTAATGATTCACATTAAACGTGATCAATTTCATTCAATTGGTTGTTATCAAGTTTAACCTAAACCGTAACAGACCCTGCATATCTGCTGTTACAATCCCAAGCAATAAAAGAAATTAAAACGGGTCAAACATTGGGTCTTTGGAGCAAAAAGAAATAAGCCCAGTTCTGCTCCACGTGGGTTCATTAGCTTGAGCCCAAGTTCAGTTTGTTCACCCACCAATGTGGGATAGACTTTGTCCCATTTTTATTCCTTAAGTTACATTCCAAATGGCATAGTTCGAGACTCGATATCTCATTCACATTAGATTCATTTTGGACACTCATTATATTGTTATGAAGCTCTCATAAAGAAGTACGTATCCGATTAGTATGATATTCATATAGACAACTCGAGTCTATAATTATTTGTGTTCAAAGTAGGTGAAATTAATAGGGCTGAGCATCGGGACGATCCCGACCCGGCCCGTTCCGATCCCGACTTATCCCGATCCCGATTAGCCGGAAAAATCAAACCGCCTCCCGACCCGAGTGTAGATCGGTTAGTTTCGGTCGGTGTCGGGTAGTGTCGGGTGGCGGTCGGGACAGTTGTCGTTGTTGTGTTTTGTCGGGTAATCCTGATTCCCGACCCGATCCCGATCCCGATTAGCCGGAAAAATCAAACCGCCTCCCGACCCGAGTGTAGATCGGTTAGTTTCGGTCGGTGTCTGGCGGTGTCGGGTGGCGGTCGGGTGTCGGTAATTTTCCAACACTACCACCCGATTCTCACTCTCATCCCTCACTCATCGTACTGATTTCCACCCTCACTCTCATCTCTTGTCTACCGGTCTTTAATCCCGAGCCCTAATAGGTAACGGTCTCTCAATAGAGTGAACTGTTTTTTCATCTTTCTATTTAAGTGTGTAAAGAGGACTGCATAAATACGTGTATTACATATAATTGTATGTTGGAATTTTAGTTATTTTGTTCTAGTTGAAGTAATTATATTTAGGGTTCATAAAGAGGTGATTAATGGGTGTTATATTGAGTGTTTAGTGGCAATTTCGACATTAGCGTACTGATTTTGACCTATTGGTTCCAATTTTGACTTTAATGGTTGATTTTGAATATCTTTTCTTAATTCTAGATTTTTGTATCTAAATTAATTTAGAATTAGATGTATGCATGTTTTATTCCAAGCACATGGATATAGATGCAATGGTTACTTATTTTGGTACTTTAATAATGTTATTAACATACATGCCTTTGATATTTTTCCTTTCTTCGTTCTAATCGATTAATTTTTACCTTCATTTGATTTTTTTATTTTGTAGCAAGTCTTTGTTGGATGTTTGAAGCGGGAACTCCATGACAGTGAGCCTTGCAACTTGGTATGTCATCTTTGTGATCTAGTTACTCTTTATCTAGAGGTAAAAACTATGAATGCGTATATGACGTTGAGGCTTGCACACCCCTGTTAATGATTGTACATCGTTTATATATGTTATGTTTTGTAATTTATGTAAAGTGCTTTTGAAAGGGTAATCTTTGTTGTGATTTATTATAATCAAATGGTGTTTGTATATTACAAAAGCCGTGGCTTGATGAACAGTATGAACAGTAAATGAACAGTAGCGGGCCGCCGATGAACAGTAACGGGCTACAGTACTGGTAGGGGTGTAATCGAGCCGAGTCGAGTCGAGTATTGACATGCTCGAGCTCCGCTCGTTTAAAATCGAGTCGAGTCGAGTATTTTTCGAGTCGATCTCGAGTTGTTCGCGAGTTGTCTCGGCTCGATTACACCCCTATATATATATATATATATATATATATATATATAGTGTAACTTTCAAACGAGAACCATTTTAACTGCAAGAACTGCGAAAACCACTTTTTAGCCATTAGATGAGTTGATCAATGGTTAAAAACGAATGTGCCATTTATGTAAATAATAAAAGATAAGGTAGATTGATGTAACTGGTGTAAGGTTAATTTAGTCATTTCTTCACTCCTAAAAAAATGCAAAAAAAATATGCAGGTTTATATCATAATAAATATTTCCTCTCTCCTCTCAAAACCTAAAAACCGCCTCCTCTCTATGCCGCCTCCCTCTAAAAGCTACAAACTGCCATCTTCTCGATCTGTTGTTCGACAATGGAAGATCCCACCAACAAGATGACGATCTCGATCTGTTGTTTCTAAAGGTATGTTTTACCGATATGGAGGGTATGTCTGTTTTTTCTATATCTTTGAAAGTTATAGATCCGTGTATTGTATTTTATAGATGTGATGTTTTTTTATATATTTCAGGTCTGCCAATAATAGGCGGTTGTTTGGAGTTAAGGAAGGCCATTGTTGGTGCTAATCTTGTTTGGTGTAATGACTGGAACGAAGGTCTCAAAAAAAGGATTGTTGTGTTTGTTGGAGGGTATGTCTGTTTATTTATTTTTATATAATACAGTAGTTCAAGTTTAGTTTTAGATCTTAATGTGTGAAACGAATATTATACCATATCGGTAAAAAAATCTGACTTGACAGCAGAAGTTGTTTCATTTTCACACACTTTGTTAGAGAAATACATGTTGTACTGCGCTCTCATCCAATCTTGGATGTCCATTGACTGCAAGGAAAAAAGGGGAATTATCATTTTAATATTTGAGTGTAAATTGTGATATAATGTGTGAAACGGAACTGCAGTCCCTAGGTTTTGTTATTGATGAACTAATTTCTTCGCTATGCATTGTTGCTGATCAATATTTGAATTGTTAATTAAGAGATAGCAAGCGCTACTGGTATGTTTTTTGTACTTATTGTAAAAAAACATATGTGTTTTATAAAAAAAAACATATGTGTTTTATAAAAAAAACATATATGTTTACGTATAAACCATATATGTTTTGCGTTTGGATTATAGAACATATATGTTTTGTGTTTGCCAAACAAGTATGTTTCCTAAAACATACATATACTCATGTACATGTATAATTTTTAATAATATTATGGTTGCTAATTTTTGTACTTTTCTTTGTATCAGGTGTAATTACAAGAATGGTCACGGCTACAAGTGTGCATGTATGTCCGACTTTTGAAAAAATGTTGACGGCTATTAGTGCTCACGTGTATAGATCGATTAGATTCATGTATTTATGCTTTTAGAAATTTGTATTTTAATTGTATTTCAATCGATATCGAAGTTTGTATATAACATTTATGTTCTTGGTTTGTTATAAATTTCATTATATTAAAAAAGCTATATGCACCTTGAAAGGGAAAAAAAAAACATATATGCACTTTGGACTAACTGAAAACATGTATGCACCTTGACTATTTGGGGAAAAAAAACATGCTTGCACCATGAGATTTTAAAATAACTAATGATTAGGTATAAAAAACATGTATGCACCATGACTATTTGAAAACATGTTACCATAAAAAAAAAAAAAAAAAAAAAAAAAAAAAAAAAAAAAAAAAAAACTCCGAATTTTTAGATTTAAAAAAAAAAAACGGAAATTATATAAAAAAACAAAAATAATATGAAAATGTCTTTTACTAATATGCCCTTTTGAATTAAATAAAAATAACAAAATCATATGGAGCATTAAATGATGTACATTGTGTATTATTAGTTGTAAAAAGGTGGTTCTCGCAGTTCTTGTAGATAACATGGTTCTCGTAAGAAAGGGACCCTATATATATATATATATATATATATATATATATATATATATATATATATAGGGGTGTAAATGTGTAATCGAGTCGAGTCGAGTAGCTCGCGAGTTGTCTCGGCTCGTTTAAAATCGAGTATTTTTCGAGTCGATCTCAAGTTGTCTCGGCTCGTTTACACCCCTAAGTACTGGGCCATGAACAGTACTGTAGCTACAGTACCTTTTTTTTTTTTTTTTTTTTTTAAAGAAACTTGAATAAAAAAATCCCGCCGCAACGCGCGGGTGCACCACCTCGTTATAATCAAATGGTGTTTGTATACGAGTTACTATATGGATCTTTCTAATGAGAAAATGTCATCTTTGCCAACATTATGTGATTTGCAGAAAGAAATGAAGTTATAGAAAATGATCAAGAGTTTTGAGCAAGCTACAGAATATGCGAGTAAGCATTAAGAAGAAAAGCTTCTGATGTGTTTGACACAGGAGGAAGAAATGAAACAAAAAACTGATGCAAAACATGCCGAGATGTGGGCACGATTTATATGGCAGCCATCCCGTGTAATTACTTTTTGCGTGTGGTGCATATTATTGTAATTGTTACTTTTTAGTTAGAGATGGTATAATTGGTTGGATCTGGTAGACTTTTGATGCTGTAATATGATATAGGATACTTGAATAATTATTGATTGGTTCTTGATTTATGCATTTTGTTTTTTGTTGGTATTGGATGATACTATAAAAATGGCTGTTATGTTGCTACAAATTTATTTGTTGCAAAATATTTGTTGTAAACGCGTTGCAAATTGCTATCGCTGCAAATTAGTCCCAAAACTATTACCGTTGCAAATTTATATCGCTGGAAATATATTCGTTGCAAATCCGTTGTTTTTAGTTTCCGTTGCCAATAGTTACAAATTTCTATGAGAGTTTCTTCTATTGCAAAACAGTTGCAGTTATATTTTGGTCGTTGCAAATCCATTGCAATTGAAATTTGCATTGAGCTTTTTTGCAATAGTAAGGATCGGTTGCAAATCTGTTGCAAATGACCAGTTGTAATGGACTTGCAACAGATTTCTACTGTTGCATTAGCCCAGTTTTGTTGTAGTGATCACCTGGCTGCAAGGGTGAACTTGACTTGTCGCACGAATCCTTTTCTGCCATTGCTAATCCCACAGCTGGAGGAATCAAAATCTCATACAAAGAGTGAGCATATTAGCTTAACGTTTTCTACTTTTTATTACTATAACCATAGTTACATAATTCGCTGAACCTACCACGAATTTAGAACTGGTTCGTGCAAACTGGAATCGGGTTCGAAAGTGAACCCGATTACATTCGGTTCGTGAACCCATGTAAGCAAATTAAGCGAATCCAACAGGGCTGGTTCGACGAATTCACAAGGTCAAAATCGCGAATATGAAAGATCGGGTTCGAAAAACGTGAGGTGTCTGTTGGTTTTCCAAAAATAACAGTATCTAAATAAAGATATAATACTATTAAAAACAGAAACAATATTTTGTAGCCATAATATCAGATTTTAATAACCATAATCCAATCAAATCAATAAAAACAAATCAGTGCATACAACTTCACGTATTATTCATTAAAGCAAATCTTCACAGTATATTTATTCATTACCAAGCTGTGTATATTATACAATATGTTGAGGTAAAACCTTGCGAGTAGGTCTCACTTCTAAGTATCGTCCTTCGGAGTGATTCCTTCGGACCTTGCTGGCTCCTACACACAAGAGACACACGCGTTAGGCTCGCCCTGGGTTTTATCCCAAAGCCCACCTCCGGCGTGAGAATAAGTATTGGGCGGTTATAGTTTGAACAGTAATACGAGAGTAACAGTAGCATGTGTGAGAATTCAATGCATATTATAAATGAGGTGTGGGTATTTATACTACCCACACCTACTGTATCTACTTACCTCGAGACTAAGCGAGTTGACATATGTATGACCTAGTGAGTAGGTGTCAGGCCACGTGGGGAACACAATCTCGTGAAATCTGGAGAGGTGTCGGTTGATGGGACTATACAATATAACTGTCAGTAGGGCCTGTCAGTAGGCGTGTCCGGAGGTGAGAGTGAAGTCTGGAGGAAATGAACGTCCGGACACATAAGAACAGTCCGGACGACAGCGTGGCGTCCGGACACATACACCAACAATTCCCCCCCAGTATTGTAGCATCGGTTCTAAGCTGATGGTGCAATACTCTGATAATATATTTACGGCTTTCAGCATACGTCATTCGGACACATACACCAACATGTCTCCCACAGTATTGTAGCATCGGTTCTAAGCTGATGGTGCAATACTCTGATAATATCTTTACGGCTTTCAACATACGTCGTTCGGACACATACACCAACATGTCCCCCACCCCCAGTATTGTAGCATCGGTTCTAAGCTGATGGTGCAATACTCTGATAATATATTTACGGCTTTCAGCATACGTCGTTCGGACACATACACCAACATGTCCCCCCCAGTATTGTAGCATCGGTTCTAAGCTGATGGTGCAATACTCTGATAATATCTTTACGGCTTTCAGCATACGTCGTTCGGACACATACACCAACACAATACCAACAAATCTTCACGGTATAATCCATACAAACATGGTGTTTGGTTTTGAACTTGTTTTATTTTAAGTATTTGGTTTTGAACTTTTAACTTTGAAGACTTGTAATATGATATTTGAAGTACTTTGAAATTGGAGTATATATTTTTAGTTTTCTACTATCTAATAAGAATCTATTATTGTATTTTAATATCGGGTTCATCGAACTGAAATGAACCTATCCCTTTCGAACCGGATTTTAAGGACCTAGCGAATTGCGAATTCGTACCGCGAATTTGAACTGGAGCGAACCCCGATTCAGGTGACTATGACTATAACACATGTGCTGCTATAGTATAGCCTTCATATTACTCAATCCTACTGTATATTGATTTATTCCTTAGTTTCTCAATTACTTAAAATGTGCCTGTTTTCATTGTGTAGGGTGTGAATAAGAAAAATGATGATGGAAGTATTCCAAAAGTTACTTGGAGATCGAAAGAAGACGTCTAATAACACTTGCACAAGATGCAGAACCAATTTCATTTCTAGTTTCCAATTTTATTTTATGTTAATTACTGTTAAAGTTTATCTATCTACACTTTTTGCTTATTGTTCACATTAATAAATTGTTCCTGCCACTTTATATGAGATCAAAACTTGATCGTTGAAGCATAATAATAATATGGTGAGATGTAAATTGAGAAAACAGCTCTATCCATTACTGAATACAACCATTGCTGAAAGCAATCGTCAATAAGCCTTGTTAATTAGTGTTATACATGTGTTTCGCTCGGGTAAACACTTCTAAATAGATAATATAAATACTCGTATTATGAGAAAACGTAGTACTATTTATAAGTGGAGTTATAGCTAGATAAAAATGAAAAAGCCACTTAGCTAAACGTAGATCTGTTTTCTTAAGTTCATGTTTGCTTATAAATTAAGTACTTCAGAAATATTGTAAATTTGCTTAAATTATAAAGAATGCAATGATACTCAAAGATTAAAAGAAGCAATTTGACATCTACTTATAAAAGATTTTATATTTAATACTAGTCTTTAATCTCTATCCGAAGATCCTTTCTCTTAAAACTTCAAAAATTTGCAAATGAGTACAATTCAAGTAATACAGTAAAAACTCTATAAATTAATACTCGCTAAATTAATAACATCGATAAAATTAATAACTTGTTCAGTCCCAACTTGAGACCAGTACAAATTTAGATCTAGGTACATATATTGTTCAGTCTCAATCGATAAAATAATAAGATAATATTTTTTTTTTAAATCTCAGGGTACATATATTGGTACCAATGAAACTACAAATTAATAATTACTAAAAAATTTCTTGTATATATAAAGGCGATACATAATTGGAACTTGTACAAATTTAATTAAGGTCACACGTAATTGTAATTTGTCCTAACAAAACTTACTTTTTACTTATTTAAAAACAATAAACTTGACAAATTCAATTAATTTGTGAATGTGAATTCATAAAATGTTAATTGAAACTTGTTTTTCTAATTTATTTTTCAACTCTAATACATTGTAATTAATATATTGGACATTCAAATTTAAAGGTCATACGTATAACCTCTTTAAGGGGACTCGGAGTGGGGAAACGGGTTGTACAGCGGGCTCCTAATACCGCCGGTAACACCATTCCGCCTATAGCGGGTTGGCTTAAACGGGTTGCACAGCGGGTATATTACCCGTTGGTGAAGCCGCTAATTGGAACGTTATATGGGGGTAGTGTGTAACATTTAATTCTTTTGAAACTTGTCAATTTGGAGCGTTGGCACAACTTGGATCTTCGAAAGAGAGGCCGGATCTGATGCTTTCTTGGCTGTGATGATATTTTTCATCTTGGCTGATTTTGCAAATGAAAGAGAGGCCGGATCTTCAAAATTTGGCCGGATCTTGGCTGTGATGATATTTTTCTTATTAAGAGGCTGTGATGATAATTTTCTTATTAAGATCCAAGTTGTGAAATTGGAACATGATTTAGAGATGATCTTGCATCTTGGCTGGGCAAATAAATTCAGAGGATGGTAAAATATTGCAACCTTTTGAATATTTGCAGCCATGGCTTATTTATCCACATGTTCCCATTGTGTAAACAGATCTGAGCCTCTTTATTTTTTCCTAAAACTTTTTTTTAGACAACTTTTATACAGTATAAAGTTTTCTTCTAATTAATGTTTGAGATATGCATTTTGTGATTAGTTATAAAATGTTTTAGTTATAAATTGTGTAGTTTAATAGTTTAGGGGGGGGGGGAAATAAAAAATTTGGGAGGGCTGGAAAATCATGGAAGCGAGTGAAATTGGTTGGGAAGGCTGGTTGGGAGAGCTGGAGGGTTGAGCTGAGTTGACATAATTTTATTGGATAAATTTGGGAGGGTTGGAAGTTTCAAAATGATGACTCCTTGTCCCCTAAATTAATACATTATTAATTTATCGAAATAATAATATATCGTTAAATTAATAAAATGTCCCGGTCCCAACATTATTAATTTATAGAGGTTTTACTTTATACCTTTGATTAAAAATTGTAACAATATCTATTATTAAATTAATAATTTATATATTTTCTAATACTCATACGTTTATCATTTTTCAACTCATATATTTTTTTCCCGCAATGATTACAAAAAAGGTGAAAATAGAAATACAAATTCGCAAGTATAATTATTTGTCATTATACACTGTCACTATGTGCATGTATTCGTCTAATACATATAAAAAAAAAACATATTTCCTTAAAACTTTCACAATGAGAAATGTGAAATTACTAATCTACCATTACCTACTATTCATTCCAATATTATAACTTACACTCAAATATTTTCCTTCCATGACTACTTATAAGTTAAACGTTTGACCCAATATACATAATTAATCAATTTTATACACAAAAACACTTAAACCATAATTTCAAAACTATAATTATTTTGTCGCTTTTAATTTTATCTTAAATAAACCCTTAAAAATAAGCGATTCGTTAAGTACTTTAAGAAAGAAAATGTCATTCCACCTCAAAATAAAATAAATAAATAAATAAATAAAAATTGAGGTCAATCTTTGTATGCGTAGTTTGTTATTGAAAAAAAAAAAAAAAAAAAAAAAGGTCATGTTTCTCAAATGAATTTAACATAACTTAGTATCTTAACGATGCTTTCACATATTCTTTAAAAAAAAGTAAATCGTGTAAGTCAACCAACGATATCAAAGTGTTTGACTCGAGATTATAAATATGAAGAAATTACTTTTTCTCTCAGTATAATGGTTTGGTTGGTTGGACTCAGGCTGTTTGCAGTAGTATTGATCACCACTTATGCGATCGACTTAGTCGATCGATTGCATCTCGATCTCATTATTGTAGGGAATCGATTTCATCCCTTTTTTTTTTTTTTTTTTTTTTTTTTTTTTTCATCCCTTTTTTTTTTTTTTTTTTATCTTGGTCGTGGTCCCGATCGATTGTTTATATATTTTGTAAGTGTTTTATTTAATTAAAAAGGAATATTTGTGGGGTATGTTTTTTGTAGTGTAGGTCGCCCTTACTGGGGCACCTAATCGCCTGTAGGTCGCTGGAGAGAGAAAGCTGACGTGGCAGAGAAAAATGGGGGAACTTGGTCGCCTTACCGCATGTAGCCTCATAAATCATAATTGAAAATTGGTATCCAACCAATCAAATTTAAATCATCTACAAATTTAAAGAGGGCAAGGTGTTTAATGAAATGTTTGAAAGGAATTTTTAATAACATGGTAACTTATTTTTTCTGCATAACATTTTTTTTATGATACATGAGTTTCGTTTGATGAAATGTCATTTTTTTTGCATAACATTCAATTCAATAGCTTATAAGAAGTCGTGTGTTATTTATATTCGAGTGTTGTCATCCATCCTTGATCGACATAACTTTTTCCAGTTGATATTCTTATTTTCGATTATTAGTTGAAACTTCAAGTTATTTTTTCTTTTTGTGTTTTTACATATTTTGTATAGATTGGAAGGAGAAGACTATAAAAGATATTAGGAAGAACTTGAAGAGCAATAGATTGCTGTCAATAGAGGTAACTCTCTTATCTCTTATAATTTATATACAAAAATGGTCACCGTTGTCTGTGGGCGTTTTCTTACGTTAAGCAACTTTCAACCCATTTGACAGTCTATTTTGTTTTTTTGACCCGGCTGAGATAAAAGATTTGAAACCAACTCATTCATAATTAAATGGGTCGAAAGTCGAGTCTCTCCATGGAAAGTATATAAGTTATCAATAGAGTAAACTACAAAATACATCCCTGTGGTTTGGTCAATTTCACACGATACATCCCTCCCAAAAAAGTTGCGCCATATACATCCCTCCGGTAATAAAAGTCAAACACAATACATCCAAGAGGACGAACGGTGCAAAGATTGTCTCGTTAAGTTGGACACGTGGTAGTTAACTCTTTTTAAGCAAGGGTATTTTAGTCCTTTTAACACTCACACCCACTCACCCCTCTTCTTCTACAAACCCAGATACAGAACACAGAAACACAAACACAAACACAAACACAAATCCACAAACACAAACAGATTCATACTCAAAAAACGGATCTGAAAATTAACCATCACCCACACCCAAGAGCATAAAATCCCACCTCAAATCAAAAGAATTAAAATTCCTTACTGGGTTTTACAATTCATCAAAAACCCACCTCAAATCACTAAAGAATATGAAGATTAAGAAAGAGATAATGAAATGGAAATGAGGAACAGTTGGAATTTTAATGGAGTCCTTTTAACAATAATGAATTAAAATTTTTAACAATTATGAATTAAAATTTTTATATAAAAAACAATTATGAATTAAAAAATTTATGAATTAAAACCCACCTAGGCTGATAAACAATTTCATATTGCAAACCTCTTACTTATAATCCCAACAACAAGTCCTTTTAACAATTATGAATTAAAATTTTTGATTAAACCCTTCAGCTTGTGATTGTGACAAGCTTTATTCTGGGTTCATCGATTCTCGCCGGAGTTCGCCGTTGACGGAATCCTCCCCTTTTTGTGTGTTAATTTTTTCGGATCTTTGATGGTTTTTTTTTATTGATAGTGATGGTTTGTTTGTAGATTCAGAGTAGCAGTTGAGGTTTGGATATGGAGAATCCGGTGTGATGGATTTTAAGAGCAGATTTTATGCTCTTGGGTGTGGGTGATGGTTAATTTTCAGATCCATTTTTTGAGTATGAATCTGTTTGTGTTTGTGGATTTGTGTTTGTGTTTGTGTTTGTGTTTCTGTGTTCTGGATCTGGGTTTGTAGAAGAAGAGGGGTGAGTGGGTGTAAGTGTTAAAAATGACTAAAATACCCTTGCTTAAAAAGAGTTAATTGCCACGTGTCCAACTTAACGAGACAATCTTTGCACCGTTCGTCCTCTTGGATGTATTGTGTTTGACTTTTACTAACGGAGGGATGTGTATGGCGCAACTTTTTTGGGAGGGATGTATCGTGTAAAATTGACCAAATCACAGGGATGTATTTTGTAGTTTACTCTTATCAATAATTATATTTTGGATAGATTGATTTAGGAGGTTAATTGAATAAAAATGCACTTTTGTGACATTTAATATATTTGACATTCTCAATCATAGGTGTAATTTGTGACTCAAAAATGCACTTATGTAACATTCAATATATTTGAGACTCAAAAAGGACTACTAAGCTAAATGAAGCGTAGAACTAATATTTAAAAAAGGACTATATAGCTGCTTTTGAGATTAGCAACTCTTCTGCACCGTGAATTAGTTGCTTTGTTATTCGACATAAACCGTGTGTATGTCCTTTTCAGGTGTTGGTTAGTGTAATTCGTCAACCAGAGCCAGTATATGAAATCCCTTTTAATGAGAGAAGGTGGTTGGAACAAGTCGCCGCCCAATATAATGCAGCATCAACGAATTTGTCCGAAGTTCAGGTAAAAAAATTGATATTAAAGTCGCGTAATATATCAAGAATTCGTTAATAGTTGCATTTAGTTAATTTTAGTGCTTTCTAATGTGGCATTGCAGAGAGCAGCAATGGATACAGCGATTCAACGACTTCCACTTTATATTCTGAAAGCCTTTCCAATGGACTGTAGTGACTGTCCTATTTGTTTGCAAGAGTTTCATGTTAGGCAAGAGGTATTATATTGTTTTTTATTTTTGTTTTTATAAACGGCTTATTACAGGTAAAAATACCCACCCCTTCGATTAAAATGCTATTGCTTTGCAGGTCCGTGGCTTCCTTGTGCTCATAACTTCCATGTGGCATGTATCGATAAATTGTTTTAATGACAGATTGCACAATGGTTGTGTGACCTGAGAGGGATTAGTCTCTGTGGAGGTCTTGCGGGTTCTCGCACGTAGCGTGGCTTTGTTAGGCCTGTAAGTTGACCAATGTATGGATTTCAATGTACCTTTAATTTTGTTCATTCTTCTTTGGTTGTTTGCACCGAAGTTTATGAAGAGCCTAAGTATTGTGGTTTATATGTTGTGTATACCTTTATTTAATTTGCCTATTTGGTTGTTTGGCACGTGGTCGGGTGGATTCGATCGAACATGAGATTATTTGCATCGTGACGGGGCCAGTTTTATAAGCTTCCAGCCTCAATCGATCAAATTAGGTCTGTCCTAAATATTAAGTAAAAAGAAATCGATTTTTAAAAGCAGAACCACTCGGCATAGAATCAAAAGGTTTAGATTTTGAGACACCAACGGATAACTATCAATAATATAATCAGGTGTGCGATATAACAACTGCGGTGATACACAATACACTAGTCATTGTGTTTGATATTGCTATAGAAAAGTGCTGATATCAAATAAGCAACAACAACATTTCATTTTTGTGCCACTACAGCACTCACTCTGTGTTAATTTGCTATTAAAACATTGTGTTCATTCACTTCTATGTGCTACGAATATTAGTACATACTACACCACTCATCGTGTGTGAACTTTGTTATTCAACTGATTGGTTCAATCACTTTTTATTGGCTACCAAAATTGTTCCGGTCTGTGTAATCTTGATGATATTACTGGTGGTGTTGATATCAAGTAAGCATCACTTACAACATTTCAGTTTCTAATTTTGTTCGTGCAGATCTCTGAATCGTTTGCAAGCTTCGGTGGTGGAAGATCGAAGATGAGAGTTAGAGCTATTTCCCAACAACCATTCGAGCTAAGAACCAAGGTTAGCGTTTAGTCATTTACAAATACTTTCTATGCAGTTATAGATATTTAAACGTCTTGAGCTGTGAAGAGAGGGTTAAATTCGGCTGGTAATTAGTAAATAATGTTCTTTGATGTAGAGCCGTAGAGGTAACTCATGATTTTAGGTATACTAATTTAGGTACACTATAACTTGAATAGCAGTTTGTTGACCTGAAAAGTCCGTGTGTATGTTATTGAATCTCTTATACAACTTTTACTAAACAACAATTTCGGGGCAGAGTTAGTTTTGCCTATTTTTAGATTTCCTTTAGCTTGTTGCATAATATGGTTTCAGATGAAATGGTAACACGGTGTGCGTCCTACTCAATGTCAAACCTATAGTAATATTCGTACATGTAATTTCCCGTTTGACAGGATTTGTGCTTAACCCTGAAAAATGTAATCAACTGAGCTTGGAAGAAATGTCTGTACTTTTTATTTGGCAACCTTCGACTTATTAGGACCAATTTATATTGTTCTCATGTACCCAATGAACTTGGTATAATAAATAGATCCTAACTGTGATTTCCTTTTGCTAGTCTCATAATATGGTTTCAGATGAAATGGTAACACAGTGTGGGTCCCATTGAATGTCAAACCTATAGTAATATTCCTACATGTAATTTCCCGTTTGACAGGATTTGTGTTTGACCCTAAAAAATGTAATCAACTAAGCTTGGAAGAAATGTCTGTACTTTATATTTGGCAACCTTCGACTTATTAGGAACAACTTATATTGTTCTCATGTACCCAATGAACTTGGTATAATAAATAGATCCTAACTGTGATTGTTGGAGTAAACAATGAGTGGCTGGCCATGCTAATAAAGATGCTAAATTAATGATTGTTTATGCTCCTCAATAATATATTCCTAATTAGAACTGTTTATTCTGGTCAGAAGTGTTTTGTTCGTTCAAATCAGTTTATTCAGCACTTTCAGACGATTCAGACGTACTGTCAGTTCTGATAATATTAACACATTTTTTTTACCATTATTATTCTCAAGAAACTGGCATGAATCATGACTCAAGAGGGAAAAGGTGGCTGTTGCGGATGTAGATGTACCACACAGCAAAACAAAGAAACCAATGTTGGCTAGCCAAACAGAAAGGGAGAGAGTTGCAGGAGGCATGGGGACGTATCAGCTTTGTAAACGAAATACGTCTCCAGGCTTCAAAGAGACTAGGTAACTTTCAAATTTCACTTGGTCTTGCATTTGTTATGAAAGATAATAAACTGTATGTATTGGTCTTAACATCATGGGTGTTTGGGATTGCTTGGTCTTGGTCGTAACATCAGGGGTGTTTAGTATATTGCTTAGTTGGACTACGTGGGCTATTATGAAAGATAATAAGTTGTAGCAAAACACAATGCAAGGATAGTATTTGGATGCTTATGGAGTATATGCTAAGAATACTTGTTGTTGGAAATTAGGGATACTTTCACTCATTAGTTATTTCTAAAATAAGGGGTTGTTTGGGAGTTCTTATTAAAAGACTGAAAATGAATAGGCAGTAATGTTTTAGTTTGGTTGTATTACAATAAGCATAAGCTGGTCCGAAACAGGCAGCTTATATAAGCTTAAAAATGACTCAAAAGTATAGTAGTTGATAAATTGCTGAATTAATTATGGACAAGATATCTATGCCCGATTTAGCTAGAGTACATCTCTGATGAACTGCGAATGCTGTAATCGCACATATCTAGGTCTTCTTATGCTTAATTGATACTATTACATGTCTACACTGAAAAATTCTTGAGTAAAAAATTTGATATTAAAGTCGCGTAATATATCAAGAATTCATTAATAGTTGCATTTAGTTAAATTTAGTGCTTTCTAATGTGGCATTGCAGAGAGCAGCAAAGGATACAGCGATTCAACAACTTCCACTTTATATTCTGAAAGCCGTTCCAATGGACTGTAGTGACTGTCCTATTTGTTTGGAAGAGTTTCATGTTAGGCATGAGGTATTATAAAGTTCTCACGTGTTCCAAACCATAGGTTGGTGTTAAAAGTTGGTGTCCCGATAATGTTGTTCAGGAATATTGACCAAGCTAATGGACTGTGTAACGGAACACAACTTCAGGTTTTACTATTATCACGGTCTTCGATTCAAGCACATATCATTAATGGGACACATTTTGGAAATAAGGTAATCATACCATGATTGAGAATTACTCCATCTGATAAACGTTTACCTCTAAAGATTGTAAGGAAACAATATCCCATTTAGGTGTCATTCACAATGACAATAAACAAAAGCCAAAGGCAATCGCTTTCAAAAGTCGGAGTGTATCTGCCACGTCCTGTTTTCACACATGGAAAGCTATATGTGGCTCTTTCACGTGTCAAGAGCAAAAAAGGTTTGAAGGTTGTTGTTTCAGATTCGGATGGTAACCTATCAAACACTACTACAATTGTTGTACAGTAGAACCTCTATAAATTAATAATGTTGGGACCGAGATATTTTATTAATTTAGCGAGATATTATTATATTGATAAATTAATAAATTATTAATTTAAAGAGGTTCATGTATGACCTTCAAAATTTCCATATCCTACGGTCACTCGAAAAGAAGCATTGCAAGCGGCAACAACTCTTCATAACTTTTTGTTGCAATACGAGAACACAATGCCTACTCTATTAAGTGCAATGGGGAAATTTAAAGATAAACTCAATATAGATTTGAAGTTTACAAAAAAACAAGTGACTATAGATTCTTTTTTTCCTAGACAATCTTAGAATTTTGGAATATTTGGGGAATTATTAATTTATAGTTTCGTTGGGACCAATATATTTACATTGGGATTTCAAAAGAATTATTATCTTATTATTTTATCGATTGGGGTCCAATTTTGTACTGGTCCCAAGTTGGGACCGGACAAATTATTAGTTTTATCGAGGTTATTAATTTATCGAGTATTAATTTATAGAGGTTCTACTGTATACAAAGAAGTTCTTCAAGGTTTATGATCACACGTTCACTAAATATGTACAATATAGAAATGACATGTTTTGTGGCATTTTTCTTATTTTCACTTATTATAAATCCCAAAAATCTTTTCCTTACGTTTCTTTTTTACTTATTAGGTGTTCACGGAATGAACATTTTCTGCAAATGTTAGAATGTTCACCACATGGTTTTGTTTCTCAAGACAAACATATTCGAGATCAAGAGGCAATCAACGTTTATTAGACAGATATTTACAAGCATTGTATTTCATACTTTGAGTCACTTATAACTTATTTTTCGGTTAAAAGAAAATATTATAGCGTTTACGTTCGTTGTTCTTTCTCACTATATTCACGTACTTACCTTTTCTTATACAAAAACCATCTAAAATTCCATGGATTCCACGGGCTTATAAGTTAGTGTATCAAGTTTTTAAATACTTGATAGCATTTAATGCATAACTTTTCTAATCAATTTTTTTTGTTTCATAACTAATGCATAACTCATTTAATGGTAATATCTATACTACATATAATAGTGGGATGACTCTCTTTCTAAAATTTTCAGACTTACAAGTAATTAAACATAGTGTACATCATTTTAATGCATATAATTTTCAGACTTACAAGAAAATAAGCATAATGTACAATAAACACCACATTAATGCTATTAAAGTGGTCAATTAATACACAATTTAATTTATCCCTTCATCAAAATATACAACCATTTAACCACAATTTACAATCTAATCAAGCTTTAAATGGATATTCATATTGTACAACTAAATAAAACACTTTTTTTAACAAAATTAAAGAGTATTAACATTTTAAAAAAAATCATAAATCTGATAAGATGCATATTACCGATTTGAATTTTTTCTTTAAAGGTGAATTTCGTTGAAACTTCGTATCGCGATTCGACAGCGGGAGGTCTAGCTTATGTTGTCTTAATCGGGCCCGCGCTAGAGAGCTCCCTCGAAGTAGGAATGCCTATTCAAATACCCGATGGGGGGAAACCCCCCTACTAATCCGCCCGAATGCACGACGATTAATAGGGGTAAACCCTGCCCCCTCAGACTTGAACCTGGGTATTACCGATTTGAATGTATTCACATTTTTAACAGCAAAACACATGGTAGTATTATGATGATACGGTAACAACAAAAGAAGAACACCCTCACTCTTTCTTGTGATCTAACTATATAAGAATCACACGCAAACAATATTTCTCTCAAACAAATTCGGATAGTCTGATCTGACCAAAAAATGATTTTAAGAGTAAATTACATGGTTCGTCCCTGTGGTTTGTGGTAAATCACTAATTGAGACCCTATCTTTTTTTTTTTTGTTGCATGATTGATCCCTATGTTGAAACTATTGCACACCGTTTGTCCTTATCACTAACTGTTGTTATCTTCTCCGTTAGCTCTTATTCGTCAAGTGGCAACGTTAGTCCATTAACCAAACGATCGTTTGCAACGTCAGTCCTTTACACTATCAGCCGTTTCTAATTAAATAAAAATTTGGTTTTCTTACATAATTCGTTCGTTTTCTTACGTTTTTGTCCGGTTTTATATGTTTTCGTCCATTTTTATACGTTTTCGCCTGTTTTGCTACGTTTTCGTCCGTTTTTCTTACGTTTTTACACGTTTTCGTCCGTTTTTATACGTTTTCGTCCGTTTCAACACGTTTTCGTCTGTTTTCACACGTTTTCGTCCATTTTTTCTTACGTTTTCCTCTGTTTTTATATGTTTTCGCCCGTTTTGGTACGTTTTCTTATGTTTTTGTCTGTTTTTATAGGTTATCGTCCGTTTTTATATGTTTTCGCCCGTTCTGCTACGTTTTTATACGTTTTCGTTCGTTTTTCTTACGTTTTTATACGTTTTCGCCCGTTTTTACACGTTTTCGTCCGTTTTTATACATTATTGTCCGTTTTTACATGTTTTTTGTCCGTATTCACACGTTTTGTCAGTTTTTCTTACGTATTTGTTTGTTTTTATACGTTTTCACTCGTTTTGGTACTTTTTCCTATGTTTTTGTTCATTTTTATAACTTTTCGTCCATTTTTATTACGTTTTCGTTCATTTTTACATGTTTTCGTCTGTTTTTATACGCTCTCGTCCGTTTTAACATGTTTTCGTCCATTTTCACACGTTTTCGTCCATTTTTCTTACATTTTTGTCTGTATTTTTACGTTTTCGCCCGTTTTGGTACGTTTTCATAGGTTTTCTAATGTTTTCGTCTGTTTTTATTAGTTTTTGTCTGTTTTTATACGGACAAAAATGTGCAAAACGAACGAAAACGTATAAAAAAGAACAAAAATAAGTAAAACGGTTGAAAACGGTTGAAAACGTGTAAAAACAAACAAAAATTTGTTGAAACGATAGATAAACGGACGAAAACATATAAAAATAGACGAAAACGTAGCAAAATGTGCGAAAACGTATAAAAATGGATGAAAACGTATAAAACGTAGTAAAACGTAACAAAAGGGAGAAAACTAGAAAAACAGACGAAAACATGTAAAAACGGACGAAAATGTGGAAAAACAGATGAACACGTATGAAAACGGATGAAAACTTATAAAAATGACGAAAACATAAGAAAAGGTACCGAAACGAGTGAAAATGTATAAAAACAAATGAAAACGTAAGAAAAACGGACGAAAACGTGTGAATACGAACAAAAACGTGTAAAGACGGACGAAAATGTATAAAAACGGGTGAAAACGTGTAAAAACGGGAGAAAACGTATAAAAACGTAAGAAAAACGGATGAAAACGTATAAAAGCATAAGAAAACGTAGCAAAACGGGAAAAAACGTATAAAAACAGACGAAAACATAAGAACAATGAAGAGTTACGAAAAAATACCAATTTTTTATTTAATTAGAAACGACAGTTAGTATAAAGGACTAACATTGAAAACGATCGTTTGGTTAATGGACTAATGTTGCCACTTGATGACTGAGAGCTAACGGAGAAGATAACAACAGTTCTCGATAAGGACGAACGGTGTGCAATAGTTTCAAAACAGGGATCAATCATGCAACAAAAAAAGATAGGGATTCAAATATGGATTTACCCCAAACAAGAAGGACGAACCATGTAATTTACTCTAATTTTAATAAAGAAAAATAAGTGTGGATCTATGTTGCAAATTGGTGGTGGATGATACAAATCGAAAATAGTGGTAGAGAATGGATAGGGAGGCAAAGGGAGGAAGTGGTCAGTGGTATCAACAACGGGATGGAATGAGATGAATGTTAGGTTTTAAAGGCTTCTTGAGTTACTTCTGCTTACATGATTAAGACTGCTCACGGTTTACACAAAAATGCTCTAAGTCATTATTGCTGCTAGTTATGATGATTAAAGCTGCTTATTGAAGTTAAGACTGCTAGAGTACATTAAGACTGCTGACAGACTTCAAGAAAAAAAAATACACTAAGTAGTTAATGCTGCTAGAAGGAAACTTAGTGCTGCTAGCTCTAATTTACTACTGCTGAAGACTTAATGCTGCCAGAGTAAAGTGTTAGTACTGCTGAGTGTTTGTTAGTACTGCTGGAGTATTAGAGTCGGTTTGTGTTTATAGAATATCTTGTAATGAAAGTTTAGTAATAGATAAATATAGAAAAGATATTTATCTTGTATAGAAAGTTATTGTAAGTCGACTAGGACTCCTTAACCTATAAAAGGAGGTCCTATGGCATAGAGTTATACACACGATTTTTTTTATAGAACTTCAAGGTTGTAAACCCTAATACTGTTGAGTATTCGTATTATATCAATAATATTGAAGTATTTTGTTTGATACAATTGTGTTCTTGTTTACTGTATACAAAGTTCTTCTTAAGATCAAATACAAGATTCCGCATTGTGTTTGGTAAACTTCAAGGCAATTTCTATACTTAGTTGTTTTAGATTTATCTAAGATAACTAACCCTTACAAGCTAAGGAATTCGATCAAGTTCATAACTGGGATCAACAAGTGGTATCAGAGCTTGTGATCTAGAAGCTGTGATAAAGAAGAACCTGTTTAAGCTCAAAGTTTTCCAAGTCTTACAGAAGACATGGATTCAGAATCCACACATATGATCACTGCATCAAAGGTTCCAATGCTCAAGTCTGGTGAGTATGAACTATGGAGAATGAGAATAGAACAGTATATTCAGATGGTTGACTACTCTATGTGGGAAGTCATTGAGAATGGTGATACCTTACCAACTGTGGAAACATTTGCTACTGGTGTTAAAGCCAGAAGTACTCTCATGATGGGCATTCCTAATGAACATCAATTGACTTTCAATCCTATCAAGGATGCAAAGTCTCTGCTAGCTGCTATTGAGAAAAGATTTTGAGGGAATGCTGCTACAAAGAAGACAAGGAAGAATCTTTTGAAGCAACAATATGAGAACTTTGCTGCTCCTAGTTCTGAGAACCTTGATCAGACCTTTGACAGACTTCAGAAACTTATTAGTCAACTAGCACTTGTGGAAGTAACAATTCCTCAAGAAGATATAAATCAGAAGTTTCTGAGAAGCTTGTCACAAGAGTGGAACACACATACTGTGGTGTGGAGAAACAAGGCTGATCTTGATACAATGAGTTTAGATGATTTGTATAATAATCTAAAAGTGTATGAACCTGAAGTCAAATAGTCAACTAGTTCATACTCAAGCTCACAGAACTTAGCTTTTGTGTCCTCCTTCAATAACAGTTCTGGCAGTACTAATGAAGCAGTTAATACTACTCATGGAGTTAGTACTGCTTGCACACAAGTTAATAATGCTGAATCTACAACCCTTGATAACTTGAGTGATGCTGTTATCTATGCTTTCTTAGATGGTCAATCTACTAGTTCTCAGATTATGCATGAAGACTTAGAACAGATTCATCCAGATGACCTTGAAGAGATGGACTTAAGTGGCAGATGGCAATGTTGACAATGAGGGCAAGGAGATTTTTGTAGAAAACTGGAAGAAACCTCAAGGTCAATGGGCAGGATAACATGGGTTTTGATAAGTCCAAGGTTGAATGCTACAACTATCACAGGTAGGGACACTTTGCAAGGGAATGCAGGGCGCCAAGGAGCCAAGACTATAAGAATGGAGAGAGCTCAAGGAGAGTTGTGTCTGAGGAACCTAAGAATTCTATAGCTTTGGTGTCTTGTGATGGTTTGGGTGGATATGATTGGAGTGATCAAGCAGCAGAAGGACCAAACTTTGCACTCATGGCCTATTCTTCTTCTTCATTAAGTTCTGACTCTGAGGTATCTAATGATTCTGGTTGTACTTATAAATCTTGTTTAGATACTGTTGAGGAACTTAAGTCTAGGAATGAAAACTTAGGAGAAGAAATTAAGAAGTTAAAGTTAGATAACTTAGGTTATAAAGTTGGTTTAAAATCTGTTGAGCAAAGACTTGAATTTTTAAAACAGAATGTGTCTGAGTATGTAGAGAAGATTAATGTTATAGAAGGTAAGCTTTATGTTAAAGAAAATGTCATTAATGAACTTTCTAAAAGGATAGAACAGGCTCAAAAAGAAAAAGATGCAGCTTATCAAGAAAAAGAAAACATCAAGTTAAGGTAAATAAGCTTGAGTTTACATATGATCTAGTGAATAAGATAATTTAGTGCCAACTAATGAGGAAAGGTAGTGACATAGGCTATAATGATGTTCCTCATCCTATTAAAAGTGTATTTGCACCTCCTTTGAAAGAATTGTCTTGTTTAGTTGAAGTTAATGATAAGCATGTAGGTGAAAATAGTAAATCTAATGAGGAGAAACCTAAGGTTGAAAAGAAATATCCTGATGCACCTATCATTGAAGATTTGGTGTCTGATAATGATGAGGAACAGGTGAAGTCTACACCTAAGTTAGAAGGTAAAATAGTTAAACCTAGTGTTGAACAAGTTGAGTTTGCCAAACCTAGTTTTGGTAAAAAGTTGTCTAGGAAAACTGTTGATTCCTTTGAGCAACCTAGGATGTATACTAACAGGCCTAGAGGTAACCAGAGAAATTGGAATAACATGATGTCACAAAGGTTAGGGAGTGACTTTGAGATATTTAACAAAGCTTGTTATCACTGTGGTAGTTTTGAGCATTTACAGGAAAATTGTTTTTACTATCAAAAGCCTGTTTGGAACTATGCTAGAAGGGTGAATCATTAAAGTTTTTCTAAAAATACTCACCCACATACTAAAAGAAATATAGTTCCAAAAGCAGTTCAAATGAGATCTGGTTTAGTATCAGTTAAAACTGCCAAGCAAAATGTTTCTAAACCAGTAGTATTAACTAATACTACTAGATTAGTTAGTACTGCTTCCACAAAAGGGACAGTGAATGTTGCTAAACAATTGTCAAAGATTTCAAAAAGGGCACATTCAACTGAATATAGACCCATTCAAAAGAATACAACAATTAGTGCTGCTAAGGAAAAAGCAGTAGTTAGTACTGCTGAGCCAAAAGTAATTACTGATATTGTTTTGGGAAATCATTTTTATGCTCTAAACACCTCAGCTTGTTGGGTCTAGAAACCAAAAGTTAAAGTTTTAGATCATGCTTCCAGAAACAGCAGTGCATCAATAGTTTTAAAGAAATACAATTACATTGATGCACAAGGCAGATCCAAGTCAGTAATGGCTTGGGTCCCCAATAGAAACTGATTTTCTTACTTTATGTGCAGGGCAATCCACATGTGGAATTTTAGGATGAAGGAGTTTTTGACAGTGGATGCTCTAGGCACATGACAGGCGACATGTCCTATCTTGAAGATTTTGAAGAAATTGTTGGTGGATATGTTACTTTTGGGAGTAATCCCAAAGGAGGGAAAATCACAGGCAAAGGTACAATAAGAACTGGTAAATTAGATTTTGAGAATGTGTAGTTTGTAAAAGAGCTTAAGTTTAATCTTTTTAGTGTCTCACAAATGTGTGACAAAAAGAACAATGTTCTTTTTACTGACACTGAATGTTTTATCTTGTCTCCCGACTTTAAGTTGACTGATGAAAGTCATGTTTTGCTTACGGTTCCTAGAAAAGACAACATATACAGCGTTAATATAAAGAATATGGTTCCCAAAAGAGGTTTGACTTGTCTCATTGCAAAGGCCTCATCTGATGAATCTAAGCTTTGGCATAGAAGGCTTGGACATTTAAATTTCAAAACAATAAATTAATTTGTTAATTAAAACCTTATAAGAGGGTTACCTTCAAAAGTTTTTGAAAATACTGAAATCTGTGTTGCTTGTCAGAAGGGAAAACAACACAGAACTTCTTGTAAGACCAAAGCAGTAAACTCTATAAGTCAGCCTTTACATATGTTGCACATGAATTATTTGGACCAACATTTTTGAAAATTTTGATGAAAATGATGTATTGCCTAGTTGTTACAGATGATTATAGTAGGTTTTCTTGGGTTTTTTTTTTAGCATCTAAGGATGAAACTAGTGGCATTCTTTAGGCTTTCATAACAGGATAGAAAACCTAGTTAATCATAAGGTTAAAGTGATAAGATGTGACAATGAAACTGAGTTCAAGAATAGGGATATGAACCAGTTTTGTGAGTTGAAAGGTATTGAGATACAGTATAGTGTAGCTAGAACTCCTCAACAAAATGGTGTTGCTGAGAGGAGAAATAGGACACTAATTGAGGCTGCTAGAACAATGTTAGCTGATTCTAAATTTCCTACTAGTTTTTGGGCTGAAGCAGTCAATACTGCTTGCTATGTACATAATAGAAGTAAAGTAGTTAAGCCTCACAATAAGACCCCTTATGAACTTTTATGTGGTAGAAAACCAATGTTAGATTTCTTAAGACCATTTGGGTGTCCTGTGACTATCTTGAATACCATAGATCACTTAGGCAAGTTTGATGGTAAGGCTGATGAACGTTTCTTTGTTGGATACTCAATGAATATCAAAGCTTTTAGAGTGTTCAATAGTAGGACCAGGAAAGTGGAAGAGAATTTGCATGTTAGGTTTAGTGAAAGTACATCTAATGTTGTAGGGAGTGGACCAAACTAGCTGTTTGATATTGATGCACTAACTAAGACAATAAATTATGAGCCAGTTGTTGCAGGTACACAATCTAATGAGTATGTAGGTACAAAAGTTAATACTGATTCAGGTACACAAGCTAGGAAGGAGATTGAACTTGCAAAGATGTACATCTTGCTACCCATTTGGACTGTTGATCCACCTTTCTCAACTCAAGAATCAAAGAGTTTACAAGAAGATAACCTTGATAAAGATCCAAAAGATGATAAAGAAGATGATGCAAAATCTTCTGATGATGATTTAGTGGTTAATGAAGAAAAGCAGACTGATGAACATGTAATGGATGTTGTATCAGATAATCTTGCCAATAAAGAGAATAACACTAGCAGTACTAACTCTGTTAATACTGCTAAGCCAAGTGTTAATGTTGCAGACAAGGAAGGCCTTACTTTTGATGAGGATGAATATCCACATGATCCAAACATGCCTCCATTGGAAGAAATATATCCTGATACTGATGATGATGTACTTGGTGCAGAGGATGACATAACCAATATGGAAAAGGAAATTCCTGTCAGTCTTATTCCAACTACTAGAATTCATAAGGATCATCCTAAAGAACAAATCATTGGAGAATCACAGTCTACTGTTCAAACAAGAAGAATGATAAAGGATTTAAAGGAACAAGGTTACTTTGCTAGATCCCTTCATCAAAGAAACAATCACAAAGACCTTCAAAACTGTTTGTTTGCCTGTTTTCTATCACAAATAGAACCCAAAAATGCACATAAAGCATTACAGGATCCAAGCGGTGTGGAGGTTATGCAAGAAGAGCTTTTACAATTCAAGCTTCAAGAAGTTTGGACTCTGGTCGATTTGCCTAATGGGAAGAGGGAAATTGGTACTAAATGGGTCTTCAGATGCAAAAAAGGATGAAAGAGGCATTGTGATTAGAAATAAGGCAAAGATTAGTAGCTTAGGGAAAGAAGAAGGCATTGATTATGATGAAGTATTTGCTCCAGCTGCAAGAATTGAAGCTATAAGGTTATTCTTGGCTTATGCTTCATACAAAGACTTTGTAGTGTATCAAATGGATGTGAAAAGTGCTTTTCTATATGGGACAATTGATGAAGAAGTTTATGTCTCTCAACCACCTGGTTTAGATCTGGTTTTCCTGACAAGTTTTACAAGGTAGAGAAAGCACTTTATGGTTTACATCAAGCTCCTAGAGTTGGTATGACACATTGTCAAAATATTTGTTGGAAAATGGTTTTAGTAGAGGGAAGATTGACAAGACTTTGTTTATCAGAAGGCACAAAGATGATATCTTGCTAGTTCAAGTTTATGTTGATGATATTATCTTTGGATCAACAAACAAGGTGTTATTTGTCGAATTTGAGAAGCTTATGCATGAAAGATTTCAGATGAGTTCTATGGGTGAACTCACATTCTTTTTAGGGTTACAAGTCAAGCAAAAGAAGGATGGCATATTTATCAGTCAAGATAAGTATGTAGTTAAAATTTTGAAGAAGTTTGGGTTTACTGATGTGAAGCCTGCAAAGACAACTATGGAAGCTTCCAAGCCCCTGCTCAAAGATGAAGATGGTGAAGAAGTTGATGTTCACTTATATAGATCAATGATTGGCTCATTGATGTATCTTGTTAGTGCAAATATTACGATATTTAAACTAAACGGTTTCTCCGGTTTTAATAATGACAAACATGTAACTTGTAATACATAATGTAAAATGTGCAAGTTACTTGAAAACACAAATCATCAATGCATACTTACATCAACACCTCCCGACGTCTTAAGTAAGCTTCAACGAAGTCGTAGATTTCCATCCCGACGTAAATCACTCAAAGTATGGACAAACAAATCTACTACTTGACAAATGATCAAAGGATTATATTTTTCTAAATTTCACATTTTTAATGTGACAAAACATTTTCTCAAAAATATATTTTACAAATTATTTTTGAATTAAAAAGAAATGTTTTATTTTGAAAAATAAGTTTAAAAATCCCAACAATCAATTTTCCCCCCAAACAGCTCCAAACATTCCCAAATAAACCTTCACCACTAAAACTAAACGAAGGAGCGTCCACGGTACCACTAAAGTAACGATGGCTCCACTAAATTTAGTGGAGCCGTCTGACAATTAGTGGAGTCGTGCCTCTGTAACGACTAGTTTTCCCCTTGCCTATAAATAGTGGACCATTTTACACTTCCAAATTAATTTTTCCAGTCAGTTTTCTCTGGTCTAATCCCTCCTCACTTAGAACACTTTTTTTGATCATTTAGAGAGTCTTAGTTTGTTTAAGAGTGATCCTTTCATTCCACCAAGAGATCCTCTTCATTCCTCTTCAGGTGCAAGAGAAGAACACAAGGTATCCAAGTAGATACAAAGTGCTGTCATTCCTCTTCAAGTGCAAGAGAAGAACAGAAGGTATCCAAGTAGATACAAAGTGTTGTAGTTGTAGGTAGAAGCACTTGTAACATTTGTTACACTCTTGATTGTATCATAGCATACATCAAGATCATTTTTCTTTTGAGAGTTTGTGAGGGAAGATCATTGTGATCTTATAGAGATATTGAATATCTCTAGTAGCCATTGGGCTAGTGTGTTGATCAAGTTGATCAAAAGTAGATAGGGTAGATTGAGTCAAGTGAGGGTTGATCATTGTGATCTTGTCGAGATCTTGGAGATCTCTTGAAGCTTGTGGGCTTGTGTGATTGATCATGAAGATCAAGGGTAGATTGGGTAGATCGAGTCAAGTGGGAGTAGATCATTGTGATCTTGTTGAGATCTTGGAGATCTCTTGAAGCCATTGGGCTTGTGTATTGATCAAGTGGATCAAGGGTAGATCGGGTAGATCGTGGTAGATTGGTGCTAGCTAAGATTAGCACTCGACATCTAGCTTAGTGTCGGAAATAGTTTAAGCGACGTGTACGGTTTTCTCCGCCTGAAGGGAGCTTGTTGATTAGTGAAGTAACTCTCGAGTTGGGTACTCGGGGAGTGGAGTAGGGCGAAGATGAGCTTCGTGACCGAACCACTATAAATCACCGTGTCCGTTTTGTGCCTTCTTACTTATCTCTTTACTTTCATTTCATTCTTTATCGCTTTATATTTATATTTGCATTGCTTTTATATTTGTGTGGCTAGTTGCTTATGTTATGTTGATTAAGTATGTGTCATGGTTTGATTGTGCTTGTGTTGTAGTTTACTATATTCATCTCGACCATAGTTGACACTTTTCATATTACGTCACACTTGATTGGGTGTTTGATACAAAAAGTTTTTATGTTTTTTAATGTAAACGTATTCACCCCCCCCCCCTCTATGGTTTCCACAATTGGTACCAGAGCCAGGTCGCTCAAAATTTTAAAACAAATGGTTTTCAAAATTGAGTACGATCCATATATCAAATTACCCATGAAGGTGATAAAATATTAAAAGTATTTACTTGCTTAATATTTACAAGTTTTGTTGTTAAGTATACTTTGTCATACTAGCTTGAAGGTTTTCTTAAACCACTAAAAGAATAGAGTTTGTAAGTGTCCGGTCATGTCTATAGAACGAGTCGTAAAGTAATGTGGTTGGTTTTGTTCAAAACTGTAAAAACAGTCACGGTACCGTTAAATATAATATACGGTATTAAAGTACCGCTAAATTTAACGGTACCTTCGTCTATTTTTCAGAATTCGGAAATTTTCAAAAATTCGTATAAAATCAACCGTAAGTCCGTAGGAGTCGTGCCACCTATCGTTTTAAACGTAATTGAGTCTACTTTCATTTAAAAATTTAGAAAATGATTGTAAAGTAAAATTTACGAGAGTATTTGATTCGTAACAGAGAGTCCTTTCCGGTCATGCCGATTGCATAAAGTTTTTGTCTAATTACAAAGAAAACATCACACATTGATGTATTCATATTTTCAAAGTGTTGAACTTGATCAAATTTTGAAATGGGGTGGAAAATAATTCATTTTCAAATAAAGTCGAGCTAAGTGTACATTGTTATACTTAATACACAAAATGACGATAAATATTTTTGTGTGTTATGCTAAATGACTATCTGTTTTTCTTTGTGTCTTAGTATTGTTAGTCAATATTTTTGTATGCTTATTGCTACCTTTAGTTGAGCTAATTTTATCTATAAGCATAAGTGTCTTTCATGCCTTGTTGCTATTTGTTTATTATAGTCTTTCGGTTTATGAGTTTATAAGGCTCATGCTAATTCACTTGCACTATATTAAGTAATTAGTTTGCATTGCATATAGGCATAGACCATTTTTCTTGCATATGTTGCAAGTTTTTAAAATGGTTTAGTAACTTTCTTAGGAATAGAAATTAAGTTGGTAGATCATGTGTGTCGAAAGATATTGTCTTACACAATTATTTTTTCAAAGGTTTAAGTGTAAAAAGTATATCACCCCAAAATACTTAACACTTTCATAGAATCCGCAACATTATCTTTAAAACATTACATCATTCTGTCTTGCTTGACAATGGGTTGTCTAAACAAGATAAAAGATCATATTAATACATTAGTATTTAAGTAAAAGAAAATGTATTAAACTTGCATTGATCTAACACACATACAAAATGTTTTAAACATTTAGTGTTTTACGTATGTTGTATAAAAATAGTTAAGATAATTATTTTTATACTAATGAGGTGTCGAAAAACTAAGAATATTATACTTAATAATATAAATAGTTTTTCGCAAATAAAAATAAATGACAATATCAAAGTAGTAACTTAATATGTCATTAACCTCACACATACAACTAGTATTAGAATAAATGGAACACATTTCCTAAATTTTTATGTTCTTTTTAAAAGGAGTTATCATGAGGGTCAAGAAGGATTTCGAGTACATATCAATTCATTATTCAAATTATGATTGATATCATTATCGAATCTAATTGACAAGTTTTCAAGTATGGACATAAAATTGGAGTCATTATTTGTCTAGCTTCAAGATAACATCAAAATATGATGAAATATATTATCTTGAATCTACATACACAATCACACTCAATTGTTATAAAAATAATGACGTCCTCTCAAGACGAAAATAATATGCATCGGATCATAACTCACACTTGTGTTGAAGATGCCATATTGATTCTTCTTGTCCAATGGTTGTGTTCCAAACTTTAAACTAATATGTTTAAAAGATGCATAAAATACACAACTAAGTAGGATTGACAACTTGGATGTTTCATCCGAAATATACAAGTAATTTACATTGCAATGCAATTAGTAAATGTGTCATTTCCGAAAAACCAAACACGAGCAAACAAACAACATATGTAAACTTTGCTCATGAACAATTCACTTAAAATCTCATGTCTAGTAAAAGTGTCACACACAATATTTTATTAACTATTATGTAAGTCATCAATCTTTGAGAATATCACATGTATTTCTCTTATAACATGAATTTTGTTAATGTATTACAAGAGAATACATTGCATCCTGTTAACAAATATAGGATATTAGAGTTGAATAATAACCTAATACAACATGTGTCATTGCATAAACAAGTAAAATTGGTCATACACTAAAATACTTGTTTCACTAAGCATTCGTAAGAGTGATAAGTTTCCTCTTAGAAAAGCATATTTGTTGAAATATACAATATGTCTCATTTCACAAGATCTATTAAGGTAAGTAACCTTTACTAGATTCTTTTCTCAAGATATGCAAAAGAGCATTCTTGAAACACACACGATGTAGTAGATTCTACATTGTATCACATTAGAGTGTCTCTTGGTTCTAGGAAACCAAATCATGTTAAAATAACATGTAACAACTCAAAAAACAAAGATGTTGTCCAAAAGATCATAAAATGCTCCATCTCCATCAAATAACCTCTAAATCTCAAACACGAAATTAAAACATTTCTCTTGCCTTTGTTAGGAGTTGTGTAAGACATGTCATTTTCTTAACCGACCTTCAAAGTATGGTTAGTTGAGTCATATTAGGCCATGTATTAGCAAAATAAGCTAACATCATCTTTGCTATACTTCGATAGGTAAATATAGGAATTTGAGTTTTTCTAACATGAGAATGACTACTGGAGAACCTATCGCACTAGAAATTTAATTTGACCTAACGATTGAATTGCTTCTAGGAAAGAAGTTGGGTTCATGGTATAACCCGTAAAAATGGTCGGGTTTAGCCTGAATTGAGCACCACTAGTGATAGTCTCATACTCATTCTCTAACTTGAAAATTTTTCATTCCTATATTTGACTAGAGATAGTTTACATCGGTGAACTTTATCTCCCGTTAGGATTTCATTTTGAACAAGTGGTAATTAGGATCTTCCTTAGCAAACCTAGATTGCTTGCATCCCACATATGTGTTTCAAAATGATAACATGTTCTCATAAGATATGATTAAATGTCTTCATGATCTTAAATGCTAAATGATTATCATGTTTTGCATGATGTTTGCATTTATTCCTTATGTGCATTTTACATGATTTGCTTGTAAAGTTTGCACCCACACTATGTCCTTTTAACACATTAGGAATTAGGTATGTCTATCACTATGAACCCTTAGAAGTTATAGAGTCATACACTAGTGTCAAAACCTATAAGTTAAAGTAGTCGCGAAGTTGTCCTAATTCCCCAGTCATCACTTCGCCTTCTTCCAAGTAATACACCCTTTTGTCATGGGAAGGTTAGATACAAACCTAGTAGAACTCGGAGTAGGTTTGACAACTTAAATATTTCATCCGAAATATTCAAGTAAGTTTAACTTGCGATCGCAATTGTTAAATGTCATATCCGAAACATCATAGTCAAGCCTTTTAACAACATATGTTAAAACGCTCGTCCAAAAGCTAAAAGCTAATATCTACCCTCCGGTGACAAAGGACTCACGAGTTACTATATAAGTGATTAGTAGTTCCTTTCATCCTCGTGTGAATATACACGTCTTAAGATCCCAAACCCTGCTGCGAATCAGCACCATAGGCCTAGCTTTACATCTTTCAAAACCCCGTGAAACACTCACGTGCGAAGCACATTGAAATCCGTAAATCAACCAAACCTCTCAAACGAGAATCCTCTAACTATCTTCGTCTAGGTCTAGGAATGATGGAACATATTCCATAAATCTTATGACTATTTAAATATTTCACTGGAAATATTAAAGTCATCCCTCGTACCCCTCTTATGACTACTTGAATATTTCACTGGAAATATTGTAGTCATCTCGTGCGTCTCGTCTCATGACTCTTTAAATATTTCACTGGAAATATTGAGTCATTCTTTAAATCCCTCTCATGACTACTTAAATATTTCACTGGAAATATTAAGTTATCCCTTACGTTCCTCGCATGATCACTTATATATTTCACAGGAAATATTGAGATCATCTCTTCTATTTCATGTCATGACTTTTAGATATTTCACTGGAAATGTCAAGTCATATCTTGTGTCTCGTCTCATGACTTTTTAAATATTTCACTGGAAATATTAAGTCATCCTTCACATCGCTCTAATGACTACCTATGTATTTCCTCGGAAATATAAAAGTCATCTCTTCTCGTCCAGTACCGTTCAAAGAATTTATTAGGTATAAATTCTCTCCTCGTGTCGAAAAGTCTCACTAAATCAGCGAGATTTATTCGTAAAATCCTCTTAAATTCCAATGACAACTTAAATATTTCATCCGAAATATTTAAAGTATATTTAATTTGCGAAATGCAATTAAATGTCATCTCTCGTTCTCGATCAACGTTCATCGAATCCCGTTGGATTCATTCATAAAAGAATTTATTTGGTATAAATTCCTTTAATCTAAAGTCCAGAAAAATCACAACATATGTGAAATTTCTTTGTCAAAAATCTAATTCTGGGTCAAAACTGACCTCAGCAGGTCACGGTACCCTTAAATAGGGGACGGTACCGCTAAATTTAACGGTACCGTTGGACCGTTGTCTGCTGAGATAGTTTATTCTCGCTGTTTCAAAAGCACCATCGAAACCCACTCGATGTAGTCTTGAACCAGAACCGTCTCCTATCAGAATAGATTCTATCTATCTTCTGACTCCTTAGATTTTTCCTCTTTCACTTCCGCATGGTACTGAACACACCATATGTATGGTTACTTCCGTATCCATTATCTTCCCAACTTATCTACACTTTTCAACCTTAAGTTCTACACTACCAATGCTTCCGTATCCCACTCACCTTCCACACACTTCAAGCAAAGAACCGCTACTCATATTTTTCTAAGAGGGCATTATAATAGGGGGCTCGTGCTAATACATCAATAACCGGACGTTCAAGGTGGAGCTCCTTGAATTCTTCTTCAAGGTTTTGAGTGGGAGGTGTTTCAACTATGTTGTTGACCAATTTAGTGTTGGATATCATAACTTCTTGGTCATTTTGAACGACTTGGGTTTGTTTGAAACATGAGCTCATGGAATTGACCGAATAATATTGTGGACAAGAACTAGGAGATGAAACCGATGAAATGGCGTTGACGTTTAATTTCGGGTTCTTGACTGTGTTGCTAGGAGTGCTCCCATTTCTCGGTCATTGAGGGCTTTCAACAAAGTGTCAATCTTATTGGTCATCTCGCTTTGTTTTTGTTTGAAATCGGCTTCAAACTTTGCTAAGCGAGCTTCTTGAGATGTCACGAAGTTGGACATCAACCCTTCAAAGTTATTGGTACTACCATAGTTGGAAGGATTGTTGTTGAAAGTACGGTTCGAGGATGAACCGCTTGATTGAAAACGATTAGGTGGGTTGGAAGAATTGGTTTGTTGTGCGTTTTGGTTTTGTTTCCACCTAAGGTTTGGGTGATTTTTCCATGAGGGGTTGTATGAATCACCGTAGGGGTTTGGCTCGGGTTTGAAAGTGTACCACTTGTCTCCCGCTCCGTCGGTACGCGAGGATGCGTAGTCCGCAAAAGCTTGTTCGGGGAGTTCCACGCAATCACGAGTGTCGTGGGGACCACTACATAATTCACACGAAGAAGTGATTTTGTTCACTTGGCTTGAAGGTTTAGGAGCCTCGTAGGATTTCATAAGAAACTTGACTTGGTCTTCAAGTTCTATGATCCTACGGTCGGAAGTGCTTGAATTGTTCGAAGGCAAAGATATTGCCTTGACCGTTTTATTCAAATCACGGGGATCATTCCAACTTTCGTTGTCATAAAGAGCAAGATCTTCCAGGAGAGCCCATGATTGTTCCGCACTTAGATCACGTAGCTTACCACCGGCCAATTGGTCAATGGTTCGCCTCGTGGAGAGATTGATGTGGTCATAGAAGATTTGGACTTGGAGCCAAAGTTCTATGCCATGGTGAGGGACTTTTTGGAGTAAGTCCTTGAATCGAGTCCATGCCTCGTAGAGGGTTTCACCTTGACGTTGTTGGAACATCAAGATATCATTCCTTAGCTTGGTAGTTCTTCCTGGTGGGAAAAACTGAGCGAGGAAACGAGTGATGAGATCATCCCAAGAGGTGATGGATCCTGCGGGTAGGCGCTCTAGCCATTTACTAGCTTGGTCCCGCAGAGAGAATTGAAAGAGACGCAGTCGGGTCGTCTCTCGAGTGGCAACATCAAGGTCCATGGAATCAACGATTTTGAGAAAGTCCTTGAGATGTTGATTAGGATCTTCGGAACGAAGTCCATGGAATGCGCATCCGCTTTGCACCAACCGGATGGTGTCGGATCGCAAGGGAGTGACATTGGCTCCTTGAGTGAGCTCAATGGTGTTTCGATAGCCATGGTGGCTAGGACGGGAGTAGTCTCCTAAGGTACGGGCTCTAGGAGGTGGGTGTTGTTGTGGTGGTGGGTTGTTGGGATCGAGGATATTACCACCTTCCATGATGTCGGATGGTAATGGTTACGAACAAAGAAACGAAGAAAAAAGATAGACTAAAGAAAACCTAGAAAAATAAAATAAAAATCTCACTAGAAAGGAATCTAGTGAGTAGACCTAATAAAATAAAAATTCAACCTAAACAATAACTATTCCCCGGCAGCGGCGCCAAAAACTTGATGCGTGGTTTTGCGACCTTACAACAGGTTTTACCTCTCGAGGGATCTCAAGAGGCTTGCAATCCCCACTAGGCAGTGTACCTGACCGATGTAGTATAGTGTAGTGGTAAGTACCGGGGGATTGATCGTTCTCTAGGGGAATAGTGTCGTTAGGATTAAAAAACTACACTAATAGGTCTAAGGGTGAGGGAAGATTCTTTTTGTATTTTTTATATTTTTATAAAAGCAAGTAAAATCTCGGGTTTGAAGGAGTAGGCGGAATTAGTTGCTAGTCAACTAACCCAAATAACTACAATTGCAAATAAAATAAAATAACTGAAAATAAAAAGGTTGTAGAACTTATATGGAGAGAAATGTGTTTACTTAGATTTCCTTACTCCCTAACTATCTTTTACCGGTTGATTAGTGTGTATTAATTGCGTGGATGACGGGTGTATTCCTTAATACCAATCGTGGGGTGGCGTACGTACTTCCCCAACTCTATAAGCTCCTACTTCACTCTTATGTCGAGCCGGCTAAGAAGCTCCTAACATGGGATCACTAGAATTCGCTCATGCATTAAATACAACCATAAAAACCTTAGTACGCATTGGTTCATGTTTCTTAAGACGTTCAAGCAAGTTACCGTATAGGAGGTTAGCCAGTTTTCTAAAGCCTAACATCGATAAACAATCATCCAATACAATTAATAACACACCAACAACCAATAATCAATAGTTAGGTTTCATTAGATCTAAGCAAACACAAGATAAATCTAGCCTAGCATGTTAAATAAAAGACAAGAACAAGATATAATCAAACAACACATAGACATATTGAATGATTAATTGATTACTTATCTTCAATTGAACATGGGAGATCCAAGGGTATAAAACCCTTAAAAGTAGCAGAAAAATCGTCTTAGGGTTTCTCCTCACAAAGTTGCACACTAATGACTAAAAATTATGAGAATATATATAGAAAATCAGATCTGACGGCGTCACGTTATAGAGCTGACGCCGTCACCTCGCCGCGGTTAGGGTTTCTTGATGGCCTTCTTGACGCCGTCCCCTTTTAATCATCCAAAATCCTCTCTGGCGCGTCAAGGGTTGACGGCGTCACAATGGTGCTTGACGCCGTCACAGGTACTTTTCCAGCCGATTTTGAGACTTTGTCGTTTTCTTCACTTTTATGCTCCAAAAACGTCCAAAATGCTTCCTTTTCCAGATTTCTTCTCCAAAGTACCTAAAATGACAAAAGGAACGATTTAGGGCTTAAATGACCCCCTAAAAGCGGTACACTTTTCGCTTCATCAAATACCCTTACACTTGAGATTTGCTTGTCCTCAAGCAAATGCGCTTTTATTCTAATCAAAATACAAGTTAGGGGTCATTTAACGCTAATATAAAAGTAATTACAACAAATAGTCGTTCCACTTTAATCATAATAAGCACGGAGATTACAAACTAGCACCTCACAAGTAGTGTTTAGATACTCACATCTCTCAGGTGTCATAAAAGTATATCTCATAAATGAAAATGGATAATATCTCTCACTACCTGTCATAGCAAATAGATTACCATAGGCTTGGGAAAGGATCAAAAACCTCCTCCACTAGGCGTAAGCACCTAAGATAAACTATCAAAGAGGGCTTTTAAACGGGTTATAACGTTAGGTGTAGGGATATGATAAACACGGTTTTGTCGGATAAAGGATATTTTACTGGTGGCGAGTTAAAGATCTTGATTAATTACATGTACAATATGGCGTTGCTAAGCCAAGACTAGACTCGACTTACGCTAATGAAAGAAATAACAAAAAGATAAAATAAACATAAAATGAAACGGGATGGTAGTCCGTATGTTTTTTCTACTTTTTTTTTTTTTTTTTTTTTTTTTTTTTTTTTTTTTTTTTTTTTTTTTTTTGCATACACTCTTGCCCTACCATCCAAAATAATACATCGTAGGGGGGTTGTATCCCCCTTACACTTGAACTTTTACATAACTTTATAATTAACTATTCTAATGACTCGAATTAAGATAATCGAAACACTTGGAGTACTTTTAAAATATTTAGCACATATGGGGGTAATAATGTTGTTCTTTCCCATTACTCCATTACACTAGTACTTTACCCATGAGTCCCAATCGTCCCAAAACAATATGTACAAGGATATGACTCGACTTAGCAACCATGTAATCAATTAGATAATTAACTTGGGGTTTAAACAAATGTTGTCACAATAATGCACTAAAAATGAGTGCATACAAGGTAGGCTAAGGCGATTTGGGTGTACATTTAAGTGGGGTGTAAACAAATTCTTACTTTAAGTAAAATGCTTAAAGTTAGAAACGAAAAGATAGGCTCTGAGGGGTGTACTAGGGGTATCGTGTACTAAAAATGAGTACAACGCAAAGGGTGTGGGAGAATTACTTGACCAATGTAGCCAATGTAATTATAACAAAAACACAGGTGTAAAACAATGGGTTAATCCTAATGCCTCTTATCATGTAGTAAATCTAACTACACGAATGTAGTCTCACTTGTGGCCTCGGAATGGTCCTAACGCAATTTCTAGAATCTAAGTGCTACCGGTACACACATCATAGCATAAATGCTTTTCCTACCAATTCTAGGGGCGAACCTCACATATTTGGGGGTGGAAAATTTTTTAGTGGTACGGTTTTGTGCTAGTCATATAACTCCTATCCGTGAGACGCTCATTAAGACCAAAGTTTCACTCCTATATGTTGTAAAAAATTTTAAATTTGGCACTAAAATTGCCTTAACAGGTATTTCTCTCAGTTTTATTACACATCTACCATTAAACAAACGAAAAATCAAGCGTAATAGCATTCTCTAAGGTATCATACTTTACCCCCCCCCCCTTACACTTAAGATGAACATTGTCCCCAATGTTCAAATAACAAGATGTAAAAGTAAATAAGGTAAAAGAATGAAATCAAATACTCCCCTGATTCGCTCGGTGGATAAAGAGGTAACATGGTTAGATCTTCTTCCAAGGTAATGTTGAAACTTCAAGATTAAAGCAGCGCCAAAAGCTAGATTCCACATACATCTCCTTGTCCAAAATAACCTGTTAAACCTGAGAAAACAAACACGAAAACCTGCATAACATCGGCGGGATAAATCTGTATAAGGATATAATGCTTGTGGAATGCTTATTTTGCAGATTCCTGGAGTTTATAAGTTAGAGATTTAATAAAGCATTTTATGATTCCGGAAGAAAAACAAAACTTTCAAAAAAAATTCCAGAAAACTGTTCCTGACGCCGTCAGACTGGGGTCTGATGCCGTCAGAAGTGATCTGACAGATTTTTCATGTTAAGTTTCCGGAAAATTTCTGGAAAAACTCAATCCTTATTTCCTGGAAATCCTACAAAATATCATTATGACTCGATACAAGCATTTGACTCAAACAATTACTAATATGTATGTTAATTTAATATTGTTATGATTCATGTTCATTTGTTCTAATAAACCGATTTGGATTTCCCTTACACTTATCTTTTGCAAAATACCTTTATATGTAGTTAAGACGAAGTTAAAAACAAGATAAAGCATTTTCACAATTTAGTTTCGAACATGAATCAATAATAATAAAAATTAAACATACATACGGAAGCAAATAAAATCAAACAAACAAATAAATAAACACACAAAGCAAATAAAGCTTGGGTTGCCTCCCAAGAAGCGCTTTTCTTTATTAACGAGTCTTGTAGCTAGACTCAAAGTCCTTTTAACCTATGTAAGTGAGATCGTCATCGAGGACATCTTTAGGGTTAAGCTTGGATTGAAGTTTTCTATTGGTCCGCATAGTATGATATATCTTTTCAAACCTCTCTCCATCCGGGTCATACAATGTCATCTTAATATGCCATGACCCATCTCCATCTTTGGGTGGTTTGTCCCAATCCCACTTATGATCATTGTCTTCACATGTCCACCTATTCATCCCTAGGTTAATTGGCAAAACTCCTAGGAAATCAATCATATTCCTAAAAACTAGAGGGTCTTCAAATGGATCCAATTCGGTGTCCCTAGCCAAGAGTTGTTCTACCATATGTGTTCGGCTCACAAAGTCCTCTTCTAGGTAAAATGGGCGTTGGGGTCCTATGAAGTCTCCATCGATCCAGGGTCCATATCTAGATGGTCTCCTATTTAATTCTAACCAATGGGGTGTTGGTTTCTCACTAGTATCATAGGCATGTTTCTTCACATCATAGACTGACCAAGTATCACCTTCTCCTACCGCTATCTTAGATTCCTTACAATCAATCATAGCATTAGCGGTCGCCAAAAATCCTCTACCTATCAACAAGGGGCATGTAGGGTCGCTAACCATATCAAGGACGTGGAAATCGGCTAAAATGGTTAGTTTTCCTATGTGTACTAACACGTCCTTGACTACTCCAACCGGGTAAGCAACACTTCCATCCGCTAAGCCTATTATTACCTCGGTTTCTTCAAGTTTCCTTAGTTTTAGAGAGGTGTGGAGAGGTAACGGAAGTAGGTTAAGGCTTGATCCAAGATCGGCTAATGTGTCATAAGCCTCCGAATTACCGATCTTGCAAGGTAGAACAAATAAGCCCGGATCATCTAACTTCTTAGGTAGTTTGTTTTGAATGAAGGCGGTCCCTTTGTCACCTAACTCGAGCTTCTTCTCATATTTTTCTAAGAGGGCATTATAATAGGGGGCTTGTGCTAATACATCAATAACCGGACGTTCAAGGTGGAGCTCCTTGAATTCTTCGTCAAAGTTTTGAGTGGGAGGTGTTTCAACTATGTTGTTGACCAATTTAGTGTTGGATATCATAACTTCTTGGTCATTTTGAACGACTTGGGTTTGTTTGAAACACGAGCTCATGGAATTGACCGAATAATATTGTGGACAAGAACTAGGAGACGAAACTGATGAAATGGCGTTGACGTTTAGTTTCGGGTTCTTGACTGTGTTGCTAGGGAGTGCTCCCATTTCTCGGTCATTGAGGGCTTTCAACAAAGTGTCAATCTTATTGGTCATCTCGCTTTGTTTTTGTTTGAAATCGGCTTCAAACTTTGCCAAACGAGCTTCTTGAGATGTCACGAAGTTGGACATCAACCCTTCAAAGTTATTGGTACTACCATAGTTGGAAGGATTGTTGTTGAAAGTACGGTTCGAGGATGAACCGCTTGATTAAAAACGATTAGGTGGGTTGGAAGAATTGGTTTGTTGTGCGTTTTGGTTTTGTTTCCACCTAAGGTTTGGGTGATTTTTCCATGAGGGGTTGTATGAATCACCGTAGGGGTTTGGCTCGGGTTTGAAAGTGTACCACTTGTCTCCCGCTCCGTCGGTACGCGAGGATGCGTAGTCCGCAAAAGCTTGTTCGGGGAGTTCCACGCAATCACGAGTGTCGTGGGGACCACTACATAATTCACACGAAGAAGTGATTTTGTTCACTTGGCTTGATGATGCGTGGTTTTGCGACCTTACAACAGGTTTTACCTCTCGAGGGATCTCAAGAGGCTTGCAATCCCCACCAGGCAGTGTACCTGACCGATGTAGTATAGTGAAGTGGCAAGTACCGGGGGATTGATCGTTCTCTAGGGGAATAGTGTCGTTAGGATTGAAAAACTACTCTAATAGGTCTAAGGGTGAGGGAAGATTCTTTTTGTATTTTTATAATTTTATGAAAGCAAGTAAAATCTCGGGTTTGAAAGAGTGGGCGGAATTAGTTGCTAGTCAACTAACCCAAATGACTACAATTGCAAATAAAATAAAATAACTGAAAATGAAAAGGTGGTGGAACTTGTCTGGAGAGAAATGTGTTTACTTAGATTTCCTTACTCCCTAACTATCTTTTACCGGTTGATTAGTGTGTATTAATTGCGTGGATGACGGGTGTATTCCTTAATACCAATCGTGGGGTGGCGTACGTACCTCCCCAACTCTACAAGCTCCTACTTCACTCCTATGTCGAGCCGACTAAGAAGCTCCTAACATGGGATCACTAGAATTCGCTCATGCATTAAATACAACCATAATAACCTTAGTACGCATTGGTTCATGTTTCTTAAGACGTTCAAGCAAGTTACCGTATAGGAGGTTAGCCAGTTTTCTTAAGCCTAACATCGATAAACAATCATCCAATACAATTAATAACACACTAATAACCAATAATCAATAGTTAGGTTTCATTAGATCTAAGCAAACACAAGATAAATCTAGCCAAGCATGTTAATTAAAAGACAAGAACAAGATATAATCAAACAACACATAGACATATTGATTGATTAAATGAATACTTATCTTCAATTAAACATGGGAGATCCAAGTGTATAAAACCCTTAAAAATGGCAGAAAATTCGTCTTAGGGTTTCTCCTCACAAAGTTGCACACCATGAATAAAAAATGCAAAACTATATATAGAGTTTAGGGGCTGACGGCGTCACGTTGTAGGAGGTGACGCTGTCACCTCGCCGTGGCTAGGGTTCCCGGATGGTATTCCTGACGCCGTCCCTCTTTAGTCCACAAAAATCCTCTCTGGCGCGTCAAGGGTTGACGCCGTCAGAATAGTGCTTGACGCCGTCTCTCTTTAACTTAAACCGTGATGGCCTTGATCATCTTAAAGGGTGACGCCGTCAGACTTTCCATTGCAAAACTCTTTGGCGCGTCACGTGTATTTTGTCATATCCACCTCTTTTGCCAAGCCATGACGCCGTGAGGAGCAATTCTTGACGCCGTCAAGTGTACTTTTCCAGCAGCTTTGGAGACTTTGTCGTTTTCTTCACTTTTATGCTCCAAAAATGTCCAAAATGCTTCCTTTTCCAGATTTCTTCTCCAAAGTACCTAAAATGACAAAAGGAACGATTTAGGGCAATATTTGATCAAATAAATACGATTTAGGGCTTAAATGACCCCCTAAAAGCGGTACACTTTTCGCTTTATCAAGAAGTGATTTTGTTCACTTGGCTTGAAGGTTTAGGAGCCTCGTAGGATTTCATAAGAAACTTGACTTGGTCTTCAAGTTCTATGATCCTACGGTCGGAAGTGCTTGAATTGTTCGAAGGCAAAGATATTGCCTTGACCGTTTTATTCAAATCACGGGGATCATTCCAACTTTCGTTGTCATAAAGAGCAAGATCTTCCAGGAGAGCCATGATTGTTCCGCACTTAGATCACGTAGCTTACCACCGGCCAACTGGTCAATGGTTCGCCTCGTGGAGAGATTGATGTGGTCATAGAAGATTTGGACTTGGAGCCAAAGTTCTATGCCATGGTGAGGGACTTTTTGGAGTAAGTCCTTGAATCGAGTCCATGCCTCGTAGAGGGTTTCGCCTTGACGTTGTTGGAACATCAAGATATCATTCCTTAGCTTTGTAGTTCTTCCTGGTGGGAAAAACTGAGCAAGGAAACGAGTGGTGAGATCATCCCAAGAGGTGATGGATCCTGCGGGTAGGCGCTCTAGCCATTTACTAGCTTGGTCCCGCAGAGAGAATTGAAAGAGACGCAGTCGGGTCGTCTCTCGAGTGGCAACATCAAGGTCTATGGAATCAACGATTTTGAGAAAGTCCTTGAGATGTTGATTAGGATCTTCGGAACGAAGTCCATGGAATGCGCATCCGCTTTGCACCAACCGGATGGTGTCGGATCGTAAGGGAGTGACATTGGCTACTTGAGTGAGCTCAATGGTGTTTCGATAGCTATGGTGGCTAGGACGGGAGTAGTCTCCTAAGGTACGGGCTCTAGGAGGTGGGTGTTGTTGTGGTGGTGGGTTGTTAGGATCGAGGATATTACCACCTTCCATGATGTCGGATGGTAATGGTTACGAACAAAGAAACGAAGAATAAAGATAGACTAAAGAAAACCTAGAAAAATAAAATAAAAATCTCACTAGAAAGGAATCTAGTGAGTAGACCTAATAAAATAAAAATTCAACCTAAACAATAACTATTCCCCGGCAGCGGCGCCAAAAACTTGATGCGTGGTTTTGCGACCTTACAACAGGTTTTACCTCTCGAGGGATCTCAAGAGGCTTGCAATCCCCACCAGGCAGTGTACCTGACCGATGTAGTATAGTGTAGTGGTAAGTACCGGGGGATTGATCGTTCTCTAGGGGAATAGTGTCGTTAGGATTGAAAAACTACGCTAATAGGTCTAAGGGTGAGGGAAGATTCTTTTTGTATTTTTTATATTTTTATAAAAGCAAGTAAAATCTCGGGTTTGAAGGAGTAGGCGGAATTAGTTGCTAGTCAACTAACCCAAATAACTACAATTGCAAATAAAATAAAATAACTGAAAATAAAAAGGTTGTAGAACTTATATGGAGAGAAATGTGTTTACTTAGATTTCCTTACTCCCTAACTATCTTTTACCGGTTGATTAGTGTGTATTAATTGCGTGGATGACGGGTGTATTCCTTAATACCAATCGTGGGGTGGCGTACGTACTTCCCCAACTCTATAAGCTCCTACTTCACTCCTATGTCGAGCCGGCTAAGAAGCTCCTAACATGGGATCACTAGAATTCGCTCATGCATTAAATACAACCATAAAAACCTTAGTATGCATTGGTTCATGTTTCTTAAGACGTTCAAGCAAGTTACCGTATAGGAGGTTAGCCAGTTTTCTTAAGCCTAACATCGATAAACAATCATCCAATACAATTAATAACACACCAGCAACCAATAATCAATAGTTAGGTTTCATTAGATCTAAGCAAACACAAGATAAATCTAGCCTAGCATGTTAAATAAAAGACAAGAACAAGATATAATCAAACAACACATAGACATATTGAATGATTAATTGATTACTTATCTTCAATTGAACATGGGAGATCCAAGGGTATAAAACCCTTAAAAGTAGCAGAAAAATCGTCTTAGGGTTTCTCCTCACAAAGTTGCACACTAATAACTAAAAATTATGAGAATATATATAGAAAATCAGATCTGACGGCGTCACGTTATAGAGCTGACGCCGTCACCTCACCGCGGTTAGGGTTTCTTAATGGCCTTCTTGACGCCATCTCCTTTTAATCATCCAAAATCCTCTCTGGCGCGTCAAGGGTTGACGGCGTCACAATGGTGCTTGACGCCGTCACAGGTACTTTTCCAGCCGATTTTGAGACTTTGTCGTTTTCTTCACTTTTATGCTCCAAAAACGTCCAAAATGCTTCCTTTTCCAGATTTCTTCTCCAAAGTACCTAAAATGACAAAAGGAACGATTTAGGGCAATATTTGCTCAAATAAATACGATTTAGGGCTTAAATGACCCCCTAAAAGCGGTACACTTTTCGCTTCATCAACACCATAGGACACCACCACCAACTTTAGTTCGAATCCCATAACTCTTGCCTATATAAGGCATCACCATTGCAAGCTTATCTTGCATCTCATCTTCAAACCTTACATTAACATCATTCCTCATCACACTCAACCCTTATAACTAAACTTAACTCTTGACAGTGATATTTAGTTTCAAAACCTTCAACCCTTATATCAATCCCACTCAAACCTTTTAGCTACACTTCACTCTTGACAGTGATAGTTAGTCTAAAAACCTTCAACCCTTATATCAATACCACTTAAACCTTTTAGCTACACTTCACTCTTGATAGTGATAGTTAGTCTAAGAACCTTCAACCCATCGATCATCACACTCAAACCGTGCAACTATTCCTCACTTTATAAGTGATACTTAGTTCAACAACTTTCAATCCTTGTTGGGAATTATTGAAGGACAGACTTAAGTCTGCTGAAGAACTAGTTAAGTCTGCTTGTGTTAGTTAAATCTGCCAGTACAAAGTTAAGTCTGGCAGAACATAGTTAAGTCTGGTGACTAGAAATAGTTAAGTCTGTTTATGTTTTATAGCAGAATTAGTTAGCTATATATTAGGAAAGGATATAGTCGTATTAGTTATCTTATTAGAAGATATGTTTATCCTTTCACACGTTTTGTAACTATGGTTTTCCTTAGTGTATAAAAGGAACCCTACGGTATAGTATGCTTAAGTAACGATTGTGATATTAGTGAAAGTTTAATAGTAATACGAAGTTAGTTATCTTAATTGTGTTCTTCATACTCATTGCTTGTTAAGATTCCGCATTAACAATCAATACACAGTTAAGAGTTTCTCATATAGATTGATTTGGATTTATCCAAGTTGTCTATTGTCTTATAAAAGGCTACTTAGATCCATAATTTGTGTGGACCAACAAGTGGTATCAGAGCCTATAGAGGGACTTTGAGTAAGAAGAAACACAAACCACAAACACTCATTCACTAAAAACAATCCTGCATAATGTCTCAAAAGGCTGGTGATGAATACTCAAACCATCTTAGTGATGACAATATTTCAGATCATGAAGATGATGCATTAGACACCAGCAGACCAAAACAACAACAACAAAGCATTCCTGCAACAACCACTATCACAAACATCAAACTCTCTATTCTAAAAAAGGAGGAGTATGACATCTGGGCAATGGAGATGGAGCATTACCTTGAGTACATTGACAATGATGTATGGAAGGTGATTCAGAATGGAAACTCAAAGAAGAGGATCTCTGTTGGTAAGGATGGTGTTGTTAGGGTGCTTCCACCAGTCTCTGCTGCAGAGATTCATGCTGTGGAGAAGGAGAGGAAGGCGAAAACCCTCTTGCTGATGGCACTTCCCAAGGAGAACTTAAGAAGATTTCATGGAATGGATGATGCTAAGGAAATTTGGGAAGCAATCAGAACTAGGTTTGGAGGAAATGATAATTCAAAGAAGATGAAGAAAGCTATTCTCAAACAAGAGTTTGAAACATTCACTGTGACCAGTTATGAAGGATTGGAGAAAGGGTATGACAGGTTCCAACATCTCCTCTCACAGTTGGAAGCTCATGGTGCTGCTGTATCTAATGAAGATGCAAATCATAAGTTTCTCAGATCTTTGCCAAAAGAATGGTCAAATGTGGCAATGAACATGAGAATGAAAGATGATGTTGACACTTTGTCAGTTGATGATTTGTACAACAACCTTAGGGTCTTTGAACATGACATCAAAGGTGTTTCAAAGGCATCTTCAAGTGCTGCTAATGTTGCTTTTGTCTCCCAAAGCAAGAGCAGTACTAGCAAGGTTAATTCTGGTGTCTATGAAACTTCTTCAAGCAATACGAGAGAAAGATAAGTTCCTGTTGGTTTTGCTGATGAAGTCGTCTACTCACTCTTTGCTAAAAGGTCAGAAGAGAAGGACTTCATTAGTGAAGATCTTGAACAGATAAATGATGTAGACATTGAAGAGATGGACATAAAGTGGCAGATAGCAATGATTGCTCTCAGAGTGGTTAAGTTCTACAAGCAAACTGGAAGGAATATAAGATTTGATGGAAAGATAGCGGTTGGATTTAATAAGAAGAATGTTGAATGCTATAGGTGTCACAAAACTGGTCACTTTGCTAGGGAGTGCACATCAAAGGTGACTACTGATAAGAAGAAGAAGAAGGATTCAGACTTTCAAGAAGAAGACAAGCAGGAAAAAAATCAAATGGGCATGTTGACTTTGGAAGCTGGTGCTGTTAACTAAGGAGAACATACAGAGGAAGAAGAAGAACCAAATCATGCATTCATGGCTATTGGCTCTAGTACTGAGGTATCCTTGTGTTCCAAAACTTGCATTAAATCATATAATAGTCTTAAAACATTGTGTGATGAACAATTGCAATAGATAGGTGATCAGGAAGCTAAAATACTTGCTTATACTAATGCTATTAAAACTTTTGAAGCACAAATTGTCACTTATCAAAAACAGCAATCAGCCTTAAATGAAAAACTTACATTTCAAGCAAATCAAATATATGAAAATGATGAAAAGCTTAAAAGATATAGGAGAATTGGAATGAAAGCTGTAAAAGATTGAGATGAATTGCAGAAAAGAATAGACTCATGGAAAAGTTCTTCTAAAAACCTGAACAAATTAATAGATTCTGGTATGAGCTAAACTTGTAAAATTGGTCTAGGATATGAGATAAAATCAGATACTGAGATTTTAAGTTATGAGGAAGAAATGGAAAGAACTGTGTTCATTATTAGAGATGATGACTTTGTTGGTAAACCTGTATACAATAGATTCACAAAAACTGACAACTTCAAAGGAGTTCCACCTCCATTAAATGGAGATTACACTCCTAAACCATCGAATGATCTTGATGATTCTTTGTTTGTTTATGGTAAGAAGGGACCTCAAAAGCCTGAAACAAGTAACTCAGATGATAAATCAAGTGAGTATTCTACCTGTCAATCTAATGACAGTGGAGGATCCATTGGAAATATCTCTGAGCATTCTGAATCAGAACCAGAAAGTGAACCAAAAGAGGTGTTAAAGTCTAAACCTGTTAAGAATAGTGAACCAGTGATGTCTGCACCAAAACTTAAAACAGTTGAACCTAGTTGTGTCTCACACATAAAATCTCCTAGGCAACATGTTAAAAGTCAAGAGTCACCCAAGGTTGATAGAAAGAAAAGAGAATTAGGGAAAAGTCACTCTTTTGCCCCTAAAAGATGTTTTGTGTGTGGTAGCCTTAGTCATATAATTAAAGATTGTGATTTTCATGAAAAGAGAATGGCTAGAGAGGCTGAGATTAAGGAACAAAGAAGTGTTAATACAGGTAATGTGATGCCCAAACCAGTGTGGAATAATGTAAACAGAGTTAATCATGCTAATCAATTTGTTCCTAGAGCAGTACAAGTTAATGCTGGTAGATCACATGTTAATTTTGTTCGGCCAAATGTTAATACACGTAGGCATAATGTTAATTCTGCTGGGCAAAAAGTTAATTCTGTTAAGCCTAAAGTTAATTCTGGGTATGTTGATGCATTTAGCCCAGACAACCAGTTGCACATAGACCATAGGTGAACAAATTTAATCAAAGAAACAATTTTGCTAAATCACACTCACCTGCGAGGAGACCCATTGGTAAAAATACAGCAAAAATGTCGAATTTTAATGCTGTAAAGGGAAATGGGGGTCTGCTTTTAAGGCCTCAGCATGTTGGTCTTGGGATCCATTTCAGAATGAACTTACTTATAAATCCCAAAACAACAGTGGATCATGTTCATATAAGACTTACAAATATGCTGATCCACATGGCAGACCCAAGCCTGCTCAGGCCTGGGTCCTTAAGAGAAACTAATTTCTCTTCTTTATGTGCAGGATCATCCACTCAAGAACATAGGAGATAGAGGCATATTTGATAGTGGGTGCTCTGGGCACATGTCTGGTAACAAGGATCACCTAAAGGATTTTGAAGAATTCAAAGGAGGTTCTGTTACTTTTGGAGGTAGTAAAGGCTACATTACTGGTAAAGGTAGAATAGTAGTGGCCAATTTAGAATTTGATAATGTGTCTTTTGTGAAAGAACTTGGGCAAATTAATCTTTTCTCAATATCACAAATTTGTGATAAGCAACATAAGGTGCTTTTTACTGAAACTGAATGTTTTGTGTTGACTTTTGACTTTAAGATGCCTGATGAAAGTCAGATACTCCTAAAAGTCCCTAGACAACACAATATATACAGCTTTGATATGAAGACACCTGATCGTGCAAAAGGTTTTTCTTGTTTGATTGCAAAAGCCACTATTGATGAATCTAAATTGTGGCACAGAAGGCTTGGTCATATCAACTTTAAGAATCTAAACAAACTTGTGAAGAATAACCTAGTTAGAGGCTTACCTTCCAAGGTTTTTAAGAATGACCATACATGTGTTGCTTGTCATAAGGGTAAACAGCATAGGGCTTCATGTAAGGCTAAATTAGAAAGGACCATCACTAAGCCTTTACATACCTTGCATATAGATCTTTTTGGCCCTAATTCTGTGCAGAGCATAAATCATGCTAGTTATTGCCTTGTCATTACTGATGATTGCACTAGGTTTTGTTGGGTATTCTTTATGTCAAAAAAGGATGAAACCACTGATTTACTTCAAAGATTCATTAAGAAGATAGAAAACCAGCTCAATCATACGGTTAAGATCATTAGATCAGATAATGGCACTGAATTCAAGAATAGGAGCATGCTTGAATTTAGTGGTAACAAGGGAATAAAACAAGAGTATAGTAGTGCTAGAACTCCACAACAAAATGGAGTTGCTGAAAGAATGAACAGGACCCTTATTGAGGCAACTCGGACTATGCTAGCAGACTCACTTTTACCAACCACTTTTTGGGCTGAAGCAGTCAATTCTGCTTGCTACATATTTAATAGGGTAAGAGTGACTAAACCTCAGAACAAAACTCATTATGAGCTTTTATTTGGCCATAAACCAGTTATTAGTTACATAAGACCTTTTGGGTGCCATGTTACCATTCTAGATACTCTTAGTGTGCTTGGCAAGTTTGAAGGAAAATCTGATGAGGGGTTTTTAGTAGGATATTCATTAAGTAGTAAAGCCTTTAGGGTATACAACTTAGTGGCAAAAAAGGTAGTAGAGAGTCTTCATGTTGACTTTCTTGAGGAGAAACCTAATGTGAAAGGCATAGGTTATAGATGGATGTTTGATATTGATTATCTGAGTGATTCTATGAATTATATTCCTGTTTCTATTGAGAATCAAGCTAACCCTAATGCAGGTTCCAAAGAAGTAACTAACAATGCAGGTACTCAAGTCGCTTCTGATGCAAATGATTTTGAGCAAGAAGAAGAGAATGAGAAACTCATTGTTGTTTCTACAACAATGGTCAAGTCTAATGCAACTTCTAGTGCCACCAAGAAATCTTCTACAACTTCAAAGAAGAAGGAGACTGTTACCAAGCCTCAAGAACAAGGGAAAATGGCTTCTCCTACAAATGATTTAGAAGATGTTCTATCTTTCAGAGATGAATTGAATGCATTGGCTGACAAGCATCTTGGAAAAAAGGCTACCAGTACTAACTCAATTAATTCTGGTAGTGATTCTGTTAATTCTGCTGAGTCTGATCCTACTCTAGTTGATGTTTTTGATAATTTTGAGATGCCAGAGCTTGAAATCTTTGATAAGCCAAGTGAAGGAATATTTGATGAAGCTTCCTATGATGCTGAAGGAGTCATTACTGATTTCAACAACTTACCCACAGAAGTGAATGTAAGTCCAACTCCTACACTTAGGATTCACAACATTCATCCAAAGAGTCAAATACTTGGTGATCCTAAGTCAGCTGTTCAAACTAGAAGCAAAGTGCAAAAACAATCAGAAGCTCATGCACTTTTAAGTTTTGTCAAGAAGCAGCAAAGGAATAATCACAAAGATCAACAACATAATCTGTTCGCATGTTTCCTTTCTCAAAAGGAACCTACCAAGGTTTCTGAAGCTTTAGAAGATGAAAGTTGGGTGGAAGCAATGCAAGAAGAGCTCTTGCAATTTAAGTTGCAAAAGGTATGGGTTCTTGTAGATCTACCAAGTGGAGCAAAAGTAATTGGCACAAAGTGGGTTTTCAGGAACAAGAAGGATGAAAGAGGAGTAGTGGTCAGAAATAAGGCTAGATTGGTAGCCCAAGGGTACAGACAAGAGGAGGGGATAGATTATGATGAGGTTTTTGCTCCTGTAGCTAGAATTGAAGCTATCAGGTTATTTTTGGCCTTTGCATCCTACATGGGGTTCATAGTCTATCAAATGGATGTCAAAAGTGCTTTTCTGTATAGCACTATAGAAGAAGAAGTGTATGTTCATCAGCCTCCTGGTTTTGTGGATCCTGCTCATCCCAAGAAGGTGTACAAAGTCATCAAAGCTTTGTATGGATTACATCAAGCTCCAAGAGCTTGGTATGCTACACTATCCAAATTTCTAGAGGAGCATGGATACAAGAGGGGTGTCATTGACAAGACCTTATTCATTAAAAGGAATAAGAAGGATATCATTTTGGTTCAAGTCTATGTAGATGATATCATTTTTGGTTCCACAAAAAGGTCTTGGTGTGAAGAATTTGAGGCATTGATGAAAGGAAGATTTCAGATGAGTTCAATGGGTGAGCTCACATTCTTTCTTGGACTGCAAGTGAAGCAAAAGGAAGATGAACTTTTCATTTCTCAAGACAAGTATGTTGCTGAGATGCTGAAGAAGTTTGATCTTGCAAATGTGAAGACATTAGTCACTCCAATGGAGAACAAGGTGCCATTAACCAAAGATGAGGATGCTGATGATGTGGATGTGCACCTATACAGATCCATGATAGGTTCCCTTATGTATCTAACTGCCTCTAGGCCTGATATTATGTATGCAGTTTGTACTTGTTCTCGTTTTTAGGTTACTCCCAAGACTTCACAACTTCATGATTTGAAGAGGATCTTTAGGTATCTAAAGGGAAAACCCAATTTGGGCCTTTGGTATCCTAGAGAGTCATCTTTTGACCTGGAAGCCTATTCAGATAGTGACTATGCTCGAGCAAGTCTTGACAGGAAATCCACAACTGGAGGTTGTCAATTTCTTGGTAGAAGATTGATTTCCAGGCAATGCAAAAAGCAGACCATTGTGGCTACATCTACCACTGAAGCTGAGTATGTAGCTGCTGCAAATTGCTGTGGACAAGTCTTGTGGATTTAGAATCAGATGTTGGATTATGGTTTGAATTTCATGAATACTATAATTCACATTGATAATGAAAGTACTATATGTATAGTTAAGAACCCAGTGTATCACTCTAAGACTAAACACATAGAAATAAGGCATCACTTTATAAGGGATTGCTTTGAAAAGATGTTAATTAGGATGGAAAAGATACACACAGACTTTAATGTGGCTGACTTATTGACCAAAGCTTTTGATGGACCTAGGTTCAATTTCTTAGTGGTTAATATTGGAATGGTAAGGGGAGGTTACATTTAAGGGGATGTTAAATGTATAGTTTGTAAAATAGTACAAGTATTAAGTAGATTTAATTCTGGTAGTAGTTAAATCTGGTAGCTTTAGAGTTAAATCTAGTAGTTAGTATGTGTTAGTTCTGCTTGCAATATATATATTTACTTGGTTTTAGACTAATTTTTCCAGAAAAAGAATGGATTGATGGTGATTGAAAGCCTTGCTAGTGAATTTTATTCGGGTTTGTCTGGTATTTCTGTTAAATCTGGTGAATTGTTGGTTAAGTCTGGTTGACCAAAGTTAATTCTGGTAGTGTTAAAACCTAATTAATTCTTTTTATCGTTAGGTTTGGTCGTACATTTAATGATTTCCTATTTAAATAATACCGTTGATATTTTTTGGGAAAAAGGAGTATATATGGATAATAATTGATTACTTTTTCATCTTTATCCATTATTTACTTCTAATTTTAAAATCTTTATTATCGGCCAAGATCACTCTGTTTTATCAACTAGTATTAAAACCTAATTCGAAAGTCAACCAGTACTTACCAATCATCTATGGCGCAACTAAAATATTGTGATAAACATAATCAAGTGGGTTTCTTAAAGAAACCAACCAAAGGCGTAGGCTTTGAGCAGATAGTGGACTTTTTGAAAGGCTCTCACATAAGGTATGCCTTGACTCATTCTCCCACTATCTATGATTCCCTAGTCAAACAGTTTTGGGAGACTGCTACTTCCGAAACTCTTGCTGATGGGACTCTAAATTTAAGGGCAACCATTGATGGCACTGACTATTCAATCACTGAAGCATCCATTCGAAGTAGTCTTCATTTGGATGATGCTTCAGGGGAAGTTATGCTATCAAATAATATGATTTTAGAGGGTATGAATAACATAGGATATCCCACTGATGGTACATTCACTTTTTGGAAAAGCCATTTTTCACCTCAGTGGAGATTTTTCATTCATCATTTGCTACATAGTCTGAGTCCCAAGAGTGGAGGATAGGATCAATTTGGAAGCAATATTGCTTCTGCTTTGGTCTGTCTTTCACTTGGAAAGACTTTTAACTTTTCCAAATTAATATTTGATGGCATGGTAGCAAATGTAAAAAGTAAACATAAGTTTTTAATGTACCCTCGTTTTCTACAAATGGTTTTAAATGTTGAATCTGATAATAAATTGCCTAACTTATGTGTCTCCTTCAAAGATAAAAATTTTAGTAACATGAAAAGGGGATTTCAAGGGACACATAAACCATTGTTAGCTGCTATAGTGTCTGTTGGTACTAACATTGCAGGTTCATCATTCTCACCATCTGGAGGTACAGAACACTCTCAACCACATCATGAGGAGCAAGCAGATATTCCCAGATCACCTACACCACAACCACCATCACCTACACCTCCATCACCTTCACCTCAACAAACCCAGGTTCCAACTCCAACTAATCAAGAGGAGTCAGTTCAAATGTCTGTGGATGATCTCTTAAAGCTGGTTCCTACATTGGTTACAAGGATTTCTGAATTGAAGAAGGCAAACCAAGACATGGGTAAAGCTATTGTGACCTTGGTCAGAAAGGTCAAAAAGATGGAGAAGGTTATGAAGGACAAAGGGGTTGCTTTCAGTGAAACAGAGGGTGCTGAAGAAGAAAATTCTTCCAAACAGAGGAGGAATTTGGGTGAAGAACAAGTTTTTCAGACTCCTACTCAAGGAAAATCAACAAGTAGTACTGATATATGTCCTGAAGGAATGGAAGCAGCAGAAACCTTAGCCAAGACTCTTAGTCAAATTAAAGAGAAGAAGAAGAATAGGTTAAGAAGGAAGTTGGTGATTGATGAGGTTAATTCTGATGAGGATACAGTTAAGTCTGCTGAGAAATAAGGTGTTAAGTCTGGTGGTGATAAGTCTGATATTGCTAAGTTTGGTGGTGATAAGTCTGAGAAAGTTAAGTCTGCTGATCAAGATAAGTCTGGTGAAGCTCAAAGGGAAGGAAAGCAGATACTTAAAGAAACTCCTCAGGCTAAGAAATCAAAGAAGCAACTAAGAGAAGAAGAAGCAAGCTTAGCTGAGATTGCAAGGATTCAAGCAGAAGAAGCAGCTGAAAAGGACAGACTTGAAGAGATAAAGAAAAGAGATGAACTTTTTGCAAAGAAGCTGCAAGAGGATTTTAATGATGATCCATACATGTCTCTGATTGAAGATGATGATGAACTTAAGGCAAAGCTGGAAGAGCTCAAAGCTGATGCAAGCTTGACAGTTGAAGAAAGAGCAACAAAGCTTGCTGAATTCATGAATGCAAGAATGGAAACAGACACTCTAGGAGGCTTAATGGAGAAGATCAAGAAGACACAAAAGAGGAAAAGTACTACCAAGAAACTCACAAAGCAGCAAAAGATGTCTGACATGAAGATATATTTGAAGAACATGATGCATTCTAGTTTTGAAAAGATGAGAGGAATGTCTTATGAAGAAGTTGAAAGTTTGTACCTCAGAGCATATGAAGGAGATCACAAGTACAAGCCTATTGACTATGAGGATTCTATTAGAAGAAGTTTCAAAAGGCAAAAGGTGTCTGAGGTAGAAAAAGTGACTGAAAAGGTATCTGAGGTTGTAAAGGAAGAGACAGAAGTCAAAAAGCCATTATAACCTGGACTAGAAGAAAGAGAGCAGCTAGGAAGGGTAAATTAGGTTCTAAGGAGAATGTGCAAGAGGAAGAAGAACCTTCTTCTGAGGAATTTACTATGGGGTCAATTCCAGAAAGCTCAGCTCAGCCTGCCAAGGTTGTAAATTGGCAGATCATCAAAACAGGTAAGAAAGGAGCTTATAAGATAATCAGGGAAGATTATACAGAGGTTGTGTATGTGAATTTTCCAAGGTTATTGAATGACTTGAGCAGAGATGATCTTAAGGAGCTATACAGGTTGATGATGATCAAATATGGGGATAACAGACCTGAAGAAGAATTTGAAAGAGTTCTTTGGGGAGATTTAAAGACTATGTTTGATCCACCTTCTAGGACTGACAAGATTTGGATGCTGCCATTTCAACAAGAGATAGTAAGATGGAGGTATTTTGATAGTTGTCAAGTACATTGTTTGACCTTGCAGAGTGCTATATATATTATATATGTTGGCATAAGTTGAATATCCTTTACACCCAAGGGTATGCAAGGAAATGCTTGAGAAGAAGCTGTTAGGTTATAAGGATGATGAGGTATGTAATCAATTGTTAGAGTTAATTGAGATGCAATCCCAAAAGGAAGCTGTTTGGGGTGTTTGAAAGAATTTTCTAAGTTGATAAGTGAGATAAATGGAAGTTATCATTTGGTGAAGGTGCTTTGCACCAACACAACAAATGGTTATCAGTCCACCATGTCTAATCCACATAAGGACTGGCTAATCCAAGAGCAAACGGCTCTGGTAAAGATACCTCAAATCCGTTTATGGCTGACAATTTGCCAAAAATTGTATGGTAATCAACTCACCATATCTGTGATAGTGAAGAGTTGGCTAGCCCACAAGAGTATGGCTTGTGGTAAAGGTTGTGGAAATCCATAACTGGTTATTAATTCACCAAGGTGATGTCTGCATTCCACCAAAGAATTGGCTAGTCCAAAAGCAAATGGCTTTTGGTAAAGACAAATCAAATCCGTTGATAGCTGATGATTTGCTAAAAATCATATGGTGTTTCAACTCACCATGTTTCACTTACAAAGCGTTGAAATAGTTATCAATGTACCATGGTTTTACACCAAACATTGGCTACTCCAGAGTTAATGGCTAACTGGTAAAGAGACATCAAATCCATTAAATTTTCAATGATTCACCTCTCACAGGAGTTCACACACCTGGAAGTGATGAGAATAGCATGAAACTTTATGAATTGATGTACAAATAGTCAATGTTGTTGCGAAGATGAGATGGTGAAATGACTGCTCAAGTAATGGATGCTGCACAAGTTCAGATATGATGATTTGAAGAATTAAAGTTCAACATAATTCCAAAATATTAGAGTTCATTCCTCAGGAAGATTATCAAGAAAGAAACTTGAAGTTCATGAAGCATGAAGATCAAGTTAGGGGAGGATTGTCGGGAATTATTGAATGACAGACTTAAGTCTGCTAAAGAACTAGTTAAGTCTGTTTGTGTTAGTTAAGTCTGCCAGTACAAAGTCAAGTCTGGCAGAACATAGTTAAGTCTGGTGACTAGAAATAGTTAAGTCTGTTTATGTTTTATAGCAGAATTAGTTAGCTATATATTAGGAAAGGATATAGTCGTATTAGTTATCTTATTAGAATATATGTTTATCCTTTCACACGTTTTGTAACTAGGGTTTTCCTTAGTGTATAAAAGGAACCCTACGGCATAGTATGCTTAAGTAATGATTGTGATATTAGTGAAAGTTTAATAGTAATACGAAGTTAGTTATCTTAATTGTGTTCTTCATACTCATTGCTTGTTAAGATTCCGCATTAACAATCAATACACAGTTAAGAGTTTCTGATATAGATTGATTTGGATTTATCCAAGTTGTCTATTGTCTTATACAAGGCTACTTAGATCCATAATTTGTGTGGACCAACAATCCTCACAAACACACGAAACCCTTCATGTACCTCTAACACACAACTAGGATCATCCAAACTAGAAATCCAGAACTTCGTTACCTCAACCCCGTTAGAGATATCCACCAACAATCCTGTTAGGATCACATGCACCTTTCTTTTTCTCTTTGGAAATATATCATGCATTTCATTTTCAGTGCAAATTATATATTAATCTAAACTATCCTAACGCCAATCATCTTAGGTAGATGATTATGTTGTTCAAAAGGTTTGTTAGAACTTGCCTTCCCATTGATAACTTGGAAGAAGTCATTTTGTGTGTCAGTCAACGAACGAATCTCGTTCTTGTTAGTGTGATTGATTGAACAATTACACCTTAGGTTTTCGGTCTGGTTATGACACTCAAGTGTCTTTGAATTGCTATATGCATTCATCTTTTTGTGTCGCTCAACTTTCTTGGGCTTTCTTTTTGGTCTTTACCCTTTTGGCACACTTTTAGGTTGTGTCACTCACATAGTTTAACCCTTGCATGTCTTGCTATGTGTATTATATCCCTATAATGTTGCTCCTATACTGTTATATATTATGTTGCACGAAGCTAACCCTTGATGTAGGAAAAGCCTTTGTAAGAATTTGATCCATGGATCCGCTAGATACTAAGGTAAATAAACAAGGGGATTAAGTCACCATAGGGGAGCATTGAGCTAGGGGGAGCTCGGGGGTATTTAAATACGTAGCATGGAGTCGTCTTCACGAGTGGTGATAGAAGACTGCACTAGGATGATGCAAGCTCGCCTTTCTGAGGAGAAAGGAAAGTAGTTCAATAAGGGGGAGTAGGGAGTGAATTTAAGGTAGCGCTCGAGGCAACTACCTTTTTGCTTCGACAAAAGGGGGAGAAGGGAGTGTAAACAGGTAACTTTTACATTTTACTATGTGTTACGGTTTACATATTTGTCATCATCAAAAAGGGGGAGATTGTTAGTGCAAATATTACGATATTTAAACTAAACGGTTTCTTCGGTTTTAATAATGACAAACATGTAACTTGTAATACATAACGTAAAATGTGCAAGTTACTTTTAAACACAAATCATCAATGCATACTTACATCAACACCTCCCGACGTCTCAAGTATGCTTCAACGAAGTCGTAGATTTCCATCCCGACGTAAATCACTCAAGGTATGGACAAACAAATCTACTACTTGACAAATGATCAAAGGATTATATTTTTCTAAACTTCACATTTTTAATGTGACAAAATATTTTCTCAAAAATATATTTTACAAATTATTTTTGAATTAAAAAGAAATGTTTTATTTTGAAAAATAAGTTTAAAAATCCCAATAGTCAATTTCCCCCCCCCCCCCAAATAGCTCCAAACATTCCCAAATAAACCTTCCCCACTAAAAACAAACGAAGGAGCGTCCACGGTACCACTAAAGTACCGACGGCTCCACTAAATTTAGTGGAGCCGTCTGACAATTAGTGGAGCCGTGCCTCTGTAACTGCTAGTTTTCCCCTTGCCTATAAATAGTGGACCATTTTACACTTCCAAATTGATTTTTCTAGTCAGTTTTCTCTGGTCTAATCCCTCCTCACTTAGAACACTTTCTTTGATCATTTAGAGAGTCTTAGTTTGTTTAAGAGTGATCATTTCATTCCACCAAGAGATCCTCTTCATTCCTCTTCAAGTGCAAAAGAAGAACACAAGGTATCCAAGTAGATACAAAGTGTTGTCATTCCTCTTCAAGTGCAAGAGAAGAACACAAGGTATCCAAGTAGATACAAAGTGTTGTAGTTGTAGGTAGAAGCACTTGTAACATTTGTTACACTCTTGATTGTATCATAGCATACATCAAGATCATTTTTCTTTTGAGAGTTTGTGAGGGAAGATCATTGTGATCTTATAGAGATATTGAATATCTCTAGTAGCCATTGGGCTAGTGTGTTGATCAAGTTGATCAAAGGTAGATAGGGTAGATTGAGTCAAGTGAGGGTTGATCATTGTGATCTTGTCGAGATCTTGGAGATCTCTTGAAGCTTGTGGGCTTGTGTGATTGATCAAGAAGATCAAGGGTAGATTGGGTAGATCGAGTCAAGTAGGAGTAGATCATTGTGATCTTGTTGAGATCTTGGAGATCTCTTGAAGCCATTGGGCTTGTGTATTGATCAAGTGGATCAAGGGTAGATCGGGTAGATCGTTGTAGATTGGTGCTAGCTAAGATTAACACTCGACATCTAGCATAGTGACGAAAATAGGATAAGCGACGTGTACGGTTTTCTCCGCCTGAAAGGAGCTTGTTGATTAGTGAAGTAACTCTCGAGTTGGGTACTCGGGGAGTGGAGTAGGGCGAAGAGGAGCTTTGTGACCGAACCACTATAAATCACCGTGTCCGGTTTGCGCCTTCTTACTTATCTCTTTACTTTCATTTCATTCTTTATCGCTTTATATTTACCTAAACTAACCACATTTTCATATTATAAATTCCCTCCAAAGAATCACTTCTCATTCCATCATCCTTCACCATCCCAAACCACCATGTTATTACCAAAATCCTCCATCTCTAAGACTCCAAGGAAGCAAAGACTTGTCATCATACCACCCAAACAACTCTTCATAGATTTAACCCAAGATGACACCAAAACTCCATCACCACTACCTCAAAGTTCATCCCCAAGTGCACCAAATGCTCTATCAAAAACACCATCTACTCATGGCACACCATCCTCCTCCATACCATCCACTTCATCCATCAATGACTACATCAACTCCCACCTATCATCATCACCACAAAGAGCATCATCACCACCTCCTACTCAAGAACATCCATCCACCCAACTTGCCATTTCCTTATCACCCATCACACCTCTTGATGCTCAATTCTCACCATCACCAATCCCAAAACCATTCTTTCCCATACCTTGGGCATTACTAGAAGCCCATGGTGACAATTGTCTTTGTTGCATTCATAACCGTACCATCATATTCGGTCTTAGAGATGAGATACACTACATGTTTTCATCCCTTGAACACATGCTTACCAACCCACCTCCACCACCACCTCCTACCATCTTCACCCACCACACCATTACCACCTCCATTTTCACCCAATTAAGCACATGCAATGCTTAATTAAGAATAATCTTTAAAACCATTTTGTGTGCAAGCCCCATGGAAGATCATGTACTCCTAGAATGATTATGTAGATTGCATTACTTACTAGCTTATGTAGGATTGAATGTAATCTTGTATGTTTGTGTATTTCTACACAACATTTTTAATGAATGTCTCTCTTTTATATGCATGCTTATTTTTGCTATATATATGCTTGTGCTTCTAATATTTTTCTTGCAAGAATTCCATTTAACGATTCATTTATGCACATAAACGAGGGGGAGTACACACCGAGGGGGAGTCATCGTCCTGACAATATTTCATATTTGTCGGCATAACCTTTTTGATTCTACAAAAAGGGGGAGAAGTAGATATAAACTCACTAAATACTTGATTAAAAACTAATTTTTCAATTTAATGAGTTTACATTTTGTAATCATCAAAAAGGGGGAGATTGTTGATATAAATAATGCCTAAACACGTTATTAATATTCTTTCGATATCTCTATGTTTTGATAATCACAAAATGTAAAATCATTAAACGAAAGATCATGACGTAAACAAGTATTTAGTTGTAAATATCTATTTTAACAACTCAATCATTTAAGGTATGAATAAACAAATGCTTAATGCATTATATGATCAAAGGAACTTTTTCTTAATCTCTAAACTTTTTATAAAATGTCAAAACATTTTATATATTTTTGAAAAACATTTTTGGTATTAAATAAATATGTTTAATCTATTATAAATATATGAATTCAAATTTTCAACCAAAAATGGCAAAAATGTCCCGAAAAACCTTCCTCACAAAAGGACAAAACTGGGCAACGTTCAGCAGGTCGCCCTAATTTATAAAGGCGGCCCCCTTAAAATTAAGGACGCCCTATTAGGGACCGCCCCGCTCCAGTAGCTTCCCAGTTTTTGCCTATAAATACTGGTTTATCTCTGGACATTTGCCTCACCTTTTGCACCCCAAACCTTCTGTTCTAAATCTTCTCTAATTCTTGTAAATCCTTTCTAAAATCCTTTGATCATATTCTCTTAAGCATTGGTTTCCAAGTGATCCAAGCTTTCACCATCAAAGTGCAAAAGAAGAATACTCCTTCAACTAGAGAAGAAGTATTGTAGCTTAACTCATATCATTCTTGTAGTTGTGTAAAGTGTTGTATAGTTGTGATAAGTAGATCTAAGTGTAAGTAAGTAGTTGTGCTTGTAAAGAAGTAGTGTAGAAGTTGAATAGTCGTGAAGTAGTCGTGAAGAAGAAGTCGTGAAAGAATCGTGAAGCCGTCGTGAAGAAGGTGTGAACTAGTTGTGTAGAAGTTGTGTATAAGTTGTGAGATTGGTTCTAGCTACGATTAGAACTTGACAATCTAGCTTTGTGTCGTTAAACGGTGTAAGCTAAAGTTGTGTAAGGTTTCTCCGCCATAAATGAGTTTGTTGACATAGTGAAGAAAATCTCGAGTAGGTGACTCAAGGAGTGGAGTAGGGCAAGGAAGGTTCCTTGTAGCCGAACCATTATAAATCTCCGTGTTGTGGTTTGATCTTTCCATCTCTATCTTTCATTTCATTATATTTACTTTACTTGCATTGCTTATCTATATTTGTTTATATTTGTTCATATTGATCAAGAGTTGAATTCACATAAGATAGAATTGAAGCTTTAAAAGTAAACAAAAGTTTTCGCAATAAAATTTAAAAAGACGTAAAACTATTCAACCCCCCCCCTTCTAGTTTTCCACAATTGGTATCAAGAGCCACGTCAAACAAGATTTTTAAAATAAACTGTATTTTAAAACTTGAAACGATCTATGGAATCTGAAAAATATTTAGAAGGGCAATCTATGCAAAGACCACCACTATTTGAAAGTGATGGATTTCTTTATTGGAAAAATCGATTCGAAACTTATGTGAAATCAAAAGATCTAGATCTTTGGCATGTTATTACTAATGGTGATTTTTTACCTATTCAACATAATCTTGAAACTAAAAAGGATGAAATAGTACCTTTTGAAAAACAAAGTGATGATTTAAAAAGAAAGCTTTCTAAAAATAATGAGGCAAAAATGGTTATTTATAATGCGTTACCACTAAAGAATACGAAAGGATCTTTATGTGTGAAACCGCAAAAGAAATTTGGAACTCTTTACTAATAACTCACCAAGGTAATAGTCAAGTCAAAGATAATAAAATAGATCTTCTTGTTCAACAATATGAACAATTTACGATTCTGGAAGAGGAATCAATTGATAATGCTTTTGCTAGGTTTAACACAATCATCACAAGTTTAAAGGCACTTGATGAGAGTTTCTCTAGTAAGAATTTTGTTAGGAAATTTCTTAGGGCTCTTCATCCAAAATGGCGAGCTAAAGTTACGGCGATTGAAGAATCAAAGAACTTGTCAACTCTTCAACTTGACGAGTTGATTGGCAACTTGAAGGTCTACGAAGCAATAATCAAGAAAGACTCCGAGATGGTCAAAGGAAAGAAAGAACAAAGCAAGTCAATCGCGTTGAAAGCTAGGAAAGCATCAAGTGACGAGGATAGCTCAACCTCCGAAAGTGATGATGAAGAATATGCCATGGCCGTAAGAGACTTCAAGAAATTCTTCAAAAGACGAGGAAAATTTGTTAGACAACCATATAATGAAAGAAAGACACTCCAAAGAAATAAAGATGACAAAGCTAGCAAAAGCGAGAGGAAGTGCTTCAAATGCGGTGATCCAAATCATCTCATCGGAAGATGTCCTATGATGTCAAAGGAGCAAAACCAAAAGGCGTTCGTTGGAGGAGCATGGAGTGATAGTGACGAAGACGAGAAAGAAACCACAAAGGAGGAGAAATGTCTTATGGCTAAGACATCAAGTGAGGTACATTCCGAAACCGAATACTTTAGTGATGAATATTTATCATTAGATGAAAAAGACTTAGATAGCGAATATAATAAATTATGCAAACTAGGTCAAAAAGTAATGAGTAAAAATAAATCACTAAAACATAAAAATAACCAATTAAAAAAAAATTAAACTACATAACTTAGAAAAAGGGAAAGAAGTTTTTGAATGTAGAACATGTCAAGAAACTAAAAATGAAAACGAAATACTTAAGGAAGAAATTTGTAAACTTAACAAATTCGAAAATAGTAGTAATTCACTTAGGGAAATAATAAGTATTCAAAGAATATCAGGAGATAAAACCGGATTAGGATTTAATTCAACTAAGGATTCAAATAGTGAAACTAAAAATGTAAAGTTTGAATGTGAAACTAGTGAGCAAAAACCTTTAGAGTCAAAACCTAAGTATATACTTATGAAAGATAGAAAAATACCCATAGCTAGTAATGAGGATGTAAAAACCTTTTATAAACCATCTTTAAAAAATGAAGTAGAACACTCTAAACCAAAGTTAAGGTCAAAAACACCTCCTCCTAGAAGACCACTTAGTCCTCACCCTCGGCCTAAAACTCCTCAACCTAGAAGAAACCAAAATAGACCAAACCGTCAAAATAATAGTCACTCAATGTGGAATTATCCAAATCCACCAAGTTTTAATCCTTGGGGAATACTTCCACCATATATGCATCCGAGTCAATTGCAAACCATGTTTGGTTCAAACAACTATGACCAATCAGACCATGGGGACCAAGTGCTAGAATTTCTACTCATCGGTAAAGTCGGAATCTCCTTCGTTATTGGCTTATATAAGTCAATACTCTTTGAAGTATTTGAAGACCACATGTTGAAGACTAAAAGGTACGCCTCTCTTTCATGCTCACCACTATATGCGTAGATTAATGAACTAGCCTATTGCATGCCCCCCTTTAGTCTTAAATACTTAGTAAATACTTATGTGTTTGTTACTAAGTTTTCTTCTTATATGCATATCTAAACATATAATATATATATATATATATATATGTATATATATATATATATAATATTATATATATATATATATATGTATATAATAATATATGTATATATATATATATATTTGTTTATATATATATATATATATATATATATATATATATATATATATATATATATATATATATATATATATATATATATATACACATATCCTCTCATAACCTAGATACGTTATTTGTTGACTATCTAGATCTAAAAGAAATTGTTCGTCCTCGAACCTTTTCTTCCCCTTTTGGACTGTAACGTTCAACATGAAAATCTTCTATGTCCACTCTCCAAAACTCATGGTGATGAAGAGAAGTGAGTTGAGTGGATCAACATAGAAGTCGAAGCCGAACCTTCGCACAAGAAAACTATGAAACAAACTCCCATCGTCGTTAGCACCCATCTCTGTCCTTTCCTCATTATCCCTCAACTTCCCACCTAATAAAATATATATAATATATATATAACACATAATTCCTTTTCATTCTTAATACCACTTTGTAGTTAACTACATGATTATTTTATTCCAAAACTTGTCAGAGGGATATTTTTCCTTCAAAATCCGAAATGTTAATAAAATGTGTCAAGTATTCCCTTCTCGTGCCAATACAACCCAACGTATTTTTGATATATAATAAATCTATATATACATATAAATATTTTGCCGTCAGAAACAAAACACAAATTTTTCTGTTTTGGAGGGCGGTCCCCTTAAAATTAAAGGGACCGGCTTGTAAACGGGGGCGGTCCCCTTAATGTTTAAGGGGACCGGCCATCTGTTGCTACCAAAACGAATTTTTCTTCTAAAATCTTTGCCAAACACCCCATTTTACAAACACTTCTTCCTCACCCTCTGCTGTGAACGAACTGAAACACCAAAACCATTCACCAAATCACCACTTCGGGCTAAATTCGCAAGGGGCAAACACCTATATCTTGATTAGCAACATATATTGTAAGTTTTCTAAAACACATTTCATCTAATTTCATCAAATTTCGAGTCTAATCACAATTTGATATTTTTGTTAAAATTTTTAAATTCAAACTTATGTTGAAATTAAGTCTAGGATACTCATTGCCAAATGCTTCCCATAGGATTAGAGTACTTAATTAACCTAGAATCTAAGTAATCTAAAACCCTCATGCCAAAATTTTGAAAAACCAAACACTCTCATTCAAAACTTGTTATACATTGTTGAATTATGCCATAAACACTTATTATAACTAACCACATTATAATATCACAACTTTTAAATCCTAAAAAATATATTTTTCAAATCATGAAAAATGATTTTATAAACATAAGAGGATGTTTGGATTGAGTCATAAAATTGTCAAGATTAAGTCAAAATGAATTTCACAAATAATGGACAAGTTTATAAACATGTAACTAATAATTTTGAGTTATCAAGATACATAATTCATATGTATATTGAAATATTAGTCATTATTTTTTTTTTAAAGGAAGTGTTTGGCATAAGAAATTGAAAGACATTTTTGAGTCAAAATCTACGCTTTTACCTTTTCAATGAGTTACTTAACTCGAAAGAAATAGCTAGACATACAATCTAATGTTTGTCTAGTCACTTTTCAAAGTAGCTTATGATGTACAAATGAGCGTTTGGATGTTCTTGGTTCTTTACCATAATATCTATATAACTACTCCTTAACATCATAGAATACACTTTAAGCGAGTTAAAAATTAAAAATAAGGAACATTGCAAACTACTTCTTAGGATTAAAATTTTAGAGTCGAAGTATGTTTGCGTTCCACATGAGTAGTATATGTCACATATGCATTTTTTCTTTAATCTTACTTTCTTGTTGTTATCTTGTTTAGGTGAAAATGCCTAAAGTCACAGTTGGTGATGTTTCCAAAACCAAGGAATATATTCCAAAAGTCTCCGCTACTCCCGGCATTTCTCCCTGCTATTGCATGTTTCTATTGTCCCATCGAAGATAGAAACATTCATGAAGGGAGAGTTGTCGATCCATCCTTCTATCTATCCGACCAAATCGAACGAATGTTCTCCAATGTTCGTCTCGATTGTCTTTTCAAAATCAATGAACCCATCATTCCTCGTTTCATTCTTGACTTCTATAGCCAAGTTACGGTGCAAACCGATGACTATGGTTATATCTTCATCTCCTTCATGATCCAAAACGAATTCATCACTCTTACTCTTGCTCAGTTTGGTCAAATCCTCCAAATTCCTTTCAACGGTCAAGCCATTTTCTCAAATGAATGGGATCTCTCATCTCTTGAGAAAAATCGGCCTCAGGGTGGTCCATACTATTCTGAGATTCCAACTCCTGACGACATTCATCGACTACTCGAGCTAGAACGTGGTACGACTAGCCGAAGAATCAAGTCAAAGAATGTCGACATTCATGCAAACCAAATTCTTCTCAAAGAACTAAGCCCCGACATGAAGCATTGGGAAGAACTCATTCGCGAGAATGCGTTTGGTACCGGCGGACACCGTGACCACCTCACGGCTAGCATCGCTCACATGTTGTATTGTGTTGTTGCGGAAGAACAATACAATTTGGCTTATTTCTTTGTCCATCGTATCATCTCCGCCAAAAATACGCCACATGCCAATCTTCCTTATGGTATGTTCCTCACTAGACTTTATCATTTTGTCATGGAACATTACCCACATCTTGAGAGTGATATCTATCAATTCGTTCATCCTGTCTTACGTCCTCTCACTCGTAGCCAACTTCGTCGATCTCGAAGTGACAAGGGAAAATCTCGTCGCCCTAATCTCTTCGCACCGCGTAGTTCCACATATCATCGGAGAGATGATGATGAGGAGGAGGAAGGCACCTCACGTGTTAGTACTCCATCTCCCACGACGTTCGTGAACAATCTCCCGTAACTTAATTATTCCGACTATCAAGTTCCTCTTCCTTCCGAACAAACCGATCATATCCTATTTGAACGACAAACCAAATTACTCAACACAACTCAACAGATGCATGAAGAGGTTAGAGGTGGTTTCAAGTCAATAGGAAAAGCTTTCAAGAAGATTTTCGGAAAGAAGAGATAGAGATGTGGATGTTGGCTTATTTGAACAATATTGTTATTAGACAATTTTTTTCTCAATTATTTGTTTCTTGTACTTTATAGTATGTTAGTATTTTAACCATTTTCTTGATTAGAACTTGAATGCTATGCTTAAATTAATATGCTTGCTAATGATTAATAACATGCTTATTCTATAATATGATTATTTTAGCCTAAATGTATACATGCTTATTTAAACATGTTTATGCCACTATTTAATCATTCTTGATGTACATGATTCAAATGGAGCTTGCTGCAAATACAACCTAACAATGACCCTTTTCTGGAAATTTTTCAAATTTGGTCGCCTGGGAAAACACCAGATGGGCGGCCCCCTTAATTAGCTAGGCGGTCCCCTTAATTTTAAGTGGGCCGGCCTACAATTAAGGGGACCGGCCATCTGGACAGTAAATTTAACTGTTTTCTTTTGCATTTTGTGACCCCTTTTATCTAGCCCCAGCTACCATTTCTCTTTATGAACGAACTGATATTGGAATCTTAACACAAAACCTCAAAAATCTACCTAAACTAACCATATTTTCATATTATAAATTCCCTCCAAACAATCACTTCTCATTCCATCATCCTTCACCATCCCAAACCACCATGTTATCACCAAAATCCTCCATCTCTAAGACTCCAAGGAAGCAAAGACTTGTCATCATACCACCAAAACAACTCTTCATAGATTTAACCCAAGATGACACCAAAACTCCATCACCACCACCTCAATGTTCATCCCCAAGTGCACCAAATGCTCCATCAAAAACACCATCTACTCATGGCACACCATCCTCCTCCATACCATCCACTTCATCCATCAATGACTACATCAACTCCCACCTATCATCATCACCACAAAGAGCATCATCACCATCTCCCACTCAAGAACATCCATCCACCCAACTTGCCATTTCCTTATCACCCATCACACCTCTTGATGCTCAATTCTCACCATCACCAATCCCACAACCATTCTTTCCCATACCTTAGGCATTACTAGAAGCCCATGGTGACAATTATCTTTGTTGCATTCATAACCGTACCATCATATTCAGTCTTAGAGATGAGATACACTACATGTTTTCATCCCTTGAACACATGCTTACCAACCCACCTCCACCACCACCTCCACCATCTTCACCCACCACACCATTACCACCTCTATTTTCACCCAATTAAGCACATGCAATGCTTAATTAAGAATAATATTTAAAACCATTTTGTGTGCAAGCCCCATGGAAGATCATGTACTCCTAGAATGATTATGTAGATTGCATTACTTACTAGCTTATGTAGGATTGAGTGTAATCTTGTATGTTTGTGTATTTCTACACAACATTTTTAATGAATGTCTCTCTTTTATATGCATGCTTATTTTTGCTATATATATGCTTGTGCTTCTAATATTTTTCTTGCAAGAATTCCATTTATCGATTCATTTATGCACACAAACTGTAAAACCCCAAAATTTATATAATCTGAAATGACGAAAATGCCCTCAAATTTAAAATTTTGAGAACCTATGAATATCCTATAAGTAACATTTATTATACTTAACCTAAAGTGATTATGACTTATGTTATGTAATAAATTAAACTCCAAATAAAAACTATACATTATAAGGTTATGTGCAATATATAAAATCCTTTGTGTCTTGTTAGCCCAATCGATCCATGCTTTGTGTCTACACACATATTTTCAGCCCATATATCTTGAGATAAGGATGCATTTAAACCAAATTGATTAGCCCATTAGGAAGATCCAATCATACCATATTTGGCTAAATCTAAACACACGGTATTCTTTTTTTTTTCTTAACCGATCCATCAAACCCTAAACTCTCTCCACAACAAAATATTCGGCTGCCTCCTTCTTATGATACTGTCGATCCATCTAGGGCAAAAAAGAGAAGTCATTGATCTTGTTCTTGCTCAATCCATATCAAGGTAATCTTGTTCTTGTCCTAAATAATCCATTCGAATTGTTCCTAAACCCTAAATCGACCCATTTGTTCTTGTTCTTGCTGCTGTACGAATCAAAAGAGAAGAAGAAGTAAGGAGACCTTCGTGGTGATTTAATCTCGTGATGTTCGTGTTCTTCGTGTGATCTACGAGGGTATTGTATCATCCTCTTGTTGGTTCTTATGTATTCTTGTGTTCTTAGTCTTGGTCGAATTAAAAAGATGTCACATGAAATCATGAACATGAAACCCTAATTTTGAATCGAATAGGTATACAAATCTGGAATTAAATGGATACGAACATGTTATTGATATGTATAAATCGACCTAAATATGTTATGAATTCATCAATAATCATCTTGTGTCAAGAATTAATGATTGGAATGACAAAACTCTAAAAGTATACATGAAATCATAAGACTGCTACTGATCTGGAAATTTATCCGACCTTGATCGCCTGTAAATATATGATAACAAGGTGTTTTTGGGAATATTTTGGGTCTATAATGAATTACAATGAAATATATTTCTGTAGAAATTAACCTTGTATTTTTTTGAGGTCGGGAAGGCATTTTTTCTGAATTTATGAGATCGGGTGTCAAAACTGTATTTCGGGTTACGAAAATTTACCTGTGGTTTATGATTTTTGATTTGAAATATATAAATAGTTATGACCTAAACTTTTAGCATGGTAATATTTGGGATATATTTAAATTTATGGAATTTTTTCAGATTTTTATAAATTTATTTGATGGGGCTTTGAACTGCTTACTTTTCGTATGTTAAAATTTATCAGTAATCTGGACGACTTGAAATAAAGGATTTGTAATCTATAGTTATACTTAATAATAAATTCTGGAAAAATTTGGATAAATTCTTAAGACATTTGGGCACCACTATGAATTTTTGGGAATTTTATCTCTGAGTTCTTGTAAGTATTTAAAATCAGGGAAAACAGTACTAAATTGAGTGTAAAATATGTGAGAAGTGTAAAAGTTGTTAAAAGAGTGTTATGTGTTTATTTTATAAACTAAAGGGTGTAAATGGTTATTTTGCTAAAACTAAAGGGCTTAACTCGTAAAAACCTGTAACTTGAATATATTTACACTTTAGACCCTAATCTTATCATAATGACACTTTAACCCCTAAACTTGTGATAATTACATATTGAACCCTAAAATTATGAAAACTACATTATGAACCCTAAACTTATGTAAATGACATTATGAACATTAAACTATGAATATGGTCATCTTTAGTACTTTGATTTGATAAACGGAAATGTTAATAACTAAAGTTTCTAAATGAGGAAAGTCACTATTTTTGGAAAGTTACTAAAAATAGAAAGTTACCTAAAATGGAAAGAGAACTAAAATGAAATATTATGATTATATGAAACTTATAAGAAAATATATGATTATTGTAGATCGGGTGAAGAGGGAGTGATCTCCTGTTTGCTTTTCGTTTCATTTGCTTTTGTTGCGCATTTTGTTAAGGTACAGATATTCTTTCCCTTTTCAGTAGGGATATTTCGTATGATCCGATGCCTGATATGTTTCCCTTATTTGATTTATGACTTTCATTGTATGATTGTTATTCTATTTGATTCATTCTAACATTTAGTATAAATGTCTCTGCAATGCTATGATTATGTTTTGCGATGCTTATGGAGTTACTATTCGTTTCTCTTGCCATGCTTATTTGATTATGATTATGTATGATTTGATAGATCCGTGCCTGAGCTTACCTAGTTCTGGAGGTACCAGGACCATGTCTTTGATGGCACCTTAGACATGACACTCCCGTAGAGGTGTGATAGATCTACGGCGTTCCCCCTTATGATATGATATGATTCTGTGTACACTATTGGCCAACCTTATATGTGTGACCAGTCTAGTACTGGCATACATACTTTTGATGGGAGCGTATGGATGCGTCCTAGGACTTTTGTATATGTATGATTTTGGTGACCAGGTGGTGTGTGCCTTACACTCCTTCTCACACTTTTGGTACTTAGAGGTCTCCCCTCTTCGTGCACTTTTATGATATGATAAGATATGATTTGACGGATTTTGTATGGAGTTCTTATGGCACATCCTTATATGACCCTTCTCATTATTTTCATTCCATTCTTGATTCATTACTTATTCAGTTCTCATGCACTCTTGACTCTTGATTATCTGTGAAAATTCGTATGACTTTCATGATTATACTTTTCATTCGTATTCTGATTTTCTTCGTTTCTTATGCTTATTACCTTTATGTTATGCTTTGTATATATATCTGTTCACTGGGCTTTTTAAGCTCAGCCGCATTTCTTTTCCTGCGGCAGGTTTTAGTAGGAAGCTGGGTATGAGTGGAGAGTGTCTTTGACTTAGAAGCCATTCCGGATAGAGATGACTAGAAGAGACGATATTTAGACTTAGTAATTATTGTAATTCATTTGAAACCTTGTAGTTTCAGATTTTCTCTTTGTAACCTTTGAAATTCATTTTGTATTATTTAGTCATATGCTTTGTTTGCTTTGATACGTCACCATAACGTAATACTTCTACCCTTATCTGGTTGGGGTGTTACAATTATGGTATCAGAGAGACAGGCTGCGACTTGTAATACATTTACCCTTGACCTGTGAAGTTTGGACCACTAAGTTTCCACTGTAGGCGCTCATAAGACAACCTTTGAGAAATTGCTTTAGGATCTCCCCATAGGAACATAAGTTACCGATAAGGAATGGGTAGACTAGGACATCTATGTAAGTAGCATTGCTTCCGCATCACTCTGATTCGTGCCTTTGCCTTTAGCTAAGCCTTATAAGAACATTTGTCTCAGAAGCTAGAAAGTTGCAACATAAGTTTAGTGATTGATGAAGCGAAAAGTGTACCGCTTTTAGGGGGTCATTTAAGCCCTAAATCGTATTTATTTGATCAAATATTGCCCTAAATCGTTCCTTTTGTCATTTTAGGTACTTTGGAGAAGAAATCTGGAAAAGGAGGCATTTTGGACGTTTTTGGAGCATAAAAGTGAAGAAAACGGCAAAGTCTCAAAATTGTGCTGAAAGTCACCTTTGACGGCGTCAACATTAACTCCAGACGGCGTCATGCCTTGGCAAGAAAAGTTGGATGTGAAATTTACTCATGACGGGCCAGTGAGTTTGCATGAGAATTCTGACGGCGTCACGCTTTAACTAAATCAAGGGCGTCACGGCTTAAATCATAAGGGGACGGCGTCACGTTTAGGATCCGACGGCGTCAAGCCTTGATAAGCCAGAATGGATTTTTGAAGAGCTAAAGAGGGACGGCGTCAAGATGGTCATCCGGGAACCCTAAAAGCGGCGAGGTGACGGCGTCACAATGCATAAGGTGACGCCGTCAGATGTCAAAGTCTATATATAGTTTTCTAATTTTTTGTCATTGAGGGAGAGCTTAGTGTGTGGAATTTTGGGATAAAACCCTAAGACGATTTTAGCTACTTTTTCAGGGCTTCTTGCCTTGAGATCTTCCATGTTTCATTGAAAGATAAGTTATCAATTAATCATTCAATATGTCTATGTGTTGTTTGATTCTATCTTATGCTTGTCTTTTGTTTAACATGTTAGGCTAATTTTATCTTGTGTTTGCTTAGATCTAATGAAACCTAGCTATTGATTATTGGTTGTTAGTGTGTTGTTAGTTGTATTGGATGATTGTTTATCTATGTTAGGCTTAAGAAAACTGGCTAACTTCCTATTCGGTAACTTGCTTGAACGTCTTAAGAAACATGAACCAAACGCGTACTAAAGGTTTTTATGGTTGTATTTAATGCACAAGCGAATTCTAGTGATCCCATGTTAGGAGCTTCCTAGCCGGCTCGACATAGGAGTGAAGTAGGAGCTTGTAGAGTTTGGGGAAGTAAGTACGCCACCCCACGAATGGTATTAAGGAATACACCCGTCATCCACGCGACTAATACACACTAATTAACCGGTAAAAGATAGTTAGGGAGTAAGGAAATCTAAGTAAACACATTTCTCTACACATAAGTTTCTCACCACTTTTCATTTTTGTTATTTTATTTTATTTGCATTTGTAGTAATTTGGGTTAGTTGACTAGCAACTAATTCCGCCCACTCCTTCAAAACCCGAGATTTTACTTGCTTTCATAAAATTATAAAAACATAAAAAGAATCTTCCTCAACCCTTAGACCTAATTAGAGTAGCCTTTCACACCTAACGAACACTATTCCCTGTGGAGAACGATCAATCCCCCGTACTTACCACTACACTATACTACATCGGTCAGGTACACTGCCTGGTGGGGTTGTAAGCCTCTTGAGATCCCTCGAGAGGTAAAACCTGTTGTAAGGTTGCAAAACCCACGCAATCAAGTTTTTGGCGCCGCTGCCGGGGAATAGTTATTGTTTAGGTTGAATTTTTATTTCTATTAGGTCTACTCACTAGATTCCTTTCTAGTGAGATTTTTATTTTATTTTTCTAGGTTTTCTTTAGTCTATCTATTTTCTTTGTGCTTTTGTTCGTAACAAATTCTCATTGACTATTCAGTTTGCCATTATGGAAAACGCGAATCCACCCCTTACACCTGGCGAAGTAGCTTTGTTGCGTAGCCAACTTGAGAATGAGATTAGTGAGCTCAGGGAGCTCAGTAGAGTGATTGATATTGAGCTTGATTATGCCTTGAACAACTTAGGGACCGCCATATACTCAGATAATTACTTAGTACGTAATAATCTTACGGTTGATAAGTTGGTTGAGAAAATTGAGGAAGTAAAGGTAGATCCTAGGTTGGATGATTGTTTCAACGAATACCCCACTAAGGAGGAGATTGCTTACTATAACAACCTAGTTGATAACCCTCGACCACCTTTTGTTAGAATTGACCCAAAGATTAAGAGAGGTGATCCCGGGAATGTGAAGATACCATGTATGATTGGGTATCAATACGTTGAGCATGCTTACATTGACTGTGAATCCCCAATCAACGTTATGTCCTCAGGCCTTTATAGCCAAATCATAAATACACCACTTGAGCCTAGGATGGACCCCAAATGTCCAGGCGGAGTTTGCAACTTCGTTGGAAGGATTAAGGACATACATATCCTTGTTGGGAACTTTACCTTTATCACCAACTTCATGATTTTAGAAGATATGGCAAGTGTTGTTGACTGCCGCCTATCTCGCGTTGTGTTAGGTAAGCCATTTATCGAAGCATCCAATTTAAGGTATGACCGTTCGAAAGGCACGGTTCAGTTTTCTAATCACATAGATAGGATCACATATAGGATGCCTTATCGGGTTAAAGAATTTCGTTTTGTGCCTCGATTTGACATGGACAACATTGGTGCGATTGAGGACATCAATGAAGAGGATAAAGAAAAAGGCATGGACCATGTTTGGAATAAGAGAAGCCTTTATTATAAAGATTGCTTAAACCTTGGACCTAAATACAAAATTGATATGGAGGTTGTTAGGATGATTAGAGGGGCAATTGAGAAGCAAAACGGAAAAACGTAGACCCCGTGACTTTGAGTCTAGCTACAAGACTCGTTAATAAAGAAAGGCGCTTCTTGGGAGGCAACCCAAGCTTTATTTGTTTTATTTGCTTTGTGTGTTTATTTGTTTGTTTGTTTGTTTTTATTTGTTTCCGTATGTGTGTTTAATTTTTATTCTTATTGATTCATGTTCAAAACTAATTTGTGAAAATGCTTTATGTTGTTTTTAACTTCGTCTTAACTACATATAAAGGTATTTTGCAAAAGATAAGTGTAAGGGAAATCTAAATCGGTTTATTAGAACACAAATTAACATGAATCGTAATAATATTAAATTAACATACATATTCGTATTTGTTTGAGTCAAATGCTTGTATCGAGTCATAATGATGTTTTGCAGGATTTCCAGGAAGTAAGGTAAAGGTTTTTCTAGAAATTTTCCGGAAACTTAAAATGAAAATTTTTGTCAGGTCATTTCTGACGGCGTCAGGGGTTATAACCTGACGGCGTCAGATTTAATTTCCAGAAATTTTTGAAAATTTTGTTTTCATAAAAAGTTTTTATTAAAATCTCCAACTTATAATCTCCAGGAATCTGCAAAGTTATCATTCCACAAGCATTATATCCTTATATATAGATTTTATCCCGCCGATGTTATGCAGGTTTTCGTGTTTGTTTTCTCAGGTTCAACAGGTTATTTTGGACAAGGAAATGTTTTGAATCAAGCTTATGGCGATGCATTAGTCATGGAGCTTCAACATTCTCTTTGGAGGAAGATTTAACCGTGTAATTTCATTATCCAACGAGCGAATCAGGGGAGTATTTGATTTCATTCTTTTACTTTATGCTTTTACATCTTGTTATTTGAACATTGGGGACAATGTTCATCTTAAGTGTAAGGGGAGGGTAAAAGTACGATTTTTGAGAATACAATTGCGCTTGATTTTTGTTTGTTTAATAGTAGATGTGTAATAAAACTGAGAGAAATACTTGTTAAGGTAATTTTAGTGCCAAATTTAAAATTTTTTACAACATATAGGAGTGAAACTTTGATCTTAATGAGCGTCTCACGGATAGGAGTTATATGACTAGCACAAAAACCGTACCACTAAAAAAATTTTTCCACCCCCAAATATGTGAGGTTCGCCCCTAGAATTGGTAGGAAAAGCATTTATGCTATGATGTGTGTACCGGTAGCACTTAGATTCTAGAACTTGCGTTAGGACCATTCCGAGGCCACAAGTGAGACTACATTCGTGTAGTTAGATTTACTACATGATAAGAGGCATTAGGATTAACCCATTGTTTTACACCTGTGTTTTTGTTATAATTACTTTGGCTACATTGGTCAAGTAATTCTCCCACACCCTTTGCGTTGTACTCATTTTTAGTACACGATACCCCTAGTACACCCCTCAGAGCCTATCTTTTCGTTTCGACCTTTAAGCATTTTACTTAAAGGAAGAATTTGTTACACCCCACTTAAATGTACACCCAAATCGCCTTAGCCTACCTTGTATGCACTCATTTTTAGTGCATTATTGTTACAACATTTGTTTAAACCCAAGTTAATTATCTAATTGATTACATGGTTGCTAAGTCGAGTCATATCCTTGTACATATTGTTTTGGGATGATTGGGACTCATGGGTAAAGTACTAGTGTAATGGAGTAATGGGGAAGAACATCATTTATTACCCCCATATGTGCTAAATGTTTTAAAAGTACTCCAAGTTTTTCAATTATCTTAATTCGAGTCATTAGGATAGTTTTTTGTAAAGTTATGTAAAAGTTCAAGTGTAAGGGGATGCAACGCCCCTATGATGTATTATTTTGGATGGTAGGGTAAAAGTGTATGCAAAAAAAAAAAAAAAAAAAAAAAAAAAAAAAAAAAAAAAAAAAAAAAAAAAAATCGAAAAAATCAAGAAAAATACAAAAAAATGAGAAAAAGAAAAGTAGAAAAAAAAAAAAAAAAACATACGGACTACCATCCCGTTTCATTTTATGTTTATTTTATGTTTATGTTTTGTTATTTTCTTTCATTAGCTTAAGATCGAGTCTAGTCTTGGCTTAGCAACATTGTATAGTACATGTAATTAATCAAGATCTTTAACTCGCCACCAGTAAAATATCCTTTATCCAACAAAACCGTGTTTTCCTTTTCCCTACACCTAACGTTATAACCCATTTAAAAGCCCTCTTTGATAGTTTATCTTAGGTGCTTACGCCTAGTGGAGGAGGTTTTCGATCCTTTCCCAAGCCTATGGTAATCTATTTGCTATGACAGGTAGTGAGAGATATTATCCGTTTTCATTTATGAGATTTATTTTGATGACACTTGAGAGATGTGAGTATCTAAACACTACTTGTGAGGTGCTAGTTTGTAATCTCCGTGCTTATTATGATTAAAGTGGAACGAATATTTGTTGTAATTATTTTTATATTAGCATTAAATGACCCCTAACTTGTATTTTGATTAGAATAAAAGCGCATTTGCTTGAGGACAAGCAAATCTCAAGTGTAAGGGTATTTGATGAAGCGAAAAGTGTACCGCTTTTAGGGGGTCATTTAAGCCCTAAATCGTATTTATTTGATCAAATATTGCCCTAAATCGTTCCTTTTGTCATTTTAGGTACTTTGGAGAAGAAATCTGGAAAAGGAGGCATTTTGGACGTTTTTGGAGCATAAAAGTGAAGAAAACGGCAAAGTCTCAAAATTGTGCTGAAAGTCACCTTTGACGGCGTCAACATTAACTCCAGACGGCGTCATGCCTTGGCAAGAAAAGTTGGATGTGAAATTTACTCATGACGGGCCAGTGAGTTTGCATGAGAATTCTGACGGCGTCACGCTTTAACTAAATCAAGGGCGTCACGGCTTAAATCATAAGGGGACGGCGTCACGTTTAGGATCCGACGGCGTCAAGCCTTGATAAGCCAGAATGGATTTTTGAAGAGCTAAAGAGGGACGGCGTCAAGATGGTCATCCGGGAACCCTAAAAGCGGCGAGGTGACGGCGTCACAATGCATAAGGTGACGCCGTCAGATGTCAAAGTCTATATATAGTTTTCTAATTTTTTGTCATTGAGGGAGAGCTTAGTGTGTGGAATTTTGGGATAAAACCCTAAGACGATTTTAGCTACTTTTTCAGGGCTTCTTGCCTTGAGATCTTCCATGTTTCATTGAAAGATAAGTTATCAATTAATCATTCAATATGTCTATGTGTTGTTTGATTCTATCTTATGCTTGTCTTTTGTTTAACATGTTAGGCTAATTTTATCTTGTGTTTGCTTAGATCTAATGAAACCTAGCTATTGATTATTGGTTGTTAGTGTGTTGTTAGTTGTATTGGATGATTGTTTATCTATGTTAGGCTTAAGAAAACTGGCTAACTTCCTATTCGGTAACTTGCTTGAACGTCTTAAGAAACATGAACCAAACGCGTACTAAAGGTTTTTATGGTTGTATTTAATGCACAAGCGAATTCTAGTGATCCCATGTTAGGAGCTTCCTAGCCGGCTCGACATAGGAGTGAAGTAGGAGCTTGTAGAGTTTGGGGAAGTAAGTACGCCACCCCACGAATGGTATTAAGGAATACACCCGTCATCCACGCGACTAATACACACTAATTAACCGGTAAAAGATAGTTAGGGAGTAAGGAAATCTAAGTAAACACATTTCTCTACACATAAGTTTCTCACCACTTTTCATTTTTGTTATTTTATTTTATTTGCATTTGTAGTAATTTGGGTTAGTTGACTAGCAACTAATTCCGCCCACTCCTTCAAAACCCGAGATTTTACTTGCTTTCATAAAATTATAAAAACATAAAAAGAATCTTCCTCAACCCTTAGACCTAATTAGAGTAGCCTTTCACACCTAACGAACACTATTCCCTGTGGAGAACGATCAATCCCCCGTACTTACCACTACACTATACTACATCGGTCAGGTACACTGCCTGGTGGGGTTGTAAGCCTCTTGAGATCCCTCGAGAGGTAAAACCTGTTGTAAGGTTGCAAAACCCACGCATCAGTGATCAAGTAAGTTTGAAATTCCTCGAGAACTACCTAGATACCTTACACCATTTAGGTTTCACTTCCTGATTTTGACCTCCATCTCCGAGTTGGTGATAAACTGTTTGATATCTTTTCGACCATTCCGAAGGTCATTCAACCGTCATGTGTTTGACACATTCTGTGAATTCGTTACTTATGTTGGATATAGAATGTATCATCCGATACTACTTGAATTTGCATAATCCATTGCTAATCCTATGAGAACTATGGTTATTATTAACCACGGATATAGGAAGATTTGTTTCCCTCCCTTAGAATGACCTGTGAGAATATTGGGTAGACATTAGGCTTCTCGTTTGATGCGATCTCTTCCTTCGTATTTTGATCCTGACGTTTGAATTGTCTTCATTGTTCGTTTTGATCCCTACGTTAGGCTTCGTCTGAGTAGAAAAAGTTGTGGGACCAGGTTCCATCTCCTCCATGTGTTGACTGTGAGAAGTTTCATATGGGTGATCGTGTTATAAGGCGTTAGATGCCGGCTTCAGTTGTAGTGTGAGTGGACGTCGGACGAAAGAGTGTCCGAATGTGAATGGTAACAACCGTAAGAATGAGAATGATGGACAACAATCTGCCGAGGGTCGAGTGTTCGCTCTGACCAGGGACCAGGCTGCTGACACATCAAGTACCGTTTTGGGTATTCCTTACTTATGCGGTCGTGCTGCGTAATTTTATTCGATACGAAAACGTCATATCCTGTGGTGTCTTTTCCTTTTACTAAGCACATTAAGTCCCCTCTGCATATTGAATTATTATTCCTAATTCTATCTCTATGAGAATCTTGTGACTATCCATCACGAGTGTAGATTATCCTGTACGGTTTAGGAGGTTGGAAGATCAATTTCATTCTGCTAATTTGATTTCTTTGGGAATGTTCGATTCATTTTCATTCTAGTCATGTAATTGTTGACTGAGCATTGAGATGCTAACAATAGTTATGATTTTGTCATCTCTGACGACTTATGAAACTCAAACTCCGTGCCCAGGTTTCTGACCTGGCATACTATTATGATCACCGTTTCTTTGAAATTCCGTATATTAATCCCTCGCGTTTGTGAAGATATTCCGTTTGATGTAACTCGCTCGAAAGTTTTCGATGATGAATTTCGCGATGTATTCTTTGATGGACTACCAAGATTTCCCCTCGAATGTAATTGTTTTGATCCGTTTATTAGAATGTGTTTTGTCACGACTTGAGGTAGACTGTGATTGCAATAAAGGCATGTGTATATGATGCAAGTATTATGACGTCTGGCCAGCGTGATAATAGTTACATCATATACCTTGAACTTACTGGAGTCGTAGAATGTAATGAGGAGTGCCTGAGATCAGTGTGTTATTGGAATCAGAACGCCATTCATATGTAAGCGACGTTTTGCCCATTTTCGAAACTCCTTACGAACGACATACGTTGAATGAAGAGTATTGAAGGACCTACTTCGAGGAAGTGGTTTATCCGTCTGTGTGCGTCTCTGTGTTGTGTTTCAGTTTAGTTATGAAGAAGAATGATAGTGGTATAAGGTTGTTCTTGGAATTCTGGAATCTTAGTAGTATGGTGATTAGGACTGATACCGTTATCGACGACTTATCTAATCAACATCAGGGTGAAGTTTTCTCTATGATCGATTTGTAATCTGATTATGTCCTTTTTCATGTGAAGGAGCAAGATGTTCCTAGCATTGATTTGTATCCGTTATAATCTCTATGAGCATTATGATGCCAATCGTATTGGCTACTGCTCCGACTATTCTTGTGAGCTTGATGAATCGTGTTTTTCATGAATGTTGGGACAATTGTCATTGTATGACGATTTAGTATACTCAGGAGCGAGGTGGTGGAATTATGATCTACGTAGCAGATTTGAATGAAACGGTTATGCTCGAAGCACCCCGTTCTTTTCGCTCTATACATATTAGTTGTACTATTATGTAGAGACTTGTAGCATAAATTATGACGGGATGGTATGACAACGAATGTGAACGCTGTGATGGCAAGTGTCTAGCATGTCAGCAGATTGGGAGTTAGCATCAGCATGCGAGTGGTTTTTCCTCATTTTAGATGTTGGTATGAAGAAGTGGGATTAAAACTGTCAGCAACTTTATAACGGGATTTACGCGCACGTTGGGAAGGACAAAACGATGTGGGTTGTAGTGAATCGTTCAACTTGGTGGCTCACTTGGAAGATTGGCAGAGATTTATTTCAACAGAAGATTACTCAAGCTCCTTGGCGCACCTGCAGTGATCGTGTCAGAAAAATTGAGTTTTGTTCGCACTTCCAGATGAATTGCAGAAGACCTCCAAGACCGGCTCGAGATTTTATGGCGACTACTCACCTTCAGATGGATGGACGGACAGAGCAACTATGTTGAAATCGAAGATGTATGGGACTGAGAGTTTGACAAGCGTATTGGCATGATTGAGTTTGCCTACGGAGATGTAGAACACCTTTTGTTTTGGATTAAGTTGGAGTTTCGCTGGTTTAAGGTCCGGGATTGATTACTGTGATTGGTGGATTAGTTATCCTTGTGGAAGAAAAACCTTGAATGGTGGACTATGAAGTTTGTATGTTTCGTACGATGTCCCCGTTGTGGAGAGTTAGACGTTTTGGGCGTATGAAGAAGATCTAGTTCGCGATGCGTTGATCCTTTGAGTTGTTGTTTTCCATATGATTATCCGACCTATTCCGTTATGCTCTCCGATACGTTCCGATCCTCCGTTATGTGCTTAGTTTATCGTCTGTACGACTACGTTAGCTCTTGATGTGTTTTATCCGTATGATTATTCGACCTATTTTGTTTTGTTTTCTGATGCGTTTCGATACTCTGATTTATACTCTATTGATCGTCGGTACAAATATGCTACCCATCTCATTATGCGTTCCAATACAAGTTGATATTTCGAAATGTACTCGATTGATCATCAGTACAATTATACTATCTATCTCTTATAGAACTCTTGATACTTTTGATGATTCGTCACGTGCTTCATTGACCGGTGGTACGTTCCTTAGATCGATCAGCATATGGTTGGAATTGATGAGAGCTTCTATAATTATGCGTTAGTTCCCTATTTCGTCCTGAATCTGGATTGTGTTTATGTAGTTTGACTCTTTAGCACTACCTCCGTATTACTCATGTGAATTCATGCTCATGTATCTCTTCGTGAAATCTCAACCGTCATCTGCTACGTATTTTGATTCGTATTCGTTGGAGCGATCTGTCGTAAGTTACGTTTTGTGAAAGCCTAGGGCTTTTTGATGATTTTGATCAGGTTGGCGAGGTATCTCATCGCTTGGCGTTACCTTCCCAGTTATTCTACGTATACGATGTATTCCATGTATCTCTTCTTCGTGAGTATGATTATCATCTGCTTCATGTTGTGTTTTGCCCATTCGATCAGATTCGGAAAAATCTTTCTTATAGTGAAGAACCTGAGGCTGTTTTAGAGCGTCAGGAAAGAGTCATGAGAACTAAAACAATTCCGTTCATAAAGATTCTTTGGATGAACCATCCTGAGAGCGAGGCTACTTGGGAAACCGTAGAGTCGATACGATCCGATTATCCGCATTTCTCTTTTTGACTTGGTACGTATTCATTTTGATTTCGCTTTCGATTTCGTATTTCTCTTTCGATTTCGTATCTAGATTTTCGAGGACGAAAATTTTCTTTTAGAGGGGAAGAGTTGTAAAACCCTAAAATTTATATGATCTGAAATGACGAAAATGCCCTCAAATTTAAAATTTTGAGAACTTATGAATATCCTATAAGTAACATTTATTATACTTAACCTAAAGTGATTATGACTTATGTTATGTAATAAATTAAACTCCAAATAAAAACTTTACATTATAAGGTTATGTGCAATATATAAAATCCTTTGTGTCTTGTTAGCCCAATCGATCCATGCTTTGTGCCTACACACATATTTTCGGCCCATATATCTTGAGATAAGGATGCATTTAAACCAAATTGATTAGCCCATTAGGAAGATCCAATCATACCATATTTGGCTAAATCTAAACACACGGTATTCTTTTTTTTCTTAACCGATCCATCAAACCCTAAACTCTCTCCACAACAAAATTTTCGGCTGCCTCCTTCTTGTGATACTGTCGATCCATCTAGGGCAAAAAAGAGAAGTCATTGATCTTGTTCTTGCTCAATCCATATCAAGGTAATCTTGTTCTTGTCCTAAATAATCCATTCGAATTGTTCCTAAACCCTAAATCGACCCATTTGTTCTTGTTCTTGCTGCTGTACGAATCAAAAGAGAAGAAGAAGTAAGGAGACCTTCGTGGTGATTTAATCTCGTGATGTTCGTGTTCTTCGCGTGATCTTCGAGGGTATTGTATCATCCTCTTGTTGGTTCTTATGTATTCTTGTGTTCTTAGTCTTGGTCGAATTAAAAAGATGTCACATGAAATCATGAACATGAAACCCTAATTTTGAATCGAATAGGTATACAAATCTGGAATTAAATGGATACGAACATGTTATTGATATGTATAAATCGACCTAAATATGTTATGAATTCATCAATAATCATCTTGTGTCAAGAATTAATGATTGGAATGACAAAACTCTAAAAGTATACATGAAATCATAAGACTGCTACTGATCTGGAAATTTATCCGACTTTGATCGCCTGTAAATATATGATAACGAGGTGTTTTTGGGAATATTTTGGGTCTATAATGAATTAAAATGAAATAGATTTCTGTATAAATTAACCTTGTATTTTTTTGAGGTAGGGAAGGCATTTTTTCTGAATTTATGAGATCGGGTGTCAAAACTGTATTTCGGGTTATGAAAATTCACCTGTGGTTTATGATTTTTAGTTTGAAATCTATAAAGATTTATGACCTAAAATTTTAGCATGGTAATAATTGGGATATAGGTGAATTTCTGGAATTTTTTCAGATTTTTATAAATTGATTTGATGGGGCTTTGAACTGCTTACTTTTCGTATGTTAAAATTTATCAGTAATCTGGACGACTTGAAATAAAGGATTTTTATTCTATAGTTATACTTAATAATAAATTCTGGAAAAATTTGGATAAATTCTTAAGACATCTGGGCACCCCTATGAATATTTGGGAATTTTATATCTGAGTTCTTGTAAGGATTAAAAATCAGGGAAAACAGTACTAAATTGAGTGTAAAATATGTGAGAAGTGTAAAAGTTATTAAAAGAGTGTTATGTGTTTATTTTATAAACTAAAGGGTGTAAATGGTTATTTTGCTAAAACTAAAGGGCTTAACTCGTAAAAACCTGTAACTTGAATATATTTACACTTTAGACCCTAATCTTATCATAATGACACTTTAACCCCTAAACTTGTGATAATTACATATTGAACCCTAAAATTATGAAAACTACATTATGAACCCTAAACTTATGTAAATGACATTATGAACCTTAAACTATGAATATGGTCATCTTTAGTACTTTGATTTGATTAACAGAAATGTTAATAACTAAAGTTTCTAAATGAGGAAAGTCACTATTTTTGGAAAGTTACTAAAAATAGAAAGTTACCTAAAATGGAAAGAGAACTAAAATGAAATATTATGATTATATGAAACTTATAAGAAAATGTATGATTATTGTAGATCGGGTGAAGAGGGAGTGATCTCCTGTTTGCTTTTCGTTTCATTTGCTTTTGTTGCGCATTTTGTTAAGGTACAGATATTCTTTCCCTTTTCAGTAGGGATATTTCGTATGATCCGATGCCTGATATGTTTCCCTTATTTGATTCATGACTTTCATTGTATGATTGTCATTCTATTTGATTCATTCTAACATTTAGTATAAATGTCTCTGCAATGCTATGATTATGTTTTGCGATGCTTATGGAGTTACTATTCGTTTCTCTTGCCATGCTTATTTGATTATGATTATGTATGATATGATAGATCCGTGCCTGAGCTTACCTAGTTCTGAAGGTACCAGGACCATGTCTTTGATGGCACCTTAGACATGACACTCCCGTAGAGGTGTGATAGATCTACGGCGTTCCCCCTTATGATATGATATGATTCTGTGTACACTATTGGCCAACCTTATATGTGTGACCAGTCTAGTACTGGCATACATACTTTTGATGGGAGCGTATGGATGCATCCTAGGACTTTTGTATATGTATGATTTTGGTGACCAGGTGGTGTGTGCCTTACACTCCTTCTCACACTTTTGGTACTTAGAGGTCTCCCCTCTTCGTGCACTTTTATGATATGATAAGATATGATTTGACGGATTTTGTATGGAGTTCTTATGGCACATCCTTATATGACCCTTCTCATTATTTTCATTCCATTCTTGATTCATTACTTATTCAGTTCTCATGCACTCTTGACTCTTGGTTATCTGTGAAAATTCGTATGACTTTCATGATTATACTTTTCGTTCGTATTCTGATTTTCTTCGTTGCTTATGCTTATTACCTTTATGTTATGCTTTGTATATATATCTGTTCACTGGGCTTTTTAAGCTCAGCCGCATTTCTTTTCCTGCGGCAGGTTTTAGTAGGAAGCTGGGTATGAGTGGAGAGTGTCTTTGACTTAGAAGCCATTCCGGATAGAGATGACTAGAAGAGACGACATTTAGACTTAGTAATTATTGTAATTCATTTGTAACCTTGTAGTTTCAGATTTTCTCTTTGTAACCTTTGAAATTCATTTTGTATTATTTAGTCATATGCTTTTGTTTGCTTTGATATGTCACCATAACGTAATATTTCTACCCTTATCGGGTTGGGGTGTTACACAAACGAGGAGGAGTACACACCGAGGGGGAGTCATCGTCCTGAAAATATTTCATATTTGTCGGCATAACCTTTTTGATTCTACAAAAAGGGGGAGAAGTAGATATAAACTCACTAAATACTTGATTAAAAACTAATTTTTCAATTTAATGAGTTTACATTTTGTAATCATCAAAAAGGGGGAGATTGTTGATGTAAATAATTCCTAAACACGTTATTAATATTCTTTCGATATCTCTATGTTTTGATAATCACAAAATGTAAAATCATTAAATGAAATATCATGACGTAAACAAGTATTTAGTTGTAAATATCTATTTTAACAACTCAATCACTTAAGGTATGAATAAACAAATGCTTAATGCATTATATGATCAAAGGAACTTTTTCTTAATCTCTAAATTTTTTATAAAATGTCAAAAACATTTTATATATTTTTGAAAAACATTTTTGGTATTAAATAAATATGTTTAATCTATTATAAATATATGAATTCAAATTTTCAACCAAAAATGGCAAAAATGTCCCAGAAAAACCTTCCCCACAAAAGGACAAAACTGGGCAACGTTCAGCAGGGGCGGCCCCCTTAATTTATAAAGGCGGCCCCCTTAAAATTAAGGGGACCGGCCCCCTATTTAAGGGGACCGCCCCGCTCCAGTAGCTTCCCAGTTTTTGCCTATAAATACTGGTTTATCTCTAGACATTTGCCTCACCTTTTGCACCCCAAACCTTCTGTTCTAAATATTCTCTAATCCTTGTAAATCCTTTCTAAAATCCTTTGATCATATTCTCTTAAGCATTGGTTTCCAAGTGATCCAAGTTTCCACCATCAAAGTGCAAAAGAAGAATACTCCTTCAACTAGAGACGAAGTATTGTAGCTTAACTCATATCACTCTTGTAGTTGTGTAAAGTGTTGTATAGTTGTGATAAGTAGATCTAAGTGTAAGTAAGTAGTTGTGCTTGTAAAGAAGTAGTGTAGAAGTCGTGAAGAAGAAGTCGTGAAGTAGTCGTGAAGAAGAAGTCGTGAAGCCGTCGTGAAGAAGGTGTGAACTAGTTGTGTAGAAGTTGTGTATAAGTTGTGAGATTGGTTCTAGCTACGATTAGAACTTGACATCTAGCTTTGTGTCGTTAAACCGGTGTAAGCTAAAGTTGTGTAAGGTTTCTCCGCCATAAGGGAGTTTGTTGACATAGTGAAGAAAACTCTCGAGTAGGTGACTCGAGGAGTGGAGTAGGGCAAGGAAGGTGTCCTTGTAGCCGAACCACTATAAATCTCCGTGTTGTGGTTTGATCTTTCCATCTCTGTTGATAAAAAAGTTGGGCGTTCCTTGATTCCGTACCAATCAGATCTTAATGCTTGAGACCTGCGCACTAAGAAAGCAAAAAGACACCGTCAGGCTTATCGTGGGATTGTCTCCCACGATTATCCTCCGGCGTGAGAGTAAGTAATCGGTTTTTAGGATTTAGTTGAAGAGTTAGAGTTGTAAGTCGTACCTTTAGTGAGAGTCGAAGGACTCTTTATATACACACGAAACCCTAGATGGTTTCGTGTTCCTCACTCCTCAGCGTATCCCGCATAGGGCGGTTATTTGATACATATCCCATCAATAAGAGATATCCTATCAAGACCATAAATAACTTCGGGTTTGGGCCAACGTAAGCCCAAACCGTTATCGCAATAGCCCATTCGTAATGGGCTTGAGCCCATTCGTGATGGGCTGGAGTCCATTCGTGATGGACTTGAGTCCATTCGTGATGGACTTGAGTATGGGTCGGGTTCGTGACCCGAATACGGACTATACGTCATCATGTTCCCCCAGTCTAGTGTGCGCAATGCGAAATTGCGGACGCTAGACTAACAATTGTAACTAAAAATATTCCTTGATGCGTAGCGGGGAAGTTTCAAGTGTTTCCCGCCAAAAGTAGCAAACTAACTTAGTCCAAGTACATCCGTATCTCCTTCGTAAATCGTGAGGGGTGGGTGAAAAAGTGCTTTACCTTTTTGCCTCCCAGCCACACGATTAGAGCAAGTGGGGTACATGTGTCGTTCATCCAAGAACATGTGTAACCCTATATAAAGGTCAGCCGTCTTTTCACTGTGGTTACCACAGTAAAAAATCATCATTTTTCGCCATTGTTAAACCTCCAAACAGCAATAAAAAAATCAACAAAAACTAAGGTAATAGCGCGTACGCTTATAATAGTTATTTGAAGGTTAATCATGGTTCTTCAATTGTCCGATTTTAATTCCGATTTATCTGAGGATGAACTTCGTCAGTTCACTTCAGATTATTTCATCCCTCTCGCATTGCATCCGGTAGTTCCGGCCGCAAATGCGTCAATAGCGAATTTCCCGCAAGGGAAAGTAGGGGTATACACGCGTTTTTTCGAATTCGCTAATCAGCGTGCGCCCATTTCCCTCTTTTTGTGCGATATTCTAAATCACTATCGTCTTCATATTTCCCAGCTGCACTGTATAGGTGCAGCTAAAATAACCAATTTTGAAGTGAATTGTCGCTTGTTAGCGATAGAGCCCACAATTCATCTTTTCCGCGCGTTTTACCACACGTCGTGGTCAAACGGGTGGGTTTCCTTCTTCAAGCGCGCAGGGCCACTGCAGTGCTATACGAAGAAGTTAGACGCACTGAGGGATTGGAGAGAAAAATTCTTTTGGGTTGATAGGGCATTTTTCCCATGGATTTTTGAGTTCTACACTCGAGAATCATTACCGAGAGACGAGCGCCCAGACCCCGGATTGTATAACGTGGTTGATGCGGATATGATAAATACCAATCTCATACCGATCAAAGCGTACCCAGAAGACTTTTTGGTGCACATGGGCATCAGTCGCAATTACTTCGGTAGTCCGGAAGAAGTGCCAACATTTTTGGATGAAAATAGCCGGGGTGGGTGCTTGTCTCCTCCTTCCTCTTCGTTTAGTAGTTGTAAGCGTTCTTCCTTTTATAGCTTATCTAACATATTTTGTGTTTGTTTGTTGTTTTGTTGCGCAGAGATGGATTTGTTCGGTGTTGTTCGCTTGGCGAAGCCCACTCAGGTGATCGTAGGGGTGCGCCCATTGAGAGATGGAGAGGAGCCAGTACTTCAGGCTACTGCAGGGCGCACGATGGTGATCGCGCAGGAGGAGACAGAGGAGACAGAGACAGGGGAGGTCCCCACAGGTGTCACTATGGCTACTCCTCTGCGTAGCTTTCCCGCTCCTGGGTCGCAGATCCCTGTTGAGTTGTTGCATATAGACTCGTCGGAGAGTGCTATGGATGAGTCTGAGGAGGAGGGCCAAGGGTTAAAGCGCAAGAGATCGTCTGGTGATGATGGCGCAGGGACATCAAGTAAGCGCCCTGCTATTTCTGTCAGGCAATCATCTGAGGAGGGTGCGTCATCGCATAAAACTCCTCCCCTCAAGTAAGTACTTGTATCTTTGGATCTTCAGTCCTTTAATCCGCGTTTAATACTATAGAGTAACTTTGTTATTTGCTTGCAGTGCTGAAACTGCTGTTAATGATGATGCATATGTTGGGAATTCGCCACCCAAGACTGGTTCTGCATATGTTGGTGAGTTTGTGCCTGAGAGTCCAGTGGATGAGGAAAAATCTTCTGGAGATGCGCCAAGAAATCGCCTTATAGAGGAGTTGGCGTTGGCTGCTGCGCACCAGGCTTCATTGGTTGCGCGGCTATAGGCTGAATATGGTGGTGAGGGTAGCCTGGTTGCGCAGAAGGACAAGGAGATTGACATTCTGAAGGCGCAGTTGGCTGATGCGCAGGCTGAATTGAGGGCATCTGCTATGTATGACCAGAAAATTGCTGATGAGAAAATGTCGCTCATGGCCGAACTGAATCAGGAGCGCACTGGAGCAAAAGAATACAAGGCCTCCTGCCTTTGGGCCTTGAAATATATGGAGCTAAACAAGGGGAAACTCATGTCTGACTTGGATGAATTCCGCAAGGCTGTGGAGAGTTTGCTGGAGAATCAGGAGAGCAAGCTGCGCAAGCTCAGCATCGAATATGATGAGGAGTTGTATCCTCATTTGGTGTCAACTATTGCTGAGCGCAGGTGGCTTATCAGCCATGGCTTGCGTCTTGCTGCCTTGACGACGTTGGAGTCTCGAGAGGTCAAGGACTCCTTTGAGATGTGGTTCAACGTGCCCTAGCGCGCAGTAAGGCAGAAGCAGTAGAGGAGCTGTGCGCGACTAAGGTTTTGGCTATGTCTCCCTCCGAAGTACCTGGTTATAATGAGAACGCTTATGCTGAACTTGTTGCTGCTATGGAGAAGTTGAAACTTTTTGAGCTTCCTCATATTGCACAGCTGGAGCGTGACCAGGATTACCCCATAGGCGTGATCATGCAGGGTTTAACTTTGGCTAGGCACTCATCCGAAGACGCTGAGGCACAGCTTGACTACTTTCTGAAGCCGGATGTGTCGCAGCTACATGTGCCTATTTTCGCTCGTCCCCGTGACATCCTCAACCCTTTTGCCCATGAGAAGAAAATTCCATTGAGGGAGTCTTTAGAAGCCCATGAGATGAGACTTGCCAAGAAGAAGGGCGTGAAAGGGAAAGCCATTCTTTGTGGTCTTGGTGCGGCTCATATTCCCAGGTCTGATGGAGTGCCCGTTAGCGTGCCAACGGTAGCACCCAAGGATGCTGAGCTGTTGCAGAGGCTTAAAGATGCTGGTTGTGTGGCGCGCCAAGCGGGTAGCTTAGGGCTCAGACGTACTCGTAGCATGTCTTGGTAATTTTGATGTGGTGATGTTTTGTGGTATGTCCACTTTTTGTTGTACGTATGTACGTTGAATATGTACTTTTTATGAACTTGTTATCCATAATGAAGTGTTGATTTGAAAAATACGATTGTATGCATATTGTATCAAATTTGATTGTGGTTATAACGTTTGTACTTAGTTATTTTGTCTTTACATAAAAGATGTCTAAGAATCAAACCGTTTGTATAAACATATTACAAAAGATTACAAGAATCTATAATCACTTCTATCATAATCGTGTATGAAATTCATGACTTAATTGTGTAAAACATAAGCGTGTATGAAATTTATGACATAGTCGTGTATGACATGATCGTGTATAACATAATTGTGTATGAAATGCACAAGTTGTTGTGTATCCATCGTGGGATGCACAAGTGTATGGATTGCAGCGTGCTACTAATACCATATTAAGGGGTTAATTGTCTTAACTCCTAATTTGTTAAACGCGCACAGTGTGTATTGATGTGTATCCGTCGTGGGGTACGCATCGAACTTACTCCAACGTCTTGAGAGTAAGGTGTTTAACAAGGATACGTGATCCGATGTTGATGGGTTTGCAACCCTCTTACTCAACGAGTCATTTAGTAGGTTTACTCATCCTTTTACCATCGTGGGTTTTTAATTAGTGCATGCACGCCATGTAGGCACAAGATAATATATACCATGTAGGCACAAGATAATATGACAATAGTATTGAAATATAAGTAATATGTAAACAACAAAGGAAAGTGTGTCGTGGAGTTAGCTAGAAACCACAACATTTTATTAATACTTGCAAGTTTTTGTAAAAAGATAAAACATTTGTCTAAATGATAAAACAAAAATGTAAATACACGGATATTTATTGAGCACTTACTAAAGTGCGGAGGTCTCCGTGTATTGGGTCGTAACCTTTCCTAAAGATAGCATCTCTTGAGATTGCAGATATTCCATGTGCGTTGTAGCTCACGGCCATCCATGTCACGCAGCTTGTACGCGCCTTGTCCTAGTGCTTCAATGACCTCATAGGGTCCTTCCCACTTTGGTCCAAGTTTACCTGTGTCTTCTGCGTGGCTTGCATCATTAGCGCGATACACAAAGTCGCCTGGTCTGAATGAGGTGCTTCGAACTTTAGCATCGTAGTATCCCTTCATCTTTGACTTGGTTTTTGCCTCACGTATAGCTGCGCGCTCGCGCCTTTCTTCCAATAGGTCCAAGTCTATTCGTCGTTCGTCGTCATTGGTCGCGACGTTGACTTCCGCGGTGCGGATAGTTGGCATCCCAATTTCAACTGGTATGACAGCTTCTGTCCCGTAGACAAGGGAAAAAGGAGTGTCTCCATTGCTAACTTTGATTGTCGTACGGTGCGCCCATAAGACATGCGACAATTCGTCCACCCATCTTCCTTTGTGTTTGTCCAGGCGCGCTTTAATTCCTTCGCCTAGACTACGATTTGCGGGCTCAACTAAACCATTGGTTTGTGGGTGTTAAACTGATGCGAAGTGTTGTGTGATATTTAGCTCTGCGCACCAGTCTTTGAACGGGTTATCACGGAATTGTTTTCCGTTGTCCGAAACAATCTCCCCAGGTAATCCAAAGCGGCATACAATACTTTCCCAAACGAAGCGTTTTACTTGATTACCTGTGATTGTCGCTACTGCTTTTGCTTCAATCCACTTAGTGAAGTAGTCTATTGCGACAATAAGGAATTTCAGTCCTCCCGCTGCGACAGGGAAGGGACCCGCAATGTCAATACCCCACTTATAGAATGGCCATGGAGAAGTGATAGGTGTTAGCTCTTGCTGTGGTCTGCGCGGGATGGGTCTATGAACTTGGCAGTCATTGCATTTCTTTATCACATCGCGCGCATCACGATGCATAGTAGGCCAGTAGTATCCTGAGCGCAATGCGCGTGCTACGACGGACCGTGGTCCTGAATGCATACTGCATGAACCAGCGTGGATCTCTCGGAGTACGTAATCCGCCTGAAGAGGTCTAACGCACCAAAGCCATGGTTGTAGGAATGAACGCCGATATAGGATACCATCTCTGAGTTCGAACCTCTGCGCTGTGCGCCGTATTCGTTGAGCGTCCTTCTGCTCATCGGGCAATTTGCCCTTACTTATAAATTCGATGATGGGGGTCATCCATGTAGGATCCTGCTCATCTATCACCGTAGATATCTCCATCTCCGAGATGGATTTGTTCTTTAGGATCTCCACTAAAACTTGTTTCGACAGGTGCGCAAAGCTAGTGGATGCGATTTTGCTTAGCGCATCCGCTTTCTTATTTTCACCTCTAGGAACTTGCTTGATGGTAAACCTGTCAAAACCTTGTATTAGTGATTTGGTCTTGTCGAGGTATTGGACCATGTTATCCTCTTTAGCCACATATTCGCCCAACACATGGTTGGCTACTAATCGGGAGTCCACATTTGCTTCTAGGTTACGTACACCCATTCGATTTGCAATGTGTAATCCGGCGATTAGGGCTTCATATTCTGCCTCGTTGTTCGTGGCTGTGAATTCAAAACGCAGTGCGTAAGTGAATTCCATTCCTTCTGGATTAGTGAGGATAAGGCCAGCGCCCGATCCATCCACACATGAAGATCCATCCGTGAACAAGACCCACGGTTCTTGTAATTCTACCTTGCTCGGTGGGGGTGCGTCATCGGTATCTGGTTTTTTGATGATGAAGTCTGCTAGTATTTTCCCTTTAACCGCAGTGCGTGGTCTGTAAGAGATGTTATACTCGCCTAGTAGCACACTCCATTTTTGTAATCGCCCCGATGCGTCAGGTTTAGAGATAACTTGTTTGATAGGTTGGTATGTAATCACTGCTATTGGGTGCGCTTGAAAGTATCTGCGCAGTCTTTTGGCGGCAAATACTAATGCCAAGACCAACTTCTCCATTGGGCTGTAATTAATCTCTGTCTTCTTGAGTGCTTTGCTTACAAAATATACCGGTGTTTGTACGGAATTCCTATCCGTCAGTAGCACTGCGCTGACCGCTCCATGGGTCGCGGATAAGTAGACGATTAACTCCTCCCCTGGTCGGGGTGCAACTAGCTTAGGAAGCGCTGCTATATGTTGCTTAAGCTGTGTGAAAGCTTCTTCCGCTTCCGCAGTCCAACGAAAGTCTCCCTTTTTGGTACACTTCTTGAGTGTTTTAAATAAAGGAAGTGACTTATCCGCTGATTTGGAAAGGAATCTGTTCAAACCGGCTAGCTTTCCATTTAGAGATTGAACTTCTTTCAACGTGCGCGGTGAAGGAAGTTGGATGACAGCCTCTGTTTTTTCTGGGCATGGCTTAATGCCATCAGGTTCTATCAAATATCCTAGGAACATGCCTTCTGTAGCGCCAAAAGTGCATTTCTTAGTATTCAACTTCATGTTGATCTTTCATAGTGTTGTGAATGTTTCCTCAATGTCGCGCACCACTTCGTCTTCTGTATGGCTTTTTATGACAAGGTCGTCCACATAGACCTCTAGGTTGCGGCCCACCTGCTTTTCAAATGCATTATCTACCAGTCGCTGGTAGGTGGCGCCCGCATTCTTCAGGCCAAAAGGCATTTTTGTATAACAAAAGACGCCTTGGCTTGTGTGGAAGGCTGTTTTTTCCTCGTCTTCCTTAGCCATTTGGATTTGGTGGTACCCTTTGTATGCATCTAAGAAACATTTAAAGGGATACCCGCACAAAGATTCCACCTTCTAGTCTATTTCTGGTAGTGGGTAGCAGTCCTGTGGACATGCTTTATTAAGATCAGTGAAATCTACACACATCCGCCAACTGCCATCGCTCTTCTTGACCATTACTGGATTGGAGAGCCAATCATGGTAATAGACTTCTCGCATGATGCCAGCATCCACAAGTTTGTGTACTTCTTCCAGAATGGCTTTTGCGCGCTCTGGAGCCTGGCCGCGCTTTTTCTGCCTTACTGGGGAATATCCTTGTCGGATTTTTAGCTTGTGTTCTGCAATAGAGCGTGGCACACCAGTCATGTGCTTTGGTTCCCATGCGAAGATATCTAGATTCCTTTGTAAGAGCGCGCATACGGCCGCTCTACCTTTGTCAGACAACGATCCTCCAATCGACACTTCTTGCTCCGGGTATTCAGGGTGGATTGCAACCTTTAGGTTTGGTACTTTAGCTGCGCTCTGTTCTGGGATGTGCGTCGTTTCACATGTAATCGTGTTACACTCTTCTGGTGGCGCAGCGTTGTTGTAGATGGTGACAATGCCGCCTTCTACTGGGAATTTGAGCATCCCATGTGCTGTGGACGGTACCGCGCGCATCGCCAAAATTCCTGATCTTCCAATAATGCCATTGTATGGCGAAGGAGATCTGATCACCATAAAGTTCATCCAGGCTGTCGTGGAGTGTTCCTTATTACCAACAACGACCAGTAGTCGTAGTTGCCCCATGGGCCATATCTTTTCTCCTGTAAAGCCAGTCAACGCAGTCGTAGCTGGGCTTAACTGTCTTTGTATCTCAGGGCGCAGTCTCTTGAAACAATGCTCATACATTATGTCCGCTGATGCCCCTCCATCAACATACATGCGGTGGATATCGTGACCCCCGCATTTATTTCAATGGTGAGTGGTTCTGCCACTGCGTTGTTCGCAGCCAAGGTGGGGAAAGAGATTTTGTTTCCATGAGAAAATTTCTGACTCGCCTTTTGCCTAGTTTTTCGCTGCCACGATTGTATCATGTAGATAGTATCAACTTTTTCCTTAGGCGCTTCTTTTTTGTTCTCGGTCTTTTGTTTGTTTTTCCCCTCCTTGATGTTCTTAACCAGATGATCCAATCTGCCTTCTTTTACTAATTTTTCAATTAGTTGGCGCAATTGGACACACTCATTGGTGGTATGGCCCTTCTGTGCGTGATACTCGCAGTACCCGGTCCCTACGCGCTGCCCTTCTGGGGTGCGCATTGGTGGGGGTCTCGGAAAGTTCGCGCCTTCCGTTGCGAATATTTCCCTTGGAGTCTTCGTTAATGGGGTATACTTGTCGTTTCCCCGTCCGCCCCTTTAGCTGCGATAGTTTTTGTTACGATTGCTACTCTGGTCATTGGATTGTCTCCTTGGCTCTTCTTGTGACCTATGGTTTGAGTAGCCTTTCTTGCTATCCGCAGCGGCGGCTTCTCCTTGGATGAAGGACCTCGGGCGCTTCATCAGTTCATCAAAGGTTTGGGGAACCCTATCGTTTAACTTTTTTATCAGATCTGGGTTATTGATCCCGTTCATAAACCCTGAGATCTTTAGTATTTCAGGACACGCCTTGACGTGTATGCATTCGTCCTTATAGCGCTCCATGAAAGCGCTTGTGGATTCCCCTTGGCGCTGTTTTACCCTAGCGAGCTCGACAGGGTTTTTGGCGCACTTCTTCCTTTGAGTAAAGTTTAAACGAAACGCCTTTCGCAACTCTTCAAACCCACCGATGCTTCTGCGTGGAAGTTTACTGAACCAGTTGCGCGCATTCCCTACTAATGTAGAGTTAAACATGTGGCACCACACAGGTTGTGGCCAATTTTCGATAGTGGCTGCTGATTCGAAAATTTTTAGGTGATCATCAGGATCACCTGTCCCATCATATGTTTTGACATTAGCAGGCATGCGCCTTCTCTTATTTTCTGAAAAATCGTTGATGCGCCGAGTGAACGCATCAACTTTTTGGCGGCGCCAGGGACGAGACATGTCTTCGTCTTCCTAGTCGCGGTATTTTCCCTTTGATTTCCAGTGTCCTGTTTCTTTGTCCTCGTTGTCCGAGGAGTCACTTGAGGATGAGCTTACTCTTTTGCGACGCTTGCGCCGACTATCATCGGAATCTGAGCTTGCTCCTCTGTGGCGTTTGCGCTGACTATCCTCGGAATTAGAGCTTGAAGGGCTTTCGCTTGGGGAGCACCGTCGCCCAAGCCTATCATGAACCCTGCGACTACCAAGCCTAGTGTGGACATTGGCGCGCCGTTCCCCATCTTTATGCTCCTCTAGATACTGAAAGTCGGCTGCTTCGTCATCCATAACCTTCCTTCCAATCCTAGTAAACACTGGGTGTTTGCAGCTATCCTTCTCGCGTCTTTCCTTTCGGTAGCGCGGTGGGGATGCTTCATGGTCAGGGTCGAAGTTGAGCCTGGCGTGCATGCTTTGACTTGACCTCTTTTTCGCCTCCTCTCGCATGAGCGCAGCCAAGGTTTCGTAGTTTTGAGACACGAAATCACTTGGCGCTAGTTCAGGCGTGACTCCTTCTAGCGCGAGGGTGTCTGTTTCCAAAACAAGATCCTTGTTTCGGATAGGCGCATTTGGTGGCTCAGTGAAGTTTACTTCTGGCATGGTGAGAGGAGTGCGCTGTAGGTCTACCGCGCTAGTACTTGTCGTAGTAGCCTGAGTAGTCCTTGTGAGCGGTTCTACTGGAGTAAAAGCCAGATCTGAGAATAATCCTAGGCTTTTGGGCGCACTGGTTGTTCCAGGGGCCTGCTTAGCAGCTGAGTCAGTTTGCTGCTTCTTCCCCAGTAGGTCGTCATGTGTTTTCTTCGTATGCGGAGTCCGCTGATTTGGGTTTCCATGCTTCGTCATTCTAGTTCTTAGTGTAGGGTCCCACGGATGGCGCCACTTGTTGATACAAAAGTTGGGCGTTCCTTGATTCCGTACCAATCAGATCTTAATGCTTGAGACCTGCGCACTAAGAAAGCAAAAAGACACCGTTAGGCTTATCGTGGGATTGTCTCCCACGATTATCCTCCGGCGTGAGAGTAAGTAATCGGTTTTTAGGATTTAGTTGAAGAGTTAGAGTTGTAAGTCGTACCTTTAGTAAGATTCGAAGGACTCTTTATATACACACGAAACCCTAGATGGTTTCGTGTTCCTCACTCCTCAGCATATCCCGCATAGGGCGGTTATTTGATACATATCCCATCAATAAGAGATATCCTATCAAGACCATAAATAACTTCGGGTTTGGGCCAACGTAAGCCCAAACCGCTATCGCAATAGCCCATTCGTAATGGGCTTGAGCCCATTCGTGATGGGCTGGAGTCCAATCGTGATGGACTTGAGTCCATTCGTGATGGACTTGAGTATGGGTCGGGTTCGTGACCCGAATACGGACTATACGTCATCAATCTCTATCTTTCATTTCATTATATTTACTTTACTTGCATTGCTTATCTATATTTGTTCATATTGATCAAGAGTTGAATTCACATAAGATAGAATTGAAGCTTTAAAAGTAAACAAAAGTTTTCGCAATAAAATTTAAAAAGACGTAAAACTATTCAACCCCCCCCCTTCTAGTTTTCCACAAGGTGGTTGTGAGACGTAAACTTCTTCTTCAATTGTCCCATAGAGAAAAGCACTTTCCACATCCATTTGATACACTACAAAGTCTTTGTATGAAGCATAAGCGAAGAATAACCTTATAGCTTAAATTCTTGCAACAAGAGCAAATACTTCATCATAATCAATACCTTCTTCTTGAGTGTATCCTTGAGCTACTAACCTTGCCTTTTTTCTAATCATAATGCCTTTTTCATCCTTTTTGCATCTGAAAACCCACTTAGTACCAATTGCCCTCTTCCTATTAGGCAAATCTACTAGAGTCCAAACTTCTTGAAGCTTGAATTGTAGAAGCTCTTCTTGCACGGCTTCTACTCAGCTTGGATCCTGTAATGCTTTATGAGCATTCTTGGGTTCTATTTGTGATAGAAAATGTTGACATAAATAATGCCTAAAAACATTATCAATATTTATTCATATCTCTATGTTTCGATGATCACAAAATGTAAACTCATTAAAACATAAACTTATAAAATAAACAAGTACTTAGTTGTAAATATTCACTTCTACAACTAAAATCACTTAAGGTATGAATGAACTAATGCTTAATGCATTATATGATCAAAGGAACATTTTATCTCTTTTAGAAAAACATTTTTGGTAATAAATAAAAAGGTTTAATTCATTATAAATTTATGAATTCAAATTTTTAACCAAAATCAGTAAAAATGTTCTAGAAAAACCTTCCCCACAAAAAGACAAAACTGGGCAACGGCTGGCTTGGGCGGCCCCCTTAATTTTGCTAGGCGGCCCCCTAAAATTAAGGGGACCGCCCCCCTATTTAAGGGGGCCGGCCACGCTCCAGTAGGTTCCAGCTGTCCAGTTTTTCTGCCTATAAATACCAGCCTTCCCCTGGATTTTTACTCACCTTTTGCACACTAAAACTTTCTGTTATAGATCTCATTTCATATCTTCAAAAACCCTTTGATCATATAATCTTAAGCTTTGGTTTCCAAGTGATCCAAGCTTCCTTCATTCAAGTGCAAGAGAAGAATACTCCTTCAACAACTAGAGAAGAAGTATTGCAACTTAGATACCTAAGTTGTTTATGTCATCATACATTTGTATATAAGTTGTGTATTGTTGTTAGATTGTTGTGTGAATAATTGTTTGGGATAGGTTAGTGTGTAAGTAGAGAAGTTGTGTTGTTAAGGTGTGTAAGTAGTAAAGGTGTGAAGAAGTAGAAGTGTACATAGGGTGTGCTAAGTTGTGAAGTCATAGTGAAGAAGTCGTGAAGAAGTCGTGAAGAAGAAGGTGTGATTTAGTCGTGTATAAGTTGTGAGATTGGTTCTAGCTACGATTAGAACCCGACATCTAGCTTTGTGTCGTTAAGACGGTGTAAGCTAAAGTTGTGTAAGGTTTTCTCCGCCATAAGGGAGCTTGTTGACATAGTGTTGTGAACTCTCGAGTTAGGTGCTCGGGGAGTGGAGTAGGGCAAGGAATGTGTCCTTGTAGCCGAACCACTATAAATCTCTTGTCTCTCGGTTAGATCTTTTCATCTCTATCTTTCATTTCATATTTATTACCTTACTTGCATTTCTTACTTATATTTACTTATATTTGTTCATATTGTTTAAGAGTTGAGTTCACATAAATTCGAATCTAAGTTTTTAAAAAGTAAACAAAGTTTTCATAATAAAAATTAAAAAGACGTAAAACTATTCAACCCCCTTCTAGTTTTCCACAATTGGTATCAAGAGCCACGTCAAACAAGATTTTTAAAATAAACTGTATTTTAAAACTTGAAACGATCTATGGAATCTCTAAAATATTTAGAAGGGTAATCTATGCAATGACTACCACTATTTGAAAGTGATGGTTTTCTTTATTGGAAAAATAGATTCGAAACTTATGTGAAATCAAAGGATCTTGATCTTTGGCATGTTATTACCTATGGTGATTTTCCTCCTATTCAAAATAATCCTTTAACTAAAATAGATGAAATTGTACCTTTTGAAAAACAAAATGATGATTTGAAAAAGAAGCTAGCAAAAAATAATGAGGCTAAAATGGTAATTTATAATGCGTTACCACGCAAAGAATATGAAAGAATTTTTATGTGTCAAACCGCAAAAGAAATTTGGGATTCTTTACTAATCACTCACCAAGGTAATAGTCAAGTCAAAGATAACAAAATAGATCTTTTTGTTCAACAATATGAACAATTTACAATTCCTGAAGAGGAATCTATTGATAATGCATTTGCTAAATTTAACACAATCATCACAAGTTTAAAAGCACTTGATGAGACTTTTTCTAGCAAAAATTGTGTAAGAAAATTTCTTAGGGCATTGCATCCAAAATTGCGCGCGAAGGTCACGGCTATTGAAGAATCGAAGAACTTGATGACGCTATCGCTTGATGAACTTATTGGCAACTTGAAGGTCCATGAAGAAATTATAAAGAGAGACTTTGAAACGGTCAAGAGTAAGAAAGATCAAATAAAAACTCTTGCGCTAAAAGTAAAAAAGGAGGTTAGTGATGATGACGATTCAAGTGACGATAGTGAAGACGAAGAATATGCAATGGCCGTGAGAGAATTCAAGAAATTCTTCAAGAGACGAGGAAGATTCACGAGACAACCGCGAGATGAAAGAAGATCGCTTCAAAGAAATAGAAATGATAACTACGGGAAAAGAAAGTGCTTTAGATGTGGAAGCCAAAACCATCTCATTGGCGAATGTCCAAAGCCACCGGGTTATGATTACGAAAGCGCATTTGTTAGTGGAACATGGAGTGATAGCGACAAAGATGAAGCGGACAAAGCAAAAGACGAAAAGTGCCTTGTAGCTCAAGCCACCGATGAAATATGTCTAGGGATAAATTTGGAGCCCGACGAATGGATTAAGGATAGTGGATGCTCGAAGCATATGACGGGGAACCGGAAGCTATTCTCCTCCTACAAGGCATACAACGGATGTAATGTTATTTTCGGTAGTGATTTTCGTGGAAAAATCATTGGCAAAGGTACGATCTCTCAAGACTCCCTAACAATTGAAAATGTTGAGCATGTAGATAATTTAACATATAACTTGCTTAGTATAGGACAAATATGTGATAATAAGTGTAGGGTTACTTTTACAAGTAAAGATAGCAAAATAGTTAAGGACGGAAAGGTCATAGGTAGAGGAATTAGGAAAGGTAGCGTATATGTTATGAAACTAGGAAATAAACCGGAAGATAAAATATGTGTAGCAACCATAGATGAAAACTCTACATTATGGCATAGAAGATTAGGTCACGCAAATATGCAACAAATACAATCCCTAGCCTCTAAAGAATTAGTTAGAAACTTGCCTAACCTAAGATATGACCAACACTTTTGCGATGCATGTAAAATAGGAAAACAAGCACATGCTAGTCACAAAGCTAAGAATATAGTCTCCACTACTAGATGCCTAGAATTATTACACATGGACCTTTTTGGTCCATCCGCTGTGCGGAGTTACGGAGGTAATCGTTATACCTTAGTAATTGTAGATGACTATTCACGATACACGTGGACTAGATTTTTAAGTGATAAAACCGAAGCCTTTAATAAGTTTGAAATATTTTGTAACATGATTCAAAATAAATTAGGATGTTCTATAGTATCAATTAGGACGGACCTTGGTCGGGAATTTGATAACGAAGTGCAATTCGGAAAATATTGTGATTTAAATGGGATATCTCACAATTTCTCCGCTCCTCGCACTCCACAATCAAATGGGGTAGTAGAAAGAAAGAATCGAACATTACAAGAAATGAGTAGAACAATGCTAAATGAACAACATTATCAATATTTATTCATATCTCTATGTTTTGATGATCACAAAATGTAAACTCATTAAAACATAAACTTATAAAATAAACAAGTACTTAGTTGTAAATATTCACTTCTACAACTAAAATCACTTAAGGTATGAAGGAACTAATGCTTAATGCATTATATGATCAAAGGAACATTTTCTTAAACACTAGATTTTTTATAAAATGTCAAAAACATTTTATATCTTTTAGAAAAACATTTTTGGTAATAAATAAAAAGGTTTAATTCATTATAAATTTATGAATTCAAATTTTTAACCAAAATCAGTAAAAATGTTCCAGAAAAACCTTCCCCACAAAAAGACAAAACTGGGCAACGGCTGGCATGGGCGGCCCCCTTAAAATTAAGGGGACCGCCCCCCTATTTAAGGGGGCCGGCCACGCTCCAGTAGCCTCCAGCTGTCCAGTTTTTCTGCCTATAAATACCAGCCTTCCCCTGGATTTTTACTCACCTTTTGCACACTAAAACTTTCTGTTATAGATCTCATTTCATATCTTCAAAAACCCTTTGATCATATAATCTTAAGCTTTGGTTTCCAAGTGATCCAAGCTTCCTCCATTCAAGTGCAAGAGAAGAATACTCCTTCAACAACTAGAGAAGAAGTATTGCAACTTAGATACCTAAGTTGTTTGTGTCATCATACATTTGTATATAAGTTGTGTATTGTTGTTAGATTGTTGTGTGAATAATTGTTTGGGATAGGTTAGTGTGTAAGTAGAGAAGTTGTGTTGTTAAGGTGTGTAAGTAGTAAAGGTGTGAAGAAGTAGAAGTGTACATAGGGTGTGCTAAGTTGTGAAGTCATAGTGAAGAAGTCGTGAAGAAGAAGGTGTGATTTAGTCGTGTATAAGTTGTGAGATTGGTTCTAGCTACGATTAGAACCCGACATCTAGCTTTGTGTCGTTAAGCCGGTGTAAGCTAAAGTTGTGTAAGGTTTTCTCCGCCATAAGGGAGCTTGTTGACATAGTGTTGTGAACTCTCGAGTTAGGTGCTCGGGGAGTGGAGTAGGGCAAGGAAGGTGTCCTTGTAGCCGAACCACTATAAATCTCTTGTCTCTCGGTTAGATCTTTTCATCTCTATCTTTCATTTCATATTTATTACCTTACTTGCATTGCTTACTTATATTTACTTATATTTGTTCATATTGTTTAAGAGTTGAGTTCACATAAATTCGAATATAAGTTTTTAAAAAGTAAACAAAGTTTTCATAATAAAAATTAAAAAGACGTAAAACTATTCAACCCCCCTTCTAGTTTTCCACAGAAAACAAGCAAACAAACAGTTTTAAATGTCTTTATGACTGTTTCTTTGATGAAGGGATCTAGAAAAGAAACCTTGTTCCTTAAAATCCTTTATCATTCTTGTTTGAACAACAGATTTTAGTTCTCCAATGATTTATTCCTTAGGATGATTCTTGTGAATTCTTGTAGTTGGAATAGGACTGATAGGAACTACATCTTTCATATTGGTTAAGTCAGCCTCTGCACCAAGTACATCATCATTAATATCATGATATATTTCTTCCATTGGAGGCATGTTTGGATCATCTGGATAGTCATCATCATCTAAAGATATGCCTTCCTTGTCAGCAACATTAACACTTGGCTTAACAGTATTAACAGAGTTAGTACTGCTAGTGTTATTTTCTTCATTGGCAACATTATCTAAGACATCATCATTTTCTTGTTCATCAGTCTGCTTTTCTTCATAAATCACTTTATTATAATTAGAAGATTTTACACCATTTTCTTTATCAACTTTTGGATCGTCAGCAAGATCATCTTCTTGTGAACTCTTTGACTCTTGGGTTGAGAAAGGTGGACCAACAGTCCAAATAGGCAGCAAAATATAATCATTTCCAGGTCTTGTCTCTTTACCAGCTTGACCTGCATCATTACTTGCTTTTGTACCTTTGCCTGTGATTTTCCCTCCTTTGGGATTACTCCCAAAAGCAACATATCCTCCATCAATTGCTTCAAACTCTGTGAGATAGGACATGTTTCTAGTCATGTGCCTTAAGCATCCACTGTCAAATACTCCTTTATACTCTAATTCCACCTGTGGATTTCCCTGCACATAAAGTAAGAAAATAAGTTTATTTTGGGGACCCAAGCCAATACTGACTTGGATATGCCTTGTGCATCAACATAATCATACTTCTTTAAAACTATAGATGCAATGCTATGTCAGGAAACATGATCTAAAACTTTAACTTTTGGTTTCCAGACCCAACAAGCTGAGGCCTTAACAACATAACAATGATTTCCCAAAACAATATCAGTTATTGCTTTTGGCTTAGCAGTAGAAACTACTGCTTTTGCCTTAGCAGCACTAACTGCTGTATTATTTTGAATGGGCCTACAGTTGAATGTGCTTTTTTTGAAAACTTTGTCAATTGTTTAACACCATTCACTGTTCTTTTTGAGTTAGCAGTACTAACAGATCTAGCAGTATTAGTTACTGCTGCTGGTTTGGAAACATTTTGCTTGGCAGTTTTAACTAACACTAAACCAGATCTCATTTGTACTGCTGTTAGAACCATGTTTCTTTTAGCATATGGATAAGTATTTTTAGAAAAACTTTGATGATTCACCCTCCTAGCATAGTTCCAAACAAGCTTTTGAAAGTAAGAACAATTTTCCTTTAAATACTCAAAACCAAGGTTTTCAAGATCGGGATCCTACCTAGGATCGTTTTCGTCTTTGCAAGATCGTGATCGTAAGATCGGATCGGGATCCTAAGATCCTACTATAATGCTATTATTTAATGATATTTGTAATATTATTCAAATCTATAAATTATTATATATTATAAACATGAAATTATATGAATATTTCATGAAATTTTTTTCATAAATTATGAATATAAAATGTTTAAGAAGAATCACATGTTGTTTTTTAAATTATATAAAAACATAACCATAAATTTGTAGTTTTTTGGATTTGCAGTTCGAGAAAAGTATGATCAGATCGGAGTAGATCTTAAGATCTTATGGTTAAGATCGGGATCCTATAAGATCTTAAGCATGTTAAGATCCTACATTGGATCTGGATCATTTTTTCTTCGTAGAATCATAAAATCGTAAGATCCTAAGATCAGGATCGGGATCTTAACAACTATGCTCAAAACTACCACAGTGATAACAAGCCTTGTTAAACATCACAAAGTCACCACCTAATCTTTGTGACATCATGTTATTCCAATTCCTCTGGTTACCTTTAGGCCTATTAGTGTACTCCCTAGGTTGCTCAGTGTATTCAACAATTTTCCTAGACACCTTATCACCAAACCTAGGTTTTACAAACTTAATCTGTTCAACACTAGACTTAACTGTTTTACCTTCTAACTTAGTTGTAGACTTCACTTGTTCCATATCATCATTAGACACCCAATCTTCAATGATAGGTGCATCAGAATATGTCTTTTCAACCTTAGGTTTCTCCTCATTAGACTTACTATTCTCTCCTAAAGGCTTAGCATTAGACTCAACTAAACAAGACAATTCAGGTATAGGAGGTACATACTTTCCTGTTTTTTAGGGAGAAACTTCATTATAACCTATACCACTACCTATCCTCATCATTTGACACTCAATTGTCTTATTTACACTTTCAGATGCAAATTCAAGCTTATTTACTATAACTTGATGTTTTTCTTTTTCCTGATAAGCTGCATCTTTTTCCTTTTGAGCCTGTTTTAACCTTTTAGTAAGTTCACTAATGACATTCTCTTTAACATAAAGCTTACTTTCAAGAACATTAACTTTCTCTACATACCTGTTTAAAGAATTCAAGTCTTTCCTCAACAGATTTTAAGCCTACTTTATAGCCTAAATTATCTTACTTTAACATTCTTACATCTTCTATTAGTTTTTCATTCCTAGACATAAGTTCTAGGATTTATCAAAACCCATGTTATCCTGCCCATTGACCTTGAGGTTTCTTCCTGTCTTCTTCAAAAATCTCCTTGCCCTCATTGTCAACATTGCCATCTGCCACTTCAAGTCCATCTCTTCAAGATCATCTGGATGAATCTGTTCCAAATCTTCATGCATAATCTGAGGACTAGTAGATTGACCAGCTAAGAAAGCATAGATAACAGCATCACTTAAGTTATCAAGGGTTGTAGACCCAGCAGCATTAACTTGTGTGCCAGTAGTACTGACTCCATGAGCAGTATTAACTGCTTCATTAGTACTGCCAGAACTGTTATTGGAGGAGGTCACAAAAGCTAAGTTTTGTGTGCTTGAGGATGAGCTAGATGACCCTTTGACTTCAGGTTCATAAACTTTAAGATTGTTATACAGATAATCTAAACTCATTATATCAAGATCAGCCTTGTTTCTCCATACTACAATATGTGTATTCCACTATGGTGACATGCTTCTCAGAAACTTTTGATTTATATCTTCTTGAGGAATTGAGACTTCCACAAGTGCTAGTTGACTAATAAGTTTCTGAAGTCTGTCAAAGGTCTGATCAAGATTCTCAGAACTTGGAGCAGCAAAATTCTCATATTGTTGCTTCAAAAGGTTCTTCCTGGTCTTCTTGGTAGCAGCATTCCCTCCAAACCTTTTCTCATTAGCTTCTAACAACAATTTAGCATCCTTGATGTGATTGAAAGTCAACTGATGGTTATTAGGAATGCCCATCATGAGAGTACTTCTTGCCTTAACTTCCGATCTTCTTTGTGCCTTGTCTTCAGCAGTTTTAATAGGCAAGGTAATGACAACACCATCATCAGAAGTTTCTGTTTTAGGTAAAGAATTGCCAGTCTCTATGACCTCCCACATAAAATAATCCACCATCTTAATATAATGCTTTATTCTCATTCTCCATAGCTCATACTCTCCAGACTTGAGCATTGGCAGCTTTGATGCCGTAATCATGTGTGTAGATTCTGACTCCATGTCTTTAGTAAGATCAGAACAGTCATGAGTCTAAGCAGGTTTTTCTTGATCACAGCTTCTAGATCACAAACTCTGATACCACTTGTTAATCCCAGCAATATACTTGATCGAATCCCTTAGCTTGTAAAGGTTTAGTTATCTTAGATAAATCTAAAACAATTAAGCATAGAAACTGTCTTGAAGTATATCAAACATAATGCGGAATCTTGTATTTGATCTTAAGAAGAATATTATATTGAATTATCAGTAAATAATGAATATCAAACAAAACACTTCAATATTATTAATAATACAAATACTCAAAAGTATAAGGGTTTACAACCTTGAAGTATATAAAAGAATCGTATGTATCTCTATGAATCGTTTGTGTAATCAATGTGTATCTCGTATCTATCTATATGCCCTAGGACCTCCTTTTATAGACTAAGGAGTCCTAGTCAGCTTACAATTACTTGTTATACAAGATAAATCTTAATAGAATCTTTTCTATACTTATCTAGACATACTATACATAATAACCGACTCTAATACTCTAGCAACACTAATAATGCATCAGCAGCACTAACTTTTTGTTCTAGCAGCATTAAAACTTCAGCAGCATTAACTTTCTAGCAGCATTAACTTAGTACTGGCAGTACTAAGTTTCCTTCTAGCAGCATTAACTGCTTAGAGTATTTTTCCTTGAAGTCTGTCAGCAGTCTTAATTTACTCTAGCAGTCTTAACTTCCATAAGCAGCAATAATCTTTACAACTAGCAGCAGTAATGACTTGTAATATTTTTCTTGTAATTCCTGAGCAGTCTTAACATCATGAAAGCAGCAGTAACTCAAGAAGCCTTTAAAACCCTACATAAGATATTACTCTAAAGTGACTAAGACAGATCATATAAATACTTTTCAACTTTGATACAATGTTATATCATAAGTGATAAACAAGTGTCACTTAAAAACACAAAAATGAATAAAAAGAAGGAAACTATAAAAAAAAAAAAAAAAAAAAAAAAAAAACTCGGCGTATTCTCAAAACCAAAAAAGTGTTGCAATAATTTATATGACATGTCTAGTATCACTTATGATATTTCATAAACATTGATTACATATCACAAATTCCAAAAAGAACACAAAAGATTTGAGCAAAGTTTTCATTCTTAAGCAACCGTGAACCAACTACAAAACATTTCTTGTGCTTTTCAATTGCGGTGAAAGGCACAAAAATCATCTTGTACCTGAAAAGTAAAAAAATATTAGAAAACAGTGTAAGGAAGATGAAGAGTATTTAAATTTTCGTTCTTAGTTACTTAAGAACAATATCTCATGTGATAAATCAATATAATATGACATTACTTTTGTTATTCTACATATGAGCAATATCACATGTGATAAAGCAATATAATGTAACTAATTCTATGAGTATTATCACTGGTAATAAAGTAATTAAATGGCTAAAAGTAGACATCATTCATGTCTGGTTATATATATTCAAATAACTCAAAAGCATCTAAGTCTGCATCAATGTGTACAATAGTTAATATCTAATATCACTTGTGATATTTCATAAACATAGTTAATGTCTGATATCACTTATGATATTTTATAAACAAACAAGTATGCTTTTTAACCTATAAACCAAACCCGCAAAAACTCTCTTTTTGAATCATCCCAGTGAGGACCTCTGGTTAGATACACGGTTAAGGTGGTTAAACCTTGTGTCTTTGTGTATAAGATATATTGAGTTAATATGATTAAGTACGCAGAATTTACTTAACCACACTTAGAAGGTTATGTATGTTATGGAAATGGAAGAATTATATTTGTTACTTAACAATGAACAAAGAAAGTATTTCACTAAACGATTCAATATTATTCCAAATAATACGAGTGATCTTGTGTTTTTCACTAGGGTTACAAAAACCTTGAATCTTATACTTCTAGATTTGTAATATGTTATTTTTGTTTGTTCTATGTCTTTTCAGATATTCACACATATTCACTAGACTAAGATCTCTTTTATAGTTGCAAAAGATCTTTACAAATTGCTTAAAAGTCTTGACCGACTTACTTGTTTAACTTATTCATATTGGTGTCAGTACATAAGATACAACATGTATCTATGTATACAACTTGTTAACTAAGCACATGGAGTAAGATATTATCTACCGTATATGTTTGACCAAAATACAATAAATATCTTTTCGATCTTATCCTATGAGTCACTGATCAGCAGTACCTTCAACTTGAACTAGCAGTACCTTGATGTACTAGCAGTACCTTGATCATGAACTAGCAGTACCTTGATGTACTAGCAGTACCTTGATGTACTAGCAGTACCTTTGACTTAGAGTAATTTCTAATACTCTAACTTCAGAATATTTAATTCCCAACAATCCTCCCCTAAACATGTGAATTAATTCAAACATGTTTTCTGAATTAAATGAGGACTTGTGAAGATCTTTCAAACACTTCATGAATCTGAACTATTCTTCTTATTCTGAACTCATCTGCCTTGTTCTTCTTTGACTTCAGCAATATCAAAACATTGTACCAAAAGATGGTGCAATTTCCTTGGATGGAGGAATTGTAAGAGGCAATGATTTCAACAAGTGAAATCATCTATCAGCATGCCTTTGCAAGTGATAAAAAAACATAATGAACTGAAATTGAATCTTTCCTTCGTTTGATCTAGATAGAACTTTCTCCTTTAGAAATGCTTCATCCCTTCTAGATATTTGATCTGTTCTAATCATTTTCAACCTCTACATCATCATCTTGTATGCTCTTGTCTTTTCCTTCCATATATTGGTTTATTCTTCCTTTTCTGGGCAATTATTTCCTTCTCTGAGATTATAACCTCCCCTGAAGTAAATAACTTTAATTTCCTCCCCTTGTTTGGAAGATCTCACTATGTACCTTTGACTGATCCATCAATGTGAACTTGTTGTCAGACAATATTGTACATGAAGCCATCAATTCATTAAAAGTTTAAGTTGCTGTCCTCATCACTTCTAGGTGTGTTAACTCCTATGAGAGGTGAATCAGTGGACATTTTGATTCATAATCCAACAAATGTGTGGTTTTTCTGAATCCTTGAAAATCCTTTTAAGAAATCATTTAACTTAGTAGTATGTTCATGATTTTGAGAATTGAAAAATCATACTACTTCCAACCATTTTGAAGAAATCAAGTGAATAACAGTCACCTAATCAAAATTTCGGTTTAAAATAACCTCTGGTTGTGTGAGAACCAATGTATTTCAGTTATCACTAACTGCCTGTGAAAAGATAAATCTATTCAAAAGATTTTCTTGACAGGGTTTCCAGCTCATAGTAATTGTTACCTCCAACACAAGTGTTAGATTCACTTTTACTAGCTGTTATTTCTATCAGATGTCCTTAGACTAACTCATTATACTTGAAAGTATAAAATGATAGAAAGTGAGTTGTATCAGTTACTATCTGATCAACTAAGTCATCAATTCAATTGTGAAATATCATAACTAGGTTTCAAGAAAGAAGTTTTAAGGAGGTTTAATTCCTAAACTCAGTCCATCATAAATCTACTATGGTCAGCAATTTGATAAGAATTCTGCTGTTCCCATTTCACTTGAAATATCCTTTGTGTTCACATATTCATACTTGAAATAGTTAGTCTAAAACCAAAAGAACAATGTACAAAGTACTTGTCTTGTATTAGAATAATCATAAAACCAAATGTATGAATAACACAATTCAAATTTTGATATAGCAGTACCTTATAAATCCAGCAGTACTTTCAAAATTTTATGTACAAAAACACATCATATTGAAAATTTAAAGATTAAGCATTCCAATACTTGCTACCAAGTACTGAAACCTTGAAACATCAAAAGCTTTTGTTAGCAGATCTGCAAAATTATGCTCTGAAGCAATTTTAAGAACCTGAATTAATCTTTTCTCATTGCAGTCTCTTATAAAGTGATGTCTAATTTCAATGTGTTTTGTTTTAGAGTGTTGTACAAGATTTTCAATAATACAAATTGTACTACTATTATCAATATAAATAACAGTGTTTAAGAAATTGTACCCATAATCAAGAAGTTGGTTTTGAAGCCATAGAACTTGACTAGAGCAACTTGCAGCAGCTATATATTCAGCTTCAGTTGTTGAATTTGCCACACTTGTTTGCTTCTTACACTGCCATGAGACAAGTCTACACCCTAGGAATTGACATCCTCCAGTTGTTGACTTTCTGTCCAAGCTAGCACCAGCATAATCACTATCCGAATATGCTACCAAATCAAAAGGAGATTCTCTAGAATACCATATACCCAACCTTGGTTGACCTTTGAGATATCTAAAAATTCTCTTGACTGCAGTTAAATGAGAAACCTTTGGAGTAACTTGAAATCTTGCACATACACAAACAGGAAACATGATATCAGGTCTAGATGATGTAAGATATATCAAGGAGCCTATCATAGATCTGTAACTGTGTACATCTACATTTTCTCCATCTTCATCTTTCAGAAGGTGCTTCTCTGAGTCCATTGGTGTGCTTGCTATTTTTGAATCAGCAAATTGAAATTTTCTAAGTATCTCTGCAACATATTTGTCTTGACTAATAAATATGCCTTCAGATGATTGCTTAACTTGCAAACCCAAAAAGAATGTAAGTTCTCCCATAGAACTCATTTGAAACTTATCTTTCATAAGCTTCTCAAATTCTAAACACATTTCCTTCCTTGTAGATCCAAAGATAATGTCATCCACATACACCTGCACTAACAGAAGATCCTTCTTGTGCTGTTTGATGAAAAGTGTCTGATCAATCTTTCCTCTTTGAAATCCATTTTCTAATAAATAGGAAGCAAGTGTTGCATACCAAGCTCTTGGTGCCTGATGAAGGCCATAGAGAGCTTTCACTACTCTGTACACTTTGTTTGGATGTAATGGATCAATGAAACCAGGAGGTTGTGAAACATACACCTCTCTTTCAATTTCACCATATAAAAATGCGCTTTTGACATCCATTTGGTAGACTGTGAAGCCTAAAAATGAAGCATAAGCTAGAAACAGCCTAATTACCTCAATCCTTGCTACTGGAGCATAAACTTCATCATAATCTATTCCTTCTTCTTGTGTGTACCCTTGTGCTACTATTCTAGCCTTATTCTTGATCACAATTCCTCTGTCATCCCTTTTGTTCTTAAAAACCCATCTAGTGCCAATTAGCTTCTCACCTGTAGGTAAATCAGCTAGCACCCAAACCTTTTGAATCTTGAACTGAAGAAGCTCTTCTTGCATAGCCTCTACCCAGCTTGAATCATCTAGGGCTGTAAGAATATTCTTTGGTTCCTTTTGAGAGAGAAAACATACAAATAAACATGAGTTTGAAAGTTCATGTTGTTTTGAAGCATAAAGGGCATCAAGAACCCCTTTTTGGTCTGAAGAGACTAGTTGTCTTCTTGTCTTCACACCAGATTGTATATCTCCTATCACATTATCAAGGGAATGAACTTTGTGAATTTTTGTGTGTGGTGTAGTGGGAACATGATAAGATGATGAAAGATTAGTCAAATCCACTTCATCTTCTTGGAACTCTGCATCTTTTGAGTGTGAAGGACCAGCAGTACCTTCAACTGAACTAACAGTTCCTTCAAATGAACTACCAGTACCTTGAGAAGTACTAACAGTACCTTGCTCTGTCTCAGCAGTACTTTCAATATTCAACATATTGAGTTGTTCCTCTGTTCCAACATCTTTTCTTTGAGCCTCAACATCTTCTTTGGCTTTACCAGAAGAAGATTCATCATTGTTTGAAGCTAAATCCACACTGGTACTTGACCACAATGGCATAATGACATCAGATTGATCTTTATCTAACTCCACCTCATTTGTTGCTTGTGAACCTGAAAAATTATTAGTTTCTGCAACAACAGGTAAATAATTCATAGAGTTTGTTAGATAATCAAGATCAAATATCCATTTGGGTCCTTGACCTACTACATTGGATTTGTTTTCCTGAAACTCCACATGTAGTTCTTCTTGAACTTTCTCAGTTCTTAAGTTGTAAACTCTAAAAGCTTTGCTAACAAGAGAATATCCAACTAAGAAACCTTCATCTGCTTTACCATCGAATTTTCCTAAATGGTCTAAGGTATTGAGAATTGTCACATGACATCCAAAAGGTCTAAGAAATCCTATTGCAGGAGTTCTACCATTAAAGAGTTCATATGATGTCTTATTGTGAGGCTGCACAACTAAAACTCTATTTTGAACATAGCAAGCAGTGTTAATTGCCTCTGCCCAAAAGATTATAGGTAGCTTGGAATCAGCTAACATTGTTCTAGCAGCTTCAATTAGTGTTCTATTCTTTCTTTCAACCACTCCATTCTGTTGTGGTGTTCTAGCAACACTATATTCTCTCCTAATACCCTTTTCTTTGCAGAAATCATCCATAACTCTATTTCTAAATTCTGTCCCATTATCACTCCTAATGACTTTTACTTTCTTGCTTACTTGGTTTTCTATCAGTGTAATGAATTCCTTAAGGATGCTTGATGTCTCATCCTTAGAGGCTAAAAAGAAAACCCATGTAAATCTGCTATAGTCATCAGTTATAACAAGACAATATTTTTTATGTTGTATACTCCTTACTGAAACTGGTCCAAATAAGTCCATATGCAGCATAAATAATGACTGATTGATAGAGTTAAAAATTTTGGGCTTACAAGTGGCTTTGTGTTGTTTGCCTTTTAGACAAGCAATGCATGTTTGATCATTTTCAAATCTTTTGTGAGGTAAACCTCTTACCAAACCATTCTTAACAATTTTATTTATGGTTTTAAAGTTAATATGACCAAGCCTTCTATGCCATAACATTGATTCATCCAATGTGGCCTTTGATACAAGACAAGTTAAATCCTTTTTAGGAATGATGTTCTTCATATCAACACTATACATGTTGGCCTTTCTAGGAATTCTAAGAAGTACTTGATTTTCATCAAGCATCTTAAAATCCTTAGATAGAACAAGACATTCAGTGTCAGTAAAAAGAACATTATTCTTTTTGTCACACATTGTGTGAAACACTAAAAAGATTATACTTTAACTCTTGTACATAGTACACATTTTCAAAATCTAAATTTCTGGTTTTAATAGTACCTTTACCAGAAATTTTGCCACGAAAACCACCTCCAAAGGTAACATATCCTCCATTGAATTCTTGAAAGTCTGAAAGATAAGACATGTTGCCTGTCATGTGATTGGAACATCCACTATCTGAGTATCCTTGATCTTGATGATCAATAGAATGTTCCTGCACACAAATAAGAGTGTTAGTTTTCTTTGGGGATCCAAGCCATTACTGACTTGGATCTGCCTCTTGCATCAATGTAATTTAATCTTTTAAGGACTGTTGATGCAACATTGGATTTTTGAATCCAACATGCTGAGGCCTTAACAGCATTTGCCCTATTACCCTTAGCAGCAGAGTGAATAACATGTTCAGCAGAGTCTGCTAACTTTGAAGTCACACCCTTTGGTCTCCAAATTTGTTTGTGGACCACTGCTTTTGATTGAATGGGCCTTAGAACAGTTTTAGATGCATGTTTGAAAGTTGTTTTTGCATTCTTAGCTGTTGATTTTGGGTTAACAGTCATCAAAGGTCTAACAGTACCTTTAGATTTACCAGTACCTTTAATTTGAACTGGCAGTACTTTGTTAACAGAACCTTTTTGTCTATCAAGACCTTTGAGTCCAGACTTGTTTGAGACTGTTCTGGGTTTAGATCTATGAGTATTAGAGTGAAAAAGAGTTTGAGGAGTTTGCCTTTTGTAATTCACCCTATGGTATTCATACCCAGTTACCCTTTGGTTGCAGAAAGCTGCAAGATGGTCAAAACTACCACATGTATAACAAGCTTTATTATAAAATGCAAAGTCATCACCTAATTGGTTAGACTTGAGGTTGTTCCAATTCCTTTGGTTACCTCTGGGCTTGTTTGTAGTTCTATATTGTTCACAATATCTAACTGGTTTCCTAACTGTCTTAACATTTGACTTAGGCCTGTTAGTGTTGTGATTGACTATCTTAGGAAGACTTGTTCCTACTTTCTTAACCAATACAGGTTTAGACATAACCTGTTCTTCTTCATCACTATCACTATCAGTTGTACAATCTTCAACAACTATAGCATCTCCTTTCTTAATAAAGGACACCTTGTCCTGATAAGATAAAGTTTTATCTAAACTTTTACTTACCTTTTCTATCTTAGGAGATTTAGTGACCTTAGAACCATATTCCATGATTGGTTCTTGAAACTCAGGTAACCCTGTGTGTGCTAAATCAATACCTGGAGGTGAATGAACACCTCTGTATGGTGGGGGTACAGACTTAAATCCAACACCAGAATTAACCTTATCAATAACTTGGGCTTCCCAAAGCTTATTGAATCCTTCTGAGGAATGTGCTAAAACATCCACATAAACCTTTACATTTTCTCTTTCATTTTTGTGTTTAGCTAATGAATCATTCAACTCAACAATACACTCATCTCTGATCTTAATGTCATTTTTTAGTATATTGATGTCATCAGCAAAATGAATTTCATTATTTTTAAAATGTAAGACTTGTTTTTCTAAAACAGCTAGACCTCTTTTGTGGTTAGCCAAATTAAACAAAGAATCAAGTAGCTCTTGTTTATGAGCTTCAAATCTCTTATTAAGGTCTTCATAAGCTTTAAGATTAGGACATGATTCAGTACAAGATGTAATATTGTTTACCTCTGAATCAGAATGAGCCATTAGAGCAAATTCATTGGCCAAAAGAGCAGCATTTGGTGGTGCATCCTCTTCAATAGCCATAGAGCTCCAATCATAACCAATACCATCAATGGCCAACATAGCCTTTGGCTCTTCAACAGTAACTTCCTTTCTCCTATCTTGCTTATACCATGTGTTTCTATTCTCCTGCTTTCTTGGGCTTCTACACTCCTTAGCAAAGTGTCCTAACCTATGACAGTTGAAACACTCTACTTTCTTCTTATCAAACCCAGCAGTGTCATTACCATTTATGGTAATCTGCTTCCCAATTCTTTGCCAATACTTCTTAGCCCTCATGCTAAGCAAAGCAACCTGCCATTTAATATCCATAGCTTCCAAATCATCACCATCTACCTATTCAAGATCTTCATGGTTGAGAGGAGAGCCATTAGATTGACTGGTAATAAAGGCATAGAATGTTGAATCTCCAAGACCAGCAACATCCTTATGAGAACTTGTAGAAGGAGCACTTTCACCTTCATCTACCTCTTCACTCTTACCAATACTAGGAGATGACAAGAGTGCCACGTTCCCAGAACTAGTACCATAAGTTCCAGACTTTCTAAGACTTTGTTCAACAATTTTGAAGTTGTTGTACAAATCATTGAGCTTCATTGTTTCAATGTCTGGTTTGTTCATCCAGACAATGACATGAGTGTGGAACTCATCAGGTAGACTTCTTAAAAACTTCATGTTGAGATCTTCCTTCTCTGTCTCAACACCCAACACAGCTAACTGACTGACAAGCTTATGTAATCTAGAGAATAGCTTATCAAGAGACTCATTACTAAAAGCAGTTAAGTTTTCAAATTGTTGCTTTAGTAGTGTCTTCTGTGTCTTTTTGGTAGTTTCATTACCACCAAAATATGCACAAATCTCTTCAAAAAGAGTTTTTGCATCAAGATACTTGTTAAATGATAGCATCTGCTCACCAGGAATGGTCATAAGCAGCAAATTTCTTGCTTTCTGATCATTTCTCTTCAGTATCTTCTCTTCATTTGACACTGGTCCAGTATTTCTTTTCCTACTTGTTTTACCTTCTAGGACAACTTCTGAGTAGCTTGGTGAAAAGGAATCACCATATATAATTATATCCCAAAGGGTATAATCTTGGACCATGAAATATTGCTCAATTCTCATCCTCCATAACTCAAACTCATTGGGTTTGATCATGGGCAACTTTGCAGCAACATTTGTTTGAACATCCTGAGCTTCCATTTCTGTTTCTTCTAAATCAAATATATCAACCTCTAGCTCTAATACCAACTGTGAGGACCTCTGGTTAGATACACGGTTAAGGTGGTTAAACCTTGTGTCTTTGTGTATAAGATATATTGAGTTAATATGATTAAGTACGCGGAATTTACTTAACCACACTTAGAAGGTTATGTATGTTATGGAAATGGAAGAATTATATTTGTTACTTAACAATGAACAAAGAAAGTATTTCACTAAACGATTCAATATTATTCCAAATAATACGAGTGATCTTGTGTTTTTCACTAGGGTTACAAAAACCTTGAATCTTATACTTCTAGATTTGTAATATGTTATTTTTGTTTGTTCTATGTCTTTTCAGATATTCACACATATTCACTAGACTAAGATCTCTTTTATAGTTGCAAAAGATCTTTACAAATTGCTTAAAAGTCTTGACCGACTTACTTGTTTAACTTATTCATATTGGTGTCAGTACATAAGATACAACATGTATCTATGTATACAACTTGTTAACTAAGCACATGGAGTAAGATATTATCTACCGTATATGTTTGACCAAAATACAATAAATATCTTTTCGATCTTATCCTATGAGTCACTGATCAGCAGTACCTTCAACTTGAACTAGCAGTACCTTGATGTACTAGCAGTACCTTGATCATGAACTAGCAGTACCTTTGACTTAGAGTAATTTCTAATACTCTAACTTCAGAATATTTAATTCCCAACCCGCAAAAACTCTCTTTTTGAATCATCCCAGTTATCAAACTTGAAACATGTTTCCACTCTTTATGGACACTAGCCATCTTCATTAGCTTCATCTGAAGTGGCATGTACTGAACTGTAAAACCCTCATTTTTCATTTAGTGGAAATCCCTAAATTACCCTATAATTTGAAAATTTTCAAGAACACATAAAGTATAATAAAAGAATTAAAGGTGTTCCATAACCTAAGTTACTAAACTAATTAAACAATCACGATAGCCCAAAATATTATTCCTCAATCCGTTACTAACTTAAACCTTGAACCCGAGTATGAACCTGAATAACTAACGTGATAAATTGAGAAATTACAAAACATTAAACTATAAACCTAAGATATATGAAGTCAACCATGCATGCTACTCTAGGACAACTTCTACACGAAAATAAAGTCCAAATATATAAGATATTGTGCACAACCTATAGTATAGAATGATGGCTAGATACATTGTGTTTTTGGATGAAGTTTTGGGCTCTCATTATCCCCCTTGATCGGCCACAAGTCCAGCCCAAATTTTTTTATAATGATCGAGTGTACATTTAAAATCCCACGCATAAAAGCATTTGGAAAAGATTTGGTCTCCCATATCTCCTCTAAAATTTCGGCAATCACTCCCTACAAATCATCCCATAATTCACGACATTCCAAATCTTTCCTCATCCCCTCACATGTTTTCTTCTCACAAAACATAAATCGTATAACATCCTGTATACCTTTTCTCTTTGAACCGAACCTAAAACAAAATAAAGCAAGACACTCACCTGTTCACTTGCTCCCATTTGAACGTGTAAGAAAACAACTAGCAACAACCAATCCTTTTTGGTTCTCCAAATAATCAGAAGGCACGACTAAGGTTTTGGTTACGTTAATCTAGTTCGAGTTCGTTTGGGGTTGTGGTTCGTGTTGGTGTTCAGTTCGAGTTTGCGGGGAATTAAAGTTTTGGCTTCGTTAGCGGTTCGCGAGTGGGCAGACTCTTGGGTTTCGTTCAGCAGTCCGGGTTCGACCCAAAGGTATCTCCTTCATGTCGACCTAGTTCTGTTTTGCTTTTCGAATCTACCACGTCTTAAATCTGAACTTTAACACTAGTTTTGACCTCTAAAGCATGACTTAAAATCTGAATACTAAACTTGAACAAATAAAACATGGGGCGTGACTATATATTTATGATTAAATCGGTTAAGTCTTAATAATAATAAATGTGATCCGGTGTACGTCAGTTCGGTTATAGTTTGCATGGTATGAGGGCGTGCGTGACATTGAAATTGTATAGATATGAATCTGGTTTAGTGTAGGGCGTAATATCTGATTTGTGTGGGTTGGGATTTGTGTGTGTCGTGTGAGTTGTATGTCGAGTGGGTTAAAATCTGGTTATAGTGTATGCATGTCATCGTGTGTGTTTGTATGTGATATCGAGAGGTGTTGCATGAGTGTGTGTTTTGAACGTGAAGGTTAACGTGAAATCAACTTGGGCTTGTTAAACATAATTGCATGACCGTGTGTATATGCATGTGTGATGTCGAAGGTATGCTAGGGCATGTGTATCGTACGTGGGTATATTCGTTATAGAGATTTCATGCGTGCATGGTTTATTAAACAAGAGAAAATGTGTGTTGTGGGGTGAAGCTCAACAAGGATAATTTGTGTTTAAAACAGATGTAGGGTTAATATATTTAAACGTGTGAGTATGTATGGGTTAAATGATAGATTACATGCATGATTAACGTGTGGGAGTGTAGGTATATCGGGACTAAAGAGGAAGAAAAGAAGCGGTTGAGTTATTATGTTAGTGTCGATGTTCAGTAGTTAGTGTCGATATGGTGTGACATAGGCGTAGAGATACCACTGGCTACGTAAAGAAATTAAACAAGACTCGTATGAATGGCACCCTATTTACTTTGAACGTTGTTAATAATACATGCGATGTTAAAAGAGATTCATAATATATGATTGATACAAATATAAAACTAAAACCATGCACGTGCGATTGCTCTCATTGTTTCTTAATTCAATATAAGTCCTAAAATCCATCTTGGCACACTTAAACCTTAACTTTGATAATTTTCATATTTAACCCAAAACTATGGTATTGTCATAATAAGCCTTCAACTTAACTTATTATCACTCGTAAACCCTATGTTCGATTTAATTATGAATGTAACCCAAACTTGCTAATTATGGAAAGTTATTAATTTTGGGAAGTTACTAAAAATGGAAAGCCGACTAAAATAAGTAACCTGATTCATATGAACATAAAGTAATACTTGATTATCATATTCGTGTAGATCCGGTGAAGCGGGAGTAGTTGTCATCCCTTTTGTGATCATCTTTGGTGTTTGTTTGCTTCCGTCAAGGTACAGATATTCTACCCTTTTTCAGTAAGGGTGCTTTCATCCTCATGACTTTTTAATCTTGATCTCTAATTCGTTATAAAATTCCCTTAAGCCATTGCTATGATCCCCTGTACTTTGATTCATTCGTTTGATATGCTTCGTTGGTATGATGATCTATTTGACATTCGTTCATTATGATCCTTGTGATATAATACTTGATATAATTCGTTCGTTACCCTGTGATATGAGTATTCGAATCACTTGATACTTTGAAGGTTCATTTGATTTTGTAATTGGATGTGAAAACCTTTCTTAATTATATCATGTAAATGTTTTGAGAAAAACTATTTCAAAATGATGTTTATGAACAATGCGATACCACTTTTATATGGAATTTTACTAAACTTTTATGAAAACTACTTTTAAAGACTACCTTTATGAAAACCGTTATTAAAGATCATTTTTATGAAAATCATTTGATAAAGATTTCTTTAAATGAACCATTTGATTATGAACCTTCGATTATGAACCTTTGACGATGAACCTTTGATACTTTGATGACTTAGACATTTGACTTTGATATGAATTGACTTTTGACCCTTCAGTTTGATACCCGAGCCAAGTTCGTTTCCTAGCCATGAAGGTAACATGGCCATGTCATTGATGCACCAATGGCATGACTCTAGTGTGGTTGAGTGATGTTCCACACCATCCCATTTTGTTATTATTATGCGCGCTTTATATTTATTATGGCCAATATTATTGTTCGGGGGCGTATGGATGCATCCTAGGTTCGGTTCGTATTTGGTGGATTTAACATGATATGATATTATATGATATGTTCGGTGATTGATGCATGGGTGCAATCCACGTCTTTCACAAGTTCGGGAGCTAGCTACTCCATGGTTACTATGATATTTGATTTGATTTGTTTGGGATCGTGATAGATTACTGACCTTTTCTTACTCTTGATATCCATTTATTTATACCTTATGTTTTTTCCCAATGCACCATATTATATTCTTGTTCCTTATTTTTTGGTTTCGTTTATACATATCTGTTCACTAGGCTTTTTAAGCTCATCCGTATTTCTTTTCCTGCGGCAGGTTTTAGTTGGAAGCTGGGTTATGAGTGGAGAGTACTTTGAACTTACAAGACTATAACTTGATAGCTATTCTGGATTAGAGATGACTAGAAGCGATTATATTTTTAGACTTAGTATTTATTGTAGTTCTCATTTGTAACCTTGTATTTCAGATTTTCCCTTGTAAGCTTTGAAATTCATTTGTATTATTTAAGTCATATGCTTGTGTTTGCTTTGATATATCACCATAACGTAATACTTCTACCCTTATCGGATTGGGGTGTTACATGAACCATCAATCACTCTCAAATTTTCCTTCTCTTCATATGGACCTATCAAGGTAACCATAAACTTGTCAATTTGACATGCACGTATATTTAAAAAAAAAAAAAAAAAAAAAAAAATAATAATAATAATAATAAAATCTGCAAAAAAAACTAAAATAATAAGAGCAAGATAATTTACCCTTGGACTTGCACCATCGGTCATGAAAAGAGCGTTTGGATTACTAATTCAAACATTAACAAGTTCGGTAGCAAACCAGGCCAACGGGATGAAAACATGGGGTTTATTAATCGAAAACAATGTATATTCAATTTGAGAGTAAAACAAAATCTAGAAACAAATTAGAAAGGTTTATCGGCTTAAACCTCAATGGGCCAAACTTAGCGCTTTTTACTTCTAGTCTCCCGAACCAAGAACATATTTTTAATAGTTGGACAAAAGAACTACACCAGATATAACCAGACTAGTTCTATCTGTTCTGACACCAGTTGTCCAGTTCAATTCTTTGGTTTTTTTCTATCCATAAAGATAATTAGATATTGCTAGGAAGTAAAACTACAACTTATGAAAAAGTTCCATTAAACAATAATGAATTTCAACATGTCCCATATTAAAGAGTAAAATAGCCATGGCCGGAAAGTTTCTACAACTTATCAATCCCCGGTCAGAGTTGAATGATTGGTATATATCAGTTTCTAAATTTTTTTTTTTGAAAGGTGAATTTCTTTTTAAAACTTCGTGTCGCGATTCAACAGCGGAAGGTCTAGCTTACGTTGTCTTAACTGGGCCCGCGCTAGAGAGCTCCCTCGAAGTGGAAAGCTTTAACCAAATACCCGATGGGGGGAAAACCCCCTACTAATCCGCCCGAAGGCACGACGATTAATAGGAGTAAACCCTGGCCCCTCAGACTTGACCTGAGTATACCCAAGCCAAGCCCTCATAGAGGGACTTCCTAGTATCTCAAAGTTGACACTAGTGGGGTTTGAACTTGGGACCTAAAGGTTACCAAGCCAAGTTCTTACCACTAGACCAACTCATCATTGGTATATATCAGTTTCTAAATTGATACTCATTATCAGGGAACAAGGTCATTAAATATGTTTGACTATTGGTCAAATGTCTAAGATAGCCTTAATGTTACACCCCGTCAATGGCAGAAACACGAGATGTAACTGAGAAAGGCACATTGCATAACATCATAGATTTATACCTTATAATTGTTACAACAATAGTTTACAAAACATTCCTCGTGAAACATGTCTCTTTTGAAATTTTATCGTCTTGAAAACATGGTATCATATTATCAAATGGTCTGACTCCAATAAACGTGCCTTCAATTACTTTAACAATGATCACTTGAAAATGGTACTAGAAAACGTCAACATAATATTGGTGAGCTCGTAGGTTTGAAAGTTAAACCACGAAGCTATGAATAATATAAAGTAGGACAATAGTGAGCATGAATACCAATTATAACGCTCAAGTCAAAACAAAATAGTGTCACGCCAAATGAACCTACCAAGGTTGCACACACACATATAGATAACAACGGGGATTCTACCCTGATAGTACTATCAATTGCTTCGGCTCCAAACGGAGTTAACAGTTGCGCACCAATGAACACACAGGATAAAGTCCACACAATATAGTCACACAACAAAGATCCACCTACTAGTAATATAATATCAATCATCCAAAACATTAAGCTATGTAACCACTTGGATCCAACTTAATTTCACAACTCATCAAACAAGAACTGTCATGAAATTAAGTTAGGAGTTGTTACAAAGATTTAATGTCTTTTATGATGAACAAATATCAAAAAAATGTGAAATCAAAGTGCACATATTGCAATCAAACGCACATATTGTCCAAAATCATGAAAACAGTAAATCACAGCATAAAACATTTGAAAAGCATTGAGTACCATTTCCACCCCAAGGTAAAACATATTAAAAAAAGTGGGGCTACGAGAACTCACCTCAGAAATAGTTGTCCGAAATGAATAAATACTCTGCGGCACCGACACGCGACCTAAATCAGTATGACAAGTCTTAGTTTACAGTTTTGTTTAATCACGACTCAAAGTGTTTAAATAAATTTAAGTGTTCTCTAGTGGTTGTGTTTAATGTTGCTTGTGTGGCAGCATTTAAGTTTAAATAGTTTTCTAAATGTTTGTAAGTATTGCCTTTTGGAAAATGTATAAGTATAAACATAAGTATACAATAATAAAAGTTTACAAGTATGGAGTATATGCCGAATAAGTCTTTGGTTGAAAATAACCAAAGGACCATGTACGGAAATAATCATGAATAAATATCGCGGTAAATAGTCGTTGTCGGAAAGTATAACAATAAAAGTGTTTGTGAAAAATCATACGTCGTTGATATTAATAAATACTTTACGTTAAGTATTTATATTAATAACGTTTACGTGATACGGTATATATATAATAATGTGTTTATATATACATATTAAGTTAGCGGATGATAAGTTAGAAAATATTTATATTAGTTTTTGTTATAAATATTTTTTTGTTATTTTAATTTTCGTCTTTTAGTCGGGTTTTAGTAGTAAATACTAAATAATTTAGTTTGACGAAAAAGTTGGACAAAATAAGTTGGAAAACATTAGTTTTTACATTTTTATTAAGTGTTATAAAAATGTACTAGATCTGGTTAAAAAATAATCGTTAAACGGTCTAAATAATTTATTCGGTTATAAACTCCAACTGTTATGTATGTAACTCTGTTTTGGAGTGTTTGATATAAGGTTTATGTTTAAAAAAAAAGAAAAAATACCCAAAGTGGCACTAAGGGAGATTCGAACCTGGGTCTGTTGGGAGACAAGGCAAGCAACACGCCACTAGATTACAAGTCCTTTGGTGTTAAGACTTAAGACTTGCAACCCAATTATATTTATGGCATTCTTTACTGTATCATTTTTAGTTATATTCTTCTCAGAGTATACTGAGTTCGTGCTTATATTTGATTTCAAAATGAGCTGAGAATAATGGTTTACATGGGCTTCGACACAAGGTAAAAGAACAACAGTGAATCAATCTTGCTCGTCCACATGAAACCATACCCCACTGGGGTTCGACCATAGTAGGTTTCAACTCAAACGTAACCCAAATTTTTAACAAGTTCCCAATAAGCCAATAATTTAAGTTTAGGTTTCTTTTAGTGTGTTCATAAGTCATTTTAAGGTTCACAAACTTAAAATGAGCCATATGTGAGTAGACTAATGACCTACTAAGCACATGCTTATTCTTAGAGCTTATTACTATTAATCTTGTATAAAGGTACCACACAATCTTTAAACACAACAAAGCTTATTTTTCTTTCATGAAAGTTGGATGTATGAGTATGTGTCGAGAGTGCACAACGTAGGAAAACTCATTTTAGTTTCTGTTTTCAAGATTTACAACACTTACAAATGGCATGAACACTTAATAATGCAAGCTTAAAGTTCAAAAACAACAACTATAAATAAGTCTAGAAGTAGTCAATGCTTACAGTGGGTTGAGTGAAAGTGTGTGTGTCGAATGGAAATGCAAGAAACCCAAATGTGTTTATACCCCACGAACCAAAGTGTAACCCAACTCCAAAGCTAGTTTCAAAAACCCAAGACTCTTCCCAAGCTCAACTCTTGAATACTCTTAGTTATTTTAGTAAAATTTGCAAGTGAATTGTGAGTGTGAATGTGTGTTTGGTTCGGTGGTACATATGGACCAAGAAAGAGTAGTGTTTAGCTAATATCACTTGGTTAATAACCAACCATTTAATGCAATGGTACTTAGTTACCTAACATTCATACTAACAATGTGGTTTAGAGAAAACCGTCTAATGTGTGTGTGGTTTAGGTGTACTCGGCTGGAAAAAAAAATGAGAAAAGGAGGGAAAATTGTTTTGTTGATAATCCTTTGGTTAATACATGGATATTTAATGAATGTGTACTTAGTAGTTTTTGTGAGAGTTTGAAAGTGAATGTGATATGTTTAAGGGTGTGTTTGTCGTGGGTTATAAGGGCTCAAAGGGGGATGAAACAAATCTAGTGACCAAAGGATAAAAGACTACTTGGTTATATGTATCTTGATTACACTTCTAGCATGGTGGTATTAGAAGAAAACAAGCAAATCTTGTGTGGTTTTGAGGGTGGTATACAACCCATCAAGGACAATGGGAAGAGGATGTGTCATATTACCTTGTTATATGTTGGCTATTATGACTTTTGTTTGGTTAATGAAGTTACACACTAGATTATAAAGTCAAATTTTCATTACCAAGGTTCAAAGATGCCTTAGAGTTTAACTTGATTTTTACTTTTTTTTATATGTGTAAGTTTAGGGGCGGCAACACCTATAATGTAAGGGGGAAAATAAAATTTGAATTTCCGTAGTGTATTTCGTGTCCCGTTGAGTTTAAACGTGAGTCGTGGTGGCCCGATTTGAGATTTTTAAGCAAGCATGCTTAAAAGTTCATTTTCGTGAGTATTTTTTTTTAAAGTAACATAAAAACATTATCATTGACTCAAACATGAGTTTGTTTAATTTTTACCATAACTAACTGAGTGTCCGTATACGTGCGGGATCGTTTTTCAGGAAAAGCAAGATAACCTCTCGTTTTCAAGTAAGACGACTTCGGAAAAGTTCGAAAATGAAATATAAGTAATAATAAACATAATTTATTATTAAAGTAAGTTCGGAAAATCTCAGTTGTCACCAATAGTTTCAAGTTTTTTTTACGAACAAGTATTGCCCCGGAAATGCCAGTTACTACAGTCTACCCCCGTTAAAAGAATATTGTCCTCAAAATTCAATTTGTTGCGGTAACTCTAAATGGGTAAGCCTTCCCGTCCTTGAGCAAAGTCATCAAAAACCTTAAACAGATTTTTAGGTAGCTTATGTTGAGCCTCAATTTGTATCTAGCTTATCCTCACAACTCATCAAACAAGAACTATCATGAGACTAAGTTAAGCAACAAGTTGAACCTAACCTTAAGCTACGTAACAACTTGACTCTAACTTAATTTCGCAACTCATCAAACAATCACTGTCATGAAATTAAGTTAATTATCAAGTTGTAAGGAAAGAAACTCAACGTTTTTGAAGAATTGGCTCAATATTGGGATCGCTTTAAGATAAACAAATCAGTAGATATCCAAAGCTTAGATTGACGTAGGTTGAGAAGATTCAACTAAGAGGGATGTGTATTCCTGTTTCCTCTAAAATCAATAGTGCATGCCCTAAGCATATCTCTCAAATGAGGATTTATGTTGGTTCTTCCACAAAAGAAATCAAGTTGGCTTCCTATGGGTGAAAGCCCATTAATCACCAGCTTGGCTTTTCTTGAGGCTCATCCCATTTTAACCATTAAGTTCTAAACGAGGTTTGTCGATCAAGATGACAAATTTTGCTAATGGATCTGCCAGTCCAAGGTAAACGACCTAGTCCACTATATCAAATCAATGATTCCATCAGCTCTTACTGCAATAGACTAACGCGTATATGTAGAACCTAATGAAGGTCAAAGTCATAACCAAGGAACTAGAAGCCAAACTAGGACCCCGGTGTTGCGGCTAAAGCTTAGGGGACAAGATCAAATACTATTAAAATTGTAACTTATGTCTACTTTATTCGAGCTCATCCTTCTGGGCGTAATGAAATAGGCAGTTTAATAGCAACTATCAAGCAATTAGGTTTTATGAAATGACTTGTCCGTTCTTGAGCAAAAAAAAAATTTTTATTTTTTTTTTATTTTTTTTTTATTTTTTTTTAAATCTTAAGCTAAGTAGCAACTCTAAACTTAATCTTACGTCTCATCAAACAAGAACTGACATGAAATTAGGTTAAGGGTTGTTAAAGAGCTTAACATTTTTGAAAAGGAAATTTTGGTTAAAGTTTGAGGTTGCTCAAAAACGAACGAATAGGTATCTATAGCTTTGATTTGGTGAGATTTGTGGATATGATCTGGGGTACTATGTGGAGGGATGTTTTGGCTTGTTCACAACGAAAGCTAAATTCCTTGTGGTCAGATACAACTCCTTGATATCCCAATGTAAAAGTGAAATCATGTCATAATGTGACTAAGTTATCTAGAAAAGACATGTTGTCTCTTGAGTAATTAAACATCAATTCTTTAACTCAACGCATTTCCATCCAATGCGAGAATCTTATCATACGGATTGAGTGGGAAGATTGTACTATGAAGGAATAGTAGCAAGGTATGGCATATCATTATTGATAGTCTCGGGTAGAGGGGTTTCGATTCACTTTTAAGGTCAAATAGTAAGTAAGTATAGTGCGTGTTCCATCTTGGAAGCATGGTTTAAAAATTGTTAGCAGCATTTATTTGAGTAGGACATTATAAAATTTTGACCATGAATGTATTTTGGAGCAACTTTGTTTGAAATTTTTTTTCGATGGTTATAGTCATGTGAAAAGATATGTCTGCAAAAATTTGAAATTTGAAATAGCGATTTTTCATATATGGTCTGGATTTTTGAATTGCAAGAAAATTGACGTTTGAACAAACATTTGAGACGATTTTTGAACTAAAACAATCTAACCGTTTAGAATCACAAATTTATCTAAAAAAAACATTTTAAAACGATTTCGACTATCAACTAAATTTTTGTTTGAAGAAACATAATAACATGGTCCGATTAATGAGGATTACCAGTTCATCATACTTTATAAAGATCGCAAGAAAATCTTTCATTTGTACAAAATTTTTTACCAACAGAATTCGAATTTTCTAAATCAGTACCATCTCCGAAACACGAACACTAGGGCGAACGTCATTATCATGGTCAACGCCAACAACTCAATTAACAAGCATCAGGGTCACTGCTTTCTCACGAGTCCTATTATTTCACTTGCAATTTCCAAGGTCCAAATCATACGACTAAACCATTGATTGTGACTACGCTGGTTGGTGGGTTGTTTCCTAAAGGCAACTAATAATGTCATCCGACTCATCAGTTAATAATGCAGTGTGTTCAGAATTTCTTACAAAATGAGAGGTATGGGGAGACGACGCATGTGGCGCAATGGCATAGGGCAACACTAAGGTAGTCATGTACCCAAAATAGTTTTCAAATAGTACCAAACTATCAACCATCTATAAGATTAAGCCGAGTAACGACTTGAACCTAACCTAATTTCACAACTCATCAAACAAGAACTGTCATGAAATTAAGTTAAGTGTCATTAAAAGGCTTAACGTCTTTGATAATAAACAAATTCACAAATAGTATTTTCAAAATAGGGTTTCCAAGATAGTATACCCAAAACAGTGTATCGAAATTGTGTATCAATATATCATTTTCAAAATAACGAAACCAATGTTGGTGTTCCAACAATGAGTTGTTGGGATGCGTCCAAAATAGTATGTCACAATAGCGTACCCAAAATAACGTATCCAATATATATTTCATAAAATATAATAGCATGAGGCTGTTTGCGTATAGGGATAAATAATATCACACGCACGAGTATGGGGATTGCTACAAAAAAAACTCTAACTCGATTCAAATCAAGCCATATCATATCAACTCAAACAGTCACATCATAACAAACCAGATCAAATCATATCAAAACACTTAAGTACGCAATTGCAAGCTCATATATTGTCCCAGAAGCTAAAAGCTTCAGCACACAGAAGGCAAAGCAGCATAACCACAAATACACATAACACGTAACGCAGATGTACACGCATAGACCAATCCATTTTCAGGTGATCTAGACTTCGACTCCAACCAAACACGATCTAAGGTAACAACCCCCATTATCCCATGATCCCTCATGAATTAAGCATAGTTTATTAGGCTAAGCATAATTTAGGAAAAACAATGGAACGCTCGGGCTAATCAACTCGTACCATGTTTGGGTTTTTATAAAAACTTTAGTCTAGTTATAGTTGAGATTTTATTTTTGAAAAACCGGCATTCTCTATAACCTGGCTCTGATACCATTCTGTCACACCCCGTCAATGGCGGAAACACGAGATGTAACTGAGAAAGGCACATTGCATAACATCATAGATTTATACCTTATAATTGTTACAACAATAGTTTGCAAAAAAATCCTCGTGAAACATGTCTCTTTTGAAATCTTATCATCTTGAAAACATGGTATCATATTATCAAATGGTCTGACTCCAATAAACGTGCCTTTAATTACTTTAACAATGATCACTTGAAAATAATACTAGAAACCGTCAACATAATGTTGGTGAGCTCGTAGGTATGGAAGTTAAACCACGAAGCTGTGAATAATATAAAGTAGGACAATAGTGAGCATGAATACCAATTATAACGCTCAAGTCAAAACAAAATAGTGTCGCGCCAACTGAACCTACCAAGGTTGCACACACACATATAGATAACAACGGGGATTCTACCCTGATAGTACTATCAATTGCTTCGGCTCCAAACGGAGTTAACAGTTGCGCACCAATGAACACACAGGATAAAGTCCACAAAATATAGTCACACAACAAATATCCACCTACTAGTAATATAATATCAATCATCCAAAACATTAAGCTATATAACCACTTGGATCCAACTTAATTTCACAGCTCATCAAACAAGAACTGTCATGAAATTAAGTTAGAAGTTGTTACAAAGATTTAATGTTTTTGATGATGAACAAATATCAAAGAAAGGTGAAATCAAAGCGCACATATTGCAATCAAACGCATATATTGTCCAAAATCATGAAAACAGTAAATCAAAGCATAAAACATTTGAAAAGCATTGAGTACCATTTCCACCCCAAGGTAAAACATATTAAAAAAAGTGGGGCTACGAGAACTCACCTCAGAAATAGTTGTCCAAAATGAATAAATAGTGTGCGGCACCGACACGCGACCTAAATTAGTATGGCAAGTCTTAGTTTATAGTTTTGTTTAATCACGACTCAAAGTGTTTAAATAAATTTAAGTGTTCTCTAGTGGTTGTGTTTAATGTTGCTTGTGTGGCAGCATTTAAGTTTAAATAGTTTTCTAAATGTTTGTAAGTATTGCCTTTTGGAAAATGTATAAGTATAAACATAAGTATACAATAATAAAAGTTTACAAGTATGGAGTATATGCCGAATAAGTCTTTGTTTGAAAATAACCAAAGGACCATGTACGGAAATAATCATGAATAAATATCGCGGTAAATAGTCGTTGTCGGAAAGTATAACAATAAAAGTGTTTGTGAAAAATCATACGTCGTTGATATTAATAAATACTTTACGTTAAGTATTTATATTAATAACGTTTACGTGATACGGTATATATATAATAATGTGTTTATATATACATATTAAGTTAGCGGATGATAAGTTAGAAAATATTTATATTAGTTTTTGTTATAAATATTTTCTTGTTATTTTAATTTTCGTCTTTTAGTCGGGTTTTAGTAGTAAATACTAAATAATTTAGTTTGACGAAAAAGTTGGACAAAATAAGTTGGAAAACATTAGTTTTTACATTTTTATTAAGTGTTATAAAAATGTACTAGATCGGGTTCAAAAATAATCGTTAAATGGTCTAAATAATTTATTCGGTAATAAAACCCAACTGTTATGTATGTAACTCTGTTTTGGATTGTTTGATATAAGGTTTAGGTTTTAAAAAAAAAAAAAAAAAAAACCCAAAAAAAAAAAAAAAAAAATAAATAAAATACCCAAAGTGACACTAAGGGAGATTCGAACCTGGGTCAGTTGGGAGACAAGGCAAGCAACACACCACTAGATTACAAGTCCTTTGGTGTTAAGACTTAAGACTTGCAACCGAATTATATTAATGGCATTCTTTACTGTATCATTTTTAGTTATATTCTTCTCAGAGTATGATGAGTTCGTGCTTATATTTGATTTCAAAATGAACTGAGAATAATGGCGCACCCTTACTGGGTTACATGGGCTTCGACACAAGGTAAAAGAACAATAGTGAATCAATCTTGCTCGTCCACATGAAACCGTACCCCACTGGGGTTCGAACATAGTAGGTTTCGACTCAAACGTAACCCAAATTTTTAACAAGTTCCCAATAATCCAATACTTTAAGTTTAGGTTTTTTTTAGTGTTTTCATAAGTCAGTTTAAGGTTCACAAACTCAAAAAGAGCCATATGTGTGTCGACTAATAACCTACTAAGCACATGCTTATTCTTTGAGCATATTACTGTTAATCTTGTATAAAGGTACCACACAATCTTTAAACACAACAAAGCTTATTTTTCTTGCATGAAAGTTGGATGTATGAGTATGTGTCGAGAGTGCACAACGTAGGAAAACTCATTTTAGTTTCTGTTTTCAAGATTTACAACACTTACAAATGGCATGAACACTTAATAATGCAAGCTTAAAGTTCAAAAACAACAACTATAAACAAGTCTAGAAGTAGTCAATGTTTACAGTGGGTCGAGTGAAAGTGTGTGTGTCGAATGGAAATGAAAGAAACCCAAATGTGTTTATACCCCACGAACCAAAGTGTAACCCAACTCAAAAGCTAGTTTCAAAAACCTAAGACTCTTCCCAAGCTCAACTCTTGAATACTCTTAGTTATTTTAGTAAAATTTGCAAGTGAATTGTGAGTGTAAATGTGCGTTTGGTTCGGTGGTATATATGGACCAAGAAAGAGAAGTGTTTAGCTAATATCACTTGGTTAATAACCAACCATTTAATGCAATGGTACTTAGTTACCTAACATTCATACTAACAATGTGGTTTAGAGAAAACCATCAAATGTGTGTGGTTTGGGTGTACTCGGCTGGAAAAAAAAAGGAGACAAGGAGGGAAGTGTTTTGTTGAAAATCCTTTCGTTAATAAATGGATATTTAATGAATGTGTACTTAATAGTTTTTGTGAGAGTTTGAAAGTGAATGTGAAATGCTTAAGGGTGTGTTTGTCGTAGGTCATAAGCTAGGGCTCAAAGGGGGAAGAAACAAATCTAGTGACCAAAGGATAAAAGACTACTTGGTTATATGTATCTTGATTACACTTCTAACAAGGTGGTATTAAAAGAAAACAAGCAAATCTTGTGTGGTTTTGAGGGTGGTATACGACCCATCAAGGACAATGGGAAGAGGATATGTCATATTACCTTGTGAGTAAATTGCAAAAAATCGTCCTTGTGGTTTGGTCAAATTGCACGTTTGGTCCGTACTGTTCATTAAGTGCAAAAATGGTCCGGATTTAGCACTGTTTCATTCACTTTTTGTCCTTCGTCCTCCGAACCACAAGGACGAAACGTGCAATTTGGCCAAACCACACGGACGATTTTTGCAATGCGAAAGAACCAAAAGTGAATGAAACAGTGCCAAATCCGGACCATTTTTGCACTTAATGAACAGTACGGACCAAACGTACAATTTGACCAAACCACAAGGACGATTTTTGAAATTTACTCTTACCTTGTTATATGTTGGCTATTATGACTTTTGTTTGGTTAATGAAGTTACACACTAGATTATAAAGTCAAATTTTCATTACCAAGGTTCAAAGATGCCTTAGAGTTTAACTTGATTTTTACTTTTGTTATATGTGTAAGTTTAGGGGCAGCAACACCTATAATGTAAGGGGGAAAATAAATTTTGAATTTTCGTAGTGTATTTCGTATTCCGTTGAGTTTAAACGTGAGTCGTAGTGGCCCGGTTTGAGATTTTTAAGCAAGGATGCTTAAAAGTACATTTTCGTGAGTATTTTTTTTAAAGTAACATAAAAACATTATCATTGACTCGAACATAAGTTTGTTTAATTTTTGCCATAACTAATTGAGTGTCGGTATGCGTGCGGGGTCATTTTTCAAGAAAAGCAAGATAACCTCTCGTTTTCAAGTAAGATGACTTCGGAAAAGTTCGAAAATGAAATATAAGTAATAATAAACATAATTTATTATTAAAGTAAGTTCGGAAAATCTCAGTTGTCACCAATAGTTTCAAGTTTTTTTTACGAACAAGTATTGCCCCGGAAATGCCAGTTGCTACACTTAATACAACATACGATAAATGGAGATCAGAGTAGTTAAGGGAATTTCCACATCTGGTCTTAGTGCTCCATTGCATTTTGAGCAAGTCGTGATATGGAAATCTTCTTCCCAGAATTTTTCATCAATTTCAATATCCCCATCAGGTCTCTGCTTCATCCCGAAACTCTTATCTGAATTGCTGTCATAGGCTAGACTTTCTATAACTGTTGTCCACTGCACTAAATAATTTTGTCCAATTAAGGATTATGAAAAAGGAAAAACTGTGATACAACTTAAGTTGTGAAAATTTCATATCAGCCATTCCAATATATCTAAATATCGTGGTGGAAAACCATCGCGTGCTTCAATACGAGCAACAATAGTATCACGTAATCCTTTAATACCCTCATATGTTATCTGAAAAAGGTAAATATTGACACATTGACTTTATCTATCCCATGTGTAAGGAAACCATTTAAGTTACAAGACCTACAGATGAATTACCTGACTGTGACTATAGGCACCAGTAGCTCTTCCAGGTATTTGGTCCAATATCGTCAATGCTCGATTTATTGAATCGGAGTAGCACATTATATTAAGGTGTTGATCTAGGCGGAAGCAATATGGTAAATTCACCTGCTTATGATAAGTCCGTACCTAAACAAACTACATGTTTCCTTCTTGTCCAATAAACAAGGATGGTCACATAATGCAAGCACCTGTCATAGCAGTACGCACAATGCCATATGAAAATAATTCATAGTGAAGGAGCGGCATGCCAACCTCTCGGAAGAAAGTTATGGGTTTTGACCAAGAGATTGTGGATTTCCAATATTACAGTATAGTATCTGCATCTAATACCAAATAAAGATCAACCATTAACTTTTTAATGTACATACTAATAGGGTAATTAGTAAATACCTTCAGTTTCTAACTCCAAAATTGGAGCTCCTCGATTTTAATCCATCAATGCCGACAGCGGTGGTGTGCGACCGACGGTAATGCATGATGGCGGTGGGTGTGCAACGACGGTGATCAGAAGGCACACTATTATTAGGTGAAGTATGTGTGGGTGATAGCGGTACACAGTTGTCGTTAGCTCAGTGATGATGGTGAAATGATTTTTGGTTGGAGGGAATAGGTTGAGAGGAAACACAGTAAGTAAGTGTGTGTAAAAATAAATGACGTAAATGAAAAAAATTAATAATAATTATAAAATAAAATAAAACTTTATATAGTTGATAGAAACTAGGTTTAATTAAATTAAATCTTAGATTAATCTCCACCATTAGATCAAACCCAAATAGATGGTAGAGATTAGTCTCTTAGTAAGCACCAAAATAAGAGTAAGCAAATGAACTTTTCTCTACGAAATTATGTACAAAACAATTTGAAAACTAAATAAAATTGATATACTAGAACTATTTTTACTTTAAAGTTCTAACTTTGACATATAACTTATATAGAAGTACTTTGGAGATTAAATGTTAAATGCATCAAAAAGTTTTACGTTATAAATGATATATGCATAAGTATGTGATCACGCAACCTTTTAGTTATTTGCAACTACCCCGTTAATGTCGACCACCACAACCTCTTACATCGCCATGCAATTGATATCAGCATCCTTGTCATCGCAACAACGCATTGACAATCACATAACCTTTTAAGTACTTGCAATTGTACTACTCTCTTAACTAAAGTTCTTGTTATTCGTAAATTAATTGTTAAAAGAAGATATAGGCGAAGAACATCATATTGCCAGAAAAATTAGTCATAGGTTACCCACCGCCGCATCGCGCGGGTACCCTGCTAGTCTTGTTGATTTTCTTATCAAAGACTTAGTGGTTTAGAAGTCTTTCTCAAAAGGTCATCTTCAAAGTCTATTTCCTAATGCATCAAGTCATACCAATAGCTTTTCTAAATAGTAAAAAGTTTTTGTAAAACTCTTGCATTGTGGATGCTCTAAGGCTAACCGGAGTGAGTGTGACTTCCACCCGGTGACCCCTTTGGTCACTCGTGACAACCAGAACGACAAACATGGGTCACGGCCAAAATGCAAATTAGTGATGAGCAAGTCACCATAGTGAGGTGCAAATTAATTGTGGGTCACTCCTTTTGTTTTAATGTTTTTTATTTGTTTTGTGAGTGTGTGCGAGATATTTAGTGAGGTATATTTGTATAAAGTGAATATTTTAAATAAAAAGTGAGGGAAAGTGACTAAAACGGGTGAATGGTGAGAGAGAGAGAGGGAAGTGAGAGGGGAGCGAAAGCTGAGGTGACACTGATCCCTTTAGCCTAAGCATTTATAAACCCGCCAAAATTAATGGGTTTGCAAACACATTTCAATTAATATCCATTACTCTTATATACTAAAAATGGGAAGCATGCTTCCCTTAAAAAACACCTCCGTTACAGAAAAAAAACATTGACAATTGATACATTTGTGGCCTTTTCCTATTGGATGAACTTTTTTAGTGGGACAAATGACACATCTACATTGGATATCCAAATAATTCATTTTTTGCATCCTTTTTTACTGTACACATTCCGTCCCGTAATGCAACTGTTTAGTCTACTGTAGCAACTGTAAAAAACCCCCAATTTCAACCAACACACTCACACTTCACTTCCACTAATAAACTCCCAAATTCACAAAACAAACCAACACAGATCCAAATTAACACCACCTAACTTAACAATCAAATCCACATACAAATTAATATATATATATATATATATATATATATATATATATATATATATATATATATATATATATATATATATATATATATATATATATATATATATATATATATATATATATATATATATATATATATATATATATATATATATATATATATATATAAAATCAATAGAGAGCTGATAATTGATACCTTAGGTGGTGGTGGATTGATGCGGATAGGTGAAGGACCTAATGCAACTGATACTCTTAATTCACCTGATGATGATATCGCCATTTTTTATTATCTCAATTTGTGTGTTTGGTGTTTGGTTTTAGGGTTAAACGGGGAAAGGGGAAGGGCGCATGAGGTGTTATGGAGTAGAAAGGAGGTGGTGGTGAGGTGGTGGAGCGGCGATGGTGACTGTGGTAGTGGTTTCGGGTATCACGAGAGCTCTTCAAGAGCTCAACTGCTCCAGAACGGACGAGGGTATCCAGATCTATAGATTGGGAAGGTTTAGGGTTTCGCCGGAAAATTTTTCGGCGACGACGGATGTGGCCACCGGCGGTGGTTGCCAGAAAAGATTGTGTCTCCAGTAAGGTGATAAAGAGATAAAGGAGAAATGTTGGGGTTTTATTAGGTAGGGAGGGACTAAACTTAGCCAAAGCAAACTACAAGGGTAGAAAAAAAATTTTAGGGGCGGAGGGGGTATTGTGACAACTTAGTAAAACTTTTAAAATATTTTCCGCAGGACCTATTTGACGTACCAAACGGACTCAAAAAATTACGAAACTTGCGTCATTGTTCTCGAAATAATTTTTCCAATAAAAACGAATATAAATACGCATAACTTTCTCGAAGTCGATTTATTTGGCAAATTCGATTCGTTTCGTGCTCTCTAGATTATGCCTACTTTTGAAACATACACTTTTGAAACGCAAAACCTCCCGCAGCAACGCGTCAATAAAGGAATAATGCACACGTTTACTGTTATTGAAGTCAATTAGAACCAGGTCACAAATACCGAATCAAAAAGGTTTTCAATACATGTTAATACTTTTTGTGAAAACGCATAAAAATGAAAAAAAAATAATAATAAATAAATAAATAAATAAATAAATAACTAGCATGCTGCAAAACACTCCCGTAGCAATGCGCGGGTTACCCAGCTCGTAGTCATTCTAATTTACAAACCAAACGCCCCTTATACTTTCAAAGACAAAAATTCACTACCCTCCAGCAAATGGGTTGTCCAAGGGTTTATCAAGATTCTTTATTACACTTCCAAAAGTGGACAAGCTAACATTTTTACACCGTCACCGGTGAACAACTTAAGATGTTAAACCTTTCAATACCTTCAACACCAAAATCTTTCATCACCCAAAACCCTAAATCCCCTTTTATCTGCTTAAACCCACAAATCATCAAATTCATAAACATTAAACCCTCAACAAAAACAACAAAACATATCCTCAAATGTCAATATTCCGACCAACAACAACAAAGGCCCGACTACTCTCAACCTCGTATAGTTTCTTGTTCTTGTTCTTATTTTTTATTATTTTTTTGTTTTTATTTTTATTATTATTATTATTATTATTTTTAAATAAAATTATGAAATTGAACTGGGTTATGTTTGGATTAATGAATAGAGGCACCAAAGGTATTCATTGGACATTCGATATACAAAGGGAAAGCTGCTTTAACTGTCGAACCTCGTCCCCCTGAGTTTGCTCCTTTAGATGTATGTTTTTTATTGCTTGATTTTAGTGCTAATTTGTATGAATAATGTGAAAGCTGAAATGTTACTTGTTTGACTTTAAAATCAAAATGTGTAGCTAATTTTTCTGCTTACCATTTTGAAGTTTTATAGGGGTGTCTGTTTAAGGTTATGTGGCCGGCTTACAAGTTTATTGAACTTTTGAAAAGCTTATAAACTCACATTTTTGGGTTTATGAGCTTATCAACTTGAGCTTGTGAATTTCGATAAGCCATAACCTCACATTGATAAGCTCATAAGCCCAAAAATTTGAGCTTATGAACTATTCAAAAGTTCAATAAGCCCATAAGCCGGACAAATAAGCTTAAACACACACGCCCTTTGGATCATTCAAACTGCTTTTGTTTTATTTTGGGGCAAAATAAGCATGCTTATGTCAAAGTGCTTATTTGAGATGAAATTAGAATTACTTTTTTACCATCATATTAAACTTAAATCCCATTACACATGGATTAGATCGAAAACTATTTATTTTTTTGGTCTTGTTGCAATTTTTTTTTACAAAATAAGCAAATCCAAACACTGTTAGCTGGAGTGCTTACTTTTAAGCAGCTAAGTATTTATTTATAAGTATAAGCAGAAAAGATGAAAAAATCTTAAACACCCGCTAACTGAAGGGGCGATTGTTTGTGCAGTCGGGTGCGTTTAAGTTAACAAAGGAAGGTTTCATTTTGCTTCAGTTTGCGCCAGCTGCTGGTGTTCGTCAATACGATTGGAGCAGAAAGCAGGTACCTTTAATGTCCTGGTTTTGGAATATTAAATTCCATCATTGAGGACGGCTACATAGTTCCTTATTATATTATTATTATCATCACAAGCACCATCTATGGCTGTGATTGTTAGGTTGTGCTTTATTCCATAGTCTCGGAGGTACTCAACTTTCACTAAATTGTGATATATCAGTGTTGTCTTGACCTCGAGTTGTGTCATTCCACTGCAAATTTTGCAAAACCCACAATCCTTGTGTCACGCAAATCCTTGATCGGAATCCATTTTGGGATATGGGACTTGGCACTCGCTGTAACAGGGGAATTATTGAAAATGAAACCTAGAAAAAAGACTAATATTGTAAGAAGCGGTGACTTATATTATGTGTAGGAAATATTTAGAAATGGAAATTTGAAATAGAAAGAGTTGTAGGGGGTTTGTGTCAGATTTTATAGCAGTAAGTTCACATGGAAATAATGTTTATTACGTGATAGGAAACATGTGATATATGGGATTAAAGTTTTTGATATAGGATTGGTTATAAGAAGCTGTCTAGATCCAGGATGATTCAAATTGACACTTAAGAGTAGTCATGGAAAGAACTAGTGGGATTAAGAAATTGCAAATTTAGAATGCCATGACAGTAGTTATAAGAGCTATATTGCTGGTACACGTGATAGTAGTGTATTATGAGAGAACTAGTGTGATTAGAAATGTCATGATTAGTAAAGACATAGTGAAATTAGTAGACATAGTATCATAATAGAGATATGCGAAGCCAGAATCAATAAGTTTAGTAATGCTAAGATTTTCGCCTTTTTGCTTATATGTTTACCATCTGTTTCGATCCCTTCCTTTTACTTTTTAATGTTAAATCTTTGTTTTTGTTTATAGCATTAAATTCACATAAATAGTATTGTAATAAACATGGGAGAAACAGGGCCAGTCATATGTTGAAATACATGTGTATATTTGGTCATAAGAAACATGTTTCGTAACAAGGAATTCAATGGTATATTAGATCATAAGAAACATGTGATCTGGATAGCCTATTTACCATTATGTTGGAGATCATGTTTTATTCGTTTATACAATTTTATGGTCTCAATTTCATTTCACTTACATCAGGATTAGACTCGCTTAGATAGTACAACTAATTACAGGAAACAAAGATACGGGGAAGCATTATTAGCATAGTTTAGTACTTTGTGGCTTTGCCTGCTTCTATAGTGATTGCTAGTATGGTTTTTCGTTTTATCCGTTTTTATAGTACTTGAACAAAAGAAGATATAGATAGGATAGGACCCTCCATCACAATTTAGCTTTCTTCAACCTGCATTAACGGGACCCACACAAATGAACAAGTAAGTTGACCTAACAAATAGCACCTTGAACCATTTGCGCTGCTATGCTTCCACATGAGCGCATATATTCACTCAGATTTTTTTTGTTATCAATGAAGATGATTATTTGTGACAGAAACTTATCAAGAAGTTGACTCTTGAGTAAGACATATGAGTCCGGTTTGGGTTTTTTAAGATCTAAAAAATATGGATATAGACTGTAGAATATGTAACTAGTATGATCAACCCTGATTATTTTGACGGTAATAAGGTCCTTTAACATTGGTAAAGATTTCAATAAAATGTATAAACTCCCTGTTTTTCAATCAAAATCTATTTTATTATGCTAAGTTTTTCTTTTCATAACTTCTCATATTTACTCTGAAATTAACGAAGAAATTGCTGGCCTTTTCATATAAATTAATATCATCTGTCGGCTATCAACCTTGTGTGTTTCTGTTTGGTTTTGGTTTATCATTTGGACATTACTAATTATTTTTATCTATAATCTTTGTCCCCAATTCCAGGTATTCTCGTTATCTGTTACTGAAATCGGAAGTATTATCAGTCTTGGTGCAAGGGATTCATGTGAATTCTTTCATGACCCTTTTAAAGGAAAAAGGTAACCTATATTCATATGCATGCGTATGTCGACACGTGTAATATATTGGATTTAATTTTTGGTTTTTTGTACAAAACTTCTGTTATCATGATGTTCGTTTTGATAAATCGTACATTTTATAGTGATGAGGGAAGGGTTAGGAAGGTTTTGAAGGTGGAGCCTCTCCCAGATGGATCTGGCCACTTCTTTAATCTCAGTAACTTTTTCAATTACTATTCTAATGTCACTTTTTAGAGTGCTAATTTCTTGATTCTTAATTTAACTAAATGGTTTTATGAATTGAAGGTGTTCAAAACAAGCTTATAAACATGGATGAGAGCATTTATATCCCGGTTACTAAGGCTGAGTTTGCAATTCTCGTCTCTGCTTTCAATGTATGCCCTTTTCATATCCCTTTAGCTCTGCAATTTTCAAATATTCACAAAATCTGTTTTTGTAACTTGGTGTATGTTAAATGCAGTTTGCTGTGCCATACCTTTTGGGTTGGCATACATTTGTGAATTCCATAAGACCTGAAGACACAACCCGTTTGAACAATGCTAATTCACGATCTGGTGCTGACTTAGAATGGAGTAGATAGTCGTTGCTCGTTTCACCCTTAAGGATGCATGTTAAGACGGCGTGTGTATTTGTTATGCTTTCAAGGGTGTCATCTTCTTGTCGTTTCTGTGGCTTTTGTGAACCTAACTTTTAGAATATTTGCATCACATTTGCATCACGGATTGTTTGGTTAATCATGAAGTTATTAGGATTCATGCTTGGATATGGGTTAAAGCCTAGGAATCAAGTAATTTACATGGTTAAAACTCAAACTGCTATTAGCATATGATTTGTTACTCAATTTTGGATAGCATTAGATAAAAGAATAGGTTTAACATTTTTTCAACTACAAAAGTTGACCCGCTATTTGAACATTACACAGTTTATAGATAAACTCTCCTTTCGCCTAAACGGGTCCTCTAAAGAAAACAAGATGCATGAAGTCCTGAAACTGCTTATCAATAACAATGGCTATGTAGTTCTTCAGCATATCATCATCATCACCATCTTTGGCTGCAATTGTGATATTGTACTCTGTTCCTGCCCCTGATCGGGTCTGACCGTTTACCAAATTATTGAAGGCTAGCTGAGTTTTGGCCTGGTAGTTGTGTCTTGCTACTGCAAACTTGCCAATGTCCACCACTTTTGTGTCACATAAGTTCATGATGGGTGTCCAACCATCCCCACCGCCCAATGCATAGCCTGAAAATAAAATGGGCAGTGTGATTAGAAGAAACTGATAAGTTGAACCCATTTTTATGTGAGGAAGAATGTTATGCAGAGATGTGCATAGAATTGTAGGGGTGTCTCTAGGACTTTATATAGTACTTGGTGGTTGGTTCACATGAAATATAATATGGTGTATATTGTGAGACATGTGAGACATGATCTTGTGATGAGATATAAAATTGTTTTTTTTTTTTTTTTTTTGCATTGATATATTTCATGTTTTAAGTTATAATTTGTGGATCCAGACACATTATTATTCCATTCAAGTCTAAATCATACATGTAAAAATAATAGTTTTTCCTTGTGCATAATGTCTATTCCAAACACTTTGTCAGAAGATATTTCACATGCCAAATCAAGTGACTCAATGACTATCATCTGAATGGTTCAAACACTTGATCTCACTCATAATCTCAACGGGGGTCCAAACCGTCCAACCATTGTCAAGTGCCCTGGCACTAGTGCCGGGAAGATAACGAAAAGTGGTACCTGATAAGAAGACGAGTCTTTTAAAATACACTGTCTAGAAGTGTCATACCTCTTTAGGCCAAAGAAAGATATAGGAATGGTGGGGTTTTGAGCCTTTGAGGTAGAAACGTATAACAGTTGATTCACTTGAAATATATATGGATATGTCATGATTTCACATGAAATATATGGCGTAGCAAGAAACATGTGAGATGTTCTTTATATGAAATATGATGACACTTTCATATGAACTACGATGGTGTATATTACCTTGTATTTGAGATATTTCGCTCGTTGTAACTTTGTAAGTTTATTATATGAGGCACAGTGTGAGATCCATATGACTTCACACCAAATACAATTACAAAGGTCTATTTGACCATACTAAATATTGTGGCTACGGAGGTTCACTTGCGCCGACACCGGGCTATCAAAAAAGGGTAGTCGCTCTGAGATTAATCGGCTCGCAATGTCGAGTCGGAAACTCAGGTTACAAAAAAAAATAATAATTAAAAAAAATAAAAAAAAAAAATCTATAGTCATGTGTGAGATATAGGCTGTGTTTGGGAGAAGGCTTATCGGGGCTAAAACTTTTAAAATAAGACGGCTTGTATAGCCTCGTTTTGTTGAACAAGATTATTGAAACTTTAGAAAAATAATCTCCTAATTTAGAATGCTCCTCCAACTAACGCTTCAAAAAATCGTGGAGATTATAATTTGCAAATTTACTAAGATACCCTTCCTAATACCCACGTTCTATGATAAATCCATTGTCTCCTCACCCTAGCAGTCTTTCATCTTTCACACCCGCATACATACCACTCAATCACTCAATTTGTTGGTGGATCAATCGTCTGCACTTGTTGGAGCCAATTGTTCTAGTAGGTTGAGCTCGAAAACTTGGCTCGTAATTCCATCTCTTTTTTTCGTCTCTCACTTGTGGTAAGTACGTACCATATTTACATTACTAGCATTGTGTTTTTCAGTTAATAGCATGATTTTTTTTCTTCAGTTGGTGATGTATCTGTCTTAATTTGGCCTTCTTTTCTGTGTGCACTAACTCCATGTGTGTTTAAAGGCGTGAGAGGACCATGTTAGATTCCAAATAATTGATGTATGCATGCAAAAACATGTTGACTTGACTGATGAGAACATGTCTAGTTGACTAAATCTGATCAAATAAATATAAGAAAGGGTAGTTGAAGTTTGATTTTGTTAGTTATTTTAGTAAAATAGCAATAATAAGCTCAAGCTTAAATTAATTTGTCAAACAAGTTTATGAAGATACAAATTATAATTTCGGCTTATAATATAAGCTTAGCCTCAGCCCATTTGGCCAAACATACTCATAAGGCCCGGTATATAAGCTGATATGATCTTACGAGATGTTTGAATTATTGATTGATGGTCTTTTACACGATATGATCATGAAAACATGTGAAATTTCTAGCCCATATACATATTAGGCCCGGACCATTGATTAACATGGACAATGTACATACTAATATACCACTTGATATTTTTTGTCGTACTTGAGTTAGTATATTAGTTTAAGGCTTTTTGACTCACTACAATAGTACAATAGCAAAATGTGTTAAGTGAGTCACTATACTTTCATAAAACATTCATTTAAATCATTTCAATGACAAAGTACCTCATATCGGCCGATTACCCTTTAAAAGTGTCCATATCTTGTGTCATGTCATTCATGTGCCACTTTTTTAACTTATTTTTATTTCATTTTATTTTATTTTATTTATTTATTAGCTCTTTTTTTTTTGATAAAAGAAGTAGTTAATAAACAAGTAACTATAAAAGTGAGTTGGAAGTGTTGGATGACATGACACATATTTGCACATTTTTAAAAGGGTTCCCGTTTAATATGAGGTAAGAGTTTACTCGAATAATTGTTTTCTTAGAAGTTTATTAGTTCACTTAGCAAATTTTGATAGTTCAATGACTTAGCAAATTTCGATAGCATAATGAGTTAAAGGTAATAAAGATAGTATGGTGATTTCGATAAACAAAAAATTAAAATAAAATAACTTTTGTGTATGTTAACCTTTATTTTCCCGCCACAAGCTATGGTTCTATTTTCATTAACCCAGTTAAAGGTAATTAAGATATATTTATAATATTGAGTTTTCTAAGATTACTCCAGAATAAATTTTCTTCCCTTATTATACAGAAGATTAGTAGTAATGTTGACTTCTTTTATAAACCAAGTTATGGATAGAAATTAAAAATGTGAAAGCTAAAGATGCGTAACATATTTTTTGAAAATGACCGAAATAAAAAAAACTTTATCAATTACTAAGATCGCTAAAATACTTTCAAATTTAGAACAATGTCGCAAATATGACCCGTTTAACCGGTCATCTCCAAGTGATTTGACTAAAATGCCCTTATGTTCTTCCCTTTCGATTTTGTTCTAGAATTTACATTTTTTTTTAATATGTTCATCTGTAAACCCAGTTGATTGACACAACGACTCTTGAATTTACAAAACACTTATTTGTTTAAAAACATCTATAAACATGTGTTGATCCCAATCAGGGACGTGTTTTCGTATCACTTCTGTTTAGAGTGTTCTTGTGTCAATCAACTGGGTTAAACAAACAAATAAAAAAGAACCTGTGTTACTATGTTCTTGTGTCAATCAATTGGGTTAATTTACAAAACATCTATAAATATGTTCTTGAATTTACAACTTTTTTTTTTTCTTTTACAATGTATCCAAAGATTCTTTCTGCACATACCACCTACCAACCTGTGTTAATCTCTCGATAATAAGAATGGATCTAGATTAAAAAGATTTCCTTTGATGATGAAGAATCAGACTCACATCTCTTTTTAAAGTGTGGCGTTGCTGTAGAGCTTTGGAAGGTCATTTATTAGTTGCGGGGAATTAACTTGAAACTCACAGTCCACTTGTTTGATTTTTAAACTCCTAGGTACAACAACATATAAATGTAAATTCGTTAACTTGGATTACAGTTTTCAATAACAGAATCAAGGTTCCACCAATTGATTATGTGGTATTATCATGATAATAACAATTACAAAATAAATTTAAATTCAATAACAAAATCAAATGGGGAAGAACACAAGGGTATTTAAGTCAAATCACTTGGAAAGTTAACGTTATTCTTCAAATTTTGAAAGTATTTTAGCGATTCTAGTAATTTGATAAAGTTTGTTACGTATTTCGGTCATTTTCAAAAAATATAGTACGTATCTCTAGCTTTCATCAAAACTAAAACTTATCATTTGCCTTCAACCCTATACGTCATGGATCATTTTTTCAAGGGGAAATGATCACTGCTGTTAACAGCAGGATACTTGCTTGCTGCCCTTTGCTTTATTGCATGTTTTCTCTTATTTTAGCCCATTTATCCTCATTTAAATTATTGTTCTAGCACCTTTTTCATCACCCACTGAAGGGAAACAACCGAATTAATATGAAAAGAAGGCTGACATCATGTGATTTAATAAGAAGAAAGGATATGGAAGGAAAAAAAAGAAGAAGAACAGACTTGAGCATATCTTATTAAGTTTTTTTCAAACTCACAAAGATGATGAATAGCAAGTCATGGTCTGAAAAAAATTAAAACCTTAATTTATGAGGTCAAACGATAAGTACATCAATCATGATAACATTTACTCATTAAATAGCATTTTCCATTTAAAAATCTACAAAAACGTAATGCTAGATCAAGATGTTTATAAAATTGGTTAGTTGATTTAAGTGAGATTTAATTCATTGACCAAAGTGATTATCTTATGAACTTGACACCTATGTAATGTAATCACAGTTACTAACTTTTCATATCTTATTAAGTTTTAATCTATCGTTTAATACTAAATGTAACAATTTCTTAAAATAAATATATAAAAGTCTTCTATTAAGTAAGAGTAGGTTTAATTTGACTTTGATGTTCCATTATTACTACTAACTTTTAGGTTTACTTGTCTACCTACTACAGTGTTTTCTTAAGCATAATGACTCCTAAAACAATTATTTACTTCTGTTTTTTTACTATAGAATTACTACAGTTCAGCATTGCTCGTAAATCGTAACTATAGGGAGTGAAGATGTAGAAAATACTTTGTACTCCGTAATAGCTATATTTGTTTTCATTAATCTGAAACAAATCATTATTTCTGTAAAAATGTGAATGAACATCACGTTTAGCGAACTCGCAAGTATAGTTTCAAAAATCGGGGAAAAATTGTTTTATAGAATTTCTATTTCGCGCCCATCGGATTTAAACATGTCGAATGTACTGTTTTCTAAGTTGAAACCTGATGAACTCAAATATCAATTATGATGGTTACAAACTTACAATCGTTATAAAACTATCATACCAAATTCTTCATATACATATACTTACTAAGTTCCTACTCACTTCGTCTCATATTTATTGTCTTTCATTTCGAGTTGTATCAAATTAATTGGGCACTTCCAAAAATAGATACGGAATTTAGTTCGAGTTTATTATATTACCCTTACTTGAGATCATTATTACAAACATTAAGGGTATGTTTGACATACAAGATTGTTGAGAAATTCTCCTTATTTTTACAAAAAATAAGTTACTTAAAAAATAATATTTCTTTGGCAAACGTAACTTATAAGAGATAATAATAAAAAATAATAATCTTTCATAATCTCTTAAAACCAAAGGTTACTTCATGTAGCTTATAAAAATAATCTCTTTTTATAATCTTCATCTCCAGCACCATCTACAGTTCCAACAACAGTTACTTTTGCCAAAAATACCCTTAAATTAATTAATTAGGGTTAAAACTGTCATTCTGCAAAAAGTAAGAAAAAGAAAGTTGTAATTGTGATAGAGTTAATTTCAAAAATGGTCTCTGTGGTCTGTCGGGTTTAACGCTTTTAGTCCCTATACTTTTTTTAACGGGTTTGGTCCCTGTGGTTGCGACCCATAACGGGTTTAGTCCCTTGACCAATTTTTCTGTTAGTTTGACCGTTAAGTTGGTCATGTGACGTGCACATGGGAGGGTAATTGTGTCTTTTCATTCACAAACACCACCCTCACCACTACCCACCACTACAAACACCATCCTCACCACCAACCCACTAACAAACACCATCCCTACCACCAAACACCCACTACAGCCCACCAGTACAAACACCATCCTCACCACCAACCCAGTAACAAACACCATCCCAGATTCAATAATTCAAAACCCAGAATCAAAAACAGAAAATTCATAGGATTTATTCATGGTTTCACAAAGATTTTTGAAAACCTCATCATCAATCTTGAAAGATAAACAAGAACAAAAATGTTTTCTATGAATAAATGATCTCAGATTTTTTCTCATCCTTGATCTATAACAAAAATATCCACAAAATTTCAAGATCTCCAAAAACCCATCATAGATCGTGAAAAAACATCAAACCCCCAAAATACCATAATATGATTAAAAACCAAACCACAAGCTTATAACAATACTACTTTGATTTCTTTATGCTCAATAACCAAATCGAACCTTAATATAACTGAACAACATAACCTTAATATAACCATCCTCTATTTTAGCCCAAATTCAAAACCCACAAATCATTTACTGGAAAATGGGTTTTTGACCCCTGAGCTAAGATGAAGTGGTTTCTTTACCACTCCCTGATCCATACTTCTATAACTCCCTGAGTTCCAATCTTTTTGCCTGATTCTTATCAGACCTATTATCCATCTCAGCCCCCCTTTTTTCAGGTGAAACCCATCACCATTTCATCAGCCACACTGATTTTTATCACACTCTCGATTCAGGCTCAGCCCGAAAACCACCAACACAAATCCTTAACAGCTTAACACTTGTAATGCCAAACACAAATCCTTATCAGACCCATTTTTTATTTTATCACAACCGCCCCTTTCTTTCTTATCTTAAACTCACCATCATCTCCATTCATGGTTGTGATACTCACCTCAGGTTCAGAGACTGGTTCGTAGTTAGGGTTTGTTGCAGCCGCCTTGGATGAGGAGTTGTTCAGCGGTTTGTTTATGTACACTCACTGTTGCCGCCGCTTGAGATGTATCCGGACATAAGATTCCGGCAAGGCTTTAGTGATGTGGGGTTAGTGACATAAGTGTTTGGATCTGGTGTTCTTGTTGTTTTGTTGTGGGGGGTGTCGGGATTTTTTTGTGTGATTTGGTTTATGGGTTTTTAGATCGAGAGCTAAGATGAGTCAGTGATTGATTTGAAGAGATGAGGAGATGAAGTGGAAAAGAAAAATGAAGTATGAAACAAAAAAAATGAAGTGGAAATGTTTATATACTTAAAAGAACAAAAAAAATGGAGGGTAGTTTGGTCATTTCATCCTTTTAAACAGTCAAACTAATGGAAAATTTGGTCAAGGGACCAAACCCGTTATGGGTCGCAACCACAAGGAGTGGATCCGTTAAAAAAAAGTATAAGGACTAAAAGCATTAAACCCGACAGACCACAGGGACCATTTTTGAAATTAACTCATTGTGATATTTTTCTTAAACCGTGTTTTTTTTTTTTTCTGTGAACAATTATTTTGAGACGGAGGGTATATTATTTTAAACTATTGTTTAACCATAAGAAAAATAATATAAACATGTCCAATTGCTAGCCTAAGATGAGTTTGTTTAACGTATCTTAGATGACTAGGTTAATTGGATCAAACTTAATTATAGGCTTAGAGTCTATTAGGTTTAGGTTAAGATTGTTTATTGGCTAAACTATGTGTTTATTATAAATAATTATGCAATCATTCTTATGGAATCACAAAACAAATTTAATAATAATACTATATCTGCTATCTTACATGGTATCGGAGTTTTAGGTTCAACCCACCACAAAATAGTTATTCTTCGGTCATCAGCTACTCGCTGATGATTCGGAGGGTTACCGATTTATTTACTTTAATTCGCTTGATATTTTTAGAGCACAAGGTATGACAATGATGAATAACACGTTATTGGTATGCCACCTCAATGCCACATCATACACCTCCCAATAACTAAAACACCCTCCCTCATAACACATCACTAATATGTTATTGGGTCCCACAAAATAACCCACTAAAATTACCAACTCACTCACAATACAAATAAAAAAAAAAGAACAAACAAAACAAAAAAAAAAAAAAAAAAAAAAAAAAAGGAAAAAGGACCTGAGCCATTTCACTAGCTCAAATTCCTTTGGCTTGTTTCCCGGTATGCAATTTGGCGCGCCATCCGTCATTGATGTTGCATTTGGCACGTTAAAAGCCTCCCATACTGAGTACTCTTAGTTTTATTAGTCCTTTCATCTCATCCAAATCATAAACCCTAAGAATATAAAAACTTTACCCGTCATAACACATCTCATATTATGTTGATTTAGCAATCAATCAACAAAATTTGTCTCATCAGCATTACTCTTTATTTTACTGGCTGAGATCATTGTCAATTTTCGAAAATAGTTGGTAAAAAAATGCCGCTTTTACCTAAAGGCAAAACAAGCCTTGACATAAAAAAACGTTAACACAAATGAGGAAGCCGCAAGCTGTAAACAACTATGCCTCCGAAGACAATTATATAGATGTTTAAACAAACAACAAAGAAGATGGTAGAAGACCAAAAAAAAAAAAAGAAACTTTCAACATAAGTTTCAGTTTGTCCGTCTGGAAGCCTCCCGTTCAAACTGCATGGGAGTGTCAGATGACTAGGTTAGTTGCCCAAACTTAATTGTAGGTTTAGGGTTAAGATTGATTGTTCACAAAACTATGTATTTATTATATATACGCTAGACGATTACACGCACATAGCGTTACAATGTATAGTAGCGTCAATTTGTGTGTATAAATTGTTTTTATATGTATATATGGGTGTGAAGTAAGTATTTTAATAATTAATATATTTCAGTTTTTTTACAAGTAGGTGTATTTTATTTTAACAATATTACTCAATTTTAAGTTTTTAGATAAAGGTGTTTTATTTTTAATATAGTATAGATATGCAATATTTTTTATGTAGTAAAAAAACACATTAAGTTATAGGCCTAAGTTATAATACTCTATTTGCTATCGTACAACGTAAGCATTCAATGACTTTAATTTTTAAAGTGAATATAAAAAATAGCATATCATTTTAGATTGGTCTTTAAGATTATATGTATCATTAGATAATCTTATACCACAAAGTCTATTGGTTACTTTTCATATAAAGTAGGTGACTTGATCATACAATTTCTCACGATCTTCATACTAGTGTAATTTGTGTTTCTGTTATAAAATAACATTTTAGATATCGGGACAAATATTAAATGTAAGCTTTATGTTACAACATCAATTTATAGGATTTATTCACACAGTACGTATTTTTGGGAGTACAAAATCATCACGATTTTTATTCAATTTGGTGCTTATACTATTTGAGATTATAATACTTCGTTTTGCAGATCGTTTGTGAGATCGATCCTCGAGCGATCTTCCATATGCATATACAAGTTATGTTAAGTTACACCTAGTCAATGCTGTGAAGCCAATTAATATGTTTTATAATTCTAGCGAACATATATCAATGCCTCAAATAGTTCGAAGAATATTTCACCCAGTCACAACTCAGACATACAAAAACATATAGTAATAATTTAATACAATGGTGATTATATCATATGTTTTATAGAAGAATATAGGTGTTCCTAAAATTTGCAATAATGGGCATTTTGTTTGTATATTAATTACTTATTGCAAGTCAATAAGGCATTTAGGTACTTGATTAAATTAGTACAACTATACAAGTACATATACATGAATTATTGTATTATTTAAGGTCAACTAACCTTGCCAGTTGACTTTGTGTTTGGACTACAAAGAGAGCCACGTGGATATACATATACGTATAATTTTGATCATCTGAATTCTGTATATATATCGTAAACTTCATAAGTATAATCATCGATTAATATACATTTACGAGAACTTATATATATATAATGTATATAAACAAATATTATTTCATACATATAGCTTTTTTATTTTTATGTATGAGTATTATTGACTAAGAGTTATGCTACAACCACAAAAAGTTTATAAAAAAAAATCCACAAAATGAGGTGTTATATTTTGATTGGTGGATTTTGTAAGAATTTCTCTCTGTTCTCTTTGATTAACCCAATCAAAACATAACACATCTTTTTTATGGATGTTTTCTTGTAAACATTTTGTGGTTGTACATAGCTCATTGAATAAATACAATATGTTCAAATAGTTTACAAGGTCTTCAATAATATACTAGATTGCATAGTAAATAGGCAACAAGGTCTTAAGTCAAACATAATGATAGTAACATGCAAATGTATTTTTATTTGAGTTGGTTAAATTGCTTACTAAAATAATGATAAATAAAAGTATCTATAACCTACATTTACATCTCAAAGTGTAAACTGTTTATCTTAATAATAACATTAGCTTGTTAGAAATACATTACCAACACCGTCACATGCATAACTACAAAATTAAACAAGAATAAATAGTTTAACACACAAAAGAAACGTAATTTTCAACTGGCACCGACTTCGTTAAAATACTTAACCATCTTCGTAAAATATTTTTAATGATGTCATTTTGTTTTGACCCAAGCATGCTTACTTTATTAAGTTAACCACTACTTTTCTTTTCATTACGTAGATAACTAGATATTTAAAAGGTTAATTCCTAACATAGCTAGGTATTTCTAAATTAGGAAAGAAATGAGGAGAATGTAAAGTGCATTAAATGGAGGACCCCAATCTAGTCAAACTAGTGACCCATCGGAAGCTGATGGCGGAAAGCACCAATCGCCGCCGTGGTCCTCTCACGTCTCTTTCACCGGAATCACTACAACCCCTTGACTTTCCGGTGGCATTATCTCCTTTTTATAATACTGGCTAACACCCATGCCTGCTGACATTATTAGCAATTGAATAGATTATGTTTACAGATTGAGAGGATTAATTTGGTAACTAAAAATGTTTTAATTTTTTGTTTTACCAAAAAAACTCACAAGTTTCGTTTTCGCTTTTAATTCATTTGTGGCACCTGAAGACATAATGCTTTAGATGATAAGACGACTTATATGCAGACTAAAAAATGTTGGTGTTTGATCGTGTATAGTATCCCCGGACCCCAGCATACCGGGCCGGGCACGACTAACATCTTCAACCACGGCAGATCCCAATCCCACAATCCGGACAAGAACATCCCCGGTCTCTCAAGGCCGGGGATGGAATCCGATGTCGACAGCTATCAGGCCGCGACTACCTAAAGCCAGATCTTGTGGGATTGTGTCTTCCACTTGATCTGACATTTACCTACTAAGGTAAGGCGCAACCATGCGCTGATCTGACACTTACCTACTCGGTAATTAATGCGCAGTGTCCCGAGGTAGCCACAGTAAGTATATGGGTAGTATAAATACCCATATCTCATTTATTACGACACCTAACTGCATTTACTACACATAGTCCGCACTTAAACTATCTCTCTCAACAGATATACTTACTCTCACACCCGAGGCTAACCGCGGAACCCCCCTTCCGCGGTAAGACTAACGGTGCTACTTTTCTCTTAGCAGTTCACACGAAGTACTCGGTGCAAGATCTACCCTCCAAGAGCTAGTCTAACCTAGGTCTGGGAGTGTGCCCAAGATTTGTATCAACAAGTTGGCGCCATCCGTGGGACCAGTTACATAAACTGCGTTTCAAAAGGAAGAAAAATCTACCATGAGCAATCAAGGAAACAATCCTTCTCCCTCCCTGGAACCTTCCACCGTGCGTAACACTCGTGACACGGGAAAAGAGAAGGAGCAGGAACGCCATGTGGAATCCCTCCCGGATGAAGCAATCAGGGAGTTTTGCAACCAGCACTACGACCGATTGCTGCCACTAATGTCCGAGAAGGTCCACGCAGAAAAGCTGAATCAAGTAAGGACCCGCCTTGATTTCGAGGATGAGTCGCGGGAAAACCCTTCCCCGCAAGGACTGTCCAAAAACTCTCGGTCAAAATCCATATGGGAAAGAAAGAGCGAAAAGAGGCGGAAATCCAGCCCTAGTCAGGGACCGTCCGAAAATTCTCAGTCAAGATCCCTATTGGAAAGAAAGAGCGAAAAGAGGCGGAATTCCAGTCCCAGTTACAGATCAGGGCCCTCTGAAAGCTCTTACTCCCGAAGCGTTTTCTCAAGACTCAGCAAAGAGCCTAGGCGCAGCAACAAAGAAATGGAATACCCCCGATCTACCGTTTTTACCCGTTTGGAAGAAAGGAGGGGGGATGTTAAGTCGCGCCTAGGAGAGAAGAAGGCAGACGTATTCTCCAGGCTTAGAAAAAAAAGCCGTGCTAGAAGAGAGCGCAGAAATGAGACACAGCGTTATAGACAAGGTGGGCGTCCTCATGTGGAAAGAGGCCCAGAAAGCAGCAGGAAAAGGTCACCCAGTCCAACCCTCAGCCGCGTCCCTCGTTCCAGGGAGCACAGAACCGGAGATAGGTCCATATACTCCGGCCCTGAGCGACCTCGGAAGCGGACACCCGTAGAAAGTGAGGACAGTGCAGGGGAATACTGGGAGGCAAAGTCTGGAAAGAGCAAATGGGAAGAAGATGATCTCTATCATCCCTATGACGTTGAAGACGCTAATCCCTTCACATTGAGGATTAGGGGTTTTAAATTCCCAAAAAGAACCAGAATGCCTAATAATGTCAAGACTTACGATGGAACCGGGGATCCGGAGGACCACATGAAAAGCTTCTGCACCGCGGCCAAAGTAGAGCGATGGGCCATGCCCACATGGTGTCATATGTTTAACTCCACCCTTATGGGGCATGCTCGAATGTGGTTTGACGACTTGCCCGCAGAGAGCATTGACAACTTTGAGGATCTCAAGAAATACTTCCTGTCCTACTTTCTCCAACAAAAGAAGTATACTAAAGACCCGGTAGAGCTCCATCACATCAAACAAAGAGAGGGGGAAACAACTACGGCATTCGTTGACCGTTTCAAAGCAGAAAGCATGCAAGTAAAGGGTGCCCCGGAATGCATGAGGGTCTCAGGGTTCATGCACGGAATTAACAACCCAGAGTTAATCCGGAGACTTAATGACAAGATCCCAAAGACCATGAATGAAATGTGGAAGATTACCACTGCTTTCGTCCGAGGGGAAACTGCCGCGGCAAACCTATCTAGGAAAAAACATGACCGTTCCTCGTGGAAGTCCGGCGAAGGAGGATCCCGGGCAATCAATAGCCAGCCTTTTGATAGAAAGACAGAATTCAAACAACGCTCCAGGGCAGACCGAAAGCGGGGTGATAGATTTACGCCCCTCACAAAAACACCAAAAGAGATTCTCGCAATGGATTCAGTCAAGTTCACGGCCCCACCGCCAATGTCAAGTCCGGCCGAGTCCAGAAACAAGGACAAATACTGTGATTTTCACAGAGAAAGAGGCCACCACACAGACGAATGTTTTCAATTAAGAAAACAAATTGAAGAAGCAGTCAGATCAGGACAACTGGCACATCTAGTGAAAGAGATTAAGAACGGGAGCCAAAAAGGCGGGACCTCCAAGAGCGGCAAGAAGGAAACAGCGGCTAAAGATAAAGCCCCGACCATATTCATGATACAGGCTTTGCCACGGAATGTGAAGCAGAAAACAACCTCTAGCGCCTACACCAATATGGAAATATCTTTCCCTCCTATAAGGGAGGATGACTGGGACGATCATCCGCTGGTGATAAAGGCAGAAGTAGGCGGATACCATGTTCACCGGATGTATGTAGACAATGGAAGCGCCTCGGAGGTTTTGTACGAGCATTGTTTCAATCGCTTGAGCCCGGAAATTAGAGAAGAATGATCCCGGCTACGACCCCCCTGCTCGGATTCAGTGGAGAGTTGTCATGGCGTTTGGGACAAATTCTATTGGAAGTAACCCTAGGAGATGAAGAGAACTCCTCGAGTGCCTGGATGAACTTCATGATTGTCAGATCACCCTCCCAATATAATGGCATCATAGGCCGACCGGGGATAAGACAACTTAAACTCATTCCCTCCATGGCCCACGGCATGATTAAATTCCCCACCCAAGGAGGGGTAGTCACAATACATAGTGACAAAATCACGCCAATGGAATGCCAGATGGTAGCGGAACCCTCATCACAACAAAGTTTCGAAGAAGTCCCGGCCAAAGAAGGCGTAAAAGTTGCGATACATCCCAAGTTCGCGGACCAAACAGTCACCCTGGGGGGAAGCTTGACGAACCAAGGAAAGAAAGACCTATGTGATTTGCTGAAGAATAACTTGGACATTTTTGCTTGGCAACCTTCGGATATGACGGGTGTGCCGCGGAACATAGCAGAACATAGGCTTAATATCCGGGAAGGGTACGCGCCAATAAGGCAAAAGAAGAGCGGACAAGCTCCTGAAAGAAACAAGGCCATCAACGAAGACGTGGCAAAGTTGGTAGAAGCGGACATAATGCGAGAAGTCCATTACCACGACTGGGTGTCCAATCCGGTCTTGGTCAAGAAAAGCGACGGGACTTGTAGAATGTGTGTAGACTTCAAAGACTTGAACAAGGCGTGCCCAAAAGACTGCTACCCTCTACCGGAGATTGACTACAAAGTTGAATCTCTCTGCGGCTACACCTTCAAATGCTTCTTGGACGCATATAAGGGATATCACCAAATACAAATGGCCGCGGAAGACGAGGAAAAAACCGCCTTTCACACAAACCAAGGAATATTTTGTTATAAAAAGATGCCTTTCGGATTGAAGAATGCCGGGGCCACCTATCAACGACTGGTGGATAAGGCTTTCAAAAAACAGATTGGGAGGAATCTAGAAGTATATGTGGACGACTTGGTCATTAAAAGCCATTCAGAGGCGGAGATGTTAAGAGACATAGAAGAAACCTTCAAAACGTTGAGGAAAATTAACATGAAGTTAAACCCGAAGAAGTGCACCTTTGGGGCAGAGGAAGGAATGTTTTTAGGCCATCTGATCAACAAAAATGGAATTGGGGCGTGCCCGGATAAATCCGCGGTGGTCGCTCAGTTACCCTCTCCCCGCACACTTAAGGAAGTACAGAGCCTAAATGGGAAATTGGCAAGTCTCAACCGTTTCCTATCAAAGTCAGCAGAAAAATCCCTGCCGTTCTTCAAGACATTAAAGAAATGCATCAAGAAAAGTGACTTTCATTGGACACCAGAAGCAGAGCAGGCATTCAAGGAAATGAAGAACCACATAGCCAACCTTCCTACCCTGGCGGCTCCGCGACCACGGGAGGAACTATTAATGTACCTATCCGCGGCACAGGAAGCCATTAGTGCGGTCTTGCTGGTGGAGAGAGGTCCACTCCAGCAACCCATTTACTTCATCAGCCGCACATTGCAACCCCCGGAAGTAAATTATGCCCCAATGGAAAAGTTGGTTCTGGCACTGATCCACGCGGCCAGGAGATTGAAGAGATACTTCCAGGCACATCCAGTAATTGTCGTCACGGATCAGCCCATCAAACAAATGCTTGCGAAGACAGAAAAAACTGGGAGATTGGCTAAGTGGGCCATTGAATTGGGAGAACACGACATCAGCTTCAGGCCACAGACCTCAATAAGGGGACAGGTGTTAGCTGACTTCATTGCGGAAATCCCAGAAGAAAAGACTCCGGCACCCGGTGAAACCGCGAAAGAATATCCATATGTTGAGCCCTGGAGTTTGTACACTGACGGATCATCCTGCCAAGAAGGATCAGGAGCAGGCCTGATTCTCACAAACCCTGAAGGTGCGGAATTTACTTACGCGTTAAGATTTGAGTTTGATGCATCTAACAATGAAGCGGAGTATGAAGCACTAATAGCATGTTTAAGGATAGCTGAGCAAATGGGAGTCCAACACCTGTCCGCGAATGTTGACTCCCGGCTGGTCGCAAACCAAATTAATGGAGCCTACGAAGCCAAGGAAGAAAGTATGGCATCGTACCTGGCGAAAGCCAAAGCCTTGATAGAAAGCTTCCGCACATTCTCCATCAGACAAGTGCCGCGCAGCCAGAACAAACAGGTAGATGCTCTAAGCAAGATAGCCTCCACCAGTTTCGCTCATTTGTCAAAGCAAGTTCTTGTCGAAACATTGAAGGTGAAATCAATAGAAGAGAAGGAAGTAATGGCTGTGGTAGAGGAGGAAGAGGAGAGTTGGATGACCCCCCTCATAGCCTACATAAAGGACGAAGTACTCCCAGCAGATCATAAAGAGGCTAGAAAGTTGAAGATCAAGGCACGACAATACTCCGTTATTGATGGGGTATTATTCCGCAAGTCCTTTCTAGAACCATGGTTGCGATGCGTAGGTCCGGCACAGGCGAGCTACGTAATCAGAGAGATCCATGAGGGCTCATGCAGCATGCACTCAGGACCGCGGTCTATTGTGGCCAAGGCAATCAGATCCAGATACTACTGGCCCACAATGCATAGGGACGCAAGAGAAATTATAAACAAATGTTAAGACTGCCAGGTACACCGACCTGTCCCCAGGAACCCCCAACAAAAGTTAAATCCCATCACCTCCCCCTGGCCGTTCTACAAATGGGGAATAGACATCTGCGGCCCATTCCCAGAAGCCCCGGGAAGGATCAAATACCTGATAGTCGCAATAGATTACTTTACAAAGTGGATAGAAGCCAAGGCTCTTGCAACAATCACCGACAATCAGGTAAAAAAATTTGTCTGGGATAACATCGTATGCAGGTTCGGACTTCCGGGGGAAATAGTCGCGGACAACGCCAAACAATTCCGGGACAACCCCTTCAAGGATTGGTGTGAAAAGCTCAACATCAAACAACGATTTGCATCGGTCAAACACCCCCAAGCAAATGGACTGGTAGAAAGAGCAAATCGAAGTTTAGGTGAAGGAATCAAAGCAAGGATTGATCAAGGAAGCCGGGACTGGCTGGAAGAAGTTCCGCACGTGCTATGGGCACACAGAACTATGATCAAATCCAGCAATGGGGATACCCCGTTCTCCCTGACATATGGGACGGAGGCTGTCATCCTCGTCGAGATTGGAATGCCATCTTTAAGATGCGCTCTGTTTGATCCAATAACAAATGATGAAGACCTGCAGCTAAATTTGGATTTAGTTGAAGAAAGAAGAGAGGTCGCGGCAATCCAAGAGGCCAAAAGCAAAACTCAAATGGAGAAGTATTACAACGCCAAAGTCCGCGGCACAAGCTTCAGGCCGGGAGATTTTGTCTACCGCAACAATGATGCAAGCCTTGTGGAAGACACCGGCAAGCTGGGCCCCAAATGGGAAGGCCCATATGAAGTCGTGGAAGCTTTGGGGAAAGGAGCTTATAAGCTCAGAGGTCAAGATGGCCGGGATATACCCCGGACTTGGAACATCAGCAACCTCAAGAAATGCTATTTGTAATTAAGTATAAGCACTCCCATCTTTTGTAAGCAATAGCGAGAGTCCGTGTTTATAAGCTAAGTTATCTACTATGTATTAACCCTATAATCAATGATATGTGGGGTCTCATCAACTCCACTACTTTTCCCAAAAAATTTACTTTGTTATTTTTTATGTTCACATTTACATACATGTATGACCCGGACTACGAAATCCGGACGCGTAAGCGGCCTCACAAGACCGGCATGAGGACATTGCACCTCAAATTATCTAAGGCATATAAGCGGTATTGCAAACCCATTGACCATATTAAACTATCCCCGGAAATCCTAAGTACGGATACACAGAGATAGTAAACTAAGTCCGGCCCTATGAGCCCCGGCAAAAACAAACACATAATGAAAAAACAACCAAGTGTTAATACACATGAAAATTGGTTAAGTTATATTCATTAGCCAAACATTTACAAGATACGCGGATGCATTCATCCGGATTACATTCACAAAAAGTCAAGGATTAAAAAGCTTCATAATGACGCGGCAGGGTAGATATAGTCAAAATATCCCCCGAACAACAGCCGCACATACCTAATTCTGAGGGTTCTCAGGGTTCTGGGAGTCAAGCATGGAGGAGTCAAACATGTCATCATGTGTAACACCATCTCCAGCCAAAGAAACTTCCGCAGCAACACTGGAGGAAGGCTGGGGACCAAGGGGGTTAGGAAGCACGACGGCGAGACCCTTGTCAGAATAATCAAACTCCACCCCATACCTTTTGTTCTTGAACTCTTTATAAGTTGCAATGGCTCTGGGGCGGCGAGTAACAAACCGGAGCACAGACTCCGGTAAAACAGTCTCTTCCGCAACCGGAGCTTTGAAGGTAAGCTCCTCGGTCTTGGGATGACAATGCTCCTCCAAAACCAATTTCGCCATCAAGTACTCAAGTGGGGCATCCCGACACTCCTCCAAAGAATCCAACAAGGGGAAAGGCACTTTAGCCAACCTGACCACAGACTCATCATAACGTTGCTTGGCCTCCGGGTCATAGGCCTCTATCTGATCAAGTGTAATGCCTTGCGACCCATGTACAATCCCGGCATCCAGCCCCTGGTGTATACCGTCCTTAATGGCCGCGGTAATACAACCACCAAGTCTGAGCTTCAAATCCTCGGACTCTTTGAATTTTTCAATGACATACCTGAATCCGTGGCCAATAACCCAGCGGCGGCCTTCAACAGCCCTCAAAGTCTGAGGAAAGAGCTCCGTGTCAAACTCTTAATTAATAGCAACCAGCCTTCTATCCATCTCCGCAAGATGATTTTCGAAAGTGGCATGGGCGGAGCTCATACTCTCCTCAACAATTTTTTCCGTCTGAGTCTTAAACTGCTGCTCAAGGGTGCCGCAAAGGACTTCCAGGCCGGACACTTTCTCATTCAGCACCTCTTTCTCACCACGAAGCTCTATAACTTCCGTAGCTAACCCCGCATTCTTCTCAATCAAGGTCTCAACCGCTGGAGACAACCTTTTAACTTCAGCCCAGAGCTCATCCAGCTCCTTATCCTTGTCTTCCACGGCCGATTGCAAAGTACATACTTGGCCGCGGAGTTCAGAAGACCCGGCAATTTCACCTTCCAGCTCAGCAATCCTGGTCTCCAAACCAGACACCTTCTGACTCAACTCCTCATTCTTGCCGCGGAGATCAAAAACTTCAGAAGCAAGTTCCGCATTCTTTTGACCAAGTTTACCCAGCTCCTCATCTTCAGTCTTAACGGCCACCTCCAGAGAAGATGCTCGGCCGCGGAGATCAATAACCCCGGCATTCTCACCCTCCAGCTCGGACAACTTAACCCTCAAATTAGCAACCATCTTCTTCTTCCCCTCCAGCTGCTTCCTCAACCTACCATTTTGGTACAAAGTGTTCTCTAACCTTAGTCGCACCTCAGAATTAACACTGATCTGACGGGTAGACAACAAATTAAACTCACTCATCAGATCTTCATTGGACATGTCCCTCATATCAGACGCATAAACCGGGGTTGCCACATTGTCGACAATGCTGAGGCAGATCCAGGGATCGTCCATCTTGAAGCCGTTGGTAGACAACCATTTGGGGACATAAGTGGAAGCAGTGTCCGCGGTCTCAACATATACGGACTTCTCAAACTCATCAGAACCGCTAGCATCGTCTTCCTCAATAATCACATGATTGGACGAGGCAATCAAACCCTCAGCATGTCCCGACGGTTTATCCTGATGACCCGAATCAGATACCTCCAAAATTGGCATTTCGGACTCCACATTCTGAGACTCGTTAACATCCGTATGGGGAGTCTCAGAATTCCCCTCAGACCGCTCTTGAGTAGGTGTGTGGGAAGAAGAAGAGAGAAAAGTTGCATTCTTCATAATCCCCTCATCTGTATGAGAACCGGAACGGTTCAAGTCGGAACCTGACTCATCTTGAAGATCAACAGTATCGGGACCTTCCGCGGAAGGACCATTTAAAAAACAAAAACGTGTAAGTACGGATATATATAAAAAAAAGAAGAAAACAACACACAAGGATATAGTAAGCAACTCATACCAGATCCAGCCGCAACATCCTTGCGGACCAATTTCTTCTTCTTTTTTGGCGGCTCAGGCACATCAATAAACACCCTCTTCTTTCCGGCTTTCTTACCCTCCTTAGCCGCAGCAATCTCATCATGAACAGTATGTTGGACCACCTTTACCACAACCTCGCGCGGTTTAAGAACACGCGTAGCGGTCTCAGCCCTTAAAGACTTCTCATCTTTTTCCAAGGTGCGTTCCCCGACCTTCACCTTGAATACGTCAGGCTGCTGGATATAAGAAAACAAGTCCATCTCTGCAAAGCAAAAGCAAATAAGATTAGACGCGGAAGCAAACAAATAGAAAATGGAAATACAAGCGAGTCTATTCAACCCACCCGTTTCATCCGGCCGTAGAAAAGTCGGACGGGCACTATCGTCATCCCAAGTTTGGCTCAAACCTATGACGTTCAGAAAATCCTCCGGATACTTTTTAAATGGAGCCCTATTAGTGTCAAGGAGCCGCAACAATTCTAGATCCACAACCTCATCAGAAGGAGGAGGGTCGCGGTCTACAGACGTCCCCTCATACCATGAAATATCCAAGGGGAAGATGGTCTTCTTAACAAAAAAGAAATGGTCCTTCCAATTCTTGACCGAATCTAGGGCGCTAGTGTAACAGACGGGGACAACTAAAGATTTTGGGCCCTTCCTCTTCTCTAAGGTCATCCAACCATTGTTAACACCCGCATAATAGAATTTCCTAAACAAATCTATCGTAGGAACACCACCATGGACGCGGCAAAGTATCTCAAAGTAACTAACCCTACAAGCCGCTAACACTGATAGCTGCGATAAATGAATCTGGAAATACTCCAGTACACGGAGCAAAAATAATGAAAGGGGAATCCTAAAGTTACCGAACTCGAAAAACCTAGTATACACACCTATCATTCCCTCTGGAGCATCCCTAATAGTATCTTTAGGTCCGGGCACTATAGGTAAAAGATTGCCTGGGATCTTATATTTATCACAAAATTTGTTAACATCTTCCTGAGAGAGTTTGGAGGTTACTGTACTTATATGCGCCATTCTAAACGCTTAATGAAGAACAAGTATGAAAGAGGTCTAACCTGAAAAAACTAAAGTCCGGAAATAAAGGAAGCAAGAGGAGCAAAGGCGGGAGGAATTCTTGTTTTCTAGAGAGAAGGAAAAGTTTTAACTGTGTGTAAAAAGCTTAAAAGTGGTGTAAATCTTAGTATTTATAGCCACACACGCACGTGCTATCACTTCAATCGAAAGGCCACAAAACTGACACGTCCCCGGATACTTATTGGACGGTCACAGATCTAGCCAGGTGAACCACCAAGATGATCGCAGAAAATGAACGGTCAGCCGCCGAAAACGTCTCGCTGTTCCCCATGACAGCCTGTCACCACCAACCACGTGGAAAGTGGAATGTCCAGTCAGCAACATGGGACACATCCTAAAACCAACCGCGGATACTACAACAGCCTCCATAAAGCCGCGACCTCTAAAGGCCGCGGAACGCAAATATAAAGTCTAGAACACTTGCTCTTCAAACAAAACAAGTATACTAGACTGGGGGGACTTGATCGTGTATAGTATCCCCGGACCCCAGCATACTGGGCCGGGCACGACTAACATCTTCAACCACGGCAGATCCCAATCCCACAATCCGGACAAGAACATCCCCGGTCTCTCAAGGCCGGGGATGGAATCCGATGTCGACAGCTATCAGGCCGCGACTACCTAAAGCCAGATCTTGTGGGATTGTGTCTTCCACTTGATCTGACATTTACCTACTAAGGTAAGGCGCAACCATGCGCTGCTCTGACACTTACCTACTCGGTAATTAATGCGCAGTGTCCCGAGGTAGCCACAGTAAGTATATGGGTAGTATAAATACCCCCATCTCATTTATTACCACACCTAACTGCATTTACTACACATAGTCCGCACTTAAACTATCTCTCTCAACAGATATACTTACTCTCACACCCGAGGCTAACCGCGGAACCCCCCTTCCGCGGTAAGACTAACGGTGCTACTTTTCTCTTAGCAGTTCACACGAAGTACTCGGTGCAAGATATACCCTCCAAGAGCTAGTCTAACCTAGGTCTGGGAGTGTGCCCAAGATTTGTATCAACAGTGTTAGACATTCAAACTATAGGTAATATTTCATTTGATTAATAAAGTACAAAATTTTGAAAACAGACTTTCTCCACCGTCTTTTAAGAGAATACGCGTCTTTACTAAGCATGTGGGTCACGAAGCACCAGATTCTAAATCGGCCGGTCGTAAAGTACATTTTGCTGAGCATGTGGACGACGATTCAACTAAAACTAGTGACTCGGTTCAAAGTGCTACTAAAGCTGGTATGGAAGATAATCAAACGAATCCAATGTCATATGTGTCTTTACTAAATGAGGAACCTGCAAAGAAAAGAGTTAATTTTCGTTCCTTAATAACGAAAAATTGTGGAAAAGGCTGACTTAGCTATACCATCGGATTCAGTTGAAGAGGTTAGAAACCGCTTTGCGTTTCTCATTGTCAAGAACTACGTCAAAAACACATTGGCTAAATATGGGATCGAGAAGGTTATGTTGAATAATGAATTTTCTTTTTTTAAATTCTCTACTAAGAGGGGCATGGAGTAGGCTCTGGAAAATGGACCATGGCTTATTCGTACAATTCCTTTGATATTGAACACATGGTCTCTTAATATGAAGTTGAAGAAAGAGGAAATCACAAATGTTTCCGTTTGGGTGAAATTACACAATGTGCCTATGGCTGCATTTACAAAAACAGGGCTGAGTTTGATCGCGACTAAGCTTGGGAGGCCAATAATGTTGGATACACAAACAGGTAACAGGTGCCTTGATTCATGGGGACACTACAACATTCGATGCTTTTCGAGGGGACTTTTTGGACCTTTTGGCGGGGACATGTCCCCGCCAAAAACTTTCAGCTGGGACTTGTCCCCGCCGAAAAGTCCCCGCTAACTCCTCCTCGCTAATACTTTTGGCGGGGACAAGTGGGACCCGCAGCCTTTGATCTGGTCAAACTTAGTCCAGCATGGCATTAATTTTGGCGGGGTCCCTTAATTAACCAGAAAAGTCACTTAATTAAGTGATTATGATAATTAATTAACACTTTTGGCGGGGATATGTCCCCGCCAAAAGAATCATCCACTGTTGCAATAAATTCTTTTGGCAGGGACATGTCCCCGCCAAAAGGCTTAACCAGATAAAACTGGTTCAACCTTTTGGCGGGGACATGCTTAACAAGATAAAACTGGTTCAACCTTTTTGTGGGTTACTAGAAGGGGGGTTGAATAGTTTACCAGTTTAAAGTTCTTATAAAAATCTTGTTTTAAAAGTTAGCTATTGGAAACTTTGATTTGAACTCTATGTGTAATCAATCAACACCAATATGAACTACACACTAAACTAACTAATACTCCCTCCGTCCCTAAATAAATTTCCACTTGGACTTTTTGCGGTCTTTATTACTCAACTTTGACCTTAAATATTTTTGTTTGTGTTATATAATACTTGATGAAAAATATATGAATGGATTGAGTTTTAAAAGTATTTTCATTGATATAATTTTCATCAAGTATTATATAACACAAAAAAAAAATATATTTAAGGTCAAAGTTGAGTAATAAAGACCGCAAAAAGTCCAAGTGGACATTTATTTAGGGACGGAGGGAGTATAAAATAATGAAAGTAAAGAGTAGAGTTGGAAAGATCAAACCGAGACAAAGGATTTATAGTGGTTCGGCTACGAAGCTCTTCTTCACCCTACTCCACTCCCCGAGTACCACACTCGAGAGTTTCAAGCACTATGTCAACAACCTCCCTTCAGGCGGAGAAAACCGTACACATCGCTTATCCTATTACCGACACTAAGCTAAATGTCGAGTGCTAATCTTAGCTAGCACCAATCTACCAAGGTCCACGTGACCAATCACACAAGCCCTAATGGCTACAAGAGATCACCACGATCTCAACACGATCACAAAGATCAACTCTCACTTCACTCTACTTAATCTAACTACTCTAGATCCTTTGATCACTCACACACAAGCCCAATGGCTTTAAGAGATCTTCACTATCTCTTAAGATCACAATGATCTTCACTCACACTCTCACAAAAGAAAGATAATCTTGATGTATGCTAAGATACAACAAGGATGTAACAAGTGTTACAAAACCTAACAACTACAACTCTTGTATCTTCTTGAATACCTTGAGTTCTTCTCTTGCTAATGAAGAGGAATGATAACACCTTGTATCAACTTTGATACTTGTGTTCTTCTCTTGCTAATGAAGAGGGATGATAACACCTTGTATCAACTTGGATACTTGTGTTCTTCTCTTGCTAATGAAGAGGGATGATAACACCTTGTATCAACTTGGATACTTGTGTTCTTCTCTTGCTAATGAAGAGGGATGAAGAGGATCACTTGGAGGATGATTGGATCACTCTTGAACAAAAGAAAAACTAACCTAAATGATCTAAGAAATAAAGTGTGAAGAGAGTATTCAACTCAGAAAGTTTTGTGTGTGTAAGGATGCCTAAAATTTGTGAAAGGGGTTGGTATTTATAGGCAAAGAAAATATGAACGTTACAGAAAAAATAGTATGGACGGCTCCACTAAACATGCCACGGCTCCACTAAATTTAGTGGAACCGTGGAGCCGTCCTAGACTAGGACGCTCCAAATTTTGTCTTTTCTGGTGAAAACTTATTTGGGGAAGGTTGGAGCTGATTTTGGGGGGAAAAATAGCTTTTGTGATTTTCAAACTTATTTTTCCATTAAAACATTTTTAATATTTCAAAAATAATTTGTCATGTGTTATTTTTGAAAAAATGTTTTGTCCCATTAAAATGTGAAGTCTCAAAACACAAATTCACTTCTTTGATCATTTGTTAAGTTGTAAATTTGTTCTAGAGTGATTTGCGTAGAAACGGGATCTTCCAATTAAAAACATGTTTACGTTAATTTTAACGTAACGTGATTTCACATTTTGTCATCCTCAAAACGTGAAGTAATCGAAAGATATAAATAATGTTTTTAGAACATTATTTGCATCAACACTTTTGGCGGGGACATGTACCCGCCAAAAGCCTCTGACCCATTTTGCATCATATTGCTGCAAAGTGGGTAATTTCCAGATTTTTTGGGAAAAAATCTACAACATCACAACCTGTATATCCAAATGCTACAACACCACAAAAGACTCTCACATCACAAATTCGCTAAATATAATATCATACATATCCAAATTCGCTAAGTTAACATAATCATGCATATGTATCCAAATTCGCCAAAAACGGTTCAAAAACCGTGATCACATGATCATCTACAAAACTATACATAAGCTAGCTATCCGTAAAATGGTCCAAAACTATACGCGGTAAACAATTTAGCGGGAATCCTAACACATAAACTACATAAACACATAATAATCCATGTAAATCTCCACAACTTTGTCCATTACCTCAAAACAAATATAAACCAACCCATGAGACCCAAACAAGCCATACGCTACACCCCAGTCTATCCACTCCCCCCACTACCCCCACTCCCCTCCCCGGTACCTCGAGACTCACCCTGTGAAGCATTTTGTGATCCCGATATCCCGGGCGTGCCCCTCGCTAGCCGCTCGGTCCAGCCCGGCTGAATCCTGGCCCAATCCATCAAAATATCAAGCTGTGTCCTTTGCGTGGAGAGCTCCTCGGATTGCTTCTACATGGTTTCCTACAGCGAGGACTAGGAGGCTTGCTCGCGGGCTCGTGAGGCGCTGAGGGCCGTCTTCTGACCACCGTCGGGTAACACTGGACCTACGCCAGGAATATGACCGCGCTGCTTACCACCGATCACGTGGCGCATAATATTGGGGTCAGTCATTGTCGTCCCGGCGGAGATGTTCTCTGTCCGCATCCGTATCATCTCATTCTATTTAGTTACAAAAAAAACAAGAAAAGTAATATATAAGTCGTAATTTATTATATTGCATTAATGTGGGTGACTTTTGGGAAATAAATTATACTTACGTATCTAGCCTCGGACATTGGAGACTCAAAAACGTCGTCTCTCGTATGGTTTCTCCTGTAAAGCTCGATCAAGTCTCTACTAGGCACGGAGTCGGTGGGGTGCCTCAACTGTTTATAAATAAAATCAATAACGACTCACCCAACACTATATATATATATATATATATATATATATATATATATATATATATATATAAAATATATATAAAATGATTATAAAGTGTCTTACGAAGTTATCGCGTATAACAGCTAACGAATGGGATCCATGAAGGCGAGAACTCGTATTCGCCAGCCGGTTTTGCCTGTTGATCGCCGTTATCTTCAACTTGTTTGGGTCTGTCCAAAGCTTCACCTGCTTATTATAAATAATAAAAGCTATTATATAAAAGAATTATTATTATTATTATTATTATTATTATTATATTATTATTATTATTATTATTATTATTATTATTATTATTATTATTATTATTATTATTATTATTATTATTATTATTATTATTATTATTATATAATAATAATAATAATAATAATAATAATAATAATAATAATAATAATAATAATAATAATAATAATAATAATAATAATAATAATAATAATAATAAGGGGGGAGGTGTGGTTCTGGAAGGCAGGATTGAGTTATGGTACACTCTTTCACCTTGGCAGTGGTATAGGATACTTAGGATCATTTGGTTTTATGATGCTTTTCGTGTCTTAAACTACCTAAATATTCTTCCTACTCTGTCTTGGTTTTTCTCTTATGGTTCGTTTGTAACTGATGGTATAAGGGGTGGTTGGATATGGTCAGACAATGGAATGTTTTTATGTTTCTTCTCTTTTGACTTTTCGAATAGTTTTTTCTGGTTTTGGAAGGGGTGTAAGCCTAGCTTAGATGCCTTCTGGGACTGGGTTTATGGGCTATTCCTGGGTCATAATTGTCTCGCCTATACAGTCCAAAAGGTTTTTGGTATGATGGAATGAATTAGGTATGTTCTCTGTGTACATGGCTGCACTCCATGTACACTTAAGAGTTCTAGTATGCTCAACTATGGCATTATGAGATCCTGGTATTATTTTATGGGTTATTTTTTTGATTATATGGGTGTTTGGGATAACACTAGCCGGGTTAGATTTATGATTTTGGCAGCCTTCTATATTGGTGATTTTGGTGTTTGGTGCTGCAACATGTGTTATTTTAGATATGGTTCTTCTTCTGTTGGTATCGCAGTTCAGTGGTTTTGCGGTTTTCATTATATAGTTCAGTGCTCAAGCTGTGGTTCAGATTCTGTTGGTTATAGTTCTGTTTTTATCAGTTGGGGTATTGGCATCAATAGGGATTCTAGCTTTGGTTTTTGGAAGTGTAACATGGACTTCATTATTGATAAAGGGGTTAGGATTGATTAGTTTTTATATGTCTGTTGGCTTTACCTTTTCTTAAAAGTATGTATATACGTAGTTCAAGTTTTCGCCCGATTCACCAAGGAATATTTTGGTTGCTTTTGGCGGATCGCTTACTACTAGGTTGGATCGGATGTCAACCTGTGGAGGAGGCACCATTTGTGACTATTGGACAAATTTCCCCTTTAGTTTTCTTCTTGTTCTTTGCCATAACACCCATTCTGGGACGAGTTGGAAGAGGAATTCCTAATTCTTACACGGATGAGACTGTCTGAAAAGTGAGAAATTCTGACACCCATCATTTTCAAGTGAGTATTAAGTTCTTTGGGATTATTTTGATCTTAGGTCATATCATGCTTGGGATTGATATCTGGTTTTTAGGTTATATGGTTTCTGTGGGATCTCTCGATTCAGGTTATTTCAAAGTATCATGTGAGCTGATGATTAAGATTGTCAGTATTGTTTTGATGGCTCACAGGTCTCAAGAATATATATGGTTAAGGGTTAAAATCAAAAGGGATGCTGCTGAGAAGTTGCTATTACTTGGACTTCTTTGGTCTGCTTTTTTTGATGTGTCATTTGTAGCTGGTTTTGGTAGTTATCATGGTTATTGTAATTTGCATTTATTTGTTATTAACAGTTTATTCAGTCATTGCCAATGTTGGGGGCTGTCCAACATTGTTGTTTGTATCCTGTTTTGGAGTTGTCCAATTCAGTGTTTCTTTGTTTCCTAGGCAAGAGTTGGTGTTGATAGGGGTTGTCCTATCATTTTCCCCCTCTTGTGCTTTCCCTTGTTTTTAACCTTTCTTTTTATTTAATATTTACCTTTGAAAAAAAAATAAAAATAATAATAATAATAATAATAATAATAATAATAATAATAATAATAATAATAATAATAATAATAATAATAATAATAATAATAATAATAAAGTGATGTTTATAATAATAAAATAATAATAATAATAATAATAATAATAATAATAATAATAATAATAATAATAATAATAATAGAAAGTACGCATCCATTTAGGACAATGGATACAAGTTCATACCTTTTGCATTTTCCATGTTCGGGGAATTTGATACAGAGGCTTTGAACACACTTTCACGTATTAAGTCTATTGCCAATAGTCACTCAAATAATGCTAAAAGTGGTGTTTTTATCTTTCATAGAGTTAGCTTTTGTATTCAGAAAGGAGTGAGAGCACAACTTGTGTCTAGACTCCCATCCAACTTTATGTAATATTTGCTTTGTTTAATGAAAATCATTTTATAATTAAAAAAAAAATAAATAAATAAATAAAAATAATAATAATAATAATAATAATAATAATAATAATAATAATAATAATAATAATAATAATAATAATAATAATAATAATAATAATATTTATTATTATTATTATAACGTGTCGATCTAGTAATTTACATGTTTTTCCCAATCCTCAGGCGTCTGGTAAATTCTATGATTTTCTAATGAAGTGATGTTATAATAATAATAATAATAATAATAATAATAATAATAATAATAATAATAATAATAATAATAATAATAATAATAATAATAATAATAATAATAATAATAATAATAATAATAATAATAATAATTAATTATTATTATTATTATTTATTATTATTATTATTATTATTATTATTATTATTATTATTATTATTATATAATTATTATTATTATTATTATTATTATTATTATTATTATTATTATTATTATTATTATTATTATTATTATTATTATTATTATTATTATTATTATTATTATTATTATTATAACGTGTCGATCTAGTAATTTACATGTTTTTCCCAATCCTCAGGCATCTGGTTCGCCGGACGCTTATTCTTGATCTCGTCTACTTTCTCAACCCCACCTTGCCGTGTAAAATTCTGCAATTTGAATTTGTATTTGTTGTCATCGTATCGCTTTCTGAGATAAGCTTCGATACTTCTGACAATATCATCATCCGGACCGGCAAGGTGTTCGCCGAGATCAAAGAAATGCTGCAATAAAATATAATTAAAATAAATATACAAATTTAAATAAATAAACACATTTAAAATAAATAAACACAATAATTAAAAAAATAAAAGATAAAAAAAACTTACGTGTAGCTGGTCATCGATGTGGGCCTTGGTGGTCTCGGGAACCTCATCCCACGAATCGTAATGCATGGGAATTGATTCTCGTAACAACGTCCCGACCATGTTGGAGAACCACGAAGAGTGATCACCCACATGCTCCCACATCCCTTTGGCGTTCTTCCAGAATCTGATCGTTACCGGACGACCTGTCTCAGTCCTCATTTGGCGGAGTTTCGTGTTCTTTGTGGGACCACGCACCACCTTCCCTCCTTTGCCAATTTTGGCATTGGGCTTGGGAGGTTTGGATTTAGAGCCTACAAGTAATAAAATTCAAGTGATGATGACATAAAATAACAAGTTATCAATTTCAAATAATGATCAAGTTTAATTAAAATAATCGAGAAATTTTTACGCTGACAATTAGTGCCTATCCTCCTCGAGGGACCACGGGGTGGCTCATTACCTCCATCGCCACCGTGGCTCCTAGCAACAACATCTGCCATCTATAAATGTACTAGTACAAGAACATAGAAATGAGTGAAGAAACACATATACGCATATATATATATATATATATATATATATATATATATATATATATATATATATATATATATATATATATATATATATATATATATATATATATAGTGAGACTTTCTTGCGAGAACCATTTTATCTGCGAGAACTGAGAGAACCACCAAAAACATACATGCACGCCTTCAATAATTGTATTTTTGCACATATGTTCTAAAAACAACATATATGTTTTTAAAAAAACATAGTTGTTCTAAAGAATTTGATAAGAAATTGGAAATACAACATTTTTCTTTGAAGGTGTGCATGTATGTTCTTATAAGGCGTGCAACGACAATATTGCGGCCTTGTGTAAGGTTTTTGTGAAAAAAGAGGATGAGTTCATGATGATATTGAAGAACATAGGTGGATACTTAAGATTATTAATGATTTGCATGTATTTTTATTTTATTTTAAAAGGCGTGCATGTATGTTTTTTGTGGTTCTCTCAGTTCTCGCAGATAAAATGGTTCTCGTAAGAAAGTCCCCCTATATATATATATATATATATATATATATATATATATATATATATATATATATATATATATATATATATATATTATATATACACACACACACACATTCAAATAAATAACAATATATACCAAAAAAGATAATAATAAATAATTAAATAAATAAATAAACACATTTAACCACTCGATAACAATTTCATTCAAATAAGTGTCGTTTAACAAATTACAATTTGAGATCAATCTCCCATATCACTAAGATAAAAATCCTCATTATTAGTGTCAGCTTCATCTTCACGATCGACGTGGTCTTCACCATCAGATGCTAAATCATGAGGAACGTGGTCATCATAATCAATATCATCGTCGTCGTCGACATCAGTGATAATTGGTGGTGGTGGTGCCTCAACTTCCGCTGGCTGGACATCTATATTTATGGTGTTATAATTCAACTTATCCAACTCAGCAGAGAGTTTGACATGTGATGAGTTGTTGTCATGTACAACATCTTGATTGTCTTCTACCACGGTGATATCCGGGTTCAAAATCTTTCGATGATAAGAATCTTGGACGGCCTTGCAATTACCACGTTTACCCGGGAAATTAAGGTAAAAGACTTGTGTTGCTTGTATTGCAAGAATGTATGGTTCATTTTGAAAGGATACACGATCTGTCCTAATTTGTGTAATGTTATTTCTATAGGTACAACGTTTTATGCGACCCTCGTTATTAATGTCGAATCATTTGACTTTGAACAATACAACCTTGAACGGAATATACAAAAACTCGAGAATTTCTTCAAGCTGACCATAATACATTCCTCCGCTAGGATTAGGAATTGAAATTCCGCTGTTTTGAGTTGAACGACGTAAATCACGGTCGTGTATGATAAAATTCACACCGTTGACTACGCAAGAGTCGACTGAGACTGCAGTACATGATAGTCCACAAGCCAAAGCGAATAACTCGGAAGTACAACTTGGGTCATTCTTTACTTTTAATTCACGACTCTATGAAAAAGTTAAGAATAGATATAGATGAGTAATAGTCGTTAACATAATGATCCATATATGAAATTACTTAGACAATTCATCAAACACGACTCTGTGAAAATTTCGTTATTTAATGCACATATGTCTTCAATATTCGTAGCTAACATAATGATCCATATATGAAATTACTTAGACAATTCATCAAACACACATATATAAATGGTTATTAGCATATAACAAATTGAGGGGGTGTTTGTTTAATCTTATTTGTATCTTATGATCTTATTTGTTTTTCGGCTTATATATCATAAGACTCAATTTTCCGGCTTACTTAGAGACTTGTGAGCTTATATAAGTTTATTATATCATAATATACTTATATAAGCCCACAAGTCTCCAAATAAGCCGGAAAGTTGAAGGCAGATAAGCAAACCCAAACACCCCTGTTTGGACAACATAAACAAAACACCCCTGTTTGGGCTGCTGTTAACCAAACGCACCCTTTTGGACAGCATAAACCAAACACCGCTGTTTGGACAGTAAAACCGTTCTTACAAAATGACATGCATTCCACATAGCAACACTAAACAAAACTGACTTTAACCATTACATATCAGTACCAATCATTCCATTTAGCCAAGATGAACTAGGCCACAACTAAATGGTTGACCAACTGAGAGGCAGCATGGCAATTCAAATCGAACTGGCAAATCATTTTGACAATCATTTTATTGCCAGATACTGCATTTACAATGGCCATATAGGCCTGAGATTTATTTAAAATTGACTTTTAAATGTCAGTAACCTTGGCCACATCAAGAGATGCAATAGTATTAAACCCTGCTATCTTTAACTTCACTGTTTCAACCATATGACTCTTACACGTTCACGACTAGTCCTTCTCTTATCTTGAAACAGTCTAAGGTTCCTTTCTTGCCACACTAGATAGACAACAATATATCAGTTAATACGTAGTATTACTTAGTACAGAGCTTTTACTTTATTATTCTTCTGACTGCTAGTGTACAAGTGAAGACTGCTAAAGGGTAACTAACAGTACAAACTATGAAGTTAGTACTACTAGTATATAACAGAAGGTACTGCTGCTATGATAAGGATGTATCAAGGATAAGTATGGAATAGATCTTATGTATATCACAATTAGTTAGAAATATACGGTAGATACTTATCTTATAAAGGAATCCTTAAGGCTATAAAAGGAGATCCTAGGTTAGATGTTTAGGGATGTGAGAATATACAAGTCGTACTAGTCATACAAGTTTTGTTAAGATTCAAGGTCATTGTAACCCTAGTGATATTGAGATCACTCGTATTATTCTTGAATAATATTGAATCGTTTGGAGTTAAACATTGTGTTCTTTGTTCATACTGCATTACTGTTACATCAAACAAAACCTTCTAAGTATTGTTAAGTAGATTCCGCATACTTAACAGTATAACCTCAAAGTATCTTAAACACATCATAAAGGAGTAACATCCTCAGTGTTTTAAATCCTCTCAAGTGGTATCAGAGCCAGGTTGATACTTTGATTTTAGAAGAACTCTTTTTGAAGATTATGGACATGGAGACTACACAGACTAACGTGGCTGCTAAATTGCCTATGCTAAAGCAAAACGACTTTGAGATGTGGAGGCTGCGAATAGAATAGTACTTCCAAGTGCAGGACTATGCACTATGGGAGATTATTGAAGAAGGAAACTCCTTTAAACCTTCCACATCTGTATCAACAGTTGATGGTAAAGAAGAGACTGTTGTGCAAACCTCTCCAGTGACTGCAAAAGAGAAGCTGCAAAAGAAAAACGATGTCAAGGCTAGGAGTTTGCTGATGATGACGATTCCCAATGATAAACTCTTAAACTTCAGCAAGTACAAGGATGCAAAGTCCTTGTTTGAGGCAATCACAACTAGGAATGGTGGTAATGAAGCCACCAAGAAGACCCAAAAGACTCTACTAAAGCAGAACTTTGAAAACTTTAGTGCAACTAGTAATGAGTCTTTGGATCACATGTTTAATAGGCTGCAAAAGATTGTTAGCCAACTTGTTGTGCTTGGAGTTGACATACCTCACGAAGATCTGAACTCCAAGTTCTTGAGGAGTCTACCTGCTGAATGGGCTATGCATATGGTGGTCTGGAAGAATAAACCAGACATTGATACTATGAGCCTCAATGATCTTTACAACAACTTTAAGATTGTTGAGCAGGATGTGAAGAAAGCTGGAAGTGCTAGTTCAAGCACTGGGAACATGGCTTTTGTGTCATCTCCCAATAATTCAAATCCAGATGAAGTGAACGTTGCTGTGGGAGTTAGTACTGCTAACCCTAGTGTTAGTACCATCAAGCAGTACTACTGGTATCCTGAATGATACTACCTATTGTGCTTTCCTGACCAGCCAGAATGATGGGTCAATGCTGACACACGAAGATCTTCAGAAGATTAATGACGATGATTTAGAAGAGATGGATCTCAAGTGGCAGATTTCACTTCTTAGCATGAGGGCTAAGAAATTCTACCGAAGAACTGGCAAGAAAATCACCATCAGTAGTAATGATACTACTGGTTTTGACAAATCTAAGGTAGAATGCTACAACTATCACAAGTTGGGGAATTTTTCAAGGGAATGAAGGAGACCAAAGCAACAGGATAGCAGGAACAAGGGTTTTGGAAGCAAGCCTAAAGCAGTGGAAGAGCCAGAGACTTCTTTAAAGGCTATGGTGGCTATTGATGGACTAGGCTATGACTGGAGCTTCATGACAGATGAAGTGGAAGCACCTACTGAGATGGCACTTATGGCCTTCTCTGACTCTGAGGTACTATCTACTAAAAGTTGTTCTAAAACATGTACTGCTCTTAAAGAATATGAGGCTTTAAAGAAACACTATGATGAGCAGATGATTGAATTAAACCAAACAAATTATAATTTGTCTAATCACAAAAGAGGTTTAGCAGTCCTAGAAGAACAAATAGTGCATTATAAGAACAATGAGTCTGCTTTTGCTGAGGACATAGTTGTTCTTAAGAGAGATTTGTCACTTAAGAATGTTGAGATTAATTTTCTTAGAGCTGAATTAGATAAAATCATAAAGGCTAAGGAAAATATTCAATTAAGTGTAGATACTTTAGAGTTTGCTTCTAAGGGAGTGAACAAAATCATAGACTGTCAATTGATAAATAAGGCTAAGTCTGGGTTGGGGTATAAAACATGTCCACCTCCTTACAGAGGAATTCCAGCACCCCCAGGAATTGACCTAGAGCATATAGGTTTGACTGAGTTTCAACAACCTAAGTTAGAGTATGGTTGTAAGCCCAAAGAAATTTCAACTGCTGATAAACCTGTAGAAGCTAATGAGCTTTTTGAGAGTGCAAGTGACACCTCTCTTGCTGAGGATAAGGGGTCAACTGATAGGGAATTAGATGCTTCCATCATTGAGGATTGGGAATCTGATGAGGAAGATCAGGTTGTGGTTAAACCTGATGTGGTTAAAATAGAAGGAACCAATGTTCCTAAAGTGGTTAGTAATGAAACTGTTAAGCCTACATCTAATGTAAAACCAGTTAGGAAAACAGTTAGGTACTGTGAGATGTATAGGTCCACAGGCAAGCCAAGAGGTAACCAGAGGAACTGGAATGACCTCAAATCACATCAACTGGGAAGTGACTTTGTCATGTATAAGAATGCTTGTTTTACTTGTGGTAGCTTTGACCACCTAGAGGCTTTTTGTCATAACCATCAGGGGAAAAAGATGGTTACTGGGAAAAACAGGGTAACTGGGAACACAAGTCATAGGGTGAACTCATACAGGTCTCAAACTCATCCCAATGCTAATAGAATGACACCCAGGGCACTTTTATTGAAGTCTGGCCTAAAACCAATTAGTACTGCTCGACCAGCAGTTAGTACTGCCAGACCCTTTAAAACTGTTTACCTTAGATCAGTAGTTTCAAGTACAAAACCAACTTTTAAATATGCACAACAAACTGTTAAAAGTCCTTTTCATAAGAAAGTAGTGGTTCAAAAACAATTTTGGAAATCAAAGGCTAAAACTGCAAAGCCAGCAGTTAGTACTGCTAGCCAAGCAGTTAGTACTGGTAACTCTAAAAACACTGCTAGGGATAAGAGGGATAATGCTGTTAAGGCCTCAGCATGTTGGGTATGGAGACCAATCAAACCCAATGGTGCATCAATTATATTGAAAAGATTTGACTATATTGATGCACGAGGCAAACCCAAGTCAGTGATGGCTTGGGTACCCCAAGGAAACTAATTTCCTTATTTTATGTGCAGGGACATTCACAGGATGATGAGGAAGATCAAGGTTATGCAGACAGTGGATGTTCCAGGCACATGACAGGCAACATGTCCTATCTTTCAGACTTTCAACCTATGGATGGAGGATATGTTACCTTTGGGGGAGGAATAGGAGGAAGAATTACTGGTAAAGGCACCTTGAAAACTGGTAAATTAGATTTTGAGGATGTGTACTTTGTGCAAGAGCTTAAGTATAACCTGTTTAGTGTCTCACAAATGTATGACAAAAAGAACAAGGTTCTTTTTGTAACACCCCCAGAAATCGGGTCCAGCGGAAGCATACATGTCGCTGGGGTACTACTAAATTGGTATCACAACACAAGTATAAAGAATGATTTTACCTCAACCATTTAAAGCAGATTTCATAATCAAAAGTGATTTGTTTACAATCATTTAAAAATGGTGCGGAATTATAAGCCCATAAAATATTTCAAATGGTCCCGAATATATCAGAGCCTTCTATGACCATGCCATGCCCTGCCAAGAGCCTCCAATAGCGTGCTATCGCTTTATACCTGAAAATACATGCTAAAGTGTCAACACGAGGTTGGTGAGTTCATAGAGTTTAGTGTAAAATGTGAAACATTAAATGAAGATTTTCCCGGCAAAGGCATTGTAAATCCACTCAGTTCCAAGCCCCGCCCATACAAGACTTGCAACCTGTGTGTTTACAACCCACTGCCAATTAAGACCTGGTTTAAGTGAACGTCAAATGATTTATGGACCACAAAAATTAAATGACCAATATATTCCAAATATATATAGAGTTATTGATAACTAAATTTCATGACACCGAAGCCTTAAGATTTTAGTTTGGGCATACTTTTGACATAACAGTCAAGTGGGGAAATCACAGTCCGTTTGACATATCAGTCAAGTGGGGAAACCACAATACGTTTGACATATCAGTCAAATGGGGAAACCACAATACGTTTGACATATCAGTCAAGTGGGGAAACCACAATACGTTTGACATATCAGTCAAGTGGGGAAACCACCCGGACACTCAAAGTTTCTGGTAGATGTCCACTTAGGACATCCAGGGTTCCTGATGCGTGGTTTTGCGACCTTACAACAGGTTTTACCTCTCGAGGGATCTCGAGAAGCTTGCAATCCCCACCAGGCAGTGTACCTGACCGATGTAGTATAGTGAAGTGGCAAGTACCGGGGGATTGATCGTTCAACTCAAAGAATAGTGTTCGTTAGAATTGAAATTTATCTACTAGGTCTAGAGGTGAGGGATGATTCTTTTTGTATTTTTATATTTTATGGAAAGCAAGTAAAAATCTCGGGTTTTGGAAGGAGAGGCGGAATTAGTTGCTAATCAACTAACCCAAAAACTACTACTTAAACTAATGTGAAGGAAAGTAAACTAGGGTTATACAAGGGAAGTGAAGCATGTCTACCTATGATGTATTACTCCTTGCTAGCTATCCAATTCTACCTATTGAATTGTAACCTTGTTTTAATTGACGGGTTGTATTCCTTAATACCATTCGTGGGGTGGCGTACGTACTTCCCCAACTCTATAAGCTCCTACTTCACTCCTATGTCGAGCCGGCTAAGAAGCTCCTAACATGGGATCACTAGAATTCACTCATGCATTAAATACAACCAAATAAACCTAGTACGCATTGGTTCATGTTTCTTAAGACGTTCAAGCAAGTTACCGTATAGGAGGTTAGCCAGGTTTCTTAAGCCTAACATCGATATCACCCAATCAAACAAGAGACAATAGGAAACAAGAATTATAAGCTAAACCAATAAGATCTATTGAAGTGTCACACCTTTATTGATGACGATAGACATATACATCAACAAGGAATCAATAAGATCTAATTAATTATATACAAGTTTCACACAATCATTAGTAGACACAAGGTGAATTAGCAAAGCATGATCAATGAAGGGCAAACAACCATAATAATGAAAGACATAATTAAGTTAGAATCAACAAACCAATATTTGATGGTTATGAAGTGATTGAAACCCTCTAAGTTGCTGGAAAAACACCTACCTAAACCCTAGAATCGGACTTAGGGTTTAGGGCTTCCAAATAATGAAGTTATAAGGTTATATTTATAGGTAACTTTCTGTCGGCCCGATCTGACGGCGTCAGCCCATACACTTGACGGCGTCAGATCCCCTTTTTCAACAAATTGTAGATTTCTTCGTCCCGAATCCGTGGCCTTTTGAATCACCTAAATCCGAGTTCGTATGAGGATTTTATGGCCAAAACAGTAACAACTACTCCGCGCGCGAGTTGTGATTGTCTTGATTAACTTGTGGCGGTTTCACTAAGGTTCCTTCTCGTGTAAGAATACTTTGACGCCGTCACTCTATATCATCTGACGTCGTCAGGTCTATGATCCTGACGCCGTCACCTTCAAAAATCCTCTGGCCCGTCTCTCTTTAACTTAACACTTGACGGCCTACATCCATTAACACGTGACGCCGTCACCCTTTAATTCCACAAAACCTTCTGGCGCGTCACGTGTAAATTCATATTCATCCTTTTGTCAGTACGTGACGCCGTCACCTACAAAGCGTGACGCTATCAAGCTCTGTTTCCAGCTTGATTGTTGGATCGATATACTCTGACCAAACTAACTTGTAGCTTGTCTACGGTTTAACAGCTTTGAATGAATTCAAAACTATTAATAGTGAAACACTGATATACTTTGCTAAGTATGCGGAATCTACTTCAACAAAGCTAAGAAGAATTTAATAAACGACTTTGAATATTATTAAAACCTTGAACCTGCTTTCTTACACAGATTCACTAACAAACTCTAAACTCTAATAATCGTATATCACTAATCGCATATACTTGTCTCTCTAAAACACATATATCTCTAATGCCAACCTAGGGATCCTTTTATAGGCACAAGGAAAACCCTAGTCGGTTTTACAATACTTGAACGACAAGTAAATTCTAATTATAACTCTAATCTAATACGAATATTCTAGAATTACACATTAGTCCTTAAACTATTTGCATGGCAGTCCTTTAACGAGCAGCAGTACTTTAATCGAATAGCAGTACTTTGACTTGAATAGCAGTACTTTGACTTTTATAGCCCAACAATCCTCCCCTAACTTGAATTCTACTTGCTTGATTTCAAGTTTCTTTGTATGTCTTTAACTTCAATACTTTATCTTCAAGGAAAGGTTGTTTCTTCAAACCTGACTCGTTATTGTTTTGTCATCATTAATGCAAACAGTATCTTCAATCTTCATCAGCAACAATTCTTTTCAGCATCAGATCTTTTCAGCAACTCAGCATCATATTGGCAATATGTACATCAGATCTTAAGAGTTTCATACTATTCTCATCACTTCCAGGTGTGTTAACTCCTGTGAGAGGTGAATCATTGAAAACTTAATGGATTTTGATGTCTCTTTACCAAAGCCATTAACTCTGGAGTAGCCAATGTTTAGATTTAGGAAAAACCATGGTACATTGATAACCATATGATTTTTAGCAAATCATCAGCTATCAACGGATTTGAGTAGTCTTTACCAAATAGCCGTTTGCTTTTGGACTAGCTAGTTCTTTTAGTACAATCACTACCATGGTGAACTAATTACCATATAATGGTTTTCCACAGCCTTTACCACAAAGCCATTATCTTGTGGGCTAGCCAACTCTTCACTAATATAGATATGGTGAGTTGAAAACCATACAATTTTTAGTAAATTGCCAACTAAAAACGGATTTGATAATCACATCAGAGCCGTACCCTCATGATGAGTCAAACTCTTTCTTGTTTATTAAACATGGTGAGTTGATTACCATTTGTTGTGTAGTACAAGTACTAACACCATGTTGTTGCTTTCAAAACCATTTGTTGCTGTTTAATCTTTGTGCTTTTAAAATGTTTTTGCACTTATCAAAAATTACTAATTTTATCAAAAGACTTTACTGGTTTTATGCTGCAAGCAGTACTTTGAGAAAGTACTGTCTGACCAGCAGTACTTTGAAGAAAGTACTTTATTTTTCAAAAGATTTATATAATAATGAAACCATACCAGTAGTTATGCATTAATCTTCAAATTCAGTAGTCCACTTGATGAATAATTTTATGACCATCAATGCTACTTCATCCTCTTGTTCCACTTCCATTCCATGCTCTAGCATTCTGATCATCAGATCTCTTGTGAGTGGATATCTTTGTTCTGCTAGCATATGAATCATAGTGCCATCTTCTAACTCTAAAACATGTATCCCAACTGATCCAAAGAATCTCCATCTGTTAATCTCCCAGTTGTCTTGATTTTCCCACAAAGCACTGTCCTTAGACTCCTCTGTGTCCCAGATTGTTGTGAGATCTCCTAACAATATCAAACCTATTCCTTGTGGTGGAATATGCTCAAAATAAGTTTGCACTTGGAGATATAACTGAAGCATATCATCTCTATCAATCAGATGTAGAATATCCCATAATGAATTAAACACTCTAAAACTTCCATCTAGTCTATGAAAGATTAGATAATCTCCTTCTTTAGATTCTACAACTGAAAAAGTAGATATCTTGGACTTCTTATCAGTATCTTCTTTCAATTTTGGATTCTCAAAGTCAACAACTCTAAGATAATTTCTGAGCTCATCAACTGTGTCTGTTCTTAATTCAACAGCTTCCTTGAACTTCTTTGATGGCTGTTCATCAGTGACTCTTTTCCTCTTTGAGCTTCTTGTAGCAGCTCTTTCCTTTCTTTTATCTTCAAGCTTGTCATCTTCAAAAGAAATAATGCCTGCAAGATCTCTTTGAATAGCTTCTCTAACAGCATCATACAGATCCTTCATCTCTGTATATGTCAATCTAACCAAACCTGTGTATCCTTGACCTTTCAGATAAGCCATCATATCATTCCTTTCTCTAGCTTTACTAATTGGCCTTCTTGATTGAACATTCTTTCTTGATTCTTCAGCATCTATCTCTGCTTGTAATATTCTAGCTGCTTCCTCATTTTTGGCAACCTGAATTTGTCTTAACTGTGCCAATGTCATCTTCTTCTTCTTCTTTTCTACCAAGATCCCTTTGCCTTTATCTTTTGGATCTATTTCTTGCGCAGGTTGAGAAGAAGTATGATGTTGTTGTTCAGTATCTTCTTATCAGTATCTTGGACTTCTTATCAGTATCTTCTTTCAATTATAGTAGCAATGATGATTAAATGATCGATTATAATATTAAGGTAATATAAGATCAGGACCATGCAATCTTTAATCTAAACCAACGCAAAAGGGATACAAAAGAAACAAATATCTCACCGACCCACTTTGTATTTAATAATATGAATTTGAAGACCACCATACTTAATACGAGAATCGGTACGAGATTACCAATTAATTAAACGCATCATGCACTAGTCCACTAGCAATTAATTAATACGAGGTAATAGAGTTAAGATTGACTGTACCATGTTGTATAACCCTTTAAAAGATCGATCATTAAACTTTTTCCGAAACTGCTTCATCTTCGACAGAAAAACCTTGTAACATCCCTAGGTAACGAGCTCCCCAAGCTCTGATACCAATTGTGGATTCTCAAAGTCAACAACTCTAAGATAATTTCTGAGCTCATCAACTGTGTCTGTTCTTAATTCAACAGCTTCCTTGAACTTCTTTGATGGCTGTTCATCAGTGACTCTTTTCCTCTTTGAGCTTCTTGTAGCAGCTCTTTCCTTTCTTTTATCTTCAAGCTTGTCATCTTCAAAAGAAATAATGCCTGCAAGATCTCTTTGAATAGCTTCTCTAACAGCATCATACAGATCCTTCATCTCTGTATATGTCAATCTAACCAAACCTGTGTATCCTTGACCTTTCAGATAAGCCATCATATCATTCCTTTCTCTAGCTTTACTAATTGGCCTTCTTGATTGAACATTCTTTCTTGATTCTTCAGCATCTATCTCTGCTTGTAATATTCTAGCTGCTTCCTCATTTTTGGCAACCTGAATTTGTCTTAACTGTGCCAATGTCATCTTCTTCTTCTTCTTTTCTACCAAGATCCCTTTGCCTTTATCTTTTGGATCTATTTCTTGCGCAGGTTGAGAAGAAGTATGATGTTGTTGTTCAACCTCATGAATACTAATACCTCTTTGACTTGACATATTAAGCATGATATCAGCAATTGTTTCATCATCACTGTTAGTATGAGCTATATCATCTTCTTCTTGAGCTGGTTTAGAAGGACCTACTTCCTCTTGAACTTGAATTGAAGGACCAATATCCTCTTCAAAATCTAAGGTTCTAGGTGTAATAGTGAATTGCCTCTCAGTACCTTGTTGAGCAGTACTTTCAACTTCAGCTCCTTCCAAGTTTATCTCTTCAGTATCACCACTTCTCACTTCAACTGTAGCTTCTTCTAAATTTATTTGCTCTGTTTCATCACTCTTCCTCTCAACAATATCTTGAGGAATATTTTCAGGTGGTGTCCTCTGAGTATCATCCATAAATCCAGCATCTTGTTCAAAATCTTGTTCAAAACCAGCATCATCTTCATTCAAATTCTCTAAATTCCTCCCCATTTGGAATGAAGATTGCTTCTTAGACTTTTTCTTCTTAGAAATCTTTGTAGGTATCCTACCACTCTTCTTCTGAGACTTTACCCATAATCTATGGTGTTGAACTAGTGGCCAAACATACCTCTTCAATTTTTGAAACTTAGTCTTTAATTTGTCTATCTTAGCAGCTTGAGCCTCACTCTCCTTCTTCAACCTCTTTAACTCCCTTGTTAAAGCATAATTGTCCAATTCTACCTCTTCTTCTTCAAATTGCTTAGACACATTTGTGGAAGAATCATCAATAGGAGATGGTGGATTATTCATACCTTGGTCTGACTCCTCATGAGTAGGAATGTCCATAGGAGCAGTACCTTCCCTAGTAACAGAATGTGGAGAAGCAGTATGTTGAGAAGCAGTGGGTTGAGGAATACTAACTTCTCTAGAAACTGGAGACTCTTGGCTTGCTGACTCAGAATTTGCTTCTTGCTCTTGCTCTTGCTCTGCATCTCTTACAACTTGTGCAACTCCCAATATATGAGCAGTCAAAGGTGTGTTGGTTCCAGAAAACTTGGCACTTTGTTTAGATAGAAAAGTAAACACCTTTGATGGAAGTTTGACAGTGGGTAGAAAACTTTGAGGTTTAGGGACATCCTCAAGTTGATTGTTCAAGAATAACTGAACAAACCTTGGATACATCAAAAATGGTGAACCATTACCAATATGTGTAAGCATACCATCCAGAATGAGTCTTGAGAAATTGAATCTTCGATCGGTAGCCAAACCCACTAATGCAGATGCAATATTTTGACCAAATTGATCAAAAGAAGTACTCTTGGGACTCAAACAATGAAGTAGAACGTGAATTAGGTACTTCCAATGAGAACAAAACAAAGGCTTTTGAAAAGTAAGCTTTGTCAGATCGCCTTCATAACCTAAATCACTTAAAGTGTCCCAAAGCACTTGTTTTTCAAAACGAACAGCCCCCCCTTCATCATCAAACATCAACACATCCCTAATCGTGGCCTCAGTAATCCTAATAGCTCGTCCAGCAACCGTAGCCCTAATCAACGAATCACCTTCTTTCGTTGCAGTAGCCCAAAATTCTTGCATCCAGGGACCAATAACATCAGGGTCAACTAAAATAGAGTAGTTGATGGAAGACCCAGTTAAGAAATCAATGATCGCATGAAAATCAAGATTATCCCTTGTCTTGTCCAAATTAGCGATCATATTATGTTTGCTAACAGTAAGGCGATTAGCCATGATGAGTTGGTAGAGAAGAATTCGCTTTGAGTGTGTGTTTTGATAAAAAGATTGTGGTGTAAAAGCGAATGAGGGATCTCAAATACGTAAAAAGGCGGGGAAATAGGAGTGAGTTTCTTTAAATAGGATGAAAATAAATCAAACTCTTAATAATAAAGTTACCGTTTGGATTAACTTATTATCTCCGCCGTAAGGAATTAATTAACCGTGAGCCCCACAATTTTTTACCGTTGGAACAGTACGTCCACGTAAGCAGTACGTTGAAGCAGTACGTTGCTGAAGCAGTACTTTGAGCAACAAAGCAGTACGTTCCATCTTGTTATCCACAATCGATACTCCAAACTAAAACCAAGAACTTGTAAAAGATTCATGCTTAAGTTCTAACTAATAGCTAATGTTGCCTCCCCTCAAATACAACATATAGGCTAAACTAAACTATTAAAACCAATACTTTCATTAAGACCGAATAGAAAGTATACTAACTAATACTAAAGCCTCCCCTTAAATGTAGCCTAGTAGTTAATCATCCCAATGCTCACAACTAAGTGGTTGAATCTTGAAACATCAAATCCCTTAGTGAGTAGATCAGCTACATTATCATCTGTGTGAACCTTAACCACATTTATAAGCCTGTGCTCATAACAATCCCGAATAAAGTGATGCCTAATCTGAATGTGCTTGGTCTTGGAGTGATAAACAGGATTCTTCACAATGCAGATGGTACTCTCATTATCAATGTTGATAGGAGTATTCTTAAAATTGAATCCATAATCCAAGAGTTGATTTTGCATCCACAAAACTTGTCCACAACAGCTTGCAGCAGCAACATATTCTGCTTCAGTAGAGGAGGTTGCAGCAATGGTTTGCTTCTTACATTGCCAGGAGACTAATCTTCTTCCAAGATATTGACATCCTCCTGAGGTTGATCTTCTATCATAGTTATCCCCTGCATAGTCACTATCTGAAAAGGCTTCTAAGTGAAAAGGTGACTCCTTAGGATACCATAATCCTAACTTTGGTTGATGCTTGAGATATCGAAAAATCCTCTTGACTGCATACATATGGGAAACCTTGGGTGTAACCTGAAATCTTGCACATAAGCAGACAGCAAACATGATGTCAGGTCTTGATGCAGTTAAGTACATAAGACAACCAATCATAGATCTGTAAAGCTTGACATCCACAGCTTGTCCATCTTCATCCTTGCCTAGAGGTTTATTTTTATCAATGGGTGTGGTGGCAGGCCTGAGATTTGGAAGATCAAATCTTTTGAGTATGTCTGCAACATACTTTTCTTGGTTAATGAAGATTCCATCTCTTGTTTGTCTAACTTGAAGACCCAAAAAGAAGGTTAATTCTCCCATAGAACTCATTTGAAACTCCTTCTGCATAAGATCTTCAAATTCTTTCACCATAGACTTCTTTGTAGCTCCAAATATAATATCATCCACATATACTTGGACTAACATAATGTCTTTCTTATCCCTCTTGATGAACAAAGTCTTATCAATTGCTCCTCTCCTATAACCATGTTGTAATAGAAAATTTGAGAGTCTCTCATACCAAGCTCTGGGAGCTTGATGAAGGCCATATAGTGCCTTGATCACTTTGTAGACTTTGTTTGGATGTGCAGGATCTTCAAAACCAGGAGGTTGTTTAACATAAACTTCCTCAGAAATTGTGCCATAAAGGAAAGCACTTTTCACATCCATTTGGTAGACAGGAAATCCCATGTATGATGCAAAGGCAAGAAATAACCTTATTGCCTCTATCCTTGCAACAGGAGCAAATACTTCATCATAATCCACTCCTTCTTCTTGGCGATATCCTTGTGCAACCAATCTAGCTTTATTTTTGATAACATTCCCTCTTTCATCTCTTTTGATTCTGAAAACCCATCTTGTACCAATGACTCTTTTGCCATCTGGTAAATCACATAATACCCAGACTTCTTGAAGCTTAAATTGTAGAAGCTCCTCTTGCATGGCTTCAACCCAACTTTCATCTGCTAAAGCTTGAGCTACCTTTTTGGGTTCTTCTTGAGATAAAAAGCAAGCAAACAGGCATGTTTGTTGATCCTTGTGATTCATCCTGTTTTGTTTGTAAACAAAGCTAAGTAAAGCAGTATGTTGCTTAGAAAGCCCTTTAACTTTGTTCCTTGTAACCACTCCTGAAGAGGGTGATCCAATAATATTACTTTGAGGATGAGCTTTATGAATTCTCAATGTAGGAGTTGGTGGTACTGGAAGATCAGATTCCAAGTTAGTAAAATCAATGCCTTCATTGGAGAAAATACCGTCTTGAATAAGCTCATCATCAATTTCTTCTAATCCAGGAATGTTAGCATTAACTAAATCATCATCATCAACATTGGAATCATCAGCATTGTTCCAATTTGATTGCTCTAATACATCAGAAGTACTGTCAAAAGGATCAGCAGTACTTTGATCTAAAGTACTGTGGGCAGTATCTTGAAAGTTACTCTTTTTCTTTGCAGCCTCATAAGCCTTCCTTTGTTCATCTTCATAGGATTGTGCTATAGTTTCTTGAAAAAGCATCCTATTAAGTTCATCTTGTATGGCTTGATCTTCATCAGATACTGTATGAGTTGGCTGAGCAATACTTTGTTCCTCAACAGTAACTTCAGGTTCTTTGTCAGGAACTTCTTCTGATGTAACATTGACTCCATGAACAATGTACTGTGAATCATCTTCTTTGGAATTAGCCTGATTCTCTTCTCTAACAGGAACATAATTCATAGATGGTGTGAGCTTGAGATCAAGATCAAACATCCAATCAGGACCTTTACCTTTCTGAGTTTCTTTATCTTCCAAAAATTCAACATGAAGACAATCTTGTACCTTTCTGGTATTCCTGTTATAAACTCTAAATCCTTTGCTATTTGTACAATAACCCAATAAATATCCTTCATCTGACTTACCATCAAATTTACCCAGAGAATCAATGGTATTTAGAATAGTCAGAGAGCAGCCAAAAGGTTTTAGAAAACGAATGTTTGGTTTCTTTCCCATGAGTAACTCATAAGGTGTCTTCATCTGAGGTTTAGTTACTGAAACTCTATTCAACACATAGCAAGCAGTACTTATGGCTTCAGCCCAAAAGAGAATAGGTAATTGGGAATCTGCAAGCATTGTTCTAGCTGCTTCTATCAAAGTCCTGTTCTTTCTTTCTGCAACACCATTCTGCTGTGGTGTTCTAGCAATGCTAAACTCTCTCTTGATCCCTTTCTTGGCACAGAATTCATCCATATGCTTGTTCTTGAATTCTGTTCCATTATCACATCTAATACCTCTTACTTTGAGTCTTAATTGATTTTCAAGGGCTACTATCAGGTCATGGATAGCATCAAAGGTTTCATCTTTGAATCCCAAGAAAAAGACCCAGCTAAATCTGCTACAATCATCTGTCACAACCAAGCAGTACTTCTTCTTGTTTAAACTTTCTACTGAGACTGGTCCAAACAGATCCATGTGTAGCAACTCCAAAGGTTCTCTAATATCTCTTTCCCCAAGCTTCTTACATGAAGCTTTATGTTGTTTACCCTTCTTGCAAGCCAAACATGAATGATCAGCCTTGAATGTTTTGGAAGGTAAACCTTTAACTAAATTTCCTTTGACCAGCTTGTTGATGTTCTTAAAATTAACATGACCTAGTCTTCTGTGCCACAAATGTGCTTCTTCCAATGATGCCTTTGCTACTAAACATGTTGCTCTTCCAGCAGAATTGAGACTCTTTAAGTCTAAACTGTATACATCATTGGTTCTTGGTACTCTCAATGTCACCAAGTGATCATCAACAAATTTGAACTCAGGGGAGAGAATGAGACATTCTGTATCAGTAAACAGAATTGGATACTTCTTGTCACAAATTTGAGATACTGACAATAGGTTGAACTTGAGCTCCTTTACATATCTAACATTCTCAAAATCAATACATCCAGCCTTGATTGTTCCTTTGCCAGTGATTCTTCCTCCATCAGGATCATTACCAAATGCAACTCTTCCTCCATAATATGCCTTAAAGTCTGACAGGATCTCCTTGTCCCCTGTCATGCTGCCAGAGCAACCACTATCAACAATAATATGATCTTTAAGCTCCTCCTCTGGGTTGCCCTGCACATAAAAGAAAAGGGTTAGTTTCTTTTAGGAACCCAAGCCATTACTGACTTGTGTTCCCCTTGTGGAGTGACATACTTGAATTCCTTCAGTATGTAATCTCCACTGGTTTTAAAGGCATGGTCAATGATTATTTGAGTTGGTCCCATGTCATGTGTTGCAATATCAACAACACTCCCTGTTTCACCCTTATCTGATGAAAGTACTTCTTGTTCCCCATCAGTACTTTCTTTCTTAACCCAATTTCGTTTGACCTTAGGTTTCTCTGAGCTAGGTACTCTGCTTGAGGTGGAAGACCTTTTATATGAAATGAATCTCTTAGGTCTTCTATGTGAAAAAGTATGAGCAGTACCATGAGTGGGTGAAAACTTATCAGTCCTTTGAGAAGGTATTTCTTGAGACTTATCAGATTGTGAAGGTACTGGTGATTTGGAAGACATTCTTTTCTGGTGAGGGTACCTATAGTCTTTTGAGAAGTTACTATGGTTGACCCTATTTGAGTGATTCCAAACTGGTCTAGTCTCTCTTGGCTTATGGGTGGGAGGTCTTTTCTTTGGAAACTGACTTAAGTATTCTGAGTGAAAGTCACAGTGCTTAATCAAGTGATCAGGACTATAGCATACATAACATAACTTTCTCTCCATATTCCCAAATCCTCTTCTATGATTAAAAGGTTTCCTGTAGTAAGCAGTATTTTGAAAAGTTTCTCTTGGAGGTACTGCTGACTGTCCAGCAGTACTTTGAAAAGTTTGTGGAGGTACTGCTTGTTTTTGAAAAGCTGTAGGAAACTTTTGATCATTACCCTTGTGAAAATCATTCTTAGGTTTTTCAGAACTAATTCTACCATTTAGTTTCTTCCTAAACTCTAGGTTGTCTACACCATAACGAGAAACATCTGTCCTAACAGGTTGAAACTGACCAGTGGGTAGAGGAACTGAATGATACTCCTTATCTTTCTTAAACTCAGGAGGTGATTCACTAATTGGTTCCTCATTCCTAGATGTGTTTTCTTCTGAGCTTGTAAGGTCATCATCACTAGGTGGAATCTCTTCCTTAGCACTAGGTGGAGTTTCTTCCTTATCACTAGGTGAGGTCTCATCTGAACTACTAGCTTCACCATAACCTAGTCCAGCTCTACTGTTTATTACTCTTTGTTTTTCAACAAATTGAACATGTGATAGACCAGCCTGTTTAATACTACCAAGTCTTTCTAACAAAGTATCTCTTTCCTTAGTAATCTTTTCTAATTCAGACACCTTACATCCTAACTTCCATTCACTTAATTTCAATTGGTAATCTTGTTGCTCATATTTTTCTGCCCAAGCTATTTCATTATTTTCATGTGTTAAAATTTTGGCTTCCATTGACTCTAAAGTTAATTGATAACCAGCTACCTCAGACCTAGCTGTTCTACAATTATCTCTTTCAGTCACATAATCTTTAAGCAACTTTTGATAAACATCATTACACTTAGAGCATACCTCAGAGACATTGGATGAACTTGGTGAAGTGGCTACCATAGCAATCTGAACAGGTTCATCTTCATCCTCCATGCTCCAGTCAAAGCTTCCAAGACCATCTCTTGAGTCCAAAGCAGCATATCCAGGTTCCTCATCAAAAGCTGTGCCCCAATCAAACTCTTCCATTGCAACCATAGAATAGGTTACAGGTTCATCATCAAATTCAGCACTCCAGTCAATTTCTGCTAAATTTTCTTGAGCCACCAAAGCTTTTGGTTGTGATTCAGTAATAGGAACCTCCTTTCTTTCAACCTTGGGTTGTTCAATCATCCTGTTTGCCTGATATTTTGCAAACTTGCATTCCCTTGCAAAGTGTCCAAGCTTTTGACAATTGAAACATTCAATCTTAGATTTGTCAAAAGTGATACCTTGTTTGGCTTTGAAATCAATTCCCCTTCCTGTCTTGTTCATGAACTTCTTGATCCTAGCAGTAATCATAGCTACTTGCCATCTTATGTCAATCTCTTCTAAAGCATCTTCTTCAATCTGCAACAAGTCTTCTTGATAGGTAACAGGTAAAGTGGCTTGTTGTGCAAAGAAGGAACATACAATTTCATCAGAATTGGTGTTGTTTGTTGGTGATGGGTTGGGGGTAGTTGTGGTTGTGCAAACATGCTGTGAATCACCAACAGTACTTTGAGAATGATAAGCAGTACTTTTAGTGGAAGTACTGCTTCTGTTTTCAGAAGATACAAAAGCTATGTTGTGAGTTTTCTGAGAACTGTGACCATTCATCTCTTGCTCGTAGACTTTCAAATTGTTATAGAGATCATCAAAGTCCATAGACTCTAATCCAGGTTGGCCTCTAATCATAGTAGCAACCACATGCCAGACAGATGGCAGACTCCTTAAGAACTTCAAATTTGCATCTTCAACAGATACCTCTGCTCCATATAGTTCTAGCATACTAAGTAGATTTTGGAATCTGTCATAGGCAGCATCAAGACTTTCTCTTTCACCAACAGTGAAGGTTTCAAATTGCTGCTTCAATAAGTTTCTATGCATCTTCTTTGAAGCATCATTACCTCCAAATCTTGTCTTGATAGCAGCCCATAATTGTTTTGCATCCTTAGCATCATGAAACTTCAATAGGTGACCATCAGGAATAGCAGACAGCAGTATGTTGAGAGCCTTATCTTGATTTCTCTTTGTAGCTGCTGGTAAGGGTGGTTGAGGTGGTTTGGGTTGTCCTTCAATTTGTAGAGGTTCATCAAGAACAACATTACCATTGACAATTACATCCCATAGAGCATGGTCAGTAATAGCAAGGTACTGTCTCATCTTCATGCTCCAGAGATCATATTCTCCCTTCTTGATGATAGGGATTCTAAGTGAGGTGATGGATGGGATAGGTGCAGCTTCAGTCGACATTGTTAAGGGTTTGTTGATAAATCGGTTTTAAGGGTTTCTTCTTAATCAGAGTCTCCACACAAGCTCTGATACCACTTGTTGGATCGATATACTCTGACCAAACTAACTTGTAGCTTGTCTACGGTTTAACAGCTTTGAATGAATTCAAAACTATTAATAGTGAAACACTGATATACTTTGCTAAGTATGCGGAATCTACTTCAACAAAGCTAAGAAGAATTTAATAAACGACTTTGAATATTATTAAAACCTTGAACCTGCTTTCTTACACAGATTCACTAACAAACTCTAAACTCTAATAATCGTATATCACTAATCGCATATACTTGTCTCTCTAAAACACATATATCTCTAATGCCAACCTAGGGATCCTTTTATAGGCACAAGGAAAACCCTAGTCGGTTTTACAATACTTGAACGACAAGTAAATTCTAATTATAACTCTAATCTAATACGAATATTCTAGAATTACACATTAGTCCTTAAACTATTTGCATGGCAGTCCTTTAACGAGCAGCAGTACTTTAATCGAATAGCAGTACTTTGACTTGAATAGCAGTACTTTGACTTTTATAGCCCAACATTGATTTTGTAGACTTTGCCGTTTTCTTCACTTTTCGCTCAAAAAAGGTCCAAAATGCTTCCTTTTCCAGATTTCTTCTCCAAAGTACCTAAAATGACAAAAGGAACGATTTAGGGCAATATTTGATCAAATAATCACGAATTAGGGCTTAAATGACCCCCTAAAAGCGGTACACTTTTCGTCTCATCAAATATCCCTACACTTGGGATTTGCTTGTCCTCAAGCAAATGAGCTTTTCCACCAATTGAAATACAAGTTAGGGGTCATTTAACATTAATATAAAAGTAATTACAACAAATGATCATTCCACCTTGGTCAAAATAAGCATGGAAATTATACACTAGCACCTCACAATAAGTGTTTGGATACTCTCATCCCTCGGGTGTTGTAAATTTATATATCATAAATGGAAATGGAAGAATATCGCTTACTACCTGTCATAGAAAATAGATTACCATAGGCTTGGGAAAGGATCACGCCTCTACCACTTTTGGCGTAAGCACCTAGGATAAACTATCAAAGAGGTCTTTACAAAGGGTTATAACGTTAGGTGTAGGGATAAGGAAAACACGGTTTGTTGGATAAGGATATTTTTACTGGTGGCAAGTCAATCATCTTGGTCAATTACATGTAGAATGAGGCGTTGCTAAGCCAAGACTCGACTCAACTTAAACTAATCACGAACTAATAAACATAGAACAAAACAAAACATAAATAAAAGATAGAGGCGGATGGTAGTCCGTATGCTTTTTCTTCACCTTTTTTTTTTTTTTTTTTTTTTTTTTGCATACACTCTTGCCCTACCATCCAAAACAATACATCACTAGGGATTCTTTGTACCATCCCTATACTTGAACTTTTACATACTTTACATAAAATTATTCTAATGACTCGAATCAAGATAATCGAAACATTTGGAGTACTTTAAAATATTAACGTACATATGGGGGTAATAAATGATGTTCTTCCCCATTACTCCATTACACTAGTACTTTACCCATAAGTCCCAATCGTCCCAAAACAATATGTACAAGGATATGACTCGACTTAGCAACCATGTAATCAATTAGATAGTTAACTAAGGGTTTAAACAAATGTTGTCACAATAATGCACTAAAGATGAGTGCACACAAGGTAGGCTAAGGCGATTTGGGTGTACATTTAAGTGGGGTGTAAACAAATTCTTCCTTTAAGTAAAATGCTTAAAGGTCGAAACGAAAAGATAGGCTCTGAGGGGTGTACTAGGGGTATCGTGTACCAAAAATGGGTACAACGCAAAGGGTGTGGGAGAATTACTTGACCAATGTAGCCAAAGTAATTATAACAAAAACACAGGTGTAAAACAATGGGTTAATCCTAATGCCTCTTATCATGTAGTCAATCCTAACTACACGAATGTAGTCTCACTAGCGGTCTCGGTATGCATCACAAACGCAAGTTCTAGAATCTATAAACTACCGGTACACTCATAAGCACCAACAATGAATGCTTTTTCCTAAAGATCTAAAGGCGAACCTCACATATTTGGGGTGGAAATTTTTGAGTGGTATGGTTTTTGTGCTAGTCATACAATTCCCTATCCATGAGACGCTTATTAAAATCAAAGTTTCACTCCTATATGTTGTAAAAAATTTTAAATTTGGTGCTAAAATTGCCCTAACCAATATTTCTCTTGGCTTTATTACACATTCACTATTAAACAAAACAAAAATCAAGCGAAGTTGTAGTTTCTAAGGCATCCTAATTTACCCTCCCTACACTTAATCCGAACATTGTCCCCAATGTTCTAGACAAAAGATGTAAAAGTAAAAATAAATGAGAATGGAAAAAACTAATACTCCCCTGATTCGCTCGGTATGGATGATGTGATAATATGGTTAAATCTCCCTCCAAGAGAATGAACATGATAAGCTTCACTCCAGAAATATAATCATCCTCTTGATGTGTTGCACGTACATCTTCTTATCCAATAATACCTGTAACCAACAAACACAAAAACCAAAGCATCAAACCGAACAAAGAAAAACCACAACTAGATGTATTTCCAGACTTAGAAATAAAAACAAAACAAAGCAATAAAATGATAGGATACTTGCGGGATGACTTACAAATAGGGACTCATAAAACATGTCCACAAGTATTGACACATAAACAAGATAGAATACATGCTAATCATGAATTGTGAATTTTCCATGTTCGAATTTTGTTCTTTTTAACAAAATATAAGCTTCCCTACACTTATCTTTTTGTAAAATACCTTTATATGCAATTAAGACGAGGTTAAAAACAAGATAAAGCATTTTCACAAATTATTCGAAACATGAAAATTAAACAATTATGATTAAGCATATATGACACAAATAAACAAATAAAATAAAAACATCAAACAATTAAACAAATAAAGCTTGGGTTGCCTCCCAAGAAGCGCTTGTTTTTGTTCGAGTCACGAGCCTGACTCTACCCTTATTTAACAAAAATAGGGGAGGTTTTCCCTACACTTAGGATTAAGTGCGGGTGAAAGTAGCGATACACACCCTTAGGGTGGAAATATGCCACGTGAGGTGAAGGGGGTGAGTGAATGGCTTCCTTCATCCTAAAACTACCCGGATAATAAGGGTTGATGGGTGGGTCGGTTCCTCTTTTGTCTCCTAGATGTAAATCTAAGGATGGAAAGTTGTGTAAAGGTTGAGGTTCCGGTTCATCAACACTAGGAAATTCCCTAGAACTAAGAGTAAGGTCATCACTAAAAGTGTTCAAACCTATATCCTCTAGTTGTACTTGGTCCAAGGGTTCTACCTCCATTGGGATTCCTAAAGTCACTTCTACTTCTTCCGGGTAAGTCACGGGCGGTGTGTGTGCCTCAAATGATGGTAGGACTTGTGGGGTAGTTAGCGGGCTTATGTTACTTACCTCATCATTCCTTGTTTCAAGATCACCTATGTGTTCATCCTGTATTATGGTAGTGCCTAACCATGACATGCAACTAGGTGGCTCAACTCTACCCTCATCCCCAAACAAACATGTTTCATGATCCTTGAAATTTGTGGTCAATTGACTTGTACTAACGTTTGTTGGGTTGTCTACTCTATAATAATATTGGGCACAATCTTCTATGGTATCCCATGCTTCTTCAGCATTTAATTCCCTAAGGTCCTTATTGGCAAAATCGTTAATGCACATTTGGTCATATCGGTCGACACGATCGTAAAAGATTTGGGTTAGGGATGCTAAATCGAAGCTATGATGAGGGACTATTCGGAGTAAGTTTTTAAAACGAGTCCATGCATCATATATGGGTTCATCTCGATATTGGTTGAACATCAAGATGTCATTAGGGGCAAATGGATTTCGTGGTCGGTAGTATGGTGGGTTCGCGTACTCCATATTGGTGAACGGAAGAGTCAATGGAAAGGTTTTTACGAACAAAGACACAAAGAAAAGATAGACTACTAGAAACCTAATAAAAAGAAAATAAAAATCTCACTAGATAGGAATCTAATGAGTAGACCAAATAAAAATAAATTTCAACCTAATCAATAACTACTCCCCGGGCTGCGGCGCCAAAAACTTGATGCGTGGTTTTGCGACCTTACAACAGGTTTTACCTCTCGAGGGATCTCGAGAAGCTTGCAATCCCCACCAGGCAGTGTACCTGACCGATGTAGTATAGTGAAGTGGCAAGTACCGGGGGATTGATCGTTCAACTCAAAGAATAGTGTTCGTTAGGATTGAAATTTATCTACTAGGTCTAGAGGTGAGGGATGATTCTTTTTGTATTTTTATATTTTATGGAAAGCAAGTAAAAATCTCGGGTTTTGGAAGGAGAGGCGGAATTAGTTGCTAATCAACTAACCCAAAAACTACTACTTAAACTAATGTGAAGGAAAGTAAACTAGGGTTCTACAAGGGAAGTGAAGCATGTCTACCTATGATGTATTACTCCTTGCTAGCTATCCAATTCTACCTATTGAATTGTAACCTTGTTTTAATTGACGGGTTGTATTCCTTAATACCATTCGTGGGGTGGCGTACGTACTTCCCCAACTCTATAAGCTCCTACTTCACTCCTATGTCGAGCCGGCTAAGAAGCTCCTAACATGGGATCACTAGAATTCACTCATGCATTAAATACAACCAAATAAACCTAGTACGCATTGGTTCATGTTTCTTAAGGCGTTCAAGCAAGTTACCGTATAGGAGGTTAGCCAGTTTTCTTAAGCCTAACATCGATATCACCCAATCAAACAAGAGACAATAGGAAACAAGAATTATAAGCTAAACCAATAAGATCTATTGAAGTGTCACACCTTTATTGATGACGATAGACACATACATCAACAAGGAATCAATAAGATCTAATTAATTATATACAAGTTTCACACAATCATAAGTAGACACAAGGTGAATTAGCAAAGCATGATCAATGAAGGGCAAACAACCATAATAATGAAAAACATAATTAAGTTAGAATCAAAAAACCAATATTTGATGGTTATGAAGTGATTGAAACCCTCTAAGTTGCTGAAAAAACACCTACCTAAACCCTAGAATCGGACTTAGGGTTTAGGGCTTCCAAATAATGAAGTTATAAGGTTATATTTATAGGTAACTTTCTGTCGGCCCGATCTGACGGCGTCAGCCCATACACTTGACGGCGTCAGATCCCCTTTTTCATCAAATTGTAGATTTCTTCGTCCCGAATCCGTGGCCTTTTGAATCACCTAAATCCGAGTTCGTATGAGGATTTTATGGCCAAAACAGTAACAGCTACTCCGCGCGCGAGTTGTGATTGTCTTGATTAACTTGTGGCGGTTTCACTAAGGTTCCTTCTCGTGTAAGAATACTTTGACGCCGTCACTCTATATCATCTGACGTCGTCAGGTCTATGATCCTGACGCCGTCACCTTCAAAAATCCTCTGGCCCGTCTCTCTTTAACTTAACACTTGACGGCCTACATCCATTAACACGTGACGCCGTCACCCTTTAATTCCACAAAACCTTCTGGCGCGTCACATGTAAATTCATGTTCATCCTTTTTCCAGTACGTGACGCCGTCACCTACAAAGCGTGACGCCGTCAAGCTCTGTTTCCAGCTTGATTTTGGAGACTTTGCCGTTTTCTTCACTTTTCGCTCCAAAAACGTCCAAAATGCTTCCTTTTCCAGATTTCTTCTCCAAAATACCTAATATGACAAAAGGAACGATTTAGGGCAATATTTGATCAAATAATCACGAATTAGGGCTTAAATGACCCCCTAAAAGCGGTACACTTTTCGTCTCATCAGTTCCTCAAATAAATATGCGTCCGTTTGACTTAACAGTCTGGTGGGGAACACCACCCGGACGGGGAGTTCAATCCCAATAGATCTATTCACAACATTCGCGCTTAACGGGTCATAACATAGGCAATTAATAGTTTCGTGCACTGGTGTCCATAAAAGAAAACAATCAAGTGTGTAACAAGTAACACATAATACTTTCGAGTACAAATCAAGGTTTTCAACCAAATAGTAATGCTTGAGAAAACAATTCATGTTTCAAGTAAAACGAGCATGGAGTTTAAATGTAATGAGCATCTATTTTCCCCCAAACAGTTGAAAAACAAGTAAAAGTAGGGGCTATGAAACTCACCTGATGAAATAGCAACAATGACAATACTGAATATGCTGAAATGAGGCTCGGTCTCTAACCGCAACCTAATATGGTAAATATGATCTAATGTAAGTCATGAAATCATACAACACATGCAAATACGTATGTTACCGATACCACTCGGGAATTTTGGAAATAATGTTTATCATCGAAAAATTTATTTTTGACGTCTCGTTAAGGTAATAAACACTTTTCGTGTAAATACGTTGCAACGATAACTCACGATCTTCGTTTGATGATTTATCGCTAATTATAGTGTTTTCGTCGTAAAAATTAACATTTTTCATTACTTGAAAACATGACCAAATGGCCTCGCAAAACTAGCCATAAAAGGGTTGTAATGATCAAAAACACATATTCAGGAGGTCGGGGAAGCTCGAAATAAAGGTTAAACATGGTAAGATTAGATTAAAGAATGGGGGAGGTGTGTGTGTATTCTAGAGAGAGAAAGAAGAGAAACACACACACCTCCTTATTACATGAGACATCCAACCTTCCTTGATGAGACAAGGAAGGTATATATAGCAAGAGGGTGACGCCCTAATGCTCTTGATGGGCTTTCGGTTGGGCTTGAGGCTCATGGGCTATACATTAGTCATTTAGACTATACAAGCTAACTTATCTATTCTAGTCCACAAGCCCAACTCGTTAACTAAACTAGCCCTTATACATGTAACTAAATGCAATTCCCAATTATGACATAACTTTAAGTCTAACAATCTCTCCCCAAAGTGATGTCATACGGGAATTGCTTACAATGTTCCCTACAAGTAAATTTAATACAAAACATGAGCGCATCGGTTCTGAGAATGGTCTTCAAACTTCATTACTTCGTTCAGCTTGTAGAATCTTCTCAGCTTCATTTCTTTACTTGCAGAAGAACAATGTGAGCAAATCTAATTAGGGTTTAATTATGACCATTTCACTCTCCCCTAATTAGTGCTCTCCCCCAAACTGAGAACCTTTCTTATGAGTGCCCTGAATCTGTTCGGGGGAATAGAGTATCAACATCTTCATCTCACCAAATGCATCCCAGTTACGTCCTCGAAGTACACATTTCTCTCCCCTGATGGTTACGATTCATCGGAATCAGCATAATGATGTGTACGAGAGGTATTAATTGGAAGCACTTTATCATTAATCATATCAGCCCGTGAGAAGATGTAGATAAACCCAATCTACTAATAATACCATTTGAAATGTCTAACTCTTTATCAACCCCCTGTATCAAAAACAACGGCTTTATGTAGTGACTACTGATGGAGAAAACCCACTATGACGAACTTGAGACTGAAGTAAAATAACCCAAACTTGTGACTTAAACTTGCACTAATGTATGACTAAGAACCTATACTGAGCACTACAACGTAACTCCTTTAAGCATAGATCGTTTCATATACCCATCCAACCTTCTTTTACTGTATATGAACTCATCTTGAATTATCCACATCTTTGTGTGACACTTGAGCACTACAACGTAACTCCTTTAAAATGATAGCTATACTCTGTGAGCACAAAAACGTAACTCCTTACATCAGGTATAACTAGACAAATCAAGTCTTAATCATTCAATAAGCACCCAAGCAAGGATCTCGAAGAATCATGCATCCAACCAACCCCGATATCTTCAAGATACTAAGTACACGCACCCGTGATATTCCACTTCAACTTCAAATAAGTAATAATGAATCATCATCCTAGTAGTCACAGTTGATAACTTTCAAAATTTAGCCATTGTCATTTGATTGTGATTCTTGATCAGGATCTTTTTAGCTATACGTGGTGATTTTGTAGGTGTGGTCCGATAATATCATTTGTGATTTAGGTGTGAAATATACCATAAAATGCAATTCTAATGATGCAGGAAAATTTTGAGTTTTAGAAATTTTTACGCCAAATATCACCGAAAAAATTCGAATTTTGACCTAAAAATTTGAATTTTGGGCCAAAATTTTCACCATTACACCAGAATTTGAATTTAGCGTAAAAATTGACCGTTTAGTCATTCCTCAAATTTAAATTTTACTCAAATTTTCCCGCCAATTTTTTTTTTTTTTTTTTTTTTTTTTTTTTTTTTTTTTTTTTTTACAATTGCAATAGAGTTTTGAATTGCGATAGGATGCAAAATTGCGATAGGTTCCACAATTGCGATAAGTCTCACATTTGCGATAAGTTTCACAATTGCGATAAGTCTCACATTTGTGATAAGTCTCACATTTGCGATAAGTTTCACATTTGCGATAATTCTCACATTTGCGATAATTTCCACATTTGCGATAATTCTCACATTTGCGATAATTCTCACATTTGCGATAATTTCCACATTTGTGATAATTCTCACATTTGCGATAATTCCTCTTTTATCGCAATTCTTATACAAGAATTCGATAAACTAGCAATTCGATGAAGATCCAAAACCAAGTCACCAACACACTTCGAATCCCTTTTCCACGAACAAATTACCTCAAAAACTCGTAAAAACTTATAAAGATCAAACCTTTATCGCCTATTTTACTTATCCACTAAATTTCAATACAAGATCTAACCTTTTAATGAAATAATACTAGATTTTTGAAGATAAGATGCAAATAAAAAAGTACCAAAACTCGTAAAACTCATAAAGCTCAAACCTTTTATCGCCAATACACTAGATACACTAATTTTTCGATACAAAGATGAGACTTTTAACGAGTACAACCAAAAACTCGAAGAGTTTGGCGCATGAACAGTACCAGATCTTCAAAACAACACCACAAATCACTTATTTTCACCTCAAAACACCACGATTCGCCCCTGGTTAGCTCTGATACCAATTGTAATGATCAAAAACACATATTCAGGAGGTCGGGGAAGCTCGAAATAAAGGTTAAACATGGTAAGATTAGATTAAAGAATGGGGGAGGTGTGTGTGTATTCTAGAGAGAGAAAGAAGAGAAACACACACACCTCCTTATTACATGAGACATCCAACCTTCCTTGATGAGACAAGGAAGGTATATATAGCAAGAGGGTGACGCCCTAATGCTCTTGATGGGCTTTCGGTTGGGCTTGAGGCTCATGGGCTATACATTAGTCATTTAGACTATACAAGCTAACTTATCTATTCTAGTCCACAAGCCCAACTCGTTAACTAAACTAGCCCTTATACATGTAACTAAATGCAATTCCCAACTATGACATAACTTTAAGTCTAACAAGGGTGTACGTTAAGTGTTAGTAAACAAGTTTGGCGTTTTTAGAAACCTTGTACCAATGTCTTGAAGTCGTATCATTTAACTTATGACCATACGGGCCTCGATCAATAAGAAAAATGGCTCTCAATATAGTGTATTGCAAAAAATGTTTTTAACTTAGTAATATTTTCCTTGTTAAAAGCTGATGGAAATATATAGAAATCGTCGGGTTTCAAACGCGTGTATCTCGGTCGTTATGAGCTCGTTTTCTACGTTCTGTATATCCACGGCTTCGTATTAATGTAAACTAAGATATTTTCAGTATGTCGGCTCATCTAGATCACGTCTAACGCCTCGTTTTACTCATCGAAATTCGTGGGACAGCGCATATTTTATTCAGAAAAATAGTTTTCGTCGTCCAACTTAGAATTAGCGTATCTTTTTCGTCGTAAGCTCGTTTTCGATCATTCCGGCGGCCACGGTTTCTTTTTTGAAAGTATTTTCTAAATGTTTAGGCCAAAATAGTTCAATATTTTCTGAGATTTCCAGATTTCACAAAAATGGACAGCACCTTTTCTATATGTTGAAATAATCAATTTTAAGGTTCAAGGCTTGTTCAAAACACATTCAATCAACACCACAACTAATCTAATCCTACCATACACCTTCTTTGGGTGTCATGGGGTCCTAATATTCACCAAAAACGGTGGATCTCATGCGATTACAACTAAATATCCATAGATCTATATTTAAAGAGAAAGATTAAGCATTGAGTGGTATGTAACATGTATATATTTGCATGATTAGTTATTAGAACAACAAAATATATCAAATGAAAGTATGAAAGATTTAAAAAGTTTACTTGAAGCTTACTTGATGATTTGATATTTTTGGAGATAAATGTGTAAGTGTTCTTGGGATTTTTATTTCAAAATCCTAACTAGGAATACAAATGGGACTTGATTAACACTAGTTCTTAAATTTTTGATGGATTTCTTGCTTGTTCCTTGCCTTGGCCGATCCAATGAAGAAGAAAAAGAGATGGGAGAGTTTTTGATATTTAGCTAGTTACTTGTATGATTGTATATGTTTTTCTAATTAAATCATGGAAATAAAGTCTTGCAACATTAATGTTAGTCAAGTTAATCAAGTGAAGTGAGAAAGTAGGGGAGCTAGGGGGGCGGCATATGGAAGAAAAAAAAAGAGAATATGTTAGCTAATTAATGAAGTTGTCTCCCCCATTTAGCATGTGTTAGTTTGATTAATTGTACATTAGGTGTTATTGGGTACCGAGTTAACTAGAAATAAATCTTGACGAGATGAAATAAAATAGGACGAAGTTGTAAAATTTATAAAATCACATTCTTTGCAAGAATCGGGTGTTCAAATTGTTGTCGTGTTGAAATTTCGCAAATCGACATAGTTATAAGCTTTTAACGAAAAATATAGTAAACGATTTAAAAACACCGGGTAAATTAATAATATAATTTTTATATTATTATAATGAGTTTGAAAATATATTATGATCACTGTCGGGAGTGTCGGGTATATTATTCGTAGTAGTGACTGAGTGGTAACGTTTATTAAATAAATAAAAGTACGTTAATGAAAATCACACAAACCCGTGCATGACCTAATATGATGATGATGTTACTGATGATGTGTAGACTACTCTAGTCTATATGATTGCCCTTAATGATGATGCATGAATACGCAGCTAAACCATAATGGTTACGCGAATTTGAATACCCGTAAACCTAATTTACGAAATGATGAATGATAACCATGAATAGTGATTTCCCTCTGAGAATGAATAGTGTTTTATGAATAGTAAATTTTTTGATAACATCTCAAAGTCGCAAACTGACTTGAAAAATGATGAATAGTAACACATGAATAGTAAATTTCCGATATGAATAGTAGAATTTCGAAGTTTGAAAAAGGACCTGAAATTACGATTTGTCACAGTCTCCACCCGTTAAAGGAATTCAGTCCCTGAATTCAGTTAATGTTGGTCTCCGGGGTGGAGTTGGTGAAAAGATGTGGATATTTGAGTCGCATTGCGGTGTTAAAAGATAAAACATTCATTAGATAGCAATTCGTAATAGTATATGAAGTTTATACGATAGAACTTAAAGTGAAGTGCAAAAGAGATACAACACTAGAGAGTTTAGGCTTTGGTTTTTTTGTTCCTTAGCTCCGGGCAGTCCTTTCTGAGGTGTCCTAAGTTTCCACATTTGAAGCAACTCCCCAGGATCCTCTGATTTACGGGCTTCCTACAGTCCTTGGTCTGGTGACCACGTTTCTTACACTACCCACACGGTTCACTGCAGTGACCTAGGTGATGGAGATTGCATGTGTTGCAGTAGGGTAAATTCCCAGTATATCTTTTCTTGGTGCGTGGTCCTGCGGTATAGACTCTAGCCACTTTTTGCCCTTTGATTGGCTGCCGTACTTGATCGTTCCTTTGGTCGTCATCCCTTTTCCTCTTGTTGTCGTTGTTGCTGTGGTTGTTGTTGTTGACAGTAGTTTCCTGCTTTACCACTTGAGCCATAAGCTTTTGAGACATTCTGATAGCTTTGTCCAGTGTGTGTGGCTTAGAAGCAATCACATTCCCACTGATGCTGTGCGGTAGCCCACCAATGAAGTTTTCCAATAACTTCTCGTTATCCGAAACCATAGTTGGACATAGCGCGGCCAACTCTTGAAATCTTCTGATGTAGGTTTCGATATCATTTCCTGTGGTCACCAACTCATAAAATTCTGTTTCCAACTTCTTTACTTCAGTTCTTGGACAAAACTTCTTATTCAGTAGCTTCTTGAATTCTTCCCACGTGAGCTTGTAAGCATTTTCCATACCAATAGGTTGTGCATAAGAATTCCACCATGACATAGCTTCCTCAACGAGTGTACTGGTAGCAAACTTTACCTTGCTGTCCTCTGGGCAATTGCATAGAAGGAATACAGATTCTATCTTCTCAAACCAACGGATCATAGCAGTGGCTCCTTCAGTGCCTTTGAATTTTACAGGATCACCACTCTTAAAGTCCTTGTATGTACATTTGTGACAATTTGTACCATTAGCAGCTAGCCCTGCAGCTTCTGCTGTTTTTGCCCGAGAAGCGGCTTCAGCAGCTCGTGCAGCTACGACCTCTCTTTCAACTACTAGTGCTGCCTCTATGCTATCGGCAACAAGTTTTTGGATTTCAGTTGGTGTCATAGATGAAGTAGCTTTCTTAGGCGGCATGATTCTTCAAAACAAGAAAAGAAGAGTGAGACATGATAAAGACGTTTCCTAAAAGTAGGTGCCCTAATGTGGCTTGTCATAAAAGGAAAGCTTGAGGTTGAGTTATGATTAGCTAACATGCTTCTAGGCGGTGGTTCACGAGGTGATGTAGGTGCGAACGTTCTTGCAACGATTGTGTACACACACAGGAATTTTTTGAAACCTTTAGAAATCGAGTAGATAATAAACCTGGACATAATTCTATTATAACTATTCTTAGTATTGCAAAATTCATCTCTGAGTCGGAAATAGGTGGTCAGCCTATGTCCCACTGTCCCTGGTCGAATATAAATGACCAGTCTATATTCCAACGAGGTTCAATGAATTTTGAAATACTCAGCTCAGTTATACTAATAATATGTCCCTCACATTTAAAAGCCATTTTGAAAGACTAAGGCAAGTGACCAAACTCGAGGTCGGATGATGAGATTACTTAAGGAATGGCGTAACACTGAGACGTGTACGATATGTAAGCATACTTACATGGAAGACAATTATAGTAATCAACGAGAATAAGTGAGTATAATCTATCTGATAATAAGATACAATTCTCATCAAATATTTCAGCAAACAAACCACAAATGAGGCATCAGCTTGGCAGGCAGGCACGTGGCGGTCATAGGGTTAAGTTTTTGTGAAAGTAGCTATAGTCTAGGTTTCAAAATCACCCAGTTCTCTATAGCCAAGGCTCTAATACCAATCTGTAACACCCCCAGAAATCGGGTCCAGTGGAAGCATACATGTCGTTGGGGTGCTACTAAATTGGTATCACAACACAAGTATAAAGAATGGTTTTACCTTAACCATTTAAAGTAGATTTCATAATCAAAAGTGATTTGATTACAATCATTTCAAAAATGGTGCGGAATTATAAGCCCATAAAATATTTCAAATGGTCTCGAATATATCAGAGCCTTCTATGACCATGCCATGCCCTGCCAAGAGCCTCCAATAGCGTGCTATCACTTTATACCTGAAAATACATGCTAAAGTGTCAACATGAGGTTGGTGAGTTCATAGAGTTTAGTGTAAAATGTGAAACATTAAATGAAGATTTTCCTGGCAAAGGCATTGTAAATCCACTCAGTTCCAAGCCCCGCCCAAACAAGACTTGCAACCTGTGTGTTTACAACCCACTGCCAATTAAGACCTGGTTTAAGTGAACGTCAAATGATTTATGGACCACAAAAATTAAATGACCAATATATTCCAAATATATATAGAGTTATTGATAACTAAATTTCATGACACCGAAGCCTTAAGATTTTAGTTTGGGCATACTTTTGACATAACAGTCAAGTGGGGAAACCACAGTCCGTTTGACATATCAGTCAAGTGGGGAAACCACAATACGTTTGACATATCAGTCAAGTGGGGAAACCACAATACGTTTGACATATCAGTCAAGTGGGGAAACCACAATACGTTTGACATATCAGTCAAGTGGGGAAACCACCCGGATACTCAAAGTTTCTGGTAGATGTCCACCTAGGGACAGCCAGGGTTCCTCAAATAATTATGCGTCCGTTTGACATAACAGTCAGGTGGGGAACACCACCTGGACGGGGAGTTCAATCCCAATAGATCTATTCACAACATTCGCGTTTAACGGGTCATAACATAGGCAATTAATAGTTTCGTGCACTGGTGTCCATAAAAGAAAACAATCAGGTGTGTAACAAGTAACACATAATACTTTCGAGTACAAATCATGGTTTTCAACCAAATAGTAATGATTGAGAAAACAATTCATGTTTCAAGTAAAACGAGCATGGAGTTTAAATGTAATGAGCATGTATTCTCCCCCAAACAGTTGAAAAACAAGTAAAAGTAGGGGCTATGAAACTCACCTGATGAAATAGCAACAATGACAATAGTGAATATGCTGAAATGAGGCTCGGTCTCTAACCGCAACCTAATATGGTTAATATGATCTAATGTAAGTCATGAAATTACACAACACATGCAAATACGTATGTTACCGATACCACTCGGGAATTTTGGAAATAATGTTTATCGTCGAAAAATATATTTTTGACGTCTCGTTAAGTTAATAAACACTTTTCGTGTAAATACGTTGCAACGATAACTCACGATCGTCGTTTGATGATTTATCGCTAATTATAGTGTTTTCGTCGTAAAAATTAACATTTTTCATTACTTGAAAACATGACCAAATGGCCTCACAAAATTAGCCATAAAAGGGTGTACGTTAAGTGTTAGTAAACAAGTTTGGCGTTTTTAGAAACCTTGTACCAATGTCTTGAAGTCGTATCATTTAACTTATGACCATACGGGCCTCGATCAATAAGAAAAACGGCTCTCAATATAGTGTATTGCAAAAACTGTTTTTAACTTAGTAATATTTTCCTTGTTAAAAGCTGATGGAAATATATAGAAATCGTCGGGTTTTAAACGCGTGTATCTCGGTCGTTATGAGCTCGTTTTCTACGTTCTGTATATCCACGGCTTCGTATTAATGTAAAATAACATATTTTCAGTATGTTGGCTCATCTAGATCACGTCAAACACCTTGTTTTACTCGTCGAAATTCGTGGGACAGCGCGTATTTTTTTCAGAAAAATAGTTTTCGTCGTCCAACTTAGAATTAGCGTATCTTTTTCTTCGTAAGCTCGTTTTCGCTCATTCCGGCGGCCACGGTTTCGTTTTTGAAATTATTTTCTAAATATTTAGGCCAAAATAGTTCAATATTTTCTGAGATTTCCAGATTTCACAAAAATGGACAGCACCTTTTCTATATGTTGAAATAATCAATTTTAAGGTTCAAGGCTTGTTCAAAACACATTCAATCAACACCACAACTAATCTAATCCTACCATACACCTTCTTAGGGTGTCATGGGGTCCTAATCTTCACCAAAAGTGGTGGATCTCATGAGATTACAACTAAATATCCATAGATCTATGTTTAAAGAGAAAGATTAAGCATTGAGTGGTATGTAACATGTATATATTTGCATGATTAGTTATTAGAACAACAAAATATATCAAATGAAAGTATGAAAGATTTAAAAAGTTTACTTGAAACTTACTTGATGATTTGATATTTTTGGAGATAAATGTGTAAGTATTCTTGGGATTTTTATTTCAAAATCCTAACTAGGAATAAAAATGGGACTTGATTAACACTAGTTCTTGAATTTTTGATGGATTTCTTGCTTGTTCCTTGCCTTGGCCGATCCAATGAAGAAGAAAAAGAGATGGGAGAGTTTTTGATATTTAGCTAGTTACTTGTATGATTGTATGTGTTATTCTAATTAAATCATGGAAATAAAGTCTTGCAACATTAATGTTAGTCAAGTTAATCAAGTGAAGTGAGAAAGTAGGGGAGCTAGGGGGCGGCATATGGAAGAAAAAAAAAGAGAATATGTTAGCTAATTAATGAAGTTGTCTCCCCCATTTAGCATGTGTTAGTTTGATTAAGTGTACATTAGGTGTTATCGGGTACCGAGTTAACTAGAAATAAATCTTGACGAGATGAAATAAAATAGGACGAAGTTGTAAAATTTATAAAATCACATTTCTTGCAAGATTCGGGTGTTCAAATTGTTGTCGTGTTGAAATTTCGCAAATCGACGTAGTTATAAGCTTTTAACGAAAAATATAGTAAACGATTTAAAAATACCGGGTAAATTAATAATATAATTTTTATATCATTATAATGAGTTTGAAAATATATTATGATCACTGTCGGGAGTGTCGGGTATATTATTCGTAGTAGTGACTGAGTGGTAACGTTTATTAAATAAATAAACATACGTTAATTAAAATCACACAAACCCGTGCATGACCTAATATGATGATGATGTTATTGATTTATGTGTAGACTACTCTATTCTATATGATTGCCCTTAATGATGATGCATGAATACACAGCTAAACCATAATGGTTATGCGAATTTGAATACCTGTAAACCTAGTTTACGAAATGATGAATGATAACCATGAATAGTGATTTTCCTCCGGGAATGAATAGTGTTTTGTGAGTAGTAAATTTTTTGATAACATCTCAAAGTCGCAAACTGACTTGAAAACGATGAATAGTGAATGATGAATAGTAACCCATGAATAGTAAATTCCGAGATGAATAGTAGAATTTTGAAGTTTGAAAAAGGACCTGATATTACGATTTATCACACTTTTTACTGACACTGAATGTCTTGTGCTTTCCCCAGACTTTAAGCTTCCTGATGAAAGTCAGGTTCTACTTAAAGTTCCAAGAAAGGGCAACATGTACAGTGTTGATATAAAGAAGATTGTTCCTAAAGAGGCCCTTACTTGTCTTGTTGCAAAGGCCACATTGGATGAGTCTATGTTATGGCATAGAAGACTTGGTCATATAAATTTTAAAACCATTAATAAAATTGTTAAGGATGGTTTGGTAAGAGGCTTGCCTCAGAAACGATTTGAAAATGACCAGACTTGTGTTGCCTGTCTCAAAGGCAAACAACACAAGGCTTCTTGTAAGCCCAAGACTTATAACTCTATTAATCAACCTTTGTTTATGCTACATATGGATTTGTTTGGCCCTACATCTGTGAGTATTATTATGCATAAAAGGTACTGTCTTGTAGTTACTGATGACTATAGTAGATTCACATGGGTTTTCTTTTTAGGTTCTAAGGATGAGACACCTAGCATTCTTAGTGGATAAGAAAGTAAAAGTCATTAGGTGTGACAATGGGACAGAGTTCAAAAATAGAGTTATGGATGAGTTTTGTAAGGAAAAAGGTATTAGAAGAGAGTTTAGTGCTGCTAGAACTCCTCAGTAGAATGGGGTTGCTGAAAGGAGAAATAGAACACTAATAGAAGCTGCTAGAACCATGTTAGCTGACTCTAAGCTGCCTATCACTTTTTGGGCTGAAGCAGTTAATACTGCTTGTTATGTGCAGAACAGGGTTTTGGTAGTTAAACCTCACAACAAGACACCATATGAGCTTTTTAGAGGTAGAACTCCTGCATTAGGATTTCTAAGACTTTTTGAGCGTCATGTATCTATTCTAAATACCTTAGACCATCTAGGCAAATTTGATGACAAATTAGATGAAGGATTCTTGGTTGGGTAATCACTAAATAGCAAAGTCTTTAGAGTATACAACACAAGAACAAGGAAAGTAGAGGAGAACCTGCATGTTCAATTTCTAGAAAATAAATCTAATGTTGCAGGTGAAGGTCCAAAATGGCTATTTGACCTTGATTCTCTAACCCAATCAATGAATTATGTGCCAGTTGTTGCAGGAACCTTTTCTAATGATTTTACAAGTTCAGAAGCTGATGTTGCAACAAATGAAGGAGGCTTGGGAAAGGAGAAAGATCAAGATCATTTACTGATGCCAATATGGAACAGTGTGGATTCATCTTCAAAGAATGGTGAACCTTCTACTGATGAAGCCAAAGAAGGTATTGAAGATGAAAACAATGAAGATGGAATTGAAGAACCAGAGAATCAAGAAAACAATACTAATGAAAATTGTACTGTTGAGCCCCAAGTTAGTACTGCTGGGCAAAATATTCATACTGCTAGCCCATCAGATACTAATGCTGCTGATTTCTCAGAAGATGAGGTGGATATCAACAATCTACCACCTACCTATCCAGTTCTCTCTACTCTACACACAAGGATACACAGAGATCACTCCCTAGACAATGTGATTGGGGACATACAGTCTGGTGTGAAGACAAGAAGACAGACTATGACTTCAGACCAACAAGGGTTTCTTAGTGTTGTTTATGAAGAAAAGAAGCATGAAGATGCCAACACATGTTTGTTAAATGTTCTCAAAGCCTTAGAAGACTCAAGCTGGATAGAAGCAATGCAAGAAGAGCTTCTCCAATTCAAGATTCAGAAGGTTTGGGTTCTAGTGGATTTACCCAAGGGTATGAGGGTAATTGGCACCAAATGGGTTTTTAGAAACAAAAGGGATGAAAGGGGAATTGTGATCAGAAACAAGGCTAGGCTTGTAGCCCAGGGGTATACACAAGAAGAGGGAATAGACTATGAAGAAGTTTTTGCACCAGTAGCTAGGATTGAAGCAATCAGACTATTCTTAGCTTATGCTTCTTTCATGGGCTTCACTGTTTACCAGATGGATGTTAAAAGTGCCTTCCTGTATGGTACTATTGAAGAGGAGGTGTATGTCTCTCAATCTCCAGGTTTTGTTGATCCAGAACATCCTGACAAGGTGTACAAGGTTGTGAAAGCTCTTTATGGACTACATCAAGCTCCAAGGGCATGGTATGAGACTTTGGCTTCTTATTTGTTAGAGAATGGATTCCAAAGGGGCAAGATTGATCAGACACTATTCATCAAGAAGAACAAGAAGGATATCTTGCTGGTACATGTATATGTGGATGATATCATATTTGGATCGACAAGGAAGGAGATGTGTGTAGAATTTGAGAAACTTATGCATGATAAATTTCGGATGAGTTCCATGGGGGAACTTACCTTCTTTTTAGGGTTGCAAGTAATGCAATCAACTGAAGGCATATTTATCAGTCAGGATAAATATGTGGCAGAAATACTAAGGAAGTTTCAGTTTACTGATGCTAAAGTGGCAAGCACTCCAGTTGATCCAGAGAAACCTTTACTTAAAGATGCTGATGGAGAAATTGTTGATGTACACACCTGCAGATCAATGATAGGGTCCTTGATGTATCTTACTTCATTTAGACCAGATATCATGTTTGCTGTGTGTGCATGTGCAAGCTTCCAAGTCACTCACAAGGCTTCTCATTTAACTTATGTCAAGAGGATCTTTAGATACCTTAAGGGTCAACCTAGGTTGGGTCTGTGGTATCCTAGGGAATCACCTTTTGACTTGGTGGCATATTCAGATAGTGATTATGCTGGTGCAAGCCTGGACAGAAAATCAACAACTGGTGGATGTTAGTTCCTTGGTTGCAGACTTATATCATGGCAGTGTAAGAAGCAGACAATTGTGGCAACTTCTACAACTGAAGCTGAGTATGTAGCTGCTGCAAGTTGTTGTGGTCAAGTGCTTTGGATTCAAAATCAACTGCTTGACTATGGGTATAATTTTATGAACACCATGATATATATTGACAATAGCAGTACAATATGCATTATTAAAAATCCAGTGCAGCATTCTAAAACAAAACACATAGAAATTAGGCATCATTTTATTAGAGATTGCAATGAGAAAAAGTTAGTTCAAGTGGTTAAAATTGATACTAATCAAAACTTTGCAGATCTTCCCACAAAATCCATTGATGTAGGAAGGTTTCAATACTTGGTAGCAAGTATTGGAATGCTTAACCCTTAAAGTTTTCAATCTGTGTGTTTTTGTACATTAAAATGGATTTGTACTGCTAGGCTTGTCAATTAGTACTGTTTTTGCATAATTTGTACTGCTAGTACAAATTTGGATTGTTTGTGAGAACTGTTAGTCATATGTTTATACTGTTATGAAGCAAGTGCTTTGCACTTTGTTTTCTTGGTTTTGGACTAACATTTGCAGGTCATGGAGTTGATAATGACAAAACCAACTATATGAAAGATGTCGTCTTCCCATTAAACCATGCAATATCATCAAGGATCTTCAAGCTACAAATCTTCAATATATCAAGAGCTCTCAAGCATAAAGGAATTGCTAGTGCATTGTGTGAGCAGCAAACGGTGGTTCAGTTGCTGACATAATAGGTTGATGATGGACAGAGTTTGGGAATATATTAACAAAGGTTTTACACCTAAGTTAACTGATTCTTTAAAACTTCTTTCTTGAGATCTTATTATGATGTTTTGAATTGGAATTGATGGCTTAGTTAGTCAGACAGTAACTGACATAACTCACTTTCTACCATTTTATACTTTTGTATAATGAGTTAGTCCAAGGACATCTGGTAGAGAGAACAGCGAGCAAAAGTGAATCTAACACAATTGTGTTAGAGGCAACAACTACCACGAGCTGGAAACCCTGTCAAGAAAGCTCTTCGAATGAGTTTATCTAATCACAGGCAGTTATTTATAACTGAAATCATTGGTTCTCACACAACCAGAGGTTGCATTAAACCGAAATTATGATTAAGTGTTTGTCTTTACACTTAATCCCTTCAAAATGGTTGTTAGCAGTATGGTTTTTAATCAAAATTGAGTTCATACTACTTAGTCAAATTTTTCCAAAAAGTTTGTACTGCCAGGCTTAAAGTTAGTACTGGTAGGCTTAAGTTTGTGCTGCTGGATAGACATTAGTACTGGTGCAAAATAAAAGCTTTTTGAAAATAGCCGTTGAGAGTTTGTTGAGATTTTTATAGGTCAATATCTTATCTTAAGGGTATTTCTTTTTGGATATTTTTAGTTTTAAATTATTATATTCACCTTTCTTCAATCAAAAGTTATCTTTTAATTGAAGTCGGTCCAATAGAAACCCTCATAAGTCTTTTATAATATCTCAATTCACTTTCTTCATCTACTTTCTAACCTAAAATTACACTATTCACAGCAGTCAAATCACACTTTTACTGAAAAATAATGACTTCTTTATCCTTTGTTGACAAGCATAATATGGTCGCGTATTTGGAAAAAGCAGAGGATGATACATACTTTCATCAGATAGTGGACTTTTTAAATGATTCCCACATAAGGTATTCTTTAACATTAAATCCCACTATCTATGTCTCCCAAATCAAAGAGTTTTGGCAGACTGCTACTGTCAAAACATTTGACAATGGTGACAAAGAGTTAAATGTCACAGTGGATGGTAAATCTATCACTCTTACTGAATCATCACTCAGGAGGCATCTCCATCTGAATGATGACAATGGTATTAGTGCTATGCCAAACACTGAAATCTTTGAAAATTTAACTAGGATGGGGTACAACATCCAATCACAATCATTAACTTTTCAAAAAGGTTGTTTTGCCCCACAATGGAGGTTTTTTATTCACACCATCCTTCACTGTCTCAGTCCTAAAAAAACCCAGTTCAATAGAAATAATGCAACTGCTCTCATATGTTTAGCTACTGACAGAACATTCAATTTTTCTAAACTCATCTTTGAAGGAATGGTTAAAAATGTTGATAGCAAATCAAAATTTTTGATGTATCCCAGGTTCATTCAAACTATTTTGAACATGAGGAAACATCAACTTCTTCCACATAAAAATGTTTATCCAACACCTAAACTTACCCAAAAACTTTTCAGTAATATGAGGATGGCCTCAAAAGGGTATAATGGGGAAGATGTTCCATTATTTGATTCTATGCTACAGGTACAGGGTGAAGGATCAACAAGCCCAGTTGACTCCCAACACACACCCACAACATCAGAACAATCACCTTCACAAACAACTTCATCACCAGATAGGTATTCATCCAGAGAGGGCTCTATTGTTCCTCAGCACAGAGACCCTACCCCTCCCCATGTAGCAGATGAGGCTGACCTTGTCAGTATAGAAAGGGCTGCTTCTACTGTCTTAGGCTTAGTAGCTGGGCAGGACAGAAGTAACATAGCTAAGACCCAATCTATGGCAACACCAACAGTACCAAGTTCCTTTGAACCCAGTACTATTGGTGGAATCCCAAGCCAACCGGAAATATTGGGTGGCTCAGAAACTCACCATGTGGTGGACTATGAGTCTTTGCCCCATGATGCACCTCTCCCTGAAGGTAACACATCCGGAAGTGCTGAGGGCAGTCAGACACTTATGGAATTGATGGAACTTTGTACCAAACTATCTAAGAAGGTAAATACTTTATAGACTGATCTCATCTCTCACAAGAAGGTTTTTGGTAAGGTGTATACAAACTGGTGCTTAAAGTTAAGAAATTAGAGCAACAGGTCAAGACCCTTAAAAGAAAGAGATCAACTCATTTGGTAGAATCAACCAGTTCATCTTCTTCCTCAAGCTCATCAGATGGTCAGAGTGGAGATCAAGGTGAGGAATCTTCCAAACAGGGGAGGAAGATTGCTCAATTAGATGAAGACCCTAAGGTCACTTTGGTCTAAGGGGAGTTTGATACTTAGGGGAGGCAAGAACAGCAAATGGATCAAGGTACTGGTGGTTTTACAGAAGGTACTGGTAGTGCATTTCATGGTACTGCTAGTGTTTCTGAAGAAGGTACTGGTGGCTCTCAAGGTACTGTTGGTGCAGTATACACAAGAAGGCCAAATATAGCAAGATTAGACAAGGGTAAAGGTATAATGACAGAAGATGACCAAGAAAAGTCAAGCTCAGATTGCTTCAGATGAAGAATTAGCTAAAAGAATTCATGAAGAAGAATTAGCAAGAGTAGCTGAAGAAGAGAAGATTGCTCAAATACTAACTGAGCAAAAGCTGTTGACTGAAGTACAAGCACAAGATGCTCAAGAAGCTGCTGATAGGGAGTTAGCTGCAAAATTACAAGAAGAAGAAAGGTCACAGTTTACAAGAGAGGAACAAGAACAAGCTATTGATGACCTATTGCAGGAGATCAGAAAGAGCCAAAGTAAAAAGAAAGTTGCTCAGATGAAGCCCCCTACCAGAAAAGAAAAGTTAAGCTATATGAAGACATATCTGAAGCACCATGATACCTGGAAGGAACATCACTTCAAGGGAAGATCTTTTGAAGAAGTTGAAAAGATTTACATTGACTCTCATAGGAGAATGCAGATGTTTCTGAGAGGTGATCTTGAAAGGAGTGAAGGAAGAGGAGAGAAGAGAGCAGCAAAACAATTGGAATCAGGAGATTCCAAGAAACAAAGAACTGAGGAAGAATCAGTTCAAGAAGAACCAGCAGAGGAAGAAAAGGTAGAAGAGAAATTAACTGATGAACAGATCCATGGCATGATGGTGGTAGTTCCAGAGGCTCTAAATATTGATCCCATTCAAGCTAAACATCCCATCATTGATTGGGAAGTGTACTCAGATGGAAGAATCAAGGGATGAAAAATTATCAGAGTAGGAGGAAAGTTTGAAGTCTACAAGTTCTTTGAAGACATGATCAAGGATTTTGACAGAGATGACTTGGATAAGCTTTGGAGATTAGTTCAAGAGAGATTCAAGACTACAGATGCTACATATGATAAAGATAAAGAGCTATGGGTTGAGCTGAAAAGATTATATGAGCCAGATGAAAGTGATACACTATGGAGATTACAGGCTAATGATCTGGATACCACATGGAGATTATTTGATAACTGTTGAGTTCACAGAGTTTCTACAAAAGCAGGAGTGGAGGTTTATATGTTTGTTGAAAGAGATTATCCACTTAGAGCAGCTACATTAATTGTTATGCTTGTAGTAAGACTTAAAGTTGAAGAAGATTCAGAGATGGCAAAAGATTTGATCAGAAAAATATTTCAACTATCAGAAGAGATGAAAGCTAGAAGACTAAGGTTAACAATGTAGTGTTTGGAAGAGTCCTCACAGTCCTCATTTAATTCAAAGAAACTTGATGATTTAGGGAAAATCACAAGTTTAGGGGAGGATTGTTGGGAATTAAATGTTTCTGACTTAGTACTGCTGGAAGAATACACTAACAGTACAAACTGCTAGTGTACAAGTGAAGACTGCTAAAGAGTAACTAACAGTACAAACTATGAAGTTAGTACTGCTAGTATATAACAGAAGGTACTGCTGCTATGATAAGGATGTATCAAGGATAAATATGGAATAGATCTTATGTATATCACAATTAGTTAGAAATATACGGTAGATACTTATCTTGTAAAGGACTCCTTAAGGCTATAAAAGGAGATCCTAGGTTAGATGTTTAGGGATGTGAGAATATACAAGTCGTACTAGTCATACAAGTTTTGTTAAGATTCAAGGTCATTGTAACCCTGATGATATTGAGATCACTCGTATTATTCTTGAATAATATTGAATCGTTTGTAGTTAAACATTGTGTTCTTTGTTCATACTGCATTACTGTTATATCAAACAAAACCTTTTAAGTATTGTTAAGTAGATTCCACATACTTAACAGTATAACCTCAAAGTATCTTAAACACATCATAAAGGAGTAACATCATAAGTGTTTTAAATCCTCTCAATGCTTCTTTATTCTTTTCAAACTAATGACATTTCTCCTATCATCAAAAAAAGTATATAAATGCAAAAGGGCGTGAACCGACAGGAACAACAATATTTTAATAGCAACAAGTACAGTGAAAGGGTTGATGACTTATAAATACATAAGTACATAATATTAAACATCATTTCTTATTAGTACTAGTCCAGATGGTCAAATACTGCTAGTATTTTAGTGATAATAATGGGACAAGGCACTTTATCTACCAAACATATATGGTATGTGCAACTATAAGATCCATCATGTTATACCTATTTGATAAGGCATACCGTACCTCAAAGGGAATTTGGGAATGAGACAAGAAAACGACAGAAAGAGAAAGGCACTCACAATTCGAATATTATAGCCACTCATAATTTTTCATGAGATATAAACTAGTATTCCTTTCGAATCAAGAGGGGTAACTATCTTGTTTAGATTACAACTCAACTTTATATTCTACATATGGAAATATTGGCGTGTGGATAAAGGCATCTTTAGAATGCCAAAAAAGATCCCCACCATCATGAACAGGATGTGAAAAAAAAAAAAAACCTTACTGTGGTGAAGGCTGTGATCTCGACAGCAAGTGGTCTCGGTCTCGGTCTCAACAGGGAGCTAGCTAAAAAAATACATAAACACAAATTAATCACTATAAACTTTTGGCGGCGACATGTCCCCGCTAACACATAAACACAAAAAAAATAAAAAAATAAATAATACCTCTTGGTCTCAACAGTGGGCTCTCGTCTGTGGTCTCAGCTTGGTCTCGGCTGAACTGTGGTCTCGGCTGTAATGTGGTCTCGAAAGGAAAAAAATTAAAAAAAAATTAATAAAAATCAAAAACTAAAAACAATTAACACAAAACTAATAACAAAAATTAATTAACAGAATTAACACAAATTAACAACAATTAATAAAAATTGAAAAAAATTGACAAAAATTAACCTGGGTTTTATTGGTAACACTGTCGAGAGTAACATATGAGAAGAGAATAAAGAGAATCAAAGAATGAGAGGGGAGAAAGAGATACATCGTGCACAGTGGTGCGAGTGTGGGTGTATTGTGGTGGAGATGGTGGTGCTGTGGTGGTGGTGGAGATGGTGGTGTTGTGGTGGTGCGAGTGTGGTTGAGAGGAAGACGAAGGCAGCTGAGGTTTTTTTTACAAGTGTTTTCAGATCCGTGTTAATAATTGAGGTGGGTTTTTAGCGATTATATTTGGCGGGGACATGTCCCCACTGAAAGTTAATTTATCTTTTAGCCTGACTTTCGACGGGGACAAGTCCCCGCTAAAAGTTTTTACTAATCGCCAAAAACTTTGGCGGGATAAAGTAAATGCGAAAAGGGAAAAACAAATTTTTTGGTGAAATCTTTTAGCGTGGACATGTCCTCATTGAAAGCAGTTTTAATAAAAAAAACTCTTTTATATCATTTTAACTAACTTAAATCAATATTAAATCTTTTAAATTTAATTAATATTTTTCTAAATCATCTTTAATTAATTTAAGACTTTTTAAAATTATTTACATCACTTTTACCTAATAAAGTTAAATCATTTATACTTAATTTAAATCATTTAAAATTATTTTTAAAACATTTTAATTAAGTTAAATCACTATTAAATCATTTAAATTTAATTTAAATATTTTGTAAATCATCTTTAATTGATTTAAAACTTTTTAAAATTATTTACATCATTTTTAACTATGTTAAATCATTTATACTTAATTTACATCATTTAAAATTATTTCTAAAAACGTTTGCAACACTACTATTTCTATCCACAAGTGTTTGTTTGCATTGGTTTAGTAATATACTTTATAAACGAATGTGTCGAGATTATATGGTTATACACGAGATGTTAAATGAATGAGTCGAGATGATATGATTATATATGAGATGTTAAACGAATGAGCCGAGATGATAAGATTATACATGAGATGTTAAACGAATGAGTCGAGATGATATGATTATACATGAGATGTTAAACGAATGTGTCGAGATGATATGAGTATACATGAGATGTTAAACGAATGAGTCGAGATGATATGATTATACATGAAATGTTAAACGAATGAGTCGAGATGATATGGTTATATACGAGATGTTAAACGAATGAGTCGAGATGATATGATTATACATGAAATGTTAAACGAATGAGCCGAGATGATATGGTTATATACGAGATGTTAAACGAATGAGTCGAGATGATATGGTTATACATGAGATGTTAAACGAATGATGCGAGATGATATGGTTATACACGAGTTGTTAAACGAATGAGCCGAGATGATATGGTTATACATGAGATGTTAAACGAATGAGCCGAGATGATATGGTTATACACGAGATGTTAAACGAATGAGTCGAGATGATATGATTATACATGAGATGTTAAATGAATGAGTCAAGATGATATGATTATACACGAGATGTTAAACGAATGAGTCGAGATGATATGATTATACATGAGATGTTAAACGAATGTGTCGAGATGATATGATTATACACGACATGTTAAACGAACGTGTCGAACATGTCGTGATTCTATGGTTATACACGAGATGTTAAACGAATGAGTCGAGATGGTATGATTATACATGAGATGTTAAACGAATGAGTCGAGATGATATGATTATACACGAGATGTTAAACGAATGAGTCGAGATGATATGATTATACATGAGATGTTAAACGAATGTGTCGAGATGATATGGTTATACACGAGATGTTAAACGAATGTGTCGAGATTCTATGGTTATACACGAGATGTTAAACGAATGAGTCGAGATGATATGATTATACATGAGTGTGTAGGGCCCTCAACACACTTACCCCATCAGTATTATCTATCTATTTACTGTGATATTCCCACCAAAATATTGGCGCCAAAACTTCCCACCAAAAGCTAGCAGATCTGCTATATCCTCACAAACACATTATATACACTCTTATCCTCAAAACCACTCAACCTCACAACCTCTTATCTTCACACCAATTTCAAAACCTGAGATGCAGCGATATAATCCTTTTATGTGTTCTTGTGGAACAGGAAATATAAAACTAAGAAAATCACATAAAAAAGATACATTTGGATGGGAATATTATGCATGTCCTCTTTCGAAGGTGAACAATCATACATTTCTTATTTATGTAAATATACAAACAATCATAACATTTCCTTATTTATGTAACAGCCAAGAGAAAAAGATCATGGATGTGGATATTTTATGTGGAAGAGTGAATTTGATGACCGGTTACGAGTAATCTCTTCTGCTTCAACATCTCAAGGTGATGGATCTGCACCAACAGAGTGCTCAAACTGTAATGCCAAAGATCTTAGGATAAACATGCTGGAATCACAAAAACAGGTGCTAGAGACAAGAGTAAGGATGCTGGAGGCAAGACTTGAAATGAAAACGAATCCCAACGACCACGACCACGCATGTCAGTCGGCTGCAATACTCCGTGAGCTGTTAGATGACATGGATAATCTTCATATGTAGTGTTGTTGTTGTTGTTGTTTAATAAAATGTTGTTGTTGTTGTGAAAACTTAAGTATTTCACGAGGCTTCTTTAACAGCCGTCGTGCACCTTCGTTAGCGGCGGTGATCTACCTATCTTTTGTTGACCAGGTTCTGAGTTAACCAAATTATGGTGTCCAAACACCCCTTTAAACAACAGGGTATTTCAAATATACAATTTTCCAACACTAAATTACATATGCATAAAGAATGGAACTGAAGGAACAATATCACAATTAACAAACACGAAGGCAAACCTTTTATTTAAAACACGCAAGAGTTCTCAACCACATACATTTCATACAGACTCAAACGAAACAACTTGACAAGCAAACGAAACAGATCAAACGAAACAACTCGACAAGCAAACGAAACAACTCAAACGAAACAACTCGACAAGCAAACGAAACAACTCGACAAGCAAACGAAACAACTCGACAAGCAAACGAAACAACTCGATAAGCAAACGAAACACATGACATAGACCATAACAAACATTTCCCATTCATTTTTTTTTGCTGCTACTTCCCACTTTGCTAGAACCTGCACCATCTTTTCCCTTCCTTGCCTTCCTTTGCTTGATGAAATGTTCAAACGTAGCTTCAAGATTTGTTATCCTATTTCCCAGATCATCAAGTTTGGTTTCCAACATGCTTTCTCCTCCAACATCATCAGCTTGAGCGTCCAACATCTCTCTGTAGTATGGCTTTTTTCTCAACCATTCCAGAATATGGTCTCTCATCCACGGGCTAATGTTCTTATAAGAACCATATTCATCATAAATTTCGTAGCCATATGTATTAAGAACTTCATTAAAGAGATACATCGACGATAAAACCTTTGACCACTCATCTTCCGGCGTGTAACTAGCCATTGTTATGTGTGTTTTGTGGGAATTGACGATTGAGTTATTTGTGTTTTGCCGAATTGAGGATGATCGGTTAGGTTGTATATAAGTAAAACTTTGGCGGGATAAATTGGCGCCAACACTTTTGACGAGGACATGTCCACGCGAAAAGCTATTATCATTAGCAGAAACTTTTGGCGGGATAAAGTAATTGCTAGGAGGCAAAACTGGATACTACTTTCGGCGGGGACATGTTCCCGCCAAAAGGCCAGGTATACGATTTCTCAGGTGGAGTATCAGTTCCAGTGACGACATCAGAAGTTGGATTGCCACGTGGCGGATTTGGATTGGATGGTGGTTTATCGTTTGACGATTTATGAAAGAATGAGAGTATTGATTGTTGGCGCTTCATTTTTTGTTAGATGATTATTTTGGAAGAAAGTTGAAATGGTAAAGTGTTTGTTTACTTTTTATGTTGAGAATTTTGGCGGGAATGTTTTTTTATTTTTAAGCACGGATTCCTAAATTTGTTACCGCGGGTTTTGGTTTTTTATGTTAGAAAAATGACCGGGAAGACCTGAAAGTTTGAATAATTAGGTGGCTATTTATAATTTTTTTTTTAAATATCCTACTTTCGGCAGGGACATGTCCCCGCCAAAAGGTCGAAATCTGTTCAAAAAGATTTGGCAGGATAAAGTAAATGTGAGGAGGGAAAACTGAAAAAATTAGTGAAATCTTTTAGCGGGGACATGTCCCCGCCAAAAGAATGGAATCTGTTCAAAAACATTCGCTGGGGACATGTCCACGCCAAAAGTGTTGGAGGGAAAAAAACACGGGAACAATTAGTAAGCTATAACTTTGGTCAAAATTTTGTGAAAATCATATAGACTTTTGGCGGGGACATGTCCCCGCCAAAAGTGTGCGTTGAAAATTTACTAAACGGTCTGCCAATTTGTGTGCCAGGTCAGCATGTTTTTTGTCGTTTAGCGACTTTCGGCGGGGACAAGGGTGTCCCCACCAAAAGCGTCCTCGCCCGTCCTCCTGATTGTTGTAGTGCCTTGATTCATGGGGAAGAAACACATACGCAAGAGCGCTCATTGAGGTATCGTCTCACCATGCACTTTTGGAATCACTTGTTGTTGCAATTCCATTACTTGATGAGCCGGGACATTCGTTGGAAACAATTGAAATAGAGTATGAGTGGCAACATCCACAATGTCATACGTGCAAGATATTTGGGCACAAGAATGAGCAGTGCCCAAGACTGGTTAAAGTGGTTAGTCCAAATGAGGTGAGGGATGACGGGTTTGTGGAATTGGCTTGTAAAGGTGGAAAAGGAAAAAAAAACACACTGCACCTAAAATTGCTGGTGTGCATCTAAGTAATTAAACCAAATCCGAGTTATTATTATCGTCCTAAACCTAAAGTAGTGGTTAATGAAGCCTCCACGTATTCGTCAAAGGAGAAAACTGAAGAGAAGTCTAATGCGGAAAATTTAGTTAAGCAAAAAGGTGTGAGCAATGATCCAGCCAAGTTGAATTCGAAACACCATAGTAGTGGCAAAACTATTGTTAGTAACATGCAAGACATGAATTTAATTTTGTTAAAAAATGCTTTTGCTGCTCTCCAAAATGAAGATAACATATTTGATACTAGTACTGAGGTAAAGACGAATAATGATGTTACTGGAGGTTCAACATTTGATAGTGACGATGATGATGTTTTGGAGGTTCCTAATGAAACCTCTAATTACATGGCTAATGACGGTTCTACGAGTGGTAGTGGAGCTGGTAAGAAGAGCTTATATGAGCAATGGAAGGATGACAACTATGTTAAAAAGTAGTTGTTGGATAGTTTTGGTGTTCTAGTTTGTGTATGTAGTTAGTGTGGTCATTTTGTGGCATGTCACAAATGATCTAGTGGTTGTTCAAGCGGTTGTTTGAGGTTAATGTGGTACTTCAGCCACATTTCACTCTACTTAACTATTTTTTTGGTGTAATATATTTTACAAGGAAAACCCTTTACCAAAAAAAAAAAAACGCATGTATGGTGTAAATGAACATTGTTGCATCGCCAAGTGTAAATGATCAAATATTTACTATTGCAATTTTGTCAAGTTGATCGTTAATTTGTTAGAAAGAGCTCATTAAAGAATATAGAAACAAAGGAAAATATTCAAAAAATTATACTCATATCTTTGTGTCATTTTGGTATATACTGACCCATTTGCATGTCATTAAACTAACCTGATCAAATAGCAACAAACATATTAAATAATTAAACACATTGTGTGGTAGTAAGTCATAACCTTTACTGACATTGTTTAATTTGTCGGTGACAGAAAGGTAGCTTACTGTTACCTTTTGGATATACTGACTTGTGTCAAAGCAGTTTTGTTAATTAAATCTTGGGATAATATCACATTTATGTAGTGAACTTGACACTATTGTCAATTCTGTGTAGCGATCTATTTTTTTTTCAAAAAAAGTACCAAACTTTCAAAATCCGACAATTGTGTGTAGTCTAAAGCTGCCCATGCCACGTGGCTTAGTCCACCTCAGCTGCTTGTGCCACGTGTCATGCCACGTGGATATTATTATTATTATTTTTTTTAATTTCAAAAAAAAAATTCGAAAATAATTTATAATTTTTTTAAAAAAAATTCGAAAAAAAATTTTCCCAAAAAAACGAAAATAATTTCTAAAAAAAGAATTTTCCGAAAAAAAATTCTAAAAAAAATTTCTAGAAAAAAATAATTTTCTAAAAAATAATATTTTTCTAAAAAATGATTTCGAAAATAAATTCAAAAAAAAATTCCCAAAAAAAAAAATTCGAAAAAATAATTATTTTTTTCTAGAAATTTTTTTTAGAATTTTTTTTTTCGGAAATAATTTTCGAAAAAAAATTTTAATTTCTAAAATAATTTTAGGGTTTAGGGTATAGGTTTTAGGGTTTAGGTTTGGGGGTTTTAAAATCCTAGGGTTTAGGGTTTAGATTTGGGGGTTCTAAACCCTAAACCCTATACCCTAAAGCCTAAACCCTATACCCTAAACCCTAAAATTATTTTAGAAATTAAATTTTTTTTCGAAAATTATTTCCGAAAAAAAATTTTCTAAAAAAAATTTCTAGAAAAAATAATTATTTTTTCGAATTTTTTTTACGAATTATTTTTTTTTTAGAAATTATTTTCGAAATTATTTTTTAGAAAAATATTATTTTTTAGAAAATTATTTTTTTCTAGAAATTTTTTTTAGAATTTTTTTTCGGAAAATTCTTTTTTTAGAAATTATTTTCGAAAAAAAAATTATAATTTTTTTTTTCGGAAAATTTTTTTTCGAAATTTAAAAAAAAAATTATAAATTATTTTCGAATTTTTTTTTTAAATTAAAAAAATAAATAATAATATCCACGTGGCATGACACGTGGCACAAGCAGCTGAGGTGGACTAAGCCACGTGGCATGGGCAGCTTTAGACTACACACAATTGTCGGATTTTGAAAGTTCAGTACTTTTTATAAAAAAAAATAGATCGCTACACAGAATTGACAAAGGTGTCAAGTTCACTACATAAATGTGATATTATCCCTTAAATCTTCACAGCAATATTCTTACAATTAGATGAAATAACTTTATTTTACATAGCAAAATATTGGTTATTATCATTAATACCACTGGGGAAAAAAAGCTAAGTAGTTTTATTCTCGTGTTTAATTAATTAAATGAACTTATTTGATGCCATCAAATCTCAAATTAATTAGTTTAATTAACTCAAATGTCTATACTATCTTTCATGTCTAATAAATATATTAATTATACAATTATACATATAGGAACAAAAGAATGGGCCTGACACTATTTATTGGAAAAAATAACAGGTTCGTTATCCGTTATAACTATTTTTGAAAAATCATTTACGCTATAAAACATTACATAATTAAGACCCTCTGAAGTCTAAACATTTTTATAAAAACCACTCTGCTATAAAATATTTTCATAACTCCTTACTTATAAATTTTTTTAAAGGCATTAAATTATTATGTTCAAAATATGCTCTTTTGATATTTTGAAAAATAATAAAAAAATAACATATAGTAAAAATGAGGTTAAAATTTTGACTTTTTATAAAGAAATTCGTATTTCTGATATCTGACGGCTTTCTATCGTCGCTTAGCTGCTGTTGACCAAGCAATTAACAAACAGAAACAGCGACAGCTTTAGTGACAGGTTTTGTGTGTCACTGTGAATACATGTTTGTTCTGACAGCTTTTGCAACAACTTCAGTGACAGATTTTAGGGTTCATTTGGTTGAGGGGATGGGGATTGAATTTGGGGATGATGGCAAATAAAAAGCGTTGGTTAATATTTGGGACCCATATATTGGATTCAAAGAAAAAAATCAAGCTAATCTGATACGGATTCGTATAAGCGGGTAAACCTAGGCTAAACCTAGCGGCGCGGTTTGATGGCCAACCACCTAAACTCGCGACGGTGTGAGTCCGGCCAACCGGAATCTCAATATCTTCTTGATTAAAACACAAGAACAAAGAAACCTTTTTTTCTTTTATTCATCGACCTCCCTTAAAGAGAATTACAAGCCGTATTTATAATTGCTCCTTCCTAAAGGATAGGCATGAAACTTCATAAACAAGAAACTTAATTAGACTCTAATCTTTTCCTTATTTAACGAACTAATAAACAGGTAAATAAAAGATAAAACATTGGAAAAGGATTAGAGCCTTCCAGCGGGCCAAACTCACTTCTTAGCCACTTTCGAGTGGGTCTTGTACAAGGTCCACGAGATCTTCCTCATCTGGCCCAACTCCCGAGCCCATATCCGTATCATCCTCCCCCTCTAAAAGAGGACTCGTCCGCGAGTCAGCATCAGCAGGAACATACGGGGAGAGGTCAGCAACGTTGAATGTAGCAGAAACCTTGTAATGACCAGGAAGATCAATTTTATAAGCATTGTCATTAATGCGTTTTAACACCCGAAAAGGACCGTCGCCCCGAGGTTGTAACTTCCCAAAACGTCCCTGAGGAAAACGTTCCCTCCTTAAATGAACCCAAACCAAATCCCCTTCCTTGAAAACAACCTTGCGCCGATGTTTGTTGACCCTTGTCTGGTACTGTAAATTGTGACGAGTGATTTGGTCACGAACTTGCTCATGAAGTTGCTGAATTTGTTTAGCCTGGGCGTCACCTTCAGTGCTAAAATGCTCTTGTTCGGGAATGGGAGCTAAATCAATAGGAGAAAAAGGATTCCGACCATACACAACAAAAAACGGGCTGCGTCCAGTAGCGCTATGATTCGAACGGTTATACGCAAATTCGTCTTGTGGAAGTACTAGATCCCATTTCTTTGGAGCATCCCCAACAAGACTACGTAAAAGATTTCCAAGGCTACGGTTGGTTACTTCAGTTTGGCCATCCGTCTGTGGGTGGTGCGATGAACTGAATTGTAACTTGGCACCCAACTGCTTCCAAAGTGTGCGCCAAAAGTGGCTGATAAACTTAACATCCCGATCCGACGTAATCGTTTTTGGAACCCCATGAAGACGTACGATTTCAGACAGGTATAAACGAGCCACTTGGGATGCGTCATATGTTTTGTTGCAAGGAAGAAAATGAGCCATTTTGGAGAACCGATCTACCACGACCATTATGGAGTCCTTTTTTCGTTGGGTCAGTGGTAATCCCAAAACAAAATCGATGCTAACGTCCTCCCATGGCCTAGAGGGAACGGGTAAAGGAGTGTACAAACCTTGGTTGGTATGATGCATCTTCGCAACTCGACAAACATGACAGCGCTCGATCACCTTAGCAACGTCCCTGGCAAGCTTTGGCCAATAAAAACGATCGGCCACTAGATGGAGGGTTTTATCCCTTCCGAAATGGCCTCACAGTGCCCCTTGATGACATTCAAGAATAATCGCTTCACGGTAAGAAGAGAGGGGTACACACAGACGACTCCCCTTGTATAGCAAGTCGTGTTTCCGATGATAATCACGAAAAACTTTGTTCTCGGATTCAGTCCAAATAGCACAAAAATCCGGGTCATCTTGATAAAGGTTGGTAAATGATTTAAACCCGGTGACCTCAAATGCAACTGATGTGGTGAGAGCGGGTCGGCGACTCAATGCGTCGGCAACAGAATTTGCCGTCCCGGCTTTGTGACGGATCACAAAAGTAAAATCTTGTAGAGTCTCAACCCACTTGGCATGGCGGGGGTTCAATTTAGTTTGTCCTTGTATAAATTTCAATGCCTGATGATCTGAATACAAAACAAACTCTCTTGGTAACAAGTAATGCCTCCAATATTCTAAGCTTCTGATGATGGCGTAGAATTCTTTATCATACGTACTATACCTTTGTCTTGCATCATTGAGTTTTTCACTAAAGAAAGCAATTGGACGGTGTTGCTGACTCAAAACACCGCCTACGCCCGTGCCCGAGGCGTCACATTCAACTTGGAAAACTTGCTCAAAGTCGGGTAGTGCTAAGACGGGAGCCGTTGTGACTTCGGTTTTAAGTGTATCAAATGCCTTTTGTGCCTCCGGTGTCCATGAAAACTTACTACCTTTTAAACAATCGGTGAGGGGACCCACAATCGTGCTAAAATTCTTGATAAATCGCCGATAAAAGGAGGCGAGGCCATGAAAGCTTCGGACATCATGTAACGATTTTGGGGTGGGCCAAGTGGTTATCGCTGTCATTTTTGTATCATCCATTTGAATGCCGTTTCCCGAAACCTGAAAACCCAAGAAAATGATTTCTTTTGCTAAGAATGTGCACTTATCAGAATTAGCATATAACTTTTGTTCTCGTAGAACCGAGAAAATATCCCGAAGATGCTGAAGATGTTGGCCTACGTTATCACTAAACACCAAGATGTCATCAAAGTAAACCACCATACATTTGCCAATGAGGTGTCGAAAAATGTGGTTCATGAGCCGCATGAATGTGCTCGGCGCATTTGATAAACCGAACGGCATGACCATCCACTCATATAACCCATCTCGTGTCTTGAATGCGGTTTTCCACTCGTCCCCAGGTCGCACACGGATCTGGTGATATCCACTGCGCAAGTCTATTTTTGAAAAAATTTGTGCACCGTGTAAATGATCCAATAAGTCGTCAAAACGTGGAATGGGAAAACGATACTTGATGGTAATTTTGTTGACGGCTCGGCTATCGATACACATGCGAAACGTCCCGTTTGGTTTTGGAACTAAGAGTGCGGGTACTGCACATGGACTCATACTTTCGCGGATTAAGCCTTTGTCTAAAAGTTCTTTCACTTGTCGGTGTAATTCTTCAAAATCTTTCGGATTCATCCGATAGGCTGCTTTATTCGGAATGCTAGACCCCGGTAAAAAATCAATGCAATGTTGGATGTCCCTCATAATCGGTAATCCTGCGGGAATTTCTGTAGGAAAGATATCAGAAAAATCACTAAGAAGGGGTTTTACCTCTGTTGGAATTGAGGACCCAATGGGATTCTCTTCTGTAATAAGGAGGCCGAAAAACATGTGCGGGGGTTTCGTCTTGGCCAAATCGTTGAAAACAGCCCGGCTGACAATCATTGTTTCTGCTCCCTGATCCTGTGGGTTAGATGGTGCTAACGTGATGTTGAGCCCATCTTTCTTGAAAGTGTACGTGTTGCGAAACCCATCGTGTTTAACCCGCCGATCGTACAGCCATGGACGTCCCAATAGCAGATGACACGCATCCATAGGTATAACTTCACACCAAATGTCATCTGAATATTTGTTTCCAATAGTGAAAGACACAAGGCACCGGTGAGTAACTTTAAGAAGGTTACCCTTTTTTAGCCATGTCAATTGATAAGGATCTGGATGATCTTGAATTGGCAAGTGGAGTTTGTCAACCATGGAGGTAGCTACAATGTTTTCACAACTCCCTCCATCGATGACGACATTACAAACTTTTCCTTTGGATGTGCATTTAGTGCGAAATATATTGTTTCTTAACCACTTCGTGTCATCCCCTGGTTCCGGTAGAGCTGTTGTCAATGCCCGTTGTAGGATGAGGGATTCACCTTGGTCTGGGTAAATGATGGTTGTTTCTTCTCCCTGTTCGTCGTCTTCACACTCGGTATAAACGGGCTGTGAATCTTGACTGAATGCAACAACTTGTTTGTTTGGGCAATCCCGCTTCAGATGTCCAAAACCCTGACATTTAAAACACCGTAACGGGCCTGCAGAGTTGTTTGAAGGTCCAACAGTGGTCGGTGGTGGATCGGGCTTGGGTTGGGTGGGTCGGCCTGTTGCATTGGATTGAATAGTGGGTCGGTTTGGCTGGAATTTGGGCACCGGTTTTTGTTTGGCATTGAGTTGTTTTTCAACTTTCAAAGATAATTTGCACACTTCTGGAAAGGACCAAAATTGTTGTAATGAAACAATGTCGGCTATTTCAGGTTTGAGTGTATTCAGAAAACGTGCAATGATTTGTTCGTTGTCTTCTTCAGCACCACAACGCATACGCATTCGGTCAAACTCTTGAATCAATTCTTCCACCGATAAATTACCTTGTTTGAGGTTTTGATATTCAATATATGAATCCTGCTTGTACGTGAGGGGAAGGAACTTTTCTTTCAACAATCTTTTCATCTTGTCCCATGTTTCAACAGGATGTTTGCCCTGAGCAAACCGTTTAGCTTGGACGTGCTCCCACCAAAGAGAGGCGGTTTTCTTTAGCTTAATGGCAACAAACTTAACCTTCAAGTTATCGGGTATATTCCGGACGTCAAAAATTCGTTCGATCGTTTGTAACCAATCTAAAAATTCGTCCGGCTGCAATTTGCCTTCAAATTCTGGCAAATCTGTTCGTAGTCCCAGTGCTCTGATTGGATCATGAGCAGGGGAAGGACGGCGATATCGAGGAGGTGAAGGGGGGGTTCGGCGGCGTCGCCGGTGGTGAGGTGGTGTCGGAGGTGTATCTTCATTGTGAAAAAAAATTTCGAATTCTTCTCCCCCTGAATCATTCACGATTGATTCGGATGAGGAATTTTCAAATTGTCGTTCGTAGCGATTGAACGGGTTGATTTCTAACTCACGAATCCGTTGCCGAAGTCGTTCGTTTTCAATGTCACGTGGATCTCTGTCATCTCTTCTGTTGTCTTCGGTATTGAATCTACGGCCTTGCCTTTCATGATCCCTTCGTCGTGACATCCTGAGAACCAGAGCTGCTGATACCACTTGATACGGATTCGTATAAGCGGGTAAACCTAGGCTAAACCTAGCGGCGCGGTTTGATGGCCAACCACCTAAACTCGCGACGGTGTGAGTCCGGCCAACCGGAATCTCAAATTCTTCTTGATTAAAACACAAGAACAAAGAAACCTTTTTTCTTTTATTCATCGACCTCCCTTAAAGAGAATTACAAGCCGTATTTATAATTGCTCCTTCCTAAAGGATAGGCATGAAACTTCATAAACAAGAAACTTAATTAGACTCTAATCTTTTCCTTATTTAACGAACTAATAAACAGGTAAATAAAAGATAAAACATTGGAAAAGGATTAGAGCCTTCCAGCGGGCCAAGCTCACTTCTTAGCCACTTTCGAGTGGGTCTTGTACAAGGTCCACGAGATCTTCCTCATCTGGCCCAACTCCCGAGCCCATATCCGTATCATAATCTTAGCCATATCTCCTAGTTTTTACAAGATATTGAATCTCAACTATTTATTACATTTGTCATTTTCTTTTGAGTAAATGACATAAATGGTCCTTGTGGTTTGGCGAAAATTTCATCTACCGTACCTCAAAGTTTAAAGTTGCATGGATAATCCCTATCTTTGCAAAAGAATAACACTCGTGGTCCATTTCTTAACTGGTGTTAAGTAGATTCTGTTATCATTTACACGTTAGCCCTTTTGCCTAATGACCGTTTGCATCGTCTATCCTTCATAATAACGGCTATTTAAAATTTAAAGTTTTTCGTCTGTTTTATATGTTTTCGTCCATTTTTATACGTTTTCATCGTTTTATACGTTTTTGTCCGTTTTTATACGTTTTCGTTCGTTTTTATACGTTTCCTTCGTTTTTATAAGTTTTTGTCCATTTTCTTACGTTTTCATACGTTTTTGTTCGTTTTTATACGTTTTCATACGTTTTTTGTCTGTTTTTATATGGTTTCTTCCGTTTTTATACTTTTTTCTTACGTTTTTATATGTTTTCTTATGTTTCATATGTTTTCGTCCGTTATTATACGTTTTCGTCTGGTTTTATATGTTTTCTTACGTTTTTATACTTTTTCGTCCACTTTTATACGATTTCTTACGTTTTAATACATCTTCATATGTTTTTGTCAGTTTATACGTTTTCGTCAGTTTTTATATGTTTTTCTTACGTTTCCATACGTTTTATCCGTTTTATACATTTTCATAAGTTTTTGTCCCTTTTTATACGTTTTCATCAATTTTTATACGTTTTCATCAATTTTAATATGTTTTCATCCACTTTTATACGTTTTTGTCCGTTTTTATATGTTTTCGTCCGCTTTTTTATGTTTCTTACGTTTTTGTCCGATTTTATACGTTTACGTTTTCATACATTTTTATCCGTTTTTATATGTTTTCTTACATTTTCGTCATTTTTTATATGTTTTCTTACGTTTTTACACGTTTTTGTCCGTTATTATATGATGTCCGTTTTATATACATTTTCTTCAATTTTTATACTTTTTCTTACAACTTCTCTTATGTTTTTAATTGTTTTTGTTCGTTTTTATATGCTTCGTTCATTTTTATACGTTTACTTCCATTTTTATACTTTCTCTTACATCTTCTCTTACATATGAAGATGTAAGAAAACGTATAAAAAAGTTTAAAAATAAACAAAAACATATGAAGATGTAAGAGAATGTAAGAAAACGTATAAAATGTATGAAAATGCAAGAAAACGTATAAAACATATAAAAACGGATAACAACGTATGAAAATATAAGAAAAATGTATAAAAACGGACGAAAGCGTATAAAAGGGACAAAAACGTATAAAAACGGACGAAAACATATAAAAACGGATAAAAACATATAAAAGCGGATGAAACGTATATAAACGGACAAAAATGTAAGAAGACCTATAAAAACGAACGAAAAACGTATAAAAACGGACGAAAACGTATAAAGACGGACGAAAACGTATAAAAACAGGCGAAAACGTATAAAAAAGGAAGCAAACGTAAGAAAACGTATAAATATGGATAAAAACCTATGAAAATGTAAGAAAAACATAAAAAAAACGGACGAAAACGTATAAAAATATACAAAAACGTAAGAAACCGTATAAAGGCGGGCGAAAACGTATAAAAACGGACGAAACGTATTAAAACGGACGAAAACGTATAAAAACGGATGAAAACTTATAAAAACGGACGAAAACGTATAAAATGGACGAAAAACTTTAATTTATAAACGGCCGTTATTATGAAGTATAGACGATGCAAACGGTCGTTAGCCAAAAGGGCTAACGTGTAAATGATAACAAAATCTAATTAACACCAGTTAAGAAAAGGACAATAAGTGTTAGTCTTTTGCAAAGATAGGGACTGTACATGCAACTTTAAACATTGAGGGACGGTAGATGAAATTTTTACCAAACCACAGGGACCATTTATGTAATTTACTCTTTTCTTTTTAAATAATAGACTCTAACTATAGATCTTTTATTTATTTAAACGAGTGGGACGACCCCCCGCGTTGCGGGGGGAGGGGGTGGGGGTGTTCCCCAACTTTTTTTTGTTGGAAAAATTATTTCGTTAATAATGACGCAAGTTTCATAATTTTTCGAGGCCGTTTGGTACGAAAAATAATAAAAAATATATATATATATATATATATATTGATTTCGAGAAAGTATTGCATATTTATATTCGTTTTTGTTGGGAAAATTATTTCGTTAATAATGGCGCAAGTTTCATAATTTTTCGAGCCCGTCTCGGCTACTGTAGCATGAACAGTAAAAAACAATATTTTATTTATTTGACAGAGTTGGGTTTTAATATAGATAGATAATAATAAAATATATTTAAATTTATCATATTAATTTTATTCAAACTTAAACAAAAATCAAAATCCAAATCTAAAACCACCCATAAACCAAACCAAACGCACCCTTAGTGTTACTAATTCTTCCAATATATATATATATATATATATATATATATATATATATATATATATATATATATATATATATATATATATATATATATATATATATATATATATATATATCTCAAATAAATAGGAATTTAAAAAACTTGGAATTAAGGTGAGTACTTGTGACTTTTACTAAATGGGTGTACCTCATAAGTCGTGATTATGCGTTGCATCTTAGAGCAAAGGGTGCAATGACATACCAAAACTCCTCATTCGGGCCCCACGGGGTGCCACGTCACCATGATAAACCACAACTTACAACCCCCCTCCTCAATAACAAACCACAACTTACTCATTTGGGCCCACCACTATCTATTCTTATTTTTTTTATTCAAATACCCAAATAAACTAAATTTATTTCATTAAAATAAAAATACAATACATCAAACTTAAACAAATACGAAACATAAACTTACGAAACGAAAAAAAAAAAAAAAAAAAACGATACAAGAAATACTAACAATACATCAAATTATAAAGAAACTAATTATCTTGTTGTTGTTGCTGCTGTTGCTGAAATGCTTCCCATTGATTTATTTGCCAAACATGCTCGATGAGATTTCGTTGAAGCGCTGCGTGTACGCGTAGTTCCCTCCCCTTCTTTCGTTGCACATCGCATCGCTCAATCCATGTCCGTTGTAAATTTATTCGCGGACAAATATACATTTCACTAACTTCAGATATCGCAAAGTTTTGGTCTTTCAAAATCATGTTATGCAATATGATGCACGTGTACATGATTCTCCGTAGCTTGCCCACTGTAAATTGGCGCGCCGGTTGGCCAATAATATGCCAACGTCCTTGGAGGACACCAAAAGCTCTTTCGATATCTTTTCGAGCACTTTCTTGTTTGGCTTTAAATGCGGCATTTTTTTGGGTATGCGTAACCGTGAATGACTTAACAAAAGATGACCACTCCGGGTAAATTCCGTCGGCTAGATAATACCCTTTTTTAAATGTACGCCCGTTTACTTCAAACGGAACCTCGGGGGCGATGTCATCAAGCAGGTCGTCGAATAACGGAGAATTATTCAAAACGGTAAGATCGTTATTCGCACCCGCTACCCCAAAAAATGCATGCCATCCACAAATCATATGAAGCAACGGCTTCAAGCATTATAGTTGGATACTTTTTATCACCTCGGTGAAATTGGCCTTGCCATTCTCTAGGACAATTTTTCCATTCCCAGTGCATACAATCGATGCTTCCCAACATTCCCGGTAACTTATGAACCGCGTTATGTGCGTGGTACAAGTTACGAATGTCATTCTCGTCTGGTTTTCTTAAAAACTCACCCATATACAACTGGATTATGCACATAGTAAAGTTATCTAAACAATCGCGTGCACAATGGGATCCCATTTGTAAATACTCATCAAATGCATCAGCTGTTATGCCGTACGCCAATTGGCGTATGGCGCTTGTGCATTTCATGATCACACTAAAACTCATTAGACCTGCGGCATTGCGTCGTACTCTAAAGAAATCAAAATATTTTGGAAGAGGATGATGAGTTTCAATGTATGTTTCAATACCTTGTACTATTTCTAAAAATAGTTTACGGCTCATACGATAGCGACACTTAAAAAATTCTTCCGGATATTTTGGATTGTTACCAAAATAATCACGCAATAGTCGTGCTTCAGCAATTTCATATTCCCGGGGAATGGATGTCCGTTTGCTACTTCCGGCTTGTTCTTGCTGCAACATTTGCTCATTCTCGAATTCTTGCATAAGCATCTCGAGCTCTTCAATCTCGTCAAGATCACTTTCGCCGGAATGAGATGTTTCACTCATGTTTTTGGGTTATTATTTTATAGACTTTAGTGTGGTTTTTTTTTATAAGATTTGTGTGTGTAAATTATATGTATTTTATAAGTTTAGTGTAGTGTATTATATAGGGAGAAAAAAAAATGGACGTTTGAATATTAACGGTAATAATACCGTTTGAAAAGAAAGAAACAAAAAAAAAAAAACGTTGGATGTCAGTGGAATTCGCTCGTCGTGCAGACGAGCAGGGGAGTTCCGGCGAGCCACGGCTAGGGCATGTGGTGCAGCGGCGAGGCATGAAAAGCCTCCACGTCAGCCACGGCGAACTGGATGAGGAGCTGCACCCTTTGCTCTTATTATTGTTGCATATATGTGATTTATTCTTATATATGTGTGCATTAAAGTTATGCTTGTACATTGTTTTAATCAAATGATTATTGTGTGACAGACAAATTGAATAAATTTTTTTTGATAATATTTCAAGTATGTTTTAAGTGTCTATCTTTGTGATTTTGACTTTAAAAACATTAAGACTAGCAAAAAGGTTAGTGACAAGTTTGTTTTTTTTGTTTTTTTTTTGTTTTTTTTGTTTTTTGTTTTTTTTTGCAAAAGGTGAGAAATATATTAATGAACAAACAAATTACATTATACTAAGAAGGAATAGACATGCCTACACCTTCTATGAATTCAAAACATACAACAATACTAACTGAGTAACCATACTATATCTGATGCTATATTACAACTATATCGGACAGAACTATCTTCAATCTCTGACAGTTATACCAAACATTCCATAAATTGCAAAACACCAGCAGTTTTCCAAATTCTCACCATTATGCACCAAGACCATAACCTCTGCACCTGGAGCCTTCACATCAGCTATATCAAACATAGCTTTTTTAATTTCACTATCACAAACATCCTGAATCATCTCATCTGCAACTTCACTGCTAAGAACAAACTGCTCAGGGACTTGATTACCTTCATATCTCTGACCATTCTCATCACAAACACTTTCTATTCTGCATTTATTCTGTCTACTCTTCAAAACTTTGTGAAAGTAGGCTGTATTCCTGTCTCCATCACTTAACCATTCAATTTTAGTTTTCTACATTAGTAATTTACCTTCATCAGCCACAACATCTTTGTAATCCTTCAAAATTTTAACATCCTCCTTTTTAATCTCATTATTACATGGGTCTTTATCAATCTTGCTTTGTCATTCTCTAAGTTTATCTTTAAGCACAATCACCTTTTCAGACACATTCCCATTTTGCCAGTTAAGCCTCTTCAAAGGCTTCTTCAAACTTCTCAACTTTTTAACAACCTGGAACATTCTAACACCTTGTACATCCTCCTTCCAAAATTGATCAACAACACTAAAAAAACTGTCTTTATCAGCAATATGATTAACAAATCTAAAAGGCTTAGGCAGAATAGACAGACCATCAGGTATAATCAGCAACGAAGGGCTGTGATCAGATATAATGTAGGGAAGAAAAATAGCATGGGCTTGACTGTATGCATTCATGAAATTATCATTAACCATGATTCTGTCTAACTTTAAAAGGGTACTAGCCATAGGATTTTGAGGAGATTTGGACCATGTGAATTGAAAACCAGAGCTACAAATATCTTCCACTTCAATTGAATTAACACAATCTTTGAAGTCCTACATATCTTGAGTAACAGAAGAACCACTAGCAGAATGCTCACTAGGGGACATAGTGACATTAAAATCACCAAGAAGAACCCAAGGGTGCCCACTTATGATACTGCCTTGACTACATAATTCCTTCCACAGGTTCCTTCTTTCCCTCCCATGATTAGCAGCATAAGCAATAGAACAAAAGAATTTGGTTTTTTGTTGAGTAGATTCCACCATACAGAAAATACTATGCCAGGACATGCTTAAAACATTAATCTGCACATCATTATTATTTCAACCCAAAACAATCCTGCAGCCTTTGCTAAAGGTAGCGTAATGATCAAGAAACACTTTCTGGAGGTCGAGGTTGATCGAAATACATGATTGTTCTAGAGAGAGAAAGGTGAAGAAACACACTTAGTATATTAGCTTAAGAAATGAAAATGATACAAGCTTTCCCACACCCCTCATGGAGAGTCATGAGGGGTATTTATAGGCCCTTTACATGATAAGTTTTCCACTTAAACAATAGTAGTCCCTGCGGGCTCTACTTTCTACGAATCTAGTCCAATTCACGTGTAAGACGATATCTTTATAAAAAAGCATTGCTAACAATCTCCCTCCAAGATATCGTCACACGTGAATGGTTACAATGAGACCTATAAACAAAGTGAATTACAATAATAATAAACTTTTGTTGAAGCGCAGAGTCTCTTTAGTCTAGATCCTGAGGCAGATTTGAAGTTCTCTCTTCCGACGATCTCGGCATTCGATCTTAGGCACTGACGGCACTAATTCTTGTAGCTCTAAACTTCAACTGTAATGGTCTAGTTAGGTTATTACTCCCTCCTAACTAGTGAGCCTTTTTCTTTTCTCTGCTCCCTCCTGAATCGACAACTCTCTTTAGTCTTCAAACACGCAGCGGAGACTGTAGATACTAAAGTGTAGCACAATGGTTGTCGTTCGGGAGCATCATAACAACATATCTCACAAAGTATTTACATCCAAGTTGGTAATAAGCCTCGATGTACCCACAAACCAAATTACAGAAGATGAGACATTACTTCTTTCTTCGTGTACTTCTCCCTCCTAATGGTTGCGAGTCATCGGAATCATCATACTTTAGTGTACATGCCATAGATTACCTTTTACTTGATGCAATATTAAAGCCATAACAGCCCGTCGAAGCATAGTTTCGTGTGAGTATGTCGAAAAAATATGATTCTCTTTTTCTACAATCTCATCTCTTCTCTTCAACCTATAAGTGACCTCTTCAAAATCCAGCCAGCTAGTAAATGACCACTGAATGGAGACAACCCAATATAACCAATCTGAGAATGAAGTAAACATCCCTTAGATATGTGACTTAAGCTTGTATGAAAGTGTGACTAAGAACCTATACTGAGCACTACAACGTTACTCCTTAAAGCATAGGTAGTGTCATATACCCATCCAACCTTCCTTAACTGTATATGAACTCTTCTCGAATTATCCACAACTCTTTGTGACACTTGAGCACTACAATGTAACTCCTTTAAAGTGATAGCTATACACTGTGAGCACAACAACGTAACTCCTTACATCAGGTATAACTAGATAAATCAAGTCTTAATCACTACTCGTGTATGCCAAACAAGTATCTCTGAAAGTCATGCATCCATCCAACCTCTAGACTTTGAGATAAATAAGTACACATGCCTGTGAAATGAACTTTAAACCCAGATAAGCAATATCGTACAAAAACTCCGTAGTCACAAAAAACTCCGATACTAGCCGTTGTCATTTGATTGTGATTCTTGATCAGGATCTTTTAAGCTATACATGGTTTGTTTTGAAGGTGTAGACCAATAATATCATTTGTGCTTTTGGTGTGATGAGTGAGTTTGAAATACACCATAAAATGTAATTCTAAGGATACTAGAAAATTTTGACGCCAAATTTCACCCAAAAAAATCGAATTTTGACCTAAAAATTTGAATTTTGTGCCAAAATTTTCACCGTTATACCAAAATTTGAATTTAGCGTAAAAATTGAATGTTTAGTCACTCCTAAAAATTAAATTTTTTTGGCACCTTACTCGAAGTTTTTCAAACTCGAAGAGTTACTCGAAGTTTTAGAAACTCGAAGAGTAGAAACTCGAAGAGTATAAACTCGAAGCCCTACTCGAAGACAGTCCTTCTAACTCGAAGGTTTGCTGCTTACTCGAAGGATCCTAACTCGGATACTCGGAGACACCCTTACTCGAAGGCTAACTCGGAGAACTCTCCATATCCGAAGGATATCAACCTTACTCGAAGAATACGCTGATGAACAGTAACCGAGATAAAAAAACACACCACAAATCATATTTTTTCACCCCAAAACCCCACGATTCGCCCCTGGTTAGCTCTTATGCCAATTGTAATGATCAAGAAACACTTTCTGGAGGTCGAGGTTGATCGAAATACATGATTTTTCTAGAGAGAGAAAGTAGAGAGAGAAAGGTGGAGAAACACACTTAGTATATTAGCTTAAGAAATGAAAATGATACAAAGCTTTCCCACACCCCTCATGGAGAGTCATGAGGGGTATTTATAGGCCCTTTACATGATAAGTTTGCCACTTAAACAATAGTAGTCCCTGCGGGCTCTATTTTTTACGAATCTAGTCCAATTCACGTGTAAGATGATATCTTTATAAAAAAGCAGCCTTTGCTACAGGTAGACATATTAGAGACCCAACTCTAATGACCAAAAATTCTCTTACAAACCTTATCTAGGTCACTAGCTTTAGAGTGTGTCTCAAGGATAGCACATATACTAAGTTTTTGATCATGAATCAGATTCTTAACTTCATCTTTTTTATCCTTTGTACCAATACCTCTAATATTCCAATAAGCCATTTTAAGCTCCATTTTATTCTCTTTTTGGTTTTTATTCAATACAAAAATGTGATAAAAATTAGTGAGAAGGCTTCAAGCTGCCATCCACCCCCTCTAATTCATTATCAGCCATACACCTTCCCTCAAAAGAAGTATCCTCTAACACATCCTCCTGTTCCCTATTGCATTCAACAATTATTCTCCACCTAGCATTAAAATATTCTACCATTTTATCAGGCCATTTACTTTGTTCACTTGGGGTAGGCTGCAATTTCTTTTCAACAAAACAGTTCACTTCCTTCCTTTGGTCTTCACTAAGGGTATCACCAACACATTCCCCATATGAACCTAAAACAGCAAATTGATTACTTGTACTAGGTGAATTGGTCATATTATGCTTACTCTTAGGACTGTGAGCCTGATTTTTATCTTTCATCTTATTAACATTCTCCATACCAGCTTTCTTACCCTGATCATACCTCTGTTTAGGTCTATACTCAACTCTATTTTGAAAATTATCATTCTTATTATACATTTCAGCCTTTCCAGTTTGCACATTAACCTTGCCTACAAGATTGACTCTCCTACCTTGGGGATTATTATTCACCTGATTTTTGTCATTACCCATTCTATCATTTTCCTTTTGTCTCACATTGTTTTCATTTTGCATCTTATTGATTTCTTCAGTAGTCCTAGGCCTTTTGCTACACTATTCAAGATTGTGCCCAAACACACCACAATGCTTACAAACAGGGGGTTTCCAAGTATAATCAACCCTAACAATTTTAGTCCTTAGAATACTACCCACTGAATTCCTGTATTGCACAACAATATTGTCCTTAAACTCCTTTTTGGCATCAACTTCAACTAGGACTCTAGCATAACCAAGTCTACCCTTTCCATATTGACACATCCTTGATGTCATATCATCCATCAACAATGGTTTACCTAGGCTGCTAGCTAAAGAGCTAATACCTTATACAATTCAAGCCTCCAATGGGACATCATACATTTTAATCCATAAAGGTACAGACACAGGTTCAGTCTTAACAAGGCAGACATCAGGACTCCATTTTTGAACAAGTAAAGGTCTACCCCCAACTAACCATGGACTGCTATCCAACACCTGATTCATCCCATGTTCATGCTTAAATTTGAAGCAAAATACCTCATCATTTGTTGAGAAAATTTCAGCCAAACCTAGTTTACCCCACATTCTCATCAGATTATACCTAAGTTCCCCAATAGGCATTTTACTTCCAACAAAATAGCCACATATAGTCAAATTCCACTTAATACTGCCTAATTGAACTAATTCCTCCTCAAAAATCACACATTCAGTACCATCCTCATTAGTTACAGTAGGAATAAAGTTCAATTTCTTATCCAAGACTACTTCATCATTACTAACAACTTTAGCATAGGACAATTTTTCAGCAGTATTAACATGAATATCACTACAAGTGTTATTAACCTGATCCTGATTCTCAACAGAAGGAGTTAATTGGACAGAACTTACATTGCTACCTGCAGTTACAGCACTCCTCATGTCTTTACTAGTAATCTCAGTCACACTAACTTCTTCTTCCTCAACGTTCTTAACCTCATTCACAATCTCAACACTATCCTTTTCCCCACTCTTACAGTTTCCCCCTAAAACAATCATTAGCAACCCTAGCCTCTGCATCATCTAGTTCAGTATCAACCTTATCTTCAACACTTTTCTTCTTTCTATTCAGATCACATACTGTATTCTCATATCTATTAGGTATTTGGATTTTTTTTTTTTTTTTTTTTTTTTTTTGAGTTTTTCCTTTTATTAGTCGACATAACTACTATTACACTAATAAAGATGAACTAGAAGTGAAAGGATTGCATAATACTGATAAAACTCAACAAATTGAATTTTGGCGCCAAAAATCAACAAATTGGGGGATTCCTCAAAACTTAACAAAAACCTAATCAACTAACATCATTACGTGCGCAGCAATGAGACGAATTGATTGGTATATTCAGGAAGTGAATTCGGTAAGAAATGAAGGAGAAATTAAGGAATTATTATGATTTTGTTAATGGGGGAAATGGCGGGAATTCTATGGGTTGAGAGAAAACGGTTAGAGGAGTGAGAAAAAAAATAGGTTAGTTACAAGTTATTAATAGTTCGTAACACAATGATCGAGATCTCATAAGTTATATATTATGTTATCATTTATCATGCATTTGAATTATTGTACATCTTTAGGTTCGAAATAATAGGTACGGTCTCGAGGAGAAGAATGGACTTAATAATGAGGACTAATTTAGGCTTGACATCCTTATGTTTCGAATGTTTTTAATTTTTATGCTTTAAGTTGTATCTTTAAGGATGTAAAAAGACCTTTGTATTTTGACTTCCGCTGCAAACTTATGTTTTTATGTTCAATAATGTAAATTACCCAAGTACGAAACTGGGGTGTTTTAGATTGCGATAGAAAATCCACTTTTTTAAAAACCAATAAGATAACGCTACTTAGTTTTACGCATAAAATTAGACCTCACTTGAGGTCTTCTGATCATTTCAATTGAGAAATAGGGGGCCAATTTTCTTTTCTTTTTTACTATTCTTGAAACTAGGGCTGTAAACGAACCGAACGAACACGAACGGAGCCTTGTTCATGTTCGTTCATTTAATTTTAACCGGACAAATAAACGAACATGAATGTTTAAACGGACGAATTTTCTTGTTCATGTTCGTTTATTTAGAAAATAAGTTGTTCATGTTCGTTTATGTTCGTTCATTAAGACATTAAACGAACGCTAAACGAAGATAAACGATCAAACATATATGAACATAGGCAAATAGACATAAACTTTATTAAATTATGCACAATATACTGTTTTATAAGTGTTGTTTTGTTTAAACAAAACAATTTTAAAATTATACAATTAAAATATATGATATACGAATATAAATAAATAAATGAACCTAAACGAACATTAATGAACGCATAATCGGACGTTCACGAACATAAATGAACGGACGCGACTTTTGTTCATGTTCGTTCATTTAACTTAGCGAACGTAAAATATTGTTCATGTTCGTTCATTTAATAAACTAACGAACACGAACGAACTTTTTACCGAACGGTTCATGAAATGTTCACTGAACGTTCATTTCGTTTACAGCCCTTGATACTTGAAACTTTACGGAACATAATGAAAATACATCAGATTAATATGATAATTAAAGTTGCAACTTCTAGGTTATCATAACGAATATTCAACTACTTGGATATTTTTGAAGACTAAGATTTAACAAATATTATAATATTGAAAGTTGCACTTAATAAATTTTATATGCTTTTAACAACCTCATTTGAAAATAAATAAAGAATTAATTCACATGTATGAAGCAACATGCAAAACAAGTCTAATTAGACAATATAATTTTACAAGTTCTTTGGTCAACTGTAGTTGTCAATCTCAAACACTAATATAAGTAACATAAATTGAACATTTGCTATTTGCTATAAGGATATCAAAAGCCAACTTCCATGGAAGCTAGCTTAAACATGCGAAAACCAATGTTCAGTTTTTTTGATGTTCAAGAAGAAGAAACAAAAAACAAGGATACCATTCATCTTAATGATGATCAAGTCCTTTTATTGAAGACCTCATCCCAGGTGCTGTTTCAAAACTTGTATTACATTTAATTTTTTTTGTCTGGCAGATCTGTTGATAGTTGTGATCCAAGTGTTTGTGAGATTGGGGTGTTGTCAATGTTTTGTTTTTGTTTAACTTATCGTGCTTTTATGTTAAGCAGGCTATGACGAGTGACAAGAAAGATGTCAGTACTTCTTTGTTTAAAGGAGAAGATCTAGCTGACCGTTATAAGCAGGTACGCAAATAAAGAATGATCCAAATATGAATATATGAACATGAGTAGAAATCTAGCAAGCAGAATATACTGTCTTATACGTTGAGAACATGTGTCGTAGTTGATGTGTTGTATGGTTTTTGTATGAAAGCCAAGTACCGTGTCTCCAATGAACGCATCTTGACACCATTGATCTAACATATTATCAGCAGACGAGCTTTTCAAGTGGTCGGATATTGAATTTCTTCTGGTTATCCTGGTTTTAAATATAAATCTACTACAATAAATTACTACAGTCAGATTCAGAAAGTTTGTGGAGTTGGTGGGAATGAGGGGGGAGATCTCTAGAGGTTGATTATAATTTTTACTTTTTTATGGAAAAACTATGTTAGTTTATGATTTTATGTTGAAATAAACTATTCTTAGTTATTAAAATTGAGGGATAAAGGAACCGCACCTACTATTCGCTCCCTAATTAAAGAAAGACATCGAGCAATCTTATTTAGATAGATGGGAATCCTAATTACACTAGTAGCAGTTTGGAAGATGTTTAAATAGTCTAAGGAAATTGGTCAACTATTGGTTTAACAGCAGATCTAGAATTTTTCAAGATATAACCCTAAGACATTATCAACTTGAATTAAAGTTAGTCCACTAATCAATTGAACTACGCTAATTAACCTTAGATTCCTAATATGAACATGTTGGTTTTGTCCTTCACCTCCCGTCTCAAATCTTACAATTGAAAAATAACCATGTCTTTGTATTCATGATTTCATGATATTCAGGATGACCGGGTTTCATCAGCTAAAGCTGAGATGGGCCAAGTTAGACAAGAGAACCGAACATTAAAGCAAAAATTATCAAGGGTCTTGACGGATTACAAGTCGTTGCAAATGCACTTTAACGACTTTTTCCAGCAAGAAGTTCCTAAAAGTTCTGAAAGTCTGGCCCCTGATCAGGAAACTAATGGAGCTGAACTCCTTTCTCTAAGCCTTGGAACACTTTCGAGTTGTAAACCAATGAGTGATGATGGTCCAAAAAAGGTGAATTGCTTCAGCAAAATCAAAGACCGCAGTGATGGTGATCAAGAACTCAAACTAGGGTTGGGATGCAAATTTGACGTATCCCCAAATAGAGTTGGCATCAACAACTTAAGAAAAGATGAAATAGCACAGACCTTGGAACCAGCTGTTCACAATCTCAAGTCTGAAAGAAATGAGGATAATGATCTGTTGGATCAAATCCCATTGAAGAAAGCCAGGGTTTCCGTGAAAGTTATATGTGACACCCAAACGGTAATAATTTAAGGGACATACTATTATGTGTTTATGTCATTTCAGGTCATCTTTATGTATGCAAATGGTCGTTGTTAATTAAGAGCGTAGAAAGATGCTGAATTTTGATGAATTATAATACAGATGAATGACGGATGTCAATGGAGGAAATACGGACAGAAGATAGCAAAAGGAAATCCTTGCCCTAGAGCATATTACCGATGCACTGTGTCATCATCTTGCCCAGTCAGAAAACATGTAAATTCATCTTCCTGGCGGCTGCTTTTCTTAATACATTTTAAAATAAGTTCATACTGTTTGACTTGAGATAATCTTACATCACAAGTTATTAAATTTCAACCTTTTTAATTCAACTTGTATGTTGACCAAAAGGGGGAAAAGTCTATTGGCTTGTCAATCCAGGTAGTTGATACGCATGTGTAGTGCGTTTAGGTTAATATGGTACTTAGCCATATTCCTTTGTACTTAACGGTTTTTTTGGTGTGAATATATTTACCGGGGTAATACCCTTTACCAAAAAAAAAATAATAATAATAACCTTTACCAAAAAAAAAAAAAATAAATAAAAAATCTTAATCTATTATTTTTTCTAACTTATTTTCAAACAATTATTTAGGTGCAAAGATGCGCTGAGGACAGGTCTGTGCTAATCACCACCTATGAAGGAACTCACAACCACCCACTTTCAGCATCAGCAACGGCAATGGCTTCAACCACTTCGGCCGCCGCCTCAATGTTAAAATCAACCTCATCAACCTCACAACCAAGTATCACCACCACTGCTCCCTCCTCAACGACCACCTTCTTAAGCCACCATGGCATTACTAATTACAGCCCAAGGGCTCCACAATATCCATTTTATCTACCCAACACAACAATCTCCACATACCAATCACACCCAACTATCACTCTTGATCTCACATCAAGTCCCCATTTCAACATATCAAACTCGTCAAACTTATCAATGACTGCACCACGATATTCTTCTTCCACATGCCTTAACTTCTCTTCCCCTTCCTCTTCTTCTTCATCGTCCATTGAGTCCAATATTCCGTTTTCATATCTTGGGAGACAAACGGTAAATGAGCCGTTTCATCCAACACCATCACATGATAGTTTCAAGAAAAATTATACTTCTGCTTCACAACAGCATACAGCAGATACACTTGCAGCTGCTACTAAAGCTCTGACTTCAAATCCGTTTTTCCGATCAGCATTGGCAGCACAAATTACATCACTCGTCAAAAATGCCGGTGGAGGGGCAAGCATATGATGAAGACTTAACCTGTTCCTAGTAAATAACCTTTAAGTGAACACAGTTTTGTTTCTATGTTTTCCATTTCTTTTTTGTATTTATATATATCTAGAACACATATATATATATACCATAACAAGCCTATCATAATGTACAAGGTAAACTGTTGGTGTACATAGGCGAAATAAGTGTCAAGTATTACTCAATTTCGGAGTTCATGGATTGTAACTATGAACAACAATAAATATGAAACCTTATTCAGATATAAGAACACAATTTATTCATTGAAAAAATGAACGACAGTTCAAGGTATAAAAACTGATCAATGAGATGACTACTAACCTTCGTATCAAAATATTATGTCTTCATCTTTCAGTTGAGCTCCAGATAAAAAAGGGGCCCCTTTTCTTGAAACATCACTGCCATAGTCTAACTTTTTAACAGCTTGTTCCTGCTTTTCGATCTCTCTCTTTTTGTACCCTTGTATCTTCTTTAGTCGAAAGAAATCCTCCCTTTCCAGCTCATCCAACTCGCCCTTAATATAAGTGACGGTGTTCTCCAATCTCGGCTTCACAACACTCTCCAAGGCATTGACTCTGCGATTAGTGGTCTTGATCGCCCCATCAAGTGTCAGAAATGATGTTTGGAGAGATGCAAGATCAACAAGAACCTCAACGGCTTTCAGATAGGCTGAACGGCATCCTTGTACCTGCTGACCTCCTCTAGCTAGTCCGGTCAAGTCATTCTTAGTCATCTCACCTTCTGTGAAATACTTAAACTTTGGCAGTTTAACGCCAGCAACGTTCTCTTGGCGTGAACGGACTCTAACAGAAGCACTTTGAACATTTTCAAGGACAACATGTTTGATGTTTTCGCCCCCAACGTATTTGGCTTCAGTTAGTGCAAAGTAAGATGATTTCATAACTGTTCCCGTTGATTCTTTTGTTGAAACAATCTTTTTGAGAATTTGACGGAATTGCACAGTCAGAGCGTCACTTTTTTTCTTTAAAAGAGCATGACCTCTTGTAGCACCAGTAAGGCGACCTTTCACAACTGCAAGCATTGTAACAGTTGGAACAACATTTAAACGCTGGCTTTGGCCCGCCATTCGGACAAATATATACACCTGGAAAGTGAATAAAAAGGTGCATACTTAGGATACAGTAATATGATAATAGCATACTATGATTTGCTTTGTTTCAAAACGAAAGACAGAAAGAAAAGCGTTTATCATCTTTAGGGGACAACATTTTCTCGTGTTTTCATACAGAAACCATGGACTATATACAGTAACATTGGCCATTAAGCAATCTCCAGGATCATGCATGATCGTGGTTGTGGTTAAAAACCTTATGGGAACATATATCATGTTGTAGATTCTTATATTTTTCACTAAAACTACGAAAAAAAATCAAATTTAGTAATTAAAACTGCTTATTTCGCTCTAAATAAACACATGATCATATTGTTTTTCCTTTCAAACTGCCTATCCGTGTTTATAAAAATCCAATATAAACAAATGAAACCAAAGCATATAAAACTGACAAAAACATTTACATCTACCAATATAAAATGTATAATATAAATTTAAACTTGGTAAGTATGAAATGGATCGTGCGTGGAATCGATTTGAGCGGTAGCATTTAGATTGCATATGAAATTCTGATAACAAGTCATGAAATGGATCGATCTATAATAAGGGCCTAAAAAACAACCTGAAGATGTGGAATCTGCAAAATGTAGGATGAGTTGTTGAAGAAATTTCGCGAATAAAAGGATATCAAATAGAACAATTAGTGATACGAAAACCTTTTTGAATCATATAATCATCGTAGTGAGCGACTTTTTGTGTGTTCTGCGATCGTAGATATAGAAACATGGAATGTAACAAACTTGGGATTATATATATATATATATATATATATATATATATATTTATATATATAGGGGAGGGTTAAAGTGAGATCAAACTTAAAATACTAAAAGTAAGACTCAATATGGACCATTGGATCATTCTATTTGTGTTGAATGAGATTAACATTAAATGAGTGACATTATAGTCATTAAATAGAGTTTCAAGGGTAGTTCGGACAATTCAAGTCCAAATGTTGTCATATCTTTTTTCAAATTTTCGTCAAATTTTTTATACAAAAAAGTGGTCAACATTTTTATACATTAAACTGTTACATAAATTAGGATATTAAATGTATCACCAAAACAAAACTAACAGCAACAGATTCCGGTACACCGGAATCCGTGCATTCTACCCATATCCGATACATAAAATTTGACAAAATTTATTTGATACATCAAGTATACAACTTCAAAAACAATAGATACAACAAGTACACAACCTATCAAAACCAAACAGCAGCAGATTCTGGTACACCGGAATCCGTGCGTTTTACCTAAAATCAGATACACATAGAGATCTATGTATCAAAACCCTATCGAAACCAAACAGATACATAAACACATATACAAATCAGATGGTATATCGTGGTTAAATCCATGGTGGTCGGAATCCGGTATATTCTGGTACACCTGCTATATTCCGGTACACCGGCTAAATCAGATGGGTATCACCTGCTATATTCCGGTACACCGGCTAAATCAGATGGGTATCACCTGCTATATTCCGGTACACCGGCTACACAAAACCAACCACGTGGTCTCCGAACACAAATAATACCGATCTAAAAATTGGGATAATGAAGCCTTGCCGGAATATATGATATTACTGTGACATGCTCCGTTCGAGACCCACATACACCCTCGAAAAAATAAATGATAGATCTTAAAAAAACAAATCTTTATAAAAAAGATCTAAACACCCCCGACGTATCCGTTTGATACCCACAATGAAGCCCTGCCGGAATAATGAAGCCTTGCCGGATAATGAATCCTTGCCGGAAAAAAGATCTAAAAATCGGGATAATGAAGCCTTGCCGGAATATATGATATTTCTTGGTTGTTCGAGACAAACCACAAACGAAAACAATCAGATCCGGTGATGAAGAGGTGCCGGTACGAAATAAAAAGAACGTATTTCACCGGAAAAGTGATGCGGTACACGGTTGGTTTGTTGCTTTTATTTGACGACGGCTGTAAAACATTGATGGCGATGGTTCGATGATGCAGAGAAAAGAGGAGAAAAAAAATAAAAAGAGGATTCATTGTGGTCAAATAAATATGTCAAGTAATATTGACGGCTGTAAAACATTGATGACGTTGTGTGGTTATCGACAAGGGAAAAGAAAAAGAAATGTGTTGTGGGGGTTTAATTGTGGTCAACCCCTTTTGGTCTCTCCGTGTTAAATAAAAATGAGATGTTTTTAATGTTGGAGGTTATTTAGGGCTAGACATGTTAAATACCTACAATACCCTTTTAGACATTTATTTAATTTTCAGTTTTTTAAGTACTCAAATTCCACTTGTCCAAATCCTATTTGTTTTTGAATTGATCTTATTTTTTGCACTTTAACTTGGATCTTATTAGAACTCAATTCTATATATATATATATATATATATATATATATATATATATATATATATATATATATATATATGAGAATACATTAGCTACAATCTATATCTATATCTATATCTATCTATATCTATATCTATATCTATATATTCTAATATACAGCAGTTGAAAAAGACTATGAATGCCCTTATGAAAAAGAAATGCTGAAATTCTAAGATGTCTACATTAGTCATTTTACTTTAATAATTTTGAAATAAACACTAATTAAGGAATGAAGCAAAACTTATGCCAGAAGCCTCACCAAATTCGGACCAGTTGTTTCCCACCCCCTTTGTTATGTAAAAAACTCACCTATCCCAAAAGCTTTATACACAAATTCATTCAAAAAAACCCAAACCCAATATCATTCAAAAAACATAAGCCGCCATCATCATCAGATAATCGCCAGTATTTTCAGCTTTGATTTTTCACGAAACTAATCATGATCTGCATTGTAGCGAGAGTATGATTCCTCAATAACGACCACAATCAACATTTTTCATTCTTCTTCATTTGTTAACCTTTCATATCTTCAAGTAAGATATCTTTGTTCTTACACTTCTAATTTGAAATTTAAGGGTATAATTCCATTTTAATGTTGGGATTTATATTCTTAAATCCGATTATATGAAAGTATTTAATTGAACGTTATGTTCACTAAAGGATGTTATTAACTATGAATATCAAGTGTTTGATGAAATGCCTAAAAGAATTCATGTTTTTTCTAGCTTACCATATAACAAGAATGAAGATGATACCAAATCCGTTTATCTAAGGTAATGCGTCCAACTTATTTAAGTTTTTTGTTGATTAGATTGATATGTTAATGTAGTTTCAACTATTTGATCATGTGACGTCGGCCTTGATATTTTACCCAGTTGGAAGATAATTTCACGAGCAATAAATAGGTAAAATGTTTATTATAACTTTGATATACTTTTTTGGGTTTTTTGTCAACTGATTATATGAAATTCACAATTTTTTTTTACAGAAATTTGGGTGTTTGAACGGCATGTGTTCGATGAAATGTTACAAAGTACGAACCTATATAATGTGCAGGTTGATTATTAAGTACTAGCCCACCGAGCATGTGCTTTCTGTTGTGGTAAGCGACCTTCCAATGTTTATGATTCGTAATTGTGCTTTATATGTTTGTGATTTTATTTTATTGGCAGTGTGAAGATTACCATAGAAAAATTGTTTCCTTTTTCTTTTGATTTTCACATAATCTAAATCTATGTTGTTTTGCAGGCCCGCAAATGATTGCAAAGTCGCAATCTTTCTTCGCACCTTATCCTTCACAAGGTGATTTTTCTACCGTTCTACATTCTTGTGCTAGCTATTAATAATACATTAATATTACTTTCTTCACATGTATGCAATTTAAAAAACTAATTTAAGTATTCGTTAGCATGTATGCAATTTCCAGATTCGGGTTGACTTGATTACGGGTTAAATATGTTTTTGTGAACTTTTGTTTGATGGTTTTATTCTGTTTTTAAACATTGTGGTGGTGCACCACAATGTTCCTACAATTTTAAGTGTTAAGATATTTAGAGTGTTGTTTGACAAGTTGGTGGAATATTGTGGTTGGATAGTCTATTAAGAGATTGAGTCCTGTTATGGGGATATGTGCTAAACACACATACCTTATGAAAGAATATGAAAAAATATGGGGATCTAAGTGTTAACATTAAATAGTACTTTTGCGGCACATGTTCTCTTAAATACTATAAAAGTCATTTGTGTGTTTTTTGTTAAAGATTTTATTTATTATGTTGTTCGTTGTGTTAGTTTATTTGTACGTGGAGGGGGTGCGAAAACTACATACCAAAATGATTCTATTTCTTTTATAGCATGCACAAAATTTATTTTATGTTCATGTACCATGACTATCTACGTTTCATACGTCTATTCAGTATCTAATACTTATATTATTTTAACACTCCGATCTAACATATTATCTACTCACATATTCTCAATAATCAATCATTTATCTATTAAATGTCTTTACATAATACATTTTATATTGGTTTTCACGGTTTTCCATTTTATCCCGTAAATTTTAATTATAAATATCAACTAAGTTCATCATTTCTTACATTATACGCAGTGTCTAATACTTACATATTACTACACAATCTCGATAGACACTATTACAAGTTCGTCTACTGTAATTCTTCATCCATGTTCGTTATACACATCTATCCAATATCTAATACTTTCATTATTTTATCACCCCGATCAAACATATTATTTACTCACATATTCTTAATAATCGCTCATTTATCTGTTAAATGTCTTTACATAACACATTCTCTATCGATTTTACGGTTTTTCATTTAATCCCGTGAATTTCACGGGTCAATAAACTAGTTTTGTATTATAAAAGTGGGTCCCTGATTCTTTTTGTGGGTCTCTGATTCTTTTCTGTGGGTCCCTGATTCATTGTATGTGTATATTTTGTGAAGAATTGTAGCCAATTGGCTACAAAAATTGTAGCCAAGCTATCCCCATATATATATGAGGAAAGTGAATATGGGGTTGTTTTACATCTAAGATTACATGTGAAACCTTTAAAAAATACGCAGTTTTAACAAGAAAACATCAAATCTACCTCATTTTTATTATGTTATTCACGATATTAGTGTTTTCTCTTGATTGCATCATAACATCACTAAAGTTGAGTTCACTTTGATATATGTTTTTTCTACATCATATTGTTGGGTGTTTCTATTAACTAACCAATTGTTAGAATGGAAAGAATTGTGAGGATCAGCAATTACATCATTTCCCTCATTAAAGAAGATCTCGGATAACCACAAATCAAAGGAGAGAATCTCGGATAACCACAAATCAAAGCCAGCAAATTGTTACCTTGTTTAACATTGTAATTATCAGTATAAATAGGGCCTTTGTATCTCCTTGTAATAAAAACACAAATTAAATAAAAAAACACTTTCAGTTATTCAATTTAAGATGGTATCAGAGCCATCGTGTTCGATCTCATCATATACCCATTAACAACCTCACCGTGAATACAGAATCAACAGCCACCATGTCCGGAGACGGCGACTCTGGTTCTGAACTCGCGATTCAATTAGCCAACCTGTTGAAAACCAACATCAATCAACAACAATCACAAACACCAAAACTATCAGATAACCTGCAAATAAACCTCAAATTAAACAACCACAATTATCCATTATGGACTCGAATGATTCGAGTAGCAATCGGGGGAAAGTCAAAAACGCTTCTTTCCCATTTAACAAAAGACCCACCAGAACCAACCCATGAAACTTACGAAACATGGGAACAGGAGGATTTAATCGTGTTCTCATGGCTCATCCAAAACATTGAACCCGTAATCGCCGGAAATCTTACCGAATACCCCACCGCAAAAACTCTTTGGGATGCCTTGACAACTACATATAGTAGTGGAAAGGACAAGTTGCAAATCTTTAATCTACACGTCAAGGCCAATGAACTCAAACAAGATGAAAAAACACTCGAAGAGTTCTGGATCGCCCTTCAAGGCGTGTGGGGAGAGATCGATAGAATCGATCCTAACCCCATGACGTGTGCTGAAGACATCAAAATATACTCCAAAGTCAGATCTGAACAAAAGCTTTTTCAGTTCCTTCACGGGTTGGATCGGAGGTTTGACCCGATTAAACGAGAAATACTCCGACTCGACACACTCCCCTCCGCGGAAACGGCCTACGCCACCGTTCGCAAGGAAGCCGCTCACCAGATCATTCTGGGAGCAACTCACGCTGAAAATCAGGGCATAGCCATCGGACTTGTTGCCAGTTCCGGCGAAAAAGAAGGCATCGAATTGGCTAGTAAGGGTTACCGCCGAAGTGAGGAAAAAAAGCCCTTCATCAAGGAAGACAAATCACATCTCACATGTGAAGAGTGTGGTATGACGAGACACACCAAAGAGCAGTGTTTCCGGATCGTTGGGTATCCAGATTGGTGGACTGACGGCCACAAAAAGGGGGCGAAAAAACCCTAAATCGGAGAAGAAGACCCCTACCACCAGCCAACCGAGCACAAGCAAAGGATTTGGGGGGCTAGCGGCGGCGGCGGCCAGAAGTCGTGAAGGAGAGGGGGAGTTCTCGGCAACAGGTAACAAAGAGAGAGAGAGTGAGTTTTTCTCCCACACACAGTGGTCCCATCAACACTTCTCTCTCTCTCAACCCTTTCCATATATAAATAATACTCCTAAAAATAAAACCGTTTTTAATAATTGTGGGCCGGGTCATTGTAATAAGGATGGATTGGGCCGTGATGGGTCGGCTCACATAGCCCAAAACAGTTTCAAAAGGCCAAGTGAGAAATGGATATTCGATTGTGGAGCTACCGACACAATGACTTATGAAGTTTCTGACTTTATTAAAATATCCAAACCCAAGAAAACTCACATCGAAACTACAAATGGAGAAAAAATGGGTGTGAAAAATGGAGGAACCATCAAGATTAATCCAGACATTAAACTTCATAATTGCTTATATGTTCCTTCTTTGTCACACAAATTATTATCAATCAGTCATGTAACAAAGGAATTGAACTGTTCTGTTCTCATGCATCCAACATTTTGCCTTTTACAGGATATCAAGACGGGGAGGATCATTGGGCGTGGCACTGAGAAACGTGGTCTTTACTATGTCGATGAAGTGACTCAAAGTGGTACTGTGATGTTAGCTCATGGAACAACAGAAAGAGAAGCTTGGCTGTGGCATAGAAGGTTGGGATACCCATCTGTTAGTTATTTGCATACCTTATTTCCCGAATTGTTTCCTTTGAATAAACCCATCTCTTGTGAGACGTGCATTTTAGCTAAAAGTCATAGACAGACTTTTAAACACAACAACACTCGTGTTGACAAACCTTTCTCATTAATCCACTCTGATGTTTGGGGTCCTGCCCCGGTTATTGGGGGACAGAATTTTCGATTTTATGTGATCTTTGTTGATGATTGTACAAGAATGACATGGATTTATTTTTTGAAAAATAAAAATGAGGTATTTGATAAATTCACGTCATTTTATGCCATGGTTCAAACTCAATTCAAGAAATCCATTCAAATTGTCCGGTCAGATAATGGGGGAGAATATGTGAATTCACAAATGAAATTTTTTTTCCAATCAAAAGGAATCGTTCATCAAACCACTTGTCCTCATACTCCTGAACAAAATGGAGTCGCAGAAAGGAAAAATCGCATTCTTCTAGAAATAACTAGGGCTCTCATAATCGAGTCACATGTCCCAAAAATGTTTTGGCCAGAAGCCCTAGCCACATCCACTTACCTTCTAAACCGTCTTCCGACCAAAATTCTTGACATGAAAACTCCTCTCGATACCCTTGAAAAATTCACTGAAATACCTCCAACTCTCACTCTTCAACCAAAAGTGTTTGGGTGCACCGTCTTTGCTCATATACCCAAATCATATCGGAATAAACTTGACCCATGTGCTGAAAAATGTGTGTTTGTGGGATACGGGGTAAACCAAAAAGGGTACAGGTGTTACAATCCAAAAACACGTCGTATGCTCACCACCATGAACTGTGATTTTTTGGAAACCAAGTACTTCTACTCTTCCCAACACAGTGGTCAGGGGGAAGAGTCATCATGTGACACACTGAGTTGGTTGACTAATGATGAAGAAAGTTGTTCAGTTCACAGTACCATATCACCTGAAGTCAGCAATACCAGTGCCACCCAAGATGTTCTCCCCGATCTGGTATCTGAGGTAAACAATTCTGATTCTAAACAAAGTAACTCTCAAAATGTTATTTCTTACTCTCATGAGTTGGATGAAAGTATTGAAAATATAGAACCAGAACAACAAGGAGCTGGAAATCAAGAACCTCAGAATCAAGAAGAACCTGTCCTGGAAGAAGTATCAAACAAATACACCCTTCCAGCAAGAGCAAATAGAGGAATTCCAGCAAAACGATACTCCCCAGAAAAGTTCTCCAAAGGCTCCAGATATCCTATGGCTAACATAGCAAATGGACATCTGTCCACAGAAGCCAAAGCCTTTAGTGCCAGTCTCTACTCAGAAGAGATTCCTTCAAACATAGAAGAGGCTTTAGAATCAGAAAAATGGAAAGGAGCTATGGATGAAGAAATGGATGCGTTAAGGAAAAATGAAACATGGGAGAAATGTGTTCTTCCACATGGAAAGAAACCTGTAGGATGCCGTTGGATCTTCACAATAAAATACAAACCGGACGGGAAAATCGACAGATACAAAGCCCGTTTAGTTGCTAAAGGATATACCCAGACCTACGGAATTGATTACTCAGAGACTTTCTCCCCAGTTGCTAAGATTGACAAAATAAGGGTATTATTCTCAATAGCATCAAATCAAGGATGGCCCCTTCACCAATTTGATGTAAAGAATGCCTTTCTCCATGGAGACTTAAAGGAGGAAGTGTATATGGAAGCTCCCCCAGGTTTTTCAGACAATTTCAGGACCAGAGAAGTCTGTCGATTAAAGAAATCATTATATGGTTTGAAGCAATCCCCAGAGCATGGTTTGGAAGATTCACCTTAGCAATGAAGAAGTATGGATTCAAACAGAGCAACTCAGATCATTCCTTGTTCCTAAAACATAGAAAGGGATACGTAACGTGTCTCATAATCTATGTTGATGATATGATTATCACAGGGAACGACGAACAGGAAATCGAAAAGCTAAAAGAAGGGTTGTTCACGGAATTTGAAATGAAAGATTTGGGAAGGCTAAAATACTTTCTCGGTATTGAAGTCCTAAGGTCACAACAAGGTATTTTTATCTGCCAAAAAAAATACATTTTAGACCTACTTGCAGAAACAGGGATGCTTGATTGCAAACCAGATGAGACACCTATGATGGCCAATCAGAAGTTATACATGGAGACTGATGCAGAACGTGCTAATAAAAGCCGGTATCAAAGAATGGTAGGAAAACTGATATACCTCTCTCACACTCGTCCAGATATAGCCTATGCTGTCGGGGTAGTAAGTCGATTCATGCACCAACCTCAAAAGGCTCATATGGATGCAGTGCTAAGAATTATCAGTTACCTCAAAGGAACTGCTGGACATGGGGTCCTGTTCAAGTCAAATGGTCACCTGAATGTCCAAGTATATACGGATGCTGACTGGGCAGGAGATAAAGGAAACAGGCGATCAACGTCAGGATACTTCTCTCTGGTAGGAGGTAACTTGGTTACATGGAAAAGTAAGAAGCAGAAAGTAGTGGCCCTGTCAAGTGCTGAAGCTGAGTATAGGGGAATATCCAGAGGACTAGCAGAAGTATTATGGATACGAAAACTTCTAACTGAAGTGGGGTTTCGTCCAAAAGAGGCAACTCAGGTCTTTTGTGATAATAAAGCTGCAATTCAAATATCAGAAAACCCTGTGCAACATGACAGAACCAAGCACGTAGAAATCGACAGACACTTTATTAAGGAAAAACTCGAGGCTGGAATTATTGAGTTACCTTTTGTCAGGTCTGAAGATCAATTAGCTGATATCCTAACAAAGGCTGTAGGAACAAGAACATTGCAAGATTGTCTGGGCAAGTTGAATTTTGGAGATCCCACTATCCAACTTGAGGGGGAGTGTTAGAATGGAAAGAATTGTGAGGATCAGCAATTACATCATTTCCCTCATTAAAGAAGATCTCGGATAACCACAAATCAAAGGAGAGAATCTCGGATAACCACAAATCAAAGCCAGCAAATTGTTACCTTGTTTAACATCGTAATTATCAGTATAAATAGGGCCTTTGTATCTCCTTGTAATAAAAAACACAAATTAAATAAAAAAACACTTTCAGTTATTCAATTTAAATAACCAATAAGTTCAAGATTCAACAATGGTTTGATTTAATTCACCAATAAAAAGCGTTTCACTACGCATACATTAGTTCCACTACTCAAATTTTGGTTAAGTTAATAATAAAAATGACGTAATTTTTAGTAATTTGAAATGGTTTCGCATGTAAGTTTGGATGTGAGACAGCCTCATATTCACTTTCCTATATATATATTTAATTTTTTTAACGAGTAAGTTTTGAAATTTTACAGTTTTGCTAAAATTTTGCTTTTGTCAAATTCTATAATAAATGTACAACTTTTTATAGCACAGAATGAAATGGGCAAGTAAAAAAAGAGCATGCAAATAATCTCCTACAAAAATTAGTTACAACTAATATTATAAAGCAAAATATTTTCCCGACTTAATTAAAAGTGTGGAATTAATTTGTTACACCTAATTCCATATATAAAAGGAAATGCGGAAAAATCAAGTGTTACAAATTGAAATGCGCAGTTATAAGTGTTGACAAATTTCAAATTTCTCGATATTTATAGGTGCCAAATTTTTTTTTTATCACATTTTCAAATGTGAAGACTTAGATGATTGTTTAATTTTTTAACGGCAAAAGAATTTTCAATTATAAAACTATGAAAAAGCTACATATCATTAGACATAACAATAAACGTTAATGATCCCAAAGTCCACAACCGGCCATCTAATCTACTGTTTAACACTCTCCTGCAGTCACATAGGTGATAAAGGTGACAGCTAGAGTTAATTAGACAGGGTGACATAGAGGAGGCGGCTCAACTCAGCTACTTAAGTCTGAAGATCACACTCGCTCACACACATAAATAAATAGAAAATCAAAAAAAGAAACCCTGAGCCTAAAACAACAACGTGAAGAGAACTTACAATCAGAACTACAACTAACACTACAACATTTACCCGTGTTGATACAAAAGTTGGGCGTTCCTTGTTAAGACTCCTGTTCTCGTACCAATTAGATCTTAATGCTCGATGGAACCTGCGCACTAAGAAAAAGAGCAAACACCGTTAGGCTTATCGAGGGATTGTCTCCCCCGATTATCCTCCGGCGTGAGAGTAAGTAATCGAAGTTTAGGGTTTAGTGAAGAGTTAGGGTTTTAGTAGATCGTACCTTTACCGAGGGCCTGGGTGCCCTTTATATACATATGAAACCCTAATAGGTTTCGTGTTCCCTACTCCTCGGCGCATTCGCTGACATCGGATATTTGGTATATATCCCATTTAATTAGGAGATACTCCATATCCAATCCGAAAATAGCTTTGGGCTTGGGCCTTGTAGGCCCAAACCGCATAACTGGTAGTCCAGTTATCGCCATGGCGGCCCACACGTGGTGGGCTTAAGTATTAGTATTGTTTACTAATCGGGTCCGTGACCAGGGTGTAGACTATACGTCATCATGTCCCCCCAGTCTAGTGTGCGCAGAGTAAAACCTGCGGATGCTAGACTAAAGTCGTGTCGAAATTATTCCCCACGCGTACGCGGGAAGATTTCAAAAATATACCGCCAAAAACGCACGTATGATGTATCTAGTCCAAAAAAGTGCAATTCGGGTACCTCGGGAAGTGGAGAGGCTATCCACGTGTCCTGTACCGTCACATCTCCCAGCCACACGATTTGAGTTAGTGGGATACACGTGTCAGTCATCTGTGGTGGGTGGAAAACTATATAGACTACCGCCTCCATTCACTGTGATATCCACAGTTAAAAAATCACCTTTCCACCATTTATACATCTTCGAATCTGCTATCAAAAAACGATAATTCGAAGGTAATAGCGCTTGCGCACAGTCTGAAATACAAAATGGTGTTGCAACTTCATGATTTCACTTCTAACATAACCGAAGATGAACTGAATCAGTTCACCTCGGATTACTTTATCCCTTTGGATCTGCACCCAGAGGTACCAGGTCCAAATGCCACCATCGCGAATTTCCCCGTAGGGAAAGTGGGGCTATATACGCGCTTTTTCGAGTGGGCGAATCAGCGCGTACCCATTTCCGTGCTGTTGAGTGATATACTTAATTATTACGAGCTCCACATCTCACAGTTGCATTGTATTGGTGCTGGGTAGATTGCCAATTTTGAGGTGAACTGTCGCTTGTTAGCGATTCACCCGACCCTCCAATTATTTCGCGCGTTCTATCGCGCAACGTGGTCAAATGGTTGGGTTACCTTCTCTAAGCGCGTAGGCAAGTTACAATGCTATGTGCAGAAGGTAGATAAACTCAAGGACTGGAGGGAGAAATTCTTTTGGGTTGACGCCGCCGTTTTTCCTTCCAATTTTCAATTTTACACCCGTGCCACTCTGCCCAAGGATGAGCGCCCCCCCGAGACGTGGTATAACGCGGATCATGCGGCGATCATTGATGAGAACCGCCTTCCCATCAAGCCATATCCGGAAGCGTTCCTGGTGCATATGGGCATCAGTCGCAACTATTTCGAGTTTGAGACAGAGGTTCCCACATTCTTGGATGCGGATGGCACGGGTGGGTGCTCCTTCTGTCGTCTTACTGTCGTTATTAATGTAAGCGTTTCTTCGTTTTCCATACTTTATGTAACTTGCTTCTCTTTGTCTACTTTATACGCAGAGATGGATCTTTTTGCGGTTGTGAATTTGGAGACACCGCGTTCCGTGGCAGTGGGGGTGCGTCCTCTGAGGGAGGGTGAGAAGACCATTCTGGAGGCGACGGCAGGGCGCGTCGTGGACTTGGTTATTCCAGAGTCCGAGGGCTCCCCTGATGTGGTGGTAGCTGAGCCGTTGCAGGAGGTGGCCCCTCCTTTGCAGCAGGGTCCTGACACTGCGCAGCCTCTTCCTAATGAAACGCTGATCCATTTAGAGGAGACTGACAGTGAAATGGAGGAGCGCTCCCAACTGACGCGCAAGAGAGCGCTTGGTGGTTATGGTGAAGGGTCTTCCAAGAGGCCGCGACCTGAGGCTGAGGAGAGTCCATCTTTTACTGAAGTGCAGATGAAGTAAGTATCTTAGTTATTAGTTATGAACTTTTGTCAAGTTATACTTTATTCTAACTTTGTTTCTTCGTGTCCTCAGTGTGGATGGGAAGTCTGGTGGGTGTACGTCCATGACTGAGATTGAGAAGGACGTGTACTCGTCTCCTCCCCCCATGTAAGTATTTTTTAGCAATCCCTTAGGATTTTGTATATGCTTTGACTGTTTTTCGTGCGCTGACTTTGCTTCTTGATCTTTCGTGCAGTGAACAGCCTGTGGAGGACGCTGGCGTCGTAGATGGAAGTGCGCCCCCCAAGGTGAGTCCCTTTCTAGATGGGGCGCCTTCACCAAGGGATATTGGAGGGGAATCAAATCCGTTGGACTCTATGATGGAGGAGCTGGCTTCCATCGCTGTGCGCCAGTCCGAGCTGGTGGCACAAGCCAGGGTGTGCCAGTCCGAGGAAGTTTCCAGACTGCAGGCGCAGTTAGCGTCTGTTCAGGCTGAGTTAGCAAGCTCTAAAGCTGAGCAGCTGAGCTCCAAGGCTAAACTGGAGCGCGCAGAGGCGTCTGCGCAAAGATTGGCTGAGGGTAAGCTCTTGGTGATGGCTGAGCTGGAGCAGGAGCGTGCTGCTGCGGACAGTCAGAGGCGTAACTCTTTATGGGCGCTGAAGTACTTGCAACAGAATAGGAGCAAGCACTTTGCCAACATTGAGGAGTTCCGTAGCCGGGTGGAGCTTGCGCTGAAGATGCAAGAAGAGAAGCTCCGCAGGCTTATCATCGAATATGATGAGGAGCTATACCCCCATATGGTTCAGTCTGTGGCTGAGCGCAGGTACATGCTGCTTTATCTCTTTATAACTTGTATATATTTTAGATCCTCTTTCTTATTAACACTTGTGTTATTTCGTAGGTGGTTGATCAGTCATGGTCTTCGCCTGGCCGCTATGTGTACGCTGGAGCATCCTGAGGTCACCACGTCCTTTGGAAAGGTTGTGGAGTGCGCTATTGCGCCCGGTGAGACCTTGGCCGCAAACAAGCTTGCTGAGGCCAAGTTGTTGACCGTGCCGCTTGCCGAGGTACCTGGGTACAAGGCGAATGCCCGTGCTGAGCTTGTTGCTGCCATGGAAGAGCTAAAAAAGCTTGAGCTTCCGCATATCGCTCGTTTGGAGCGTGATCAGAATCAGCCTATCAGCGTGATCATGGCGGGTCCCACTCTTTCCAGGCATCTGCAGGATGATGCAGATCAGCAATTGGACTTCTACCTGAAGCCTGACGTAGCACAGTTGAAGGTACCTATTTTTGCTCAGCCTCGTGACATTCTGAATCCTTTCCGTATTGAGAAAGAGATTTCTTTGCAAAGGTCTATAAATGCTCATGTTTCCAGAGTCGCAAGAAAGAAAGGCGTGAAAGGGAAGGCCATTCTGTGCGGCATAGGCGCTGCGCATCAGCCTAGATCCGACGGTGTGCCTGTCTCCGTGGCCACTGTTTCCCTTGATGATGCAGAGTTGTTGAAGCGGCTCGAGGATGCAAAGGAAACGGCTTTGAGTGGGGGCTCCATCCAGCTAAGGCGTACATATAGCATTTAGCTTTTTTGTACAAGGCTTTTGTAGAAACGTATTTCTATATATAGAAATTTTGCTTTTGTACTTAGTGTTTTTACAACTTCCAAATACTTATGCTTTTGAACTCGTAGTTCGTATGTATCCTTGCGTGAAGATATCTTTAAGTGTCTAAGCGTACTTAGAAAAGAAAAATTATCATTATGTATGAATTTCCTTAAGTAAGGACCGATGGCGCCACTTGTTCCCCAGTGTTTTGTCGCTGGGGAAGCCTCGACAGGGATTGTATCCCCAGCGATAATCCCCGGCGACAATGTGGGTCCCACTCATTTTTCAGTCAAAGAAGTAGTGCCACGGTGGCATTTGTATCCCCAGCGACATGTCGCTGGGAAATATTCGGGTTGAGCTAAAGTGATTAGCACGCCTAATTAAAGCTACAGTTAATTTCCCGTTTTCCCCAGCGACTTGTCGCTGGGGAAACTATGTTTTTTCGTTGACTTGTCAACGTTTAGTGGTAGTATCCCTGGCGACAAGTCGCTAAATAAAACCTGCAAAAAAAATTTTTTTAGTGCAGCCTGCACAGCAGGCAATTCCCAGATTTTTCCCGGAAAAAATCTACCAAATATCAAACCTGTACCAAAACCTGTATAGACTCACCACAACTTGTACCAAAACACAAATACAATATAACGGATCAACGCAATACAAATACATCACAACTTTTACCAAAACCGAAAGATAATAAAGCTAAATCGTCCAAAATCCGAATAAGTCTACAAAACGTTGCTTCCTAGTCATAAACATGGCTTACAAGTCAATATTCAACATGATAGATAGGGAAACAAGTGTTTAAATGTCGCCAAGATGAACCTAAAGTACCAATGTAGCATACTAATAATATATAACACAACTACCTCTCGTCGTCGTCATCCTGATCCTCGCCATCCTCGTCATCGCCACACCCGCCACTCCCGCTAGCACCACCCGACTCAAACTCCTTAAACATATCCGAGTATTTGTCGTCGCTTCTGAAAATACTCATCATAAAGTTTATCTTTCTCTGCATGCTCTTGAACGACTTGTCGGGGGCGGGCATACTTGGCCTGGATGTGGCCCGTGATGACACTACCCGACCCACACCAGGAATGTGCCCACGAAGCTTACCCCCTCTTGCCAACGCATTGATCTCATCCTCCGTGTACTCACCCGTAGCCTCAAGCCTTTTCATCTCCTCCTATGTAGTGACAAAAACACAAGATAGTAAATATATTAGTCGGGTTGCTACATTATTTCTCGATAATTCATTAAAGTGTGTTTTGAAACAAAACTTACATATATGCGGCGGTCCTCATCGTTAGGGAATACCCCGTCAACAGTATGTGTTCGCCAGAAGGTGTCAATGAGTGAAGGGTACTCCTTCGGTCTGAGGCCTGCCTCTGTACATACACACGCATATAAGATGAAACTAATTAAAAATGACAAATCACAACACACCAAAGCGTATAATCAGATATATATGTATATATGCATGTAAAATAATTATAATGTTTATTACCATCTCATCTCGAAGGCGAGCCAGCGACCGAGATCCCTGTCGAGATATGACCAGGCTCTTTTGCCGGTTTAGCCGATTTTGAGCGGCTCGAGCAAGGTTCTTGGGATCATTCCAAAACTGAATGTACTTATCCCACTCAGCCAATTTTCGTTTATAATTATCATTAACAACTTATTATAATTATAAACGAAAAAAAAAATTATAACATACCTTGGCTGTGGATTCGGCTCGACTGTGGTGGTGGTGATGGAGGTGCTCGTTGTCGGCTCGGCTGTGGTGCACATTAGACGGCTTTCTCCTCAACCATTCCAGAATATTGTCTCTCTGCCACGGTGCACATTAGACGTTCAACGGATTAGTCGATATGTTATGGTTACACAATAGGGTTACACATTAGACGTTCAACGGATGAGTCGATATGTTAGGGTTGGACATTAGACGTTCAACGGATGAGTCGATATGTTATGGTTACACATTAGGGTTACACATTAGACGTTTAACGGATGAGTCGATATGTTATGGTTACACATTAGACGTTTAACGGATGAGTCGATATGTTAGGGTTACACATTAGACGTTCAACGGATGAGTCGATATGTTAGGGTTACACATTAGACGTTCAACGGATGAGTCGATATGTTAGGGTTACACATTAGACGTTCAACGGATGAGTCGATATGTTATGGTTACACATTAGGGTTACACATTAGACGTTCAACGGATGAGTCGATATGTTATGGTTACACATTAGACGTTCAACGGTTAGTCGATATGTTATGGTTACACATTAGACGTTCAACGGATTAGTCGATATATTATGGTTACACATTAGGGTTACACATTAGACGTTCAACGGATGAGTCGATATGTTAGGGTTGGACATTAGACGTTCAACGGATGAGTCGATATGTTAGGGTTACACATTAGACGTTTAACGGATGAGTCGATATGTTATGGTTACACATTAGACATTTAACGAATGAGTCGATATGTTATGGTTACACATTAGACGTTCAACAGATGAGTCGATATGTTATGATTACACATTAGACGTTCAACGGATGAGTCGATATGTTAGGGTTACACATTAGACGTTCAACGGATGAGTCGATATGTTTATGTATAACGATATTATTGTGTTTATGTATAACGATATCACCTTAAAAACGTATATATATTTTTTGTTAAAATATACGGAATATCGGACCGAAACAAACCTAAAAAACGTAGTTTCATTAAAAGTCAACGAAGTCAAACACAATCCCCGGCGACATCTCGCTGGGGAAAATGTACAATAAAAACATAAGCTGGAGTTTACTTAATACGAAAGCCCAAAACTTAAGCCCAATTGCGAAACTTAAAGCCCAAACATGTATCCCCAGCGACATGTCGCTGGGGAAACAATTGTCCACGTCACCATAAGAGTCATTAACAATAATTACAATTTCGTAATTAAACAAAAGAATCCGCAGCGACATGTCGCGGGGGAAACATGAACGGGAAAAGTTCCTGCCACGTTTAACGAAGAAATATTTGGTCAAAATGTAACGGCCTTATCCCTGGCGACATGTCGCCGGGGAAAAGTGCACAATAATTTATTTGACTTTTCTACGAGAATTTGGGCCACGTAGGATCTATTTTTGTCATTTAGTGCAGATACCCCAGCGACAAATGTCGCCGGGGAAAATGTCGATGGGGAAACTGGTAAATGCTGTAGTGTAAACAGCCACCTAAATTAAACCAAAGAAATAAACTAATACTAGAAGGGTACCCGCGCAATGCGACGGCGGGTACCCGCTGACTATTTCTGTGACGAGCAAATGTTTTTCATTTTAAACCTTCCTATTTAGCATGTCCCAAATACTTTATAACATAGTAGATATATGTTTTTAAAGAGTAGAACGTCTAAATTATTAGTAGTGTAAATAGTTAGCACTTTTATTTTTCAAATTTTAGCATTAAATTGTTGGTTATAAGTTTAGTGAGCTTTTTTAATAAACAATTCTATTAAAATATATCATTACTAGCTTATAGACCCGTGAAATCCACGGGATTTTAGAGGGTTTTTAGATGAAAAAAATTAAGTACATGAATAAAGTAAGAAAGAACAATGAACGTAAACGCTATGAAATGTTCTTGTAACAGAATAATAAGTTATAAGTGAATGATATTAAAAATACAATGCTTGTAAATATCAATGTAATAAACGTTCATTGCCTCGTAATCTCCAATTTGTTTGTCTTAATAAGCAAATATATGTAGTGACCATTGTAACACTTCAACAAAAGGAACATTACGTGAACACCTAATAATCGAGCAACCGATGTCCATTCTGTAAACACCTAAAAGTTTAAACCAACTAAGGGATACAAACCAAGCTTTGAAAGAGATTGACAATGCCTCTTGTTTATTGTCAAAGAAAATGAAACGACCACGGGATATTATCTCCTTACGTTCATTAGGGATAAACGTTTATAAGGCGGAGTAATTTTCAACCTCGGAATGATCACTGTCTTTCCCAAGTGTGTTCCGTTAATTATCTTTGCCTAAATCGAAGTTCTTACTAATATAACAACTTGAAGTCTTGTTCCTTACATATTCTGTTGGATTGATCAATATTTCTCATCAACCTCGTCGATTAGAATCTCTTCGGGTATATCTATTTCAAACTCTCCATTGTTTGCTTCTCGAATCATTCGGTCTCCAACTTGCAATATCCATTCAGCAAATTCACGAATTTCGCTTACATATTCTGGTCGTGATCAAACAGTCAACATCATGATAGCGGTTAACCTAAGAACCTTGCAATGATCCCATAGGTAAAGATGATCGACAAAGGTGATTATTTATTTCTATATGACACAAATAAACGTATGTACTTTATATTTCCATTGGAGTTAAAAGCATATCTTAAACCAAAACAATTCTTCAAGCCTTGTCAGTAACTCAAAGGTAGATTTTCAAAAACTCGAAATCTTTTCATAAACATGCCTAAAGAAAATAATAAAAGAAATATATATTGACTACACTTTATAATCGCATGATTTATACTCGAGAGCAGGCTTGTTAGCAAAACATCAATAGCTTAAAATACTTGTAGAACAAAAGATAAAAGTTTAAGCATCATTGTGGCACAAGACATTTAAAATAACACAAATTTTTATCATAATTTACTCATTCCAAATAAATATCACCATAATCTAGTTATCGTTTTCTAATTCAATGAGTCCCTTGTTTCTTGACACGGAATATAAATCTTTCAAACATCAAACAACACTCTCTTTAATAGGTCTCAATATGTCGTCCTTGCCTAAGCTAAATTCATGAATTAAATTACAAAGATCTCTCTGTGGTATGTAACAAAATCTTACAAAGAGTTTCAAAGTTAGCATCTTTAAGTTTCTATAATGCTATTAGTGACTTTTTCAAATACGTATCCCATGTAAACCATCTTTAGACCTGCACAAATGGAATGGTGTGACCAAACCTGCAAAGCGGCAAAATTTTAAAGAACATGTAAGCAAACTTCACAGCCAATTTTTTCACCATAAGTCATCTTTATTCATACCAACCAAAAGCAAGTTTTTTTCATTGTTAGCTGCATAAAAGGCTGTAGATTTCCACCTCTTATAATAATTTTAAGGAAAACTGTTTCAAACACGGTTAATATGAATATTTGAGAATGACTTTAGTGGTGTTAAGAATATTATCTTTTGTAATGACCAATGATGCTAATGAAAAGAGCGCTCGTTTCCATTTTAGGCAAAAAAAAAAAAAGAGTATAGATAGCAATCAATGTCTCGTTATTTGAAGCTAAAAATAGCATTACATTTCAAGTTACTTGTCTAAAATAGAATAAAAATGAGGTGTATTCATTTAGGCGTAATTAACAAATATAAGCACTAAAACCTACTTCGTAATTTCAACAATAAAATAAAACAATTGTTAGCATATCATATGTATCAAGACAATGAAACCAGCCCTTCCAGTAACGAATATTCTCATGTTGGCTTACAATAAATCCTTATTATGCGTGCAACTAATATCTTCTAAAAACAAATATTATAGCAACAATTAAATCTATACCTTGAAAACTTTGCTTTGTGTAAAGGAACCCAAAACCCATGTTGACTGTACAGAAAGGACAACCGCGGCAATTGGTAAATAAGGTTTGTTTACCCTGAAAAATATTGCGGACATAAATATTGCATATGGAACTTGGCACACCTGAATACAAAGACCCGGCGGACCTGTACCTTTTAACTGTAGTGACCCATATTAAAGTGGCATGTTTGACCCATGACTTTTGAGTGCAGTGACCCGTCTAACCAGTGGCTTTAATTTGACCAATTTGATGTGCTACATTTTCATCTAATGTGACCATAGATGTTCTTTGGATGTGAATATAGATACTGAAATTTAGACATAAAAAAGCCTCTATTTAAATCAAAGAAAAATCACATTTCTGATGTTGGAAGGTACTGGCACTACGATATATGTTCAAAAATGAATTTGTGATGATATCTTGTGTTGATTAATAATGAAAAGTGTCTATTAAGACATGTTATCTTGTCACCTCTAGTTAATAGCATACCTCTCGAGTGTGTCCTCAGTGGATTCATCGTTTTTTTTTTTTTTTTTTTTTTTTTTTTTTTTTTTTTTTTTTTTTTTTTTTTGTTTTTGTGTGTATATATATATATATATATATATATATATATATATATATCACAAAAACTGAGTACAAGCTGTTCAAAAAAAGAGATTTTCTAATGGACATTCCCATGCAAAAAAACAACTATAAGCTAGCTTGCATAAGACATAGCTTTACTAGACAAAAGCATTCTAACAATCATACAAGTAACTCAATACTCTATTTATTCTTCACTCTTTGAAGTTTTACATTCCATCTGTACTCCACATCTTTTACACTTTGTGATTCTTTTACTTGGAAACCCATCATTTTGAGTCTGATAATTTCTTTGATAGCTTGGAAGACCAATTGTTCATCTCTCTTTTTATTCTTGAACATTCTCATATTTCTTTCCTGCCATATAAAGTACACAGCAGCACTGCAAACCAATCTTCTGACAATACTCCATATATTGCAATTATTAGGCATATCAGATAGTTTTACCACAATTTGGTCCCAACAGTAAGGCAAATCTCAATTGATCATTTGAAGCAGTTCCTTCCATATAGCTTCTGAGAACTTACAAGTAAAGAAAAGGTGGTTGTGAGAATCTGAGCAAGTGTTGCAGAATACACATTTCAAGTCTTCATTTGGTTTCCAAACAGCAATTATGTCCTGTGTCATTAATCTACCCTGCACAGCCATCCATACTACAAAAGCATGCCTGGGGATGCATTTGCTAAACCATACCACAAATTTCCAACTTACTTTTGGTTCATTAAAACAAAAATCCTTCCATACACTCCTAACTTCAAATTTAACTTCTTTCCCCATGTTAGTAACCCAAACAGCTCTATCTTCTCTTTCACTTGTTAACAGAGGAGGTGGAACAGTCAACAAAAAGGGAAATTTTGCATTCCATTCCATAGGCCATATCCAAGTATTATTATACAACAAGTCAGCAACTTTACTTTCATTTTTTAACTTGGCATCATAGATTTCTCTAGTTGATATAAGCTTACTCAAAGGCCCCAATTGGCACCAGTAGTCATGCCAAGCAAAAATTGATTTCCCATTACCAATCTTGTACATTACATGGCTCCTCACTTTATCTCTTAAACCTAGTAAATTCTTCCAACCCATACTGCTACTACTATCCACAGGCACTTCCCAAACACTTCTCCCTTTCAATTTTTCAGTATTGATCAATTTTCAATTTTTCAGTGGATTCATCGTTCAATTTCTCAGTTCCATCTTTGTTAAGAATATTATCATAAAATGTGGCAAGTAACTCTGCACTTGAACTTCCACATATAACCTTGTTGCAGAACACTTCAAATGCTTCTTTAAGTACACAACATAGCATAAAAACTTTAAATTTACCTAAACATATTTTTTGATGCATGTAATCTAAGTTAACACAACCCGACCACGTGAATCATAGTAAAAAGTGTATTGTTTTAATAAGTAATCCCAAACAGCCAGTATAAGCACTTAATTTAATAAGTAATACCAAACAACCCTTATAAACAATTTTACTACGGTTTTACTGATGAGTGTGCTCACTCCCACAAGGGAACATGTCTTAAAACATTATAGTGCCCGTAGATTTTAGCTTAACAAAGAAAACTGTGATCTACCTAATTAGATCACAAGTTAAAGTGGAAAACTATTGACTTAATTAAAAAAAAAAAAAAAAAAAAAAAAAAAAAAAAACTTTAGCATTTTGTATTCTCTATTGGCTTACAGCTGCTATAACATAGCTCGTACTTACACCTTTTATGACTATTGAAAATTATTTATAGCATCATTTGTACTCTAGAATATTTGAAGGGGCAATAAATTGAATTATGCTAGCATAAGCTGTCACTTATGAGGCAAATAGGTTATAATGATAATACAGACGACCAACAAATATATGATTAATAAATAACACTTTTATAAGACACTTTTCATTATTAATCAACACAAGATATCATCACATTTTTAGGTAAATGCATCGAAAACCCGAGACAACATTGACTAATGTTACGTAAAAAAAAAAACATTTCTTTGCACATATATAATTTGACCAACTTGTTATAGATTTCAGTTGACTACAAATGTTTGAGTCTTCTATAGCTTAGTAAAACCAAAATGTTTACAAAATTAGTTGTATCTTATATAAACATATTAATCATCTTACACAACTGAAACACAAACAATAATACATATAATGTTTGACTGCATGACTTACAAAGAAATGATGTTTTGAGCAACCTACTTGTCAAGTTCCATACAGACCTTTTCCAGCTTGCTCGTTTACGGCTGTTAAAGACATCCAAGCTTGATAAAATTCATCAATCTTACGTTGTATCCTCTTTTCATACTTTTATACCGATTGCTTTCACTTTACGTCATTCTAATATTCTATTTACGTCATTCATTAGCATTATAGCATTAATGTACTAATAAGGATCATACCTGAACTGAAGGAATCTATATATTAGCATCATAGTTTTGACATTTAAGAAAATCATGATCTGCATCATAGTTTGTGAGTACATCGACGAAGTCAAAGTCAAGTCATTTGTTACAAATATAGTTACAAAATTAAAATGCAAACTCGTAAGAAAATTTAAGTACCATGAAGTGTAAGAGCTTTTCTTATGCATGTTCCACTTACCAAAGGGCTACCACTAATCAAACACATGTGAACACTTCATCCAGTACCATTTTTTCACGCAATTCTGCAATCATAAACACGCAAATCATGATTAGTCTAAGTCTTTAAGTATCATATCAACATCAGTTACAATTACAGACATTGCATTTGGGTCGTTTTATTTATAAAATAAATTTTTAGGGTTCTTGTTAAACACCTAAAATTATCCAAATCACAAACTATCTTGTTACCTATAGATATTTTGTGATTAAAATTTGCCCCTACTTCTTCCAAAAGTTAAAGTCCAGTTCTGACTTTATGCAAGTGTGTATGCTAAAGTTAAAATAAATACCAAGTGTTCACCTGTGGAATCCTTCTAATAATTATGGTTGTCGGTAATTTCACAAATCTGCACTAATTCAAACCCTTTGTCGAAGTCACAGATGAAAGTCAAGGCCAAAATGAAGAGATATTAAAGCAAGAGTGAGTTGTTACAGGGATCAAAGTAAAAATGTTGAAGTAGCACACTGAATCTCCTTTTGCATTTGAATTATTAGCAAATGATCATTGCCACTGCATAAGCAAAAACCCATAATCAAACATTGTGTTTCATAAACAAAAACATATAATCAAAAATCAAAAACTTCATCAGATATTTTATCAAACACTTGATGTGCAAGGTAAACTCCACACTTGAAATTTAATAAACTTTTAGAATAAATGAAAGTAATCACCATGAATTCGATAATTTGTTGAGAGGATGTTCATTCACCTTGACCTGCAACCATGGCCACCATAAATAGAGCAAAACTAAATTTTAGTGAAAAAAACTTTCATCCAAAAATTAAAAAGGATTACCTGAAACATGAATGAAATTGGAGCAAATTTGTAAAATATATATAAAACAAACTTACAATCGAAACCCAAAATAGCTTTTGCCTTGAATCAAAATCATCCCCGATTTTAGGGTGTGGACAGCAAAGATGTTTTTTTTATATGGTTGATTGACTTTTTTGATCTGGTTTTGAGCATTTTGTGAGATTCGGTTACAAAGAATTTGACTTTTTTTATATGGTTGATTGAAGCGTTTTGAATGTGCGTGTCGTTGTGTTCAAGTTTTAAAATTTATAAACACGATTTATCCAATTCTCTAATCACACATACGAGCAAGTATACTCGTCCGTGGTAGTAAAGGTGGGTAAGTCGAGATCGTCCCAAGGGAATTGGGATTGAGGTTTAGTAAATAAGTTTTAGCAAAATGGAGTGTCAATCCAATTTGAAGCAAATTCTAAAAACAAACAAGCAAGGTTCAATCAATCAAAAACTAATATACTTGTGTGTAGTTTCCATGACAATTGTTTAGAGTAACCAATCAAGTTGGGTGTTACTTGTAATGATGCACAACTTAAAATGAATGATTCACAATCTATGGTTTTTTGTCATGAGAAATCATATCTAAGAATTCAATCTCCTAGTTAACTCCTTTCGGCCATTATTAACTATTACGATAATTCTATTAAGTCCTTTTTGTTGTTTGAAAGCATGTCTTATCTCAAGAATTCCTACGAATCCTTTCGGCCTTTTTCGTGATGAAATCGTTTCCAAATCCATTTTAATGAGTAAAGGTGTTGCTTGTCACACACCACAATCCATACTAATTCGTGCACTAACTTTTTGGAATAAAAACATAAAGAAAACTCCTTTCGGCCTTGTGAATCTTTGAAAATGTTTTTACCAACCAATTAAGCAAGATTAGATTTTATCTCAACAAACTCATAAAACAAGATATGTTTTCATGCATCACTATGATAAGATTACTCCAACAATTGTCACATCATCCACACACAAGTATAACTAAATTACTCCATAACAATCATAACCAAACACAAATAATTAACCAAACTTTCATTCATCATATAGTAAAAGTAAAAGTAGTTCATTATAACTCAACAAGAAATACCTATCAAGGAATTACAAGAACTAGAATTGTGGAACTATAGCAATCCACACTCCTCCAATCGCCTATTATCACAAGTAAACAACTCCACACACGGACGCAATTCTTGAGACTCGAACTCAAGATCTCCTGGACGTTTTCACAGCAACTACAAGCTTTTGGGCAATAATAATAATAGTGGTGTAGCTTTCTTAGGTTATGTCACTTCCCCAAAAGAACTCTCTTTGCAAACTAACTAAGGGTTCCTTAAATAAGTGAGAAAACCCTTCTTATCCAAGCAAAAACGTCCCATATGATTTAACAGCTGAGAAATGATAAGCCTCAATGATTATGGGGCTTTAATTCACCATTTAATGCAACTTTGTAACTTCAGTGTTGGCCAACGGATCGGTATTTGGCTCCTACCGATCGGTTGGAGCTCTCGGTGTTTCCAACTTCACTCCATCCGAATCGGATGCGGGCAGCATCCGATCGGATGGATGATCTTGCCATGCACTTTTATTTTCTTTTATTCATTTCTCGTTACGTGCTTGATCCTTCTCTGTACCATTGATTTCCTTCATAGAACTTGATCTTTTCTTGATATATTAAGCATAGAAGTCTTGGTCTAATCAATTCTCTGAAGTATCATGTGGTTTCTTTCTCGTAATTCTCCTTATGTGCATAATCTCTTCATTTCTTTGTGTTTTCCTCCACTTTTCCTGTACTTGGCTATATTTACTTGCATACACACTTTTTCATCATTTAGCAACAAATACATGCAAATATAACCAAATATGATGCACAAAACTAGCAATAACGCACCTAAAAACATGTTAGATTTAAGCGTTATCAAATCCCCCACAATTGAGTTTTGCTCGCCCTCGAGCAAGTCTAATTTTTAGAAAAACTGAACTCAATGGTATTTTCATTATGTTCATGAAAAAAAATCCTTGAAATGTATGCAAATTAAATTGAACTTTGTTAACATCACCAAGTACCTCACAAAGGAAATTTTAAATTCACACAACTCTCGATAGTAGATTTGATTGTAGATCACTCAATTGCTCAGACGCGATTTATGTCTCTTACCATAAGCTTGTACTTGTATCAAAACAACAAAATAAAACATCAAAGAGGTCTTTTATTTGGGTTTAGGCTTCAAAAGGGTTTTGATTACCTAGCTAATGTATAGATATTTCATACAAGTACATCATAATTCGCTAACAACGAATCCTTGTATAGTCAAGCAACGGATGGTCACTAGATCGTGCCTTGGTTCGCTAACGACGTTACTTGCATAACGGATGGTCACCAATTTACTCACCAGATCGCTAACAACGCTTTTCAACTATCCAAAAACTCGGATGGTCACTAGAACATACATGTGCTACATATCTAAACAAAGCCATCACTAAATCCGAATGCTCGAATAAAGTAATTGGTAAGGGAAAGGGATAAGACATGGGAATTTGATTTGGTTCTATAAAAAAAAACAAACAAGAATCAAGCCCAAATTCAATCCTAACTCTTTACATCACAAATGATTACTCACCAAACTTTTTCGATCATTATTCCGCATTTCATATAAACTCCATCTTCCATAATAACTCTTTGAATATCTTATTTTCACACATACATAGCTCATTGGCTTTTTTTTTTTTTTTTTTTTTTTTTTTTTTTTTTTTTCATACCCCCACACTTTGGATGAGCACACGCTACAAAAAATATAAATAAGAGTAGCGACCTCCTTCTTCATTGGAACAACATATACACATACAAGGTGTGGTCAATCATGCAATTATCAAAAATAAATAGTTTCGAACTTCATTTGGACTTGATTCGGGAAAGTCTAAGGTGTATGGTGCAATAATTTTCTGGGTTAAATCAAAAGAAAAGATAGGCTCAAAAGGGTGTAACTAAGGGTATCTAGCATATAATGCTAACAAATGGGTTCCAATTACTAAGGACAACTAACCAATGTGGTTAGCAAAAATATATTGTAAACGGAAGGCCATTTGGTGAAAATCCTAATTTGCCTCTTATCATTTGAATATATTTTATTACTTGAAAGTAATTTTAACCGTAATGCATAACAAGCACAAGTTCTAGAATCGACATAATCACCGGCACACTCATACGAAACATAAGGCATGAATCCTCACAATATAAAGTGGTGGTAAAATGTACTTAGCAATAGTTACCAAAAAACTCTCAAAACTTGACTACATTCCAAAAATTTTTTCAAAATAACCTTATTATTTACCATTGAATCAATTTGTCTATCAACTAGAAAAAATCAAAGGCGAATAAATTCACACATTCTAGTCCTTGAAATCCAAAAATCCAAAATTAAAAAAAAAATCTTTCCTATTTACTTCCCTCCCCCACACTTAAGTTTTGCATTGTCCTCAATGTAATAAAACGAACTTCAAAGTAAAGGAAATGGAAAGAAAAATAGAAAAAACTACCCGGAAAAATTAGCATAAGCCTAGTTGATCACAAGTAATCTCATGAGTTCTTCCAACTTCAAAAAAAATTGATCAACACTAAGCTTCCGTCAATTCTTCCCCTGCAAATACTGCAAACTATGCTCGAAACAAATAAACAAAATACCAAAAACAATAAACCAAACGAACATAATAATAAAAATAAAAATAGAAATCCAAACAAATCAAAGTTAAAACAAATAAATCCTACAAGAGTTAAAGTTTAAAGTAGTAGAAAATAGAAAATAGAAATAGTTCAACCATCATTGTTTTGAAACCATAATCATAAACCATCCCAAGTGGTTATTGGCTGAATATCCAAGACTTCTGGAAGCCCTCTTAACTTTCCGTTCCTGCTCTCTCTAAGGTTTGTGAACTTTTTTATATCAATGCTCCATGGAACAACTGGTTCTCCAAAATCGCTCATTTCTTTTTCATTAAACAACCCAAGATTCCTAGCAATTCGAGAAATAAAATGCCCTGCACATATGTAATTTCTTGTCCCATCTGCTGCATGTTTGTGCAAATGTTGCACTATCACCCATGCTACGTTCAAATGCCTATAGGGATGCTTCTCATCTAGTGCGTGTAGTACCCATAAATCATCTTCATAAATCAATTCCACACCAGACGTCCTATGTAACAATGACTGCACTATTATCCTATGAAGCACACGTAACATTGGTTTCTTGATTGTCGATACTTCACTTTCTCCAAACACTAGCTTGCTTTCCGTACTAATCCTCTCCCAGTATTCGTTTGCATCAAAATTATTTTTATTTCTTCCTCCACTTATTACCAAAAATTTGAAGTCCCTATTACTTAAATCTTCGTCCGAATATAAACCTAATAGGTTTCCAAATTCAAATAGTGTAACCTCGTGTTTTTGTCCCCCTAGTCTGAATTCGAGGAATTTATCGGTGGTAACACCGATATCAGTGATCTTTTCTTTCATCCTCATCGAACACAAAAATTCTAAGCACCATTCCTTGTATATTGGTTCCCTTATGCTCAATGCTTTCATCCACATGTTGGAAGTCAAAATTCGTCCATCCCAAAGAATCCTAATAAGAAACATGTCTTCCAGAAACTCATCACAACCAAGCTCTTTCATGTCATTCCAGTTCATAATCCTTGGTGAATGAATCTCCCATCCGCCAATCTTAAGAAGTATAGCACTAAAAGCTTTTCGAACACTCGCTTCCTCCCCTTTCCACAATAGATTGGGGTGACATTCCGGTATCGGCATCTGTTCTCTCTTTCTAGTTCCTTCTCTTGTTCTTTTCGCGATTCCTGATCCACCTGCAAGATAACTCTGTAGAAATCATGATTATTCGTTAGTATAAGAGTATAAGAAACAAAGTTAGATGATTAAGAAGTCCAAAAGATTCGATTTGAAAATATTCAAAAAGTTTTACCGAGGGCTCCATCCGATCGGTATCTCTCTCCATCCGATCGGATGGAGTTGTGACCTTGTCCAGCCGATCGGTAGCAACTCGCAACCGATTCGGTTGTACTCACTGTATCAAAAACAAAAATTTTCGACTCCAAATCAATCCTATCTAGTTCCACTCTTCCTTATCCTGCATTTCATCAATCACTATGGTCTCTACACATCCAACTTATCTCTAAATCATATTCATAACATACTCGCCTGATCAATCTTAGAACTTATGAACATATTCAAAATCAAACCTTATTGATGTTCTAATCCATAATGCATCATCCTAGGAACACTAATTAACATCTAAACAACATCTGGAAATCATTAATTTCTACCCAGAATCGATTCAAAGTTTTGACCCTTATGATTCAAAAAATCAATTAATTCATTCTTCCTCAAAACTTAATCAATCCATCTCATTCTTTTTGCAATGATCTCCCCAATCATTTACCCATCTATTCCAGAAAAATCATGCCTTAATTCGAACTATATCAAAAACGCCTAAATTTTGACCTAATTCAATCAATTCGAATTAAAACCTAATTGACACAAATTAATGATGTTACTTACTTGTTTTGGTGCCATTGATGATCCTTCAACTCTCCTGCAACTCTTAAATTTCTCCTAATGGTCGAATTAATGAACCCCAAGTGTGGTGGAATGGTGTGTGTGTGTTTTTATGATTTTTGAAATCTTGGGTATATATACTTCACTCCATCCGATCAGCATTTCATCCAACCGATTCGGATTGAATTTTTGCGAAACTTCACTTTTTCTTTCTTTCTTCAATACTTTGACTTTTGCAAGAACAAATAGAAAGTACTTTACTCCCTTAAAAGACTTCACTTTAAGTAAAAATACCACCAACACACTTATTCTCCCAACTTGTTATCCAAACTATCTCTACAACTTCTAAAACAAAACTTAACTCCATAGATAAAAACTTAATAAAACCATAAGGTAACCAAAAGGTCTTAAACTTAAATCAAACTTAAATGCAAAACATTAAACTACTATTAAAAATGCATTAAAAATAAACAAACAAACATTAGCACAAACCTTGTGCTTTATTCTTCAACTTTTGCTCTTCAACCTTCATCCTTCAAAGTATTCATGCTTCAAGATGTCTTCACTTTGAAATTTTCCGGATAACTTTCGGTTAGTCACTTGTGTTTTAAACTTCCTTGCAAAATTTCTTCCATCCGGACAAACTATATCAAACTTCACATGCCATTCTCCATCACCTTCTTCTTTCTTGTAAACACTAACTCCTTCGGGTCCCCATTCCAAATTCTTCAATTGAACCGGTAAGGATCCAAGAAAATATGTCAATTTATGGAACACAAAAACATTCTTGAATGGATTATAGAAAACCTCCATAGCTAATGCTCTTTCCAACTCATCTTCAATACCAAAGTAACTAGGGACAATCGGCCCATATTTAGGTCTTCCCTCTTCATCTCTACCAACTTCAAAACAACCTAAATGGTCTTCTTCTTCTTCTTCTTCTTCTTCTTCTTCTTCTTCTTCATGAACTTCCTTAATAATCTTGCCTCTAGGTTTTGGATAATAGGTATGCTTCAAGATCCCATCACTAATAGTCATAGTACCTCTACCCATATCTATAATAGCTTCGCAAGTTCTCAAAAATGTTCTTCCTAACAACAAAGGTAACTCCTTATCTTCCGGGATATTAAGTACAAGAAAATCGGCTAAGAAAGCTTGATATCCTACTTGCACTCTAACATTCTTCACTTCCCCCATTGCTTTTGCTCTTGAATTGTCAGCCATAGTAAGATTATATTGATTTGGTTGAGGATTACCAAGTCCTAATCTTTTGTACAACGGGTATGGCATCACATTCACACTTGCTCCTGTATCGGCCAATGCATACATTGCATCGGTTCCATTCACCTTAATTGGTAACACAAAATTCCCCGGATCGCTCTCTTTCTTAGGCAACCCATTTTCAACTATCCTTTCCCTTGCAAACTCATCAAAATTCTTATCCTCTAGCCTAGTTGTTGCCATCATAACCGCATCTAACTTCTTACGATAAACCATGTAATTGTTCAACACTTCTATAACCGGCTTCTCTTCCATAAGCTCCTTAAATTTCATTTCCAAGTTCTCCAAAACAGCTTCCTTTTGTTCTTGAGTCAATGGTTTAACTTCTTGAGGTGATTTGGGCGATGAACTAGATGAACTACTCTCATTTTTAGGGGTGGAGGGTTGGGTAAGTTTGTTAAGTGGTGTTTTCTTGCGATTAGCCTTTCCCATTTTAACAATCTCTCCTCTTCCTTCCTTCTTCTCTACCATATCATCATCAACATCAATTCTCATCTCTCCCATAGCAAAATCAACCCTACATTTAGTTTTCACCATGAAATTTCTACCAAACATAACCTCCGGTTCATCCACATTTCCATATTCCAACACAACAAAATCAATCTTGAAAACATGACCATGAATATTAACTTTCACATCTCTCACTATCTTCCTACCATAATCCTCATAATCAAGCCTAACAAAGCCAAGCTTACTAAGCATTTCTTCCGTAATGTAATTCTCACCATATTCCATATTAAGTTGAGCATCCCAAGCCTTAACTCCTTCCACACCACATGGTGTAGCATACCTCATAAATGGTACATCAAACTCTTTAGGTGGTGCTTGCGTAAACACAACCACTCTTTTCTCCTTAGGTAAACAAACACTGCTTTCGCCAACTTCTTCTTTCCTTTCTAAACCAATCTTAGCTTCATCCAAAATGCTTTCCAACTTCTCCAAAGAATCTCCTGAATCTCTCAACATCTCTTCCAAATGTCTCAAATATTCCGAAACATTGCTTAAACTTTCCATTCTACTTAAGCACTATCATAACATAACCACAAAACAAAAATTCCAAACTATTAGCGTGAGGGTTAGTTATAATCGAACCATATCAAAATATCAAACAAAAATAAGCTAACAAACAACTTCAAATCATCAAAACAACTAAAAATAAAAAATCATAAAAAATTTTACCGAGGCAACCATCCGATCGGTATCACCTTCCATCCGATCGGATGGGAAAACTGCAAAAGATAAAATCTCACCAACCGAATCGGATGCGGGCGGCCTCCGATCGGTTCGATCGAATTTTTTTTTTTTTTTTTTTTTTTTTTTAATGATAATAATAATACTAAACTAATGACAACCTCTTTTTTTAACTTGTTTTTGTGCTTTTTTTTTTTTTTTTTTTATATATATATATATATATATATATATATATATATATATATATATATATATATATATAGAAAACTAAAAAGAAGAAATAACTAATAACTAAAACTAATTAATATAATCCTAATTACTTATCAAGCATCAAATTATCTTATTAACTTTTAACTAATGAACTAATGAACATAAAGACTAATTATAACTCATTTAATAAAAACTATAAAACTACCAAACATTAAAATAAATAAATTAACTACATTAACTAATCATTAAACATAATAAAACTTTCTAATACCCTAAATTAATTAATCTAATTACTCTACTAATTAAACATAACATTAATGAATCATAAAAACTGAAAAATAACAAAAATTACTAAACAAAAAATATTACCGAGACCACCAACCGATCGGATGGAAATCCATCCGATTCGGTTGGTCCGAACCAAACTTTTTTTTTTTTTTTTTTTTTTTTTTTTTTTTACTTTCTTTTTAAAAAAAACTTAAGACTACTAAGCCCAACTACCAAGAAAATCTTAACAATTCCCCGGCAGCGGCGCCAAAAACTTGATGTGCGTGTCGTTGTGTTCAAGTTTTAAAATTTATAAACACGATTTATCCAATTCTCTAATCACACATACGAGCAAGTATACTCGTCTGTGGTAGTAAATGTGGGTAAGTCGAGATCGTCCCAAGGGAATTGGGATTGAGGTTTAGTAAATAAGTTTTAGCAAAATGGAGTGTCAATCCAATTTGAAGCAAATTCTAAAAACAAACAAGTAAGGTTCAATCAATCAAAAACTAATATACTTGTGTGTAGTTTCCATGACAATTGTTTAGAGTAACCAATCAAGTTGGGTGTTACTTGTAATGATGCACAACTTAAAATAAATGATTCACAATCTATGGTTTTTTGTCATGAGAAATCATATCTAAGAATTCAATCTCCTAGTTAACTCCTTTCGGCCATTATTAACTATTACGATAATTCTATTAAGTCCTTTTTGTTGTTTGAAAGCATGTCTTATCTCAAGAATTCCTACGAATCCTTTTGGCCTTTTTCGTGATGAAATCGTTTCCAAATCCATTTTAATGAGTAAAGGTGTTGCTTGTCACACACCACAATCCATACTAATTCGTGCATTAACTTTTTGGAATAAAAACATAAAGAAAACTCCTTTCGGCCTTGTGAATCTTTGAAAATGTTTTTACCAACCAATTAAGCAAGATTAGATTTTATCTCAACAAACTCATAAAACAAGATATGTTTTCATGCATCACTATGATAAGATTACTCCAACAATTGTCACATCATCCACACACAAGTATAACTAAATTACTCCATAACAATCATAACCAAACACAAATAATTAACCAAACTTTCATTCATCATATAGTAAAAGTAAAAGTAGTTCATTATAACTCAACAAGAAATACCTATCAAGGAATTACAAGAACTAGAATTGTGGAACTATAGCAATCCACACTCCTCCAATCGCCTATTATCACAAGTAAACAACTCCACACACGGACGCAACTCTTGAGACTCGAACTCAAGATCTCCTGGACGTTTTCACAGCAACTACAAGCTTTTGGGCAATAATAATAATAGTGGTGTAGCTTTCTTAGGTTATGTCACTTCCCCAAAAGAACTCTCTTTGCAAACTAACTAAGGGTTCCTTAAATAAGTGAGGAAACCCTTCTTATCCAAGCAAAAATGTCCCATATGATTTAACAGCTGAGAAATGATAAGCCTCAATGATTATGGGGCTTTAATTCACCATTTAATGCAACTTTGTAACTTCAGTGTTGGCCAACCGATCGGTATTTGGCTCCTACCGATCGGTTGGAGCTCTCGGTGTTTCCAACTTCACTCCATCCGAATCGGATGCGGGCAGCATCCGATCGGATGGATGATCTTGCCATGCACTTTTATTTTCTTTTATTCATTTCTCGTTACGTGCTTGATCCTTCTCTGTACCATTGATTTCCTTCATAGAACTTGATCTTTTCTTGATATATTAAGCATAGAAGTCTTGGTCTAATCAATTCTCTGAAGTATCATGTGGTTTCTTTCTCGTAATTCTCCTTATGTGCATAATCTCTTCATTTCTTCGTGTTTTCCTCCACTTTTCCTGTACTTGGCTATATTTACTTGCATACACACTTTTTCATCATTTAGCAACAAATACATGCAAATATAACCAAATATGATGCACAAAACTAGCAATAACGCACCTAAAAACATGTTAGATTTAAGCGTTATCAAAGCGCGTTTTGAAGACGCTATTTTTGTTGTATACCTGCTGGATGAAGAATGCGGTTACAAAGGATTTGAATGAATTTAATGATTAGCAAAAATGGCAAATTTAATGATTTGGTTTTGAACATCTTTCAACAATCAGTTACAATGAAATTGAATGCATAATTTCATTACTAAAAATAACATCAATCAATGTCAACAAACGTATAGTGTGATCCCTAATTGAAGAATTGAATCAAGGAATGCAATGAGGTGTTGTACAACATTAAATCACCAACTAATCACAGATCAAATGCTTTATAATGTAGTATAGATAACTCCAGTAGACATAAAAGCTCAATGCTACGATATAAACGAAACCAAAAAAGCGTGATGTCTTGAAATTTCTTGAAATCACACCCGTAATTTGATACTCTGAAGTAACAAAAAATTGGTGATCATCCTTGCTAGATTTAGGGCCTGTTTGCTTGGAGTGTATGAGTATGAATCTATGACTTTGAAAGTCATTAATGTTGTTTGGTTGGTTATAGGGCCCACCACAATGGATTGAGGATACCTAAATGTGAAGGTTTCCTCATATCTTATGTGTGTGGGTGGTTTTATCATACCCTCCATTACCATTCCATCTTATACCAACACTCATATTCATTGTGATTCATAGCCACAAACCAAACGCACCCTTAGATTTCTGGATACCCAAACAACTAAAGATGGTAATTTTCTTGCCTATTTCATTTATTAGCGGTACCAACTCGATTGATATTTAGGAAGCCCGACAATCATATGTCCACATTATTTTCACCAATGATATCCATGACATCCTTTTTTTTCCTTTCATGTTTATATATTTTTTCACTAATGCTAGCCATTGCATTGTTCATATATATTCACACTTATTAACATAATATTTTTTAAATACTCATATAAGTGAAAACAATTTAGTATAATTCTACACAATTTTTGAAAACATGTAGAATAAGGTGCGAGAAAATAACATGTTTTTTGCAGTGCAAGTAGAATGCGGACACACCCTATTGTAATTCAATTTATTTGATATTATTTTGAGCAAGCATTATATCATATCCCCTTTCCATACAAATAATACTATGCGTGAGCAGCGTTGTGTGGGTGCCCTCTCACGTGTTAGCTACGTTATGAGGGTATCTTTCACACATGGGGAGCTGTTTTTGGAAACAATGTGATGAGGATGAAAGGGTAAGGGTTGCATGATAAGGTGTTTTCGTTAAGTTATGTATGTGAATGTGTTGTGTGTGAGGGTTACAAAGATGTGAATGATAACCGAGTAAGAGGAAAACAAGATGATCGATATGACGGAACGCGGGGGGTCGTCCCACTCGTTAATGTTAATACCCGAGGGCTAAAGTTGTTTAATTGAACAAAGAATACACGATGTGAATTAAAAATAAAGAACATGGAATGTAAGTGAAAATTCAGATAACGTGAGGGACAGAATTGAAGCATATACGAGTAACTTTTTACCAATTCTTCTGGCCACCTTTCAATCAGGAAATCCCGCCACTTCATATAGAAATTATACGCGTGGCATATGAACAAAAACAAATCACCAACAACCTTTCCTCATTTTTCATTTTCAGATATTATCATCATCTTCTTCATCCTCTGTTTCAAGATCCAATACAATAAAATCATCTTAGATACGCAAACAACACCAGGTAATAATTCTAACCATTTATTTGTATTTCGTTTGGTGATCATGAACGTTATGTTTTATTTAAATAAAGAATGAAATATTATTAGTGTGTTTGATTTTGTTAGGATAAGACATAGCACAAATTGTGAGGAGTATACATGGCAGATGCGAAAAGCGAAGCAAAATCGAAAGAAAAGGAGGGTGAGAAATCAGATTTAACAGAATATGATGCATATTTTGACATGGTTCAAAGCAGAAAGAAATTGTCTCCTTCTTTACAGGAGAAATTAACAGCTGCTTTTACTCGAATTCCTGTTTCCTCCTTCCCTCAAGTTCCTAGGGGCAAAGGTATATTTATTCATGCTTTCACATTGTTTTTAACAATCAATGTGTTGTTATCTTGTTTAGACTACATTCACGGCCGTCCTGTGGTTTTCGGTGGCCCTAGGCAATAACGGCAAGAGGACCATTACACTTGTAAATTAGAGAGAAATTGCATGTAAACTTGAATTACACACACCATATATGTTTAATATCTAACGTATTTATATACAAGACTAAGAAAAATGTGGCCCCTTTTAAGTCGAGCCCTGGTGCGACGGCACCACTTGCACACCCCTTGAGCACCCTCCGACTGTATTTGAATTTCCATTTAGATTAGAGTATTTAATGGTTGGGTTGCCGTGAGTTGCGATTAATCCTATTTGTGTTCCTTGACTGAGTAATTTTGTTTTACTATGGAGTAATGCAATTTTTTTCTGTCAGATGGTCAAAATCTAATTTTTGTAATCACGGAAAGTGTTATCATATGCATCGTATTTATATGTTATTCAGTTCGTTTAATGTTGAAATGAATTTTTTTCAGTGTAGTGGTAGTGTTTGATGTAATGATCACTTTTTTATTATAGTTTATTCGTTCATTTATTTTCATGTTAAACAACTCAAAAGACACCATAAAGTTTTATATGTATGTACATGTTTGGCAACAGAGGAAGTATTTCAAACTTGAGTGTGCGGTGCCCTTTGCATTAAAAAATATACCCCTTTAGCGAGCAGGAAAAAAGAATATTCTGAAACAAAGTGTTACTTGATACAATGTTGAAAATCTTCAATTCAAGTCTTATAGCAACAATCTCAATTTTTTTACTTTTAGAATGACTTCTACATAAAAATCAGCACTCTAAAACATATTTTACGGTAGTTAAACTGAAAACTTGTTCTTTTTGTAGTAATTGAAATTCTAGCTGATACCACGATTTCCGATGCGGTCAAGATTCTTTCTGAATCCAATATAGTATCAGCACCAGTAACGAACCCAGAAGCTGATGACAGTATGGACTGGAAAGAAAGGTACCTGGGAATCCTTGATTACTCTACTATAGTTTTGTGGGTGTTGGAAACTGCAGATTTAGCAGCTGCAGCCATAACTGCCACATCAGCAACCGCGGCAGGAATAGGTGCTGGTGCTGCAAGCACTCTTGGAGCCATAGCTTTAGGTGCCACGGGTCCGGTTGCTGCAGCTGGACTAACCGTCGCTGCAGTTGGTGCAGCCGTTGCTGGTGGTGTCGCTGCTGAAAAAGGTATGGGAAAAGACGCTCCTACCGCAGCTGACGAATTGGGGGAGGATTTCTACAAAATTATACTTCAAGAAGAGCCTTTTAAGTCTACCCAGGTTTGTTTACCTTTAAACAGCTGACACATTGCACTACAATATTCACTGAAAACAACGCTGTTGTTTATTGTAGGTGAAGTCCATTGTGAAAAGTTACCGCTGGGCACCTTATATTCCAGTCTCAACAGATAGTTCTATGTTGAGCGTTCTACTTTTGCTTTCCAAATATAGACTCAGGAATGTGCCTGTCATAGAACCCGGGAACCCATTGATTAAAAACTTTATAACTCAGTCTGCAGTTGTTCAGGGTCTTGAACAATGCAAAGGAAGAGATTGGTTTGATAATATCTCTGTCCGTCCTATAACTGAGTTAGGACTTCCATTTGTTTCCAAAGATAAGGTCAGAGTTTTGGTTTTAAGTTTTGACGCTACTTTTATATTTCTGGAACCTTGAGTATTTACCCTCAAACTTTCTTGTTTTGATCAGGTTATTAGTAGCCAAAGCGATGAACTGATTCTTGAGGCATTTAAGAAAATGAAAGATAACCAAATCGGAGGTCTCCCAGTTGTTGAAGGCCCCACAAAGAAGATTGTGGGTAATGTGAGCATAAAAGATATCAGATTTTTGTTACTCAAGCAGAAGCTTTTCACCAACTTTAGGTAATTTTGTCTAGGCATATCACATTCCCGAGTGTCACAATTTCCTCATTATTTTTCTTGGGTGGCAGTTTTGACTCGTTTATGGTAATATGGGTTCAATTAGGGTAGTACTATGTTCCTGATAGGTATAGATGAAGTTTAAAACATTAGTTAAAGTGTAAACTTGTGGAGCTGGTCAAACGGGTCAAAAATCATTCAAACTGTATTCATTGTAATGAGTAAGTAAAATCTATAAATCACTGGAATAACATAGCATTTAAACCATATATAACAGATTTGTTTTATCAATAGAACTTTTAAAAAATAAAAGAAAGTGGTGTTTGCAGGGGTCGTCTCAACCAGGCCCTTTTTTTTTTACTCGTACTATAAAACCACCCATTACCCAACCTGCTCGACATGTTATATGTCACCTCTACTCTTCTAGAAGACCCATGAGCCAAGGGTGATTTTTCTCAGTTACTATATTATATTCATGTTTGCTAATCCTTTGGTTTCAGGAAGCTGACTGTTAAAGATTTCTTGAACACAATCGCTGCAACATCAGAGAACATGAAGGTTGTGTCACCAATAACATGCAAACTTGGGTCAACTCTTGGTGAAGTGATAAGCACTCTCTCTTCAAATTCAGTTCATAGGATATATGTTGTTGGTGATAGTAACGATGTCATTGGCATTATTACACTCAGAGATGTGATTTCTTGCTTCATCACCGAACCTCCAAATTACTCAATGGAGGTCCATGGATATGATGTTAAAGACATGTTAAGCAAGGAGAAGAGTAGAAACTATGGTTAATTAGATGGAATGTAGCTAAAACCTCCCAGATTGTTCACAATGACTATTACTAAATCAAAACCACATTTCTTTCCATCTCTTCTGATTCAGAGTTTGGTAACAACAGAAACAGAAACTTTAGGGATTTTTTTGCAACTGTTACCTACCTTGGACATTCGTTTCATTTAACGTATAGCATTTTTTTACTGTAGTTTTTATGCTTAGATATGATTATATAAAATGGTATCGTAGGGTCATGATAAAAGACTTTATGGAGGCTTCCGACTGTTGGACGACAAAAATGATTCAGAAGCTTGTTCAGACACGATTCAAACTCAAATTCAGATTATGTTTACAATTCGGATATCTCGATATCCCAAAGCATTTAATGTCCTACGGATTTATTTGGAAGTGGTTTTATGGTGTTTAGTTCGGCGTCATTTGTAGGTGGTATATCTTTAGGAGTCGTGGGGTTTTTATTAATCTTTGTGTGTTGTTTGGCATTGCGCAAATTGTGTAGCCGTTCGTCTTTGGTTAGCATGGATGTTTGGTTTCAATTGTTTTGATGTTTTGTAATTGTATAGCTTCTTGCTAGTCTTTTAATAAGACATGTTAAGTGCGAAAATCTGAAAATTACTAAAATACGATAACTGATTATTATCTTTTTATTACGATTTGATCATTGTCTTAGAACATGCAAAAGGCAAACACATAACTGCCAGGAGTCCAATCAGGATGAAACTTTGCTAGCCCAACAGTATATCCATGGCCAACATATATACACCCATAACTTGCAGATACTCCGCCATATATAGTAGCTCCGGTCTCATACGACCACAACACACTCCCTGTTCTTGCATCTAATGCATACAACGGACCTTTCGGAGACACTGAACCTGCAAACATGACACCCCTAGTTAGGGACACCGGCCCTAGAGGTGTATCATTGCTTTTGTCAGCCGTGGTCCATAGAATCTGGCCTGTGTTTGCATCCAAAGCCACCCATCCACCGGCAGTCGTGGTTTGGTTAGATGGTTCAAGTGTGAATGGCAACTGATCACCATTGGCTATGTTAGTGTATATCCTCTTTCCATCTGTAGCTGCACCCCATATCCCTCCTCCCTCGTCGCTTCCTGGTCCTGCTAGCTACAAAAGATCAAATGCAAAAGCGTTTATCAGTGTCACAAAAAGAAAAAATTTGCTGTTGGTTAAAGGGTTTTTTTTCCCCTGACATGATACTTTTTCGCTAAAGAAGTTGGGGTATAAGGGTATTTACTTTGAACCAAACAATATCGCCATTGTCGCGATCCAGAGCCCAAGCGAAGCCACTCTTTTGTACAGCTAGAACAATATCACGCTGTATTCTGTTTGACTTAATCGTGAGCAACATTGGCTCTTCACCAAAGTCAGCGTCAATGTTCGGTCCAGGTGGACAATCAGGCTTATTAGGAACCAAACATGCAAAAACCTTCTAGTTGTCGAGACCAAATAACTTTTCCCGAAATAGCATCCAAAGCAATTATGGAATTAAACATAACATCTGGCCCGGTACATTGATCGGGTTTGTTGGGTTTCTTGGTTTGATTGTTTTGCTTCTCTTGACATCCTAAAACTTTGGGCGGGGCGGTGTAGAGGTTTCCAGTTGCCACATAAACGGTTTTCCTAGAAACATCGATGGCTGGGCTGCTTCCCCATACGGCTCCACCTGAATAACGATTGAGCTGACCGCCATTATCAGGAACCGTGTATGTCTGCCATTGGATCGCTCCTGATCGAGTGTCGAGCATCACAATGCTTCCTCGAAACGTACAGCACTTGCCAGCAGGTAGTGTTTCTTCCAACGATGATACTCCCACGTAAAATCCCCTACCCAAAAATATCCAAAAGAAATCAGCCCAAAACTTGTATAATTCACATCACTACTAGTCTCATACTGATGGGAAATTAGCAACGAATTGGGATGGTTAAGCGTAATTAGCGACAGTGAAGAACTTTTACCGACTGTTCCAGTCAACTGACCTGGAATAAATGGTTCCGGATGCTGTGATGAGAGCGAGAGGATGAGGATCAATCGTAGTTGACCAAACGAGCTGACCCGTGAGACGACTAACAGCGATACAAACAGCAGTTCCATATATTCCTACAATCAAAAGATCACGTGCAACAACTGGAGTGGCTCTTGAGACAGTTACATTAACAATCACTCCAGTTCCAGACAAGCCAGTTAGTTGAGTAAGATTTTGTTTCCATATTGTCAGTCTTGTCGACCAACAACCCTGATTGCTAGAGCGGAATAATCCCGATCGTGAAGTTGAACACACCACAGCTAGTTATGATATCGACAGAAAAGTAAAGAGCGATCAATGCACAAGTAAGTAACCCTAATCGTTTCTTGATTAGTATTGAAAGAATGATGTACCTCGTCCCCTCCCCCCCCCCCCCCCCCCCCACCTCCTTTTATAGAGATGGGGGGAGGTAAAACCGACTCTAATATGGACTCATAGTCGGCTGTTACAAAGACACGGGTTGGGCTTGGGACACAAGCCAATCAACCGACTCATACATGGCTAATAGAGTTTAACACTAAGACCCCTAGACTTATTCATAAGCTAATATAGAGACTAATATTGTAACAATTTCCACCTTAGGCTTTATATTAGCCTACACCGACGCTCAGCAACTCCAAGCAATGCTGAAACTTAAGTCCAGGTACCACCTTCGTCAAGGCATCCGCAGCATTGTGTTCAGTACCCACTTTCAGAACTTCAACCGTCTTTGCTTCCAAGACCTCTCTGATAAAGTGATAACGCACATTGATGTGCTTAGTCCTTTCATGAAAAACATGATTCCGCGATAAGTGAATCGCGCCTTGATTATCACAATTAACTGCCACAGTGTTAAGCTCCACGCCCAACTCTTCCAAGAGTCCCCTTAGCCAAATAGCTTCCTTCACAGCCTCCGTAAGGGCCATATACTCCGCCTCTGTAGTTGAAAGAGCCACCACATGTTGTAGCGTTGCCTTCCAGCTTACAACACATCCTTGTACTAAAAACGCGTAACCTGTGATCGACCTACCTTTATCCGGATCCTTTGCGTAGTCTGAATCAACAAAACCTGTTACGTCCACATGGTTGCCATGATTTGTCCCAAACACCAAACCCACGTTTGCAGTACCCTGCAAATATTTCAAAATCCACTTCACTGCTTCCCAATGATTTTTACCTGGATTCGCCAAATATCTGCTAACAACACTTACTGCATACGCTATGTCTGGCCTCGTGCACACCATCAAGTACATTAAGCTCCCAACCGCATTTGAATACGGCACCTTACTCATCCTTTCAACATCACAATCCCTAACCGGACAATCCTTCAACGACAGCTTGAAGTGCCCACCCAATGGCATCTGAACCGATTTCCCATTGTCTATTCTAAAATTATTTAAAATCTTAGAAACATACCCGGATTGTGACACCCTCAGAATCTTGCGACTCCGATCCCTGATGATCTCCATACCAAGAATCTTCTTTGCTTCCCCGAGTTCTTTCATGTCAAACTCCTTATTAAGCAAAGACTTGATAGACCCAATCTCAGCCTTACTTTTACAAGCAATCAGCATATCGTCTACATATAACAGTAGATAGATATACTCACCTGGTGCATAACTCCTGTAATATACGCAGCTGTCGTAACTGCTACGCTTAAACTCGTTGCTCAGCATGTACTCATCAAACCTCCTATACCATTGCCTAGGTGACTGCTTCAAACCATAAAGGGATTTCTTTAACAAACATACCTTGTTACCTTGTTCATATCCCGGTGGCTGCCTCATGTAGATCACTTCTTCAAGATTCCCATGTAAAAATGCCGTCTTTACATCAAGCTGCTCCAGCTCATAATCTCTACACGCAGTTAATGCAAGTATAACCCGAATAGATGTGTGTCGAACTACCGGTGAAAATACTTCATTATAGTCAATACCTGCCCTCTGTGTGAATCCACGAGCCACCAACCTTGCCTTGTACCTAGGCTTTTGAACACCTTTAATACCTTCCTTTATCTTGAACAGCCATTTGCAACTCACCAGCTTTTGCCCAGCTGGATGATCTACTAACTCATAGGTCTTATTCTTCCTCAGAGAATCCATCTCTTCATCCATAGCAGCTTTCCACTTAGAACTATCTTCACAAGCAACTGCCTCCTGGTATGTCAATGGTTCATGAGTATCTTCTTCCTCTGCTGCAGCAAACGCGTAAGCAGCCATATTACTCTCATCTCGAAACCTCAAAGGTTTCGTTCTTGTCCTTGGCTCTCTATCCCGAACCAACTGATAATCTGTGAGATCCGGTGTTTGATCATGATCCTGATCCCCTGCATCTTCATCATCGCCATCTTCCTGATCATCTGTCTGATCTTCCTCAAGCGAATGATTATTTAACCTTTGCATTTCCACCTCAACCTGTAATTCCTCAACAGACTTATCAGTACCTGCACCAGAATCCTTCAATGTGTCTTTGTACATGACACTTTCATTGAAGACCACGTTCCTGCTAGTGACTATTTTAGGTGATTCATTATCAAGCCTATATAGCCTGTACCCCTTCACACCTTCAGGATACCCCAAAAGAACGCATTTTACCGCTCTCGGCTCGAGCTTACCTTGTTTAACGTGTGAATATGCGACACAGCCGAAAATCCTCAACATCCCATAATCACTTGGATGTCCCGACCACATCTCCATAGGTGTCTTTTTCTCAATCGCTGTCGATGGTGACCTATTGATAAGATATGCGGCCGTACATGTCGCTTCCGCCCAGAAGGTCTTGGGCAATCCAGACTGAATTAATAAACAGCGTACCTTATCCATGAGAGTTCTATTCATCCGTTCTGCTAATCCATTCTGCTACGGCGTCCCGACAACTGTCAAATGTCTAGCAATCCCACTCTCTGTGCACAACTGTTCAAACTCCCGGTTACAGAACTCAAGACCATTATCTGTCCTAAGCTTCTTAACCGTCCTCCCAGTCTGATTTTCTACTAACTGCTTCCACTCTTTGAACTTTCCAAATGCTTCGTGTTTGAACCTGAGAATATAAACCCATACCCTCCTGGAATAATCATCAACAATAGATAAGAAATACCTCTTACCTCCCAATGATTCCACCTGAGACGGACCCCATAAGTCTGAATGAACATAGTCTATCACTCCCTGAGTAGTGTGCCTTCCTACACCGAAACTGACTCGATGTGACTTTCCCAGAACACAATTCTCACAAAAATCGAGCTTACCTAGACTCTTCTTTCCAAACAGCTCCTGCTTTTCTAGCACCTGAAGTCCCGCCTCACTGATATGTCCCAGTCTTTTGTGCCAAACCTGCGCAAGACTGTCTTTTTCTTCAACACTAGCATTAAGCTCACCCGCCACTGCATGGCCATCCAAAGAGTATACGCAATTATCCCTTCGGGTTCCAGATAAAATAACCCTGGAACCATTAATCACCTTGATTTTGCCCGACTGTATTTTTACGGTATATCCCTCTTTTTCAAGAGTTCTCAGCGATATCAAGTTTCTTTTCAATTCAGGAATATACCTGACATTGTGTAACACAAAACTTGACCCATCCTTCAGTTGTACCCTTACCTTGCCAATACCTCTGATCTTGCACTCCCTGTTGTCACCCAACAGTACCCTGCCCTCATCGCATTCCAGAAAATCAAAAAATAAATCTAACCTGGGTGTCATGTGGTATGAACCTCCTGAATCCATGATCCAATCTAGCAGAGCCTCTGCACTCATAACCATCATCACCTCAGAACCGTCATAAATCGAACCACTGGAGCTTGGCTGATCATCTTTCTTGACGAAACCATTTGACTTCTTGCGATTATTCTTTGGACAGTTTCTCTTCAAGTGCTCCTCAGACTGGCAAATATAGCACTTGAGTCTTCCACCTCGAGACTTTGATCTTGACTTTCCCCTAGACTGATGCGAATTCCTGCGATCAGTTCTTCCCCTCACATATAACCCTTCACCATCATCCCCCTTCGCCTTAGACCTTTCTTTGATTTCCTTTGAATTCAGTGTGGCCATCACATCCTCCAAAGTCAAAGCTTCCCGTCCATAAAGCAAGGTATCCACAAAGTGTTCGTATGATGCTGGTAAAGAAGTGAGTAATAATAAAGCAAGATCTTCATCCTCGAATTTTACCTCAATATTTGCTAAATCAAGAACAATTTTGTTGAACTCATCTATATGCTCGGAAATCGTACGTCCAGCCGGCATGTAGAATGTATACAACTTCTTCTTCAGGAACAACTTGTTGGCCAAGGACTTTGTCATGTACAAAGTCTCGAGCTTGGTCCAAACCCCTGCTGCAGTCGTCTCCCCGGTAACTTCTCTCAGTACCTTGTTACCTAAACACAAAATCATGGCACTGTGAGCTTTCTTGTTTAGCTCAGCTTTCGCTGTAGCATCCATAGTCGCGGGTAAAACCTCCAGAGCTGCTTCACATCCATGTTGGATTAATAAAGCACGCATCTTGACTCTCCATAACCCGAAATCACCAGTTCCATCGAATTTCTCGATCTCAAACTTGGCTCCCGTCATTCTTTAATCCCTTTGTTAATTTGCTAAACCTTGTGATGTATAAAACCTCACAATCACAAATTACAAAGTCCCTTGTGCAATACCCTTAAATTAAAAACCTTTTTGTTTTCTAAATAATAAAAAAAACAAAAAAATAAACAAAGTCCCTTTTTGTTTATTTCAAAGCCCTTTTATCTTCTATCTTCTTTGTTGACTTTTACACCATAAAAGAAAACAAGACCTGGTTCTTCTTCTTCTTTGTGTACGCCGCCCAAAAAAAACAGATCCAAAAACCAAAAAAAATGAGGTGGGGGGGAGGGGACGAGGTACATCATTCTTTCAATACTAATCAAGAAACGATTAGGGTTACTTACTTGTGCATTGATCGCTCTTTACTTTTCTGTCGATATCATAACTAGCTGTGGTGTGTTCAACTTCACGATCGGGATTATTCCGCTCTAGCAATCAGGGTTGTTGGTCGACAAGACTGACAAGTGGTATCAAGAGCTCGGTTCGCGGGTTTCGCTGGTTGTCTAGGATCGATCAAGACGTCAAGGAGTAGCAGAGGGTATCGACAGTTAAAGGCTTCTTGAGTTCTTCGATTGTCCGGGTTTGCGACAAGGTGTAGAAGACTTAAGGTTTTGTTGGTTTTCGGGTGTATCGAAGATCGACAAAACCTTAAGTCTTCTACACCTTGTCGCAAACCCGGACAATCGAAGAACTCAAGAAGCCTTTAACTGTCGATACCCTCTGCTACTCCTTGACGTCTTGATCGATCCTAGACAACCAGCGAAACCCGCGAACCTGGCTCTGATACCACTTGTCAGTCTTGTCGACCAACAACCCTGATTGCTAGAGCGGAATAATCCCGATCGTGAAGTTGAACACACCACAGCTAGTTATGATATCGACAGAAAAGTAAAGAGCGATCAATGCACAAGTAAGTAACCCTAATCGTTTCTTGATTAGTATTGAAAGAATGATGTACCTCGTCCCCTCCCCCCCACCTCCTTTTATAGAGATGGGGGGAGGTAAAACCGACTCTAATATGGACTCATAGTCGGCTGTTACAAAGACACGGGTTGGGCTTGGGACACAAGCCAATCAACCGACTCATACATGGCTAATAGAGTTTAACACTAAGACCCCTAGACTTATTCATAAGCTAATATAGAGACTAATATTGTAACACATATCAGATCACCAGTGAAAGCATTCACTGCATACAAAAATCCATTCCATGCCGGGAAGTACACCACTCCATCTGCGACAGCTGGCGTTGCTGTTGTGTCGACTCCTGTGAAGAATTTCCACCTTAACTTGAGTTTGTGAACCGTTGAAGGGTTGATCATAAATTCATCCCTTGCGTACCTCCCATTCGTTATATCTCTTCCATGATTCACCCACTAGAAAACCAAAACAAAAGCAACATAAAAACTAATTTTACATCAGAGCCTTATATAACAAAATTAAATAAAAAATCAGCAACATCGTGAAATTTACATCAGTAGCTGCATATTGAACCTGTATGAGTAGCCAGATTGGGATGATAACGCTAGCAAGATTCCCATACAAAGATATATTTTAGATGATACAATGAGCAACAATGATAGCTTGTGTATTTATAATCATTTGTGTTTAGTAACAGAATGTCACCAGTCACAAGATATCGACCATGCAACATACTTTTGGTGCATCGAATGATCAAGTTAATGGCATATCGAGTAATGTTACAGTCGCGTGCCAGTGTTAGTTTTTGTGACTATGAAACGTGCATTCTAAGGAACTGTCGTGTCTAACCATCACAAGTCATATGTTACCGCGCCTAATGATACGACTTTTTTCCACACCGACTCCTTTTTATGTGATTATTTCCGTTATGTATAACTTTACAGCAAATTAAAAGTAGAGTTATAGTAAACTAAATGTGAAAAAACGAATAATTTGATTTAGAGAATATTTTTTAGCGGTAAAATAGGTATCAAATTACACGAATTTTGTTGGTTAAAACATAATCTAATTAATCATTGTAAAAGATTAAAGCCATGTTATTCATGTGTTTTAGGCTGCAAGTCGACACACACAACAAGAAGAAACATGGCAGTTAGTTAAGTCAGTTGGTCGGTTAGAATTAGCAGTTAGAGTTAGTTATTTACAGTTATGTATTGAAGGGACACAACCCTTGGTTCATACGAACCATCACATCCCTTCATTCATACCTTTTAGTTATGTATAAATAGAGTAGGATTCTGTAAACAATTAGTAACCCATTCAATTATCAATATCAGTTATAAGGGTTCACCAAATCTCTCTTGTTTCATTTTTATTTATTCTTGTTTGATGTTGGCATGTTGTTGTTATGATCAATTCGATCCTGGAACACCCCCCCCCCCATACCTGTGAAATTACACAAATTTTGTTTCTTAAATCACGTGTTCTTCACACATGTAAATTTTGGATTCCCTTACATGAGTTGATCATGAACAATTTGGGACAACCAAATGTTAACATCTCAAAGAAATAGAAAGATTAGAGAAGTCATCGTTTCAGTAAAATAAACATGTCACAAGTTCTATGATTTTGGTTGACTAAATTGTGTTGGGTAATTTTTATGGGCCAAGCATGTGGGTCAATGGATCGGTATTTTGGTTGCACCATTTGTTATTATATAATAAAACTAACAATAAGCGGGCTCTTGAGCCCAACACTTGTGTCTTTTTCGGTTTTGCCCAACCCATACCCTAAAATCTTTATTTGGTACCCGCCCGCTACTATTAATCGTTCTCTCACAAATCTCTCTCATCACTTTCCAGTCGGGCAGTCATCCAAATAACACAAACACCGGCCGATAGTAACCCGATCCAAAGTTGCTACAGTTTCTTGTGAGGGGATGAACAGTAGAACGCTCAGGAACCGGGTTATTTTAATCCAATGGTGTTATGTGATTTCCATCTGTTATAATCTACACGAAATGGGTTTTTTTTATAGCCACACATGTTAGATGGTATTCTTGAAGCTTCTTCACATATCATGACCTGATTTGTCCTTTTTATTGTTACACACACACCACTCGAAGGTGAAGGTGTTTGGTGAAAGTGGATGACGGTTATGTATGTACGGGTGGTGCGAATTTCAGGTGAAGATTCTTTGTTAGGCGTACGTTATAGCTTTTAATTTGTTGACTTGATTTGGTTAGCGGTTTTCTTATTTCGCTAATTTTGTGGTTTTTTAAATAGTTCTTGCTTATTTGTGCGATTTGATATGTTTTTGAGGACGGGGTTGTGATTTGATGATGTATAGGTGCAGAAAAAGTGGAAACAGTTGGTGTTCATACTTTTGAGAATAAGCTTGGTCAAAGGGGTTTTTGGGCCTGTTTTTAAGGTTATATTCTAAGATTATTCTTTAGGGTTTCACTTCTATAATTTTAATTATAGATTTTGATTCTTAGTTTGAGCAATTTTGGATTTAATAAAATTTTGTAGGTGATTATATTTTTGGCTAGGATCAACAGCAACAACGATTACACAAGGTGCGTTGTTTATTAATGATGTTTAAGATAAATTGAGAATTGAGGTTTTGGCTGATTGTGTGGAAAATGTAGGTGGAATTGTGCCTACCATGTGTTTGATGAAAGTTTTGACACAAGTTATTAAGTATTTGATGAAATTCATGAACTTAATTTTTTATAGTCGAATGTAGTAAAATGTATGTGAAGGAAGTCTTGAACTGTGTTGGCTTATTTTGTAGTAAAATGTATGATAGAATTGGAGATGGTTAATGCTATGAAAAAAGAAAGGTGATTTCAAAAAAAAGAGATCATCATGAGGTATAACATTGTTGGTTTCGCCAGGTTGTTTGGTGTTAAGTTTAGTGCTGCAGCAACATTATACAATGATCTAGAACCATTATTTCTCAATACTAGAATGGAATCAATTGTTGGTAATATTGGCATGCATAAGATAAATGGAGTTTGATGTTTAAAAAATGGGATAATTCCAAAAATACCCCAGTTGCCTTTTGCTTTTGTTTTTTTAGACGGAATCTTTTCTCATTCCGAAACTAGACCAGGGCAACCTGTACAATTGGGCAACTACAACCAGCAAGTGACAACTGTGACTTTACGGATTACAAGGTAGGGCAACTTGTGTACTTTTTGGGCAATTTGTGTACTTTTTGGGCAACTGGTGTACTTCATTTCGGACAAGTGGCTACACATGGTTGGGTAGTTCAAAGTTGCCCAGTTGCCCGATCTAGTTTCGGAAGGAGAAAAGATTCCATCTAGAAAAGCAAAAGCAAAAGGAAACTGGGGTATTTTTGCAATTATCCCTTAAAAAATAATGATTTGTTAAATGTAATTTTGATGGCTTTGGGTTATGCTTATTTTGTTTTAATATGTTTAAGCAGGAAGTGGAGTGGATCCTGAGGTAGAAGCTTTGAAGTCCGAAATCGCGAAGTTGCAGAAGGGGAAAGGTGAGGCGTGTTATATATTATGACATAGTATGAAACTTAAATTTACTATGGTATAATCATTTTAGGTGAAAATACTATATGATTATTAGTTAAGTACCGGTATTGAGCTTATGAAATATAAGCCTAAACAAATAAGCCCATACAGCCAAAAATAAGCTGAAACAAACACCCCCTGATTTTTTTGGTTTTGGATGTTTTGTAGGAGAAGGTTGTAAACAGAAACCCGAGTCAAAATTCTAAGTTGAGTTCTCTTGAAACACGACCGATGGCATTGGATGAAGCAGAATGTGCAAAATATATGGCAAGGTGAACCGCTTTTTACAAATCTTTTTACTGTATTTATTTCTGCTCTTATTGTATTATCGGGTTTTATATGGATTTTGAGTCGCTATAAGCAGGTTTTAACGACTCAGTAACGTAGTAATAAACGTATTACTACTTATGACTGTCTGAATTAATTAACTGATAGGTTCAAGCAAGAAGAGGTGAAGATCCAAGCTTGGGAGAATCATGAAAAGAGGAAAGTTGAGTTGGAGATGAAATGAATGGAGGTTACAATTTCGTATTTTTCATTTTAGTGGGCTACTAATAGTTACACTATATGACCTTGATAAAAGAAGGAACTAGTTTATAGGGTCTTTGGGATTGTTTATTCTTGAAGTGCTTATCTGCTAATTAGCAGTTTGATGTAAGCTGGTATTGATTTACTTATTATGAGGTGTAAGTAGTAAAGCTTGATCGTCCAAAGACTCAAAAACGTTTATATGTTTAAAGAAAAACGAGATAAGCACTTCAATAAGCAATTCCAAAGAAAAACGCGATAAGCACTCGGGTACTAAATGAACAGATACCCCAAAAACCATGTTGCCATTTATTAAGCAGTTAAGTCAATATGAGATTGGTGTGCGGTTATATAGGTAACTAATAGTTGACTCATTCCTATTAATTTTCATGTTAAAGAAATTAAGTTGAGTCCAAAATTTTGAATTACTTCACTTTTATCTATGTATGCAGTTGTGACTCAACTTAATTGAAAAACCCGATAAACTCACATTTTTTTTTAGCATTTGAGCTTATTAGCTTATTATTCTCATAATATACAATACAAATGATACTTGCTAAGTTTCTATATGTTTCGAAACATCTTGCTTTTGCGTCTTTGCTTTAATGAGTTATTAGGGACATGTGTGTGTCAGTTGCTAGCATGTTACATGTACGCTAGTGTTTGGGATCGGTTTTAGAAACTTTTGATCGAATTAGCAGCATTAATATGCAATACCAAACGACCCCTTATTTTGTTTTTGTATCTATTAATCCCTCCATCCCAAAATTATAGTCCCCCTTTAACTTTTTCAGTATTTCTTTTTTAACTTTGACCTTAAATATTTTTGTTTATATTACATAATATTTGATGCAAAATATATGAATGGATTGAGTATTAAATGTATTTTTCATTGGTATAATTTTCATCGAGTATTGTATAACACAAACAAAAGTATTTAAAGTCAAAGTTGAGAAAAAAAGACCGAAAAAGTAAAAGGGAGACTATAATTTTGGGACGGAGGGAGTAGTTAATACAATATTATGTTGTTTTAGATATGCTGGATTCTACAAGGGGTTGAAAGGTGCTGGGGGAGCAGTGGCGTGGCAAATCGATACACATCATGTGCAATAAATGAATCAGTTGATAGTAAATTGGGTACTTATTAATAAAAGCTAACCTTTGTTGGCCCTTTTGGTTATAAATGCGGTAAAAGATGATGTTGATAAAGTTGCAGAAATCGAGTTGACCTCTGATTTTTCAATGGTCATTACAATGTGACAACCCGGTAATTTAAGACTTAGTTAAACACTGCATTACGATTAAACATGATAACAAGAACCTAGAAATAGTTTAGATTATATGAGATTTGAACGTGGGATATTGTTATTTTGATGCGTGTAACTTACCCCGTAGACCTTGGATTTGAGCGCAACACGAGTCGGCACGAGTCTAAACCTAATAATACGAGAAATATTGATTTTTGATGCGTTAAACGAATATAGCCGTATTTATAGCCATTTTTAACAAAAAAAATAAATTTAAAAACAATGGCGCAACTTAGAACACAACACGAGCATTTTTGCTACGCTAAACGAGCCCGAGAAACGTTATGTCAAAAGATTTGAAAGACTGCCATTTAGGCCCCTTTTGTTTAAATCCGGCTGCGCCCCCAAACTTGGGCATTTTGACAGTTTTGGTCCCTGGGTCAATAAAAACCCTATACACTCCCACTTCCCCTCATTTTGCTAACCCTAGCATCCCACCTACTCCCTCTCTCCACTTATAGCCGCCGCACCTCCAAACACCACCATCATTGGTCACCGCCGACCACCACCACCAAACAAACACTCCAACATCATCACCACACCACCTCCAACACAAATTCGTGGTACACGCGCCCTGATCCACCACCACTGCCACCTGACGCGCCACTTTTTGTGGGTATTATCATGTGTACGTGTAGATCCGGAGAAGACAAGGTGAGACACACCGTTTTCACCCTTGTGTGAAGTGGTGTGGAGTCAAACTCGTCCGATATGAGTTGTTTTTATTGATAACGATTAGGTTAGGTTAAAAATGAGTGGAAATAACCATTTATCAAGCTTAAAACTAATAAAAACTAGTTTGGTATCATCCTGTGGTCATGTTTTTCTTTTGAATCTTGCATTTGGATTTGCTTTTGGTTTGTTGTCGTGCGTACGAAACGGAATAAGCTCAACCGAGCTTATTTCGAGCTTGTTTATTTATTTGGTTGGTTATTTTAATTATTTTAATCAAGGTTGTCAGGATCGCGATCCTGCTCGTAGGATCGTACGATCCTACGATCCTAAACACACAAAACGAGCAGGATCGTTACGGGATCGTAATTCAGGTAGGATCGTTACAGGATCGTGGGATCGCTCGTAGGATCGTAGGATCGTGAATGATCCGATCCTGTTGGTAACCCTTTTTTCAGGTAGGATCGTTACAGGATCGTGGGATCGCTCGTAGGATCGTAGGATCGTGAACGATCCGTTCCTGTTTTTTTTTTACTTTTTTGAGACGAAGGTTTTTAAAAATGGTTTGTATACATATGTAAAGGAAAAGCCGAAAAAGATCCTATGTAGGATCCGATCCTATGATCCTACGATCCCGATCTTGTAAAGCCGAAAACGATCCTAAGTAGGATCCCGATCCTGATAACCTTGATTTTGATCCCCTTTTGGTTGTTTGGGACTCACGGTATGATTTCCTAGCCGAGACCCTTGGTCTCGCCCATGTTTTATAATTTTTGGTCCTTGTTGATTGGTTGTGGCTCACGGTGTGAAATCTTAGCCGAAACTTTTATGTCTCGGCGAGGTGTGATTTGATCTGAATAGATTGGCTCACGGTTGGAATTAGCCGAGACCTTTTGGTTTCGGCGAGGTATTTATTTTTTATCCGATATTGTTATTATTATTTGTGAACTTGAGATTGATTGTGAACTTGGGAATACTCGAGCCGTAGGTTAGTTTGGCCGAGGCAAATATTGACGATTTGAAACATTGAACTTGTTACGGATGTGATGTTATGGCTACGAGCGTTAGCCGAGACCCTGTGGTTTCGGCGCGACCTCGACGTGCCCAAATTATTACTTAGACTTGTTGATACTTGGGACATATTGATTATTTTGACCCGGCTTATGGCCGCGAGACTTGATTGGAAATGTGACTCGATACGTTACTAGATCTCGTGACGTGTTATAAAACAAAAATAAAAAGTAAGGATGAAAACGGCGAATAAATAACAATTAATTTGTTATTCAATAAATAAACAATAAGGAAAATTGTCAGTTTTGAATAATATAAGTTGGAGAAATAACGGAAAAACACGAGTTACGGGAACTTATCGGGGCACATTTGCTCTAGTACATTATTATAGTTATTGTGAGAATTATATGTGGATTAATTGGAGTTACGGATTGGTTAAACATTAATAAACCTGATCGACATAGTTACCGGACATATTGGGATGATGAGCCCAATAAGGGCCCGGTAAGGGTGTTGGAGGAGATTTATTAGTGCGTGATCTATCCTATAAACTCATCATTCATTATTATGTGTAGATTTAGCTTTGGATTAATAAGCAAGTTAAAGAAATTGTTGGACTTATCGAATTAACACATTCAGTAAGTACCCAACAATTCGTCCGGATATCTTATTAAGCTTTTAAGCTTAATCACTTGACCTTGACTTTGACGTGATGAATTGATTAGTAGTCGAGTTATTTGGAGAAAAAAACGACACCAAACTTCATGTGTAAATTGAATTGGATATTGTTGTTAGACTTTAGGCAAATTTGACTATTGGGTCACGAGACGACTACAATACATTAGACTCATGAGGAATTTAATGTATTTGAGCCGTAACGAGCAAACAATACGAAAATATTGTCTAACGAATAATAGTATCTATAATCCCTTGTAAACTAAAACGCGTTTGGAAACTAATTAAGTCACTTGACTTTGAACGTTCTACGAACGAATAAGTCATGATGAGTTTTGTTAAATAAAACATATATGTTTTATGAAACGTAATGGAATTATAACTGGCGACTACCAATCCTTTCGACTACCTTGTATGTTTGTTATGTGTGATTTATTGTGGGAGTCATTTCCATCATCCCTTCTTGACTTTTTGTCATACTTTCCGTGACAATCCCGTTATTGTCACTCTTTTTAGCGTGTGTACACTGGAATCAGCGTCTTTTTACCACTACACCACGATGATACCAAACACTAGTAAACGGATATAACAAGAATATTTTGGAAGAGAAACTAGAATAATATTTGGGTATGGGAATAGTTGACACTTGGGAACTTTTACGCTTTTTGGATATACGTTAAGATAATTTTATAATATTAGGTTGTGCCGAGTCCTTTGTGCCGTGATATACTAGTTGATGTGGTGCTATAATACTCGTGAGCTGTTGTGCTATACTTTGATTATTGTGCTGCTCTACCATTTGATATTGTTGTGATATTGCATTGCTGGACTGAGGTGAGTTTATAGCCACACTTTTACTGCCTTGCTTAAACTTGGTGTGAGAAAACATGCAAAACTGTTTGAACGGACCAGATTATAATTGTGAAATTGCTATAACTGTACTTAAATAGATTAAAGTTACTGTTAATATTATTTGGGGCTCCTTGTGCCAGCTATGTATTATCTGGGGCTCCTTGTGCCTGCTATATATTATCTGGGGCTCCTTGTGCCTGCCATATATTATTTGGGGCTCCTTGTGCCTGCTGCTTATTATTTGGGGCTCTTTAGCCTGCTTATTATATGTATTGACGTTAGCCTTAGTCCAGTGTAGCAATTATATGCTATTTGGTCCACCACTATACTTTACATTAAACCTATGTGTGGAAAACTAGAAGGGGGGTTGAATAATTTTACTGTTTTTAATTTCTTTTTCTTTGTTATGTTTGTATGAAATGACTTAATGTATGCACACAAAATAACAAATAAGTATAGTGCAAGAAAGAAACGATCAAACCACAACACGAGTGTTATAGTGGTTCGGTCTACAAGGACTCTTTTTCCTTTCTCTACTCCACTCCCCGAGTATCCAACTCGAGATTTTTCTTCACTAGTCAACAAGCTTATTTACCCGGCAGAGAAAACCTTTACACGTCGCTTACAATATTTCCGACACAAAGCTAGATGTCGAGTTCTTTTACAAGGGTACAACCATTCCCGTTACACTATGTATTTTGAGGACTAAAATACTAACCGTTCACTATCAGAGGTTTATGATGGTTTGGTACAAACAATGATGTATGAATAAATACAATTCACACAATGACAAACAAACAAGCCTTGCAACGTTTTGTTGAAGCTTGTAATGCTTTGATCTTCTTGCTACAAAGAAGTTCACTAAAATGAAATAAGAATGAGTTAGATATAGAGAATAATGAATGAGAGAATGTATGTTGTTTTATGTATGAAAGTCATGATCAAACAACATGGAGTGGCTTGCTATTTATAGGCAAAAAGCCTTAGCAAACCACGGATGGGACAGAACCAAAATGAGGGTTCCGTCCGTGTATGGATTTGGTTCCTCGGGGACCTGACAGAAGATCATCTAAATATTTATCAAATCTAACCAAAATATTTACCATATCTTTCCATGATTCTAGAGTGACAATTTAAACAAGATATTCACCATATCTTCCAAAGATCTCAAAGAGATATGCAATCTTAGAATAGGATGATGCATGCCATGATGTAAAAATACATTTTCATTTTAGATTAACATGTTTATGAAAGTATACTTGTAAATGTATTTACTAGCTAAGTAATGTTTAATTAATGTTTATGAAAGACTTGTGACTATATATGTAAAAGACTTAACTATATTTATGTTTTGCCAAAATAAAGTTTATATTTGTCGTTAACAAAATATAGCAAAGATCGTAAAATATAAATAACATTTTTTAGACGATATTTGTGTTAACAATCTCCCCCTTTTTGTTGAGGACAAAACATAAAATTTATTTTTAAGCAATGAGATAAATAAAGTGCAAGTCTTTTTAAAAAATATAGATTAAACTTGTTTTATGCAACATTCAGATTTTTAAGTTGTATAAAATGTGAGTTAGTTTGAGTTTAATATTTTCTCCCCCTTTTTGTCGAAACAAAAAGAAGAGAAGCGTAGCGGAATGTAGTGCAAGCCCGAGCTTGATTAGCTCCCCCTTGGTCAATACTCCCCCTTGATGGGGTGCCAAGTACATGGATTTTGAGTCCTACAAAACAAATGATTAGTGATAAATAATGAAAACCAACCATCCAAACAATGTACAAAATAAATAAATAACACAACCAACACACAAATTTAAAAAACATCATACATTAGTAAAATTCTTATGACAAAAGTCATAAGTGGAAACAATAATGAAGATGTTTTAAAAGAAATACAAAAATAGAAAATAACTTAGAAAAGAAAAAAAAAATCCTAGAAAAATAGAAGAATAAAATCCTAAAACTATAAAAAGTCCTAATGTCCATCCTAATATCTTCTATTGAGGTGGAGGATGGGAGAGAGCGTTAAGACGCTCGAGGATGTGAGTGAGGATGAACCTCATCTCATCTTGGAGTTGATGAACCATAATCTTGGTTCTTTCACTTATCCTCGTGGTTCTCTCACAATTAGAACAATCATGGCGGGGAAAGTTTAGAGGTAGACGAGGTTCTTTTGTTGGTGGTGGAGCATTAGTGGATTCGTGGTTGAGGTTTTGTGGTGGAGGATTTAGTGGTGGAGCATTGGTTGATTGGTGGTTGGGATTAGGTGGAGCTATGATGGAAGAGAGCAAGGTAGTTTGTAGTTGCATAGCTTCATGGAGGTGGGAGTCCACTATGTTGGAAAAGGCATAGAGGTTATCTAGTTGATCATTGATATCCTCTTGAGTTTGTTGGGGATCAACCCACATGGATTCCTCGATGTCCGTAAGAGTAGGGGAAAATGATTGAGGTTGTTGAGGTGGTGGAGCATGGTCTCCATAAAGTGGCCCATGGATGTCCCTATAAATGGGGTGAAAAAGTAGAGGTTGGGGTTGGGATGGTTTACAATGAAAAGGCTCATTGGGCATAAAAGATGCCCGTGGTGGTTCATGAGCAATATGCTCGATGGAAGAAAATGATGGAAGAGGTGGTGGATTTGATGATCTTGGTGGCAAGTCTTCTAAGTTATCCAAAAATGGATGTGGTGAAGTTGGTGGTGTAGCAAAGAGTTCAATAGGTTCAAGTTTTGGAGACTTGGGAGGTGATGGTGATTTGGGTGGTTGTGATGGAGCAGGAGGTGGTGTGGTGGCTATTGGTGTTTTGGTTGGTGGTGGAGTAGTCACAATGATAGGAGATCTTGGTGGAGGTGTTGGAGTGCTTAAAGTTAGGAAGTTTTCATCTCGGATAGGTGATGAGATGTTAAGAGGTGAAGAGTCTGACGATGATGAGTTCAAGTTCACGAAACAACAAGGTTTGACACTAATTCTAGCGGTTCTTCTTGGTGGTCTAGTGTAAGGAGATGAGTTTGTGGAGATGAGTTTGTGGATTTAGTCATATACTCATATTGACTTTGCTTAAGAAATGATAAGATTCAAAAGAAGTTGTGGTGAAGGTGTGAATAATGATCATCCTGGAGGTGCTAATTTATAGAAGTCAAGATTCATGGAAAATTGTGTTTTGATTTGATGTTAATCCATACAAAAATAGTCTTTCCTAATGATATGGAAGTGTTAAAGAACAAGTCCAATCATCTTAAGTCAATCCAATGAAGTTGTGTTGAGTGATACAACAAAGATATGCAGTAAATGAGTTTCAATCATTGCAAAATCTTTTATGTCAGACACCCACGGATTGCAAGGAACCAAAATAAGGTTCCTTCCTTTATAGAGAAAGGTTCCTTGAGGTGTTTTTGAAAAAATTCAAATTTTGGTGGGAAATGGATATCCTAATGGTCCAAGTGAGATAATTTGAACCTAGTGTGAGTGAATATCAGTAAAAAGTATCCTAGTAACAAAAGTGAGTGATCTAGAGTGCGGGTTTAAACGAAAATTTAAAAATTAAAAAAATATTACTATTGCTCGGCGGCACCAAACGATAACACAGGCGGAACCCTGAATTTGGTTCCGCCTGATCCGTCAGGCGTATTTTGGCGGTACCAAAATTTTGCATTGACGGAACCCAAAATTTGGGAATGTAGTTGAGAGTGTGTGGAGATCAATAGCTCGAGGTTAGTTAGACCTCATATCTAGGATTACACCAATAACAATGAACAACAATATAGTATGCACAGCGGAAAACGATTCATTATCATTGCACAAGGTTTGTCGAACGATTACAAACCCTAACCCTAGGCGTCTAAACAAAGACTCACGCCTAGGTACACACACACACTTTTCTGGACTACATTGTGGAAGACCTGTTTAAAACGTATTCCCTGTATCTCTTTATATAATAGAGATACTAGGGTTACAAAGACAATTAAATAATACATAATAAGTCCCTTATCTTTGTCTTCAATAGTTTCCTCCATCTTTCATATTTTGTCAATATCAACTCTATTTAATTCCTAACAATCTTCCCCTAGTTGATATGACAAAACCAACGTATGAAAGATGATCTTCAAGCTGCAAATAAACCTTCTTCCCCTTTTTGTCATCATCAAATAGGGGTCTTTAATGAAACTTGAATCAAACGCTTCCCCTTAAGTGATGCATGTAGATGGTTAAACAATTAAATAAGCTTCCCCTGAAACTAAGCATGTTTACCATCTCTTGAATCACGAACTCCGTAGGCCTTATGAACTGATTACTGATGAAGAAAACCGAGTATAACGAACTTGATGAAGAAGTTGAATTTCCCAAACTTGCGTCTTATATCTTGCACTATCCTCGTGACTCCAAACTTATATGAAACCAGAAATATAAGTAGACCGAAATCTCTTGACAAAATCCTCATCTTCTATGAGACACTGAGCACTACAATGTAACTCCTTTAAGTGATAGTTAACTAGGTCTTCGTCCATCCACCCCTTGACCTATGAAAACTAGATTTGACAAGTCATTGTCACCGCATTAACGCCCAAACAAGTTATCTTTAAACGTTGCAGGCCGTTTAAGATATGATAAGAACACGCACTTGTGAAACTCAACTACAACATCAAATAAACCATATTCAATTTTCTTCTCCAAATAATCACCAAAACAAGCCATATGGTAACCATTTGAAAGAACTTGTTGAATAACTAACCACCATAGAAACAAATACCATGTAGTACCATGAAGATCACCAAATAGCTTACGAAAAATGACTACAATAATGTTTGAAACCAAGCAGTAGTAGAATGAAAAATAGTTCTTTATCCAAACCAAAACCTTTTCTCTATGTGTGTGTTTTGGAACCAATGAGTTCCAAATAGATATACTTCCCCTCACTTTGATAATTCCATGCTCATAAATATCAACGAGCATCAGTAGCATATGAAACTAGCAGTACCACATAACTTCCAAGCAGCAGTACAAACAAATTATGCTAACAGTACAAAGTGAGAACCAAGCAGTACGAATATGTGTCAAAAGCAGTACTAACTTCGAAGACCAAGCAGTATAAACTGCTATGAGCAGTACTAACTGTTCATCGAACAATACTAATAGCAGTACAAACTGCTACTTATGAAACAAGAGCAGTAGAAACTGGTAACCATCAGACCAATATCTGTACCAATCGTAGCAGCAATAACATATGGAGCAGCAGTAATAAATAAACCTCACGTGATATACGTGATATGATGACAAATCAGTCCCATATACGACAATAGAATAATATACTGATCAATCAACCTCAATCAATCCCTCGTACGAATTCATGATAAAAAAAAAGTACAAAAGTCTGCTATCCATGTGTTGCTACTGACCTACTCACGTTGACCAAAAGTCGACCACTTTATCAAATCAATTAAAATAATGAAGACATCAGTAAGCGACAAATCAGCTCCTCAATCGATTAATCAATAGATAATCGAATATATGTATTAATCAAGGGCTTCACCATTCTTTAATTCATACTGCTTGCAGAGAAGCGAGAAACATACTGGTCCCATCATCTCATATAATCTTAATATAATAATTGATCCAAAAGTCAATGAGAAACCAAACAATTAATTCTGCTGTAACCTTAAACGATTCTGTAACACCCCGACCCGACAAGGGTAGAAGTGTCACAATAATGGTGACATATCAGAAACATACACAAGCCTACATCTTCAATAATACAAAGGAATACAAAGGTTACAAGAAATTACAAGGAAATACAAAATTTACAGAGGGATAAATACTAAGTCTGAAAATATAAATTCTTCAAGTCATCTCTATAACAAAATAACTATCACAGTGTAGTCTTCTAAGTCCAATGGTACTCTCCACTCATACCCAGCTTCCTACTAAAACCTGCCGCAGGAAAAGAAATGCGGCTGAGCTACGAGAGCTCAGTGAACAGATATAACGGTAACAAAGCAGTAATAAAGAATAGTACAAAGTGTCCGAAATATAGGTCATGCAGATATAATCAGAGTTAAAGGATAAACAAAGGAGTAAGGATAAAGGGATAGGGAATAATAAATAGATAACGGTAAAGGGAAACAGTGCAAGATATAATAAGGGTCAAAGGTAAGTAAATGTATATGGTAAAGGAAAACAGTAATCCACCACGAGCCCAGAAACAGATATATATAATGTAACCATGTCAATCAATCATGCAGAGGGGAGTCCTCTCAGTAACCAGATAATATGAGGGGTGTCCTCATGTATCAAATGGAGTAGCTAGCTCCCAGATATGTGAAAGACGTGTATCGCACACACCATCAGTCACCAGATATATATAACAGATAAACAGATACAGATAACAGAAATCAGATCAGATCTAGGATGCATCCATACGCCCCAGGTGGCCAGAGTCTACCAATACACACCAGATAAAATAAATTCAGGGACGGGACAGGTCATCACTCTCCTGCCCTAGAGTCATGCCATCGGTGCATCAATGACATGGACATGAAACCCTCATGCCTAGTGATTGGCTCGGGTCTCAAACTGTGGGTCATGGTCAAGTATCAAGTATCAAGTCATAATCAGAGTGTCATATCGAAAGGTTCAGATTATAAGGTCCATGTCAGATGTTACAGAAGTGTATATCAGAGGTTCAGAAATCAGATAGGTTTATATCAGAGTTTATAACAATGTTCAAGTCCAAGTTCAGAAATAGTATACCAGATTAATGCTTATATCAAAGTTCAAATTAAGTTTCAAAACAAGAGTTTATAACCAGGTTTAGAATAAGGTTCAAATCAAGGTTCAATAGGTCATATCAAAGGCTCATAATCAAAAGGTTTATAGGTTCATAGAAAAGATTTTAATTCAAAGGTTTCATATTAAACTTGTATTTAAAATAATCTTTCAGTGACTTTCATAAAATGATGTTTGGTAAAACCTTTTTATACAGATAGTCTTTAAAAGAAATTTTCATAAAACTTTTAGTGCAGTATCAATTCAAAATTGGTATAACATCGTACTCAAAAGCTCTTAACAAAGTTCATATCAGGAATTATAACAAAGGGGAATCATATGAAAGGTTCAAAGTAAAGGGGATCATAGCAATGGCATCAATACAGAAGCTGACAGATCAGAAAAATGAAAGAGATCATGAGAAACCTTAAAAAGGTCAGAATATCTGTACCTTATACCGCAAATGAAAACACAACAGAAATATAAAAGGTCGGAAGCAAACTCCATCTTCAGCGAATCTACACGAATTCATGACTGTCTTATTATTATCTTGTTTAATTCAGATTACTTATTTTAGTCGGCTTTCCATTTTTGTAACTTTCCTTTTCAGGTAACTTTCCAAAAATAGCAACTTTCCATATTTAGTAACTTTCTATTCTTAGCAGGTTTCCAGAATTAGCAGGTATTACAAGTCGTTCATTTTAATCCATAAGTTTCCCATAATTACTGTTCCGATCCTTTAACTTTAACCATTTTACAAGTTAAACCCTTAACTTATATAAATTACAAATTAAACCTTATTATTACTTAAATTACAAATTAATCCTTACAATATTCATATTTACACATTAAGCCTTCAATTATTCCAAATTACACATCAAGCCCCTTATATTAAGTATTATACGAAACCACCTTCAATTTCCAGAATTTACAAAATAGGTCCCTCAATTTTAATTATTTCTAAACCGAATTAAATAATTAACTAATTTATCAAATAAACCTTATACTTACCAATTTTATACAAGGTACCCCCATATTATATTCTTTACACATTACCCCAGATCCAAAATGACTTACAAAAATACCCCACAAGTTTCAATAATTACAAAACACCCTTTTACTTTTAATTTCCAATCGGTAAAACATTTTAATTATCAAACCTAACCCTAATTATTCCAATCATTACCCAATCATTCATACAACCTTAAAACACATTTATTGATCAGATCCAATCACCAAAACCCTAACCCTAATTCCAATCGATTGGGTTTTTATTTTTTTCTTTATTTTCTTTTAAATCCGGTTCTAACAAAATTCAATATGGATGATTTAAGCTTTAACAATTACAACTACCATTTTTCCAGAGTTATATGATGCCTATAGAACCCAAATAAAATATGATCTCAGTCCAGAAAAGTCGCATGAATAGATTAGAAATTATTTTTGTTTTTAGGGTTTTAATCCCATTAATTTCCATATGATCAAATGAGCATGCATGATTTGAATCTATCATTTTTCCAGATTCATATAACATGTATAGGACTCAGATAAAATATGTGCACAACCCAGAAAGATCGTATGAACGCGTATATAATTTTAATCCCGTTTTGTTACATATAATTACTACGATCGATTTTAACGTGTCTGGAGTGTGTTTCTTATTTTATATAGAGTATATATGATGTATATAGTGTAGCAAAAATACCAGATGGGTTGTGGAACGATCGAATCGGTCGTGGTGAATTATGTACCTGTCGCTAGCCTCGCGACACAAGAAAATCCTCCACGATTACTCTAGCCCTTTCACGACCACAAACCTATTTTTCTCCCCTTCCTTATACTCAGATGAACGTGGGAAAAGTATGCTAGGACCTCCAGAAAATTGGAACAAGTGTGTGTGAATTTTTGTGTGTGTTAGGGTTCGAAATAATGAAAGGAGCGTGTGGAATTAATAACAAACCGTGTAATATTGATGGTTTGGCATAAATATCGGCTGTGATTGAGGCTTAATTGATTTAGGAGTGTTTCCAAAATTGGTGTGGTCATTATCCTATTTGTTATACATTTTATTTAATAATTTATAAGTATTAAAATGTAAATCGGCCCCAAATTTATAAAAATAATGTGACAACAATTTTTAGACCTTGTAAAATATTAAAATGTTGCAATAAATTTTATTTTACTTCATATGTTGTTCATTTACAGAGGTTTGGGATTTATCTGGCGTTTTAAACGTTTATAAATTGAATTTTAAAGTTACAGGGGTATTTTGGTCATTTTGCATGTTTTGAAATTTCGGGTATTGCAACTTCTTCCCCTCTAAAAGAAAATTTCATCCTCGAAATTTGAAGTCGCAAAGTTAGACAGAGTCGTAGCAATTCGCAAAAGATCGTCACGAACAACCTCACGCCCGGGGAGGTTCTTCCAAAAAGGCTCTTCAAACAAATGGTTTCTCATGACTCGATCAAAACAAGGTGGGTTCAGATTCCTCAGAAGGAGACAAATTAGGTTGGTTCGGATCAAAAGAACCATACAATATAACATGGGTGGTAGGTGAATCTTCTGAAAAGCTTATATGAACTACGAACAGAATTTCAAATCAAATTGACTGTGTCAACAGTAGGGAGCTCTTCAAAGAGTTTTCCAGATTTATAACTGAGGTCAACAGAATGCAAAACGAGAGTCCAAACTCATCCAGATATTTAATAAACAAGAGCAGAGTATACGCATTGGTAGAATGAACCTAACGTCTCACTAATCACGGATAAACCAACGGAGATCAGATTCTAAACTTCTTAGGTACTCCCCCAAGATATCCTATGGTCACAATGAGTGCACATTATATGGTGTAAGTATTATCACGTTGATCAGGCGTCATAATACTAGCACCACATAAATATGCCTTCATGATGATCATACTTTATCTCGAGTCGTGAGTATAACAACCTATCTTAATCCACCTAGTACTTCTACAATCTCAGAGCCAATAAGATCAATGACATAGTTAAGAGGGCAAACAAAACTATTCGCAAGAGTATCGGAATACCAGATTGCCAAGCAGAGTAAGGCACGCCGTCACAAGTATCAGATTTTCCACAATTCGCCAAGACTCCTCAGACAAAGGCCATCATCGAACATACGAGAAATAAACACGGAACTGAAATGCTTCTAGGAAATTTTAAATCATTAGAGGATCTTGTTACTTCATAACGAAGCTCAAAGGAGTCAACGGAAAAGAAAATTTATCGTCAATAACTTCGGTCTTTACAGAATCAATTCTTTCAAGCATAAAAGATTTGTTTCAGAAATCCGTTCATTTAAAACATTCAATCTCTTCAAGTCCGGTTAATCTATCTTCGTTTGTCCATCAAGTTGGGAGTGAAACAATCATCACGAACTTGTGTCTAGTTCATCATGCGTCCTGCAGTTCTTCTTGAAAAGTGATGGAGTAATGTGAATTTCTGGCACGATCTTTAAATTCCTTCATCATCCAGTCTGCTTCCGCTCTCAATTCATCTTAGTACAACCAAGATGAATAGGGAAGTGAGACTGCACGTCTTCATCAGCTCCAGGTTCGCCGTCTTTCTTCTGCATCGCCAACACTCCTGCCTTGTAAGGAATGTCTTCACTCTTCAGGGTAGTCACCGCTGTTGTCAACTCCAGGTCAGGTAGCGAAGTAATTCTTCTGATGCGTTTCTAGTTGTCTTGATGCATACGCAAAACCTTCTGTGTTGCAAGGGAGGATAACCGAGTCTCTTTCTGAAATGTCTCAAAATTTATTCCGTCTGAGGGTATGGAAACAAATTTCTATTTCAGCTTTCCAAAACTCCGTTCTCAATCGGACTAAGTTGTTTCTCTCTGGTCACGAAATTTATCAAGGGTAACGCAAGTTGTAAACATCTTTCAGAAATCTGATGCAAGGTTCAAAAGATTTCAGGTTACCATTTTGTTATCGGTCTTGACCGTTCGGTGATAGTTTCAAAATTTGCGGGATTTAAAGAGATATTCTCAATCAAGAAACCGTTGTCTTAATAGATATCAATCTCTCAGAATGCACAAGTGATTGTCAAATTTCTTACAAAGTGCAAGAATGATTTTCATGTTCTTCTTCGTCTCCGAATGTACTATTAAGTCATACAATGACCATTTGCCCAAGTACTCACGAGAAAACATTCATTTATCAAATTTACAGAATAGTCAGAGCTTTAGCTAATAACATTAGCGTCACTAACCGTCATATCAGTCGTTACGAATACGAAAAGTGATTTCAAGAATAACCTCAATTCATATTTCCATCTGAAGGAAACTTCGCGCTTCGAAATTGAATAGATACATAGCCGTTTCAGGGTGGAGAATACATAGTTCTTAACAAAAATACGGTTCAGCTTCCAATACATATCTCCGGTCATCATCCTTCTTTATCGCGAACGAAACTGAAATACGCCAGGAAAATACACTTAAGCAAACTTACTTCACACTCCAGTGGAAAACTTGGTGGTTCAATCAGAAATCGTGTTCAGAAATTCAGGGTGCCAAGCAATTCTCAAGATAAGGTTCATTCACTGGTGTACGAAATGGTTTCAAGGAAAACTTCATAATCGCGAAAGTAACACACGAATCTTCAGAGTAATAATGATAGTCAAGAGTTTAACAATCGGTAATTATGGTAGGGAGTTCAAAATTGTTTCAAGCGCCAAAGGTGAGACATAGGAGGATAGTTGTCAATCAACCGATCCTTTATCAGAATAAAATCAGAGTTAACAGTCCAAAGAAAGACAGATCAACAAGGCAAATCTTATCGTTCAAAAGTGAGAGGGAACTTATTCCTATACTCGTGGTTAAACACCACAAGACTTCTCATAGGAACAGAGATGGGTAAGACGAAATCAAATAGTGTCAGAAAATTCATAGATGCTTATCAAAACAAGAGACAAGTCACAGAATGTATTCAAGTACGTCATTGTCAAGGAGATTTTCAGAATGCCTGAAGAGGCATCAAAATGATTAACAGAAGGATCAGAAGTCAGAGTCGGACTCTGCAGACAAGGATCAAATAGTGTCAGGCAATATTATGCAGTTCTCAATGCCTTCCAGATTTATTTAGGTTCAAAACTTAGGTAGTGCAAAGCATAAGCTTTCAATTTCCAAAAGTGATCTCAACAGGCTTTAACCAAAAGTAAGGTACGAATCAGAGTGATGCGGAAGCAAAGATACTTAAACAAATGCCTTATAGTCTACCCATTCCTCACTGGTCAAAACTTAAGTTCATATCAAGAAATCCTAACGCAAGTTCTCAAGGGGTTATCCTATGTTCTTACAGTGGAAGCCTAATGGTCCAAAATTCACAGGCCAAGGGTAAATGTATTACGAGTCGCAGCCTGTCTCTCTGATACCATAAATTGTAACACCCCGACCCGACAAGGGTAGAAGTGTCACAAGAATGGTGACATATCAGAAACATACACAAGCCTACATCTTCAATAATACAAAGGAATACAAAGGTTACAAGAAATTACAAGGAAATACAAAACTTACAGAGGAATAAATACTAAGTCTGAAAATATAAATTATTCAAGTCATCTCTATAACAAAATAACTATCACAGTGTAGTCTTCTAAGTCCAATGGTACTCTCCACTCATACCCAGCTTCCTACTAAAACCTGCCGCAGGAAAAGAAATGCGGCTGAGCTACGAGAGCTCAGTGAACAGATATAACGGTAACAAAGCAGTAATAAAGAATAGTACAAAGTGTCAGAAATATAGGTCATGCAGATATAATCAGAGTTAAAGGATAAACAAAGGAGTAAGGATAAAGGGATAGGGAATAATAAATAGATAAAGGTAAAGGGAAACAGTGCAAGATAAAATAAAGGTCAAAGGTAAGTAAATGTATATGGTAAAGGAAAACAATAATCCACCACGAGCCCAGAAACAGATATATATAATGTAACCATGTCAATCAATCATGCAGAGGGGAGTCCTCTCAGTAACCAGATAATATGAGGGGTGTCCTCATGTATCAAATGGAGTAGCTAGCTCCCAGATATGTGAAAGACGTGTATCGCACACACCATCAGTCACCTGATATATATAACAGATAAACAGATACAGATAACAGAAATCAGATCAGATCTAGGATGCATCCATACGCCCTAGGTGGCCAGAGTCTACCAATACACACCAGATAAAATAAAGTCAGGGACGGGACAGGTCATCACTCTCCTGCCCTAGAGTCATGCCATCGGTGCATCAATGACATGGACATGAAACCCTCATGCCTAGTGATTGGCTCGGGTCTCAAACTGTGGGTCATGGTCAAGTATCAAGTATCAAGTCATAATTAGAGTGTCATATCGAAAGGTTCAGATTATAAGGTCCATGTCAGATGTTACAGAAGTGTATATCAGAGGTTCAGAAATCAGATAGGTTTATATCAGAGTTTATAACAATGTTCAAGTCCAAGTTCAGAAATAGTATACCAGATTAATGCTTATATCAAAGTTCAAATTAAGTTTCAAAACAAGAGTTTATAACCAGGTTTAGAATAAGGTTCAAATCAAGGTTCAATAGGTCATATCAAAGGCTCATAATCAAAAGGTTTATAGGTTCATAGAAAAGATTTTAATTCAAAGGTTTCATATTAAACTTGTATTTAAAATAATCTTTCAGTGACTTTCATAATATGATGTTTAGTAAAACCTTTTTATACAGATAGTCTTTAAAAGAAATTTTCATAAAACTTTTAGTGCAGTATCAATTCAAAATTTGTATAACATCGTACTCAAAAGCTCTTCAAAAACATTTTCATATCATTAAGGAAGGTTTTCAATTTAGTTATATTATCAAATGAAACTTCAGGGTATACAAGGATTTGAATATGCAGGTCACAAGGTAATGAGTCAAGTATCAAGGGAAAATTGAGAGTCAGATATCATGTCAGAATCAGAGTGTTATAACAAGTTCATATTTCAAAGGGTTTATAACAGATGGCTCAGAATCAAGTTTCAAAACAAAGTTCATATCAGGAATTATAACAAAGGGGAATCATATGAAAGGTTCAAAGTAAAGGGGATCATAGCAATGGCATCAATACAGAAGCTGACATATCAGAAAAATGAAAGAGATCATGAGAAACCTTAAAAAGATCAGAATATCTGTACCTTATACCGCAAGAAAACACAACAAAAATATAAAAGGTCGGAAGCAGACTCCATCTTCAGCGAATCTACACGAATTCATTACTGTCTTATTATTAGCTTGTTTAATTCGGATTACTTATTTTAGTCGGCTTTCCATTTTTGTAACTTTCCTTTTCAGGTAACTTTCCAAAAATAGCAACTTTCCATATTTAGTAACTTTCTATTCTTAGCAGGTTTCCAGAATTAGCAGGTATTACAAGTCGTTCATTTTAATCCATAAGTTTCCCATAATTACTGCTCCAATCCTTTAACTTTAACCATTTTACAAGTTAAACCCTTAAGTTATATAAATTAAAAATTAAACCTTATTATTACTTAAATTACAAATTAATCCTTACAATATTCATATTTACACATTAAGCCTTCAATTATTCCAAATTACACATCAAGCCCCTTATATTAAGTATTATACGAAACCACCTTCAATTTCCAGAATTTACAAAATAGGTCCCTCAATTTTAATTATTTCTAAACCGAATTAAGTAATTAACTAATTTATCAAATAAACCTTATACTTACCAATTTTATACAAGGTACCCCCATATTATATTCTTTACACATTACCCCAGATCCAAAATGACTTACAAAAATACCCCACAAGTTTCAATAATTACAAAACACACCCTTTTACTTTTAATTTCCAATCGGTAAAACATTTTAATTATCAAACCTAACCCTAATTATTCCAATCATTACCCAATCATTCATACAACCTTAAAACACATTTATTGATCAGATCCAATCACCAAAACCCTAACCCTAATTCCAATCGATTGGGTTTTTATTTTTTTCTTTATTTTCTTTTAAATCCGGTTCTAACAAAATTCAATATGGATGATTTAAGCTTTAAAAATTACAACTACCATTTTTCCAGAGTTATATGATGCCTATAGAACCCAAATAAAATATGATCTCAGTCCAGAAAAGTCGTATGAATAGATTAGAAATTATTTTTGTTTTTAGGGTTTTAATCCCATTAATTTCCATATGATCAAATGAGCATGCATGATTTGAATCTATCATTTTTCCAGATTCATATAACATGTATGGGACTCAGATAAAATATGTGCACAACCCAGAAAGATCGTATGAACGCGTATATAATTTTAATCCCGTTTTGTTACATATAATTACTACGATTGATTTTAACGTGTCTGGAGTGTGTTTCTTATTTTATACAGAGTATATATGATGTATATAGTGTAGCAAAAATACCAGATGGGTTGTGGAACGATCGAATCGGTCGTGGTGAATTATGTACCTCTCGCTAGCCTCGCGACACAAGAAAATCCTCCACGATCACTCTAGCCCTTTCACGACCACAAACCTATTTTTCTCCCCTTCCTTATACTCAGATGAACGTGGGAAAAGTATGCTAGGACCTCCAGAAAATTGGATCAAGTGTGTGTGAATTTTTATGTGTGTTAGGGTTCGAAATAATGAAAGGAGCGTGTGGAATTAATAACAAACCGTGTAATATTGATGGTTTGGCATAAATCTCGGCTGTGATTGAGGCTTAATTGATTTAGGAGTGTTTCCAAAATTGGTGTGGTCATTATCCTATTTGTTATACATTTTATTTAATAATTTATAAGTATTAAAATGTAAATCGGCCCCAAATTAATTAAAATAATGTGACAACAATTTTTAGACCTTGTAAAATATTAAAATGTTGCAATAAATTTTATTTTACTTCATATGTTGTTCATTTACAGAGGTTTGGGATTTATCTGGCGTTTTAAACGTTTATTAATTGAATTTTAAAGTTACAGGGGTATTTTGGTCATTTTGCATGTTTTGAAATTTCGGGTATTACAACTTCTTCCCCTCTAAAAGAAAATTTCGTCCTCGAAATTTGAAGTCGCAAAGTTAGATAGAGTCGTAGCAATTCGCAAAAGATCATCACGAACAACCTCACGCCCGGGGAGGTTCTTCCAAAAAGGCTCTTCAAACAAATGGTTTCTCATGACTCGATCAAAACAAGGTGGGTTCAGATTCCTCAGAAGGAGACAAATTAGGTTGGTTCGGATCAAAAGAACCATACAATATAACATGGGTGGTAGGTGAATCTTCTGAAAAGCTTATATGAACTACGAACAGAATTTCAAATCAAATTGACTGTGTCAACAGTAGGGAGCTCTTCAAAGAGTTTTCCAGATTTATAACTGAGGTCAACAGAATGCATAACGAGAGTCCAAACTCATCCAGATATTTAATAAACAAGATCAGAGTATACGCATAGGTAGAATGAACCTAACGTCTCACTAATCACGGATAAACCAACGGAGATCAGATTCTAAACTTCTTAGGTACTCCCCCAAGATATCCTATGGTCACAATGAGTGCACATTATATGGTGTAAGTATTATCACGTTGATCAGGCGTCATAATACTAGCACCACATAAATATGCCTTCATGATGATCATACTATATCTCGAGTCGTGAGTATAACAACCTATCTTAATCCACCTAGTACTTCTACAATCTCAGAGTCAATAAGATCAATGACATAGTTAAGAGGGCAAACAAAACTATTCGCAAGAGTATCGGAATACCAGATTGCCAAGCAGAGTAAGGCACGCTGTCACAAGTATCAGATTTTCCACAATTCGCCAAGACTCCTCAGACAAAGGCCATTATCGAACATACGAGAAATAAACACGGAACTAAAATGCTTCTAGGGAATTTTAAATAATTAGAGGATCTTGTTACTTCATAACGAAGCTCAAAGGAGTCAACGGAAAAGAAAATTTATCGTCAATAACTTCGGTCTTTACAGAATCAATTCTTTCAAGCATAAAAGATTTGTTTCAGAAATCCGTTCATTTAAAACATTCAATCTCTTCAAGTCCGGTTAATCTATCTTCGTTTGTCCATCAAGTTGGGAGTGAAACAATCATCACGAACTTGTGTCTAGTTCATCATGCGTCCTGCAGTTCTTCTTGAAAAGTGATGGAGTAATGTGAATTTCTGGCACGATCTTTAAATTCCTTCATCATCCAGTCTGCTTCCGCTCTCAATTCATCTTAGTACAACCAAGATGAATAGGGAAGTGAGACTGCACGTCTTCATCAGCTCCAGGTTCGCCGTCTTTCTTCTGCATCGCCAACACTCCTGCCTTGTAAGGAATGTCTTCACTCTTCAGGGTAGTCACCGCTGTTGTCAACTCCAGGTCAGGTAGCGAAGTAATTCTTCTGATGCGTTTCTAGTTGTCTTGATGCATACGCAAAACCTTCTGTGTTGCAAGGGAGGATAACCGAGTCTCTTTCTGAAATGTCTCAAAATTTATTCCGTCTGAGGGTATGGAAACAAATTTCTATTTCAGCTTTCCAAAACTCCGTTCTCAATCGGACTAAGTTGTTTCTCTCTGGTCACGAAATTTATCAAGGGTAACGCAAGTTGTAAACATCTTTCAGAATTCTGATGCAAGGTTCAAAAGATTTCAGGTTACCATTTTGTTATCGGTCTTGACCGTTCGGTGATAGTTTCAAAATTTGCGGGATTTAAAGAGATATTCTCAATCAAGAAAACCGTTGTCTTAACAGATATCAATCTCTCAGAATGCACAAGTGATTGTCAAATTTCTTACAAAGTGCAAGAATGATTCTCATGTTCTTCTTCGTCTCCGAATGTACTATTAAGTCATACAATGACCATTTGCCCAAGTACTCACGAGAAAACATTCATTTATCAAATTTACAGAATAGTCAGAGCTTTAGCTAATACTATTAGCGTCACTAACCGTCATATCAGTCGTTACGAATACGGAAAGTGATTTCAAGAATAACCTCAATTCATATTTCCATCTGAAGGAAACTTCGCGCTCCGAAATTGAATAGATACATAGCCGTTTCAGGGTGGAGAATACATAGTTCTTAACAACAATACGGTTCAGCTTCCAATACATATCTCCGGTCATCATCCTTCTTTATCGCGAACGAAACTGAAATACGCCAGGAAAATACACTTAAGCAAACTTACTTCACACTCCAGTGGAAAACTTGGTGGTTCAATCAGAAATCGTGTTCAGAAATTCAGGGTGCCAAGCAATTCTCAAGATAAGGTTCATTCACTGGTGTACGAAATGGTTTCAAGGAAAACTTCATAATCGCGAAAGTAACACACGAATCTTCAGAGTAATAATGATAGTCAAGAGTTTAACAATCGGTAATTATGGTAGGGAGTTCAAAATTGTTTCAAGCGCCAAAGGTGAGACATAGGGGGATAGTTGTCAATCAACCGATCCTTTATCAGTATAAAATCAGAGTTAACAGTCCAAAGAAAGACAGATCAACAAGGCAAATCTTATCGTTCAAAAGTGAGAGGGAACTTATTCCTATACTCGTGGTTAAACACCACAAGACTTCTCATAGGAACAGAGATGGGTAAGACGAAATCAAATAGTGTCAGAAAATTCATAGATGCTTACCAAAACAAGAGACAAGTCACAGAATGTATTCAAGTACGTCATTGTCAAGGATATTTTCAGAATGCCTGAAGAGGCATCAAAATGATTAACAGAAGGATCAGAAGTCAGAGTCGGACTCTGCAGAGAAGGATCAAATAGTGTCAGGCAATATTATGCAGTTCTCAATGCCTTCCAGATTTATTTAGGTTCAAAACTTAGGTAGTGCAAAGCATAAACTTTCAATTTCCAAAAGTGATCTCAACAGGCTTTAACCAAAAGTAAGGTATGAATCAGAGTGATGCGGAAGCAAAGATACTTAAACAAATGCCTTATAGTCTACCCATTCCTCACTGGTCAAAACTTAAGTTCATATCATGAAATCCTAACGCAAGTTCTCAAGGGGTTATCCTATGTTCTTACAGTGGAAGCCTAATGGTCCAAAACTCACAGGCCAAGGGTAAATGTATTACGAGTCGCAGCCTGTCTCTCTGATACCATAAATTGTAACACCCCGACCCGACAAGGGTAGAAGTGTCACAACAATGGTGACATATCAGAAACATACACAAGCCTACATCTTCAATAATACAAAGGAATACAAAGGTTACAAGAAATTACAAGGAAATACAAAACTTACAGAGGGATAAATACTAAGTCTGAAAATATAAATTCTTCAAGTCATCTCTATAACAAAATAACTATCACAGTGTAGTCTTCTAAGTCCTATGGTACTCTCCACTCATACCCAGCTTCCTACTAAAACCTGCCGCAGGAAAAGAAATGCGGCTGAGCTACGAGAGCTCAGTGAACAGATATAACGGTAACAAAGCAGTAATAAGAAAGACAAAGTGTAATAAGTCATGTCCGAAATAAGGTCAGAGATATAATCAGGTAATGATAAACAAAGGAGTAAGGATAAAGGGATAGGGAATAATAAATAGATAAAGGTAAAGGGAAACAGTGCAAGATATAATAAGGGTCAAAGGTAAGTAAATGTATATGGTAAAGGAAAACAATAATCCACCACGAGCCCAGAAACAGATATATATAATGTAACCATGTCAATCAATCATGCAGAGGGGAGTCCTCTCAGTAACCAGATAATATGGGTGTCCTCATGTATCAAATGGAGTAGCTAGCTCCCAGATATGTGAAAGACGTGTATCGCACACACCATCAGTCACCTGATATATATAACAGATAAACAGATACAGATAACAGAAATCAGATCAGATCTAGGATTCATCCATACGCCCCAGGTGGCCAGAGTCTACCAATACACACCAGATAAAATAAAGTCAGGGACGGGACAGGTCATCACTCTCCTGCCCTAGAGTCATGCCATCGGTGCATCAATGACATGGACATGAAACCCTCATGCCTAGTGATTGGCTCGGGTCTCAAACTGTGGTTCATGGTCAAGTATCAAGTATCAAGTCATAATCAGAGTGTCATATCGAAAGGTTCAGATTATAAGGTCCATGTCAGATGTTACAGAAGTGTATATCAGAGGTTCAGAAATCAGATAGGTTTATATCAGAGTTTATAACAATGTTCAAGTCCAAGTTCAGAAATAGTATACCAGATTAATGCTTATATCAAAGTTCAAATTAAGTTTCAAAACAAGAGTTTATAACCAGGTTTAGAATAAGGTTCAAATCAAGGTTCAATAAGTCATATCAAAGGCTCATAATCAAAAGGTTTATAGGTTCGTAGAAAAGATTTTAATTCAAAGGTTTCATATTAAACTTGTATTTAAAATAATCTTTCAGTGACTTTCATAAAATGATGTTTGGTAAAACCTTTTTATACAGATAGTCTTTCAAAGAAATTTTCATAAAACTTTTAGTGCAGTATCAATTCAAAATTGGTATAACATCGTACTCAAAAGCTCTTCAAAAACATTTTCATATCATTAAGGAAGGTTTTCAATTTAGTTATATTATCAAATGAAACTTCAGGGAACACAAGGATTTGAATATGCAGGTCACAAGGTAATGAGTCAAGTATCAAGGGAAAATTCAGAGTCAGATATCATGTCAGAATCAGAGTGTTATAACAAGTTCATATTTCAAAGGGTTTATAACAGATGGCTCAGAATCAAGTTTCATAACAAAGTTCATATCAGGAATTATAACAAAGGGGAATCATATGAAAGGTTCAAAGTAAAGGGGATCATAGCAATGGCATCAATACAGAAGCTGACAGATCAGAAAAATGAAAGAGATCATGAGAAACCTTAAAAAGATCAGAATATCTGTACCTTATACCGCAAGAAAACACAACAGAAATATAAAAGGTCAGAAGCAGACTCCATCTTCAGCGAATCTACACGAATTCATGACTGTCTTATTATTAGCTTGTTTAATTCAGATTACTTATTTTAGTCGGCTTTCCATTTTTGTAACTTTCCTTTTCAGGTAACTTTCCAAAAATAACAACTTTCCATATTTAGTAACTTTCTATTTTTAGCAGGTTTCCAGAATTAGCAGGTATTACAAGTCGTTCATTTTAATCCATAAGTTTCCCATAATTACAGTTCCAATCCTTTAACTTTAACCATTTTACAAGTTAAACCCTTAAGTTATATAAATTACAAATTAAACCTTATTATTAATTAAATTACAAATTAATCCTTACAATATTCATATTTACACATTAAGCCTTCAATTATTCCAAATTACACATCAAGCCCCTTATATTAAGTATTATACGAAACCACCTTCAATTTCCAGAATTTACAAAATAGGTCCCTCAATTTTAATTATTTCTAAACCGAATTAAATAATTAACTAATTTATCAAATAAACCTTATACTTACCAATTTTACACAAGGTACCCCCATATTATATTTTTTACACATTACCCCAGATCCAAAATGACTTACAAAAATACCCCACAAGTTTCAATAATTACAAAACACACCCTTTTACTTTTAATTTCCAATCGGTAAAACATTTTAATTATCAAAACCTAACCCTAATTATTCCAATCATTACCCAATCATTCATACCCTAACCTAATTCCAATCGATTGGGTTTTTATTTTTTTTTCTTTATTTTCTTTTAAATCCGGTTCTAAACAAAATTCAATATGGATGATTTAAGCTTTAACAATTACAACTACCATTTTTCCAGAGTTATATGATGCCTATAGAACCCAAATAAAATATGATCTCAGCCCAGAAAAATCGCATGAACAGATTAGAAATTATTTTCGTTTTTAGGGTTTTAATCCCATTAATTTCCATATGATCAAATGAGCATGCATGATTCGAATCTATCATTTTTCCAGAGTTATATAAGGCATGTATGGGACCCAGATAAAATATGTGCACAACCCAGAAAGATCGTATGAACGCGTATATAATTTTAATCCCGTTTTGTTACATATAATTACTACGATCGATTTTAACGTGCATGGAGTGTGTTTCTTATTTTATACAGAGTATATATGATGTATATAGTGTAGCAAAAATACCAGATGGGTTGTGGAACGATCAAATCGGTCGTGGTGAATTATGTACCTCTCGCTAGCCTCGCGACACAAGAAATCCTCCACGATCACTCTAGCCCTTTCACGACCACAAACCTATTTTTCTCCCCTTCCTTATACTCAGATGAACGTGGGAAAAGTATGCTAGGACCTCCAGAAAATTGGATCAAGTGTGTGTGAATTTTTGTGTGTGTTAGGGTTCGAAATAATGAAAGGAGCGTGTGGAATTAATAACAAACCGTGTAATATTGATGGTTTGGCATAAATCTCAGCTGTGATTGAGGCTTAATTGATTTAGGAGTGTTTCCAAAATTGGTGTGGTCATTATCCTATTTGTTATACATTTTATTTAATAATTTATAAGTATTAAAATGTAAATCGGCCCCAAATTAATTAAAATAATGTGACAACAATTTTTAGACCTTGTAAAATATTAAAATGTTGCAATAAATTTTATTTTACTTCATATGTTGTTCATTTACAGAGGTTTGGGATTTATTTGGCGTTTTAAACGTTTATTAATTGAATTTTAAAGTTATATTTTGGTCATTTTGCATGTTTTAAAATTTCGGGTATTACAGATTCGAACAATTAATTGAATATACTTACCGCCCCATGTGACTGACTCTTTTCGACCAGTTATTCCTTCTTTAAAAACTGCTTTTCTCTTCGACAGTAAACCTTGTAGATTCCTATATATCGAGAGCAACCTGTCTCTGGTACCACTTATGGAGATCAATAGCTAGAGGTTAGTTAGACCTCATATCTAGGATTACACCAATAACAATGAACAACAATATAGTATGCACAGCGGAAAATGATTCATTATCATTGCACAAGGTTTGTCGAACGATTACAAACCCTAACCCTAGGCGTCTAAACAAAGACTCACGCCTAGGTACACACACACACTTTTCTGGACTACATTGTGGAAGACATGTTTAAAACGTATTCCCTGTATCTCTTTATATAATAGAGATACTAGGGTTACAAAGACAATTAAATAATACATAATAAGTCCCTTATCTTTGTCTTCAATAGTTTCCTCCATCTTTCATATTTTGTCAATATCAACTCTATTTAATTCCTAACAGAGTGTGTTTGTGATCATAGTGTGATGCGGGAGGCATGATTGATCCTAGATACAAAAATTACATACTTTAGTCGAAACTAACGAGAATTTTGATATAATGTTCTAGTGTGTGCCTATATGAGGACAATGTGGAGGTGCGGTTATCTCGACTCTTTTTAATGCATAAAAAGAATTTCTTTAGCAATTTTGTAGCAAAACGAGAGATAACCCAAACGCTCCTAATTCAATGTAGCTTCATTTGAATGTACCCGAAAATACATATTAGTTATGTAATTCCTTTAGCATTCAAGAGACATTATGCAAGTGATGTTTTAAACATAACGTTTTTATTTGTATGAACAATGTGAAAATTATTTGTCCTAATTGTGAGAAGCTTTTTACAAAAATTTGACATGGGGTTTTTAGCAAATCGTGATAATGTCTTACAAGATGCAATTCCTAACTAAGGGAAACATGACTAGTTATGTAATTTACAAATGTACTTCATGATCTACCTAAGAAAATGCATAATCCCCAAGTTTGGTTTTGTGCATAAATTAGAAGCCCTAGACTCAGAATTGAGAGAAGAAAAGTAGTAAGAAAACTTACAATGTTGATTAGAACTGAGATTAGTTGAAGGAGAGGCCTTAATTTTGAGAGTGGTATGTTATGGGATGAGTTTGAGTCATTTGTGTGTTATGGTTATGTGAAAAGGGGTGTTTGTTTAAGTCTTTAAATTTTCTGACCCAAGGAACCACGGATGGGATGTAGCCAAATACAGGGTTCCGTCCCTTATGTCGAAGGGTTCCTTGGGATTAGAACATGGTTTTGTCAATTTTGTCATTTTGAACAAACCAAGGTTTAAGCAATGATTAAAACTACAAATTAGGTTCCATTAGTCCTAATCCAAGTCTAAAGAGATTAAATTGCTCTTGTTTAAGAGGTTTAGTTAGAATATCGACAATGTTATCTTCTGAGGATACTTTCTCGATAGAGATGTTTCTTTTTTGAACATTGTCGCGAAGGAAATGATAACGGATTTCAATGTGTTTAGTTCGAGCATGTTGAACTGGATTTTTATTGAGGTCGATAGCTCCTTTGTTGTCGCAAAGGATAGAGATGTCGTTAAGTTGAATTCCGTAGTTGACAAGAGCTTGCTTCATATACAGAGCTTGTTGACATGCTTTTCCTGCTGATACGTACTCAGCTTCGGTTGTTGAGATGGCAAGAACCGTTTGTTTCCTTAAAAACCATGAGGTGAGTCAATGTCCAACAAAAGTACAAATACCACTTGTACTTTTTCTATCAACATAGTCACCGGCATGATCTGAGTTGACATACACTATGGTTTCAACTCCCGTTCCTTTGGGATACCATAATCCTAGGTGTGTCGTGCCTTTAATGTTTCTAAAAATTCGTTTTACGGCTTCAAGATGTGATGTTTTAGGATCTTCTTGAAAGCGAGCACATAGACAAACACTAAACATAATGTCGGGTTGATAGAGGTCGTTTTCCCTTCAAAAATTATTTATAAAAGTGGAAAGATTATACAAACCTTAATACTAAAGTATCTTGGTAAGTATTGATCTCCCGAGTATCGTTTCAAAGGAGTGGTGAATTGAAGTTCGTTAATTGAGTTTCGTTTGATGCTTAGTTGTCATATAGGGTATTGGTTTTAGTTAGGTTTTTAAAAGATTTTTAAAAGCTAAATTAATTAATAAACGAAAAACTACAAGTAAAAACGAGGCTAAATAGATCTAAAAGATAATATTAAAGAGTATGCTTGCCAAGTGAGGTGAAAAAATCATTAAGTGTGAATTATCATTTTAAGTGATTAATTAATTAATACCCATCAAAGAAAAACTATTTTCTCACAACGTTGGTTTATTTTGAAAACAATCTCTTATCTTGGTAAAAATTACTAGATCTAAATAATTAATTTTCCTAAGGACTTTTGCCCGTTAAAACAACCAACTTAATAAATCTAAAAATAATCCGAAAATTATTAATCAACAATCTTCAACACCCGTTTAAAAAACCATTTTCTCACAACGTTGGTTTATTTTGAAAACAATTCTTTATCTTGGTAAAAATTACTAGCTTTAGATAATTAATTACCTAACGGATTTTACCCGTCAAAATAACCAAAAATCAATCCGAGTAATCCAAAGATTGAATAACAACCCGTAATTTTTTAGGTCTTTACTCAACCTTAAAACTCAAAATAATTTATTTTTGAAAGTTACAAATTTCTCTTGCGTATAACTTTTAACTAAACTGCATGAACTAAGAGAGCAAGCCGCACGCTTACCGACACCCAATTAGTTAGGGCTTTGGTCTAACAAATTCTTATATGAGTTAAAAATATATTTTTCATACCAATATTATTAAGATACTCTCAATATTGTATGTTACATGTTTTAATTGAAAACATCAAACCGGGTTGCCACGACTCACATTTGAACTCAACAAGACACGGATTACGCTCCGCAAAAATTATTAAATTATTAAAGGGCTTATAACAGTAACCAACCCAAGTATATTTTGTTTTCTCCTTGTGTGACCAGGAAATAAATGAACAAACACACCCTAATACATAACATGTGCATTATATGAACTTAAAAACTAAACCTTAAATATCCTAATCACATCATTAGTACCACCTTGTCATTCCATGTCCCCCCTAAACCATGAAGGACCTTTGGACAAACCCTTTAACCAAATCTATTATCCAGATCTATTATCCAGATCTATTAACCAGATCTATTATCCAGATCTATTATCCAGATCTATTATCCAGATCTATTAACCAAATCTATTATCCAGATCTATTATCCAGATCTATTATCCAGATCTATTATCCAGATCTATTATCCAGATCTATTATCCAAAAGCTATTAACCAAATTTTTCCCTATAAAAACCCTCAAACTCTCACATTTCATCACACACTAAAAACTCACCAACTCATATCCAAAAACATTTTTCTTTTCTTCCTTTCGTTCCACCTGTCGAGACCAAGAAGAATTAGACAAGACTTTGGGTTGTATCAAGTTACTTTGGGGTAGTCATTTTGGACGTGGGTTACTATTCGAAGAGTCCAAGAAGTCATTAGCTCAATATTGGTTTTCTTTTCTCTCGTACCACCATTTCTCATTCGACACAAACCTCCATCACAACTCACTGTAAGCCTCTACATACTCCTTCTCATTTACTACCTTGTTTTCTTTTCAACCATCCATGCACACATATTATGTATATACTAACAATAAGTAGAAACTACAAACATTCGACATACATATATACATTCGAAATACCTGCATGAAGGGATAAAATCTTGTGTTATGAGCTTGTGTGGTAAAGTCTTGATGTGCTTAACTCTTATAAACATCCTAAAAAGCAACCTAATGCTTATTTGATTTTCTTTCGACACTCACTCACACATTGTGAAGCTATTCAAAGTTTTGAAACTCGATATGACATAAAGAAACCATAAAACTAACTTAAACATAAGTGTTGGCTCATTTTGTACTAAGTGCTCATTTTAGTTCTTGACTCATTCGTGGCTCATAAAGCTCATTTTTATAACTTATTGATGTAAAAACTAACTCTTCAAACTTCGCACAAAATCGGTTAAGTTTTGGCCTCGTTTGGAAATTTTGAGTCGTATAAACTCAAATAAGTCGAGACTTATTTGAGCTTATGTTGGTATCCTTTACATGAGCTTATGCTTAATCATAAACATGGCGTGCATATTTAACAAACAGTTGAAAATGGAAACAAGACATACTGAATACAAATGCATGCAAGAAATTCAAACTCAATATATACTGATAAGAGTTTATAACTAAAACACAACAGTTGAAAATCCTCTTAAAAATAAAACCCTTGTAAAATACAACAAGAAAGACCCTTGGCTCAAATGGTTGTGTCGCTGGGGTTGTGAACGAGAGGTCTTGAGTTCGAAACATGTTAGTGACATTTTTGATATATTTAATTATCATTTTTGGACCCAAACTTGTACAATTTTACAACTACTGATGAAAATGTCAAAACTATATATATTTGCAACACTTTTATTCACGATTTTGTCAAACTAAAATATTTAGTAACTATTACTAAAACCCGACAAAAGACGAAATTTAAAGAAAATATTTATAACAAAAACTTATATAAATATTTTCTAACATATCACCCACTAACTAACTATATATAAAAACACAATTATATATACCCACCGTATCACGTAAACACTTAAAGAATTACGCACTTCCAAGAGCCAATACTTACATTTTGAAATTGATTTAAACGTAAACTCTGCCACACAAGCAATATTAAACACAACCACTTGAAAACACTTAAATTTGTTTAAAAACTTTTGAGTCATGAGTACAGAAAACTGTAAATTAAGAATTGCCATACTAATTTAGGTCGCGTTTCGGTGCCACACACTGTTGCTACTTGACTTATCATTTCAGACGACTTATTTCTAAGGTGAGTTCTCGTAGCCCTTTTTTAATTATGTTTTCCTTGGGGGAAAATGGTACTCAAATGACATTTTAACTGTTTTCATGCTGTGATTATACTGTTTTCATGTTTTTGGACAATATGTGTGTTTTGATTGCAATATGCGCCTTATTATGTGAATTCAGACTGTGTGACTTAGCTTGAACGTGCGAACTGTTTTGTGATGCATTGTGAGTATATTATTTTGGGAATATGGCACCCAGTATATCATTCTGGGAATATGGCACCCAGTAGATCATTTTGGGAATATGGCACCCAGTACATCTTTGTTATGTGCTCACATTTGTATATCTTGCTCACTATTGTCCTATGCTATTATTCACAGCTTCGTGTTTTAACTTTAAACCTATGAGCTCACCAACATTATGTTGACGTTTTCTAGTATCATTTTCAGGTGTTATGAAGTTACTATAGAGGATTGAGTATTGGACTGGCCTAGTAAACATGAGACAAGACCTTTCCGGACTGAGTTCCAGAAGAGTTATGCATTCAGCTTATTACCTTAAGATTTTATCTTTTTGTGAACTTATGTATTACGATTTGTTTCACCCGACTTTTGGGATTGTTGTAACTTGACTTATGATATTGCAAATTTAGTACTTCTTTATTTAGACACCTTGTGTTCCTGATTATGAAGTCATACCCCGTAAATGCCATTCCGCTGCGCAATTTTTGGGGTGTGACAGATTGGTACCAGAGCCAAGGTTATAGAGAATTAGGTTGTTTAACCTAGACTATAACCTAAGAATCCTCATATAGTTTGCATTATAGGAACTACGTGTGCGATTATGTGACACAAAGTGATGATGATAAGTAAATGCAGCATGATGCTATCCTAAAAACGCCTGGCCAACATTTTTACGATAACATGATGCGGCATGGACTTATCAAATTCATGGATTGTCAGATAGGAAGTTAAGCGTAGTAGCACGACACGTATAACGACCTATCCTACCTATCTCATATCTAATGTTTACCAATGTCATACTTTGTAGAATCATGCCTCCAAAAAGATCGACTCGAGTTAACCGAGGTGTTCCACCATCGAGGGGTGGAAGGACTGGTGGACAAGGAGGTAGAGCAGGTGGTCGCGGCACTGCAAACAACGCCAACGACAATGTGAATCCTGAACTTTCTGCCATGATCGCCGAGCAACTACAAGCATTGCTACCCACTCTCGTCACCCAAGTTGGTGATCACATCAGTAACCTAGGAAACAACGGAAGCGGGAATGACCATGCAGACAATGGTATTGGTAGTGACCACAACAATAATGGCAACAACAACAATGGTGGCAAGGGATGTTCGTACAAGGAGTTTACGGCATGCAAACCAGTGGACTTTGATGGCAATGGAGGAGCATTGGTGTACACAAGATGGATTAAGAAGATGGAGGCAGTGATGGACATAAGCGAGTGTGCAGCTCATCGGAGGGTGAAGTACGCTGCAAGCTCGTTGACAAGAAAGGCTCTGACCTGGTGGAACACACAAATCCAAGCTAGAGGAAGAGAAGCCGCCTTGGGAATGAGTTGGGATGACCTTAAGGCATTACTGAAGGAGGAGTATTGCCCAAACAACGAGATGCAAAAACTAGAGCATGAGTTCTACAACCATGCTATGGTAGGTGCTGGTCACGCGACTTATACGGATCAATTCCATGAGCTTGCTAGACTGGTTCCTCACATGGTCACTCCTGAATCCAAGAGAATCGATAGGTACATCTATGGTTTGGTCCCCGAGATTCGCGGGATGGTGAGAGCAACCGAGCCTCCTACGATTCAGAGTGCGATACTGAAAGCTGCAACCTTAACGGACGAAATGGCCAAGAGTGGCATGTTGTCCAAAAGTGGGGATAAAAGGAAGGCCGTGAGCGAGCCAAGTAAACAGGGAGGTGAAAAGAGTGACAATAAGAAGGCAAAATGGGGAAAAGGATTCGTGGCAACAACCACGAACAAGAAAGGTTATGTAGGCCCTTACCCTATGTGTGCCAAGTGTAAATACCACCATCCGGAGACTTCGCCGTGCCGAGTGTGTTTCAATTACAAAAAGGGTGGTCACGTAGCAAAAGATTGTCGGGCAGCAACAAAGCAAGTGACACCAGTGAATGCTGTTAACCCAAGAGCATGCTACGAGTGTGGAAACCCGAATCATCTTCGAAATGCGTGCCCTAGGTTGAATGGGACACGGGGACAAGAACAAAAAAACCAGAATCAGGCTGTAGCAATTGGTGGAAACAATACTAACCGTGTAAACAATGCAAACCGTGGGAACAATGGCAACCCAGCTCGTGGTCGAGTATTTGTGATGAACGCTGAAGAAGGACGTCAGGACCCGAACATCATGACGGGTACGTTCTCTTTAAACGACCACTATACTACTATGCTCTTTGATTCGGGTGCCGATTATAGTTTTGTCTCCACTAAATTCATGCCCCTGTTAAATATGGAACCCAGTAGACTAGACTTTAGTTACGAAATTGAAATAGCAGATGGTCAAAGAGTAGAAACAAATAAGATCATTCGCGGGTGCAAACTCGAGTTAGAAGGCTACACCTTTAGCATCGTCTTAATACCATTCGGACACGGAAGCTTCGACGTGATTGTGGGGATGGACTGGTTGTCCAAGCATAAGGCGGAAATAGTGTGTCATGAAAAGATGGTCCGAGTAGCACTACCAAACGGCGAGTTACTTAAGGTCTATGGAGAGCGACCTGAAGAAAAAGCGTGGCACCTCATGAGCATGAAAGTAGACGAGCAGAAACTAGAAGATATCCCAGTCGTTCGAAACTTCCGAGAGGTATTTCCTGATGACTTATCCGGATTACTGTAACACCCCAACCCGACAAGGGTAAAGAGGTCACGCAAATGGTTTCATATCAGATATAACAAAGCATACCTTCATAAGTAATACAAAGATTCTCAAAGGTTACAAAAGAAATACTGAAATTACAAGGTTACAAAAGCGAATACAATTTCTAACAATAGAATACTTTCTAATCATCTCTAGGCCGAAACTATCAAGTCTTCTAACTCCAAAAGTCTCTTCACTCGTACCCATCTTCCAACTAAAACCTGCCGCACACGAAAAGAAAACGTGCGGCTGAGCTTAAAAAGCCCAGTGAACAGATACATAATACAAGCAAAGATAACGAAACGGTAATATAATGAAGTACTGGAGATGTCATAAGGTATAATCAAAGCGAAAGAGAAATAAAAGATATATAGGATAGTCATCCACCACGAGCCCATACTCAAAGTCATATCTCAACATCATAATACTCAAAGTCAAGATCTCACAATCAGAGGGGATACCTCTCAGGCAACCAGATAATATGAGGGGTGTCCTCATGTATCAAAAGGGGTGGAGTGATCAGCTCCCATAAATGTGAAAGGCGTGTATAGCACACATGCACCAGTCACCTCAAAGTCATACTCAAAGTCTTAGTTAAATCCACTAAACATACATGCCTAGGATTGCAATCCATACGCCCCCACTCAAAGTCATCTCAAAATCATAATCTCAGAATCATAATGGCCATATCATAATATAAAAGGGGATGGCGTGAGAAATCACTCCCCCACACAGGAGTCATGCCAGTGGTGCATCACAGACATGGCCAGGTTACCTTCCTGGCTAGGAAACAAAAAGGTGGCTCGGGTATCAAACTAAGAGTCAGGTCTCAAGGTCATGCAAACGGGTTCATCTCAAAATCATATCAAGGCATATCTCAAGGTCATGTCAAAAGTGAATCTCAAAGTCATATGAAAAGGTTCATATCAAAAGGTTCATAGCAAAAGGGTCATAGCAAAGGTTCATAGCTCAACATCGAAGCATAGGTGATAAGACACCCTTTCTTAAAAAGGGTAGAGTATCTGTACCTTATGACGAAAGCACAAACAGAAACAAAGCACAGAAAAGTAGAGAACAGCTCAAAGTCACTCCTTCTTCACACCTAAAGGGGTAGAAGAGTATTATAATAGGTTCTTAATTATTCATTTAACTTTCCTTTCCATTTTAAGAATTTTCCAGATTTAGTAACTTTCTATTTTTAGCAACATGCCATATTTAGTAACATTCTATTTTTAGAAAGTTTCCCCGAAATAGTATTTTAATACTTTAAGGTTATAATTGACAATTAATAATATTTAAAGGTTAAAATGACAATTATAATCGTTTAGGGTTAATTATGCCAATTTAATCACTTTAAGACTTTATATGATACATATTGTAGTTTAGGGCTACACTTGTCATTCAAAGTTGAGGGGCTTACTTTGAAACTTACATCTTCTATGCAAATTCTAGGACGTGGATACTTTAAATCACTTCCTACATTTCTCATGCAGTTTTATATTAGCTATGTCGACACAAGGCCCCCCCCTTTTTTTTTTCCTGTTACTCATATTTACGACACACACACCCACATGAATTCACACATTTGAACCTCCATAACACTCCACGTTTACTCTCCCACTCGACCCAACACCATACCCTACTCGACCCTTACTCCCAGCCCATACAACACACCATTTACAACCAAACAAGCCCAAGTTTAAACACACACACGACCAGGTTTTAATATGTATAAACGACTCATGTTAAATCCCTTTTTGACTCATGAAAACACAGTCCAAACAGCCTTAGATTTAATTCATTCGACCACATTTCTTTGCCCATTTTAACGAGACGGAACCCGCATGAAGACCCTCTTTTATCCGACCTATACCTTGCCCAAAGACACCACATACCACATTACACCCTCAATATTTCATGTAAACACAAACCACACAACAGACCCAACTCGACACACACTATTCACACCATATTAACACACCCTTATTAGTTTTGTAACATGTTTAACCATACACACACCCAAAATATTCTACTATGGTTTAATCATTTTAACATGTATTAGGCACCCACTTAGATTTATAAAACTCCAGCCCTCTAGTATAAAATACCAGCGAGACACCACATTGCATGGTAACAAATCTGATTTAGTGTACATGACATCACCAAGCTTCACACCAAAAACTAACAACAATATAAACTCATGATTACAACAGCCCGTAAATCCTCGTTAAACATAATTAGTTCTGATCCTTTTATTCAGATTACCCTTGCTATAAACACTACTCGACCTAGACATAACATGCACCAGAAATCATAACAAACCCTACCCTTGATACAACTTATAACGCCTAGGGTTTCTACTCTTTAACACTTCATTAAATGTGTATCTTATCATTTATGTGATATATATGTAGCCTTTCGTTCTGAAAAATTTTAGATCGATTATAGTTTGGTTTCAAGATAAATGTTGTGTACGTTGTTCCCATGAGCATGACGAGAAGAACAAAAACCAAAAACAGGTTATACCTGGTGACGATGCCAGAACGAGATGAGATAAGAGGACCAGATTTCGAACTCAACATGAAACCCCCTTTGAGCCAACCAAAACCCACGACCTAAACCAGAACCCTTCGAACCAAAACGTTCACGATCAAGCTCCTTTCTTTACTTATAATTGTCGATTTTCTGATTTTAGGAGAATAACAAGTGGATCGGGATTTGTTGTTTGATGTGTGGCGTATGTCTTTAATAAGCTAATCTTGGAAGGTATATCACAATTGATTGGGACGTGTGAAGCATATTTTAAATTGGAAGATATGTCACAGTTGAAAGAAGAAAACGTGTGGAGGATAAGAGGTTTGATTTTCTCTTTTCTTTGTGTCTATCAAATGTGAGAGGTGATGATTATATAACAGTGGTTATGGACATGTTGGTAAAATATTGGAGATACTCTTTTTGAATCAGAGAAAGAGACGTGATTAGGAAATAATAAGGAAGACCTTGCACTCTATTTTAGGCTAGAAGGAATAGGTAAAATATTTTAAAATGAGATTTGATATTCTCATGATCAATGTATATCTTCAAAACGTGTGAAGTGAATCACCAGGAGGTATGGACGTGTGTGTGGGCCTTCAAAAGAGGAAGGTGCAGAATTTAAGGAGCAATTTGGGGGACCTAAGTCAATCACGAATGTAGTCATAATACAAGTCTTTATACGTTTGTGACAAAAGGAATATATTATTCGGCTATAGGGACTTAGAAAACGTGACATATGTTAAGGCGTGTACAATTTATTTTTAACGAAAATTCCATTATTCGAATGACGTTTCTTGTTTAAATGTTTGAGGTTAAATACTTAGGTTATGATTTATAACGAAATGTCTTAAATAATTAAACGTCTTTTATGAGTTCGAGATCACAGGGTATTTTGGGTATTTTACACGTTCAAAACTTTCGGGTTTTACAATTACCCCCTACATGAGAGGTCGAGTTTCGGATAGACCTAATTTCTGGAGCAATGCCAGTTGCAAAGTCTCCCTACCGCTTGTCACCTACTGAAATGGAGGAGTTGTCTGATCAACTCAAGGAACTCCAAGACAAAGGTTTCATCCGACCTAGTTCTTCGCCATGAGGAGCACCGATATTGTTCGTCAAAAAGAAGGATGGTTCCTTTCGGATGTGTATCGACTACCGGGAATTGAACAAGTTGACCATTAAGAACCGCTACCCTCTCCCGAGAATCGATGACTTATTCGATCAATTGCAAGGCTCACGATACTTCTCCAAGATAAATCTTCGTTCCGGTTACCATCAGTTATGAGTACATGAAGATGACATTCCAAAAAGTGCGTTCAGGACTCGATATGGTCATTTCGAGTTCACAGTTATGCCTTTTGGGCTAACAAACGCGCCTGCGGTTTTTATGGACTTGATGAACCGAGTATGCAGGCCATATTTGGATAAATTTGTCATTGTATTTATCGATGATATTCTGATCTATTCCAAGACAAAAGAGGAACATGAGATGCATTTGAATTTAATTCTAGAGTTACTCAAGAAGGAAAAACTGTACGCCAAGTTCTCGAAGTGTGACTTCTGGGTACAAGAAGTCCAATTTCTTAGGCACGTGGTTAACAAAGATGGCATTCATGTAGACCCTAGCAAGATCGAAGCTGTGAAGAATTGGGAAGCCCCTAAGACACCATCAGAAGTCCGCTCATTCCTAGGACTGGCAGGATACTATCGACGATTCATCGCGAACTTCTCCAAGATTGCAAAACCACTTACCTCACTTACTCAAAAGAACAAGAAATACGATTGGGGTGAAGCACAGGAGAGTGCCTTTCAGACGTTGAAAGACAATCTGTGTAATGCACCGATCCTAGCCCTCCCCGATGGACCCGAAGATTTCATAGTATACTGTGACGCTTCATGTCAAGGCCTTGGGTGTGTGTTAATGCAAAGAGGTAAGGTGATTGCCTATGCCTCTCGACAACTGAAGGTTCATGAGAAGAACTACACCACCCATGACCTGGAGTTAGGCGCTGTAGTATTTGCTCTCAAGATATGGAGACATTACTTGTATGGGACGAAAAGTATTATCTATACTGATCACAAGAGTCTCCAACACATCTTCAATAAAAAAGAGTTGAATATGCGCCAGAGGAGATGGATTGAGCTCTTCAGCGATTATGACTGCGAGATTCGCTACCACCCAGGTAAGAAGAATGTAGTAGCCGATGCTTTGAGTAGGAAGGAAAGACTCAAGCCTAGTAAAGTAAAAGCCATGAGTATAACCATACAGTTGAGTATCAAGGATAAGATATTAGCGGCTCAAAGAGAGGCATCTATGAATATGGATGCACCCACGGAGAAGATGCGAGGCTTGGATAAGCAACTGGAGAAAAAGGATGACGGTGGACTGTACTTTGTAGACCGAATTTGGGTACCGTTAACTGGCGACGTGAGAACCCTAGTCATGAACGAAGCACATACAACGAGGTACTCTGTTCATACAGGAGCGGACAAGATGTACTACGACCTTAGGGACTTGTACTGGTGGCCTGGAATGAAAAAGGACATAGCTGTCTACGTTAGCAAGTGTCTGACTTGCTCTAAGGTGAAGGCTGAACATCAGAGACCATCTGGTTTATTGCAGCAACCGGAGATTCCCGAGTGGAAGTGGGAAAGAATAACCATGGACTTCATTACAAAGTTGCCTAGGACTATTAGTGGACACGATACGATCTGGGTTATCGTAGATAGGTTGACTAAGTCGGCACATTTCTTACCCATCCGAGAAGATTATACGATGGACAAATTGGCTAGACTTTACATCAAGGAGATAGTGGCGAGACATGGTGTGCCCATATCGATCATATCTGATCGTGACAGCCGCTTCACGTCAAACTTTTGGCGATTATTGCAAAAGTCCCTGGGAACACACTTAGAGATGAGCACGGCTTATCACCCACAGACCGATGGTCAAAGCGAGCGTACTATACAGACCTTAGAGGACATGCTCAGGGCGTGTGCCATAGACATCGGTGGAAATTGGGATACCCATCTTCCATTAGCCGAGTTCTCCTATAACAACAGCTACCATACCAGCATAGATATGGCACCATTCAAAGCACTTTATGGAAGAAAGTGTCGTTCACCTATTGGTTGGGCGGAAGCTGGAGAGAGTCAAATGATAGGACCTGAAATAGTGTTAGAGACCACTGAGAAGATCATTCAGATCAAGGATAGACTCAAGGTTTCTCGAGATCGAAAGAAGAGCTATGCTGACAACCGACGAAGACCCCTAGAATTCAGTGTTGGTAATCACGTGCTACTCAAGTTGTCACCTTGGAAAGGTGTTGTACGATTCGGAAAGAAGGGCAAGTTAGCACCCAGATATGTAGGACCTTTTGAGATCACTGGGAGAATCGGTCCGGTAGCATACCGACTAAGACTACCCCAAGAGCTAAGTGGCGTTCATGATACGTTCCATGTGTCGAACCTTAAGAAGTATCTTGCTGACCAGACATTACACATACCATTGGAAGAAATACAAATAGACCCCAAGTTTCACTTTGTAGAGAAACCTGTTGAGATTTTAGAACGCGAGATCAAGAAGCTGAGACGTAGCAAGATACCAATAGTTAAATTCCGTTGGGACTCAAGGCGTGCACCTGAGTTTACTTGGGAACGAGAGGATCAGATGAGACATAAGTACCCACACCTGTTTGACAATGGTACTAGCTGAATTTTGAGGTCAAAATTCTCTTAACTGGGGTAGACTATAACAACCCGCAATTTTTCAGGTCCTTACTCAACCTTAAAACTCAAAATAATTTATTTTTAGAAGTTACAAATTTCTCTTGCGTATAACTTTTAACTAAACTGCATGAACTAAGAGAACAAGCCGCACGCGTACCGACACCCAATTAGTTATGGCTTTGGTCTAACAAATTCTTATATGAGTTAAAAATATTGTTTTCATACCAATATTATTAAGATACTCTCAATATTGTATGTTACGTGCTTTAATTGAAAACATCAAACCGGGTTGACACGACTCACATTTGAACTCAACAAGCCACGGATTACGCTCCGTAAAAATCATTAAATTATTAAAGGGCTTATAACAGTAACCAACCCAAGTATATTTTGTTTTCTCCTTGTGTGACCAGGAAATAAATGAACAAACACACCCTAATACATAACATGTGCATTATATGAACTTAAAAACTAAACCTTAAATATCCTAATCACATCATTAGTACCACCTTGTCATTCCATGTCCCCCCTAAACCATGAAGGACCTTTGGACAAACCCTTTAACCAAATCTATTATCCAGATCTATTATCCAGATCTATTATCCAGATCTATTAACCAGATCTATTATCCAGATCTATTATCCAGATCTATTAACCAAATCTATTATCCAGATCTATTATCCAGATCTATTATCCAGATCTATTAACCAGATCTATTATCCAGATCTATTATCCAGATCTATTATCCAGATCTATTAACCAGATCTATTATCCAGATCTATTATCCAAAAGCTATTAACCAAATTTTTCCCTATAAAAACCCTCAAACTCTCACATTTCATCACACACTAAAAACTCACCAACTCATATCCAAAAACATTTTTCTTTTCTTCCTTTCGTTCCACCTGTCGAGACCAAGAAGAATTAGACAAGACTTTGGGTTGTATCAAGTTACTTTGGGGTAGTCATTTTGGACGTGGGTTACTATTCGAAGAGTCCAAGAAGTCATTAGCTCGTGTATTGGTTTTCTTTTCTCTCGTACCACCATTTCTCATTCGACACAAACCTCCATCACCACTCACTGTGAGCCTCGACATACTCCTTCTCATTTACTACCTTGTTTTCTTTTCAACCATGCATGCACACATATTATGTATATACTAACAATAAGTAGAAACTACAAACATTCGACATACATATATACATTCGAAATACCTGCATGAAGGGATAAAATCTTGTGTTATGAGCTTGTGTGGTAAAGTCTTGATGTGCTTAACTCTTATAAACATCCTAAAAAGCAACCTAATGCTTATTTGATTTTCTTTCGACACTCACTCACACATTGTGAAGCTATTCAAAGTTTTGAAACTCGATATGACATAAAGAAACCATAAAACTAACGTAAACATAAGTGTTGGCTCATTTTGTACTAAGTGCTCATTTTAGTTCTTGACTCATTCGTGGCTCATAAAGCTCATTTTTATAACTTATTGATGTAAAAACTAACTCTTAAAACTTCGCACAAAATCGGTTAAGTTTTGGCCTCGTTTGGAAATTTTGAGTCGTATAAACTCAAATAAGTCGAGACTTATTTGAGCTTATGTTGGTCTCCTTTACATAAGCTTATGCTTAATCATAAACATGGCTCGCATATTTAACAAACAGTTTAAAATGGAAACAAGACATACTGAATACAAATGCATGCAAGAAATTCAAACTCAATATATACTGATAAGAGTTTATAACTAAAACACAACAGTTGAAAATCCTCTTAAAAATAAAACCCTTGTAAAATACAACAAGAAAGACCCTTGGCTCAAATGGTTGTGTCGCTGGGGTTGTGAACGAGAGGTCTTGAGTTCGAAACATGTTAGTGACATTTTTGATATATTTAATTATCATTTTTGGACCCAAACTTGTACAATTTTACAACTACTGATGAAAATGTCAAAACTATATATATTTGCAACACTTTTATTCACGATTTTGTCAAACTAAAATATTTAGTAACGATTACTAAAACCCGACAAAAGACGAAATTTAAAGAAAATATTTATAACAAAAACTTATATAAATATTTTCTAACATATCACCCACTAACTAACTATATATAAAAACACAATTATATATACCCACCGTATCACGTAAACACTTAAAGAATTACGCACTTCCAAGAGCCAATACTTACATTTTGAAATTGATTTAAACGTAAACTCTGCCACACAAGCAATATTAAACACAACCACTTGAAAACACTTAAATTTGTTTAAACACTTTTGTGTCATGAGTACACAAAACTGTAAACTAAGAATTGCCATACTAATTTAGGTCGCGTGTCGGTGCCACACACTGTTGCTACTTGACTTATCATTTCAGACGACTTATTTCTAAGGTGAGTTCTCGTAGCCCTTTTTTAATTATGTTTTCCTTGGGGGAAATGGTACTCAAATGACATTTTAACTGTTTTCATGCATTGATTATACTGTTTTCATGTTTTTTGGACAATATGTGTGTTTTGATTGCAATATGTGCCTTACTATGTGAATTCAGACTGTGTGACTTAGCTTGAACGTGCGAACTGTTTTGTGATGCATTGTGAGTATATTATTTTGGGAATATGGCACCCAGTATATCATTTTGGGAATATGGCACCCAGTATATCATTCTGGGAATATGGCACCCAGTACATCCTTTTGGGAATATGGCACCCAATCTATGTGTGGATCAATTATGCATGTTTGTAGTATGAGGTTCAGTTGTTGCTAGTTTGTGATCTTTGCTTTGTGCTCACATTTGTATATCTTGCTCACTATTGTTCTATGCTATTATTCACAGCTTCGTGTTTTAACTTTAAACCTATGAGCTCACCAACATTATGTTGACGTTTTCTAGTACCATTTTCAGGTGTTATGAAGTTACTATAGAGGATTGAGTATTGGACTGGCCTAGTAAACATGAGACAAGACCTTTCCGGACTGAGTTCCAGAAAAGTTATGCATTCAGCTTATTACCTTAAGATTTTATCTTTTTGTGAAATTATGTATTACGATTTGTTTCACCCGACTTTTGGGATTGTTGTAACATGACTTATGATATTGCAAATGTAGTACTTCTCTATTTAGACACCTTGTGTTCCTGATTATGAAGTCATACCCCGTAAATGCCATTCAGCTGCGCCATTTTTGGGGTGTGACAGATTGTCAATCAACAATTTCTAAGTTTTCACACTTAATTTACAAATTACCATCACTTAACAAGCATATATAAAATCTACTCACTCATAATTAAAACTACACTACAAGTAATAAATGAAGCAACAATAATAACTACTAAGCTAAACATGACAATAAATGTAAACTTACTAAAAATAAAAAGATAAAAGGATTAGAGATAATCGTATGAGACGAAAAATATAAAGATGACGAAATGAGGCCCATTCCATCATAAGATTCAAACCATCATCCATAAGCACCATCATTAACCCAAAATTATCTCTTAATCACTACTTAATCTTGCCTAGTTAAACCATTAATCACTAGATGAAAAACTATGAGTTAAGATTCAAAACAAAAGTGATTGACAAGATATATCTTTTTAAATGACTAAATATGTGATTGACGTTGGAAAGCAAAAATAAATGCAAAAACCATTGATTATATTTGATTTCAAAAGATTTTTAAAATGAAGCTTTTCGAAATTGTTAGCTAAAAATTGTACTAAAACTTAGATAAAAGAATTACTTTGAGAAAAATAGATCTAAATAAAGGAAACATAAATTTTGAAAGACAATTAATGAACCATGTTGTTTCGTACAGCAGCCAAACAAAATTTAATGATGATGGAATGTAAAAGATGCTGTTCTAGACTTGTAGTTGACGTAAATGAGCAAATGAAAAATATATAAAATTAAACTATGAGAATGATTAAAATATAATTACTACAAAATGATTTGAGAACAAAATTCAAAGACAGTTAAATTAATCAAAAAAAATGACAGTGTGAATGAACCGACCCCAAAGGTTATGGCTATCGGCTCCCCAGCTCCCCTCTCTCTGTTCTTCCTCGTAGGGTTATTTTCCAACAATAAAAAGTAGACTTGAGAAATTTTGGGCTGTGATAGGCTTGTTCACTTGTCGGACCAAATGAGATATAATAAATTTGTTGATGTTGGGAGTTATAAGGGTGGATGTAAATATTGTTTTAGTTGCTTGGTTTATTGCAAGGGTTCGGTCGAGACTATTTCTTCGGGCTTTGGATGGCTTTATTCTTCAGGCTTCAATAATTTTCGATAAATACTCAAAAATCTCGTACTTTTGCTCCAATGCTCATGTCTCATACCTACAACAATAAATAACAACTTTAAATAATATATGCACTTAAAATACACATTTTTGTTATTTATTTAGTCGTAAATTAGGGTATTTTGGCACTAAAAACATGAATAATCAAGCGTTCATCATCACATCCCCAAACTTAGACTGTTGCGTGCCCTCACGCAACGATTATTACACATGTAATAATGATTTAGGGGATACAAATAAAAACCATTAAAGTCGATAACGCCCAATTTTGACCCTTGTTCATGCATATAGCTAAAAATATACTTTTAAGGTGACCCGTCATGCTTGGCATTATTATCACGATATATACAAAGCTTAAGAACAGGAAGCACGCAAACTGGGTGCCTCCAGGAGATAAAGATCATCATCCTCGATTTTCACAATCCCCAAACCAAGCTTAAAATGAAATCATAGCTAAATATAAAATTTGATGCTAACACTACTCATAGATGCTAATTGTGTACGCACAGCTACTCTTTGCTCCCTTATTCCTAGTTTCTCTAAGGATTTTATTTTGAAAAATGAGTTTTTCTTATTTCGATGAACTTTTAGTCCGATAAAGGCACCCGGTTTAGACCATAATTAGTTTAAAATCCTTCTCGAGAGAACTGCTGTAGATAAAAATGAGGTCCACATCAAGGTCCTAATTTAACACGATTTAGGGGACATCCTTTTTATTTCATCCGAAACAACTCATCTACAAGTCCAGAGACAGAAGCTTTATTTAGATATCCCCGGAGTCGAAATTTGGCATTTATTGACATTATTAGGGCAGTATTAGCCCTCGGCCCTTTAAACAACTGAGTCAATGGGAGCGAACCGTCAAGAAACAGTAGTCTTATTATGACCTTGGGAATTTCCTCCACCTTTTTAAAGTATGACTCAACGGGAGTGAACCGTCGGGAAACAAAAAACTTTTATAGCTTTGGATTATTAAATTTGGTACTTCCACCCTTTGAACAACTGAGTCAACGGGAGCGAACCGTCAAGAAACAGTAGTCTATTACGGCTTCGGTTTATTACATTTATTAGGCGCCAAATCCCGAGTCCTGCGATCTTTTAACATCCGAAATAATAGCAACTAACTATCAGGAATTAGTTGTATTATTTCCCCGCAACACTGACAGTACCCTGATGTGTACCCAATTTTCATAAGCAGGAATTCTCTAAAAAAGGAGTAAAAACTAAAAATTGTAAAAACCGTGCATCTTTATTTATTGAAAACATTATTTTTGATATATTTTTAAGTTGGTGGGAGCAAAAAGCCACAATTAACCTCTATGAGCTCTAAAGAGATCCAACTACTCCACGCTTAGCATCTAACTTATATTCAACTCTATCATTTTTTGTTCTTTGCAAAATTTTTAAGTTTTGCAGACGCTCAGTCTCGAAAGCTAAGGGGAAAGCTAGAGTGAAATACTCCGTCAAGTTAGAATCTCCTTTGTTCTAGCCTACGGGACTAGTCAATCACGCACGGTCAAAACATCTTTTTATTTTTTTTTTTTTTTTTTTTTTTTTTTTTTTTTTTTTGCATAAATTAACATAATTTAGGTTAAACTGGGGTTGCGTGGGGGCAAAAAAGTAGGCATAAGTATGATCATTTCGATATAAACCCCCCTACACTTAGAACCGAACATTGACCTCAATGTTCAAAAGTGTTCGGGTGCCACCCCTACACTTAGAACATAAAAAACCAATGTTAAAATTCTAAGTGTAAAGAGGGTATCTAATGCAATTCCTAAGCCATATATTAATCATAAAGAATGCATGCTTTAAGGAAACATCAGATATAAATGATCAGAACTGAGGACTCCCCTGATATAAACGTGCAGATCGATCGGAGACTGAATGAGTGATGATGGAAAGCAACAACAACAATCATGAAAGTCTTCTCGATCAAAGGGTATCCTGTGAGCAAAAATAGTAGCCACGAAGCAACAAAGAAAACAAGACACCCCCAAACTTATTCATTACTAACACTAATAACCTAAATTACGCAAAATAAACCTAAGTGTAGATAAACCACTTATTCCATTTTAAGATAACACGGGTTGCCTCCCGAGAAGCGCTTGTTTTTGTTCGAGTCTCTAGCTTGACTCTAGGGTTACTTACTTCTAAGTTCAGGGGCACATCCATCACTTAGTGTTAAGTTTGGATGAAAGAAGCGATACAACACCACCTTAGGTGAGTATGCCACCTGACGGGGTAATGGCATATGGGGAAATCTAATAAAAGGTCTCTCCATCACCCACGTCATATCACCCGACTGTGTCAGGGAGAAAAAGGGATCAAATCTTTCCACTTCCCGTAAGCAAATATGCTTAAAATCGGGAAGTGGTGTAACTATCTCCAATAAACCTAAATCCAAACCTAAGTCGGAATCAGTATCAATAAGAGTATTAGTGACAGCTACGAAAGATGAGTCGAAACTATGATCAAGACTACTAGTGGAGTTTTTAGATTCCATTGGGATAGGATCTTCTTTAAGCAATTGTTCTAAATATAGAATATCACCCTCCGAATCTTAATACCCATCATCAATTTCCGTTGGAATTGAATCGTCTAGGCCGATTTCGGCGGTGAGCTCCTCCAAAAGTAAGTCACTAGTCTCAATAGATCTAAACATTGAATCAGAATTACCTAATGGTTCATCAGACATCCTAGGGATTGGAACAAGGTCTTAGACTAAAAATCTTAGAAGTTGTCTAACCATATGTCTAGGTAAGTCAATTTCCTTATCCTCCATTAAGAGGGTGACTAAATGCTCTCAAAAAGGTGAATCGAAATCAATATTTTCTCCTCCCAAAACATCAAGTCTGGGCGATGGCGGTGTGTATGCTAGTGGCGGAGATGGGACATATGCGGTACTTTTTGGGCTAGAATTATGCACCTCGTCCATTATCGTCTCCAAATCTAACCAGTCACTCCCCTCGGGTTCTTCTAGGTCAATATGAGGATTAGGCATTTGAGTTTTAAGAACCATCTCCTGAATACGGTCAATTTCTAATTGAATATTTTGTTGATCAATTAAAAGTTGTTCTGACCGTTTTATACTTTCATCTAATGAAATAGATAAAAATTCTTGCATATTTATCTCACTGCGAGGGGGTGACTGGTTAATATGGGTCTGTGGAGGTTGGACAAAATAAGGTGAGTCATAATTGCTACAAGGGACATGCTCATAGAAAAGCGGATTCCTAGTTTGACAATCAGAACTATAGTGGGGACCTCCACAGAACTCACAACAGTAAAACTGCTGCAACTGACTCGGTGAATAATATGGATATTGGTCAAAACCAAAATTTTGATTGTTACACGGAACCTGCTCATAGACAAGCATGTTCCCTGTTTGACAATCAAAACCCTGGTGAGGCCTACCTCCACAAAACTCATACGATTATGTCTCTATCTCGTGTTGCGGGGGTTGGTTGAAGAAGTCGGTTGTTTCATGGTAAGAATAGGGATTTTGGTCATAGACAAACCCGTTTCCCGATTCCACCATGCTACAACCAAGACAATTTCCATCATTTGGAGGACCCCCACACCACTAAAAACCATATAGATAAGAAGAAGACATAGTGAAGAATTAAACAAATATAGAGGATCAGAGAAAAAGAATTAAACACTTAAGAGGATAAAGAAGAATATATTTTAAATGGTTTTTTTTTTTTTTTAATAAAAAACTAAGGCACTAAATCAACTCAACTAACGCAAATCCTTACACCGACTCCCCGGCAGCGGCGCCATATTGATAGAGGTCGTTTTCCCTTCAAAAATTATTTATAAAAGTGGAAAGATTATACAAACCTTAATACTAAAGTATCTTGGTAAGTATTGATCTCCCGAGTATCGTTTCAAAGGAGTGGTAAATTGAGGTTCGTAAATTGAGTTTTGTTTGATGCTTAGTTGTCATAAAGGGTATTGTTTTTGGTTAGGTTTTTAAAAGGTTTTTAAAAGCTAAATTAATTAATAAAAGAAAAACTACAAGTAAAAACGAGGCTAAATAGATCTAAAAGATAATATTAAAGAGTATGCTTGCCAAGTGAGGTGAAAAGATCATTAAGTGTGAATTATCGTTTTAAGTGATTAATTAATTAATACCCGTCAAAGAAAAACTATTTTCTCACAACGTTTGTTTATTTTGAAAACAATCTCTTATCTTGTTAAAAATTACTAGATCTAAATAATTAATTATCCTAACGCCTTTTGCCCGTTAAAACAACCAACTAAATAAATCTACAAATAATCCGAAAAGTATAAATCATCAATCTTCAACACCCGTTTAAAAAAATATTTTCTCACAAAGTTGGTTTATTTTGAAAACAATTCTTTATCTTGGTAAAAATTACTAGCTATAGATAATTAATTACTCTAACGGCTTTTACCCGTCAAAATAACCAAAAATCAATCCAAGTAAATAAAAGATTGTCAATCAACAATTTTTAAGTTTTCACACTTAATTCACAAATCACCATCACTTAACAAGCATATATAAAATCTACTTGCGCATAATTAAAACTACACTACAAGTAATAAATGAAGCAACAATAATAACTACTAAGCTAAACATGACAATAAATATAAACTTACTAAAAATAAAAAGATAAAAGGATTAGAGATAACCGTATGAGACGAAAAATATAAAGATGACGAAATGAGGCGCATTCCATTATAAACTTCAAACCATCATCCATAAGCACTATCATTAACCCAAAATTATCTCTTAATCATTTCTTAATCTTGCCTAGTTAAACCATTAATCCCTAGATGAAAAATAAATGACTAAATATGTGATTGACGTTGGAAAGCAAAAATAAATGCAAAAACCATTGACTATATTTGATTTCAAAAGATTTTTAAAATGAAGCTTTTCGAAATTGTTAGCTAAAAATTGTACTAAAACTTAGATAAAAGAATTACTTAGAGAAAAATAGATCTAAATAAAGGAAACATAAATTTTGAAAGACAATTAATGAACCATGTTGTTTTGTACGGTAGCCAAGCAAAATTTAATGATGATGGAATGTAAAAGATGTTGTTCTAGACTTGTAGTTGACGTAAATGAGCAAATGAAAAATATATAAAATTAAACTATGAGAATAATTATACTCCTTCCATCCTAAAATAAGTGTTCAGTTTGACTTTTCAGAGTCAAACTGCTTCAACTTTGACCTTAAATATTTTTTTGCGTTATATAATACTTGATGAAAAATTATACCAATGAAAAATACACTCAAAGCCCAATCCAATCATATATTTTGCATCAAGTATTATATAACACCTACAAAAATAGTTAAGATCAAAGTTGAGGCAGTTTAACTCTGAAAAATCAAACTGGACCCTTATTTTGGGACGGAGGTAGTAATATAATTACTACAAAATGATTTGAGAACAAAATTCAAAGACGGTTAAATTAATGAAAACAAATGACAGTGTGAATGAACCGACCCCAAAGGGTATGGCTATCGGCTCCCCAGCTCCCCTCTCTCTGTTTTTCCTCGTAGGGTTATTTTCCAACAATAAAAAGTAGACTTGAGAAATTTTGGGCTGTGATAGGCTTGTTCACTTGTTGGACCAAATGAGATATAATATATTTGTTGACGTTGGGAGTTATAAGGGTGGATGTAAATATTGTTTTAGTTGCTTGGTTTATTGCAAGGGTTCGGTCGAGACTATTTCTTCGGGCTTGGGATGGCTTTATTCTTCAGGCTTCAATAATTTTCGATAAATATTCAAAAATCTCGTACTTTTGCTCCAATGCTCATGTCTCGTACCTACAACAATAAATAACAACTTTAAATAATACATGCACTTAAAATACACATTTTTGTTATTTATTTAGTCGTAAATGAGGGTATTTTAGCACTAAAAACATGAATAATCAAGCGTTCATCACGGGTCTACTAGCTGTGAGATAGATTAGACTACCAATCATTCCTCTATATTTAGTGTTATCTACAGATTCACCTTCTTCATCCTTTGGTGAGTTTCTGAAGACATAGGCGTTTTAATAGGTTTAGAGTCTTCAAGATCAAATTTCTTAAGCATGTCTTTTGTGTATTTAGATTGGTTAAAGAATATTCCATCTTCTAATTGTTTGATTTGAAGTCCTAAGAAAAAGTTAAGTTCTCCCATCATACTCATCTCAAACTTGTCATGCATGATTTTTGAGAAATCATCACATAGCTCTTGACAAGTTAATCCGAATATGATGTCATCCACATATATTTGAACAATGATAATATGTGAATTCCTTTTCTTGGTGAAGAGAGTGTTATCTACTAAACCCATGGTGTACTTATGTTCAACTAAGAATGTTTTAAGTCGATCATACCATGCTTTTGGTGCTTGCTTAAGTCCGTATAAAGCCTTTTTAAGTTTATAGACATGATTAGGTTTTTCAAAATTGATGAAACCCGGAGGTTATGCAACATATACTTCTTCATTTATAAATCCATTTAGAAATGCACTTTTGACATCTATTTGAAAAAGTTTGAAATCATGTGCACATGAATATGCAAGTAAAATTCTAATAGACTCGAGCCTAGCAACCGGAGCAAAAGTTTCATCGTAGTCAATGCCTTCTTGTTGATTATAACCTTGTGCTACTAACCTAGCTTTGTTTCTAGACACTACACCATTTTCATCCATTTTATTTCGAAAGACCCATTTTGTTCCAATAATTATTTGACTTTTTGGTTGAGGAACTAATGTTCAAACATCATTTCTAATGAATTGATTTAATTCTTCTTGCATTGCTATGACACAAGATTTATCTTTTATAGCTTCGTTTATATTTTTGGGTTCAATGGTTGATACAAAACAAAAGAAGTTGCTTTGATTTTGGACTTGTGATCTTAAGGTTCTTTCATTTATTTTTCCTATAACACTATCTAATGGATGACCTTTAGGTTCTTTGGTATTAACAATTTCTTTGTTTAGTAGTTCATCTTCCTTGTCATTATTTATATTCTCTTCGTTTTCAACAATTTAACTTTCAACTAAGTCATCATCTATCAAAAGTGGTGTTTTAGAGGGAGGTGGACTTTCGTCAAATGTTACGTTTAACGATTCCTCGACTCTCAAGGTTTCTTTGTTTAAAACAATATAAGCTTTGCTATTTTGAGAATATCCAAGAAATACACCTTCATAAGACTTTGGGTCAAATTTGGCGAGGTAATCCTTAGTGTTTAAAATAAAACATTTACTTCCAAACACTTTAAAGTATCCTAGCGTAGGCTTTTTACTTTTATATAGTTCATATGGTGTTTTGTTCAAAAATGGTCGAATTAATACTCTATTTAAAATATAGGTTGAAGTGTCAACGGCGTTACACCAAAACTTTTGTGGTATGTTTTCTTCATTAAGCATTGTTCTACTCATCTCTTTAAGAGTCCGGTTTTTACTTTCAACTACACCATTTGACTGACGAGTACTAGGAGCCGAAAAATTATGTGTTATGCCGTTGGCATCACAATAGTTTCCAAATTGTGTTTCTTTATCAAATTCACGACCATGATCCGTTCTTATTGACACAATACGACTATCTAGTTGGTTTTGAATTTTCTTACTAAGAATTTCAAATTGATCAAAAGCTTCGTTTTTACTTTTCAAAAACTTTGTCCATGTGTATCTTGAATAATCATCTACTATGACTAAAGTGTAGAAGTTTCCTCCATAACTTTGTATAGCTGATGTAGACACCATATTTTTAGCCTTATGGCTACTATGGACTTGTTTTTCCAAATTTGCAAGCATCACAAAAGTGTTGGTCATATTTCAACTTGGGTAAGTTCCTAACGAGATCTTTTGAGGATAGAGATTGGATAAGTCTCATATTAGCGTGGCCTAAGCGTCTATGCCAAAGATTTGAGGAATCATCTAACGAAGTTAAGCAAAGTTTATCTCTAGAAGTTTTATCAATTTTCATGACGTATACGTTGTTTTTCAAAACTCCTTTTGCTACGGTTATTCCATCTTTTAGTATTTTACTTTCGTTTTCACTAAATAGAACATTATACTTCTTACGGCATAGTTGACTAATACTAAGTAGGTTGAATCCAAGATTATCAAAATGAGCAACATTATCAATAATGAGAGAGTCATGAGAGATAGTACCTTTTCCGATGATTTTGATTTTTAATTTGCTACCAAAAGTGAAATTACCTCCGTCATATTCTTGGTAGGTTGAGAAGAGACTCTTGTTTCCCGTCATATGCCTTGAACAACTGCTATCTTTTATCCACTCGTCCGGTTCCAATCCGACTTTCAAGCATACCTAAGTTATAGAAAAACTCAAGCATTTGGTCCCCAATATCTCATGGGTCCATTTTGGTTAAACATCCCATTAACTTGATTCATGTATGGGAATGGTGGATATGAGTTCCATGGCATGTAGTTAGGAGTTTGATAATGCCTTGGGAAGTTTTGATTCCAACCATTTTGTTGATAGTTGGGTTGTGTGTTGTAGTTGCTCTTTGGAAAGGGGCGTTTGGGAATAGGTGTTTTAGGCCTCTGTTGAGTGATTTTGGATCTATACTCATTTTTAGAAAGTCCTAATCCTATTGTAACAGTACGAGCCGATGTACGAACTTTCTGTTCTGCTGAGGTACCCACGGAACCAAACTGTTCCACAGGCGGAACCAAATTTTTGGTTCCGTCTGATCCGTGGGTCCCTGAGGCAGTTGGAAAAGTTTCTTGTACTTTTTCGGCTTGTTTCTTTAGACTACTTAAATCTCCTAATTTCATAAAACCTAGTCCAGTTTTATCGTGTGGTAATTTTTGGATTCTCATTATTTCATCCACACAACAAATATTTTTATCAAACTTTTTGAACTTAGAGTTTTGTTTGATAAGTGCATCCTGTGTGATTTTAAGTTTCTCTAATTCAAGTCTAAGCTCTTGACATGATGTACATACCTTGTCAATAGCTTTACTCTTTTCTAAATGTTTTGCTTTTTCTTTTAATTCATAAACTTCATTTTCTAAGAATTCCTTTTTGGTTTTCAAAAATTTGTTTTTGTTTATGATTTTTAAGCTAAGTTCACACAGTTTGTTATATTCCTTTTGTAAGGTGTCATCATCAATAGAGGAATAAGATGAGTCAGAGTGTACCTCGTTTGAGTCTTGAGCCATGAGAGCAATTTCTTCATTCTTTGGCTCCTCGTCATCATCTTCACTTTCACTCCAAGCACCACTCACAAGAGCTCTTTGAGTTTTGTCTTTAGGTGGCTTTGGACAATCTCCTATGAGATGGCTTGTGTCACAACATCTAAAGCATTTTCTTTCAACCTTCCCTTTCTTATCATCACGATCTTTTCGAAAGGGTTTCTTGTCATCTCTAGGTTGTCTTAGAAACTTTCCTCGTCTTCGAAAGAACTTTTTGAAATCTCTTACGGCTACGGCATATTCCTCATCTTCACTTCCCGAGCTAGATTCTTCATCATCATTTGTCTCCGTTCTTGCTTTTAAGGCAACGAACTTGATCTTTTCCTTTTTGCCTTTAACGATCTCTGAGTCATTCACTATTACCATTTCATGAACTTTAAGGTTTCCAATTAGCTCGTCAAGTGCTAGCTTTGAGTGTTAGACCCGTTTCCCGGGTGTTGGGACCCCACCCTAAATGAAAATAGATTATGGCCTCATATGATTGGCCAGTCAACATTTGACGTGTAGTGGCCAAACCCGATAGTCAAAATATGACTAAAGCGGTTATGTTAAGTATGATGTGTAACTAAAGGGGCCAAAGTTGCCAAGTATTAAACATGTTATAAAGTTAGATTGTGGCCAAAGTAAGAAGAATGGGAATTGAAGGGCCATTCTTGCCAATTGCCCAAAGTCATCACCTAACTAATATAACTAGGGAGTTCTAGATCACTCCACCATTTTGTAGATAGATCTTGAAGTCCGGTTTTTATTGAGATAGAAAAGAGAGGGAAACTAGCTAAATGGTGATGATAGAAGAAGAAGGTGAAGATCAAGTGATAGTGGCCACCCTTTGCTATGATCATTGCAAGTAAGTATATATTGTTCTTGATGATTAGTGATGTTATAGATAAGGGATTTAGTGGGTAATCATCATATGATCAAGTTATGATCATATGATGATATAGTTTGGAAAATGAGGGTGTTTGATGGGTTTTGATACCCTTGTTATGTATTTGATTTATTATGTGTTTTAAGTGTTTATGATGATTATTGATTCAAGGTGATTATGATGATGTTGAGGCTTTGATGTGCTTAGCTTGGAGCTAAGGTAAGTAAAATGATGATAGCATATGTTATATGGATTTCTATCATTATGTGTTATGTATGTTTATGTTGAGAAGATGAGCTTGGATTATGCTTATGTGATGCCATGTTTATGGCTTATGTGATGAGATGATGCTATGGATATGTTGATGTTATGTGCTAGTTGAGATTTGAGTAGTGAGCCATGATGTAAGTGTTTTATGTATATGATGCATTATGTGGTTTGAAGTATAATGGTATGTTATGGTCGTTTTACTTACTAAGCCTTCGTGCTTACGGTTTAGTTGTCTAACCATTTTGTAGGTTGGCGTGCTTATATGGTTAATTTGGATATATGGGTTAAGGCTTGGTAGTACGGAAGGATAGAATATTGGTAAGAATGTAGAGCTTAGGTAGATACCGAGCTCATGTATAAGTTTGTACCCCCGTTAGTCTTTTATGGGTTGTTAAAGTGTAGCCGCATGGCAAAGTGTATGTCAAGATTTGTATGACGATTTGGTAGTCGTTTGGTACGTCAAAGTATGTTTTATGTGTTTATGGGTTAAGTTAAGGGGGTGTTTGGCTAATGTGTAAAAGTACCCATTTTGGGTTGTATACGGGTCGAGTGTGTATTGGAACATGTTTTATATGTTAAAGTAATGATTTTGGTTAAGTTTGAAGTGTTGTGGAAGTCGTATGTGGCATATGTCATGAAATGGGTCAAAACGGGTTTTTAGTGTAAAACCCGTGATTGTGGAAGTACGTCTTCCGAGAGTCAAATGGTAAATGTTTTTGGTTGGAAATGAGCCCATATATATAGTAATGAAATCTGGAAAGTTTGGTTAGGTTTCGAGTCCGGGAGGTTGGAGTACCGGCCGGGGATTTTGAAAAAAAAGCCTTCTGATGAACAGTAACCTCGGCTGCTCAGTCGGGTAGATACGGCGCATCTCAATTTTTAGATATGCCATATCATATAGATACGGCGCATCTATTTTAGGGATATGGCGCATCTATCCAACAGTCCAGATTTGGTAATTTTTTAAATGTCGTACAAAACAAACCGTAAGTCGTTGGTGGTCGTGCCACCTATCGTTTTGAAGGTAATTGAATGTAATTTCATTTAAAAATAGCCTCAAGGGCTGAATGTGTAATGATTTTTGTCAGTTTATGTAAGAGTAACAGCGGGTCAGTTTTAGTCAAACGTTTTCGCGTGTAAAGTTTAAGTTTTTAGTATAAGCGGGCACGGGGCGTAACAAATTGGTATCAGAGCTTCGGTTTAAGTGAATTAGGTTCTCTTTAGGATTGCCTAGATTTAAACCACTCGTAGAAGCGTTAGACGTAAGTGTTTGTCGCACGGAAATTAATTGCTAAGTGTTAGATGGATTATGTTTTATGCTAGTTGAGCCTATTGATGATAGGTGATGTATACTTGTAGTAGTGTTGTTGTGTATGACATATAAGTCCATGGGGACTTGAGATGGTTAAATGATTAGTTAGCCGTGCACCTCGGTTAGTGTCAGTGATTGTGTTGCTATTATGTGAAGGTATGGTAGAGCCATGGTGATGGCATGCGAGTAGAAATGCTAAGTGGTATTAGAGACGGGGTTAGTAAGTGAATTATAGTTTGTGATGCCTTAGTTATAAGATAGGCTATTGCTTGCGGCTAGTTAGAATGTTGATGCTTAGACATAGATTGCTTATGCAATGCGATGTATGATGCCATAGACTTTATGTTTTGATTATGTTATGAATGTTTTAACACTTGTTGGATAAGTGTTAAGTGTTGTTATGTTTTCGTTTATGCAATGATAAGTCTATGGTAGTTGGTTATATGTGTAAGTTTTATGTGGTGTGCTTGAGAGCACGATTGTTTAGAAGTGTATGAGTTAAGATACATGCATTTGATTGCATGTTATGTGTTGACCTAGTGGTGGTCGGTAAAGTTAAAACGGAAACATTGATATGTAAAAAGAGTTAAGAAGCATGACAATTATTTGAAAAAAGCATAAATGCTTAAAAAGATTTAGATAAGTAAGAAATGAATAGCGAAGTATGTGGTAGTTTGATGTTTTGAGAAAACATGATTGTATTAATAACGAATAGATACTTGAAGGCATGAAATCTTTATATGAGTAACTAAAATGAGAAAGTTAAAGAGTATAGTTGAGATGTGATAAAATCATGTTGCATATAAAACATGATAATTAAAATGTGTTAGTAACAAATGAGTAGAAGTGATGAATGAGATATAGATTGCGCTAAAAGTCATAAGTGATATGAAGAGCGCTAGAAAGAATTGTATAACATGAATGTGATCATGTTAATATATTTGAATATGTAAGATGAAATTAACGAAAGTGTTATAGATAAACCTATGTAAGGTTTATATGTGGGTGAGTTTGATAGACTAAATGAAGTGATAGTATGAGTTGAGAATATGGTCAACAAGGGTTGACGGGTAATAGTAGAAGTGTGTTGTAAGAACACGTAGAAATATGTAAATTGTAATGGATAAGCATTACATATAAATTGCCTAAATAAAGATGACACATAGCGAGTGTGTGAGTCAACTTGGGGTTGACGGATGAAAGATAAGTTGCATTGTGAAAATGTAAAGATAATAAATCGACAAGCGTTATATAGAAACTTGTCTAGATGATAGTAAGCGTGATAGTGAAAGTTGAAATTGCTTAAGGCAATGAGTATTGAGAAAATGACAGTGTGTGCCTAATTATAAAAGTGCATGAAAGATAAAATGAGTAAAGATGTTAAAGTAAACATAGCTTGGATCCAATGCTCTCGTTTTGGCATCCTTTGGGATGGCCTAGTTTGCCTTTATGGCATGATGTTAAGATGCCTTTATGGCATGATGTAAGATGCCTTTATGGCATGATGTTAAGATGCCTTTATGGCATGATGTAAGATGCCTTTATGGCATGATGTAAGATGCCTTTATGGCATGATGTTAAGATGCCTTTATGGCATGATGTTGAGTTGCCTTTATGGCATGATGTTAAGTTTGCCTTTATGGCATGAAGGAAAGTTAGTGAGATTGGATCCAAGGCTAGTAAAGATGAAAAGTAAAATAAGTACGAGCGTTATGTCGGAAGCATATAAGTAGGACGATTTATGGTTTCTTGATTTAAATGGATTGGGACGCCTTTTCATTTGAATGAAGAAATTGTAAATCGCCGAACCATAAGTTTATAATTCATTATGTACATAGATTGGGACGCCTTTTTATGTAAATAAAGAGTTATAAATGAGTGGACTTATGTGTAGCCGATATGACATGAGTACGGATAGTGATATGAGATAGTGAAAACTAAAACCGGTTAGACGTCATAAGAAAAGATAAATATGAATAAAACTGATAGCAGTGTTAAGGTCATGTGTGGAATCTTAAGATAGACGTCTAAACTGAATTATGTTTTAATTTGATAAGTTAATTGATGAGTATTTCCCAAGATTTAGTAAGAAAGATTGCTTAAGTGATGCATGTGAAAGATTTTTGAAGGTGCCATTTGTATGGTACTTTGTATATTTTGAGATAAGTTGCCGGTTTTTGGTATAATTATGTGTTAGTATTATGTGGAATGTGAAATTAACCGGTATAAAATGTTATGTCATGTTAGTGCATTGGTGAATGTCGTGTTTATAGTGATGAAGTTTGACTTATATAAAGTCAAAATAGTAAAATTTTCCATATGACAAGTCGTCATTGTTGGAAATTTTAGAAAAGTTTATGATGAGAAGCGTGTTTTTGGTAGATTATGAGTTATGATTTTGTTATAGTAAGTTAGAACTTGCACGATCATTTAGATCGTTGCAAGGTTGTGGCTTAGAGAGCACGAGAATAAGGACATGTTTATGTCGTGAATTTAGTTTTGGATAGTTTTAGACGAGAGATTTCGGGGACGAAATCTAAATAAGGGGGGTAGAATTGTTAGACCCGTTTCCCGGGTGTTAGGACCCCACCCTAGATGAAAATAGATTATGGCCTCATATGATTGGCCAGTCAACATTTGACGTGTAGTGGTCAAACCCGATAGTCAAAATATGACTAAAGTGGTTATGTTAAGTATGATGTGTAACTAAAGGGGCCAAAGTTGCCAAGTATTAAATATGTTATAAAGTTAGATTGTGGCCAAAGTAAGAAGAATGGGAATTGAAGGGCCATTCTTGCCAATTGCCCAAAGTCATCACCTAACTAATATAACTAGGGAGTTCTAGATCACTCCACCATTTTGTAGATAGATCTTGAAGTCCGGTTTTTATTGAGATAGAAAAGAGAGGGAAACTAGCTAAATGGTGATGATAGAAGAAGAAGGTGAAGATCAAGTGATAGTGGCCACCCTTTGCTATGATCATTGCAAGTAAGTATATATTGTTCTTGATGATTAGTGATGTTATAGATAAGGGATTTAGTGGGTAATCATCATATGATCAAGTTATGATCATATGATGATATAGTTTGGAAAATGAGGGTGTTTGATGGGTTTTGATACCCTTGTTATGTATTTGATTTATTATGTGTTTTAAGTGTTTATGATGATTATTGATTCAAGGTGATTATGATGATGTTGATGATGAGGCTTTGATGTGCTTAGCTTGGAGCTAAGGTAAGTAAAATGATGATAGCATAAGTTATATGGATTTCTATCATTATGTGTTATGTATGTTTATGTTGAGAAGATGAGCTTGGGTTATGCTTATGTGATGCCATGTTTATGGTTTATGTGATGAGATGAAGCTATGGATATGTTGATGTTATGTGCTAGTTGAGATTTGAGTAGTGAGCCATGATGTAAGTGTTTTATGTATATGATGCATTATGTGGTTTGAAGTATAATGGTATGTTATGGTCGTTTTACTTACTAAGCCGTTGTGCTTACGGTTTAGTTGTCTAACCGTTTTGTAGGTTGGCGTGCTTATATGGATAATTTGGATATATGGGTTAAGGCTTGGTAGTGCGGAAGGATAGAATATTGGTAAGAATGTAGAGCTTAGGTAGATACGGAGCTCATGTATAAGTTTGTACCCCGTTAGTCTTTTATGGGTTGTTAAAGTGTAGCCATGTGGCAAAGTGTATGTTAAGAGTTGTATGTTGATTTGGTAGTCGTTTGGTACGTCAAAGTATGTTTTATGTGTTTATGGGTTAAGTTAAGGGGGTGTTTGGCTAATGTGTAAAAGTACCCATTTTGGGTTGTATACGGGTCGAGTGTGTATTGGAACACGTTTTATATGTTAAAGTAATGATTTTGGTTAAGTTTGAAGTGTTGTGGAAGTCGTATGTGGCATATGTCATGAAATGGGTCAAAACGGGTTTTTAATGTAAAACCCGTGATTGTGGAAGTACGTCTTCCGAGAGTCAAATGGTAAATGTTTTTGGATGGAAATGAGCCCATATATATAGTAATGAAATATGGAAAGTTTGGTTAGGTTTCGAGTCCGGGAGGTTGGAGTACCGGCCGGGGATTTTGGAAAAAAACGCCTTCTGATGAACAGTAACCTCGGCTGCTCAGTTGGGAAGATACGGCGCATCTCAAATTTTAGATATGCCATATCATTTAGATACGGCGCATCTATTTTTGGGATATGGCGCATCTACCCAACAGTCCAGATTTGGTAATTTTCTAAATGTCGTACAAAACAAACCGTAAGTCGTTGGTGGTCGTGACACCTATCGTTTTGAAGGTAATTGAATGTACTTTCATTTAAAAATAGCCTCAAGGGCTGAATGTGTATGCATTTTTGTCAGTTTATGTAAGAGTAACAACGGGTCAGTTTTAGTCAAACGTTTCCGCGTATAAAGTTTAAGTTTTTAGTATAAGCGGGCACGGGGCGTAACATTGAGAGATCTTTAGATTCTTCAATAGCTGTCACTTTTGCTCTTCATTTTGGATGAAGTGCTCTAAGAAATTTCCTGACAAAGTTCTTACTACAAAAGGATTCATCAAGTGCTTTGAGAGAAGTAATAATATTATTAAAGCAAGCAAATGCAATATCAATGACTTCATCTTCAGGAATACTAAATTGTTCATATTGTTGAACAAGAAGATCAATTTTGTTATTCTTGACTTCTGAATTTCCTTGATGAGTGATTATTAAAGATTGCCAAATTTCTTTAGCGGTTTTGTACATAAAGATTCTTTCAAGTTCCTTTTTAGTTAGATCATTGTAAAGCATCATTTTTGCTTCATTATTTTTTGCAATTAACTTCTTTTGCTCATCACTATGACGAGTAAGTGAAGTATCCTCATCCCGACCACTTGCAATATCTTTTATAATAGGTTTATGATCACCTTCTATAATTATATATCATAGATCTATATCTTTTGATTTCACATATGTTTCAAAACGGCTTTTCAAATAAATAAATCCATTTGGTTCAAAAAGTGGTGGTCTTTGCATAGATTGCCCCTCTTTAAAGTTTTAAAAATCCATGGATCGTTTCAAGTTTTAAAATACAATAAATTTTAAAAATCTTGAGTAACGTAGCTCTTGATGCCAATTGTGGAAAACTAGAAGGGGGGTTGAATAGTTTTACCATTTTTAATTTCTTTTTCTTTGTTATGTTTGTATGAAATGACTTAATGTATGCAAACAAAATAACAAATAAGTATAGTGCAAGAAAGAAACGATCAAACCACAACACGAGTGTTTATAGTGGTTCAGTCTACAAGGACTCTTTTTCCTTGCCATACTCCACTCCCCGAGTATCCAACTCGAGAGTTTTCTTCACTAGTCAACAAGCTCCTTTATCCGGCGGAGAAAACCTTTACACGTCGCTTACAATATTTCTGACACAAAGCTAGATGTCGAGTTCTTTTACAAGGGTACAACCATTCCCGTCACACTATGTATTTTGAGGACTAAAATACTAATCGATCACTATCAGAGGTTTATGATGGTTTGGTACAAACAATGATGTATGAATAAATACAATTCACACAATGACAAACAAACAAGCCTTGCTACATTTTTTTGAAGCTTGTAATGCTTTGATCTTCTTGCTACAAAGAAGTTCACTAAAATGAAATAAGAATGAGTTAGATATAAAGAATAATGAATGAGAGAATGTATGTTGTTTTATGTATGAAAGTGATGATCAAACAACATGGAGTGGATTGCTATTTATAGGCAAAAAGCCTCAGCAAACCACGGATGGGACGGAACCAAAATGAGGGTTATGTCCGTGTATGGATTTGGTTCCGCGGGGACCTAACAGAAGATCATCCAAATCTTTATCAAATCTAACCAAAATATTTACCATATCTTTCCATGATTCTAGAGTGACAATCTAAACAAGATATTCACCATATCTTCCAAAGATCTCAAAGAGATATGCAATCTTAGAATAGGATGATGCATGCCATGATGTAAAAATACATTTTCATTTTAGATTAACATGTTTATGAAAATATACTTGTAAAATGTATATTGATGCGCGTGATGTGTCGTTGCGGTTTAGCAGTTTTAATGCCTACTCAAGTTTTAAATTTATATTTAGCCGACTTATCAATAACACACACACTTAACGAGCAGTGTACCCGGTCAGTATGAAGATAATGGTAAGTAGAGTGTCGATCACTAAGAGTGGAACGTATTATCTCGTTATTCTAATCAGTATTTTAATATCCTAACGCAAGGGGGGTTTCAGCCTGAGAGACTGGCACGGTTTGTTGCAATTAAAATAATAAAATAAACCAATAGGCACGAATCAGCAAGTAGCACACACGTACACAGATAGATACTCGAGACAATAAGAGGGATGTCCTTATAATTAAGTAGATTGTCACTTGTTTTATTGATAGCTTTATATGAAGTGTATGTAGTTAATCCTTTCTCGTTGGTCCTATTCTTATCGGCGAGTAAACCCTTAATGATTACTTATGTCTAAAAGTTATTCCTAAGTGATCAATTTAGAAACAACCGTGGGAGCCACATTATGTCCCGCAGTCAAATGCCCGCAAGCCACTAATAAACACAGAGGTTATCAATGCACTAATAAGTAGTAACCAAAGACATCAACATATAAACTTTAATTAATGAGAAAGCAGTTTTAAGGGAGTGCAATCTTTCCGTTGCCACATTACACAAGCCACCAATCTTGATGAATTAAAGTTTGCTAACACAATAAAACAAAACTACTTAATGAATTAAACATATGCAGCACCTTCTTACAGCTCTTGTATCTTTGATTTGGGTGTGTCTTGTGCTGCCTCCTTGACTGAATTCGTCCTTTGTTCCTACTGTTCGGTCTTCGGTGTTAGGGTTTTGGAACTCTTTAATTCGTCTGGTCTACGGGGTATTTATAGTTTCTGTCTGAGGGAAGATGCGGCGCATCTACTAAGTAGATGCGGCGCATGTACTTAACTTCGCGTGGGGTCCAAGATTATAATATTCAGGAATATTCGTACACCGCCAGAAGATGCGGCGTAACTCTTTATTAGATGCGGCGCATGTCCTCTTGTATCTTGGATCGTATCTGGTGATATCTTGATAGAGATGCGGCGCATGTTGAGAGTGAGATGCGGCGCATCTGGAGCAGAATTGACTTGATCTTGTCCATGTCAGTAGACTTTCACTTTATGCACGTTTTGCTCCTTAATTAGTCCAAAATAGCTAAGTTTCACCAAATGCTTGTTTTACCTGAGAATTACAAAAGTAAACAATTAAGTATCAATCCTCATACATAATATAGTAAAACAAGTCAAATTAATAGGATAAATGATAGTAATAAAATGTACTTATTTGAGTTCATCAAATATCCCCCCACTTGAACTTTACTTGTCCCCAAGTAAACCTTAGAATTTCATTTATGAAAATGTATCCTAAAAGATGTTAGGATTTATTTTTATATTTAAGCATGTATTCGTTTAATTCATAATCACACAACTAAACACTTAACGAATTAGAAGTAAAATAAAATAAGTCGATAAAAGCAAATCTAATCGTTTAACTGTCCAGTCGCGACGAATATTCTATCATAAGCTTGGCAAGTATACACATCTCCACCACTAAAGCTAAGGAATAACAAGTCTAAAGCGGTAAAAAGGGTTTTTAGGCTTAAGGGTTAATTATTCTTAATCACTATCGATCTCAAATTCCAGAAAAGGCGACAAAATCACAAATACATGATCGAATCGACGAACACGATACTTGCAATTGCTCAAATCCTTAACTTGAATAGGCTAAAGATAGGTCCAAACTTCACCAATAATAATATATCAAAAAGGGCGACAAAATCATAAATACATAGCCGAATCCACGACTACGATACTTAAGATTGCTCAAATCCCTAATCTCAATAAATCAAAGGTTCAGTTGGATAAAGAATAATAAAGGGCATGGATAACATTTGGGATATAAATTGGTGTAAAATAAAAATAAACAAAACAAATAAATTAAAATCCTAAGTGTGGTTAATCACTATCCCAACCATCCCATGAATAAGACTCATATCATTGAATAACTCACGCTTTAACACTTGAAACACACGCTTTAGGTAGACACGAATTATACTCAACAAAATCTTAATCAAAGAATAAACCTTAACTGGCGTTCCCATAACTGCCAATTCCCATTCAATCCATAGATATAATACAACAAATAGTGGTGATATCGACCACTTACATAACTTTACATAAGTTGGTTAAAATAAACATCCAACTTTTCTTTCTTTTTCTTTTTCTTTTCTTATTTTTTCGATTTTTTTTTTTTTTTTTTTTTTTTTTTTTTTTTTTTTTTTTTTTTTTTTTTTTTTTTTTAACTTTAAACATAAACATAGATGTGTAAAATTTCACCACATCACTACAACTTTCTTTCCGGATAATTTTTATTCATACTTTTCATACTTCAGAAATAATGGTAATAGTGAAAATAGTAAACATACGAAAAATAAACTCAAAGATATACAATATTTACTTTCACTCCAATTTGCATTGTGCAATTTCCCGACCTAACCATAGATAATGAATTACGCACACGAACACAGGTAATGTAAGGAAACACACTCTGCCTATAGCAATTAACCAACCACGGATTCTAATCTACAGGGTAGGCTAAGGTGTAAGGGTGTAACGAAACATTTTAAACATAGGTGTAAGAAACGAAAGGAATGGCTCTGAGTGTTTTTCTAGGGGTATCTTACTCTAAAAATGAGAGTAACAAAAGGGTTTATACGGGGGTTAACTAACCAGTGTAGTTAGCTAATAACACATAACATATAAAGGCTATTTGGTGTAATCCTAGAATTTTACCAATTTAGACAAGTCATTCCAATTATATAAATAATACTCATTATGGTGGTCTCGAATAGTATACAAGCCAAGTTCTAAAGTTTACAAGTCACCGGCACACTCATAGATTTGTGAATTTTGAAAAATCACAATTTTTTGAAAATAACGTCATGTGTGCAGTTATGTAACTTAGATCTTAAACAAAAACATGCTAAAAATTTTTTAAGTTTGATATATTAAGCACATTTTAAGCATAATTTTTGAAAAAGTTTAGGACAAGTAAGTGTTAAGTGTTCTAATTCTCCAATCCCCCCACTTAAGTTAAACAACGTCCTCGTTGTTTGTATAAAAGGTTAAAAACTGGAAAATAAAAGAATTAGAACGGAAAAACTCCCCTGAGATTTGCTCGGTATGATCCTCCATTAGTATAAAAGCAAAAATCAACTTCTTGTGGATTAGAACGTTAAAGCTTCATACTTGATGTATCCACAGGAAATCCAGGAAACTATAATACCACCAACACTTTAAAACACACCTAAGATAAGAAAGGTTCAAACTTGCATAATACATTAGTAGTTAGGAAAAATAAAACTTAAAAATTAAAACTGAAAATCATCAGGTCAGTCGATGCGCCGTATCTTATTGAAGAAGATACGCCGTATCGAGCCTGGAATAATACGGATCAGAATAAAGATGCGCCGCATCCTTAACCAGGGATGCGCCGCATTAAAATAAACTGATAAATAGTTTTAAAGTCGAAAATAAAAATGCAAAAAAATAAAATAAGATATGACCATTTGCAGGAGATGCGTCGCATCTCAGAGTTGAGATGCGCCGTATCCTCATGCGGCCTGGACTGACTCGACACAGAAAACAGAATAATAAAAGATAAATCCGGGTTGTCTCCCGGTAAGCACTTGTCTTTATTCCAGAGTCTTCAAGTTAGACTCACGTTCAGCACTTCATTCCAATACGTCGGGTTCAAACTCCACCACCTCATTCTCATTATCCTCGATTCTATTATCAAAGTATTTCTTCACACGTTGCCCGTTCACTTTGAATATATAACCATTTTTATCGCATATTTCAATAGTTCCATATGGATACACTTTCTTGACAACGAATGGTCCCGTCCATCTTGATTTAAGTTTACCAGGATACATCTTTAATCTGGAATTAAATAGTAGCACTTTCTCTCCAATAGCAAACGTTTTATCCCCACGTAACCTCGAGTCATGCCATCTTTTAGTTCTTTCTTTGTAGATCTTAGTATTTTTGTAGGCCTCATCTCTTAGTTCATAGAGTTCATTAAGTTCCATGAAACGGTTCTTCGTTGCAGCTTCCATATCCATATTACAATTTGTCAAAGCCCAATATGCACTTTGTTCAATTTCGACCGGTAGGTGGCATGCTTTTCCGTATACAAGACGAAATGGAGTGCATCCCGTTGGTGTCTTATAGGCTGTACGAAATGCCCATAAAGCATCATTTAACTTGTCAGACCACCCTTTAGGATTATACCCAGTCGTTTTTTCAAGAATTCGTTTTATAGCTCTATTGGTTACTTCAGTTTGACCATTTGATTGAGGATGGTATGCGGTGGAAACCCTATGATATACTCCATATTTTTGCAAGGCTTTTCCCAGATGGTGATTACAAAAGTGCGTTCCCCTATCACTAATTAATGCTTTAGGAATTCCAAATCTAGAGAACAAATTTTGCAAAAATTTAAGTACTACCTTGCTGTCGTTTGTTGGAGATGCTTGCGCTTCGACCCATTTTGATACGTAATCAACAGCAACTAAAATATATTTATTACCTTTAGATTCAGGAAACGGTCCCATGAAGTCTAATCCCCATATGTCGAAAACTTCACATATATGGATATAGTTTTGCGGCATTTCGTTCCTTGATGTAATATTTCCAGATCGTTGACACGCATCACATCCTTTTATATAATCTTTCGCATCCTCCAACATAGTGGGCCAATAAAATCCCGCGTCAAGGATTTTTCTTCTTGTGACGACTGCACCGTGATGCCCCCCCGTTGGCCCTGAATGGCAATGTGCCAATATTGCAGGAATGTCATCACCATCTACGCATCTTCGTATAATATTGTCAGGACATAATTTAAAGGCATAAGGTTCATCCCAAATATACTCGCTAGAGCGAGTTATAAACCTCCTTTTCTCGTCGGATGTTAGCCCTTTTGGAATTTCATTTGCAACAATAAAGTTTATAAAATCGGCGTACCATGGTCCATTATTATTGCTCTTAATTCCTACCATCATAAGGTGTTCATCAGGGAAGTCATCAGCTATTTCCCTTTCGTCAAGCACCTCCATATCAGGGTTTTCAAGTCTAGATAAGTGGTCAGCAGCTAGATTTTCGGCACCCTTTTTATCTTTAATTTCAATATCGAATCCTTGGAGCAATAAAACCCACCTAATTAGCCTTGGCTTGGCATCCTGTTTGTTGAACAAATACTTCAAAGCAGAATGGTCAGTGTAAACCATAGTTTTTGACAATATAAGATACGATCTAAATTTATCGAATGCAAAAACTACTGCTAAAAGTTCTTTTTCCGTGGTGGTGTAGTGTTCTTGGGCATTATTCAATGTTTTGCTAGCATAATAAATCGGCTTAAATTTCTTATCTATCTTTTGGCCAAGTACGGCTCCAACAGCATAATCACTAGCATCACACATTAGTTCAAAAGGCAGATTCCAATCCGGCGAAATTATAATGGGTGCAGAAGTTAGTTTTTCTTTAAGTATATTAAATGCCTTTTTGCAATCTTCAGAAAAATCAAACTTTGCATCCTTTAGCAATAATTGGGTCATAGGCCTAGATATTTTTGAAAAATCCTTTATGAATCTACGATAAAATCCAGCGTGCCCTAAAAAACTTCTAACGCCTTTTACGTTAGTGGGGTAAGGTAGTTTAGCAATTACATCAATTTTAGCTTTATCGACTTCTATACCTTTCCCAGAAATCTTATGTCCTAACACAATTCCCTCTCTAACCATAAAGTGACATTTTTCCCAATTAAGAACAAGGTTAGTTTCTTCACACCTAGCAAGCATTTTATCAAGTATAAAGAGACAATCACTAAATGAGTTACCGAACACCGAGAAGTCGTCCATGAAGACTTCCATAAAGTCTTCTACCATATCATGGAAGATAGCCGTCATACAACGTTGGAAAGTAGCAGGGGCGTTGCATAGTCCGAACGGCATTCTCCTATAGGCGAAGGTTCCATAAGGGCAGGTGAAAGTCGTCTTCTCTTGATCCTCGGGGGCAATGGGTATTTGGAAGAAACCTGAAAAACCATCCAAAAAACAATAATAATCATATCCTGATAGTCTTTCTAACATTTGATCAATAAATGGAAGAGGGAAGTGATCTTTTCGCGTAGCATCATTGAGTTTGCGGTAGTCGATGCAAACTCTCCATCCGGTAACGGTTCTTTGGGATTAGCTCATTGTCTTCCGAACCAGTTTGGGAAAATATCGAACATTGATCCTGAAAATTAAGAACAAGAAGATTTCAAAGTAAAAGCTTCCAAGTATAAGGGTAAGTCAGAATATTTTCCGTTCGGAAATTAGAAAAGAATAAGAGTTGCTGATATCTGCAGACGATGCGCCGTATCCAAAAAGTTGGATACGCCGTATCTTATAATCGTTAAAATTTAATCAGACTTATTCAGAAAATAGATACGCCGCTTTAGAATTTAAGAATGCGCCGTATCGAATTAATCAATCAAAAATCAACTTATCTAATTAAAATTAAATGCGTCGTATTAACGAAAGTTAATGCGCCGTATTTTCGTTACGTTTAAAAATAAAAGATTTTTGATTCATTAAGATGCGCCGTATCGGTAGAGATCGATACGCCGTATCTGTTTAATAATTCGCAAACTGTTCTTAATTAAAATAATAGATACGCCGTATCTGCTAAAGCAGATGCGTCGTATGGCGTTAACGTTTAGAAAAAATTTTTATTAAAAACAGATACGCCGTATCTGCAAAAGCAGATGCGTCGTATTACTTTATCGCTTAGAAAAATTTTCTTATTAAAAACAGATACGCCGTATCTTGGGGAAAAGATGCGTCGTATCGAATTAATTAAACGCGTTGTATTAAAAAAATTAAACGCAATACGCCGTATCTGAGAGATCAGATGCGCCGTATCGTTTGATTTAGCACAGTACAACGATAGCAGAACAGAAAAATACGAGAAATAAAAACAAAAAATTAAACACACAAACAAAAATAAACACACAAAAATAAAAAGAAAACAATTAACACACAATACAACAAATATGCAAAATAGTACAATGATGCAATTAATCTAATAAAAAGAAAAACCTAATTAAAATACTAATCAAATTAACAGATAATAACAATTCACTCCCCGGCAGCGGCGCCAAAAAACTTGATGCGCGTGATGTGTCGTTGCGGTTTAGCAGTTTTAATGCCTACTCAAGTTTTAAATTTATATTTAGCCGACTTATCAATAACACACACACTTAACGAGCAGTGTACCCGGTCAGTATGAAGATAATGGTAAGTAGAGTGTCGGTCACTAAGAGTGGAACGTATTATCTCGTTATTCTAATCAGTATTTTAATATCCTAACGCAAGGGGGGTTTCAGCCTGAGAGACTGGCACGGTTTGTTGCAATTAAAATAATAAAATAAACCAATAGGCACGAATCAGCAAGTAGCACACACGTACACAGATAGATACTCGAGACAATAAGAGGGCTGTCCTTATAATTAAGTAGATTGTCACTTGTTTTATTGATAGCTTTATATGAAGTGTATGTAGTTAATCCTTTCTCGTTGGTCCTATTCTTATTGGCGAGTAAACCCTTAATGATTACTTATGTCTAAAAGTTATTCCTAAGTGATCAATTTAGAAACAACCGTGGGAGCCACATTATGTCCCGCAGTCAAATGCCCGCAAGCCACTAATAAACACAGAGGTTATCAATGCACTAATAAGTAGTAACCAAAGACATCAACATATAAACTTTAATTAATGAGAAAGCAGTTTTAAGGGAGTGCAATCTTTCCGTTGCCACATTACACAAGCCACCAATCTTGATGAATTAAAGTTTGCTAACACAATAAAACAAAACTACTTAATGAATTAAACATATGCAGCACCTTCTTACAGCTCTTGTATCTTTGATTTGGGTGTGTCTTGTGCTGCCTCCTTGACTGAATTCGTCCTTTGTTCCTACTGTTCGGTCTTCGGTGTTAGGGTTTTGGAACTCTTTAATTCGTCTGGTCTACGGGGTATTTATAGTTTCTGTCTGAGGGAAGATGCGGCGCATCTACTAAGTAGATGCGGCGCATGTACTTAACTTCGCGTGGGGTCCAAGATTATAATATTCAGGAATATTCGTACACCGCCAGAAGATGCGGCGTAACTCTTTATTAGATGCGGCGCATGTCCTCTTGTATCTTGGATCGTATCTGGTGATATCTTGATAGAGATGCGGCGCATGTTGAGAGTGAGATGCGGCGCATCTGGAGCAGAATTGACTTGATCTTGTCCATGTCAGTAGACTTTCACTTTATGCACGTTTTGCTCCTTAATTAGTCCAAAAGAGCTAAGTTTCACCAAATGCTTGTTTTTACCTGAGAATTACAAAAGTAAACAATTAAGTATCAATCCTCATACATAATATAGTAAAACAAGTCAAATTAATAGGATAAATGATAGTAATAAAATGTACTTATTTGAGTTCATCAAAGTATACATGTAAAATGTATATACTAGCTAAGTAATGTTTCATTTGTGTTTATGAAAGACTTGTGACTATATATGTAAAAGACTTAACTATATTTATGTTTTGCTAAAATAAAGTTTATATTTGTCGTTAACAAAATATAGCAAAGATCGTAGAATATAAATAATGTATTTTAGACGATATTTGTATTAACACTATGATCTCATCAGCGTTAGCTGACCTTTTAGCATGTTTTCTCACGTAATACTTGATGTTTACATTTGGATTAGCTAGTAATTGGAGGTTTGGCAAGCGGCATGGTTGAAGGATCAATTAAGACTCTGATAACTTGGTTGGGGACCTACTTTGGTTATTTTTTGGACTTATTACGTACTTTGGAATAAATGTAGACATGAAATACTTAATTTGAAATGTTTTTATTTAACGGATAATGTTATTCCGTTTTCCTATGCTTGTGTTGTGTACCAATCCCCGTAGCACCCTGAAGCTTTAATAAGTCTTCCGCTGTACCAAATTTTGAGGGTGTTACAGATTGGTATCAGATCTCAAGTTATAGAGAACTGGGTACTTATCGAGAACCTAGACTATAACTACTTTTCAAGAATTGATCCCATGACCGACGCATGCCTGCCTGCCAAGCCGAAGCCTTTAGTATTGACATGAAAAGCTGATGAACTGTTTGATACGAGACTTGAATATTTGGGGAAACTAGGATGAGAATTATGCGATAATTGACTTGAGTATATGCTTGGAATTATGCGGTATCTGATATTAATGTTTTGGAAGATTTTAGGTTATGTTGGGGTTACGGGTCGGTCCTACGTTAATAGATCTGACTGACACGGTTATCGGACTTATTGGGTTGACGAATCTAATAAAGGCCCGGTAAGTGTGTTAAAGGAAACTATTAGCATGTGACCCATCCTTACAACTCACAAATTGGTTGTGATAATTTGGATTGTTATAACTATTTATTACTATTGTCACAGACCATGTCTCCCCATTATCTGATCCTCACCCACTCATACTGTTTTGTGGTAACATTTCTATATGTTTTCGTTATGTTCACGATCTCCCTTCATGTAGTCTCACCATTTAACTCTGGGGTAGGACATCTTTCTTGTTCTCCCAAAACGCCTGATCAAGCGTCACCTAGAAACCGATCTGAAATCAGTACCCTCGGGGCATATTCTCAACATGTCCTACTCCCGTGCTATACCCTAAAACCGAGAGATTCTCAGCTATAGATCTTAGTTCCATCATATCTACCGTGATTATCTAACGCCGTTCCCATTCACCATAGTTGAAACCTCTGAGGATATTGTATCGGCACGGCCCGATTTGTTCAAATCGGAACCCCCCCTTTATTATTGTGCGGAACAATATCCATGTTGTAGTGGTTGATGTCTAATTTGATGACCTCCTCATGATTCATATTCTCGCGTGTTGCGACCCCTTCTTCTTTTATCCGGAATCTTACCATTTTCTTATGTCCATGACTTAGATCAATGGCACCGAAACAAAACCTGAACTGGACAACACGAACCCGATCTGCTGCTGCTACGAATGCAAGTCGCCGTGGTCCACCCTCTGTCACTCTTGTTTAAGCTACCAACAATCCGACTGTCATCGAGGAACCTCCACCGGTTGCTGTTGCGGACCTTCAAGCACTGACCTCGCATCTCGCTCGAGTAGCAGAGCAACTAGCCAAGGCGAATCGCTCGAACACCTCTACTTTTTGGGAGTTCAGTAAGTTCATGACGACTCACTTTGACGGTACCGGAGGAGTGGATGCCGTGGCACGTTGGCTGAGGGAGTTGGAAGTCGCCTTTGGGAAGTGCCGTTGTGATGAGGGCTCCAAGGTGGATTTTGCTACCTCCACATTGCAAAACGAAGCATGGGTTTGATGGTGTAATTACATTAGGTCAGTTGGGGCTGACAGAGCCTACGCCACCACCTAGGGAGAGCTCAAGGAGATGATGCTAGAATGGTATGGCCCTGATAATGAGGACAAGAAACTGAACGCTGAATTTTGGGGACATAAGGTGAAAGGAGCTGATCTTCAAGCCTACACGAACCGCTTTCTACAGTTGGTACAGTTGTGCCCTGGAATGGTTAAGAGTGAGGCTCATAAGATCGAATGCTACATTGGAGGGTTGCCCCCATTCATCAGGAGCGATGTAGCCTCGGTAGTGACGACTAGCCTCCTCGATACCGTAATGGTGGCCTATGCCCGCATGAACCCAATGATGGGAGAAGCTGTCGAGAAGATGATAAAGATTAAGAGAGAGTGGGAAAACAACCTCAGAGGTAATGACAACCCGGATAAACGAAAAAAGATCACAAAGGATTATGCGATGGGGACGGGAGAGAAGGAAGTCCTTTTTGGGAAAATACTGTGGTGCAATCAGTGTACATTCCATCGTCATGGAAAATGTAATGTGAAGTCTTATAAATGCCAACAGGTTAGTCACTTGACTAAGAACTGTAGGTCGGAGACCCGTGCAGGGGCTTGGACAACTGCGGGGACAAGTCAAAGGGCAAAAATCACCTGTTTTGGATGTGGGAAGAAGGGACACTATAAGAATATGTGTCGAGAACCGTGGGAACCAGAAGTACTAGAGGAATAGTAATCGTCAAAGGAACCAAGAAACAGAAGGAAAACGCAGAATAAAGATGTGATGTCAAGGATGGCTACTCTACTTTAAGAGACCTAAGTTAAATTTCCGTAAGTTAGGATTGTGTAAGACTACTTAAGTATTTTCTTAAGAAACTTGTAATCGTAAGGATGTTGGTGTACGCAGTTTCGAGATAAAAGTTGTATAACTCTCGAATGCCCGTAATCTCGTGGTTATTAAGTGTATTCCTCTACCCGTTGCATTAATTTTTTTTATATTATTTACCCAACGTACCGATTAATATTATCCTTCGACTGTTCATACTTCGATCACCAGCCGATCCACTACGTTGCCGTCTTACTACAAATTAACCATTGCGTAAATTTCCACTCACGGACAGACGAACTGATGTTCCCGCAAGACTAAACTCAGCATTGCATTATTGAACCTTAATTATACAAAGACTGGCCACCTGTGTATAATGTAGGTAGGAATCATGCTATGCTGGGAATGGTTACTCTAAACTCGCACCTGAATCGAACCCCTCGTGCTATTTTAAAGGATAATGAATTGATGTGAGTACACAATAGGTGAAACTGTTGGACGTTCCAACCAGTGGACACGGTGTTCAGGCGAATTCTACTCCACCTCTGCCCCACAATCTTAGCCATATCTCGCTTCATGATAGAATCCGAAGGGATATGTTACGTCACCTACTGTGGAGATCGTTAGCTCGAGGTTTGTTAGACCTCATATCTAGGATAACAACAATAACAATGAACAAATCAATACGCAGCGGAATAAACAAAAACTTCATTATTATTGCTACAAGGTATTCCTCGTCATCATCTCTACTCTAACCAATACAAACCACGAACCCTAGGCATCCATTAGAGGACTTGATGCCTAGACACACACACACACACCTTTAATGATTACATTGGGAAGACCTGTGTAAAACATATTCCCTGCATCTCTTTATATAATAGAGATTAGGGTTACAAAGACAATTAAATAATACATATTAGGCCCTTCATCTTTGTCTTCATAAGTTTCCTCCATCTTTCATGTTTTTGTCAATATCAACTCAAAGTTTAATTCCTAACAATCTTCCCCTAGTTGATATGACAAAACCAACGATATGAAAGATGATCTTCAAGCTGCAAATAAACCTTCTTCCCCTTTTTGTCATCATCAAATAGGGGTCTTCAATGCAACTTGAATCAAACGCTTCCCCTTAAGTGATGCATGTAGATGGTTAAACAATTAAATAAGCTTCCCCTGAAACTAAGCATGTTTACCATCTCTTGAATCACGAACTCCGTAGGCCTTATGAACTGATTACTGATGAAGAAAACCGAGTATAACAAACTTGATGAAGAAGTTGAATTTCCCAAACTTGCGTCTTATATCTTGCACTATCCACGTGACTCCAAACTTATATGGTACAAGAAATATAAGTAGACCGAAATCTCTTGACAAATCCTCAATTATATGAGACACTGAGCACTACAATGTAACTCCTTTAAGTGATAGTTAACTAGGTCTTCGTCCATCCACCCCTTGACCTATGAAAACTAGATTTGACAAGTCATTGTCACCGCATTAACGCCCAAACAAGTTACCTCCTACCAAAAGGTATGATAAGAACACGCACCTGTGAAACTCAACTACAACATCAAATAAACCATATTCACTTTTCTTCTTCAAATAATCCGTGAAAAACATCTAAGTGCAATAACATCATCCTCTCTTATGTAACTGTTGCCTCAGCCGGCGATCTACTCGTATTCCTCATCTGTATCGTTGCCTCACTTCGGCGATCTACGAACACCAAGGATACTCTTGTCACATAATTGATTAAAAAGCCATTGCACCAAATATCTTCACAACGAGCCATAAAACAATAAGAATAAACTGAAATAAATTCAGTTTTGTCCGAGATCCAAAACTCCTTTGTGTGTGTTTTCCCCTGTGTGTGTGCAATGGAACTAATGTGTTCCAAATAGACATACTTCCCCTCACTTTGAGAAGCCCATGCTCTAGCAGTACCAACCAGCAGTATAAACTGTTCATCCTCCAAAGCTAGCAGTACTAACTGTTAACCCTAGCAGTACTAACTGGAAAAGCCAGCAGTACAAACTGCTACACATAAACCAATGAACAGTACTAACTGTTGTCGAGCAGTACTAACTGTTAGTCACAGCAGTACTAACTGCTACCTATGAATCAAGAGCAGTATGAATTTTTTGAACACAGCAGTTGAAACTGGTAGAGCAATAACCATCAGATTAGTAAGCACACAAGTCGACCACTCGTAATATTCAATGTCGTCTGACATTGAACAAACGCAGTCCCATATACGAATCAATACTCATAAAGCACAACAGCCCATCATCATTAATTGTAGCGTCTGACCCTCACTGATCTGTACGAGGTTTGAATTTAATAGAAAACAGTATCCACAAATTAATCCTTGAACTGTTCCATCTACAGACCCAGTGATATCAACAATAAAATAATCCACACTCTAATCGAAACCCACAAATACTAGACCAATTAAATCACTTTCTCCACTTTGTGAAAAACGAGAACACATTAAATGTTATTGCATAACCGGATCAGCCCCACACAAAACAAATCGACAATCAGATCAGTACAAAAACCATATTCACCGTCCCATGATGTTGATAATAAAATCATTGAATCTTGACCACCGACCAATTAAATAACCAAAAGCACAAACAGTACGAGATTCAATTAAATTAATTACCTTCCTTGCAAAAGATAACAAGGACCTTGATCATGTGCGCTTGTCGTCGATACATTAAAAAAATAAAAGCCGATTATACCATGAACCTTTTTGCGAATCTGCTTCTGTTGACACGAATGAAAACCTTGTAACATCCTAGATATCATGAGCAACCTGTCTCTGATACCACTTGTGGAGATCGTTTGCTCGAGGTTTGTTAGACCTCATATCTAGGATAACAACAATAACAATGAACAAATCAATACGCAGCGGAATAAACAAAAGCTTCATTATTATTAATCAAGGTTTGTCGAACGATTACAAACCCTAGGCATCCATTAGAGGACTTGATGCCTAGACACACACACACACCTTTAATGATTACATTGGGAAGACCTGTGTAAAACATATTCCCTGCATCTCTTTATATAATAGAGATTAGGGTTACAAAGATAATTAAATAATACATATTAGGCCCTTCATCTTTGTCTTCATAAGTTCCTCCATCTTTCATGTTTTTGTCAATATCAACTCAAAGTTTAATGATAGAATCCGAAGGGATATGTTACGTCACCTACTGTCATAGAGCAATCTCGCTGCATAATGATACACGTTACTCTACCCTTTTTCCTGTTATGAGAATCCTGGTGACGGATTGGCAAATTTTTGAGTTGGGCAACTACCTGATGGTTCATAACCTCGTGTGTGACAGATACGTATACTGCTTAAGGCATTTATGCAAACCACTACGACGGTTATATCCAAGTCCCTAATCAAAGTTATACATGCCGCACTAAGGCGTTACCAATTATTCCGACCAATTGCTAGTTACCAACATAGATCTCCCAGACCCTATCCTCTACGTTAAGAAGTAGGTATCCCATTGGGACTAGTCGACGGTTAGTAGGAACTGATGTGCACACTGCTTAGACTGATGGAGGAGTCAACGGAATTTTGTATTAGTTACTCTTAGACCCCTACTTGGTAAGACTCATACTACTTAGACATAGTACATGACGATGAGCCGACCACGGTGAGAACCGATGCCCCCTGCCGATGACCGACGAAACCTTTGATCAACTCCAGGAATTGAGCAACTAGTTGAAAATCCCAAAGGTTGCGTTTACACCCATTGTGACTATTATGAATCCCTAGTTAAGCCTATTGGTTAGCCAACACCCAGCCGCCGTCATGAATCTCATGAACTAGGTGCGTAAATACTAAATCAGACAGGTTGTGATAGTATCCAACCACAAGGTCCTAAACTACTTGAAAGAGTAAGGAGGAACACGAAAAAAAATTGGGAAAGCCTTAGGGATGCTTGAGAAGAAACAACTGTACACCACGATTGAGCCCATTAAGGATTGGGCTACCCACAAAACTCTGACCAAAGTGCGTCAATTATTGTGACTTGCTGGAAATTACCCGAGAATTATCAAAGGTTTTCCAAGATAGCAAAGCCATAATCAAATTTGTTCAAAGGATGTGAATTGTAACTGGGGAGTAAGCAAAGAAGAAGGGATCCCACTTTTAAGTAAGAAACGGTGTAGTACACCCATGCCAGCTATACCGGAAGAAGTATGGATGTTGTAGCAGATTGCAATGTTTTGCATAAAGGATTGTGAGTTACTTTGATGCGAATGGAGAAGGAAGTAACTTACGCCCCTCGTCACCCTGAGACATACGTGGAAAACTACGATAGTCATGAGTTAGAACTATACGCAGTTGTACCTGTCTTCAGAATCTAAGGACACTGTCTGTATGGCAAGAAGTGCATAGTATACACAAACCATAAGAGTTGCAACATGTCCCGGATCTGAGAGAGCTAAACATGAGACCATGTCTCCAGTTAATTTGTTACCATCCCGGTAAAGTGAACGTGGTTGCCGACGCCTTTAGTCGAAAAGAGAGAATGAAACCGTTAAGAGTCAGAGCCCAATAATTGGAGTTACGGATCGGTTAAACATTAATAAACCTGATCGACATAGTTACCGGACTTATTGGGATGATGAGCCCAATAAGGGCCCGGTAAGGGTGTTGGAGGAGATTTATTAGTGCGTGATCTATTCTATAAACTCATCATTCATTATGATGTGTAGATTTAGCTTTGGATTAATAAGCAAGACGAAGGAATTGTTGCACTTATCGAATTAACACATTCGGCAAGTACTCAACAATTCGTCCGGATATCTTATTAAGCTTTTAAGCTTAATAACTTGACCTTGAATTTGACGTGATGAATTTATTGGTAGTCGAGTTATTTGGAAAAAAATTACGACACCAAACTTCATGTGCAAATTGAATTGGATATTATTGTTGGACTTTAGGCAAATTTGACTATTGGGTCACGAGACGACTATAATACATTAGACTCATGAGGAATTTAATGTATTTGAGCCGTAACGAGCAAACAATACAAAAATATTGTCTAACGAATAATAGTATCTATAATCCCTTGTAAACTAAAACGCGTTTGAAAACTAATTAATTCACTTGACTTGGAACGTTCTACGAACGAATAAGTCATGATGAGTTTTTGTTAAATAAAACATATATGTTTTATGAAACGTAATGGAATTATAACCGGCGACTACCAATCCTTTCGACTACCTGGTATGTTTGTTATGTGTGATTTATTGTGGGAGTCATTTCCGTCATCCCTTCTTGACTTTTTGTCATAGTTTCCGCGACAATCCCGTTATTGTCACTCTTTTTGGCATGTGTACGCTGGAGTCAGTGTCTTTTTACCACTACACCATGATGATACCAAACACTAGTAAATGGATATAACAAGAATATTTTGGAAGTGAAACTAGAATAATATTTGGGTATGGTAATAGTTGACACTTGGGAACTTTTACGCTTTTTGGATATACGTTAAGATAAGTTTATAATATTAGGTTGTGCCGAGTCCGTTGTGCCGTGATATACTAGTTGCTGTGGTGCTATACTACTCATGTGCTGTTGTGCTATAGTTTGATTATTGTGCTGCTCTACCCTTTGATATTGTTGTGATATTGCATTGCTGGACTGAGGTGTGTTCATAGCCCCACTTTTATACTTATACTGCTTTGCTTAAACTTGGGGTGAGATAACATGCAAAACTATTTGAACGGACTAGATTATAACTGTGAAATTGCTATAACTGTACTTATATAGATTAAGGTTACTATTAATATTATTTGGGCTCCTTGTGCTTGCCATGTATTATCTGGGGCTCCTTGTGCATGCTATATATTATCTGGGGCTCCTTGTGCCTGACATATATTATTTGGGGCTCCTTGCTACTCATTATTTAGGGCTCTTTAGCCTGCTTATTATATGTATTGATGTTAGCCTTAGTCCAGTGTAGCAATTATATACTATTTGGACCACCACTATACTTTACATTAAACCTATGAACTCACCAGCATTAGCTGACCTTTTAGCATGTTTTTTCAGGTAATACTTGATGTTTACATTTGGGTTAGCTAGTAATTGGAGGCTTGGAAAGCGGCATGGTCGAAGGATCAATTAAGACTCTGATAACTTGGTTGGGGACCTACTTTCATTATGTTTTGGACTTATTACGTACTTTGGAATAAATGTAGACATGAAATACTTTATTTGAAATGTTTTTATTTAACGGATAATGCTATTCCGTTTTCCTATGCTTGTGTTGTGTACCAATCTCGTAGCACCCCGAAGCTTTGATAAGTCTTCCAGTGTACCAAATTTTGGGGGTTTTACATACAAGCATAGAAGAAATGGTGCTATGTAAGATGTGACCGATGCCGTTAGAGAACGCCGCTCTCAACCTGGTAGGTATCAACTTTTGCTACAAAATATTGACCATTAAATTAGAACCTACCTGGACCGTTTGGAATTGCTTATCTAACTGTAAGCAGGTAAGCAGTTTATAGTGTTCTGATTGTTTTTTTAATCCAAGTGGTTCATTCGTTTGCGTTATTAGCTGATATAATTTTTCTTACTTGCCATTTGTGTATATGAGCGACCTTTTTTTTCAATGACTCTTATATTTGCAATTTTAAAAAGCAAAAGTTTATTACAACAATAACTTGTTGGGAATTAGAAAAAGCTTATTGATATTGCGATTATCCGCATATTTATGCAAACTAGATAAACATTGTTGTTAGTTATTAATGTCGAAACTGAAATGTAATACAATTAAAAGTCAATATTAAGCAGTTGTTAATGAAGCAGGAGGAAGAAGTCGACGATAAACTAAAGTCGCTGAGATAATTTTTCTGCAGATCAGGGATGGATTAGCACAGGAGAAAGGCCTGGTTGCGACCATGATGTATGCCATGGGAATGAGCAGATGTGTGCTTTCAAGGACATCGGTTTCATATTTCCTTAATAATTTTATCAATCTGGAAACCGTTGGGGTATCAGCAGAAACTTTGTTTTGTTGTAGTAATGGCATTGCACTTTCTGCACTACTATCTATTTGGGCTACAAACAGTTTGATTTCATGTACTTTGAATTTATCTATCTTTGATTTCATGTACTTTGAATTTATCTATCTTTGGTTTCATTTACTTTGAATTTATCTATCTTTAAAGAAACGGTTATAGAAAAAACGCTTTATACAAAACGTACCGCAGTGAAGCGCGGGTTTCAAACCTCGTGAGAATAAAAGGTGTGGGTTTACTAGTTCCTTGGTTGACAGATTACTATGGAAGTTAGTGGTCATGGAACGTGGTTTTAGTAGTGTTGACCGATTTACATGGCAACTAATGTACCCATGTTGTGTTAGTTGTATTTAGTAGTTATTCTTTTGTTTAGTCTATAAACATAGTAGGTTTCATATTGTATGAACTAAAATAGTTTTCCATATTGTAAGCAAGTAATATACCATATTAGCAAGTAATACATGAGAGTCGATTTCTGTTAATTGCTATGAGTGTGTTTGTCGTGTGGCAATGGAAGGTTGATTCCCTTCAACAAATTGTTGGGTCAATCCAGTGCCAAATGATCCTCGACTAAGATCTAAACATACATGCAATACCATAAGTTTAAATGAAGTCCATGATTGATAGAACATTCAGAGAATCATCTTCAAGAATTCTTCAGAGACAAAAGAAAGTCTCTCTACTTCTTGAGGCGGAACTCAGCAAAGTGAATCCTGAACTTGAAAGAAGATGATGAAGTCAGTGAGTAATCACAATAGCTCATGACACCCCTTGATCTTAAGTGTGATAGTACAAAAGAAAAGGAGGCGTCATTTAAGTGTGATGAGATAAATATTAAGCTTAAACTTAAGCCATCTAAATTGGATTTGGAAAAGATACTTCTATATTCTTGCACGCTTTGTCCAAACATGTCTATCAAAGAAATTCGTGACGTATTTGCAGCTTTCAACCCACCTCAAACAAGTAGCGTTAAACAACCTCACTCAACTTCTCTAAAAGGTTTAATACATCGATTGGAAGAAAAAGACTTGCTTGAAGAAGAAGAAGATAATAAGATCTTCTAAAGCACTCAAATTTCTTCGTCAAACGGCGTATTAATTTGTTTCTTCAAGGAGTTATCGTTTTTCGGTGTCTTTTTACTAATGTTTGGTTTTATTGAAAGCGTGGTGTACTTTAGGTAGTTTTGTTGTGGTTGTAACCGGGTGTTTTTTGTAGGTAATTTGGTAGGTTTATCTTTTGTTATTGTTTGGTTTGTATCATCTAGCTCCTTGCTAATTTTTTTAATATAAAATTGTCGTTCATAAAAAAAGCTCATGACACCCCTTGATCTCCTCAACAACAAAGACATCCTGAACTTACATAATTAGAAAAAGTATCTAGGTATTTATAACAAACATGTGGGAAATTTATTGAAAATATAATTATCAAGAAAGTCAATAAAGTATAGGAGTTAGTAAAAAAAAGAAAAGAAAAACAGTTGTCAAAATTGTACCCTAAATTAAGGTTGGATTTGTTCCAAGAATAGAAACATTTAATACAGTAAGATACTAATGTATCTTCCTATTTTGATGCTTGACACATCACTATTACCTCACGGGTATCCAAATCGAGTTTTCCTATATAAGAGAATGTTATAATGGAGTAAATGTTACCTCGTACAATTAATGGATTAGCATTTATGCTAGCATTTACTCCTCCCAGAACTAAGTCGCTAAACCTTTTCAGTGAGTCAGCGTAATTCTTACTTAAAGACATATTTTGGTTTATGTTTAACAAAGTGTGGAGATTAATATACTTTGTTATTCAACTTTGATTGTTATTCCGCAAACAATTATAGTAATTTTTTCATTCATTTATAATAAGAATTTAAGCTTTGTAAACTTTATTTTGTTTAAACAGTTTTCTGGATTATTGTTTTCAAAACTGTTTAAACTTTCATCGGATTACATGAAAAGTGAATTAACTTAGTTATCTTAAGTTATAGACAAAAATACACCATTGGTCCCTAAACTTTCCAGAAACAATCGCAGGGGCCTAAACTTGGCAAAATCGTCGTCGTGCATCCAAAACTTGTGTTTTTGAGGCTGATTGCGTCCCACGCCCTGTAATGGTCAGCTCAACGTCCCATTACATGTCCTAAAATCCCGTTATCCATTTCGTTTGGAGGGTATACTCGTCTTTTTATCGTGATGATTTTTCTCTCTCTCGATGTACTATCCAGCAGACGTCTAATCCATTTTCCCACCATTATGTCTAATATAAGTAGGCCGTGTAGTCATTGCTCATCCCCAAACTTGTTTTGGAAGCTTACCCACAAAACCCTAATGCAAGGTCACTTATTAAATCTAAAAATCTAAGTAAGAAGTTAACAAGCACCAACCTTGGATTTACGCTATAACAAATCAGAGAAGAACCGTTCTTTGATAACCATGAGACAGAGCGAATGTGTGCAATCAGGAGATATGGTAAGTGTTTTTAGTGATAATCGTTTACACTGGTATGTTTTTTAGATTGTTTAAGGTATTTCCATTTTAGGTAAGATAATCGTAACAGTGTTTTGTTATGTGTTTCAACAGTTGGCCGATCTGGTTCGTTTAGCATGAGGTTTCATTACAACGGCACATTCAAAAACTGGCCAAGGAGAATCTATGAAGGAGGTAAGGAATGTCAGGTTGATTTTGTTGAAATTAATGAGGTAACTGTTGATGAATTTGATGCTCTCATGACTGAAATCAGTTATGATGAAGGACAGACCAGTTACTACTATTTAGTTAAGCCTAGTAGTACACTGGATGATGGTTTGTATAGCTTTTGTGAGCCTGTGAATCTTGAGTTATTGAAAGACATTGTCAAGGACCATAAATTGATAGATGTGTTTGTTGAAATAGGTAAGACAAGATTAGAGTTGTCTAAAATGTCCCCACAATCTATTAAAACTGTTTTTTGGAGATGGATGAAGAAACTAGAAAAGTAGCTAGTGCTGCTATCCAATCGTGTTGTAGACGATTGGTTTTAGATGACCTAGATAATGAGCCCGTACTTCTGCCATATATGCAACTAACACAAGTACCTATGGACGTCGATTATCTTGGGAATCAAGCCAGTTGCCACACATTGAGCCTATTTTTTCAACCCTTGACATGTCCTTTACCAGCCAACCTGTTGATAACAGTGACGGTGTATTAGTACTTATTGATAAGGACAATAGTTTTCAGGACCATGATAATTTTGAGGTTAATCTGTTCCGAGTGACTCAGGATAAGCAGTTAGACAATGTAGGAAGAGCACATATTGATGCCAATAACAGGTTTAAGGAGCCTGATGTGGATGTCACTCTGTTCCAAGTAACTCAGGATAAGCAGTTAGAGAAAGTAGGAGGAGCACCTGTGGGTGGCAATAACACGGAAGAGGAGCCTGATGTTGATATCACTCTGTTCCAAGTGAATCAGACTAGTCATTTAGGCAATGTAGGTGGTGACACAATTCTGGAAAATGAAGAGAATATTTGTGAGGAGAATGTTGTACAACTTTATTTGGTCCAAGGGAGTCAGAGTCCTGAGTTAGGCATCGCAGGAACATCTACTAATAAAAGTCATGACATGAATTGGGAAAATGAGTTACCTGTGATGGATGATGATGCCTTTTACACTTCTTATGCTTCTGACTCAGACATAGGTAACTCTGGGGTGCCAAGGGTTAGGTCAGAGTCTGTTCATAATGATGTTTATGCCACATTCTTTTACCATGGTCAAGGCTTTGATAGTGCAAAAAATGTCAAAGAGAAGGTAAGAGAGCATTCCATAGAAACAAGAAGGGAGTTGCTTTTTCAAAAGAAGAATAAGGGTCAGATGTGTGGTTTGTGTTGCACTATCAGGCCCAAGTGAAAGTGGTGGACTGGGTATAGGCCCATTTAGAGGTCCATTAACCAGAAAGGGTTTAGATGCATTAATTGCAGGCAAAAATGACCCTTCCCAAATACTCTGCCCATGGCTGTTGGTTGTCGGCAGGGATGGTGAAAAAGGTCCTTGGACAGTCAGAAAACATAATGATCAACACACATGTTTGCAATCAAGGGCGCTCAAACATTTTGACCTTAACTTTATCTCAAAGCAAATAACATAACAAATTCAAACCAATCCACGGATTCCAGTGAAGTCTGTTCATAATCAGCTTACCAACCAATTTGAGCTTGAAGTGTCAATGCAGAAGGTTTTAAGGGCCAAAAGAATAACAGTAAGAGGCATTAGGGGTGAATTCAAGCTACAATTCACCATGTTGAGAGACTATGTTCAAGAGTTGCAGAAGAGGAACCCTAATACAACAATTTTGATGAATGTGGAATGGCCTACAGAGGATACTCTTCCAACAAGAGAATTCAAGAGAATGTATGTTTGTTTAGGTGCATTAAAGGAAGGATTTAAAGCCTGTCAGAGACAGTTGTTGGGGATAGATGCTTTTCCTATTGATGGTCCTTTGAAGGGTCAACTTCTAACAGCTGTGGGAATTGATAGCAACAATGGTATATACCCATTATCTTATGCTTTTGCAGAATCAGAAAACATAGGATCATGGACTTGGTTTCTTCATTGTTTATCTGATGATCTTGAAGTTGAGCGAAACTCAATCTTCACTTTTATTAGTGACATGCAAAAGGTACTCCCTTAAACGGGTACTTTTTTCAAGTTGCTATATTTTTAAACAAATACTAAATATATGTGTTTTTGTGCAGGAAATCATTGCAGCTTTAAGAGAAGTTTTTCTAAATGCGGAGCACAGATTTTGTCTTAGAAGCATTCTTGAGCAAATGAAACTTCATTGGAAAGGTAGGGCCTTCAAAGACCATCTGTGGAGATGTGCAACAGCCTCAACTGTTGTACAGTTTGAGAAAGCTATGGCTGCTTTCAAGATATTTAGTCAACCTGCCCATGCTTGGTTAAGTCAGATACCACCAATCCATTGGTCAAGGTCACATTTCTCATGTAAGTCATCTATCTAAGAAACTTAAGTGGTATATGTTAAAAAAGTATGAAATGTATAAGTAATACAACTTTATTTGTCTTGTTTTAAGGAGACCTCTTTTTGATGTGTTACTTAATAATATGCGTCAAGTGTTTCATGGGAAAATAATTGAGGGTATAAACAAACCAATTATTACAGCCTTAGAATACATTAGGGAATACTGTATGAAGAGGATAATGCATGTTGTGATGGTCATTGAGAAGAGTATTGGGCCACTAACACCAACTGCACAACACATGTTAGATGGTATTAAGAAAGAGGCTGTTAGGTATAATGTTTTATGGAATGGGGGAGATAAGTTTCAGGTTAGTAGACCATGGGGAGACCAGTGTGTAGTTAATGTTGTAGACAAGTCTTGTACTTGTAGAAGATGGGAGATAACATGTTTACCATGTAAACATGCTGTTGCTACCAATTGAAATATGGCTTTAAATGGACAACAAGTAGGAGTTATGGAAACATGGGCTCATCCTTGTTACTATCTTAACACTTGGGAAGCAACCTACAAACACCATGTCCAACCCATAACTAGCAATGAGCATTGGGAAAAATCATCTGTGCCAACAACAATTGTTCCACCAAAACCTCAAACAACTGCATCTAACTCAACTAGTAAAAAGAGAGTAAGGTTAGCTCCTGAAACTTAAGAGATTGTGAAGAATGGTAAGATGTCTAAGGCTTGGAAGAGTGTAAAGTGTAGTGTTTGTGGCATTGCTGGACACAACCGAAAAACATGTCTTGGCTATGGTGGAACTCAAAGTAGTCAAACTGGCCCTAAACAAAAAGGATCAAGTGCTAAGGGAAAAGGTAAACAAGTGCCTCAAAAGGTTGCATCAAAGAAGACACATCCTACAGCTAACAAAGTTGCAGAAGAGAAACAAGCTGAAGGTACATGTGTTGTTGAAAGTCAAGATGATGCAGTTGAAGGAACTTGTGTTCAATCTGAAATTCAAGATCAAGCTACTCAAGATGTTACAACAGACAAACAAGGTGAAGTTCCAGGTGTTCAATCTGAGAGTCAAGTTTAAGCTACTGATGATCCCAGCATACATGATGAATCCCAGTCTCAATCCCAGCAACATGATCAATCACAGTCTCAATCTCAGGTCCATTCAAGTAGTGTGCTAGCAGCCTACTGCACGAAGAACGACCAGGCGGCAGGCCGCACAGGACAGAATGATGGCCAGACCATAGGTCAATTCTGTTATGCTAATGAACTAGACAATATTTCATTATGTTTGCTATGGACAATTTATGTACTCTAATTATCATGCTTTGAAAAGTATGAAATTTTATACATTTGGAATTATATCCATTTGCATTATCTATGGAACCATGTTATGTTTCTGTATTTTCATTGTGTGCATAATTTGCATCCTGTGTGGAATGTATCTTATAGCAAAGTCTATGACTACATCACCTTCTACTGCAAATTGATAAAGGAAAAACTAACCAAAGTCAATACTTCATAAGAATGTTGACAATTAAAACTCAAATCTAACCAAATTCATAAGCATCTGTATAACCATAAGGTAAGCTCAGCAAAAGAACAAAATTCATATCCATGTGGGAGTCAAAGTTACTACCATTCAAGAGAATCTAAAGTTAAAAGATACTACATAATAGTTTGGTCAAGGTTCTAACACTACCATGATGGCCTTAAAAGTAATTACATTTCCACATAACACAAAACACGGCCATCATACATTAAAGCTAAAAAGTTAACCAAGTGCATAAACAATCAAGAACAATATCCAACTGAGCACCAGGTAAATCTTCCACCTCCACACATCACCTTGAGCAGCTTCTAAACTTGCCTCGAGCTCATTTATCCCCCTCAAAAGGCCTGGTATGATCATTCTTGAACGAGCACATATTTTAGGATCATACCATCCTATCCACCGACAAGAAGACCCCTAATCATGAATATGGAAAATCATTAAACAACCACCATTGTTACAATGTACTTTGCTACTTGCGAAAACAAACTAATACACTACATCTTAAAACGCACTTACTTCATCAGGACAACCATAGAATCGACGCCCTGGGTTGGCCGAGGTCTACAAAGTGCGAGTTATAGCTTGCTTACCACACCAGCATCGTACCATGTTGAAAGGTTTAATGATTTGTAGTAGAAAGGTTTTGGGGGAAAGCTTAGGGATGATAAGTGACTATACAATTGTGGCTCAAAGTAATATAGGGAACTGGAACATTGTACAACGGCTTGAAATAGGACGTTACAGTGAAAGACGATTTTGCCCTCACCAATAATTCATTGAGCTGACCATTACGGGGCGAGGGACGCATTCGGCCTCAAAAACACAAGTTTTGGACGCACGACGACGATTTTGCCAAGTTTGGGGCTCTTGCGATGGTTTCTGGAGAGTTTAGGGACCACCGGTGTATTTTTGTCTAAGTTATATTTACTCTAAAGGGAACAACATAAATCGATCCAAGTTGTCGCTGCACTCACATTAACGTAGTGTTTGTTACGTAGGAATTGAATTTGTAATGGAATAAATCACTGCAGTAGAATGAATATGTGTTGTTTGTTTTGTGTTTTGAAATGTAATAAATTATTCATTACTCCCTCCGTCCCAAAATTATTGTCCCCTATTTACTTTTTCGGTCTTTCTTTCTCAACTTTGACTATAAATTTTTTTTTTCGTGTTATACAATACTTAATGAAAATTATACCAATGAAAATACATTTAAAACTCAATCCGTTCATATATTTTGAATCAAGTATTATGTAAGATAAACAAAAATACTTAAGGTTAAAGTTTAAAAATAAAGACAAAAAAAGTCAATAGAGGACAATAATTTTGAGACGGAGGGAGTAATTTATTTCATAATGCATGTGACCACCATTTTCATTACGTGGCTACCTCCTATTTCTGTTGCATTACATTCTCACATGTTGGCTACCTCCTATTCTGATGCATGACATTCTCACATGCAATCCATTTTTGCTATATTATACAGTATTAATTTCATTCATTTTCATTGTGCATTACAACACACAAAACAACATGCGAAGATGATTCATCTCATTACGTCATACTGTTGGTCCATGAAATTGAGTAAATAAAGAACAGCTTCATTAATAATTAAAAAAATTGTTACAAGATTACTCAAAACCCACTTGACTACATGATAACATCTTCAACTTCTTAAAGGGGATAATTCCGGTAAACTATCCCCTTTGGGTGACAAATAGACTCTCATAGATCAAGCTATGCTTGAGATTACAATGAGAGGATGATCCTATCAACTAATACATTTTGTATTATTTTGTTTGTTTAGGAACTCATACTATCTCTATTACAAAGCATACAATATATACAGGTAACTAAACAAAGACATGTGGGGTAGGTGTGAGTTGTCATCCATTTGGTGTGAGTTGTCATCCACTAAGTGGTCCCTCTTTATCTTCCTCTTTTGTACTTTATCTGACTTTCTTTTTTTCTTGAAGAAATTCGCGCCCATATATATCAGTCTGCTTATAGAGATAGCATCTTCAGTGTCACTGAGACATTTGTCAATTCTCAGTGATACTAGAGTTGTTTGTAGCTCGTAAACTTTACTCACTGACACCGTATCAGTAAGTAAAGTGTTTCTTCAACAACGAGCAACCCATTATTTTATTAAGTAAGTTAGGCTATTTTATGTTCAAATCCTGTCTGGGTAATTGGGTCAATTTTTGACCCAACAATCTCCCCCTATTTGAATATACAAATAGCCCAGGTTCAAACCTACTTGTTCAGGGACTTGGGTTTAGTTCCTGAGGTTCAAGGGTTCAGGGACTTGGGTTTAGTTCCTGATGGTTCAGGGGTTCAGTGACTAAGGGTTCAGGGAGCAGGGTTTAGGAGCCTGGTCTGAGGTTCAGTGATCTGGGTTTTAGTCACTAGGGGTTCAGTCACCAAGGGGTTCAGTCACAAGGGGTGTCAGGGACTTGGACTGAGGTTCAGTGAATAGGGATCAGGTATTCCAATGACCGGTTCAGTGACTGGGTTTAGGGTTCATAATGAAAGTTCAGTGACTGGGGGTTTCAGTGACTGAGGTTAGTTTTCAGTGACCTGGGTTTGTTCAGTCCCTTCTTTTTGAGACTGATATCTTCAGTCTTGTACCACATTTGTGTTCTTTTGAACACTGATACACCCTCAACACCCTGATTTCTTCACTCAGCCATTTCACTGATTTTCAGTGACCTGGGTTTAGGGTTTATCTGTGTTCGTGGATTCTTGGGTTCCGAGTCACTTTTTAGGGACTCACTGAGAATCAGATTCTTCCATGTTTTTCATTGGACCTCGAATCAGAGTCCTTTTCAGGCTTGGCCCGAAGTACACAATTCCCTGATCTTTATTACCCACTGATAATCCAAAAAACTTAAATTGATGGACAACTTCATCTCATATCACAAAAACCTTTACTGAAACAAATTTCAATCCCTGATGGACTCATGAAGGCATTTTCCTTAACACTTGAGACCCACTAAAATCTACCCTCATTTCAGTCTTTATCACTCCCTGAGTCGCAAATCCCATTTTTCTACCTGATCTTCATCAGTGTTTTAACAACTCTTTTTCTCCAACCTCCTTTACCAGCTTAACACTTTTAATTCCAAACTACACATTCGATCTAACCATTTTTTACCAGATCCTCAACTGATTCGTGGTTTTAGAAACTCACTAAATCCAACTCAACTCAATCCCTTTCAAACTCCAAACCATAAATCCATTCAAACCCATTTTTTTCAATCGATTCAAACCCATTTTCTTTTTCGATCGAGAGTTTTAAAAAACTCTTAGAGATGAACTTTGATCGTTTTTTTTTTTTCGGTTTTTTTTTTTTTTTTTTTTTTTTTTTGATCGGTTTTTTTTAATCGGTTAAGTGTTCTTAGATCCGGATCTGGATTTTCCTGATGGTGAAAATTTTGAAGTGGGTTATGATGATTTGGTAATAGATCGGATTTTTGGTGTGTGATTCTTTGGTGTGTGTTGTTATCTGGTTTTTTTGTTTTTCTCGATCTGTTTAGATCGATAGTTTTGTGTGAGAGTGATGGTGAAAGTTTTTTTTTTTTTTTTGATTTAAGTTGGGTGGGATTTGTTTGGGTGAGATTTTGTTTTTCTCGATCTGTTTAGATCGATTGTTTTTGTGTGAGAGTGATGGTGAAAGTGGTTTTGTGTAGATTTGGATCTAGGATTTTTTGTGTGTGATGGATTTGTTTTTAAAGTTGGGTGAGGACAAGGTTTTTTTTTTGGTGTTTGGTGGTTAATCTTATTTGTTTTGGATAAGATTTGTGTGGTGAGTGTGTGTTTTGTGGGGTTCAGGGAGGGTTTTGGTGTATGTGAGTCACCAATAAATGTGTTTCTTCCCCTCAAAAATTGCTATAGCAGTAGCAGTTTTTGAAGATCACATTTATTTTTTTCATTGAAGAATGTTATCAGCAGTCATGAACGGATCTGGATCATAAGAATAATCCACCCGTCTGATACCACTTGTTGGTCCATGAAATTGAGTAAATAAAGAACAGCTTCATTAATAATGAAAACAATTGTTACAAGATTACTCAAAACCCACTTGACTACATGATAACATCTTCAACTTTTTAAAGGGGATAATTCTGGTAAACTATCCCCTTTGGGTGACAAATAGACTCTCATAGATCAAGCTATGCTTGAGATTACAATGAGAGGATGATCCTATCAACTAATACATTCTGTATTATTTTGTTTGTTTAGGAACTCATACTATCTCTATTATAAAGCATACAATATATATAGGTAACTAAACAAAGACATGTGGGGTAGGTGTGAGTTGTCATCCACTAAGTGGTCCCTCTTTATCTTCCTCTTTTGTACTTTTTCTGACTTTCTTTTTTTCTTGAAGAAGTTCGCGCCCATATATATCAGTCTGCTTGTAGAGACAGCGTCTTCAGTGTCACTGAGACATTTGTCAATTCTCAGTGATACTAGAGTTGTTTGTAGCTCGTAAACTTTACTCAGTGATACCGTATCAGTAAGTAAAGTATTTCTTCAACAATGAGCAACCCACTATTTTATTTTATTAAGTGAGTTAAGCTATTTTATGTTCAAATCCTGTCTGGATAATTGGGTCAATTTTTGACCCGACACATACAACCAAACAAAACAACAAATCAGTAATGATTTATTTGATTGCAATGATCATTTTATTACAATACCGTTTATTCCATTCCATTATCCTTCTATTGGGTTCTATTCCGTCTAACCAAACTAAACCTTATAAATATTGACTAAAGACGTGTATGAATAAACAAAAAAAAAAAAGACGTGTATGAATAAAAGTTGACAGTGTGAGAGTTGGTGTGGCACCGTACATGCATGTACCAATTAAGCACGGAGCTTGCCTTACTTTTGTCAACCATTATCTTTTATTTATAAAAATCCTTGTAAAAGATAACTTTTATACTTGACTATAAACCTTTCCAGTTATTTACATTATAAAAATATTTGATATGTCATATATTTACCAACTTGATTCCCTTATTAAAGTAAATTAAATAAGTAAAGAATTCTGCAGCCGTTTATTAATTTAACCTTCGTGTTTATATTCTGTTAGAAAGATAGAGAGACACCAAATGTCATAGAATCAAATTCATATTGGTCCCGATCGATTAGAAAATGGTAATGTGCAACATTTATACTAAAGTTATTTCATAAAATTATTTCAAACGCTTGACTTAACTAATATCGACTCGCTTGTATTACACCACTCATGTGACCCCCTCATGGCTCTGAAAATAAACTCTAGGTTCGGCGATTGTGCCAATAAGAATTTTCTCCGTGTATTCTAAAGTGATACATGAAAAATAAAGCTTAACCTAAAATTAACTAGCTCATTCTTTCTCATGTGTCAAGTTAAATCACGCAAAAGGCCGGACAACAATATCCGAAAAGAATTGTTACTGTGTGTTGAGTCGGTTGGACAATAATTAAAAGTTATGAGTCTCATTTTATAAAAATAATAAAAATAATGGAGTTTTTTTTTTTCGAGAACATAACGTCTTATAGAAACGCGTGAAGAGCTAGAATTAGAATAGGTGGCTAAAGATTTAGATTTAGGGCTCGTTTAGAGCTAAATTTAGAATAGGTCGTTTAGGCTTTCTGGGTTATTTTTAGTAGTCGTGGTACTTATTTGCCTTGCGTTTTAGCTTTCCAGAACTTTTTACTGGGAGCTTTTGGAATCGAGAACCATAGATAGTTTTTTATACGTGCTTTTTAGGAGATCTCAGTAGCTTAAATAGTAGTCTTTGCTTGTAGGTTTACAGCCTCTTAGGACATAAATTGTAATTGCTAATAGGCCCAATTTCTTTGAACATGTTTGTGCTTTTATGTTAATTATGATGGTATGTGTTTATTCTTATGTATGCTCTTTTTCTGTATGATTTTGTGTATTCTATGCTCTCATTCGTGTTTGATCAGATGTCATTGTTATTCTAAAATTTTATAATGGTATTTGTTGTATGCTAACATAGTTTCTTTCGGTGTAATTTCACACATTGAGCAATGCCACTTTCACACGTACACTTGTTAGAGGTCTTTCTGAAAGCAGTCTCCCTACCCTAGGTTTTTCCTAAGGTTGGGGTATGACCTACATGTCTACATTCTACCTCTCGCATACCCGGCTCCGGCGAGATTGAATGCTGTTTTTTTTTCTTCGTTTTTTGTGCAAAAGGTTTACCCCTGGTAAAATATTATTACTCCAAAAATAATTAAGTACAATGGATGTGGGTGAATCCCGCACCTCAGCCCAAAAAGGCAAACCAAAAGCGTCTATAGTGCTTAAGACCTAAACAAGAATAAGAAATGACATGCCATACTTATGCAAAATAAAAAAGAACAACCTATCTAAGCTGACCACGGAGAGTAATGTCATATGCATTAGCAAACTTCAATTGTGCACCAGTCAGACTACAATCATAACTCATCATCATCATAAAGGTTTTGGTCATAGGTGTCCTCCTTCCACAGCTCCAATAAGCTCTTCATGCCTATTCCACTACCAGTTTTAGAACCGTCAAATGCCATAAAACTTGTGGTTTCATTGTAGTCTTCAAGAACTCCATCATCATCACTATCACTATCTGAAATAACCAAATTTCCAACCTTAGAAAACGGATTACCAACCTTTTTCCATCTTTAACCATATCAGGTATGCTCTTTGAAGAAGGAGCAGCATTAGACAAATTAGAGATTGTTTTTCATGTGTCCTCAATCAACATCAGTAGCAACATTACCACTAGATGCTATATTAACAGTAGCACCTTCATCCAAGTCAACAATAGGTATATTGGAATTACCACTTGGTTGAACATTTTCCATAGTAGAATCATCTATCTCATCAAGAGCATCAAACGCATTAAACGTACTAACCACATTATGATCTTTTGTAGGTTTGTTTAGAAGTAGCTGACGCTACGTTGGTTGAAGTGTTCGTCAAATTCGTAGCCTTCTTTGTGTTGGTTTTTAATAACATGTCAAACATAATTAAACACAATAAACATCAAAGAAACATGCGGAAGCGTTTAGATCAAATAACACATAATTAATTAACCGAATTTAAACATATGCATACCTTTTAGCAATCCTTCATTAATCAACTTCATGAACCCAATTAGGGTTTATGTAGATTATAAGAATTGTCCCTTACCGTTTTACAATTCAATCCAAGATACTAACAATAGTGTGTTAGTATCACGTTCCTGTACACACGTACTAATACCAAGTTAACGTTACGCTAGTAATAAGAACAGAAAACAATTTGTTTGTTTAAAACAAACCAATCGAATCCCTTAGAGGGTGTTTGTACAATCGGCAATCAACAAAGGAAAAGAAGAAGAAAACTTTTAGGGTTTAGGTATTGTGTGTGCACAAAAGATACCAAAACAATGACCATAAGGTTTGTATATATGTTGGGTTCGTAAAACACCCAATTAACTTAAACAGGATTTGAACACAAATTAAACCAAGTGTTTGCTAAACCGAGAACAATTCAAGTCACTGAGAGAACAGCCTCTCAGTGAGTCATCTTCAGGATGCTTAAGTCGAGTTCAATAAAGGACTCACTCTCAGGAAGGCGGTACTCCCTGAGTAGGACTTAAGCCAAAGAAGAAGATGATGGTTCAGCGAGTGTTGGACAAAAACTCACTGAACCCCAGTCTCCTCAACAACATTAAAGTGATTGAAGACTGAGGAACCAATGCCTGAAGAATAGGCGGGAACAAAAGGGAAAGATCTGAGAAGATAAGAGTGTCAGACCAAACACTCTTATCTTGTCAAATACCAACCTTCCCTATTGCGGCTAAAAGTCATGGAGTGTTAGCCAACAACTCCCAAAGTCTTATTAGCCCATTCCTATTGGTTCTTGGAAATGACAATTAGTGTTTGTAATTGTCAGACACGCTACCTCAACAACTTGTAATATTTTAATCACTTATATTAGATTACTTGTGTATAAATAGATCAGATGGAGAGAAGTTATGTGTGCTTTGTATATTGAAAGCTTAGAACTTTTACAAAGTAACTTCTCTCCTACAAAGAGTATACAACTCACTGAGATAGCTCAGTGGGTATATTGTTACCACTCAAGCAAAACTTGAGTTTCGATAGGAGACACCATAAACCCTTGTCTATTCAATCCCAAGTGTTTGTTCCGCAAAACACTTGGGTAATAGATTCTTGGAATTATTTCTAATAAGAATTTAAACGTTGAAAAATATTGTGTTTTTTATATTCACGTATTATAACTGTTAGAAATATTCTTTGCATTGATCTCAGTCATAAGCTCACTTAGTTTAACTTAATTGTTATTACTCGGTGTGCTAAGGGAACAACAGGTTTGTATATATACTAAAAGAAACTTAGAGTCCAAGTTATGTATGGATTGGGTTAAACCCATCCATAACTGATCGGCCCTTATGATTAGAGGGGGATCCGGAACCTTCTTGACATATAATTTGATTCTAGTCATTCTCTTTTGTATTTAAAGGTCGTTAGTCAATTATCGTTAATTACATAACGGTCGTTAGACGTTTTGTGTATTTAATAATTAAATATAACCTTTTATATTAAATTATTGATCATTAAATTTTCATACGTAAAGTGTGCAATCCCATGATCTCGATTTCAATCCTAACATACACTACTAATTTATGTCCATAAAACTAACAACTCCCACTTGGACATATCTTAATAGTTTAATCACATTGGTTAGCGTCTAGCAACACGCCAATGCCTCTAGTATAACTTGAGTAAGGCCTCTTGGAAAAACCTTTTAATGATTCATCATCATTATTATCCTTTTGTTTCTAATACCATGTTAAATAAGGATATAGATCCAAGTCATTCCTTAATTTAACCATTCAGCTTCTCGTTGTTTGTGATTGAACAAGATTACCAAATCTTTGAGCTAGATCTTGGGCGTGGCCACGCACACATCTTGTCAACCCCACGAGGGGCCCATCAGTATTAAACTCCAAAATGAATTTGAAGGAACAAATTCTTTATTGACTACAAGCATAACCCATGAACATTGTAACACTTCTGAAAACAATCCTTATAACTACCAATTACGTATAGCGTTAAATTGTTCCACAGAAATGCACTACATTCATGACAGTTATCTGGTATCTCAAGTCTGAGGATAACTATTCATGATTTACTTAATAACAATATCCATAAAGTAAAATCATGTAGTTTAGGATAAGTCCTATATTCAATTCATTGAATATCATGTGAATTTGGTATGTCAACGCATCAATATACTTTCAAATATATTTTACCAAAACTCATATTTGTCTTAGTTTAATGATATTCCCATATCACTAATTGACAACGGACGATTTAGAATAACTAAATTATTCACGGATTAAACATGCAAATATAGGACACAATATTAATGAATGAAAAATAAACATAACAAATACTTTATCTCATTAAAAGATAATAAATGTTTACAATATCCTTTATCCAAATACTAATCACAGTCATGCATGAAACTACTAGCTAAACGAAGTCCAATGCCATTGGCAAGTTCAGTAAGCTTTTCTTTAGATAAAGCCTTACTGAAAGGATCAGCTAAGTTGTCATCTGTGTGAACTTTCAGTTGATTAATTTCACCTTCGCGGACTTGATCCCGAACATAGTGATACTTCCGTAGAAAAGGTCTGGTGCCCTTCATGACTCCAGGTTCATTGGAAAATATGATTGCAGCAGAATTTTCGCAATACATATTAATAGGTGATTCAATTAAAGGCATAATACCAAGCCCTAAAATGAATTTCCTAATCCAAACAGCCTCCATTGCAGCTTCTGAAGCAGCTATGTATTCAGCTTCTGTTGCAGACATCGCAATTGTACTTTGCTTCTTGCTCTTCCAGTCTACCGTTCCTCCATTAATAACAAAGACATAAGTCGTCTGAGACTTCGTATCATCTTTATCACATTGCCAGGACGCATCACAGAAACCTGTAACATCAAGTTCTGCATTTGGATTTCCACCATACACTAGAAACATATCTTTTGTATTTCTTAAATAATTGAGAATATGTTTGACAGCAATTCAGTGACGTTCACCTAGGTTCTGTTGATATCGACTGGTGATAGATCCTACAGCCGAAGCATAAGGAACTTTACTCATGCGTGCCACCTCTACAGGTGTTTAAGCACACATTTCGCTACATAAGCCATGCTTTACTTCCATTGGCAAATATCCTTTCTTGGAATTTTGCATATTGAATCTCTTCAATATTTTATCAATGTAAGCACTTTGACTTAATCTAATTAACCGTTGTGATCTATCCCTGTAGATCTTGATTCCCAGAATATATGCAGCTTCCCCTAAATCCTTCATAGAAAAACAATTTCCAAGATATGCCTTAACATTTTGCAAACTTGGAATGTCTTTTCCCATAATTAATATGTCATCAACATATAGGATAAGGAAAATAACATCACTCCCACTAGCTTTGTGTTATACACATGGCTCATCAAGATTCTGCGTAAATCCAAACTTTTTGATTTCTTCATCAAATCTGTTATTCCATTGCCTTGATGCTTGCTTCAATCCATAAATGGATCTTTGAAGTTTGCATACACGGTTTGGAAATTGTGGATTCACAAACCCCTCAGGTTGCGCCATATAGATGTCTTCATCTAGGCGACCATTTAAGAAGGCGGTTTTGACATCCATTTGCCAAATCTCATAGTCATAGTACGCTACTATAGCTATGAGAATCCTAATAGCCCTAATGTCTGCTACAGGAGAAAAAGTCTCCTCGTAGTCAACCCAATAGGTTTGAGTAAAGCCTTTAGTTACCATGGATTGCATTTCCCCATTCATTGCAACTTTCCATTTATCCTTTTCAGGATCATTCATGGCAGCCCTATAATTAGCAGGTTCTCCAAGATCCCCTAATATAGTTTCATCAACTTTTACGTTAAGACATAGACGTTCAGGAGCACGTACAGTCCTTGCAGACTTACAAATGGGAACAACTTCAGGTGGAGGACCCAGACTCTCAGGTTCCACAGGAAGTTCGCTAGTGTTTTCAAAAGGTAATACATCTTCATGATCATCTTCCAAATCATATATTCTCCCACTGAATTCTTGAGATATGAGATCCTTTTCAAGAAAATATCCATACCTAGCAACAATTACTTTGTTTTCAGGTGGAAAGTAAAAGTAGTAACCCATCGTTTCCTTTGGGTATCCTTCAAAAATACACTTTACAGATCTCTGTTGGAGTTTATCTGCTGAGTCACGTCTTATATACGCCTCGCAACCCCAGACCATTAAATAAGACAAGTTAGGAGCTTTACCATTCCATATTTCATATGGTTTCTTATCGACCTTCTTGGTGGGAAGCATATTAAGAATACGAACAGTAGATTCTAAAGCATGATCCCGAAAATATAATGGAAGAGTTGTAAGATTAAACATTGATCGCACCATGTCTAGCAATGTACGATTTCTTCTCTCAGATACACCATTTTGTTGTGGAGTATATGGAGATGTGAGATGCTGGACAATTCCATTCTCAGCTAAATAATCTTTAAACTCTTGGCTTAGGTATTCATCGACTCTATCGGATCGAAGAGCTTTAATCTTCTTTCCTAGTTGCAATTCTACTTCTGCTTTGAAAACCTTAAATGTTTCAAACACCTCATGTTTATGTTTAAGTAAATAAACATAACCATAACGGCTGAAATCATCTGTAAAGGTTAAGAAGTAGCTAGCACCTCTCCTTGACACATGTCTAAGTGGTCCACACACATCAGTATGTATCAAACCAAGTAGATCAGAAGCCCTTTCCATACGATTATGAAAAGGTTTCTTTTTCATCTTCCTAGATATACAAGACTCACATTTATCAAATGATTCATCATTGATACTTTTTAAAAGCCCATCGTGTTGTTGCTTTTCCATGCGAGTCTTGCTTATATGAGTAAGTCTACAGCGCCAAAGGTAAGAAGAATTCAAGTCTGACTTCATTCTCTTACTAATGCTAAACATCGAATTATTCTTATTGGATACATTATCAAACATGTCAATCTTGAACACACCATTCACAGCAATAGCATTAAAATAAAATAAAAATACCATTTAAAGAAACTGAAATTCCATTACTAGTGATAGTGTGAATAAAACCAAGATCCAACAATAAAGAAAAGGAAACAACACCTCTAATAATGGAAGGTGCATAATAACAATTGTTTAATGACAGTACTAAGCCCGAAGGCAAAACTAAATTAAACACTCTTATGGCTTCAACAGCTGCAGGTGCTCCATTGCCCACGTGCAAATATTGCTCCCCATAAGACAGCTTCCTTTCAACCCTAACCCCTGCAGTGTATTGATGCGTGGTTTTGCAACCTTACAACAGGTTTTACCTCTCAAGGGATCTCAAGAGGCTTACAACCCCACCAGGCAGTGTACCTGACCGATGTAGTATAGTGTAGTGGTAAGTACGGGGGGATTGATCGTTCTCCACAGGGAATAGTGTTCGTTAGGTATGAAAAACTACTCTAATAGGTCTAAGGGTGAGAGAAGATTCTTTTTATGTTTTTATATTTTTTATGAAAGCAAGTAAAATCTCGGGTTTGAAAGAGTGGGCGGAATTAGTTGCTAGTCAACTAACCCAAATTACTACGAATGCAAATAAAATAAAATAACAGAAAATGAAAAGGTGGTAAAACTTATGTAGAGAGAAATGTGTTTACTTAGATTTCCTTACTCCCTAACTATCTTTTACCGGTTGATTAGTGTGTATTAGTTGCGTGGATGACGGGTGTATTCCTTAATACCATTCGTGGGGTAACGTACGTACTTCCCCAACTCTATGAACTCCTACTTCACTCCTATGTCGAGCCGGCTAGGAAGCTCCTAACATGGGATCACTAGAATTCGCTCATGCATTAAATACAACCATAAAAACCTTTAGTGCGCATTGGTTCATGTTTCTTAAGACGTTCAAGCAAGTTACCGAATAAGAAGTTAGCCAGTTTTCTTAAGCCTAACATAGATAAACAATCATCCAATACAACTAATAACACACTAATAACCAATAATCAATAGCTAGGTTTCATTAGATCTAAGCAAACACAAGATAAATCTAGCCTAGCATGTTAAACAAAAGACAAGAACAAGATAGAATCAAACAACACATAGACATATTGAATGATTAATTGATAACTTATCTTCAATGTAACATGGAAGATCTCAAGGCAAAAAGCCTTGAAAAAGCTGCTAAAATCGTCTTAGGGTTTTCACACACAAAGTTCCACAATAAGTTCCACACTAATGACAAAAAATTGCAAAACTATATATAGACTTTCAGATCTGACGGCGTCACGTTATGGAGTGTGACGCCGTCACCTCGCCGCTTTTAGGGTTCCCGGATGGCCTTCTTGACGCCGTCCCTCTTTAGCTCTCCAAAATCCGTTCTGGCTTATCAAGGCTTGACGCCGTCAGAATTAGGCGTGACGCCGTCCCTCTTTAAATTAAGCCGTGACGACCTTGATCACTCCAAAGGGTGACGCCGTCAGAATTCCCATGCAAATTTCTCTGGCTTATCATGAGTAATTTTCACATCCACCTTTTTCTTGCCAAGCCATGACGCCGTCCAGGGCAATCCCTGACGCCGTCAAAGGTAACTTTTAGCCGATTTTGAGACTTTGTCGTTTTCTTCACTTTTATGCTCCAAAAACGTCCAAAATGCTTCCTTTTCCAGATTTCTTCTCCAAAGTACCTAAAATGACAAAAGGAACGATTTAGGGCAATATTTGATCAAATAAATACGATTTAGGGCTTAAATGACCCCTTAAAAGCGGTACACTTTTCGCTTCATCAAATACCCTTACACTTGAGATTTGCTTATCCTCAAGCAAATGCGCTTTTATTTTAATCAAAATACAAGTTAGGGGTCATTTAACACTAATATAAAAGTAATTACAACAAATAATCATTCCACTTTAATCATAATAAGCACGGAGATTACAAACTAGCACCTCACAAGTAGTGTTTAGATACTCACATCTCTCAAGTGTCATCAAAATAAATCTCATAAATGAAAACGGATAATATCTCTCACTACCTGTCAAAGCAAATAGATTACCATAGGCTTGGGAAAGGATCGAAAACCTCCTCCACTAGGCGTAAGCACCTAAGATAAACTATCAAAGAGGGCTTTTACATGGGTTATAACGTTAGGTGTAGGGATATGATAAACACGGTTTTGTTGGATAAGAGATATTTTACTGGTGGCGAGTTAAAGATCTTCATTAATTACATGTACTATACAATGTTGCTAAGCCAAGACTCGGCTCAATCTTAAGCTAAAAACAAAATAACAAAAACATAAAATAAACATAAAATGAAACGGGATGGTAGTCCGTATGTTTTTTCTATTTTTCTTTTTCTCATTTTTTTGTATTTTTCTTGGATTTTTTTTTTTTTTTTTTTTTTTTTTTTTTTTTTTGCATACACTTTTGCCCTACCATCCAAAATAATACATCATAGGGGCGTTGCATTCCCCTTACACTTGAACTTTTACATAACTTTACAATTAACTATTTTAATGACTCGAATTAAGAAAATTGAAAAACTTGGAGTACTTTTTAAAATATTTAGCACATATGGGGGTAATAAATGATGTTCTTCCCCATTACTCCATTACACTAGTACTTTACCCATGAGTCCCAATCGTCCCAAAACAATATGTACAAGGATATGACTCGACTTAGCAACCATGTAACCAACTAGATAATTAACTTGGGTTTAAACAAATGTTGTCACAATAATGCACTAAAAATGAGTGCATACAAGGTAGGCTAAGGCGATTTGGGTGTACATTTTAGTGGGGTGTAAACAAATTCTTCCTTTAAGTAAAATGCTTAAAGGTCGAAACGAAAAGATAGGCTCTGAGGGGTGTACTAGGGGTATCGTGTACTAAAAATGAGTACAACGCAAAGGGTGTGGGAGAATTACTTGACCAATGTAGCCAACGTAATTATAACAAAATCACAGGTGCAAAACAATGGGTTAATCCTAATGCCTCTTATCATGTAGTAAATCTAACTACACGAATGTAGTCTCACTTGTGGCCTCGGAATGGTCCTAACGCAAGTTCTAGAATCTAAGTGCTACCGGTACAAACATCATAGCATAAATGCTTTTCCTACCAATTCTAGGGGCGAACCTCACATATTTGGGGGTGGAAATTTTTTTTAGTGGTACGGTTTTTTGTGCTAGTCATATAACTCCTATCCATGAGACGCTCATTAAGATCAAAGTTTCACTCCTACATGTTGTAAAAAATTTTAAATTTGGCACTAAAATTGCCCTAACAGGTATTTATCTCAGTTTTATTACACATCTACTATTAAACAAACAAAAATCAAGTGCAATAGCATTCTCTAATCGTACTTTTACCCCCCCCCCCCTTACACTTAAGATGAACATTGTCCCCAATGTTCAAATAACAAGATGTAAAAGCATAAAGTAAAAGAATGAAATCAAATACTCCCCTGATTCGCTCGGTGGATAATGTGGTAACACGGTTAGATCTTCTTCCAAAGTAATGTTGAAGCTCCATGACTAATGCATCGCCATAAGCTTGATCCAACAAACATTTCCTTGTCCAAAATAACCTGTTAAACCTGAGAAAACAAACACGAAAACCTGCATAACATCGGCGGGATAAACTCTATATATAAGGATATAATGCTTGTGGAATGATAATTTTGCAGATTCCTGGAGATTATAAGTTATAGATTTAATAAAAACTTTTATGAAAACAAAACTTTCAAAAATTTTCAGAAAATTAAACCTGATGCCGTCAGAAATGATCTGACAGAATTCTTATGTTACGTTTCCGGAAATTTTTTTGGAAAAACCTATACCTTACTTCCTGGAAATCCTGCAAAACATCATTATGACTCGATACAAGCATTTGACTCAAACAAACACTAATATGTATGTTAATTTATTATTATTACGATTCATGTTCATTTGTGTTCTAATAAACCGATTTAGATTTCCCTTACACTTAACTTTTGCAAAATACCTTTATATGTAGTTAAGACGAAGTTAAAAACAAGATAAAGCATTTTCACAAATTAGTTTTGAACATGAATCAATAAGAATAAAAATTAAACACACATACGGAAACAAATAAAAACAAACAAACAAATAAACACACAAAGCAAATAAAACTTGGGTTGCCTCCCAAGAAGCGCTTTTCTTTATTAACGAGTCTTGTAGCTAGACTCAAAGTCACGTACATTACGTGATTCCATCATTCATAATGACGTATCCCTGATAGATATAATCCTTGTTATCAGGGTGGTGGTGTCTCAATCGCCCGACATTCACAGTCACTTCACCTCCTCCCTTGCTGGTCAAGCTCACTACCCCATCTTGGTGTAGACTTTTAATTGTGAATGGTCCGTACCACAAGGGACTTGGTTCATCGGTAGGTGCTTTTGTTTCTGAATGCCTTAGGAGTACTGAGTCTCCTTTTGTAAATTCCACGGGCTTATTGGTCTGCTCATCAGCCTCAATATAATCGTCATTTCCGCCCTTACATTCTCTAATCTCATTTTCCTTGTAATTCTTAATCCTTGCCTCCCATGCACGGATTTTCTCTCGAACCTTACCACGGATTATATTGGGGTTCGCCTCCATCTTCTTTTGTAGAGCAACATCTCGTATATGTCGTGGGATCGTTGGAAAGTTTATTGTTTTCTTCCCCTTCTTCATTTGGATGGTACTTTTTTCGTAATTGATTTGTGCCCTAGTGGTCGCGAGAAAGGGTGCCCCAAGGATTATTGGCATATTCATGTCATTTCTTTCAATAATCATGAAGTCGACCGGATACAGGAATCCGGCAACGTTGACCAACACATCTTCCGCAATTCCTAACGGGTACTCATAAGAATGTTTTGCAAAGGAGAGTTTAGTACGGGTGATGGATGGCAGTTCGTCGGTTAACTGGACATAAACGGATAAAGGCATCAAATTTACGTCGGAACCTTGGTCAGCTACCGCATCCAGATACTTGAGTTTTCCAATGCTGCATTGTATTTCGAAGACCCCGTAGAATTCTTGCCTTTCCACTAACTTTTGTCTTATGAGGCACTCATACAATTGCCCTCCGGGTAATGTGTCGGATTCATCATCCGGTTCCATCCTCTTGGACTCCTTGTTGGGTAGATGAGTACGTCGATAGTTTCTCACCCAATCGTTTATGGTCTCCTTGTTTATATCGTGCTTCAAGTAGTGCCTCACTTGTTGTGACTTTGGTGGTTCTTCCATTTGGCGCTCCTCAGTGGGCGCCTCCTTTCCCTTGTCGGAATTGTATGTGTAGGCATTGGTGTTCCCGTCATTAAGTGGGACGAGGTCAATTTTGTTAACTTCCATAGTTATCAACTTCCCTCTTCCATCATTTTCGCCCTCTTGGATGAACGAGACGGCATTAACACATTTAGTGTTGGGAACTTCAACATCTTTTCGCACTAGCACATTTTTAGGAGCTTTTGTATTTGTGTATTCTTTCAAAAGGTTCATCATCTCCGCCATCTTCTCCTCCATTTCCTCCTTTTGTTTGTAGACGGCTTCCTCAAATTTTGCCAACCGTTCGGAGTGTTTTGACATGTATTCTCTCATTCGAGCTTCGAATGTTGGGCTAAGTTCCTGAGGTGGTGAGTTGGGTTGAGCGTGCTTATGGAAGGGTTTAGTATTTTCCCTATGGGGTGATTCGGACAATGGTATTTGCTTAACGCTTGAGACCGAGTTAATTGTTGCTTTTTGTGGAGTTAAGGGTCTCTTTTGCTTTTCCATAAGATATGCAACCCTTTTCTCAAGTTCACTAACGCTTTCCTCAGTGATTTGATTGGCTGTATCGGGCGATGAATATGTCTTGACCGCCGAGCGTACGTCGTGGGAGACTTGCCACAATTCATCATCGTCGGATGCAAGCTCATCAATGATCTCCCATGATTCCTCAGCGCTTTTGTCGCGCAATCTGCCCCCGGCGGCTCGATCGATGGCACGTTTGGTGTGGTAATCAACATGGTCATAGAAGATTTGGATTTGAAGCCAGAGATTTATGCCATGATGAGGGACTTTTTGGAGTAAGTCCTTGAATCGAATCCATGCCCCGTAGAGGGTTTCGCCTCGACGTTGTTCAAACATCAAGATATCCTTCCTTAGCTTGGTAGTTCTTCCTGGTGGGAAAAACTGAGCAAGGAAACGAGTGGTGAGATCATCCCAAGAGGTGATGGATCCTGCGGGTTGACGTTCTAGCCATTGACTAGCTTGGTCCCGCAAAGAGAATTGAAAGAGACGCAGTCGGGTCGTCTCTCGAGTGGCAACATCAAGGTCTATAGAATCAACGATTTTGAGAAAGTCCTTGAGATGTTGATTAGGATCTTCAGAACGAAGTCCATGGAATGCGCATCCGCTTTGCACCAACCGGATGGTGTCGGATCGCAAGGGAGTGACATTGGCTCCTTGAGTGAGCTCAATGGTGTTTCGATAGCCATGGTGGCTAGGACGGGAGTACTCTCCTAAAGTACGGGCTCTAGGAGGTGGTGGTTGTTGTGGTGGGTTGAGGATATTACCATCTTCCATGATGTCGAATGGTAATGGTTACGAACAAAGAAACGAAGAAAATAGATAGACTAAAGAAAACCTAGAAAAATAAAATAAAAATCTCACTAGAAAGGAATCTAGTGAGTAGACCTATAAAATAAAAATTCTACCTAAACAATAACTATTCCCCGGCAGCGGCGCCAAAAACTTGATGCGTGGTTTTGCAACCTTACAACAGGTTTTACCTCTCGAGGGATCTCAAGAGGCTTACAACCCCACCAGGCAGTGTACCTGACCGATGTAGTATAGTGTAGTGGTAAGTACGGGGGGATTGATCGTTCTCCACAGGGAATAGTGTTCGTTAGGTATGAAAAACTACTCTAATAGGTCTAAGGGTGAGAGAAGATTCTTTTTATGTTTTTATATTTTTTATGAAAGCAAGTAAAATCTCGGGTTTGAAAGAGTGGGCGGAATTAGTTGCTAGTCAACTAACCCAAATTACTACGAATGCAAATAAAATAAAATAACAGAAAATGAAAAGGTGGTAAAACTTATGTAGAGAGAAATGTGTTTACTTAGATTTCCTTACTCCCTAACTATCTTTTACCGGTTGATTAGTGTGTATTAGTTGCGTGGATGACGGGTGTATTCCTTAATACCATTCGTGGGGTGGCGTACGTACTTCCCCAACTCTATGAACTCCTACTTCACTCCTATGTCGAGCCGGCTAGGAAGCTCCTAACATGGGATCACTAGAATTCGCTCATGCATTAAATACAACCATAAAAACCTTTAGTACGCATTGGTTCATGTTTCTTTAGACGTTCAAGCAAGTTACCGAATAGGAAGTTAGCCAGTTTTCTTAAGCCTAACATAGATAAACAATCATCCAATACAACTAATAACACACTAATAACCAATAATCAATAGCTAGGTTTCATTAGATCTAAGCAAACACAAGATAAATCTAGCCTAGCATGTTAAACAAAAGACAAGAACAAGATAGAATCAAACAACACATAGACATATTGAATGATTAATTGATAACTTATCTTCAATGTAACATGGAAGATCTCAAGGCAAAAAGCCTTGAAAAAGCTGCTAAAATCGTCTTAGGGTTTTCACACACAAAGTTCCCCAATAAGTTCCACACTAATGACAAAAAATTGCAAAACTATATATAGACTTTCAGATCTGACGGCGTCACGTTATGGAGTGTGACGCCGTCACCTCGCCGCTTTTAGGGTTCCCGGATGGCCTTCTTGACGCCGTCCCTCTTTAGCTCTCCAAAATCCGTTCTGGCTTATCAAGGCTTGACGCCGTCAGACTTAGGCGTGACGCCGTCCCTCTTTAAATTAAGCCGTGACGACCTTGATCACTCCAAAGGGTGACGCCGTCAGAATTCCCATGCAAATTTCTCTGGCTTATCATGAGTAATTTTCACATCCACCTTTTTCTTGCCAAGCCATGACGCCGTCCAGGGCAATCCCTGACGCCGTCAAAGGTAACTTTTAGCCGATTTTGAGACTTTGTCGTTTTCTTCACTTTTATGCTCCAAAAACGTCCAAAATGCTTCCTTTTCCAGATTTCTTCTCAAAAGTACCTAAAATGACAAAAGGAACGATTTAGGGCAATATTTGATCAAATAAATACGATTTAGGGCTTAAATGACCCTTTAAAAGCGGTACACTTTTCGCTTCATCATGTATTACATATGTGAATACCACATCCAGTATCATATACCCATGAATTAATTTTATGATTTAGAGTAAATAATTCAATCATAAATAAGTTACCTGAAGTGTTGGCGACCTGCCCAGACTTCTTGTTCTTATTTGCTAGCAACTCTTCGAGATAAAGAGGACAGTTCCTCTTCCAGTGACCCACTACATGACAGTAGTGGCAAGCCTGATCCTTCTTGGGATTCTCTTTCTTCTTAGGAGGATATTTCTTAGGTTCAGATTGATAGGCCACAACTTGTTTACCCTTATCAACTTTACCTTTACTTTTACCATTCTTGTTCGTTTGCAGTTTTGGCTTGTTAATCCTACCGCCCTGAATAGCAAGTACTTGGGGCGTAGGAGCCTTCTGTGGTAATCCTTTCTCATAGTCAATGAGCAATGTGTGTAATTCACTCAGTGTCTTCCCCACGCAGTGCATATTGAAGTTGCGCACAAAACCACTAAATTCCTTATTTAGGGATCTATTGATTAAGTAAACAGCAATATCTACTGCATAGGGTTTGCCAAGTGCCTCCAGTTGGTTCATGTAACCTTTCATTTCCAACACATGTACACTTACAGGTTTACCATCTGCGTGCTTACTGTTGTGAAGAGCATTGATCAAATTATAAATTTCAACAGCTTGTGGTTTCTCAAACATACGTCTGAGTTCGTTGAGCATGTCATAAGGGAAAAAATTCTCAAACTGCTTTTGTAAAGCAGGTGTCATCATTCCCAGCATCATGCAAGCCACATCATTATGTTTCTTATATGCAACTTTACACTCTGCTTTTTTCGCATAAGATGCATTTGCAGCAGGTTCAGCAGGACAAGGATTATACAAATATTCCAGTTTCTCAGCCACTTGCAAGACAATCCTGATTGATCGAAACTAGTCATTGAAATTTTATGAGCCAGTCAATTTTTCTCGCTCAAAGAAAGTTTTGAACGCAGAACTCAAAGTAGTGTTATCGTTTTGAGCCATTTCTATAGGAAAAAGTTCAAATATTAGTACTTTCGATAATACAATTTTCAAGAAAATAAAATACTCAAGGAAATATTCATATAACCATATAATTTTCTTGAAATTAGGACCCAAATTAATATATTTCCATTACATCAGTTGATCTGATAGTAATAAAAGTATAAAATAAGGTAATCTGTCGTACAATAATTGGCAAACAATTTCTAATTCCTGGATTATTATGTGATTTACATTGCCAAACCTAGTTGCAATGTAAGCATGTTTTATCTCCATCTAATGCCTTGAGTTATAGCTCTCACTAAACAACTCAATTAAGTCGTCTAATTTAAAGAACTGCAAATGTGTCTAGTTGAGTTCTCACACAACATGAAGATTTACCTTTCCATTGCAATCTAGCTAAGTTCTCACATAACGCAAATTGCAACTTCAAGTGTTCTTTTAATTAGATGGTATAAACTTAAATTTTAAAGGTACTAGTTTTGATGTGTATAATCAAAAATATGTACGAAGTAGCATGCATACAACTTTGTATCATAAGTTTTAATAAAAAAAACTTTTTATTAACCAATTCAGTAAGATCAAATTAACCAAGTTTTAATTGAGGTATTGGATGAACCAATCAACGAATTACCTACAATTATCGCCCACTATATCGTACTACTGCATGAGTCAAAAGACTCAAGTTATTCGGATAATTATCACAAGTGGTGCGTGAAATTGAGGTCAATTCACCCTTAAGGTGATTTTGTACATATAAAACAGTCGTACTAGGTAGCTCCAATTTGAAGCACAAAGGAGCGGAGAAACAAATGTTAGCTTAAAGCCATTAAAAACCCATTTTTTTAAGGTCACAATTTAATACGTACCCTCCTTATACCCCTCACACAGTTCTTCAAGTTGGGTGAGCCTTTCTTACTATTTGGTACAAAACTCATCAATCAACTAAAAGCTATAGTTTTTTACTCTTAAAAACATGTCATAAATTACAAAACTTGCTAGTCTCGCCTGGGAGCGAATTACTATGTGAAGCGAACCACTATCAGCATATCAGACCTTGCAAGATTCATAATTTATACACAAATCAAGTTTCACCATTATTTAGTCCGTATTATTTTTCTATTCAAAATTACCCTTTTGTTTACAACATGTCTAACAAAAATAAACAAAACAAGTAATAATAAAATATAACCAACTAAATAATACACACATAACATAACAATTAATATGTGAAAACATGTAGCCACATGCAAACTTTATTCGATAAAACCTATAAATAATCAATTCTAGGTTTATTACGCATATATTTAACTAAGGCTCTCACTTACAAAGGAAGTGAACCACATGCATCGAGGAATCGATTGCATCCATAATTAAATATATACCACATAGCACACAATTGATTCATTAATTATATCGAGGTCTTCCCCAATTCAAGAATTATCAATAAATAAACATGTGAAAACTTAACAATTAATTCATATAGACAATAATTCCATGAAAAAACACGCACGTTCCATCATTGATTTCATAACAATTATAACACGTTGTCACAAGATCGCATACAATTAACACGTAATTATAACATGCAATCCTATGGTTACTAATCCAATTAATAAATAAAACAATTTTTTTTTTATTAAATAAAAGGGCAATCGCCCCCCCCCCTCCCCGCGTAAATTTAGCGTTTCGAATTATGATAAACCCTAAAATTTGACATATATAACTAAACACAATACAAGATTCATTTTTTACGTGTTTCGGTAATTAATAAATATTAATACAAGGCTCGTGATGCCACTGTTGGTTTTTAATAACATGTCAAACATAATTAAACATAATAAACATCAAAGAAACATGCGGAAGCGTTTAGATCAAATAACACATAATTAATTAACCGAATTTAAACGTATGCGTACCTTTTAGCAATTCTTCGTCAATTAACTTTATGAACCCTAATTAGGGTTTATGTGGATTATAAGAATTGTCCCTTTCCATTTTAAAATTCGATCCAAGATAGTAACAATAGTGTGTTAGTATCACGTTCTTGTACACACGTACTAATACCAAGTTAACGTTATGCTAGTAATAAGAACACAAAACAATTTGTTTGTTTAAAACAAACCAATCGAATCCCTTAGAGGGAGTTTGTACGATCGGCAATCAACAAAGGAAAAGAAGAAGAAAACTTTTAGGGTTTAGGTATTGTGTGTGCACAAAAGATACCAAAACAATGACCCTAAGGTTTGTATATATACTAAAAGAAACTTAGAGTCCAAGTTATGTATGGATTGGGTTAAACCCATCCATAACTGATCGGCCCTTATGATTAGAGGGGGATCCGGAACCTTATTGACATCTAATTTGAGGGGGATGATCGATACACTGTAAGGTGGTTAAACCTTTGTTGCTTTGTGTATGTGATAAGCTGAGTTAATATGATCAAGTACGCGGAATTTACTTAATCACTTTTAGAAGGTTATTTGTGCTGTGGAAATGGAACAGTTATGCTTGTGTATATAGAACAAAGAACATGCAATGTTATCACCAAACGATTCAATATTATTCAAGATAATACGAGTGATCTACAATATCACTATGGTTACAAAGACCTTGAATCTTATGTTTTTTATGACTTGTGATATATGTTCTATGTTCTTAAGAGTTATTTTCTAAGCACTTAATAAATCACACACTATTTTAGACACACACTTTTATCACTAGTCTAAGATCTTTCTTTTATAACACAAGAAAGATTTTTACAATATTGTCAAGTCTAATCGAACGCTTGCTTTGAGAGTGTCAGTCATTAAGATACAACTTGTATCTATGTTTACAACTTGTTCTGTGAATATAACATTATGACTGATCACATGGGGTAAGATATTATCTACCGTATATTATTGACTTTAATACACATAATATCTTTTCATACTTATCCACTCAGCAGCAGAAAGTATCACCAGCAGCAGAATCATAACACTAGCAGCAGAATCATTCAGCTGTAGAATGTTAACGCTAGCAGCAGAATCAAATGCTCTAGTAGCAGAATCATACTTAGAGTATTTCTTTGAGTAGAACCCGATATTAAACTTCTTGAATATTTAATTCCCAACAATCCTCCCCTAAACATGTGAATCCATTTCAACATGTTTCTGAATTAAATTATGGATTGTGAAGATCTTTCAAACACTTCTGTTCTTCAAGATTAAATATCTTTCTCAGTAACTCATCTGCTATTTTCTTTTGACTTCGACAATATTAGAACCTATCTTCAAGCTTAAAACAAAACCTAAAAGATGGTGCAATTTCCTTAAATAGAGGAATTATAAGAGGCAATGATGCTGTGTATCTTGGATGCTTGTTTCAACAAGTGAAATCATCTATCAGCATGCCTTTGCAAGTGATGAACAAACGTGGTGAACTGAAATTGAAACTTTTCTTCGTTTGACCTAGATAGAACTTTCTCCTTTGGAATGCTTCATCCCTTCTGAATATATATAATAATCTCTGTTCTTGTCATTTTCAACCTCCATGTCATCATCTTGTATGCTCTTGTCTTTTCCTCCCTTTCATTGGTTAATCTTCCTTCTTTGGGCTTTTATTTCTTCTCATGAGATGATATAACATTTTATCCTCTCCTGTTTGGAAGATCTCTCACTATGTACTAAAATATTTCTCTCCATCATCTGAGCTATCCATCAGAACTTGTTATCAGACAATGTTGTACATGTAGCCATCAATTCCTTAAGAGTTTAATTTGCTGCCCTCATCACTTCTAGGTGTGTTAACTCCTATGAGAGGTAATTCATGGGGCATTTGACTCATGGTCCATCATTTGATGGTTTTTGTGAGTCTCTTTTAAAATCCTTTTAAGAAACTTTTGCCTTAGCAGTATGTTCATGATTTTAGAATTGAAAAATCATACTGCTTTCAACCATTTTGAAGGGATTAAGTGTATAACAGACACTTAATTAAAATTTCGGTTTAAAGCAACCTCTGGTTGTGTGAGAACCAATGTTTTCAGTTATAAATAACTGCCTGTGTAAATATAAACCTATTCAAAAGGCTTTCTTGACAGGGTTTCCAGCTCATAGTAATTGTTGCCTCTAACACAAGTGTTAGATTCACTTTTACTAGCTGTTCTTTCTATCAGATGTCCTTAGACTTGCTCATTATACTTAAAAGTATAAAATGATAGAAAGTTAGTTGCATCAGTTACTTTCTGATCAACTAAGTCATCAATTCAATGTGAAACTTCATAATCAAGCTTCAAGAAAGAAGTTTTAAGGAGGTTTGAAATTCCTAAACTTTTTCTATCATGAACCTATTATGACAGCAACTGATATTATCATTCTGCTGCTTCCATTTCACTTGAAACATCCTTTGTGTTCACATGTTCATACATGAAATTGTTAGTCTAAAACCAAAAGAACAAAGTATAAAGTACTTGTCTTGTATTAGAATAATCATAGGACTAACTGTATGAATAACACAATTTAAATTTGTACTAGCAGCACAAACTTTTTATAATGGCAGTAGTATCTTTTAAAGCTAGCAGCACAAATAAAAATTTATTTACAAAAACACAAAGATTAAAATCATTAAGGATTAAGCATTCTAATACTTGCTACCAAGTACTGAAACCTTCCAACATCAAAAGCTTTTGTTAGCAGATATGCAAAGTTGTATTCTGAAGCAATTTTAAGAACTTGAATTAATCTTTTCTCATTGCAGTCTCTTATAAAGTGATGTCTAATTTCAATGTGTTTTGTTTTAGAATGTTGCATTGGATTTTTAATTATGCAAATAGTACTACTATTATCAATATGAATAACAGTGTTCATGAAATTGTACCCATAGTCAAGAAGTTGGTTTTGAAGCCATAAGACTTGAGCACAGCAACTTGTAGCAGCTACATATTCAGCTTCAGTTGTTGAAGTAGCCATAGTTGTTTGCTTCTTACACTGCCATGAGATAAGTCTACACCCAAGGAATTGACATCCTCCAGTTGTTGACTTTCTGTCCAAGCTAGCACCAGCATAATCACTATCCAAAAATGCTACAAAGTCAAAAGGTGACTCTCTAGAATACCATAGTCCCAACCTAGGTTGACCCTTGAGATATCTAAAAATCCTCTTGACTGCTGTTAAATGAGAAACCTTTTGAGTTACTTGAAATCTTGCACAAGCACAAACAGAGAACATGATGTCAGGTCTTGATGATGTCAGATACATCAAAGAGCCTATCATAGATCTGTAAGTGTGTACATCTATATTTTCTCCATCTAAGTCTTTAGGAAGTGGCTTCTCAGAGTCCATTGGTGTGCTTGCCATTTTTAAATCAGAAAGTTGAACTTCCTTAGTATCTCAGCAACATATTTATCTTGACTAATAAATATGCCTTCATATGACTGTTTAACTTGCAAACCCAAAAAGAATGTAAGTTCCCCCATGGAACTCATCTGAAACTTATCATGCATAAGCTTCTCTAACTCCAAACACATCTCCTTCCTTGTAGATCCAAAGATAATGTCATCCACATACACCTGCACTAACAGAAGATCCTTCTTGTGCTGTTTGATGAGAAGTGTCTGATCAATCTTTCCTCTTTGAAATCCATTTTCTTTTAAATAGGAAGCCAGTGTTTCATACCATGCTCTAGGTGCCTGATGAAGGCCATAAAGAGCCTTAACAACTCTGTACACTTTTTCTGGATGGTCAGGATCAATGAAACCTGGAGGTTGTGAGACATACACCTCTTCTTCAATAGTACCATATAAAAATGCACTCTTGACATCCATTTGATAAACAGTGAAGCCTAAAAATGAAGCATAAGCTAAGAAAAGCCTAATTGCCTCAAGTCTTGCTACTGGAGCAAAAACCTCAGCATAGTCTATACCTTCTTATTGTATGTACCCTTGGGCTACTAATCTAGCCTTATTCCTAATCACTATTCCCCTTTCATCCCTTTTATTCTTGAAAACCCATCTAGTGCCAATTTGTTGGAGTATACTCGTGTCATAATTACTAATTATATGGCTAGACATATGTGAGCCTATCGGGTCACACACATATACACTGAGGTACCACTTTATATCGTGTTTATTGTATTTACGATATATAAATAACCGTACGTAACTAGGAACCACTATTGGGCATCTAATGACTAAGTAATGGACTTATTCTATTGGACTTGGACAACAAATGGATAGCCCATTTGGAGCCCATTGATGGCCGGCCTAAGGGAGGCTTTCAAGGGAAGGTTGGTTTTGATTTTTAGGAAGATTTAATCACCTTAATTCTCTCTTAATTGTGATTAACCATTACCAAAAATCTCTCCCTCCTTTCCTCCTTCATATACACGGCTCAAATAAAATACCCACCTAGGGTTTTTATTTTTTCTATCTCTTCTTTGATTCTTGTTCATTCAAAGGAGACTAGAAAGGTTACGGGTTAAAAGGACTAGCATCCATTGGTATACGGTGAAGTGTAGTGTGGACATTCATAGAGGTGATCTCCTTTGATCACTTGTTTCATAGGTGGTTCGTGTATATTGGTGAAGGTGACCATACAATTCTACCGATCACGCTACAAAGGTATAAAACTTGTTTGTTTTAATTATGATTGATCATATGGCTATATGGATCCTTGTTGGTGATGTATTCCGCTGCGTTTATATCTTTAATATGTTAATTTATATTTTACATCACCTATAGTGGTATCAAGAGCCATCATATGATGTCATATGATCATCTAGTATGCGTAAAAATGGCTAAAAATGTGTGTTTTTAATGGATTTAAAAGGATGATTTCAAAACAGCCCCCAAGGCTTATTTTTTGAATATAAGTCGACCCATATGGGGTCTAATAATCTGGACTTTTTGATCCCATGGCCATTTGTTATGCATACATTAATTGTTTACTTGTTCGGTACCCGTAAAATGGCCTAAAACGCATTAATTTGTAAGATTTGTGACACGATTTCAAATCAGCCCATGAGGCTTAATTTTCTGTGATAAAATGATGTTAAGAAGGTCCTAATATCAGTGGGTTTTGAACCTAAGGCCATTTGACACGCGTACCAATCGGGGTTTTAATTCTTGTTAATTAATTTCTTCGATTCGTTGGCTAACAATTTAATTCTTGTCATTTATTTTGTTATCCATGGCAAATACATGCATGTTTGCCCATGGAGTTAGCCAACACCTTGTTTTGATCATAATATTATTGTATTATTATGTATATATGCAAAGCCGATGAAAACCTAGACCACTTGTGCCTTATGATGTTGTGATTGTTGGTTGATTTCTTGTTTTTGGGGTTTGCCATTGTTTCGGCACTTTTGTAATGTAATTCATTTTGGTTTTGCCATTGTTTGGGCATTTTTACAATAGATAGGAAGTAGATTAGTAGTATTTCACTTCATATATTTTGTAATCAAAAGCATGGAATCAATGGCGAAAGAATGAAGGACTTTGGAACAAAAGTAGCTGCTTGACACACTGCTGGGAAAATACGATTTCCAGGATATTGGTAGGGTATTTTGGGCTGAATTTTTTTGTGCAGGTTCACAAGACATAGGCCTACAACTTTGTCAACTGGGCCGAAGCATGAGGAGGTCATCTTCTAGGCCGTTTGGGCCTTCAAAGACAGAAAATCTGGGCTGACAGAATCGATTTTCCATGTGCATAATGGGCTTTTACTTGCCCATGATCGTCTTGGGGCAAGTGGGAGCCCTCCGTGTGGTTGTGGTTTATGTCCCTAGTTGACTCTTGGTTCTCATGATGGCTCACGAGGCCAAGCATAGGATTTTCATCGGTTGAGGCTTTGCATATTGTGGTTGTGTGTTTGTTTGGTTGTTTTATATATGCTATGATTATATGTAAAACGGAAAATGTTTTCTAAAACTTGAAACGAAACACAAACCAATTTGAACTAAGTCTCATGATTTAGTTTAACTAAGTTTAAATATAGATTTGAAACTTAAAATCATTGTTTTCTAAATAACACTTAAACTAGTTAAGTTTGTTTATTTATTTATTGTATTGTCCAAACTTAATTATAATCCACTTAGGATTTATATTAGTCTTGAAAATGGACAACTTGACACACATAAATTAAAACAATGATTAGACTTAAGTTAAGAAAAGTTTTTAACTTGTGCTACGAAGAATGAATGCATGCTTCTTTCGTACACGTTTTGATCCACATCAAAATTTTACCCGTCAAAATTTAAGTCATGCCGTCCAATTGTTGAGAACACTTGCAATTACCTTTTGCCTATGCGTGGGACCTAGGTTGAATTGTAACCCAAGGTGACTATTCTCTATGCGTGGGACCTAGATATATTCTCACACGTTCTCAAATTGGATGACTTAATCGAGTTAAGAGGTGAGACCTTGACACGAGGCAAAGATGGGACCAAACATGCCTACATGACACTAGTTGTTTGACACTGGATGTCATGAGTCCCATAAGGATCTAAGAGTTGTACATGTAATACAATTGGTGATCGTCGCCTACCAATTGAATCTACTATTGCTAGCAGATCAACTGATGTGATAGTAGAAGCACAATGTGGATCTTAGCCCTTTTGTAAAATTAATTGTTTTTAAATTGTAAACATGGGGTAGTTAAATTACAAAAGGATAATTATCGAAAATACTAAAAATGAACTTTCTAAATTCGATTAATGAATTAATGCAACACAAACCGTAAACAAGAGTTTGTTCTTTTCTTGTTAAAAGGACAAACTAAGTCGTTCTTTCCTTGTAAGAAAGAGACTTGTTCCTATCCTTTTTCGTTATGAGGAAAAGCCATAATAGGAATATTTGATTTTTCCTAATTCTAATCAAACTCAAGAACACCTACTCTAGAAATCGTGGTGTCTTGTACAAGTCAAAACGGTTAAGTATGGTTACACATCTTACTCTTTCAAGGTCGTTTTATAACCCTAGTTTCGGTTTTGAAACCTTGAAGAAATATAAGATATTTGGATAACTAGAGAACACGTTTTCTACAGCTACCAAATTAAATGAGTTTAAATAATTAGAAGACGGAAATATCAACAAACCGCAAAGTGGTAAAGGCAATTACTAGCATGATTACCTAGCAGTTTGTCTTAACCCAATAAACCTACTAAGGTCCTACATACCCTTGTGGTAAAATAGACCAAGTATGGAGGAAATGCATGCCTATTTTCAAGTTAAAATAGCAATGATGGCTAGCCCATCATCTATATGTTAGAACTTGATGCACTTCCTTGAATACCTAAGTACATGTTTACTTGTCAAAATGACTCACATTAGCAATAATGTGTAGATATTCAAAGAAAGAAAGAAAGTATCCAATCACCACTCACTCTCCACTGGTGACGAAACACATGAAATGTTGTCTAATCCAGTGGGAGCTACGTGATTATATTACTGGTGACGAAACACATGTAATGTTGTCTAATCCAGTGGGAGCTGCAAGCTTTATTACCTTGCAAGTTGCCCATCTTATTTCCAGGTTGTCTTGAAATAATACGTTACTTTCCACATGTTAAGCATCACAGTTTATATAAGAACCATTGCATAAATTTTATAAGATAACTTGTCGCGTTCCTGATGTTGCTTCCTGAAATGTTATCTATAAACTTGTTATGCATGATTCATTATTAATACGATAAAGTTCTACATATCTATATTTTGATTTTGACTAAAATCATATGTTATCTTAGACATGGTCATATTGCTCATACAAACAAACGAGCGTAGTGTTGTCTGTATACTCTCATGATGTTGTGCCATGCACAAGTGGGAGAAATCTTAATTGTGTGCAAGGTACAACATAAAACAATATGACTAATGGTTTTTCTGACTGCAAAGTAAGAAACTAAGATTCTACTAGGACTTCTACACATAAAATGTATGTTGCCCTAATTAGAACAAATATCAAGATAACATGAAAATCTACTTCAACATATTCACTGAATTGTTTAGTAAATATGATTATGTTTTCTTGTAAAGTCATAATCATGAAGTATGAAATTAACTTGAATTTACTATTGAGGCCAAGTGTCGGCGCTCGTAATTACTTTAGTTGAATATGTTTAGGTCTCTTGTAAAGACACAAACATCAATTCCGTCAATTGTTGAAAGACTTATAACGTAAAGTAAGACGTTAATTTGTTATGTCTTCTTGTTAAGACATGTACACTTACGACGTATAATAAATGTTTATGTTTTCTAGTCAAAACATGCACATGAAGTAAAGTATGCAGTAGGCTAAAATTACTATTGATGCCATCTGGTTTGACTTGGTTGGCAGATATGTAAGCCAAAAGGTATAAGTTCATAAACCATAGATTGATATCTCTCATTCATAAATCCGTAAGGATACCTCTTGCACCTGAATGATATAGTTTTTATATCAATGCTAAGGGATATAAGTTAGAGGATCATAGTGAACCTGCTAACTATAGAGATGCATTATCAGACCTTGAATCTGATGAATAGCTCAAAATTATGAATGTTAAGATGCAGTCCTTGAAAGACAATCACTCATGGAGCTTGATTGATCTCTTACCAATCAGTTAGACTGTGAGGTTAAAAATGAGTTTCTTGATGAGAAGACTCAAAAGGACAAACTTGTACACACATTTAATACACGCGTAGTAAAAGGAGTTTACTCGTACTCAAAGAATTGACTATGACTAAATCTTCCTACCTACAAACATTAAATGTATAAAGATGATTAATTGTCATACTTGTTTTCATGTAAATGAAATATGACAATAGGATATCAAAACACTTTTCTTGTTGATTACCTTTGCGAGGACGATGAGTAATCAAAAGGGTTTATGAATCCATGTAATCTTTATTATGTATACAAGATGAAAGAATCTATGTGTGGATTAGATCATGCATATAGGAGCAGAGATCTTAAGTTAATTATAAAATCATTAATTTGATTTTGATTAATGAGATTACTCCTAAGTACACTAAGGGCAAGTTGGAGCACTGTATTTATTTTATTAAATCTCATATAACATATTAGAAACAATATTCCATCTAAGCTAGACTTTAATCCTTAGCTTGGAATGAAGTTTCTCTTGAGGGATTTATAAAATAAGACATACAACCTTGTTATGTATATGTTCATTAGAATAAACATAAGCGGTTATTAAGTCTAAGCACAATATGACACGTTATTGAGGGGAGTCTCAATGATCAATCTCACTTGATGAGATTGAACACATGAATGAAAATCTTAGGTTCGACTAAAGGATTCATCATGTAAGTCATATTACGCATTGGGCTATATATATATCATTTGCATGAATGCAAGATGAGTTGATAATAACAAATATCTAAGTGAAAGTCATTAGATAATTGTTAAACGAACATTATAATGGACCTACAAAGTACCAAAGATATGTTCAAACGTTTACGGATATTTGAGGAGCTCTGTTTTGTTTGCATACACTAATGCTTATTCAACAGAGATGATGCTCAACCCTAGTCGTGGTAGGATGTCATCATGAATGATGACGTTGCTGACTAGATGTGCTCGACTGAGAGCATTAATGCGTTATACATTAAAAGAATAAGAATACTTTACAGTTTGAGAAACTGTTCAGATGACTGTCTAATATAGGTGTTTTGCTGGCTTCAAACACCCTATGGAATGTATTGTTGCAATACTCGTCTTGTACTTGAATGCACACATACAAAGGACAATCATCATTCAAACCCTTCATGAGTTTTGAAATAAGTATTCTCAAAGTTTACCCAGATGACTACTTGTTGTCTTGTACAACATGATTCGATCATGGTGGGAACATCGGATTCCGACCTATGAGTAGTCTTATGCATATCTGTTTTTAGTATTTGGATAATGGAACTGTAAGCAGTCGTATTATATAATGAATTGATATACCTGGTATGATCGTCTTCATTTATGCTACTGTGTTCTATATTTGCATGTTTAATCCATGAATAATTTATTTATTCTAAAATTGTCCATTGCCAGTTGACGATACGGGAGTATCATCAAATTAAGGAAAATGTAAGCGTGTTGGTGATTTATTTACCAAACTCACATGTTTTTCATTGTGATGAACATTGGATTGACCCAACCTACGAGTTTCACTACATGGATCGTTGTCAATAGTGAATCTCGCAAGTGGTTATGTCTCTTATCCTTATACTTGAGATGCAAGTAGGTCTTGCAGGTATGGAATTTCATTCCTTGATGTGGTTAAACGCTGTCCTGAATAAGGTAGTTATAAAGACCATCTTCAGGAGTGATATGAAGCACATGAATGACACGTGCAGTCAAAATAGGATTTGTTCCTCCACATGTTATGGAGTTAGATACTATTGGGCCCCTCAATGAATTGGACAGATGTTTGTATGGCCGTACCCAAATGAGATTAAGATGAATCTTAATCCACTTGGTAATCTTGTTCAATATCTATATCGAGAAACATAATGGTTGAACTATTAGAATGACATTTGATCCATGTCTAATGTTCAACATGGTATCTGTAACAAAAGGATGGATGACATATAAACCATTTAAAATGAGACGTTTAAGAAACTAAGCTCACATATTTCTAGGGGCATTGGCGTGTTGCTAGACGCTAACCATTGCTTGTATAATTACTTGATTATTATGACGTCGCAAGTGGGAGCTGTTGGAGTATGCTCGTGTCATAATTACTAATTATATGGCTAGACATATGTGAACCTATGGGGTCACACACATATACACTGAGGTACCACTTTATATCGTGTTTATTGTATTTACGATATATAAATAACCATACGTAACTAGGAACCACTATTGGGCATCTAATGACTAAGTAATGGAATTATTCTATTGGACTTGGACAACAAATGGATAGCCCATTTGGAGCCCATTGATGGCCGGCCTAAGGGAGGCTTTCAAGGGAAGGTTGGTTTTGATTTTTAGAAAGATTTAACCACCTTAATTCTCTCTTAATTGTGATTAACCATTACCAAAAATCTCTCCCTCCTTTCCTCCTCCATATACATGGCTCAAATAAAATACCCACCTAGGGTTTTTATTTTTTCTATCTCTTCTTTGATTCTTGTTCATTCAAAGGAGACTAGAAAGGTTACGTGTTAAAAGGACTAGAATCCATTGGTATACGGTGAAGTGTAGTGTGGACATTCATAGAGGTGATCTCCTTTGATCACTTGTTTCATAGGTGCTTCGTGTATATTGGTGAAGGTGACCATACGATTCTACCGATCACGCTATAAAGGTATAAAACTTGTTTGTTTTAATTATGATTGATCATATGGCTATATGGATCCTTGTTGGTGATGTATTCCGTTGCGTTTATATATTTAATATGTTAATTTATATTTTACATCACCTATACAATTACCTTTGCATCCTTAGGTAAATCAACTAGCACCCATACCTTCTGAATCTTGAACTGAAGAAGCTCCTCTTGCATAGCTTCTACCCAGCTTGAATCATCTAAGGCTTTCAAAATGTTCTTTGGTTCATCTTGTGAGAGAAAACATACAAACAAGCAAGAGTTTGAAAACTCATGTTGCTTTGAAGCATAAAGGGCATCAAGAAGCCCTTGTTGGTCTGAAGACATCAGTTGTTGTTTTGTCTTCACGCCTGATTGTACATCTCCAATTACATTTTCTAGGGAGTGGACTTTGTGAATCCTTGTGTGTGGGGTTGAAGGAACTTGATAGTTAGGTGTGATATTGCTCAAATCCACCTCATTATCTTAGAAATCTGCTTCATTTGAGTCTGATGGGCCAGCAGTAGAATCATTTGGCCTAGCAGCAGAAAAATTAAGCCTAGCAGTAGAATGCTCTGTCTCAGCAACACTATCATCAGCAGAAACATTTTGTTGTTTCTTTGTTCCATCTTCCTTGTGTTCACTTTCAACATCTTCTTTAGCTTTACCAGAAGAAGATTCATCATTTGTTGAAGCTGAAGCCACACTGGTACTTATTGGCATCCATATATGATCTTGATTTGTCTCCTTGTCTAACCCTGCCTCATTTGTTGTTTGTGAACCTGAAAAATTATTAGTTTCTGCAACAACAGGCACATAATTCATAGAATGGGTTAATGACTCTAGATCAAATAGCCAATTAGGACCTTCACCTACTACATTGGATTTATGCTCTAAAAATTCCACATGTAGGTTTTCTTCTACTTTCTTAGTTCTTAAGTTGTATACTCTAAATGCTTTACTATTGAGAGAATATCCAACTAAGAAACGTTCATCTGCTTTGCCATCAAACTTTCCAAGATGGTCTAAGGTATTGAGAATTGTCACATGACATCCAAAAGGTCTAAGAAATCCTATTGCAGGAGTTCTACCTCTAAAAAGTTCATATGATGTCTTATTGTGAGGTTTAACAACTAAAACTCTATTTTGAACATAGCAAGCAGTGTTGACTGCTTCAGCCCAAAAAGTTATAGGTAGCTTAGAATCAGCTAACATAGTTCTAGCAGCTTCTATTAGTGTTCTATTTTTCCTTTCAGCAACTCTATTTTACTGAGGAGTTCTAGCTACACTAAACTCTCTCCTAATACCTTTTTCTTTGCAGAAGACATCCTTAACTCTATTTTTGAACTCTGTCCCATTATCACATCTAATGACTTTTACTCTTTTTTCTACTAGGTTTTCTATCTCTGTAATGAAAGTCTTAAGGATGCTAGGTGTCTCATCCTTAGTAGCTAAAAAGAAAACCCATGTAAATCTACTATAATCATCAGTAATAACTAGACAATATCTCTTATGTTGCATACTTCTAACATTTGTAGGACCAAACAAGTCCATATGAAGCATAAACAATGAATGATTGATAGAGTTAAAAATTTTGGGCTTACAAGTGGCTTTGTGTTGTTTGCCTTTAAGAGAAGCAATGCATGTTTGATCATTTTCAAATCCTTTTTGAGGTAAACCTCTTACCAAACCATTCTTAACAATCTGATTTATGGTTTTGAAATTAATATGACCAAGCCTCCTATGCCATAACATTGATTCATCCAATGTGGCCTTTGCAACAAGACAAGTTAAATCCTTTTTAGGAACAATGTTCTTCATGTCTACACTGTACATACTGCCCTTTCTAGGAATTTTAAGAAGCACTTGACTTTCATCAGGCATCTTAAAATCAGGAGAAAGTACAAGACATTCAGTGTCACAGAAAAGAACTTTGTTCTTTTTGTCACACATTTGTGAGACACTAAAAATATTATAATTTAGCTCTTGTACATAGTACACATCTTCAAAATCTAAATTTCCAGTTTTGATTGTACCTTTACCGGAAATTTTGACACCAACACCTCCTCCAAAGGTAACATAGCCTCCATCTATTGATTGAAAATCTGAGAGATAAGACTTGCTGCCTGTCATGTGCCTTGAACATCCACTATCTGAGTATCCTTGATCCTTTTGTTTATCAATTGAATGTTCCTGCACAGAAATGAGAAGTATTAGTTTCTTTTGGGGACCCAAGCCATTACTGACTTGGATCTGCCTCTTGCATCAATGAAATTTAATCTCTTAAGAACAGTTGATGCAACATTGGATTTAAGAATCCAACATGCTGAGGCCTTAACAGCATTTGCCCTATTTTCCCTAGCAGCAGAATGAATTAGATGCTTAGCAGCAGAAACTGCTAGCTTTGTAATTGTTCCCTTAATTTTCCAAACTTGTTTTTGGACCACTGCTCTTGTTTTAATGGGCCTTTGAACAGTCTTTGATGCATTTGTATAAAAATATTTTGCATATTTAACTGTTGGTCTTGGGTTAACAGTCATGAATGGTCTAGCAGTAGAAACTGCTTTTGTAACTGCTCTGGGTTTTGTTCTCTTAGACTTAGAGTGAAAGTGAGTTTGAGGAGTTTGCCTTTTGAAGTTCACCCTATTGTTTTCATACCCAGATAACCATTTGTTACAGAAAGCTGCAAGATGATCAAAACTACCACATGTGTAACAAGCTTTATTATAAAAGAAAAAGTCATCACCTAATTGGTTAGACTTGAGGCCATTCCAATTTCTTTGGTTACCTATGGGCTTGCTAGTGGATCTATATTGTTCACAATATTTAACTTGTTGCCTAACATGTTTAATGTTTGAACTAGGCTTAACAGTATCCTTTTTGATCACTTTAGGAACCCTTGTTCCTGCTTTTTTAACTACTTCAGGTTTAGACATAACCTGTTCATCTTCTTCATCATTAGATACCCAGTCTTCAATGACTACTCTATCTGATCTTCTATCAGAGGACACCTTGTCCTCAGGAAGTGAAGTTTTACTTAAACTTTCACTTACTTTCTTAGGTTCATCAACAACTAGCTTGGTCTTTGGTTGTACACCATATTGTAGCTCAGGTTGTTGAAATTCAGGGACACCTGAATTTTCTAGGTCAATCCCTGGGGGTTTAGGGATACCTCTGTATGGAGGTGGGACACTCTTATATCCTACTCCTGACTTAGCTTTATTAATCACTTGACATTCTATCATGTTGGTCACACCTCTAGAAGCATGTTCTAGTGTCTGTGTAGTCAAGTGAATGTTTCCATTTTCCTTTTTGACCCTATCAAAAGCCTCTCTTAAAAGCTTAATTTTAGCATCTTTAAAGAAAATGTCTTGTCTAAGAAGAGCTTTGTCATCAGAAAAAGCAAGTTCGTTTTCTTTGTAATATAAGATCTGCTTTTCTGTTGATTCTAAACCACACTTATAATTGATGTAGTTTTGATGAGTTTTACTTAGCTATTTCGTTTGTACATCATAATGTTTGATTAAAGTTTGTAATTCTTTAAGAGCAGTACAAGCATTTGAACAAGCTTTATGAGATTGTACCTCAGTAGTAGAAAAAGCCATGAGTCCCATCTGTGAAGAATCTTCTTCTTCATCAGCCATGAAACTCCAATCAAAACCTAGCCCATCAATAGCTACCATAGCCTTTGAGTTTGGCTCAGAAACCTCCCTTGTTTTGGATGTGCTTCCAAAACCTTTGTTCTTGCTATCTTGCTGCCTTGGCCTTCTACAATCTCTTGAGAAGTGCCCCATCATGTGGTAGTTATAGCACTCTATCTTTGACTTATCAAAACCAGCAGTATCAGTATTGCTGATTAAGAGCTTCTTCCCCGTCCTTTGATAGAAATTCTTGGCTCTCATGTTAAGAAGAGAAATTTGCCATTTTAGGTCCATTTCCTCCAGATCATCATCATTGATCTCTTGGAGGTCTTCATAGGTAAGCATGGACCCATTATTTTGACTTGTAAGAAATGCACAACAAGTCTTTTCATCTAAAATACCCATGGTACTGCTTGATGAACTAGCAGCACCAACACCATCAACAACTTTCACCTCTTCACTTGATTTTGAGGTACTAGGAGTTGACATAAAAGCCATGTTCCCAGTATTAGAACTAGTACCTCCATTCTTCTTCAAGTCTTGCTCCACAATCTTAAAGTTGCGATACAAATCAATCAGTTCCATTGTATCAAGGTATGGCTTATTCTTCCAGACAACAACATGCATAGCCCACTCTTCTGGTAAGCTTATCAGAAATTTTGAGTTCAAATCTTCTTGAGGTATTTCAACCCCAAGAATAGCAAGTTAGCTCACAATATTTTGAAGCCTATTAAACATATGGTCAAGAGATTCATTGTATGTAGAGGAGAAGTTTTCAAACTGCTGCTTGAGCAGTGTCTTGTGGGTTTTCTTGGTGGCTTCATTTCCACCATATCTGGCAATAATAGCTTCAAATAATGACTTGGCATCTTTGAACTTGCTGAATTTTAGAAGTTGATCATTTGGAATGGTCATCATCAGCATGCTTCTTGCCTTTAAGTCATTTTTCTTCTTTATCCTATCTTCTGCAGTTGTTGGCTTTGTCTGCAGAGTTGTCACCACTTTGCCGTCCACTGTTGATGAAATGGTTGTAGGCTGGTAGGAGTTTCCAACTTCAATGATTTCCCAAAGTGCATAGTCTTACACTTGAAAATATTGCTCTATCCTCAGCCTCCACATCTCAAACTCATTCTGTTTGAGCATGGGTATTTTTGCAGCAACATTGGTCTGAATGGATTCAACGTCCATTTCTTCTTCTTCTTCTTCTTCTAAATCAACTATATCAACCTGCGCTCTGATACCAATTGAGGGGGATGATTGATACACTGTAAGGTGGTTAAACCTTTGTTGCTTTGTGTATGTGATAAGTTGAGTTAATATGATCAAGTACACGGAATTTACTTAATCACACTTAAAAGGTTATTTGTGTTGTGTAAATGGAACAGTTATGCTTGTGTATATAGAACAAATAACATGCAATGTTATTACCAAACGATTCAATATTATTCAAGATAATACGAGTGATCTTCAATATCACTAGGGTTACAAAGACCTTGAATCTTATGTTTTTTATGACTTGTGATATATGTTCTATGTTCTTAAGAGTTATTTTCTAAGCACTTAATAAATCACACACTATTTTAGACACACTTTTATCACTAGTCTAAGATCTTTCTTTTATAACACAAGAAAGATCTTTACAATATCGTCAAGTCTAATCGAACGCTTGCTTTGAGAGTGTCAGTCATTAAGATACAAATTGTATCTATGTTTACAACTTGTTCTGTGAATATAACATTATGACTAATCACATGGGGTAAGATATTATCTACCGTATATTGTTGACTTTAATACACATAATATCTTTTCATACTTATCCACTCAGCAGCAGAAAGTATCACCAGCAGCAGAATCATAACACTAGCAGCAGAATCATTCAACAGTAGAATGTTAACGCTAGCAGTAGAATCAAATGCTCTAGTAGCAGAATCATACTTAGAGTATTTCTTTGAGTAGAACCCGATATTAAACTTTTTGAATATTTAATTCTCAAAATTATTGACATCTAATTTCATTCTAGTCCTTTTCTTTTGTATTTAACGGTCGTTAGTCAATTATCGTTAATTACATAACGGTCGTTAGACGTTTTGTGTATTTAATAATTAAATATAACCTTTTATATTAAATTATTAATCATTAACTTTTCATACGTAAAGTGTGCAATCCCGTGATCTTAAGTTCGATCCTAACATACACTACTAATTTATGTCCTTAAAATTAACACTTTGGTTGTATAGATGTAGACAATGCTGTTGTTGTTGTTGTAACACAAAAACCCGAGATAAGACGTATTTATGAGAAATTGGTGTTTTTGACAAACTCTATATTACTCTTGCGTAGTGATTGCGTGGTTTTGTAACCTTACAACAGGTTTTACCTCTCGAGGGATCTCAAGAGGCTTACAACCCCACCAGGCAGTGTACCTGACCGATGTAGTATAGTGTAGTGGTAAGTACGGGGGATTGATCGTTCTCCACAGGGAATAGTGTTCGTTAGGTATGAAAGGCTACTCTAATTAGGTCTAAGGGTTGAGGAAGATTCTTTTTTATGTTTTTATAATTTTATGAAAGCAAGTAAAATCTCGGGTTTGAAGGAGTGGGCGGAATTAGTTGCTAGTCAACTAACCCAAATTACTACGAATGCAAATAAAATAAAATAACAAAAATGAAAATGTGGTGAGAAACTTATGTGTAGAGAAATGTGTTTACTTAGATTTCCTTACTCCCTAACTATCTTTTACCGGTTAATTAGTGTGTATTAGTTGCGTGGATGACGGGTGTATTCCTTAATACCATTCGTGGGGTGGCGTACTTACTTCCCCAACTCTACAAGCTCCTACTTCACTCCTATGTCGAGCCGGCTAGGAAGCTCCTAACATGGGATCACTAGAATTCGCTTGTGCATTAAATACAACCATAAAAACCTTTAGTACGCATTTGGTTCATGTTTCTTAAGACGTTCAAGCAAGTTACCGAATAGGAAGTTAGCCAGTTTTCTTAAGCCTAACATAGATAAACAATCATCCAATACAACTAATAACACATTAACAACCAATAATCAATAGCTAAGTTTCATTAGATCTAAGCAAACACAAGATAAATTTAGCCTAACATGTTAAACAAAAGACAAGAATAAGATAGAATCAAACAACACATAGACATATTGAATGATTAATTGATAACTTATCTTTCAATGAAACATGGAAGATCTCAAGGCAAAAAGCCCTGAAAAAGTAGCTAAAATCGTCTTAGGGTTTTCTCCCAAAACTCCACACACTAAGCTCTCTCTAATGACAAAAAATTAGAAAACTATATATAGATTTTTGGATCTGACGGCGTCACCTTATGGAGTGTGACGCCGTCACCTCGCCGCTTTTAGGGTTCCCGGATGACCTTCTTGACGCCGTCCCTCTTTAGCTCTTCAAAAATCCATTCTGGCTTATCAAGGCTTGACGCCGTCTAACCATGAACGTGACGCCGTCCCCTTATGATTTAAGCCGTGACGCCCTCGATCAAGTTAAAGCGTGACGCCGTCAGAATTCACATGCTATTTTCACTGGCCCGTCATGAGTAAATTTCACGTCCAACTTTTCTTGCCAAGTCATGACGCCGTCTAGAGTAAATCTTGATGCCGTCAAGAGTAACTTTTAGCCGATTCTTGAGACTTTGCCGTTTTCTTCACTTTAATGCTCCAAAAACGTCCAAAATGCCTCCTTTTCCAGATTTCTCCTCAAAAGTACCTAAAATGACAAAAGGAACGATTTAGGGCAATATTTGATCAAATAAATACGATTTAAGGCTTAAATGACCCCTTAAAAGCGGTACACTTTTTGCTTCATCAAATACCCTTACACTTGAGATTTGCTTGTCTCTAAGCAAATGCGCTTTTATTCTAATCAAAATACAAGTTAGGGGTCATTTAATGCTAACATAAAAGTAATTACAACAAATATTCGTTCCACTTCAATCATAATAAGCACGGAGATTATAAACTAGCACCTCACAAGTAGTGTTTAGATACTCACATCTCTCAAGTGTCATCAAAATAAATCTCATAAATGAAAACGGAAAATATCTCTCACTACCTGTCATAGCAAATAGATTACCATAGGCTTGGGAAAGGATCGAAAACCTCCTCCACTAGGCGTAAGCACCTAAGATAAACTATCAAAGAGGGCTTTTAAATGGGTTATAACGTAAGGTGTAGGGAAAAGGAAAACACGGTTTTGTTGGATAAAGGATATTTTACTGGTGGCGAGTTAAAGATCTTGATCAATTACATGTACTATACAATGTTGCTAAGCCAAGACTAGACTCGATCTTAAGCTAGAAATGAAATAACAAAATAACAAAAATATAAAACAAACATAAAATAAAACGGGATGGTAGTCCGTATGTTTTTTCTACTTTTTCTTTTTCTCATTTTTTTGTATTTTTCTTGATTTTTTTTTTTCGATTTTTTTTTTTTTTTTTTTTTTTTTTTTTTTTTTTTTTTTTTGCATACACTCTTGCCCTACCATCCAAAATAATACATCATAGGGGCGTTGCATTCCCCTTACACTTGAATTTTTACATAACTTTACAAATACTAATCTAATGACTCGAATTAAGATAATTGAAAAACTTGGAGTACTTTTAAAATATTTAGCACATATGGGGGTAATAAATGATGTTCTTCCCCATTACTCCATTACACTAGTACTTTACCCATGAGTCCCAATCGTCCCAAAACAATATGTACAAGGATATGACTCGACTTAGCAACCATGTAATCAACTAGATAATTAACTTGGGTTTAAACAAATGTTGTAACAATAATGCACTAAAAATGAGTGCATACAAGGTAGGCTAAGGCGATTTGGGTGTACATTTTAGTGGGGTGTAACAAATTCTTCCTTTAAGTAAAAATGCTTAAAGGTCGAAACGAAAAGATAGGCTCTGAGGGGTGTACTAGGGGTATCGTGTACTAAAAATGAGTACAACGCAAAGGTGTGGGAGAATTACTTGACCAATGTAGCCAAAATAATTATAACAAAAACACAGGTGTAAAACAATGGGTTAATCCTAATGCCTCTTATCATGTAGTAATTCTAACTACACGAATGTAGTCTCACTTGTGGCCTTGGAATGGTCCTAACGCAAGTTCTAGAATCTAAGTGCTACCGGTACACACATCATAGCATAAATGCTTTTCCTACCAATTCTAGGGGTGAACCTCACATATTTGGGGGTGGAAAATTTTTTAGTGGTACGGTTTTTGTGCTAGTTATATAACTCCTATCCGTGAGACGCTCATTAAGATCAAAGTTTCACTCCTATATGTTGTAAAAAATTTTAAATTTGGCACTAAAATTACCTTAACAAGTATTTCTCTCAGTTTTATTACACATCTACCATCAAACAAACAAAAATCAAGCGCAATTGTATTCTCTAAAATCGTACTTTTACCCTCCCTTACACTTAAGATGAACATTGTCCCCAATGTTCAAATAATAAGATGTAAAAGCAAAAAGTAAAAGAATGAAATCAAATACTCCCCTGATTCGCTCGGTGGATAATGAAATTACACGGTTAGATCTTCCTCCAAAGAGAATGTTGAAGCTCCATGACTAATGCATCGCCACAAGCTTGATTCCATAAACATCTCCTTGTCCAAAATAACCTGTTAAACCTGAGAAAACAAACACGAAAACCTGCATAACATCGGCGGGAAAAATCTATATATAAGGATATAATGCTTGTGGAATGATAATTTTGCAGATTCCTGGAGATTATAAGTTGGAGATTTAATAAAAACTTTTTATGAAAACAAAACTTTCAAAAATTTCTGGAAATTAAATCTGACGCCGTCAGGTTATAACCCCTGACGCCGTCAGAAATGACCTGACAAAAATTTTCGTTTTAAGTTTCCGGAAAATTTCTGAAAAAACTTTTACCTTACTTCCTGGAAATCCTGCAAAACATCATTATGACTCGATACAAGCATTTGACTCAAACAAATACGAATATGTATGCTAATTTATTATTATTACGATTCATGTTAATTTGTGTTCTAATAAACCGATTTAGATTTCCCTTACACTTATCTTTTGCAAAATACCTTTATATGTAGTTAAGACGAAGTTAAAAACAACATAATGCATTTTCACAAATTAGTTTTTAACATGAATCAATAATAATAAAAAAAAAATTAAACACACATACGGAAAATAAAAACAAATAAATAAACACACAAAGCAAATAAAACAAATAAAGCTTGGGTTGTCTCCCAAGAAGCGCTTTTCTTTATTAACGAGTCTTGTAGCTAGACTCAAAGTCACGCTACCCTATGTAAGTAAGCTCGTCATCGAGGACGTCTTTAGGGTTAAGCTTGGATTGAAGTTTCCTATTGGTTCGCTTAGTACGATATATCTTTTCAAACTTCTCTCCATCCGGGTCATACAACGTCATCTTAATATGCCATGACCCATCTCCATCTTTGGGTGGTTTATCCCAATTCCATTTATGATCATCTTCCTCACTAATCCACTTATTCATTCCTAGGTTAATTGGCAAAACTCCTAGGAAATCAATCATCCTTCTAAAAACTAGAGGGTCTTCAAATGGATCCAATTCGGTGTCCCTAGCCAAGAGTTGCTCCACCGAATGCGTTCGGTTAACAAAGTCCTCTTCTAGGTAAAATGGGCGTTGGGGTCCTATGAAGTCTCTATCAATCCAAGGTCCATATCTAGATGGTCTCCTATTTGATTCTAGCCAATGTGGTGTGTTGGTTCCTCACTAGTATCATAGGCATGTTTCTTAACATCATAGACTGACCAAGTATCTCCTTCTCCTACCGCTATCTTGGATTCCTTACAATCAATCATAGCACTAGCGGTCGCCAAAAATCCTCTACCTATCAACAAGGGGCATGTAGGGTCGCTAACCATATCAAGGACGTGGAAATCGGCTAAAATGGTTAGTTTTCCAATGTGCACTAACACGTCCTTAACTACTCCAACCGGGTAAGCAACACTTCCATCCGCTAAGCCTATTACCACCTCGGTTTCTTCAAGTTTTCCAAGTTTTAGAGAGGTGTAGAGAGGTAACGGAAGTAGGTTAAGGCTTGATCCAAGATCGGCTAATGTGTCATAAGCCTCCGAATTACCGATCTTGCAAGGTAGAACAAATAAGCCTGGATCATCTAACTTCTTAGGTAGCTTGTTTTGAACAAAGGCGGTCCCTCTTTCGCCTAACTTGAGCTTCTTTTCATCCAACTCATCAACAACCGGACTTTCAAGGTGGAGCTCCTTGAATTCTTCGTCAAGGTTTTGAGTGGGAGGTGTTTCAACTATGTTGTTGACCAATTTGGATGTCATAACTTCTTGGTCATTTGGAACGACTTGGGTTTGTTTGAAACACGTGCTCATGGAATTGACCGAGTAATATTGTGGACAAGAACTAGGGGACGAAACCGATGAAATAGCGTTGACGTTTAGTTTCGGGTTCTTGACCGTGTTGCTAGGGAGTGCTCCCATTTCTCGGTCATTGAGGGCTTTCAACAAGGTGTCAATCTTATCGGTCATCTCGCTTTGTTTTTGTTTGAAATCGGCTTCAAACTTGGCTAAACGAGCTTCTTGAGATGCCATAAATTGAGACATCAATCCTTCAAAGTTATTGGTACTACCATTGCCGGAAGGATTGTTGTTGAAAGTACGGTTCGAGTAGGAACCGCTTGATTGGAAACGATTAGGTGGGTTGGAAGAATTGGTTTGTTGTGAGTTTTGGTTTTGTTTCCACCTAAGGTTCGGATGATTTTTCCATGAGGGGTTGTATGAATCACCATAATGGTTTGGCTCGGGTTTGAAAGTGTACCACTTGTCTCCCGCTCCGTCGGTACGCGAGGATGCGTAGTCCACAAAAGCTTGTTCGGGGAGTTCCATGCAGTCACGAGTGTCGTGGGGACCACTACATAATTCACATGAAGAAGTGATTTTGTTCACTTGGCTTGAAGGTTTAGGAGCCTCGTAGGATTTCATGAGAAACTTGACTTGGTCTTCAAGTTCTATGATCCTACGGTTAGAAGTGCTTGAATTGTTCGAAGGCAAAGATATTGCCTTGACCGTTTTATTCAAATCACGGGGATCACTCCAACTTTCGTTGTCATAAAGAGCAAGATCCTCTAGGAGAGCCCATGATTGTTCCGCACTTAGATCACGTAGCTTGCCACCGGCCGATTGGTCAATGGTTTGCCTCGTGGAGAGATTGATATGGTCATAGAAGATTTGGACTTGGAGCCAAAGTTCTATGCCATGGTGGGGGACTTTTTGGAGTAAGTCCTTGAATCGAGTCCATGCCTCGTAGAGAGTTTCGCCTTGACGTTGTTGGAACATCAAGATATCATTCCTTAGCTTGGTAGTTCTTCCCGGTGGGAAAAACTGAGCAAGGAAACGAGTGGTGAGATCATCCCAAGAGGTAATGGATCCTGCGGGTTGACGTTCTAGCCACTGACTAGCTTGGTCCCGCAGAGAGAATTGAAAGAGACGCAATCGGGTCGTCTCTCGAGTGGCAACATCAAGGTCTATAGAATCAACGATTTTAAGAAAGTCCTTGAGATGTTGATTAGGATCTTCAGAACAAAGTCCATGGAATGCGCATCCGCTTTGCACCAACCGGATGGTGTCGGATCGCAAGGGTGTGATATTGGCTCCTTGAGTGAGCTCAATGGTGTTTCGATAGCCATGGTGGCTAGGACGGGAATACTCTCCTAAAGTACGGGCTCTAGGAGGTGGTTGTGGTTGTTGTGGTGGTGGGTTGTGTGGGTTAAGGATATTACCATCTTCCATGATGTCGGATGGTATGGTTACGAACAAAGACACGAAGAAAATAGATAGACTAAAGAAAACCTAGAAAAATAAAATAAAAATCTCACTAGAAAGGAATCTAGTGAGTAGACCTAATAGAAATAAAAATTCAACCTAAACAATAACTATTCCCCGGCAACGGCGCCAAAAACTTGATTGCGTGGTTTTGTAACCTTACAACAGGTTTTACCTCTCGAGGGATCTCAAGAGGCTTACAACCCCACCAGGCAGTGTACCTGACCGATGTAGTATAGTGTAGTGGTAAGTACGGGGGATTGATCATTCTCCACAGGGAATAGTGTTCGTTAGGTATGAAAGGCTACTCTAATTAGGTCTAAGGGTTGAGGAAGATTCTTTTTTATGTTTTTATAATTTTATGAAAGCAAGTAAAATCTCGGGTTTGAAGGAGTGGGCGGAATTAGTTGCTAGTCAACTAACCCAAATTACTACGAATGCAAATAAAATAAAATAACAAAAATGAAAATGTGGTGAGAAACTTATGTGTAGAGAAATGTGTTTACTTAGATTTCCTTACTCCCTAACTATCTTTTACCGGTTAATTAGTGTGTATTAGTTGCGTGGATGACGGGTGTATTCCTTAATACCATTCGTGGGGTGGCGTACTTACTTCCCCAACTCTACAAGCTCCTACTTCACTCCTATGTCGAGCCGGCTAGGAAGCTCCTAACATGGGATCACTAGAATTCGCTTGTGCATTAAATACAACCATAAAAACCTTTAGTACACATTTGGTTCATGTTTCTTAAGACGTTCAAGCAAGTTACCGAATAGGAAGTTAGCCAGTTTTCTTAAGCCTAACATAGATAAACAATCATCCAATACAACTAATAACACATTAACAACCAATAATCAATAGCTAAGTTTCATTAGATCTAAGCAAACACAAGATAAATTTAGCCTAACATGTTAAACAAAAGACAAGAATAAGATAGAATCAAACAACACATAGACATATTGAATGATTAATTGATAACTTATCTTTCAATGAAACATGGAAGATCTCAAGGCAAAAAGCCCTGAAAAAGTAGCTAAAATCGTCTTAGGGTTTTCTCCCAAAACTCCACACACTAAGCTCTCTCTAATGACAAAAAATTAGAAAACTATATATAGATTTTTGGATCTGACGGCGTCACCTTATGGAGTGTGACGCCGTCACCTCGCCGCTTTTAGGGTTCCCGGATGACCTTCTTGACGCCGTCCCTCTTTAGCTCTTCAAAAATCCATTCTGGCTTATCAAGGCTTGACGCCGTCTAACCATGAACGTGACGCCGTCCCCTTATGATTTAAGCCGTGACGCCCTCGATCAAGTTAAAGCGTGACGCCGTCAGAATTCACATGCTATTTTCACTGGCCCGTCATGAGTAAATTTCACGTCCAACTTTTCTTGCCAAGTCATGACGCCGTCTAGAGTAAATCTTGACGCCGTCAAGAGTAACTTTTAGCCGATTCTTGAGACTTTGCCGTTTTCTTCACTTTAATGCTCCAAAAACGTCCAAAATGCCTCCTTTTCCAGATTTCTCCTCAAAAGTACCTAAAATGACAAAAGGAACGATTTAGGGCAATATTTGATCAAATAAATACGATTTAAGGCTTAAATGACCCCTTAAAAGCGGTACACTTTTCGCTTCATCACGTAGGATAAACCCATACGGTTCAAGGATATGTCTGAAAAGCCCACTTGGTCCGCCCTGGTTTGAACAATATTACTGCTCAATTTCATGTATACAGTGCATAAAATACTGTACTTTTTAATTTGAAGAGTATTATTCTAACAAAATGTTTTCTTTTATTATGTACTATATTAACAAACCCCAATTTAACTAGCTTTGTGGAGCTTACACTACAAGAATCAGGAGAACGGGCGACGAGTAAAATGCCGACGACAACTAAACGACAAAAATCACGCTTGACCGAGCCAAGAATGCGTTGAATTTTTAAGATGTTAAAATCCCGACGACATGTCGTTGGGATCATATTGGTAACATTTGACTTTTCGAGTCATAGTGAAAAATTGGGCGGGAATTTGCCCCGCCAAGATGTTACCGACGACATGTCGTCGGTAACATATAAACCAAAAAAATTATTGTAATTATCTTTTGATTAGCGTTTGATTATCATTTATTTTGTCATTAGTGTTATTGTCCCGACGACTTGTCGTCGGGACTTATTTAGACCTATTCTTGTCTTACACCGCGTGTGAATAATAGCGAATAATTGGGCGGGGTTTTTTCCCGCCTGTTTTGTACCATCGACATGTCGCCGGGATTTTCTTCTCGCCTTATTTTACCTTTGTCCCAACAATTTTTTAATTATATATAACGAATCATCCTCAACTCGGCAAAATGCACATAACCCAATCATCAATTCTCACAAAACACACATAACAATGGCTGGTTACACGCTGGAAGAGGAGTGGTCAAAGGTTTTATAGTCGGAGGGTCTCTTTAATGAAGTTCTTAATACATATGGCTACGAAATTTATAATGAATATGGTTCTTATAAGAACATTAGCCCGTGGATGAGAGAACAGATTCTGGAATGGTTGAGGAAAAAGCCGTACTACAGAGAGATGTTGGACGCTCGAGCTGATGATGTTTGAACATTTCATCAAGAAAAGGAAAGCAAGGAGGGGAAAAGATGGTGCAGGTTCTAGCAAAGTGGGAAGTAGCAGCAAAAAAAATGAATGGGCGATGTTTGTTATGGTCTATGTCGTGTGTTTCGTTTGCTTGTCGAGTTGTTTCGTTTGAGTTGTTTTGTTTGCTTGTCGAGTTGTGTCGTTTGCTTGTCGAGTTGTTTCGTTTGCTTGTCGAGTTGTTTCGTTTGAGTCTGTATGAAATGTATGTGGTTGAAAACTCTTGCGTGTTTTAAATAAAAGGTTTGTCTTCGTATTTGTTAATTGTAATATTGTTCCTTCAGTTCCATTCTTTATGCATATATGTAAACCGTCTTCAAATACAGGTTTAGAACCAGATTCGAGCTCAGGAGATCCCGCTCCCATGTAATTATCCTCTAGTTCATAATACTCGAGATCACCACCTTTACATAATTCTCAACACATTTAATGTACGAGAAGACTTCTTTACGGCCATCGGTTGATAGAACAAAAAAGCAACGAATTTCTTGGAACTTTGTATGCTTCATACATCATCAATATACGCATTTATAGCAAAAACGTTCCTTAGTTGGTAAACTCTTAAAAACATTTATTATAGCATTTATAGCAAAACTTATTTGAATTTATAACAAAAACATCAGTAAGGTTTTGGTAAACGTATCCAAGAAGAGTCTTCTTTTGGTTTCAACCATAACATACATCCAGAACACATAAAAGGATTATATCGTTCCATTCTTTATGCATATATGTAATTTTCACAACGACAACAACAACATATATATGAATAACTAAACATAGTTGATAACGTACGTATAATATCACATTAGAACACATTAGAAAGACATCTTCATTAACTAATGCAGATCTAGGTAAAAAGAAAACCAAGAACTCGGAAACTCTTATACATCGAACCCATGAATCCAACTCTTCATCTAAACACTCACCAACAACATCAACCAACCTTCCCTTTTCTTGATAAACATTAGGACTAATCTTACGAAACCTCTCCAAAATCCAAACATGGACAATTTGCAGTGGAGCCCAAACGACAACATTCTTTTCATCGTTACAATAACAAAACATTTTATTAAACAACAACAATAACACAAACAACAACATCCATTTCATCAATATTCAGATCTAAACCATCTTCAAATACAGGTTTAGAACCGGATTCGAGCTCAGGGTAATTTCTTGGAACTTTGTATGCTTGTTAACCTAGAAAAATAGTTGCAATTTATATCAGATAATTTCTTTAATAATCTCTTGCTCATCCCTGTGAAGATATCGAGCACCACAGTCTCTACCACCACCACCCCGTAGGTACTTTTAATTTTGGTATATGGGCATTGCATGTTTCTATAAGTATAGATGTAACACCCCCAAAATCTGGTTTAGCGGAAGCATACATGTCACTGGGTTCTACTCAATTGGTATCACAACACAAGGAATAAAGAACGGTTTTAACTCAACCGTTTAAATTAAATTTCATATTCAAAAATGCTTTGTTTACAACATTTCAAAATGGTGTGAAAATATAAGCCCATAAAAGATTTTAAGTGGTCCCAATTTTATCAGAGTCTTCTATGACCATGCCATGCCCTGCCAAAAGTCTTTGCCACTAAATCATCACATTAAACCTGAAAATACATGCTAAAAAGGGTCAACACTAGGTTGGCGAGTTCATAGGTTTAATTTACACAGATCATGTTACACAGAATATCATACAGTTTAGTATTAAAGTCAGGTACACACATAATGCATTCAAGTAAATCACTCCTATACATATCTAACCAGTACCCTTGGTCTATGTATATATCTGTACGCTCGCCATGACCAGTACGCCTGGTAATGTGACCGTCTCGCCCGGTCAATGTACCCGATACACCCGGCACCGTTCAGTGCGCCTGATCTATGAACATGTCAAGTATAAAGTATCCAAGTAAACCACTCTTATACATATCTGACCAATACCCCTGGTCTATGTATATATCATGTATTCAAATAGGGCATCCAAGTAAACAGTCATATACATATCTGATCAGTACCCCTGATCTATGTATATATCATGTATTCAAATAGGGCATTCAAGAAAACAGTCTAGCATATAACACCATTCATGTTTCAAGTAAAACAATCAATTCTAGATTTCATATACCAAGTAAACAGTCATTAAATTTAGTTTAAAACAAGCATGTATTCTCCCCCAAAATAGTTATAAAACAAGTAAAAGTAGGGGCCATGAACTCACCTTCAATGGTCTGAACAGTGAATGCTGTGAAATTAAGGAGTGCACGGCACCAATACACAACCTAAATTAAATAACCATGTCTTAGTTTCAAGTATTATATTCAAGTCTTTTCAGATTTTAATTTCAATGTTTTAGTGTACCTATGTTGTTGTCATTTGTGTGGCGGCAAGTGTGGTTACTAAGGGTTCTCCTAAAGGATGGTGAGGTGTAACTCTACCAATAACCTAAAGTTACGGTCCTTAAGGCGTTGGGAATTGTCTAGCTATCTAGGGTATGAACGAATTAAATCTAATTGTGATATATATATTTATTTATTGTTTCGTTAGGTTCGCCTATGTTGGTTTTTAAAAGTATGACTTAATATATGTGACGTTCATTTCCTATTAGTTAAATGATTTGAAGATTTTGATATAACGTAAATTTTTAATAAACTTGGTCAATTAAATTTTTCCTAAGTTGCTTTATTATTAATAATTCATTGCAACCTATTTTTACACACTATTAATTTAAAACTATATGTATCGTCAAATTTTGGTCAAGTTAAGTTTGATACAACAATCCCTTGTTTTCCCTAGTGATGTTTTTATTATTTGACTTAGTTTTAAGATGACGTTTGTAAGTCTCAATTTATATGTACTTACGTGTTTTATATCCTCAACTTAATCATGCAATTTGTTCGTTATTAATGTCACTTGTTTTTCACCTTTTTACTATACGCGAGCTAGTATATGAATTATAGTTATTATGTTGATAGTATGTTCTATCTTTGGCGAAGTCATGTAATCGGCTATATTGTGCTAGTAAATTCTAGTGATCCAATTATTGTCGTCGTGTTTTTTTTATGTTACGGCTACTCAAGTTTTTATGCATATACATTAGTCCATTGTGATAATTTATTGCGTGTACGGCTATACAATTTTTATTTTTGCGATTAATACATGTATATAAGTATGTGTTCTAACTGTTTGCTACTTATGGTATTCGTTGGGCTGCGGCCCAACTGAATTGGAGGAGGGGAACCTACGTTCTGGGCTGGACTGGTTTCCAGTAACTATAATGGGCCTAGTGGGCTGAAGTACTATTATTCCATCAGACTAGTAAAGTTGAGGTCCTAGTTGGGTTAGAGATCTAATCCTAAGTGGGCTTTCTCTTTGTGGGCTTGGACTGGTACCACTCTAATGAAGCACAACAAATCACAAGTCTAGAAATCTTATGTGGTATTCACTGGGATTTTTCCTAACCGTAAAAAGGGTATCAACCTGGGTCTAAACTTGTCCCCTTGGTTAGGATTTGAGCACTACTCAACTCCGAAACCTTTGGGAGTCCAAGTGTTAACAATGGTTTCGGTCACTGGCTCAACTACATGTCTCAACAGGAAACAAAAGTGACCCCTGGTGGACTTAGTTTCTTATGAATTCATATTCTCTATATTCCCTTATACAAGATGGTTTTCTAGTCTACTCTCACCACCATGTACCTAGTCTTGGTTGTCATGGGTTCGGCTGTGGTTAGTCACAACGTGTCATTGACTTTAACTTAGCAACAATCCCACATCCTACAAAGCCTTCCTACTCTAGTTGTCATATCCCCAGGTTCGAATCCTGACTTGTGCTCCTCTAGGTCTTTCGAATACACTACACATGGGGACTAATAGTCTAATCAACTTAACAATATTTCCCAGGTTCAAATCCTGAACCTGGTTTTTCCTGGTGGGGTTTCGAATACACATAACCATGAAACTAACCAACTTAATTCCACCAATCTAACTCCTATACCACACTACTGACAACAACAACAAATTTATCAATGCTCTTATTCGACCCAACTAACTATCATACTACTTAAATTGGTTTCCTCAAAACCCATTAGTGCTTCTGGGAAATCCATTCGACAGAAATAACAAAAGTCAATACTCAACTTTTATTCGACCTAGTAATCACAAACGGTTCTAAAAAAATAACAAGAACTAATTTCATCCGAATCAATATCAAACCTTACAATGATCTTTGAGGGATGGAATTCGAATGAACTTCAATCCGATAATTCCCTGCTCCAATAACGATCACCCCAACCTCCAAATCGGATCACAAACACCTTCTTAACTTTTCTTGAGAACTTCTCAGATTTTTGATGTGGTGATTTTGTGATTCGATAACCTATGGAGGCGCGGCTTAAATGGTGATTTCTGGAGAGTAGCTCCATAGAAGCTTTCGGTTTTGGGAGAGATAAGCTTTCCCTTTGCGTGCTATTTCTATTTCAATGGAGCTTATCCTAGTTTGACTTGGGTGGGTTCCCTAGGCCAGTGAAGAAGACAAACTTCTGGGTCAAAGGGATAAGGTGTTGGTGATGGTGGGAAAGGGATGTCTCGATGGGTTTTGGGAAGAAGAAAAAGAGGCGGACAAAACAATATAGGGTTAGCAGATTTATTTTTTGGGTTTGTGTGAGTGAGTGAAGGTGTGATTTAATTTAAGTATATATTGAATAATTAGTAAGGTGTGGTAATTTTTATACTCGCGTATCCTTAAACTGAGTCAAATTCGGATCCTTCCTGGAACCGTCACAATTATGAGATATTGTATCTTTAAAGTCGTTATGAAATACTAGAATGTATTTTTAGTCCTTTAAATATTCACTAAAGTTTTCTGATCCTTATATTTATTTCTGGTTTGCGTGTGGTGTCAGTCTGTGGAAAACTGGGATAACCTCCCTTTCCCACTACAATAAAATGAGTAAATCATGAGATGTGATAATTTCAATGTTCCTTGGTGAGATTTTCAGGTCACAATAAGTGCAGGTCTGTTATCCGTTTTAACACATAACGGTCTAATCATGTAATTTAGTCACAAATAATGAATTGTTATGAATTAAATATTAGGGCAAATTTACCATTTGTCACAATTGATGTAGCTACTTGGCAACTACCTAGTCATGAATTTTCATTCATGCATTAATTACGTTGTCCAAACTTAACTATATGACATATGGGCATTGCATGTTTCTATAAGTATGAACGTATCTATATAGGATACACATATGGGCATTACGTTGTCCAAACTTTACCATGATGTGTTTGACTCCAGCACCCATTTTATGAACTTTATTTGGATGGTGATTGAAGAGGTTATCAAGAATATAAGTTTGATCATCGGCGGACAAAGGATCGCCATCATTGTACCTTCACAAATAGTTTGTGCCCATACATAGTTAGTACTCTTGTTTCATAACTTTAATTAGAACATAAAAACCAATTTTCTTTTAATCGAATCACTATGGTTTTCGACCCTTTTGACCCATTTGACCTTTCACTTTCAAGTAAATCTCCATTTGTACGTAAACGAACTGACTTACTAAAAACAAATTATAGAAATTACCCGCTTTGATGCATAATCCTGCGGATAGACTGAATGATGGGATTTATTTCGTTAATAATCTCTTGCTCATCCGCTGTGAAGATATCGAGCCTTTGTCTCATTGCGGTAAAAGGTCCTCCTCGTCTAGGACCATCATTTGGTCCCCCAACTGGCCTCGCAGGGTGATCTCTTCTAGGACCACATCCATCTTTCTTCTTCCAGCCGCCTTGGTCCTGTTTTTCTTCCTCCTTCCTGTTCCATCCCCAATTACTCTCTTTCAGTAGTCTGTTCATTTGACCCTTCAGTCCTATCTTGAGGTTTATTCTCGTCTTTTTTCTTACCCCATGAATCACCCCAACCACCTTGCGATTCAGTTTTTTCTTCAACTATTTTACTCCAATCTGAACCCTGTGTTTTATCAGATTCCACAACACCCCATTTACCAAGTTGATTTGCCACCAGTCCAATCAACATCCATTTAAACCGTCTTCAAATATAGGTTTAGAACCAGATTCGAGCTCAGGAGATCCCGCTTCCATGTAATTATCCTCTAGTTCATAATAGTCGAGATCACCACCTAGACACTCATTATCAGCTTCCTTTTCAGATACTCCTCTAACCAAGTTAAGGAAGTTGTACACATCTATTCCATCTTTCTGATTCAATTCAACTTAAAACCGGGACACTTAAAAATTTGTAATTCATACCGACGACATGTATACATAAGAAATAATTTTTTTAATATATGTAATTCATACCGACGACATGTCATCGGTATTTATTTGGAAACCCCCCCCCCCCCCCCCCCCCCCCCCCAAAATTTTTTTTTCATTTATCCCGCCAAATGACAAAACGACAAACTTACTTTATTCGTCCCGACGACATGTCATCGGGACATTTAAAAGGTACACAAAAAGCAGATCTGGTCAACACTTAGAAACATATATCGATCTCTCTCGCTGGCGAACCACAGCAAACCACCACCACTAGCATCTCCACACCACCACCACAAGCATCTCCACACCACCATTACACCACCGCACCACCATTACACCACCACTATTCCACCACTGCAAACCATAGCAAACCACCACACGAGCAATACTTCCTCTTCTTCCGTTTGATTCTTCCTCAACCCCTCCTTTGTTTAATTCTTCCTCTTCTTCTTCCCCACCGAGAAGGTATTTTTAATTTTGCTGTTTTTTTTTTTTTTTTTTTTTTTTTTTTTTTTTTTTTTTTTTTTAATTTATGTAATTTAAGTGTTAATTAATGTAGCAATTGTTAAGTTTTTGATGTTGTTTTATGAATTTTTTTTAACAGCCGAGAGCGAGAGTCGAGAGCTGAGACAGCCGAGACATAGGTAATGTGGTCCCTTTTTTTTTTTTTTTTTTTTTTTTAACTTTTTGTATCCCGACGACATGTCGTCGTCAAAAGTTTTAGCTCTTGTTTTAAGCAACCGGTATAAATGTGCTCTCTTTTTATATAGCCCAAGCCCGAGACAGAAGCCCGAGACAGCAGCCCGAGACCACAGCCCGACACGACAAACAATATGTTGTTATTTCACGAGTAATTAGCAATTTGAATATGATATGTTTGCGGATTGATTAAGTAGTTGAGTAATAATATGTGCAATGTACAACTTAGGTTTATGATCATGATAACCTTTTCATTGCCGCTGAGGGCGTACATGCTCTTGGTATTTCTGTTCTATATGCATTGTTTATTGTTATGATATGCAATCTTTTCAAAATGATCAATTCAGTCGAATAATCCATTGTCTTGCATATGTCTATGATATGTTTTTGTAGTTTGGCAAAATTGAGACGAGTTCTTGATCAATACCTAGTTGACCAGACATTTAAACAAAATATTGTATAGCCAATTTGGCACCTATAATGAATAACTTTGACTCTTGATGTCGATACAAATTATACTGTGTGATAATTAAGGTGATACTCATATGTTAATGACTTTGACACGTCTTAGATAATGTTCAAATGTATGTGGTGAGACTGCGATGATATGAGCTTTTGAACATGTACCTTATGAGACTATGTGATAACGCTCATTTTGTACATGTTTTTATCGCGTTATTTGTATGTTTTTGCATATTATTTAGTTATGTTTATGATCATTTTACGCTTAAAAGTTGTTAAGGATGTGTTCAAGTCTAGGTACAAGGAAATATCAAGAAAGACGAAGAAAAGCTACAAAAATCAAGAGAATATTGATGAAAAGCTCGTCAACAAAGATATTGATTCATGATATGATTATTTCCGTTGTACATGAGAAGGATGAAAAGATGAAGTCAAGATTAAGTGCTAAAAGTGTGTTAAAAGATGAAGTTATATAGTTGAAATTCATGTGCAAGAATCAATCTCAACCCAAGGTTCAAAAATCCCAACCCAAGGTTGAAGCTGAGATTCAAACCCAAGGTTCAAGAAACTCAACCTTAGGTTCAGCAGACATTCCAAACCGCAGGTCCATAGTCCAAACCGGAGGTTGAGAAAATTCTGAGATGAAGAGTTGCATTAACTCTTAGCTTTAACCACCATTATGACTAGAGTCCGATCATTACCCTCTCTTTTATGGATATTCAAGGCCTAAATCAGTTTTTGGGGAAGAATTCAAGTATAAATAAACCCTAAGCACCCCATAATAGATACAACACTTGCAATCAAGCCTTACACCATAAGGACTTGATCACATTACTTACTAAACCCAAAAGAGCTTAATAATCTCTGCCATTCTCAAGGAAGATTCCAGGTAGAAACAAAGGAAGAGTTGGAGATACTTGTTAGAAGAGGTGGAAGATTCCCTTGTTCAATTGGAGGCCCTAAGGAGTGCTATAACTCTTTTATTACTCATTGTAATCTTACTTTTGGGTAATTTTCTTTACTTTAAATAATCATGTTAAACCATTTGATGTTGAATGCAATGATATTTTTTATGATGATGCTTGTTATGGAATAATTTGTGATGCTTGTTTGGGAATGAGGTGACTTTCGTATGAATGTTGGATGTTTAGTCGGTTAGAAAAAGTGATTATTTTCATGAGTTTGTTTAAATATAATTCGTGTTCTAAAACTTGTTGGTTAAACATTATTGGATTTAAGGGTTGAAAAGATTTCTAATATTGTTTGATTCCAAGAAGTTGGTGCACAAATGGATTGGTATTTGATAAGTGACGAATATTAAGTATGCAAGTTTTAAATGAATTCGGAAATATTTAATCACGAGATTCGGTTGAAAAGACTCGTAAGAACTAATTTAACTAATCATCTTTTTCATACATTTGATCACAAAAAGAGCTAGTGTAATGGGATGAGAGTAGGCCGAAAGGACTCACCCGTGAAACTAGTAGAAACATGGATTTTCTTGATATGACCCATTGACTAGAAGTCCTTGTGAAAATTGCCATGTGCCTTCTAAGTTTCACCCAAACATGTTCAACATTCTATCACGATTAGTCATTGTTCCTAAACAAGTATTTGTGTGTTTGATTGATTTGATTTGAAACCATTGTTTGTTTAATTACTTTAAAGTGCTTAAGAGCGTGACAATCTTGAGTACTATTTCTTTTGCTATTATCTACATTGCTTAAACCAAAACAAGTAGTCTCTTGGGACGATCCTTATTTACCACCAACCATACTACAATCGAACGAGTATACTTGCTCGTATGTGTTTCTTAAAAAACGGTAAAAAGGTATTTTATAAATTTAAAATTTGAGTGAAATTAGGATATAATATATACACCTTATCGGAACGCACATCACTATGCATAGAATTATCATCATGTCTATTAGATCAAACATGTATGCGTTTGGTTAATATTTGAATGACATTTGATTGTTATACTTTTGTGAATGTTTTAGGATTTTAGTGATTAATTTCGGAAAGTCCCCGTCCGAAGTTAATCATCCTATAGAAAACACGTCTGGAATTAATTTATTAGAAATTAATTTTGGAAAGTCCCCTGCTTGGGGCTGCTTTTTGAATGTTTTGTCTTATTTAGGATATGGATACGTATGACTGATTTACTATTTGAGATTATTTCGACAGTGTTTCTCCTTTACTCCTACGAATATGTCTTTAATGCACATATTTGGGGAGTTGAGGGGAAATGCTGCCGAAATTTTCTCAAATAGTAAATTAGTTATACGCATTCATATATGAGACGAATCATTCAAAGAGTGGGTTAGGATTGCCTTCCATAGTTGTACTAGGTGAACAAAACAACTCGTAATAATTCCACGGTTATATGTGTTTATGTGTCGAATCTTTTGAATGTGTTTAATTAAGTGCATATAATAACTGATTGCATCATAAAAATGCAGTTATGATAATTGATAAGAGTTGGACCCGTTTAGAGAGTCGTTGTTCAAAACAATTTTTTGATGGTCTTGCCGCATTCCTCGATCATTGCAAGCCGTTATTGAATAGTTACGGAAACATAAAATGTCCATGTCGTCTTTGTCGTAATGTTGGATGGGTATCTCTCGAAGGTCTTAAAAACCACATAGGCCAACATGGGTGGGACCCAACTTATACACAATGGCGCGATCACGGTGAACCGGATCTTCCGCCGTTAGTACATAACACAACACAATGTGAGATGAGTGACATGGATGCGTGCCTTAATGATATTCTTTATATTCCTCCGAATAATGAACAAAATGATATTCTTGATATTCCTCCGAATAATGAGCCGACTCATGGAAATATTGGCGAGACAAGTAACGAGCCGACTCAAGCAATGACACCTCCTCTACTTAGCGAGTTTGAAGAGTTACTTGCAATTTCCAACCAGGCTCTGTACCCAGGTTGTGACTTTATGACAACATTGAATTTTATGGCAAAGTTTACGCATCTCAAGGTCAGCGGTAAATGGAGTGATACTTCATTTAACAAAACGCTAAAATTTCTCCTGGAGGTATTTCTGCCCAGGTTAGGTTACAATCTCCCACCGTCATACTATGCTATAAAGAAGACATTTAAAAAGATCGGGTTAGGGTACGAGTCGATACATGCTTGTGAAAATGATTGCTTTTTATATCGGGGGGATGATGCCAAAGATTTGGAGTATTGTTCGGTCTGTAAAACGAGTAGATGGAAAGACAAGAACACAACGGGGAAGAAAGTTCCTAACAAGGTGTTGCGTTACTTTCCTATCATTCCTAGACTACAACGTTTGTACAAGTCTATTCACACTGCAAAACATATGACTTGGCATGCTACTAGAAAGTCTACGGAAAACGGTAAGATGCAACACCCGGTTGATGGTAAAGCATGGAAGAAGTTTGAAAATAAATATTCGGATTTTGCTAAAGAACCAAGAAACGTTCGATTAGGGTTGGCTGCTGATGGTTTCAATCCGTTCGGCAACCTTAGTCATACTTACAGCATGTGGCCGGTCATATTAACAACATACAACTTGCCTCCGTGGTTATGCATGAAAGAGACTTCTTTGATGCTGACGTTGTTGATTCCTGGCCCTAAATCACCGGTGAAGGACATTGATGTTTACTTGAAGCCCTTGATTGATGACCTGCAGTGAATTATGGAAAAAACCAGGTGTCTTGACTATGGACGCTGTTACAGGTACTGAATTCCACATGAGAGCGATGCTTTTATGGACCATCAATGATTTTCCTGCTCGAAGTAGTTTGTCTGGTTGGAGTGGGCAAGGTTACTACGATTGCCCTAAATGCAAAGTAGACACTCCGGCTACACGTGTGATAAGCAAAACAACTTATGTTGGTCATAGAAGATTCTTAAAGAAAACCATAAATGGAGGAGGGACTATACGACATTCAATAGTGAAATCGATGATAGAGATCCTCCTAGAAAAGATATCAGGGCTGATATCTTGACTCAACTTGCGACATTGCCCACACGTGTGCCGGGGAAACATCCAGATTATGGAGGTGGGAAGATAAAACGTAATCATACAGTCGAACTGAACTGGACTAAACGGTCTATTTTCTACGATCTTGAATATTGGTTTTTTCTTTCTCTACCACACAATTTAGATGTCATGCATATCGAAAACAATGTGTTGGAGAGTATCTTGAACACTTTGTTAATGAATGACAAATCTAAAGACACCGCTAAGGCAAGACAAGATTTGCAAGCTTTAGGCATTCGACAGGAGTTGTGGCTCGGAAACAAACAAAACGGGAAGTGCTTGAAGCCTCATGCTAAGTAGTCCCTCACACCCGATAAAAGAAAACTGTTCTGTCAATACATCAAAACAGTTAAACTACCAGATGGGTTCGGATCCAAGTTCAAGTGAAAAGTGACCAAAGATGATAACAATATAACGGGCATGAAGTCTCATGACTGTCATATAATGATGCAACGGTTACTTCCTTATGGACTTCAGCAATACTTGGATGCACAGACTTATACACCATTGATCGAGCTTTGTTTATTCTTTAAACAAATTTGCGTCCGAACTTTGATGGTGAAAGACATGGTGAAAGCTAAAGACCAGTTGATCAATATTTTGTGCAATCTCGAGCAAATATATCCTCCTGCTTTTTTCTGATGTTATGATTCACTTGGTTATACATTTACCTGAAGAGGCTCTTGAAGGCGGGCCTGTTTCATTTCGGTGGATGTATCCATTTGAAAGATACATGAAGAAGCTAAAAAACTATGTATGAAATAAAGCTAAGCTGGAAGGTTCAATAGCGGAGGGTTATGTTGCAGACGAAGCATTAACTTTCCGTTCTCGTTATTTTCATTGTGTTGGGACAAAATTTAATCGTCCCGCTGCATCTCAGGACTATCCTCGCCCAACAAGTGATTTTCAGGTGTTCCGATCACTATGTACTAAGTCTGGTAAAGAGACATTGATTCGATTAGGTCTCCAAGAAATAAAGAAAGTGATATGGTATGTACTTCACAACAGTCCTGAGATCGACACGTACATGAACACGTTCGAGAGGTATGCGTTTTTATTTTGAAATTTCTTTTTCCCAAGTTATATTTTCGATTTATTCTAATATCATGAACATTTTCAGGGAATTTCCTAATGGCGACATATAACAAGAATTTCCGAGATGGTTTGAGACGAAGGTAAACTTATTGTATGTATTTCCCTGTATAAATAACGACTATTACTCATCTCTATCTATTCTTATCTTTTTTCATAGATCCGTAAACTTTACATAGCCAATGACCCAAGTTGTACTCCCGACTTATTCGCTTTGGCTTGTGGACCATCACCGACCCTAATCTCAGTCAACTCTTGCCTAGTCAACGGTGTGAGGTTTGTCGTACACAGCCGCGATATAAAATGTACAACTCAGAACAGCGGAATTTGTTCACCTGGTGAGAAGAAGGGAGAAATGTATTATGGTCAGCTAGAAGAAATTCTAGAGTTCGTGTATACCCAGTTCACAGTTGTGTTGTTTCGAGTTAAGTGGTTCGACTTATGCAACAAAAGAGGTAGAGTCCAACGTTTTACCACTAGAAACAACATGACACAAATTTTGGCATGTAGCTATGCGTTCGAAGATCAACTTACATTCTCGCAACACAAGCAAAACAAGTCTTCTACCTTGAAGATCCTGCCAGACGACCACTCCATTGGAAGGTCGTCCAAGATGTGAATCACAACACAACTTGGGATGGCATCGTGGTAGAATACGATGATGATGTCATACATGGCAACAACTCATCTGATCTCGAACTGTCTGCTAATTTGAATGATTTGGAATTTGAAACCTTAAATATCGATGGTGAATCAACGTTAGTTGAAGCACCACCACCACCACCACCACTACCAATCATTCCTGTTAATGACGACGATGATTTTATTGATGATGAAGACGAAGATCCTTATGATTTAGCAACTTCTGATAATGAAGTCGCAAATAATTCTGATGATGAAGTTGAAGTTGCGACTAATGTTGTTTATGATAGTGATTATGATTTAGCAGATTAATCTTAAATTGTGACTTGTAAAACGACACTTATTTTAATGAAATTGTTATGGATTGTTTAAATGTGTATATTTATTTTGAATGTGTATGTATTTGAATGTGTGCATGCTTATGTTAATTTGTTCCTAAATTTCTATATGTTATTCAACTTGTACTTTTACAGATGGCAGCAGCAGTCGCGCGCGGTCACGGTGGTGACGGTGCCAGTGACCCACCTTCCCCTCCCCATCAGATTGAGAGCGGTTGCCGTGGTGGTAAGAATTTCTGGATTATTTTCAAAGAAACTTAAACTTGATCATTTGAATTTGGTTACATGTTACTTTATGACGTTTTCACTCACTCCAATTGTAGGATCACAACGACCCCGAAGAGGAGGTAGGGCGAGGGGGGGAGGCAGGGGTGGAGGTCGGGATGGCGGCAGGCCGCGGGTCCGTCAAGCCACGAAGAACGTGGCCCTCAAGAAAGCCGTGGAACTTAATGGCCCACAGTCGATTGAGTTTGAGTATGGTGATCAGGGGACGTACGTTCATGTCGGCAAGAACGCCAAGTGGTTCAGTAACTTCGTTGGCGAGCTGATTAGGCAGATGTCGTTGCACTATCCCTCCTGGTACGATATAGAAGAGGAGAAGAAGGCGCACGTGATGGTCTGACTCGGGGTCAGTTATTTCATTTTACTTTTATATTGTTATGTTATTGTGTTTATTTATTTAAATGTGCATATTTAGTTAAATTTGTTTATTTATTTATATCTCTATATTTAATTATTTGAATGTGTACATTTATTTAAATTTGTTTAAATGTGTATATTTATTTAAATTTGTTTATTTATTTATATCTTTATATTAATTTTAACTATATTTGATTGCAGCATATGTTTGATTTGTGAGCGCCAAATGCGCGAATCACGCTGGCAGACCATTCTGACCGGCATCAATGCGTATCTGGCTAGGCACTACGCGGACAACAAATATGACCTGAAGCGCGATTACTTTACCAGGGAGGGTGGGCCTGCGAATGTGGATGTGATACGAAGAAACCCTCCTCCGAACATGGAGTAGTCTGTATGGGAGGAGCATGTGAAGTTCTACATGTCGGAGAAGACCCTCAAACGAGCTGCTGCGAACAAAGAAAACTGGAAGAAGAACAAGGTTTACAGCCGCCACGATTCCAGATCATTGGCCGCTTCTCGACACGAATATGTAAGACACATTTTATTTTTATAAGATTATTTAATTTTAATTATATATTAATTAAAAGTATTTATACTAAATAAAAATTTTAATTTTATAAAAGTAATTAAATTTAATTATATATTTTAATTTTATAAAAGTATTTAAGTTTAATTAAAATATATATGGTGTTTGATTTGTCATTTTAATTTGTTTCATCCTATATGCATGTGTATATACAGTTTGAGAACAGCGAGAGCCGCCAGTATCCGTCCCTTATCCAGAGCTTTTTTGACACGCATTGCAAGGATGATGTATGGTTACAGGATGAGGCTCGGCTTCAATATGTAAGTATCGTTTTTTTTTTCAAACACGCACTTTAATAATTTATTGAAACATAATCCAGTAATTAACCCGACTAATATATTAATTTTCTCATTTTTTTTCCAACTACATGGGAAGAGATGGTCAGGCTACGGGATCTCGAATCGGATACGCCTATAGGGGTAGCGTACACAGAGAATGAGATACTTGCCCTGGTAATAAAGGGCAAGAAGCGGGGTCATATAGCCGGCAGGGGCAGGGTGGTACCCGGCATGAGCAGGCCACCGTTACCATACACCCTGCCTCCACCTCCAGGTATGTACAATGGGATAATACTAATAGATTACTCATGACTCATCTTATGTATTGAAATGGCCGTTTTTAAATTTTGATTATTTCGTTTTTAGGTGTGTACAGTGGGCCCTAGATCGACGAGAAGCTTGCTGAAGCTCAAAAGAAGATTGATGAAGCTGAGAAGAAGAGTGATGCAGCTGTAACAGAAGCTAAGGAAGTTAAGGAGCAGCTCGCTTTGTTGATGGGTTTTGTCCGGAGCAATCCGCAATGGCACGAGTTTATTAGTCAGATGCCTTCTCGAGGTGAGGTAGGCTCAGGCAGCGGGTGTGGCACGGGAGGGAGTGGCCCAAGCGTGAGCGGGAGTGGCGGAGGCGAGAGTAGTGATGATGAGGATCGTCGTAGCGATGATATGGATGATGACGAGGGGCGGTAGAGATATATGTGCTATTTTGTGTTGTACTTATCTTTGAAATTATATTTTGGCGACCTGAATCTTATTATTTTATAGTTTAACCTTTTGGCGACTTGAACATTGTGGATATTGCAACATTTGTAGATATGGCAGCTAGGTCTAGCGATTATAATACCCGTTTTGTAAAGTTTATAATGTTTTAATGTATTTTGAGGGTGTTTAGTGGTTATATATAACTGTTTTAACCGTTATAAAGTTTATAGCCGTTTTGTAAAGTTTATAAGTGTTTAGTGGTTTTGGATGTGTTAGTATTCATTGGTTGAAAGGCAGATTTTTTCCGAAAAATTTTTCGAAAAAAATCTGGAAAATTGCAGCTGTGCAGCTGCACTATAATTAGATGTCGACGACATGTCGTCGGCATTTAAAATCTAAATCAATGTATAGTTTTTAATTTACCGACGTCATGTCGTCGGTATTATATACACTTTCGTTGACTCCTTGTTGACCTTCATAAATAATACCGACGTCATGTCGTCGGTATTATTAGAATCTTGTTGACCATGATAAATTAATACCGACGTCATGTCGTCGGTATTAATTTATAAAGTAATTAGGCTTAACTAATCCAATCGTTAATTAGTATCATGGTCCCGATGACATGTCGTCGAGACAATATTGTCGAACCACAAAAAATTTTGACTGGAAAAACGTGTGGGTCCCACCGTGTAGTCGGGGTTTTTTGTCGGGAAGTTGAATAGCGATGGAGCATTGTCGACAAGTGGGTGTCGACGTCATGTAGTCGGGATTTTATGGTGCCGACGTCATGACGTCGGCACGGTTGCAAAAAGTCGTCGGGGAAAGCGTTGAATGTACTAGTGTTATTCTTTCTGGAGTTGAGATGCCACAAAAGTATGTAGTAATCTTACATTCTTTCTGAAGTTGAGATGCCACAACAGTATGTAGTAATCTTACATCTTTCAAAGCTTAATTACCGGAAACGTTGTGTTGCATATTGCCCACACATAGCTACATAACCAGTTACATTAATTATTTGTTGTTATGTACAGTAGTGTTTTGTGTATTCTATTGCCAAAATATATAATATACATTTATCCTAAAGTATAGAACATCTTATTTATGGAGTAATCTGTATAGCATCTTATCGAGCCTAATAATCTCTTGGTGAATTGGTACTTTGAGGCTAATTATATCATATTTGGAAATATACTTCACTTATAGATAATTTTATGACTTGAAAAACCTTTAGATAAGAAGTATACTAAGGAGAGTCCCTTTATTTTGCTTACCCACAAATCCTTGCATACAAAGAGACAAATCCCCATAACTTTTCTCTAGTAAGGAAAACATATGATGATAACAATAAACACTTATGGTGCGTTTAGTTGGAGGAAAACACCCTTGTTTTCTACAAAATGTTTTGTAGAAAACAAGGAAAACAGAAATCACGTTCAAATTAGCGTTTTCCAACAAAATGTTTTCCAAAAACAAAATTTCTATTTCCATCCCTAACAAAGAAAACAAGAAAACAATTTTTTTTTGTTTTCCTTATTTCCTATTTCCTATTTCTCTTAAAACCACATACTCACACACTCCGGCCATACCCTAACCCCAAACACCGCCCTCCCACAGCCCGCATCAGCCATCACCACCCTCGCCGGCGTCGCTCCAGTCGTTTTTTACGTTTTCGGCCGATTCTTTACGTTTTAGTCTTATTTTTACGTTTTCGTCCGATTCTTTACGTTTTCGTCTGATTCTTTACGTTTTCGTCCGATTTTTTACGTTTTCGTCTGATTCATTACGTTTTCGTCCGATTCTTTACTTTTCGACCGATTTTTTACGTTTTCGTCCGATTCTTTAAGTTTTCGTCCGATTCTTTACGTTTTCGTCCGATTTTTTACGTTTCTCGTCGTTATTTCTTTTTTACGTTTTTTCGTCATGTTTTTTTTTACGTTTTCTTTGAGTTTTTACGATTTTTCGTTTATGTTTTTTACGTTTTCGTATGATAACTTTAGTTTCGTACGATTTTTTAAACGTTATCAATTCGACTTTAATTTAACGTCTTAAATCGGACGAAAAGCGTAAAGAATCGGAACGAAAAACGTAAAACAAAATGGGACGAAAACGATAAAGAATCGGAAGAAAACATAAAAAATGGACAAAACGTAAAAATCGGATCGAAAACGTAAAAACAAACGAAAACGTAAAGAATCGGACGCAAAATGTAAAAAAAACGGAAACGAAAACGTAAAAAACTAAATCGGACGAAAACGTAAAGAATTGGACAAAAACATAAAATATCGGACGAAACGTAAAAAATCGGACGAAAAATGTAAAGAATCGGTCAAAAACGTAAAAAAAAATGGGACGAAAAATAAAAAAATCGACGAAAAGTAAAAATTCAGACGAAAACGTAACGAATCGGACGAAAACGTAAAAAATTAGACGAAAACGTAAAAATCGGACAAGAACGTAAAAAATTTCGGTCGAAAATGTAAAGAATCGGTACGAAAACGTAAAAAATCAGACGAAAACTAAAAAATGGACGAAAAGTAAAAATTCAGACAAAAATGTAAAAAAACAGACGAAAACGTAAAGTATCGGACGAAAACATAAAGAATCGGACGAAACTAAGATCGACGAAACGTAAAGAATCGGACGAAAACGTAAAGTTTCTGACGAAAACGTAAGAATCGACGAAAGTAAAAATCGGACGAAAACGTAAAGAATCGACGAAAATGTAAGAATCGAAGAAACGTAATGAATCAGACGAAACGTAAAAATGACGAAAACATAAAAAATCAGGACAAAAACATAAAAAACAGACGAAAGTAAAGTATCGGACAAAACAAAAGAACGGACAAAAACCTAAAGAATCGGACGAAAACGTAAAAATTCGGACGAAAACGTAAATAATCGGACGAAAATGTTAAGAATCGGACGAAAACGTAAAGAATCGGAAGAAAACCTAAAGAATCAAATGAAAACGTAAAAAATCTGATGAAAACGTAAAAAATCAGACGAAAACGTAAAAAAACGGACGAAAACTTTAGAAAAGCCTACGAAATCGTAAAAAACGGATGAAAACGTAAAAAAACAGAAGAAAACGTAATAAAACAGACGAAAACATAAAAAAGTGGACAAAAACGTAAAAAAACAGACGAAAAAGTAAAAAAAAAAAATATCATTTTTTAGTTATTTTACGTTTTCGAATTATAGTCGCTTGAAGTTTTTTTCATATTATTTGATGTTTACTTTTTTAATTCTTTATTTTATCGTATTATATTTTTTTAGTTATTTTATAATTTAGTTTGTTAATTTATAATATTTGTTTTTGTGTTTTGAAGATGTTTTTTATAATATTATAAAGGTGAATAGAGAATGGAGATAGAAAACAACACTACTTGAACATGTTTTCTAGTTTTGCAAAATGGAAAACACAAACGCATGTTTCTCAAACTAAACGCGTTTTCTAAATTTTCTATTGTTTTGTGGAAATAAAACTCCCCTCTTGTTTCCTACAAAACAAGAAATAGAAAATGAAAGAAAATATTTTCCAACTAAACGCCGCCTTAGGGTGCGTTTAGTTGGAGGAAAACACCCTTGTTTTCCACAAAATATTTTGTAGAAAACAAGGAAAACAGAGATCACGTTCAAATTAGCGTTTTCCAACAAAATGTTTTCCAAAACACAAAATTTCTATTTCCATCCCTAACAAAGAAAACAAGAAAACAATTTTTTTTTGTTTTCCTTATTTCCTATTTCCTATTTCTACTCTATTTCCCTTAAAACAATATAATCAGACACTCCAGCCATACCCTAATTGCAAACACCACACTCCCTTAGCCCACATCAGCATCACCACCCTCGCCGGCGTCGCTCAAGCAGTTTTTTACGTTTTCGTCCGATTCTTTACGTTTTCGTCCGATTTTTTACGTTTTCGTCCGATTCTTTACGTTTTCGTCCGATTTTTTACGTTTTCGTCCGATTCTTTACGTTTTCGTCTGTTTTTTTACGTTTTTGTCCGATTTTTTACGTTTTCGTCCGATTCTTTACGTTTTTGGCCGATTCTTTACGTTTTCGTCCGATTCTTTACGTTTTCGTTCGACTTTTTACGTTTTTGTCAGATTCTTTACGCTTTCGTCTGTTTTTTTACGTTTTCGTCCGATTTTTTAAGTTTACATCCGATTTTTTACGTTTTCGTCTGATTCTTTACGTTTTCGTCCGATTCTTTACGTTTTCGTCCGATTTTTTACGTTTTCGTCCGATTCTTTACGTTTTCGTCCGATTTTTTACGTTTTCGTCTGATTTTTTACTTTTTCGTCCGATTCTTTACGTTTTCGTCCGATTCTTTACGTTTTCGTCCGATTTTTTAAGTTTACGTCCGATTTTTTACGTTTTCGTCCGATTTTTTACGTTTTTGTCTGATTCTTTACGTTTTCGTCCGATTCTTTACGTTTTCGTCTTATTTTTTTACGTTTTCGTCTGATATTTTAGGTTTTCGTCTGATTCTTTACGTTTTTGTCCGATTTACGTTTTCGTCCGATTCTTTACGTTTTCGTCCGATTTTTTACGTTTTCGTCTGATTTTTTACTTTTTCGTTTTTACGTTTTCGTCCGATTTTTAGTTTTCGTCTGATTTTTTAGTTTCGTCGATTTTTTACGTTTTGTCTGATTTTTACGTTTTCGTCTCGATTCTTTACGTTTCGTCCGATTCTTTACGTTTTCGTCTGATTTTTAGTTTATCGATTTTTTACGTTTCGTCTATTTTTACGTTTTCGTCTGATTTTGTTTAGGTTTTCGTCTGATTCTTTACGTTTTTCTGTCCGAATTTCTTTTATCGTTTTCGTTCGTCCAATTTTTTATGTTTTCGTCTGACGCAAAGAAATAGACCAAAACGTAAAGAAATAGACGAAAACGTAAAGTATCGGACGAAAACATAAAGAATCAGACGAAAACGTAAAGAATCGGACGAAAACATAAAGAATCGGATGAAAAGGTAAAGAATCGGACGAAAACGTAAAAATTTGGACAAAAACGTAAAGAATCGGACGAAAACGTAAAGAATCGGACGAAAACGTAAAAATTCTGACAAAAGCGTAAAAAAAAGACGAAAACGTAAAGAATCGGACGAAAACGTAAAAAATCGGACGAAAAAGTAAAGAATCGGACGAAAATGTAAAAAATCGGACGAAAACGTAAAAAAATAGACGAAAACGTAAAAAAACAGACGAAAACGTAATAAAACGGACGGAAAAGTAATAAATAGGACAAAAACGTAAAAAAAACAGACGAAAACATAAAGAATCGGACGAAAACGTAAAAAATCGGACGAAAACGTAAAAAAACATACGAAAACGTAATAAAGCGGGCGAAAACGTAAAAAATCGGACGAAAACGTATTATTGACAAATCCTTGCATACAAAGAGACAAATCCCCATAACTTTTCTCTAGTAAGGAAAACATATGATGATAACAATAAACACTTAGGGTGCGTTTAGTTGGGGGGAAAACACATTTGTTTTCTATAAAATATTTTGTGGAAAACAAGGAAAACAGAGTTCGCGTTCAAATCAATGTTTTCCAACAAAATATTTTGCAAAATACAAAATCTCATATTTCCTAACTTAACAAGGAAAACTACAAAACAAATTTTAGTTGTTTTTCTTGTTTTCCTTTGTAACCCACAACCCTCCTTCCCCTTCTTCAAAATAGAAAATACAAACATCAATTAAACGCGTTTTCTATATTTTCAAGTGTTTTATGGAAATAAATTTTTCTTCCAAATTTTTACAAAACTAGAGATAAAAAACAAAAGAATTTTTTCTCAAACTAAACGCACCTTTATAAACCCTTCTAACTCATCCGTATAGATTAAAAACTGGATATTTAAGAACAAGTACTCCCTCCGTCTCAAAATTATTATCCCCCGACAAAAAACACATAGTTTAAGAAAAACATAATTAATACTGCTTTCTCTCTCTTACTTTTTTGTCAAATGACAAGTTTACCCTTAACCAATTAATTAACACTTCATTAAATTTTGTAATATTAATTTCAACCAAGGGTAATATAGTAAACTTTACCAAACTCCACTTTCTATTCACTTTTTATTTTTGGTATGGGACAATAATTTTAGAACAATCGAAAAAGGAAAGAGGGACAATAAAATTAGGACGGAGGGAGTATACTAAAAGAGTGTCATGGAACATGCACTTGGAAGTTGGACCAATTAACATTCCAAGTTGTTGTACCAATTCATGTTTAATATATACAAACACATGATGTCACGACCTTATATATAAGAGCAACCTCCATGAGCTTCAACTCACTCAAACATATCCCAACAATTATCAAGATATATTCTTCAAGTAACCATGGTCTCCAATCCGAAAGTGATCTCAATTTTCTTAATCATTATGGCGTTTCTATGCACCAAAGCCTTGTCACAATGTGAAGATGAAACAAATAACCCTTGTAATAACAAATCCAAGGCTCTCAACTTAAAGATCATCGGCATTGCCACTATCCTCATCACGAGCATCATCGGGGTATGTTTACCTCTAATCACGCGCTCTGTCCCTGCCCTTAGTCCAGACCGTAGCCTCTTTGTTATCGTCAAAGCCTTTGCTTCAGGCATCATTTTGGCTACTGGATTTATGCATGTTTTACCAGATTCTTTTGACATGTTGAGGTCTAGTTGTTTGGCGGATAACCCGTGGCACAAGTTTCCTTTTACGGGCTTTGTTGCTATGTTATCAGCAATTTTCACACTCATGGTGGACTCAATGGCTACAAGCATGTATACCAAGAAGAACAACGCGATAGCGGCTGAAGGCGGTGATGAGGCAGTCGTTGGAGATCAGGAGATTGCGGTCACAGGTGGTAGTGGCATGCACTTCCATGGACACCATCATGGTCAAAAGGGTGCAATAGGGCAACAACTTCTTCGCTATCGTGTCGTAGCCATGGTTAGTTTCAATTATAAATCGATATGTTAGAAAACACTTTTTATAATTGAAAACTTAACAAAACAAGTGAGCTTTTTGTATAGTCATGCAACTTCTTATTGGGTTTATTTTGTTTAAAACAAATCACTAATTAGTGTAGATATCCGAATTTAAACTTGGGATAATTAAATTATTCAGATTTTCAGATAATTTAATATCCGAATCTAAATGTTTATCATTCGGTTAAAGTGATTTTTAGGTTTAGTTAATTTATTTTTATTTTTTTTTAATACAAAAGGAAATTACGTATTTATTAAATTATGGGGATAAATATCATGTATCTGGTGGCCAAGCAAAACTAATCTTTATAAGTACAAGTTTAACGTATTAAATGTAGAAAAAAAAGGGTTAATGGCATCTAATAGCAACGACCTTTCTCAAATGTTCACATATCAGTTATAAACCCAATAAAATACCACAATACCTATCAAATTTTTAAATTTTAGCTCGATATCATACTTTTGCTTATGTGGCGTGAAGTTAACTGTTTCAAAATACCCATCAAACTTTGTCAAATGTTTCAAAATACCTATCAAACTTTGCCAAGTGTTCACTTATCAGACATGAACCCAATGTGACGTGGATCATAATGGTACAAATTTATGACGTGGCATGTACATTTGTCGCTGACGTGAATTTTTGAGGTAAAAAAACGAGTTTTTGTTGATATCAACACAAAACAAACAAAGTTTGATGGGTATTATGGTATTTTATTGGGTTTATAACTGATATGTGAACATTTGAGAAAGTTCGTTGCTATCAGATGCCATTAACAAAAAAAAATAACTTGAAAATTTTGATTTCAGGTGCTAGAACTTGGAATAGTTGTTCACTCGATAGTGATCGGACTTGGGGTTGGAGCCTCAAATGATGTATGCACAATTAAACCATTAATAGCAGCTCTTTGTTTCCATCAAATGTTTGAGGGCATGGGTCTTGGTGGTTGCATTCTTCAGGTACAAAAATTCAACTCTTACATAATCTGACAAAAAAAATTATCTACCTATATCAATGTAAGATATATGTAACCAAATAAACATATAACAGGCCGAATACAAGACGATTAAGAAAACAATAATGGTCTTTTTCTTCTCAATAACAACTCCATTCGGGATTGCTCTTGGGATTGCGTTGTCAAAGACATACAAAGAGAATAGCCCGAGTGCCTTGATCACAGTCGGATTACTTAACGCTTCATCAGCTGGACTGCTAATTTACATGGCATTGGTTGATCTTCTTGCGGCTGATTTCATGGGTACGAAGCTTCAGGGAAGCATTAAACTTCAAATTAAAGCCTATGCGGCTGTCCTGCTAGGTGCCGGCGGGATGTCTCTGATGGCCAAATGGGCTTAAATTTCATTTCTCACCGGAACGATAGAAAATACAAGAATTTGTGTGTGTGTGTGTGTGTGTGTGTGTTTTAACTATATTCAGAGAGGAATAAGTTTGATCCCCGTCAACGTAATGAACTGAAGCGAGCTGTACTTTACACCGTTCTAAATGTAGTAGTTCAAATTTCCTTGTTCAGTCTACCTAAATATATACTAAATGTGATAATTTTGCCTTATTTACTTGTATAAGAGTGGATATCGGTTGTGTTTGGTCGCAAATGAATCCAATAAAAGGTGTACTTTAGAGGAGAAAGATGCAAGGTTTTAAGTCTAGTCTATTAGTTTTTTTCCCATAAAGACAAATGTATTGTTAGATAAATGGGAAGGACTGGAAAGAATTATCTTATAAATCATTTTAACCTTAATAAAAATCTAAATTTTGTTATAAAGTTGTGGTTGAAATATAATTGCAAACCGTATTCTCGTATAGACTCAAAATTGTTTATCATTTAATATATATGTTGAGCTAATTGTTTATCATTCAATCATGTTTTTTTTTTTTTTTTTTTTTTTTCTTTTTTTTCATAATTTGAAGTGATAAATTGATTGTTTACGGGTTTCTAATAATCGGAGTGCTTTTTTTTTTGTTGCATATATAACAGTTACAAATGCATGTCTTGCATGCATGCAAATATATATATGTAAATATTGATGCACTATTCAATTTACATATTGTTGTATATAACACATGATAGAAATTTGAAATGCATGTTCAATATAGAAACACTCGTGTTATCAAGAAAATTTTTTATAACATATTAATTTACTCTAAATACACAATCAATACTACATTGTCGACTCATAATCCAAATCAAATAACACACCTAACAACCTATTCTCCGGTGATAACTTGCTACAGTAAAAATCAAGGTAATGATCCGATGATCTTTTTCTTCATTTAAAAGCTAATATATATTAACTTTGATTCAGTATAGTATTATGTTTTGGTTGTACCAGTCTGTTTCATTTTTTATTTTTTGATTTTATTGTGTATAATGTAAGAAGTTAATTAACATAGGGGTTTTGCTTAGATAAAAGAAGGTTTATGATAATAAAATATGTTTAGTTATAAGATTTGTATATTGCATGTTTGTTAGATTGGTTACAAAAGAAATACCCAATTATTTAATCGGATAATAGAAGGTTGTAGTTAGGTATTATTATAATGATCTTAGATTACTGTAAGTTAAAAGTGTTTGTATATAATAATGAGTGGCATATAAGGTGTAGTTTAAAATTGTTGCTTGAAGCTTGGGGTAGTTAAGCATAAGGCTTCATGTTACACAACTTAATTTTAAACACAAAACACATGTATGAATATGGAAATCCTGTTGATTAGTGTTTCGGTTGTTTGTTCTGATGTGTATCTACAAAATATTCGATGATGGTTGGTTTTTTGTTCAATAGTAGTAATCTGTTACTTAGAAAACTACATTATAACTTGCGAAAGCGATGATCATCAATTAGATTGCATATTGTCATTTGAGTTTTGTTAAACTATGTTATACCGCTTTGATGTTGTTACTATATCTGTACAATATACCTTAAAACGTGGTTTTAAAACGGATGATCTTGATTGTATAACGATTTACATGGGATTTTAACAACTTTTTGTTTATTGATAGGAAAATGTTTATCGAATTTATTGCATGGCTGGATGAATTTACCTTTCCGGATACTCAAGTAGCATAATCGTTGAGCATACGATACTGTTAATTAATGTCGATTGTTGTTTAGTAAATAAGATACTAAACTTGGAACATTTTTTTGGAAGGTTTTACCGGTTGTTTACAATTTAGAGGCATACAATGGTAAGAAGGACATCTACATAATAAGTTTAGACGGGTATCGCTTCAAAGTAAAATTAAACACACCAAGATACGGGCTTTGGTATTTATCAGGGGAAAAATGGACACAATTTTGCAACCGTTACCTGAATGATCTTGTTAAAGTGTTGCATTTTATTGAAGAAGGGAATGATTGTTTCTACGTGACCGGGTACAATAATAACGGAAAAAAGGTGGCAGGTTATGAAGGGCAAAGGTCTACCTTTTCAAGGTTCAAGACTGTTGTTTATCCAGGCCCACGTTTGCCTCAGGTATTGAACCTTAACATCCACTGATCTGAAATTCATAAAGTTAACCATATTGTTATTCATAGTTTTGTATATAAATTATTAAATGTGCACTGATATGCTATAAAATCCTATGTAGACAATTCTTGCTGAACTACTACCGGGATTAGGAGAGCTTGATGAAATAACTATCGAGGCAAACGGGTGAACTTCCAGTTTCATGTTCGCCGTATAACGGTTTCGGAGGAGTGTGATGTGTATCAGTTGCTGGGCAATACATGGAATACGATGGTCGAAGGAATCGGTCTTGAAGCTGGGACCATGTGTGTGTTGACAAAAAAAGGGGTAACAGATTCTGGTTTGATGCATTCAACGATGAGGGTAGCATGATTACAGAGGTTGTTTTCAAATAAGCGGCAACTTTAAGGAAGCAACAGCTACAAATGGACTACCATGAAAAGCGTAAGTTTCGACTTTACTAAAAGGTTTGCTAAAACAAATATATTTGATTGAATGTTGCAACTGAATGTTAATATATAAAATATACACTTGGTATTTGTAGAGAATGATAGAATGAAGCATATCCGCTACTGCCCATTCCACATGGATCATTTCGGAGAAGGGAACCATAGCTTCTATAAGAGCTACGCACACATTCAGTCCAAAAATAGTCCAAAAATAGATTGGTAATTGCGTAAAATATTTTATATACAGTTTTATTGTTTGTTTAAGATATAATAGTATTATTAATTGGAACTTAAACTAATTACAAGCAATCCCTGCTAAATTCCTGGCTGATCACCCTATGCACACCTACAGTAAGACTTTGATTGTACACCAAGAGTATAGAGACAAAATGAAATTCAGAATGGAACCACACAGAGAAAAGCCTGATAGGACTAACCATGTGAATGTGTATGGGCAGTGGAAGATGTTAGCAGAGATATGTTAGTTCCCATACACCAAAATGATAAAGTTCAAGTACGTGGGGAATGGTGAAGATTTGGATGCCCCAGAAGGTGAAAACCCTTTCTTCCCGATCTTCCATATATGCTAAGCATATCAGCCTGCATGTTATTCGGTTAATATGTTTTGATGGTTTTTGAATAACAATGTAGTACAATGGCTTGATTTGTGTTTTGGTTGCTGCGTTACGGTTTATGTAGTACAATGGTATGTGTGAAGGTTTATGTAAGACAAACTTAGGATTCTGGACATATGGTTGTATTTCAATGTTTAGGATTTGATAATTATGTTTGGCTAGCTTATAAAATAGATATTGTAAACATGTACTTTATGAAAAAGGTTATGGTAGTCTAAATGAATGGTCCATGGACCAAATTTCATTTTCGGCTACTAATGATAAGCAATGCCTGGTGTAACAACCGACAATTTTTCAAAATTTATTTTACGAGCCAAAATAATAATTTTTGATTTCCTTTAGCTTTTAAATTTCCTTGAACTTATTTGAGCTTGAAAGACCGTGGATATCTTGTTAAACGTGAGCGTTATTTATTTATTAAGCCGGCACAACCCAAAACGCACGAAACGAATCGATTTACTAAATAAATTAACTCCGAAAAAGTTATACGTATTAATACTCGTTTTTATTGGAAAAATTATTTCGGACTCAATGGCGCAAGTCCCGTAAATTAAAACGGAAGTTTGATACACTAAATGGGGCCCACAACAGTTTTTATTAAAATATTAGCAAAATTACAATTTCTACCCCCGCGCCCAAGTTACACCGCCGCCCCTCTCCTTTCTTTTGTCCATCTTTGCCCCCTCCCTTCAATTTATAAACCCTTCTCTCTCTCTCCTCTCTCATTTCTATAACTCTCACACACACACTTCACCGGAAATCCCTCTCTCTCTAGGGTTCCGGCGCCGTCACATTTTCCGGCCAAAATTCCGGTGACCCCTTTTATTACCGTACGTGATAGATCGAGATGTGAGGAGTTTTTCTGGGTTAGTTTGAGTTCGAGGACGGCTTGTTTGCTAGGGTTTGAGCACCACCGCCGCATCATCACCTTGACACCACCATACGCCGCCACCACTTCCGTCCTTCTCTCTCTCGTTTGTAAGCCCACACGCCATCTCTTTTATTATCTCCTTTAGTTTTATAAAACCCTAACTAACAAAAATAAATAAAAGTGTTTTTATTATAAAAACCTAACTAAAACTTAATGTTTTAAACTAAAAACGTGTGGATCTATTGTTTTATCACTCGACAGCCGTGACTCGCCACTGAGTCGTATGACTCGTACGAGTCAACTCACGAGTTGAGTTGACTTGGACCCGAGTCGTGTTTATTTATTGTTACTTTTATTATTTTGAGTGTTACTTGTTATTGTGGTGATTTATTTTTGAGATTCATAATGTTTTGATTGAGTTTTTGTCTTGGCCGAGTGGTGTTGTAGTCGAATAGGGTGAGCCGTGACTCAAGGGAGTCACGGCCTAGAGTTGGTTTGGTTTGGGTTTAGCCGAGGGTTTTGGTAACTAGTTTTATGGTCGAGTTTAGTTGTAGCCGTGACTTGTGGAAACAGTTTTGTGGTCGAAAATATGTGAGCCATGGTTGATTTTGATTATTTTTGTTGTCGTCGTGGGTGAGTCGTGACTCAAGGAAGTCACGACATGTTGGTTTTTGGGTTAGCCGAAACCTGGTTGTGGTTTTGCCGTACACTAAGTTGGGCCGTGACTCGTGGGAGTCACGGCCTAATCATTGTTTCGCTATACGAGATATGGTAATAGTTTTGGGGTTGTTTGGTACAAGCCGTGGATCAAGGGAGCACGGACTCGAGTTGTTGTCGAGTCTTACATATAAACTGGTTTTGTCAAAATAATTATATTATAATATATTCTAAAACCCAACTCGGTTTACTGTAGCAACAGTACCCACGCAAGTTTCATGTTTGCCAATTTTAGCCCCTGAGGTTAGTGATCAATTGCGAAGTTAGTCCTTAACGCCCGTAATCTAACAGACGTGGACTAAATTTGAAACGGAACAGTAACATCAGGGGCTTTTTCTGTCAAAATAATAAACAAAAAGAGCCCCTAAGGTTAACTTTTTTTTCATTGTTAGTCCCTAAGGACTAACTTTGCAAAGAATGCCACGTTAAGGGACTAAAAGCGTAAATCGCGTTGCTACAGTGCATAACAGTTGCTGCTACAGTAAAAAACAATTTGTAATAGCGCGTGTACTGTAGCTAAGGATTTTACGCTTTTAGTCCCTCAGTTTAGCTATAAATTGCACCGTTAGTCCCCCGTTAGCGATCTTTTGCAAATTTAGTCCCTAAAAAAAATAAAAAAAAAAAAAAAAAAAAATTGATCGTTCTATTTCGAGTTTGAATTAAACACAATATTCCCGCAGCAACGCGCGGGTGCACCAGCTCGTTGTTACTATGTTACAAAAAAAAACCTCGAATCAGTGTCTTTGCAAAGGTGAAAGACTTGAGTTGGTTTACATGCGTGAGTGAGATGTTGTCTTCTAAGTTGGGCTTAAGCCCAACAATTCATTATGGTGAGTCTAGTTTGGTCCGTTGGACTTATAAGCCCGAAAGCTTATAAGGACTAACATTAGTAGGGGTGTTCATGGATCGGGTAATATCCGCAGTAACCGAAAACCGAAACCGAACCGAACCGAAAATAACCGAACCGAATTCTTAACCGAACCGAATTGGTAAAAACCGAACCGAACCGAACATTTTATTCGGTTTATGGTTCGGTTATGGGTTTAGGATATTGACAACCGAACCGAACCGAAAACCGAATTATAATTAATATTTAATATTTTTTATATATTAATTAAAAAAATATAACTTGACTAACCCTAGGTCCTATGATGTTAGGGTATTTTGTGTTCAATAAATGTTAAAACTTGTCTAGGTATGTCGTTTTGCATATATTTTGGCATACCGTCATGGGGTCATGTGCTATGATTAGTTATTTTTTAGGAAAATTTCGGTTTTCGGTTTTGACCCATAACCGAACCGAACTTCGGTTCGGTTCTCGGTTCGGTTCGGTCACAAATATTTTCGGTTCGGTTCGGTTTTCGGTTATGACCCAAAAAAAATTTTTAACCGAACAACCCGAACCGAATAACCGAGAACCGAACCGATGAACACCCCTAAACATTAGTTAGTTTTAGGCCAAGTTCCAGTGGAGTGGTGTTGTATAAGTATAAGTTTAACTGTTTTGTCATGTATTATCTTTGTGTGAGTTATATATTTATCGAACTCATGACTAACTTAATCTTTATCTTTGTTTTGTTTTCGTAACCGATGATGACGTTGGATTCTATTGGAGTATATGGGAATTTTGACACCAATTCATTATATTGTAAAATGTTGTAATAGTTTACTCATTTAAATATTGTTTGTAACCGTTATTGGATTTACGATATTAGTGTAGGATTATTGTATGATTTGATACAAGGGACGGAAGAATATGTTAGACTCGTTGAGCTTAATATATTTGGACCCGAACGGACACAAATTATCCGATAAACCGAATCTAATACATTACGCGAATGATAACGGTATAAGAACTTGATTAAAACTTGAATAAAACTTATAAAAACTTAATAATAAAACTTGATTACAATTAATCACGATAACTCGGAAACATAATATAAAAGAAAGTGTTACGCCAAGGCTTATAAAACCTTTCAACTTTATAAACTTATAAACAATATCAAATTCTTATGGAACTTATATAGCTCAACTTTATTCAAAAATATACAAAGTTACATTTTGGGATACGGGGTAAACATCCACCTCATTCATCGACTTATCTTTAGTCTTGTATTCATTCGATATTGTTTGTTCGTTCATTCTTGAGTCTATTCGTTTTGGCGTGAGTTACCATTTGATTGTACATTTTACGACTTCTACACGAGAACGTTTTACTCTTTTCTTCATTCTTTTCTTGTTGTTTAATTATTATTCTCCGAATTTTATCGCCTCAATATTTCTCTAACGTCCACACGAGATATAAATGTTTACTTCTTTTATCGCCATTGAAAACTAAACCCTTTTATATTAACACGAGTATTCAAAGAACACTACCTTATAAAGTGATAGTAGATTAGAAGTGAAGGAAGGTCCAACCCTCTCCCTAGGTGGAGAGGGGTATATATACTATTACATATTATGCCCCGAGTGGGCTGTGGAGTACGACCCACTCCACAAGTTCTATATTGACTAATCTACTATTAATATTACTCATAATCATACGAGCTATTAAGTGCTAACGAGTACTCGGGGTGACCGAGTCTTCAGATAAATATTTATATTCCTAACAATCTCCCCCTAAGGGAGGTCACCCTTAAAATAAAATTTGGAATTATAGCACTCGATCCTCTGAATGTGTCTTCATAGCTCGTAGTATTTGATTCTTCAACTTTGTAGATGTTTGTGCTTTTCAGCAGTGAACTTTTTGAACTTTTTGATGACTGATCTTTTATCTTGGATGATCTTTGAGTATCCTTGAAGTTATCATCCATCATATGTCTTCACGTCATCTTGCAGCATCGTCTTTATGTGAGGTTGTGATCTTAGAGCCTTCTTTGAGATCATCAGCCACCGTAAATCTCTGAGCTCATCCATTGTAGTAAAGCCTCCATGTGATTTGTTGTGACCATTGGGCTCGCATGCTCACACTTTTCTGGATCATGATAGATTTCATCAGAGTTGCAGAAGCGGTGTTGTAGGTCTTTCAACTATCATGATGTCTTTGGTAATGAATTGGAAGTGTGAGCATGGAGTGTGGATTGACACGTCTCTGCTGGAATCAGGAACCACCATCGCCATCTTTATATGAATCTGAAATAAAACAGTTAGCAATAAAGTTGGAGAACGAATATGGCTTTGTCATTCGTTCGATGTGGTGGTTGGATTTAACCTTCGGTTCTGTGAAGACCGACCTGTGATCAGGTAGAATCCCCTTTAAAGAAGATTCTCCTTGACAGGAATTTCCAGCTTGTAGTAATGAGTCTTCCAACAAATTAATGTCAGAATCATTATACAAAGCATGTTCTCATACCGGAACGTCTTAAAGCAGACAACACGGTAGAGTGAATCAGTGAATTAAATACCCACTGATTGACAAAAAATTGATTAGAAAAATCACTTGCGTGTCACCGGATAAACATTTTATGCAACACGACAAGGGTTTTATAAATTGAAATCACATTTCTGTCAAAAATACTTTTGTTTGAAAATTTTTCACAATCAATGTGCTCGAAACTTTGTTGGTGAGCACATTGAAAGGTTTTCCAAAAGGATCCGTTAATCCATTTCCTGGACCAAGTTTGATTCAAATTTGAATCGCCCCATCGTTTCTTTCCAGTTGTCACAAGCTTGATCCATGAAGGATCTCACATGTCACCCACCAAGAGCTTGTTTGATGTTGGCTCTAGAAGGATTTCCATCTTCATTGTGAATACTTTACGTATCACTCGGATGTTCTGGCAATACCACAAGGATAATGCGTAGGACTCTTCATATATATTTTCTTGCTTTTCACGGTGTATGAAACAGCAAGCATATTGAAAATGTGTCCTAATGAGATTAATTGATGATCTCTTGGCTCTAGACTCAATAGTGCGTTTTGATTTAGTGATCGGAGGCTGGAGAGGACTGCCACCTTTTCAATATCGTCAAACTCGGAGTGAGAGAAACGATAGCAATGTATTGATCTCCGTGACAAGTGAAACAAGAGTCCTTTGAGGGACCTTGAGTGGCTAGGGAGGGTTGTGCAGCGTATCACTGGGTCCATGATACTTTGTCTTCAATGTCAGCAATCAACTAAGTGATTCTGACAGCATATGTATTGACCCGGTTTCTGCCTAAGGTGTAAGGAGGGCTTCTTTCTTTTCACCCTTTATCTTTACATTTCTTTTTCATTCTTCAACCCCTTCAGCGCTTACCGAGACTTCATTACTAGCACCTTGTTGGGTTTGTTCCAGTACTAGCTCCATCTCAGTCGGCACTTTTCCCTTATTCACTTTTCTCCTTTTTAATCATTCCTAAGGACTTCTATTCTAACTAGAGGATTGTCCCTGGGAAGATCCCTCCGGTTCTGGCTGGATCGTGGGAACATATACCTAACCTTACCATCCTTATAACTCCAGTACGTTAAATAAAATGGTCGGTCTTTGGTGTTCTTCCACAATTGCCATCATAAATCATTCGCTCCCCCTCAATATGGGAGAGCCTACACTTGAGTTTCAAAAGATCACATTTTATATCAGAATTTCATATTTAAGTCACATTCTCTCCCCCGATCAAAAATTTCAAACCATTTGAGATTTGTGATCCCAATTGATTTAAATATGTTTAGAAAATTTGGGAGAAAATGTGGTCAGGTTTAATCATGTATTCTGATAGTGGAATATGACGATGCTCCCCCTCAATTAATGAGGGAGAATGTTAGTGTCAGGTATGATAAGTTTGGAAGATTTTGAATTTAACAAAAATCATACACTGACACATAGCAACAAGTTTCATAAAATTCACTGCTAATTTGGTACAAAGTATCATTTTTTGATGATATAGAATTTTGAAAATCATCACTCTCCCCCTCAATCGATGACCCGTCTTCTATTTAAATAGTTGTGGTCATTGATTGAGTGATAGATTTTTATGAAAAGTTCAATTCAGATTGATATTCAAAAATCATGGTACCACCAAGTTTTCATACAAGTACTTTCCTGAAGAATCATAGATTGGAAAGTGCTTGCGATGTAAAGAAGATTTCTCTTCTTCTACAAGAAATGATGCACTGAAACGTACATCAAATCGAAGAAACATGGATACACTACTAGAAAAAGGGCTATCCTTGACCCGCTTTTTATGACCCACGCTACAAGATGACGCGCAAAAGTGTGAGTCATAAAAAAACTGTCATAACTTGTACAATTTGAAGGACTTATGACACGCAATTATTAGAGTCATAAAAAAATGTCCTCTTATTCTTTTTGTTTCCCGCTATTGACAAAAGCTTATGTCCCGCTTGACAAAAACCCCAAAAAAAACCTAAGTCCTTCAAAATCCCTAAAAAAAACCCCAATTATAAGTTTACTAGGGTTAGCTATTCTTCTCTCCCAATCCAGCCGCCCACCTTCACCACATTTTCCGGCCATATTTCTCCGGCATCTCCACCATCTCCGGCGACCTCATCACAGCCGTCATTAAACACCATCAACCTCTCACCATTACAACCCCTCGCCTCTTCTCTCTTTCTTGAAGATGCCGACCACCACCACCCTTTCACTGCCACACTCCTCTGTTTTTATTGAAGATAAGTATAGATCGAAGATGGCTTCAGATCGAGTCACCACGCCATCATACTGCCGTCATCACCCTCTCCGTCTTTTTCTATTTTGTTTGTCCTTGTGGTATAGTGAAATCAGTACATTTCTTTTATTAATTACTAACCGATTTTATTTATTGTTATTTATGGTGTTACTCGAATTCTTTTGGTCACTTGTTATGCGATGAACCCATAAGGGTTCAGATTTGAAGTTGTTTGCCGCTTGCATTTCGATAGATTGAGGTGTTAGTAGTAAGTTTGGTTACGGGTCGAGTCTTTTTTTTTGGTGTCGGTTAAGTTAGCAAGACACCACAAAGGTGTTGTAGTCATTTACTGTGAGATTGGAACAATTATCGCAACCCACTCCATTAGGGTGCGTTTTTGCTTCTGTTAAACTGTCAACGAAGAGGGTGTGGGTTGGTTTGTGTTTCGACCAAGCGTAGCAGCCAAAAGGGTGTTTGTTTGGTCCTAATTCTCGGCTAAGAACAGCCCAACGAGGGGTGTTGTTGGCTGAGAAACTAGCCCCAATCGAGGGCGATCGTTGGCAGCAACAACAGCCCCAAGTGGGGTGCGTTGCTGCTGTTTTTACTGCACAACAGGGGGTGTTAAATTGCTGCAACACAGCCCAACAGGGGGTGTTTGTAGCTGCAAAACAGCCCCAACGGGGGGTGTTTGGTCGTCGTTTTATAGGCCAACATGAGGTGTATCTATCTACTGATTTTGTGCATAAATAGAGGTACATTTATTTGGGTATTTGCTGCTGAAAATCAGCATGTTTAAGTGTTTATTTGCTGAAATGCAGCCCCCAAAACGGGTGTTTGGATCTGCATATTGTCCGCCCAGGCCTGTGGAGCTAAACATCGTATTCAACAGGGATGAATTGCTACAAATGGTCAGGTTTGGTGCTGAAATGGTGTTTAGTTCCAAGGATAGTACAATCACAGATGAAGACATTGATAGAATCATTGCGAGAGGAAGAGAGGCGACTGCTGAACTTGATGCCAAGATGAAAAAGTTCACAGAAGATGCAATTAAGTTCAAAATGGACGACAGTATGTAGATATGCTTTTGTGCACTATTAGTAGCTTTTATCATGCTAGTGTATTTATAACAGACACTGATGTTTTAACGTATTTTCATATGCAGCTGCTGATTTGTATGATTTTGACGATGACAAGGTATTCTATTTATCGTTTGTGTTAGATATTTGACTTCAACCTCCTAAGGCTAGTTTGGTAATTAGTGTATCTCTATCCCTAATCCTAACAGTTGCCCCATGTTTATCTATCCCTAATCCTAACAGTTTGTTATATAATTACTGTGTTTGCTAGTTGGATTAATCATGATATTTGACTTTAATTATAATCAAACCATTGCTTATGTTTGTTATTTTTTTCAGCTACTCGGAATCAGAATACTTTAAGCAAACAATGCGTCAAAGTGGTCCAGTAAGGCCAAAAGAACCAAGGATCCCTCGTATGCCGCAATTGTAAGTTTTATTAATGGTTTGCTGACTTGTTTTGAAAGTTCATATCTATCGTCTCTTTTTTTCTAACTACTTTACTGATTTGAGACATTGTGAATAAGCTGTAACATGTGCCAAATTACTGGCTTGTCTAGTCTTTAATGCTATTGTTTTAGTCCCACTTGCATAGTTTTTTCATTACTGGAGATTATATACATTTGGACCAACAGTCAACTCCCTTTTTCTAAACCTTGGTCAAGTGTTGGTACTTTATAAGACTCTGGTGTGGTTATTGTATTGAGTATGTTTCAATGCTCATTGCCAGGCGTATTATATACTGGATGAGGTACTAATTGCCGGGGAACTTCAGGAATCAAGCAAAAAGACGGTCGCTCGTTTAGTGGTTTCACAGGTATGAATCTTAAAGCATATGTCCCTAGAGGGTTCATATGGGATGAAGCTGGACCCAAACTGCAAACTTAGAATAATGTAACGGGAGTTCTATAGTTGAATTATATAAATACAAACTGCAAACAGGATCCATTAGCTAATTCCTTATTGCAGACTCAGTATCACAGATTCCATGTTTGTCAAATCTTAATCTTGGACGTTTGGATGCAATTTTCATAGTGTTTTACTTACACTCGACTGATATAACTAATGTATGGTTTTGTGGGGTTTCAGGTACGCGAATACCAGCAAACATGGACAGCGAGGGTGACCGTCCAGGGAACTACATGTCTGCAGAAGATGATCCGTAGAGTTTGAAAAGCCCTTTGATTAAGTGGTTGTAATATATGAATGTAATTGACTTATCGTGAATTAGTACTTGAATTAACCTCATTGTTTTGATATATATATATATGAAATGCGTTATTTTGATATTTGTGTTTTTAATTTTGTATTATCAGGTTTTTAATTGTCATTTAATAGAAAATTAGGAACTGAAAAAAATTAATTTAAAAAAAAAATTAGGTTATGACACGCAAAAAGGAGAGTCATAAAACATGGGTCATAAGTGCGCGTCATAGAGGGATGACGCACATATGCGAGTCATGAAGCTTTATGACTGGTCCATCCTTGACGGGCATTTGCGTGTCATCTGACCCCTTTATGACGCGCATTGCGCGTCAAGAATAGCTGTTTTTCTAGTAGTGATATAAAGTAATCCATGCCCGGGTGAACATCACCCAGTTGGAGGAACAGCCGTCTTTTTGGCAACATGCTTTCCCCATTGTAAAGCGCGGGTTGCATTATGAAGTAACTGCAAGCCATTCAGACATGTTTTAACCAGTTAGTATAACTTCTGCTCGAGCTTCATTTAAAGACCCGTGTCATTATTGAATGACATTTCTAGGTCCGTAAATGTTATCGATAAACAGAAGACATGCCTAGAGAAACTATTTTTGGTATTTTTTGTTTTTCTGATTTTTTTTTGTTTTTATAGGTTTTATATTTTTCTATTTTCTTTTTGTTTAAGGTATATACAACATATATACAAGGATATGTGAAGTCAATCCTTTACTCCTCCTCTTCTTCTTGAAGACCCTTGAGTGCTTCAGGTGTCAAGCTCTTCATGCCAAGTCGCGGGAGAATAAACTGAAACCGTTCTCTCGTAAGTGCCTTAGTGAAGATGTCAGCCAACTGAAACTCCGTCCTCATGAAGTAGAGTTCGACAATCCCTTTCTCAACCTGTTCCCTTATGAAGTGATGCCTGATGTCGATGTGCTTCGACCGGGAGTGTTGGACATTGTTACAGCAGAGAGCGATAACGCTTTTGTTGTCACAATACATGGGAATTTTGTTGTATGAAAGCCCATAATCGGAAAGTTGTGATCTCATCCATAGGATTTGAGCACAGCAAGCAGACATAGCAATGTACTCGGCCTCTGTAGAGGATATAGACGTGCTCATTTGCTTCTTAGAAGACCAACTAACCAACTTTTCCCCCAAAAACTGAGCTCCCCCCGTAGTACTTCGATGAGTATCATGACACCCTGCAAGATCCGCATCTGCATAAGCTGTGAGTTCCATTGCAGTGTCTTTTGGATACCAGAGTCCCATGTGAATCGTGCCATGAAGATATCTGAAGATTCTTTTCACCGCTTCCAAATGCTTTTTAGTGGGCTTGGTTTGGTACCTAGCGCACATACATACAGCAAACAGAAGATCTGGTCTACTGGCAGTGATATACATCAAGGATCCAATCATACTTCTATACATTGTTTGATCAACAGGCACCCCAGATAGATCTTCATCCAGCTTTGATCTTTCAATCATGGGAGTGTCAACAGAGTCACTTGAATCGAATCCAAATTTCTTTAGAATTTCGTTTGCATATTTGGATTGATTAATGAAGATGCCTCCAGGACTTTGAGAAATTTGCAATCCTAAGAAGAACGACATTTGTCCCATCATCGACATCTGGAACTTAGAACTCATCTCTTTCGAAAATCGATCACATTCACTGGGATCAGACGAAGCAAAGATAATGTCATCTACATATATCTGAACAAGGAGTAGATGTTTGCCTGCCTTCCTGGTGAACAATGTAGGATCAACAACACCCTTGGAGAATCCATTTGCAAGAAGGAACTTGGACAAGGTGTCATACCATGCCCTAGGTGCCTACTTCAAGCCATAGAGGGCCTTCTTCAAGTGATAGACATGAGTAGGATGATCAGCGTCCACAAATCCTTCTGGTTGACTTACATAGACTTCCTCTTTTAAGTCACCATTTAAGAAAGATGTTTTAACATCCATCTGGTAGACTATCATATTCCGACTAGCAGCATTTGCAAGGAAGATTCTGATGGCTTCAATTCGTGCAACAGGAGCAAATGATTCCTCAAAGTCTATGCCCTCTTCTTGTCGATATCCTTTTGCAACTAGCCGTGCCTTGTTCTTAAGAACATCACCATGCTCATCAAGTTTCACTTTGAAGATTGATTCGTTAAAATCAACACGTATTTTTCTCCAAGGATTTACGAAGGAAATATGTAATCCCGAGTCGTTATCCCCGATGAAGGATGAATGGAATTTGTGAGATCGGGATTGTGAATCGTGTAGTGAATGGATATAAAAGAGATTCTTGGATTTATGAACTAAAATGATAGAAATATTACTGGAAACAATTAATATACCTAAGGCAAAGATGAATATAAAACACTTAAGGCGAAAAACGTAAAGAAAATCTAATAACGCGTTTAATACCGGGAAAACGCGAACCTAAAACTTAAAATCTTAGAAATATTAATTCTACGGATACAAATCTATTTTTTCCTAAGTTCTAATTAATAAAAGAAAATTTTAGAAAAAAGAATTATAATTTTTTGACTTTTATATTTTTTATTATGAATTAAAAACTAAATTAACCTAATTAAATGATTAAAAATACTAAACCTATTTAGAAAAATCTGAAACTTGTTCTAAAAATACTTCATGCTAAAACAGAGCTAAGAAAAATAGGGACAAGGTCTCAGCTTATTCTAATAAGCTGTAAATAAGCTAATAAGCTCGAATAGCTTAAAACTAAAAACTGGGTTAAATATTAAAGGGTGTAGAGTCTAACTGAAAAAGACCCAAGGGCAAATGGTAAGTGTGTTGTGTGATGAGCTGGGTGGCCAGGGTTCGAATCCCAGCAATGCTATTTTTTTTAAACTATTTTTTTTTTTACTTTTTCTTTTTACAACTTATAAATAAGCTAATAACTAATGACTTTTGAAAAGGAACATTTTTTTAAAACTCCCAAATAAGTTGGAAAATAGCTGAATGACCAGAACAATAGACAAAAATGGACATAAGCTAAAAATTCTAAAATAAAAGGACTAATAATCTATGGGATCTTAAAATAAGCTAAATTAAGTTAGGATAAATGCTGAACTAACAAAATTAAGCAGAAAAGGAGGAAGTTTAAATAGTAAATAAGCACTTAGTTCAGCTGAATAAACCAAACTAGGGTCTGCTGATGTGCAGACCTTAGTGTGAACTAATAAGCTGTTTAATGAGCTAATTGGGACTTGAATAAGGTAAATCCTACAAATTCTAATCTAAAAGCACCTATGAACTCAGAATAAGCCACACTCAAAGGCCTATAAGCACTAAGATCAACACAATAAGCTAAAAGACCACTGATGGAACAGTGGTGCAGGGCAAATTTGCAACTTTTCAAGCTGCTGAAAAGCTTTTAAAAGCTAATATTAAAAATCAAAGAAAAATGGTAAAAGCTAGACTAGCAACCCAACTAACTCTGTGCCAAAATACAGCTTATATGGGCTTAAACTAAGCAAATGAAAAATTAATGAAAAAGGTGAAAAACCCCAAAGGCTGCTAATGCAGTCTGATGAACAGTTGGGTATATGGACCTTAAAGCCTTCAATTCTTGGTGAGATAACACCAAATCTTGAATGCTTACTGGGAACACTGATATGAACCTAATTTTGCCAAAAATAATGACCACACAAGCTTAAGCTTATTAGAAGCCTATATGATCAGATCAGGTCCTATGTTTGAGATTATCCACTCAAAACCTCAAAAGGGCTCAAAACATCTTAACACCTATTGAAATGAGCTTATCTAGCTTCAAATAAGCCCAATCAAATCTAACCTATTGGTCAATGAACAGTAACCAAGAGTTTTGACACAAAATGAGCCTGTGCCAAACACCCTTTTAACCAACTGTTGTGATGATTTAAAATGATTTAGGCTATAATGGCTTATGCAACTGGACCACTAATGAGTATCTAGCTTATTTAGTACCTAATGAAAAACTTTTAAGATTTAAATAAGCACTATTAAGCTAAAAGCTAAGTTTGACTGTTTTGGCTTTTTTTGTTAGACTTTTTGAGAGCAAAATGAATAAAGTGAGTTTAAACTACTAACTACTAGCATATAACCACAGAGAGGATCAAATAAGCTATAACTACTTAGATAAGCACTAAATTCAAAGGAAATAAGCAGATGAACAGTATAAGCTATAAATAACTTGAATAATGAAGCTTACAGATGATTTTTTTTGCTCAAACTCAGGACTGAACCAATGATCACCCAAAGGGCCTAGCTTGTCAATATCAACCCAGAACCTCAGGAACTTATCCAGACCAACTCATTTCCACAGAACAGCTTATCTTGACCACCATTGACTTTCATTGACCTTTTTTTGACTTTTTTGAATTAATATGTTTTAATCTAATATAAGCTTATAAAAAGTTACAATAAGCTTATATGAATGATATTGAAGCTTAAAAAAATGTAACAGTTACTAATTCCTTAATTCGAATTATTGAGAAAACTTAAATTTCAATTAATGCTGAAAATTAATACAAGGCTGCTTAATATTAGAACAAAGAGACTAAAAATGACTTGAATTGATAACTGATCACTTGAAAATTACAATTCCTATTTTACTACCATTAATACGATTACTACTCATTAACTAGATGCCCCCTTGGCTTACAGTTGATTGCCTGTTTATACTAAAAAGATCTGGGAACTTCTTGTCTTCATCTCTGATCACTCCTGAACCCTTGGATTGGTGTGAATCAATCTCAGCCCTTGAAACCCATTTTGGCGCCAAAATGGAGATAGTGGAAAAACCACTATCTCTGATAACTTGTGATGGGAACGAAGCATTAAATGCTTTTGGATTGTTAGGTGGAGTGTAGTAGGAGGAGGGGTGAGGTGATGGGTAGTTTTGCAGAGAAAATGGTGGGTGAGGGTGGTATGGTTTGGCGGCAAGTGGGAAGGAAGAAACGTTTGACTGGGGTCAAACCTGGGTTTTTAACTAAAAAGAAGGTGGGTCAGGTTGTAGGGTTGGGCTTGGGTTTATTTTATTTTTGGTGGGCTGGGTTTAGTGAATGGACTAGAAATGGGTTGTGGTTTAGTGAGTTAGGATTTAGAATTAGATTTAGTTTTAATCTTAGGGACTAAATTTGCCAAATCTAAAAATCCAGGGACTAAGGTTGCCTAAAATAGAAATTATTTACAAGGAACATTTATTTTTTTTTTTGGAATTTTTGGGGGTTGACTTTGACTTTTGTCTTCACTTGCACAATTGTTGTCAAGTCGATCCAAAAATGCTCGTTTTCGCTCCGTTTTCAATCCTTTTGCACCTGAAACACATAAAAACACAAACCACGAATATTTGCAATATATTTGATCTATTTGGGTGTTTTTAGTCATTTTTGTGTCTTTAATGGTTGTAAAATGATGAGTATTTACACACTCATCAATCCCCCACACTAAGCTATTGCTAGTCCCTAGCAATCCGATCATATAAAGTAATGAAAGGATCAAAAGAATACCAAGCATACCCCGTTTTGATTTTTTATACAATGCAAGAAATTTAAACTAGAACAAAATATATAACATGCTTGATTTTCAAAAATGGTATCATGGAACGGGATTCACACAAAATGGGTGTCTCCAGGGAATTAAAATCGTCATCCTCTTTTTTATACTCCCAACTAAGCTTAAACTCAATGTGCAAATACTTTTGTAAAATGCTAACACTACTTATACTAATAATCTATGTAAGCCGAAACTTAACTTTTCACTCCCATAATTTATTCAAGTTAGGTGACTGTGCTTGATTTTCAAAATTTTGATCACAAAAAACGACGTTTTTATAAGATTTTGACTAATACTAGCTGAAAGATAGATTTAAAATTTACAACAAGCAAGTTTCAAAACTTTATTCAACACATCAAAACTTATTGCATTTTGCAATATCATTCCATTTTTTTTTCATCATTTTTCCTTTTTTTTTTTTTTTTTTTTTTTTTTTTTTTTTTTTTTTTTTTTACTTGTGCAACATAAACTAACGGAGTTTCACGGGAACCAAGACCTTACACCTTCCGGAATAAAGGATCCAAGGGCCGTTACAACGGAGAGTTCCAAGACTCTAAACATTCCTGAAATGAGGATCCAAGGGTGTTAGACCAAGACCTCACACATTCCTGAATTAGAGGTCCAAGGGCCGGTGTAAGAGGGTAGCCAAGACCTAAACGCCTTCCGAAAATAAGAATCCAAGGGCCGATCTTGAACCGTAGCTTTTTAGCATATACATTTATTACTTAACTTTTACATTATTATGACATATGTTTGTTCCGAAGTTTAAATAAAGCTTTGAACTAGTATTTTTCAGAATCGTATAGAAAAATGATTTTGTGTGTTCAACAGTTTGAAAATAAGCACTTATTAAGTCAGATTAGTTATCTCCTGAGAGGAAAAGCCATAGATTACCTATATAAGCTATAAAGAAAACCAACTATTCTACGCTTAGCATTTTCATTTGCACATATCGTAAAACCTTAGTCTAATCGTTAAGGAAGCAGCCAGATCAATACTCTGGCAGTGTCGGGATTCCCTTTGTTCTAACCTAATCAAGACTAAATACTTTCATTTTTTCTTTCTTTTTTTTATGGTGCAAAGCACTTCTTTTTCATGCAATTTCTTATTTAAAAACGAAATTTTTTTTTAAATTTTGGCCAAAACGGGGGTACTAGGGCACTAGAAGATACAAATGTGACAAAAATCGCGAGAATTCCCCCCCACACTTAGAATTGAATATTGCCCTCAATATTCAAAGTACCGGCTATTATGCCGAGACTTAGAACGTAAAAAGGTAATACTAATAGCCAAGTGTGTGAAAGAAATCTCATTTTTCACAAAACAGGATTAAAAAGATATCCCTAGATAATCGTTAGCAACAAGATCGGATATTGGGCGGCTGGATTGAAAACAGACGCACCAATCATCACAATCTAAGGGAAACCTGCAAACACGAGCAAACAACACACAAACAGAGCACAGTATAGGAATCCCCCCACACTTAGTGTCAGAAAATAGAAAGAAGTCAGAAACATGGGTTGTCACCCATGTGGTGCTAATGTTTTTGTTAACCGAGTCACTAGCTTGACTTGACCCCGAATTCATTGGTCCATGGGGAAAGTTTGGAGATCCGGGACAACCATGGGTGGTATGTCCCCTCCAAAGTAATGCTTCAACCTATGACCGTTCACCTTGAAGTTTGGTCCATCGGTTTGAGATAATTCGATGGTGCCATAAGGAAAAACTTGAGCAACGGTGAATGGTCCAGACCAACGGGTTTTTAACTTGCCCGAGAAAATCTTTAATCGAGAATTGAAGAGGAGGACTCGATCACCAACATTGAAAACGCGGTTTTTGATTTTGGAGTCATGAATCCTCTTCGTCTTCTCTTTGTAGATTAAAGAGTTCTCGTAGGCTTGATCCCTAAGCTCGTTTAATTCATTCATTTGAAGCTTTCGGTGATCACCCGCGGTTTTGAGGTCAAAATTTGCATGTTTTAAGGCCCAATAGGCCTTATGTTCGAGCTCAATGGGCAGATGGCATGCTTTTCCGTACACTAGCTTGTAAGGAGTACACCCAATGGGTGTTTTGTATGCTGTACGGAAAGCCCATAAAGCATCATCTAATTTATCGGCCCATGAGGCCCGATTTTCACCAACAGTTCTCTCCAAGATACGTTTCAATCCACGATTGGAAACCTCAACTTGACCGCTTGTTTGCGGGTGATACGTGGTAGAAAGATGGTGAGTGATACCGTACTTAAGCATGACCTTTGCAAATTGGTCATTGCAAAAGTGCGTACCGCGATCACTAATGATAGCACGGGGAGTTCCAAACCGAGCAAAGAGAGATTTCAAAAATTTACAAACTACTCGGGCGTCGTTGGTGGGGAGTGCTTTCGCTTCAACCCATTTAGACAAGTAATCGATGGCCACGAGGATATATTTGTTCCCTCGCGAAGACGGGAATGGCCCCATAAAATCGATGCCCCATACGTCAAAGATCTCGCAGACTTGAATTGCATTTTGTGGCATTTTGTCTTTTTGCGAGGTTTTTCCTTGACGTTGGAAAGAGTCACATGACTTTACCAAATCGTGGGCATCACGGTAGATAGTTGGCCAAAAGAAACCAGAATCAAAGACTTTTTTAGCGGTCTAGCTGGCACCATGATGTCCCCCCGTGGGTCCATTGTGGCAAGCCTTAAGAATATCAACGGATTCTTGGCCGTGAACACACCGCCGGATGACTTGATCCGCACACACTTTAAACAAGTAGGGTTCGTCCCAAAAGTAATGTTTAACATGTTTGAAGAATTTCTTCTTTTGTTGGGACGACATCCCTTTCACAACAAAATTCCCCGCATGGTAATTTGCGAAGTCGGCAAACCATGGGGTACTTGGATCATCTTTTAATGAAATTGTAATACCTGAAATACAGATAACGAGTAAAATTACCAAATTACCCCTGATAACATAAAACCTTATTAAATAACTTATAAAATTCCGAAATAATTCCAAAACATCTGAAATCGAACTATATCTGAAACAAATAAATTTCTGAGACAATTTTACATCATTTTACATGTTCAAAAATAATCATGCACATTTATTTATTAAAAATCCGAATTTATACATATTAACTAAATATATTGTGTAATTCTTTTTAACTAAATAATATGTAAAATAAAGTAAGGAAATGTTGAACAAAATCAAACCAAATATATTCTTGATACTATACACCGAATATACTGATTTCCCCCCCCCCCCCCAAAGTCGGTTCTCAAGATATAATCAAATCCCTTTTTATTTTCCTATCAAAAACAAAACCGCATAAACTACAATAAACCCTAGCGACACAAAGAAATTCGACCAAATCAATCACACGACTTCTGGGCTTGAACAAGGATTTTTCTGGTGTTCTTGGAGGTGCAAGGAAGCTAAGAAAAATAAGGGTTGCTGCGTTTTGTCATTGGTTCGTTCTTGTTCTTGAATTCTTGTCGAATTGCTCAAAAACAAGGTAATAATTCATGCGACTTAACCAAATGTTTTAAAATTAATATGGCAATTTTTATGATATCTTTAGATGTTATATAACTCATATAAAATATGTAAATCGATCCATGCATGCTAAATTATGCGTATGAAAATATAATGGTTAAAGAACACGTAAATCGCAAAAATATGAAATCCGAATTTCTGGACATGATAGCTATTTTATTTAGACCTCATATGATGTAATAGACCTGGGAAAAATGATAGATCGAGTTATAGTAGCCTAAATCATGTCGTTGTAATTTTGATGTCTAAAACGTACGTAAATATGCAATATATGTTAAACGATTTTTCTGGGCATGTTCTTTATTTTTCGTGGGTTCCTTATGAGTCATATGATCTGGGAAAAATATGATTTTGATTTTTGGAGGCCTAAAATTAGCGTGGTGAATTATGGTTATAATCGGATTTTGGAAAAACAAAGAAATAAAATAAAAGGAAAAATAGTGGGTACTAGGGTTTGGATTCTTGGGCATGATACTGATCATTTAATGTGTTTCAATGATGAATTAATGATGGTTCAATGATTGGTAAAAAGTAGGGTTTGAAATTGTTTCTAAAAAGTCTTACCGATTTGAAGTAAAAAGTATAAGGACCTGTTTTGCCAACTTTAAAACTTTTGGGATATTTTTGTAAGATCATATACATCTGTAGGAATGTGGGAAAAATATAACTTTGGGGTCCTAAGTGTAAATATTGCATTATAATGAATTAATGGGAAATTAGGGTTTCGATTTGAAATTAATTAAAAAGGAGGGACCAAAAGTGTAAATCTGAAATTCTGAAGTTGTTTTTAGTTAATACTGATATAAAAAGGTTGTTTTGTAATTTTGAGGATTTTTGGGCTAATTATGTAATTGTTATGAATTATGACTTAATATATATATGTTTTGTAAACTTAAAGGGCTAAATATGTAAATTCTTAATTCTGAGGGGTCAAATATGTAATGTATTAAATTCTGATGGTATGTTCTATAAATTTGAAATATAATATGCTTGGTTGGTAAATATGGATATTGTAGGGTTTAATTTGTAAAATATGTAATTATAAGGTTGGTTTTGTAAATCATGTAACTAAAGGGGTGTAATCTGTAAATTGTGAAACTTAAGGGAATAAAATTTAATTCTGAATAAAATGAGTATATAATTCTGTAACTTGAAGTATTTTCACAAATGACCTTGTAAATTAATGAAGTTACATTTAAAACCCTAAGCTTTGTATAATTGTCATTTAAAACCCTAAACTTCTGTAACTTGATAAAATGTACTGTATTCCATAATAATCTCTGAATAAGGGTTAAACCTAATCTGAAATGATAGTATCTATTAATTCTGGAAACCTGCTAATTATGGGAACTTACTAAATCTGGAAAGTTACTAAAAATAGAAAGTACATAAAATGAAGAGATAAACTAAAAGGAATAATCTGAATAAGGAACTTTAGTAATTCTGTCTTCCTCTTCCTTAGGTGTGAAGAAGGAGAAGTCTTGATCAGTGTTCTGTGTTTGTTTGTTTGATTTCTGCTGTGCTAATAAGGTACAGATATTCCGCCCTATTTCAGTAAGGGTTTTCCTTCCCTTTTCTCTCAGTATTTCATTTTTCTTATTAGGATTCCCTATACCATTGCTATGTCCCCTTCTGTTGTGAATCTTTGTTGAGATCTGTTTGTCTTAAACCTTTTGTTTGAACCTCTGCTATGATTCTTGTATTCTGAACCTTTTTCCTGAACTCTGATTGATCTCTTGTTCTGAACCCTGAATTTGTGAGCCTTGATTGGATCTGATCTGTGAACCTTGTTCTGAACCTTAACCTGATATATCTGTTTTAAATTTTGATTTGATTTTGGTAAACCTTAACCTGTTAAATCCTTATCTGAACCTAATTGATTTTGAACCTTTATTAAACTACATATGAAACTGTTTAAGAAAAGCTATTTTAAAAAGAAGCGATACCACTTAGAAATGGAAGTTACTAAACATTTTGGAAGACCATTTTTATGAAAACTATTTCGTAAGATAATTTCAATGAAAACCATTATTAAAGGATTGATTTAAATGAACTTTTGACAGGAACTTCTGAAATGGATTATCGCTATAAATTTTGTAATCATTAACATTTGGTATACTTTTGGACTATTGGAAATAAACCTTTTAATCTGAACTTAAGCTTTGATATTAAACTTAATCTGATAAACTCTTATTTAAACCTTATTATCTTAATCTGAATTGTTGACATGACCCTTCTGCCATGAACCCTTAGATGTGACTCTGTTTATTATATGACATCTGACCTTGACCACAGTCTGATATCCGAGCCAATCACTAGGCATGAGGGTTTCATGTCTATGTCATTGATGCACCGATGGCATGACTCTAGGGCAGGAGAGTGATGACCTGTCCTGTCCCTGATTTTATCTGTTATGTAGGAGAAGATTCTGGCCTACTGGAGCGCATGGATGCATCCTAGTTCTGATCTGATTTCTGTTATCTGTTACTGTTTACTGCTATATATGTATATCTGGTGACTGATGGTGTGTGCGATACACGTCTTTCACATTATATGGGAGCTGATCACTCCATTTGATACATGAGGTCACCCCTCATATTATCTGTTACTTGAGAGGCATCCCCTCTGGATTATTATATGATTACTCTGTTATGATATTATCTGTTATCTCTGGGCTCGTGATGGATTTCTGTATTTACCTAAACCTGGTTTGTGCATTATCCCTTTCTCATTTCTTTTCTTTTACCCTTATTCCTTTCCTATTCTTTCACTTTAGTTTGGTATCTGTATAATCTGTATTTCGGATTTGTTTCTGTATTGTTATATGTTATTGTTTATGTCATCTATATATCTGTTCACTGAGCTCTCGTAGCTCAGCCGCATTTCTTTTCCTGCGGCAGGTTTTAGTAGGAAGCTGGGAATGAGTGAGAGTGTACCTCTGGACTTAGAAGGCTTGGTAGCTATTCTGGATTAGAGTTGGACAGAAGTTATTATGTTTAGAATTAGTTTTGAAAGTTTCATTGTAACCTTGTAGAATTCAGTATTTCAATTGTAATCCTTTGAGATTTTTGTATTACTGTAGATGTATGCTCTGTTTTGATCTGATATGAATCCATTATTGTGATATCTTTACCCTTGTTGGGTTGGGGTGTTACAATTTATGGTATCAGAGATCACAGGCTGCGACTCGTAATACATTTACCCTTGACCTGTGAAGTCTGGACCACTAAGTTTCCACTGTAGGCGCTCGTAGGACAACCTTTGAGAATTTGCCTTAGGATTTTCCCTATAGGAACTTAAATTCTGACCAGTGAGGAATGGGTAGACTATAAGACATTTGCTTAAGTATCTTGCTTCCGCACCACTCTGATTCGTGCCTTGCTTTTGGTTAAAGACTATTGAAATTACATTGGGAAATTTTGAGCTTATGCCTTGCACCACCTAAAAATTGAAACCTAAATAAAATCTGAAGCATTGGAAATTGCGTAAAAATTATCTGACATTATCTGATCCTTGCCTTCCGATCTCCACTCCGACCTCTGAACCTTCTGTAAATCATTCTGATGCCTCTTTGGGCAATCTGAGAATTCCCCTGACGATGATACACTTGATACATTCTGTTAGTTATTTCTCGTTTCTAATAATCATCTATGAATCTTCTGACACTATTTGATTTCTACTTAACCATCTCTGTTCCCATGAGAAGCCTTGTGGTGTTTTAACCACGAATACACGGATGTTTTCCCTCTCATTCTGAACGGTAAAATCTGCTTTGTTATTCCGTCTTTCTTTGGTAGTAACCTTGATTTTATTCTTAATTGAATGATCATTTAAAATATTGACGACTATCCTCCTATGTCTCACCTTTGGCGTTTGAAACAATTTTGGAACCCCTGCCATGATTACCGATTGTTAAACTTTTGCTGCCACTACCCAATTTTAACCTTCATTTCTGATCTGTTGGATAAACAGTCTGATATCTTTCCGACCATCCCGAATACCATTTAACCTTAAAGTGTTTGACACATTCTATAAATTCATGATCCATGCTGGATATAAATGTATCCTCCGATCCTATTCTGTCCTGAATGATGAATCTTATTTGCTCCCTTAAATAATGAATCTTATTTGCCAATCAGTTTTTCTTTGGAAGGATTTGATGCAAATACTATCTCTGCATGGAATTGTTAACTGAACTTATGATGCTGACATCCGACAATTCATACGTCTCACTTCTGACAGTTATACAATGTTCGTATTACCAATGATGTACACCCTACCTGTCACTTATGCTAAAAAGCTAAACCAAAACTCCAACACCTTGAACTGTTCGCTTATCTATCCCCAACACTATACTGAACCATGTACTTGACTCTGACATATGAACTATCCGTCTGGTTAAGTGACCATATACGTTCTGCGGATCTGTTTACTATTGATATACTTGATTTTGGAGATCTTGTGATTATTGATTGACTGGTTCTTCAGCTATCATAAACTACCGCATCTGAAATGTAACAATCTATTCCACCCTATTTTGATATAATAACCTCTAACCGCTTAAATCTGTTAAGCTTAACCCTGCTATGGAAATATGTACCCTGATCTCATTTGATTATCAAATTCTCCTGACACCCTATTAGTTTATGAAGAAGAAAGAGAAAATTTTGCGTCTGCATATCAACTATCGTAAACTTAACCGTAATCTCACTGTAATCACTTTTCATTTCCGAGTATAAATGATTAAATTATTCTATCCTTGTGAACTCTGTATCAGACAACCTCATTTAATGTTCGAAGGACTGAAGAAGCAACCACAAGAACTCCTGAGAAGGGAGATGACTAACTGAGAGCAACTTCCGTAAAGTAATTCAGTTTTATTCGTAAAGATGGGTGATGTGATTTAGATATGACGTTTCCCTGAAGTGATTCATGAAAACTGTTTTCGTACTCATTGTGACCATTATGAGTCTTAAATAATGCCAATAGTATTGGCTAATAATAATCATGTTTTCACGAATATCTGGACAATTGTCATAGTATGACAACATGTTGTGCCCTGAGACGAACGAGGAAACATGTAGACCATCTTCGTATTAAATGGAATGACCTTTGTTCTGGAAGAAAAGATGTGATTTGGCATTTAGAGATTGTAGCAGACACCACCACCGAACATTCGATGACGACAGCAATCTGAGTTGGCGAATTCTGAACTGTGCTAGCAGACTTGTCCAAGGCTCGTAGTCTTGCTTCTCTATTCATTTTAGTTGTACTAAGATGAATTGGGAGCAGAAGCAGACTTGAGAATAGAACTGAGATCATGACCTTGAATAGAAGAAAATTCTGAATCGAATAAATTCTGTGACGGATGAAGCTATGGATGATGTGATTCACTTCTGCTTGACCTATCTAAATTTCTGTTACCTGATGATAAATCCTTTGAATGATTTAGGTTCCTTATCAGTAATTCCGCTCTGTGTTCATTCTGCGTATGTCGGATGATGGTTTTGTTATCTGAAATTTGACGAATGATGGATGATCTGATGTACCAAATTCTGATAGACATTCTGGGACTTCCGTTAAAAATTTTTCGAGTAATGCGTTCTCCTCTTAGTTAGGGTATTTGATTTTGATGACCTCTGAGACCGTAGGAAGACTAGGTGGATTAGGATAAGTTGTTCTGTTCACGACTTGAGATAAAGTATGACCATCATGAGGGCATATTTATATGATGCCAGTATTATGACGTCTGGCCAACGTGATAATACTAACATCATATAACGTGCACTTGTTGTGGGCATAGGATATTTTGAGAAGTGCCTTAGAAGCTTTAGAAATTCTGATAACTGTTTGAGATCGTCTGCGTTAGTGAGACTTTAAGTTCATTCTACCTATACGCGTAATCTGCTTCCACCGTTATGCGAATTGATACATCTGGATTCTCGTCACGCATTCTGCTGACCTCTGAACTTCTGATAATAATCTTCAGTTTTGTTATAAAACTTCTTCCAATTGATGTTATCGATAATCTATTTCTGTACGCTCTAATCTGATCTGTCAATTAAATTTCTGTGGACGGCATATCCGTCAAAATCCTGTGAAATTCTTACGTCTCTTCCGAGGAAATCTGATTATCATCTATTAGGTCTGATATATCTTTGTTTAGTTTCCGTTCCCGTTTCTTTCTGCTTTCTGCAAATTTCGAGGACGAAATTTTTTTGTTAGTGGGGAAGAAGTTGTAATACCTGAAATTCAGATAACGAGTAAAATTACCAAATTACCCCTGATAACATAAAACCTTATTAAATAACTTATAAAATTCCGAAATAATTCCAAAACATCTGAAATCGAACTATATCTGAAACAAATAAATTTCTGAGACAATGTTACATCATTTTACATGTTCAAAAATAATCATGCACATTTATTTATTAAAAATCCGAATTTATACATATTAACTAAATATATTGTGTAATTCTTTTTAACTAAATAATATGTAAAATAAAGTAAGGAAATGTTGAACAAAATCAAACCAAATATATTCTTGATACTATACACCGAATATACTGATTTCCCCCCCCCCCCCAAAGTCGGTTCTCAAGATATAATCAAATCCCTTTTTATTTTCCTATCAAAAACAAAACCGCATAAACTACAATAAACCCTAGCGACACAAAGAAATTCGACCAAATCAATCACACGACTTCTGGGCTTGAACAAGGATTTTTCTGGTGTTCTTGGAGGTGCAAGGAAGCTAAGAAAAATAAGGGTTGCTGCGTTTTGTCATTGGTTCATTCTTGTTCTTGAATTCTTGTCGAATTGCTCAAAAACAAGGTAATAATTCATGCGACTTGACCAAAAGTTTTAAAATTAATATGGCAATTTTCATGTGATCTTTAGATGTTATATAACTCATATAAAATATGTAAATCGATCCATGCATGCTAAATTATGCGTATGAAAATATAATGGTTAAAGAACACGTAAATCACAAAAATATGAAATCCGAATTTCTGGACATGATAGCTATTTTATTTAGACCTCATATGATGTAATAGACCTGGGAAAAATGATAGATCGAATTATAGTAGCCTAAATCATGTCGTTCTAATTTTGATGTCTAAAACGTACGTAAATATGCAATATATGTTAAACTATTTTTCTGGGCATGTTCTTTATTTTTTTTGGGTTCCTTATGAGTCATAGGATCTGGGAAAAATATGATTTTGATTTTTGGAGGCCTAAAATTAGTGTGGTGAATTATGGTTATAATCGGATTTTGGAAAAACAAAGAAATAAAATAAAAGGAAAATCGTGGGTACTAGGGTTTGGATTCTTGGGCATGATACTGATCATTTAATGTGTTTCAATGATGAATTAATGATGGTTCAATGATTGGTAAAAAGTAGGGTTTGAAATTGTTTCTAAAAAGTCTTACCGATTTGAAGTAAAAAGTATAAGGACCTGTTTTGCCAACTTTGAAACTTTTGGGATATTTTTTTAAGATCATATACATCTGTAGGAATGTGGGAAAAATATAACTTTGGGGTCCTAAGTGTAAATATTGCATTATAATGAATTAATGGGAAATTAGGGTTTCGATTTGAAATTAATTAAAAAGGAGGGACCAAAAGTGTAAATCTGAAATTCTGAAGTTGTTTTGAGTTAATACTGATATAAAAAGGTTGTTGTGTAATTTTGAGGATTTTTGGGCTAATTATGTAATTGTTATGAATTATGACTTAATATATATATGTTTTGTAAACTTAAAGGGCTAAATATGTAAATTCTTAATTCTGAGGGGTCAAATATGTAATGTATTAAATTCTGATGGTATATTCTGTAAATTTGAAATATAATATGCTTGGTTGGTAAATATGGATATTGTAGGGTTTAATTTGTAAAATATGTAATTATAAGGTTGGTTTTGTAAATTATGTAACTAAAGGGGTGTAATCTGTAAATTGTAAAACTTAAGTGAATAAAATGTAATTCTGAATAAAATGAGTATATAATTCTGTAACTTGAAGTATTTTCACAAATGACCTTGTAAATTAATGAAGTTACATTTAAAACCCTAAGCTTTGTATAATTGTCATTTAAAACCCTAAACTTCTGTAACTTGATAAAATGTACTGTATTCCATAATAATCTCTGAATAAGGGTTAAACCTAATCTGAAATGATAGTATCTATTAATTCTGGAAACCTGCTAATTATGGGAACTTACTAAATCTGGAAAGTTACTAAAAATAGAAAGTACTTAAAATGAAGAGATAAACTAAAAGGAATAATCTGAATAAGGAACTTTAGTAATTCTGTCTTCCTCTTCCTTAGGTGTGAAGAAGGAGAAGTCTTGATCAGTGTTCTGTGTTTGTTTGTTTGATTTCTGCTGTGCTAATAAGGTACAGATATTCTGCCCTATTTCAGTAAGGGTGTTTCCTTCCCTTTTCTCTCAGTATTTCATTTTTCTTATTAGGATTCCCTATACCATTGCTATGTCCCCTTCCATTGTGAATCTTTGTTGAGAACTGTTTGTCTTAAACCTTTTGTTTGAACCTCTGCTATGATTCTTGTATTCTGAACCTTTTTCCTGAACTCTGATTGATCTCTTGTTCTGAACCCTGAATTTGTGAGCCTTGATTGGATCTGATCTGTGAACCTTGTTCTGAACCTTAACCTGATATATCTGTTGTAAATTTTGATTTGATTTTGGTAAACCTTAACCTGTTAAATCCTTATCTGAACCTAATTGATTTTGAACCTTTATTAAACTAAATATGAAACTGTTTAAGAAAAGCTATTTTAAAAAGAAGCGATACCACTTAGAAATGGAAGTTACTAAACGTTTTGGAAGACCATTTTTATGAAAACTATTTCGTAAGATAATTTCAATGAAAACCATTATTAAAGGATTGATTTAAATGAACTTTTGACAGGAACTTCTGAAATGGATTATCGCTATAAATTTTGTAATCATTAACATTTGGTATACTTTTGGACTATTGGAAATAAACCTTTTAATCTGAACTTAAGCTTTGATATTAAACTTAATCTGATAAACTCTGATTTAAACCTTATTATCTTAATCTGAATTGTTGACATGACCCTTCTGCCATGAACCCTTAGATGTGACTCTGTTTATTATATGACATCTGACCTTGACCGCAGTCTGATATCCGAGCCAATCACTAGGCATGAGGGTTTCATGTCCATGTCATTGATGCACCGATGGCATGACTCTAGGGCAGGAGAGTGATGACCTGTCCCGTCCCTGATTTTATCTGTTATGTAGGAGAAGATTCTGGCCTACTAGGGCGCATGGATGCATCCTAGTTCTGATCTGATTTCTGTTATCTGTTACTGTTTACTGTTATATATGTATATCTGGTGACTGATGGTGTGTGCGTGATGAAGCGAAAAGTGTACCGCTTTTAAGGGGTCATTTAAGCCCTAAATCGTATTTATTTGATCAAATATTGCCCTAAATCGTTCCTTTTGTCATTTTAGGTACTTTTGAGGAGAAATCTGGAAAAGGAGGCATTTTGGACGTTTTTGGAGCATAAAAGTGAAGAAAACGACAAAGTCTCAAAAATCGGCTAAAAGTTACTCTTGACGGCGTCACAATTTACTCTGGACGGCGTCATGCTTTGGCAAGAAAAGTTGGACGTGAAATTTACTCATGATAAGCCAGTGAAAATAGCATGTGAATTCTGACGGCGTCACGCTTTAACTTGATCAAGGGCGTCACGGCTTAAATCATAAGGGGACGGCGTCACGTTCATGGTTCGACGGCGTCAAGCCTTGATAAGCCAGAATGGATTTTTGAAGAGCTAAAGAGGGACGGCGTCAAGAAGGTCATCCGGGAACCCTAAAAGCGGCGAGGTGACGGCGTCACACTCCATAAGGTGACGCCGTCAGATCCAAAAATCTATATATAGTTTTCTAATTTTTTGTCATTAAGGAGAGCTTAGTGTGTGGAGTTTTGGGATAAAACCCTAAGACGATTTTAGCTACTTTTTCAGGGCTTTTTGCCTTGAGATCTTCCATGTTTCATTGAAAGATAAGTTATCAATTAATCATTCAATATGTCTATGTGTTGTTTGATTCTATCTTATTCTTGTCTTTTGTTTAACATGTTAGGCTAAATTTATCTTGTGTTTGCTTAGATCTAATGAAACCTAGCTATTGATTATTGGTTGTTAGTGTGTTATTAGTTGTATTGGATGATTGTTTATCTATGTTAGGCTTAAGAAAACTGGCTAACTTCCTATTCGGTAACTTGCTTGAACGTCTTAAGAAACATGAACCAAATGCGTACTAAAGGTTTTTATGGTTGTATTTAATGCACAAGCGAATTCTAGTGATCCCATGTTAGGAGCTTCCTAGCCGGCTCGACATAGGAGTGAAGTAGGAGCTTGTAGAGTTGGGGAAGTAAGTACGCCACCCCACGAATGGTATTAAGGAATACACCCGTCATCCACGCAACTAATACACACTAATTAACCGGTAAAAGATAGTTAGGGAGTAAGGAAATCTAAGTAAACACATTTCTCTACACATAAGTTTCTCACCACATTTTCATTTTTGTTATTTTATTTTATTTGCATTCGTAGTAATTTGGGTTAGTTGACTAGCAACTAATTCCGCCCACTCCTTCAAAACCGAGATTTTATTTGCTTTCATAAAAACTATAAAAACATAAAAAAGAATCTTCCTCAACCCTTAGACCTAATTAGAGTAGCCTTTCACACCTAACGAACACTATTCCCTGTGGAGAACGATCAATCCCCCGTACTTACCACTACACTATACTACATCGGTCAGGTACACTGCCTGGTGGGGTTGTAAGCCTCTTGAGATCCCTCGAGAGGTAAAACCTGTTGTAAGGTTACAAAACCACGCAATCAAGTTTTTGGCGCCGCTGCCGGGGAATAGTTATTGTTTAGGTTGAATTTTTATTTTATAGGTCTACTCACTAGATTCCTTTCTAGTGAGATTTTTATTTTATTTTTCTAGGTTTTCTTTAGTCTATCTTTTTCTTTGTGTGTTTGTTCGTAATTTCCATTGACTCTTCCGTTCACCTTTATGGAGTACGCGAATCCACCATACCACCAACCACAAAGGCCATTCTACCCTATTGACATCTCGAATTTCAAACAATATCGAGATGAACCCATATATGATGCATGGACTCGTTTTAGAAATTTACTCCGAAAATTCCCTCATCATAGTTTCGCTTTAGCATCCCTAACCCGAACCTTTTACTATCGTGTTGGCCAATATGACCAAATGCGCATTGAGGATTTTGCCAATGGGGACTTTAGGGAATTAAGTGCTGAAGAAGCATGGGATGCCATAGAAGATTGTGCCCAATATTATTATAGGGTAGACAACCCAACAGACGTTAGTACAAGTCAATTGAATATAAATTTCCTGGATCATGAAACAAGTTTGTTTGGGGATGAATACATTAGTGTTGAGATACCTAAGTGGTTGTCATGTAATGCCATAGTACAAAACAAACACATAGGTTATCTTGATGTGATGGAGGATCTAGCCGAGCATGATCACATTGATCAAAAAGACCTAGGTTTTATGATCGATGACAATGAATCTCAAGAAACACATGATGAATCTTTTGGGCAATTTGAATATAGCAGTCAGAATATTGTGGATGATCCTTATGATTCGAATATAGAAGTTGAGATGCCTAGAGAAGCACTTGAGATACTAGGGAAAATGTTAGGGTTAGATTCTAATAAAACACATGATGAGGATATAGGTGGTCTTGACACAAGGAATGATGAGGTAAGTAACATAAGCCTACCAAGTACCCCACAAGTCCTACCATCATTTGAGGCACACACACCGCCGGTAACTTACCCGGAAGAAGTTGAGGAGACTATAGGAACCCCAATAGAGGTAGAGCCCTTTGACCAAACACAACTAGAAGAAATAGGTTTGAATGCTTTTAGTGATCACAACCTTACTCTTAGTTCTAGGGGATTTCCTATTTTTGATGAACCGGAGCCTCAACCAAAACCGTTACCTAATCTTCCATCTTTAGATGTGAATTTAAGAATTAAAAAAGGTCCCGATCCACCCATCAAACCATGTAGTCCGGGTAATGTTAAGATTAAGGTAGTAGACTCTAGGCCATGTGGAGTGGAAGCTAATATAGGAGTGAACCATGACCTTACATACTTACATCACCCATTCATGATTGATCACAAGAAACATTATGGGTTTAAACCGGGTTTATTAGGTCAAGATGGATTCCCAATTAGGAGTCTCTCGAAGTTGTTCGAAAATGATCCCTTTTTAGGAGAACACTTTAACTCACCCATTGACCAAAGTGAACTAGGTAAGGTTATGATGAAAGGAGCACACCCCTTTGAGCATATAATTCATCCACCAATCTTTCCCCACGTGTGAGCACTACACCCGACGTACCTGGTGTGTATCGCTACTATCACCCCCTTAATCCCTAAGTGAAGGGTAAACCTCCTTATTCCGTTAAATAAGGTAACAGGCTCTGACTCGAACAAAACACGCTTTTTGGGAGGCAGCCCAAGCTTTATTTGCTTTGTATGTTTATTTATTTGTTTGTTTGATTTTATTTGTTTCCGTATGTGTGTTTAATTTTATTATTATTGATTCATGTTCAAAACTAAAATTGTGAAAATGCTTTATTTTGTTTTTAACTTCGTCTTAACTACATATAAAGGTATTTTGCAAAAGATAAGTGTAAGGGAAATCTAAATCGGTTTATTAGAACACAAATGAACATGAATCGTAATAATAATAAATTAACATACATATTCGTATTTGTTTGAGTCAAATGCTTGTATCGAGTCATAATGATGTTTTGCAGGATTTCCAGGAAGTAAGGTAAAGGTTTTTCCAGAAATTTTCCGGAAACTTAAAATGAAAATTTTTGTCAGGTCATTTCTGACGGCGTCAGATTTAATTTTCAGAAATTTTTGAAAGTTTTGTTTTTAAAAAAAAAAGTTTTTATTAAAATCTCCAACTTATAATCTCCAGGAATCTGCAAAGTTATCATTCCACAAGCATTATATCCTTATATATAGATTTATCCCGCCGATGTTATGCAGGTTTTCGTGTTTGTTTTCTCAGGTTTAACAGGTTATTTTGGACAAGGAAATGTTTTTGGATCAAGCTTATGGCGATGCATTAGTCATGGAGCTTCAACATTCTCTTTGGAGGAAGATTTAACCGTGTAATTTCATTATCCACCGAGCGAATCAGGGGAGTATTTGATTTCATTCTTTTACTTTTTGCTTTTACATCTTATTATTTGAACATTGGGGACAATGTTCATCTTAAGTGTAAGGGGAGGGTAAAAGTACGATTTTAGAGAATACAATTGCGCTTGATTTTTGTTTGTTTGATGGTAGATGTGTAATAAAACTGAGAGAAATACTTGTTAAGGTAATTTTAGTGCCAAATTTAAAATTTTTTACAACATATAGGAGTGAAACTTTGATCTTAATGAGCGTCTCACGGATAGGAGTTATATGACTAGCACAAAACCGTACCACTAAAAAATTTTCCACCCCCAAATATGTGAGGTTCGCCCCTAGAATTGATAGGAAAAGCATTTATGCTATGATGTGTGTACCGGTAGCACTTAGATTCTAGAACTTGCGTTAGGACCATTCCAAGACCACAAGTGAGACTACATTCGTGTAGTTAGATTTACTACATGATAAGAGGCATTAGGATTAACCCATTGTTTTACACCTGTGTTTTTGCTATAATTACGTTGGCTACATTGGTCAAGTAATTCTCCCACACCCTTTGCGTTGTACTCATTTTTAGTACACGATACCCCTAGTACACCCCTTAGAGCCTATCTTTTCGTTTCGACCTTTAAGCATTTTACTTAAAGGAAGAATTTGTTACACCCCACTAAAATGTACACCCAAATCGCCTTAGCCTACCTTGTATGCACTCATCTTTAGTGCATTATTGTTACAACATTTGTTTAAACCCAAGTTAATTATCTAATTGATTACATGGTTGCTAAGTCGAGTCATATCCTTGTACATATTGTTTTGGGACGATTGGGACTCATGGGTAAAGTACTAGTGTAATGGAGTAATGGGGAAGAACATCATTTATTACCCCCATATGTGCTAAATATTTTAAAAGTACTCCAAGTGTTTCAATTTTCTTAATTCGAGTCATTAGAATAATTATTTGTAAAGTTATGTAAAAATTCAAGTGTAAGGGGAATGCAACGCCCCTATGATGTATTATTTTGGATGGTAGGGCAAAAGTGTATGAAACAAAAAAAAAAAAAAAAAAAAAAAAAAAAAAAAAAAAAATAAAGAAAAACAAAAAAAAAATGAGAAAAAGAAAAATAGAAAAAACATACGGACTACCATCCCGTTTTATTTTATGTTTATTTTATGTTTTTGTTATTTTATCATTAGCTTAAGATCGAGTCTAGTCTTGGCTTAGCAACATTGTATAGTACATGTAATTGATCAAGATTTTTAACTCGCCACCAGTAAAATATCCTTTATCCAACAAAACCGTGTCTTCCTTTTCCCTACACCTAACGTTATAACCCATTTAAAAGCCCTCTTTGATAGTTTATCTTAAGTGCTTACGCCTAGTGGAGGAGGTTTTTGATCCTTTCCCAAGCCTATGGTAATCTATTTGCTATGACAGGTAGTGAGAGATATTATCCGTTTTCATTTATGAGATTTATTTTGATGACACTTGAGAGATGTGAGTATCTAAACACTACTTGTGAGGTGCTAGTATGTAATCTCCGTGCTTATTATGATTGAAGTGGAACGATTATTTGTTGTAATTACTTTTATGTTAGCATTAAATGACCCCTAACTTGTATTTTGATTAGAATAAAAGCGCATTTGCTTGAGGACAAGCAAATCTCAAGTGTAAGGGTATTTGATGAAGCGAAAAGTGTACCGCTTTTAAGGGGTCATTTAAGCCCTAAATCGTATTTATTTGATCAAATATTGCCCTAAATCGTTCCTTTTGTCATTTTAGGTACTTTTGAGGAGAAATCTGGAAAAGGAGGCATTTTGGACGTTTTTGGAGCATAAAAGTGAAGAAAACGACAAAGTCTCAAAAATCGGCTAAAAGTTACTCTTGACGGCGTCACAATTTACTCTGGACGGCGTCATGCTTTGGCAAGAAAAGTTGGACGTGAAATTTACTCATGATAAGCCAGTGAAAATAGCATGTGAATTCTGACGGCGTCACGCTTTAACTTGATCAAGGGCGTCACGGCTTAAATCATAAGGGGACGGCGTCACGTTCATGGTTCGACGGGGTCAAGCCTTGATAAGCCAGAATGGATTTTTGAAGAGCTAAAGAGGGACGGCGTCAAGAAGGTCATCCGGGAACCCTAAAAGCGGCGAGGTGACGGCGTCACACTCCATAAGGTGACGCCGTCAGATCCAAAAATCTATATATAGTTTTCTAATTTTTTGTCATTAAGGAGAGCTTAGTGTGTGGAGTTTTGGGATAAAACCCTAAGACGATTTTAGCTACTTTTTCAGGGCTTTTTGCCTTGAGATCTTCCATGTTTCATTGAAAGATAAGTTATCAATTAATCATTCAATATGTCTATGTGTTGTTTGATTCTATCTTATTCTTGTCTTTTGTTTAACATGTTAGGCTAAATTTATCTTGTGTTTGCTTAGATCTAATGAAACCTAGCTATTGATTATTGGTTGTTAGTGTGTTATTAGTTGTATTAGATGATTGTTTATCTATGTTAGGCTTAAGAAAACTGGCTAACTTCCTATTCGGTAACTTGCTTGAACGTCTTAAGAAACATGAACCAAATGCGTACTAAAGGTTTTTATGGTTGTATTTAATGCACAAGCGAATTCTAGTGATCCCATGTTAGGAGCTTCCTAGCCGGCTCGACATAGGAGTGAAGTAGGAGCTTGTAGAGTTGGGGAAGTAAGTACGCCACCCCACGAATGGTATTAAGGAATACACCCGTCATCCACGCAACTAATACACACTAATTAACCGGTAAAAGATAGTTAGGGAGTAAGGAAATCTAAGTAAACACATTTCTCTACACATAAGTTTCTCACCACATTTTCATTTTTGTTATTTTATTTTATTTGCATTCGTAGTAATTTGGGTTAGTTGACTAGCAACTAATTCCGCCCACTCCTTCAAAACCGAGATTTTATTTGCTTTCATAAAAACTATAAAAACATAAAAAAGAATCTTCCTCAACCCTTAGACCTAATTAGAGTAGCCTTTCACACCTAACGAACACTATTCCCTGTGGAGAACGATCAATCCCCCGTACTTACCACTACACTATACTACATCGGTCAGGTACACTGCCTGGTGGGGTTGTAAGCCTCTTGAGATCCCTCGAGAGGTAAAACCTGTTGTAAGGTTACAAAACCACGCAATCAGTGCGATACACGTCTTTCACATTATCTGGGAGCTGATCACTCCATTTGATACATGAGGTCACCCCTCATATTATCTGTTACTTGAGAGGCATCCCCTCTGGATTATTATATGATTACTCTGTTATGATATTATCTGTTATCTCTGGGCTCGTGATGGATTTCTGTATTTCCCTAAACCTGGTTTGTGCATTATCCCTTTCTCATTTCTTTTCTTTTACCCTTATTCCTTTCCTATTCTTTCACTTTAGTTCGGTATCTGTATAATCTGTATTTCGGATTTGTTTCTGTATTGTTATCTGTTATTTTTTCTGTCATCTATATATCTGTTCACTGAGCTCTCGTAGCTCAGCCGCATTTCTTTTCCTGCGGCAGGTTTTAGTAGGAAGCTGGGAATGAGTGAGAGTGTACCTCTGGACTTAGAAGGCTTGGTAGCTATTCTGGATTAGAGTTGGACTGAAGTTATTATGTTTAGAATTAGTTTTGAAAGTTTCATTGTAACCTTGTAGAATTCAGTATTTCAATTGTAATCCTTTGAGATTTTTGTATTACTGTAGATGTATGCTCTGTTTTGATCTGATATGAATCCATTATTGTGATATCTTTACCCTTGTCGGGTTGGGGTGTTACAGAAATCATCCCAAGTGTCTCGAGAGGAAATGTTTCAGTAATTTCCTTTTTCTCGAGAACACCTTGATGAGGGTTCTCTAATCTGGACAAATGATCGGCGGCAAGATTCTCTGCTCCTTTTTTATCACTAATTATAACATCAAATTCTTGGAGGGAGGAGAACCCACCAAAGCAATCTCGGCTTAGCATCTTGCTTAGCAAGGAGATACTTTAGAGCCGAATGATCCGTATACACTATGGTCTTGGATAAGACAAAATATGGTCTAAATTTCTCGAAAGCATAGACAACAGCCAACAACTCTTTCTCAGTAGTGGTGTAATGAGATTGAGCATCGGTCATCGTTTTGCTAGCATAGTGTATCGGCTGAAAGTACTTAGATTTTCGTTGCCCCAGGACTGCCCCAATAGCATAATCACTCGCATCGCACATGAGCTCGAATGGCAAGTCCCAATCGGGGGCAACTAAGATCGGTGCTTCAGTTAGCTTCTTTTTAAGAATTCCGAATGCTTCAATGCATTCGGGAGAGAAGAAGAATGGAGCATCTTTTTCAAGAAGATGGGTCAGAGGCCGGGCGATTTTAGAAAAATCTTGAATAAATCGACGGTAGAACCCGACATGACCAAGGAAACTTCGAATTCCTTTGACGGTGGTGGGATGAGGTAGCTTAGCGATAACATCGACTTTAGCTTGATCTACCTCAATCCCGGCACTGGAAATCTTATGGCCGAGGACAATGCCCTCTTTGACCATGAAATGGCACTTCTCCTAATTTAGAACAAGATTGGTGTCTTCACACCGTTTTAACATTTTGTCTAAATGGGAGAGGCATGATGAGAAAGAATTCCCATAAACCGAAAAATCATCCATAAAAACTTCCATTGTTTTCTCGATCATGTCATGGAAAATGGCAATCATGCACCTTTGGAACGTTCCCGGAGCGTTGCATTAACCGAAAGGCATACGTCGGTAGGCAAACGTATCATAAGGGCAAGTGAATGTGGTCTTTTCCTGATCTTGTGGATCAATCGGGATTTGGAAATACCCGGAAAAGCCATCGAGAAAACAAAAGAACTCATTTCCCGCCAAACGTTCAAGCATTTGATCTATAAAAGGAAGCGGAAAATGGTCTTTTCGAGTAGCATCATTGAGTTTTCGATAGTCAATGCACACTCTCCATCCAGTGACGAGACGTGTGGGAATCAACTCATTTTCTTCGTTTTCAATGACGGTCATACCCCCTTTTTTGGGAACACAATGGACGGGACTAACCCACGGGCTATCGGAGATAGGGTAAATCATTCCGGCATCAAGAAGTTTAAGAACTTCATTCTTGATAACTGATGCGTGGTTTTGCGACCTTACAACAGGTTTTACCTCTCGAGGGATCTCAAGAGGCTTGCAATCCTCACCAGGCAGTGTACCTGACCGATGTAGTATAGTGAAGTGGCAAGTACCGGGGGATTGATCGTTCTCTAGGGGAATAGTGTCGTTAGGATTGAAAAACTACTCTAATAGGTCTAAGGGTGAGGGAAGATTCTTTTTGTATTTTTATATTTTTTATAAAAGCAAGTAAAATCTCGGGTTTGAAGGAGTGGGCGAAATTAGTTGGTAGTCAACTAACCCAAATAACTACAAATGAAAGTAAAATAAAATAACTGAAAATGAAAAGGTTGTGTAACTTATATGGGGAGAAATGTGTTTACTTAGATTTCCTTACTCCCTAACTATCTTTTACCGGTTGATTAGTGTGTATTAATTGCGTGGATGATGGGTGTATTCCTTAATACCAATCGTGGGGTGGCGTACGTACTTCCCCAACTCTACAAGCTCCTACTTCACTCCTATTTCGAGCCGGCTAAGAAGCTCCTAACATGGGATCACTAGAATTCGCTCATGCATTAAATACAACCATATAAACCTAGTACGCATTGGTTCATGTTTCTTAAGACGTTCAAGCAAGTTACCGTATAGGAAGTTAGCCAGTTTTCTTAAGCCTAACATCGATAAACAATCATCCAATACAATCAATAACACACTAACAACTAATAATCAATAGTTAGGTTTCATTAGATCTAAGCAAACACAAGATAAATCTAGCCTAGCATGTTAATTAAAAGACAAGAACAAGATATAATCAAACAACACATAGACATATTGATTGATTAAGTGATTACTTATCTTCAATTAAACATGGGAGATCCAAGGGTATGAAAACCCTTAAAAATGGCAGAAATTCGTCTTAGGGTTTCTCCTCACAAAGTTGCACACTAATGACAAAAAATTGCAAAACTATATATAGAACTTAGTGGCTGACGGCGTCACGTTGTAGATCTTGACGCCGTCACCTCGCCGTGTCTAGGGTTCCCGGATGGTCTTCCTGACGCCGTCCCTCTTTAATGCTCCAAAATCCACTCTGGCCTATCAAGGATTGACGCCGTCAGAATAAGGCTTGACGCCGTCTCTCTTTAGCTTAAACCGTGATGGCCTTGATCACCTTAAAGGGTGACGCCGTCAGACTTTCCTTTGTAAAACTCCCTGGCTTATCATGTGTATTTTTCATATCCACCTCTTTTGCCAAGACATGACGCCGTCAAGAGCAATACTTGACGCCGTCAAAGGTACTTTTCCAGCCGATTTTGAGACTTTGTCGTTTTCTTCACTTTTATGCTCCAAAAACGTCCAAAATGCTTCCTTTTCCAGATTTCTTCTCCAAAGTACCTAAAATGACAAAAGTTACGATTTAGGGCAATATTTGATCAAATAAATACGATTTAGAGCTTAAATGACCCCCTAAAAGCGGTACACTTTTCGCTTCATCAAATACCCTTACACTTGAGATTTGCTTGTCCTCAAGCAAATGCGCTTTTATTCTAATCAAAATACAAGTTAGGGGTCATTTAATGCTAATATAAAAGTAATTACAATAAATAGTCGTTCCACTTTAATCATAATAAGCACGGAGATTACAAACTAGCACCTCACAAGTAGTGTTTAGATACTCACATCTCTCAGGTTTCATCAAAATAAATCTCATAAATGAAAACGGATAATATCTCTCACTACCTGTCATAGCAAATAGATTACCATAGGCTTGGGAAAGTGATGCGTGGTTTTGCAACCTTACAACAGGTTTTACCTCTCGAGGGATCCCAAGAGGCTTACAACCCCACCAGGCAGTGTACCTGACCGATGTAGTATAGTGTAGTGGTAAGTACGGGGGATTGATCGTTCTCCACAGGGAATAGTGTTCGTTAGGTATGAAAGACTACTCTAATAGGTCTAAGGGTTGAGGAAGATTCTTTTTTTATGTTTTTATATTTTTTTATGAAAGCAAGTAAAATCTCGGGTTTGAAAGAGTGGGCGGAATTAGTTGCTAGTCAACTAACCCAAATTACTACGAATGCAAATAAAATAAATAACTGAAAATAAAAAGTTGGTGAAAACTTAAGTGTAGAGAAATGTGTTTAATTAGATTTCCTTACTCCCTAACTATCTTTTACCGGTTGATTAGTGTGTATTAGTCGCGTGGATGACGGGTGTATTCCTTAATACCAATCGTGGGGTGGCGTACGTACTTCCCCAACTCTACAAGCTCCTACTTCACTCCTATGTCGAGCCGGCTAGGAAGCTCCTAACATGGGATCACTAGAATTCGCTTGTGCATTAAATACAACCATAAAAACCTTTAGTACGCATTTGGTTCATGTTTCTTAAGACGTTCAAGCAAGTTACCGAATAGGAAGTTAGCCAGTTTTCTTAAGCCTAACATAGATAAACAATCATCCAATACAACTAATAACACACTAATAACCAATAATCAATAGCTAGGTTTCATTAGATCTAAGCAAACACAAGATAAATCTAGCCTAACATGTTAATCAAAAGACAAGAACAAGATAGAATCAAACAACACATAGACATATTGAATGATTAATTGATAACTTATCTTCAATGTAACATGGAAGATCTCAAGGCAAAAAGCCTTGAAAAAGATGCTAAAATCGTCTTAGGGTTTTCTCCCAAAAATTCCACACTAAGTTCCACACTAATGACAAAGAATTGCAAAACTATATATAGATTTTTACATCTGACGGCGTCACGTTATGGAGTGTGACGCCGTCACCTCGCCGCTTTTAGGGTTCTCGGGTGACCTTCTTGACGCCGTCCCTCTTTAGCTCTCCAAAATCCGTTCTGGCTTATCAAGGCTTGACGCCGTCAGACCTTGAACGTGACGCCGTCTGTGGAACGTTTTGTTTGTTCTTAATTGAGATATTTATGTATTGAATGTGTTTTAGCATGCGGAATCTACTACAACACACTTTAAAAGAACACAAGATGGTGAGTTTGAGTAAATGAGAGAATGCAATGAACAAAGAACACAACTTTGGTTAGAACAAAACGATTCAATATTATTGATGAAATAATACGGATGATCTAAGTATCACCAGGATTACAAAGTAATCTTGAATCTAAGATTGTAAAAAGGATTTTTGATTCGAAGTAACTAAGTTACTTGAGAGATAGTTTGGTTCGTGGTTATTAGTTGTGAAAGATGCATGCATGAAGAAGTGACTAAGATATCCTTTTATAAGATAAGGATATCTTATTACATGTTGTCAAGTAGATGAATATAATACTATACTTTGACTATTATGGCGCCTACAATTAAATACAACTACCCATGTACACTCTGATATATTCTTCTGTCACCACAGAAGACTATTCTACTTCTACATAACGTATAACAATGTACAAAGACTAATAATTCAACTAAATATCTATTACAAAATATCTAATCGACAAAACAGAAGCTTGGCAGGCTCTTCATTAGCTAGCAGTACCTTCTACCCAGAAGGTACTGGTAGAACATCTTCGTACACTACAAAATCAACTAGCAGGCTCTTCTCATCATTGGCAGGCTCTTTGACTTTGATCATTTTATTCCCAACAATCCTCCCCTAAACTTGTTATTTCCATTAAAATACACAAGTTTCTGATGAATAAAATACATACCTTGAGGATTTGAGAACTCTTCCAAAAACCTTACTTTCTATCCTTCCTTTTTCTTTCATATTGCTCAGATATGCTCCTCAGCAAACTCTGAACAATCTCTGAGTTTTCTTCATCCTTGTCACACCTTAATCTCTTGGAGATCATAGCTTTAAGCACTTCATAGCTAAGAGGATACTCTTTCTCAGCTAACATAAAAAGTTCTATCCCACTCTGTGTGAAAAGATGATGAGTATGGCTATGACTTAGAAATTCCCAAGTTGTTGTAGGATCATAATAGGGAAATTTCTAATGAACATCCTTGGGATCAGGATCAAACATTCTATTGAATTCCACCCAAAGCTCTTGTTCCTTAGCATCTGTACTAGAATTTGTAGCTAACCTAATCTGCACTAGATTCCACAATTCTTCCAAATCTGCTCTATCAGATGCTCTAACTAAATTTTCAAAATTCTTGAAGATAGCAGACTGTCCCCCAACCCTTAATATTTTCCATGACTTACCAAATCTATCATGGTGTATTTCCCAATCAATTATAGGGTGTCTAGACCTAATTGGATCAGCATGAATGATAGTAGGTAAAGTAATCAACATTTTACTTACTTGCCCTTGATCCAATTTTGCTACTTCTTTCTTCTGAGCATCTTCCTTCTTCTTAAATGGATGTACATCAGATGGAACATTATAGTAAAGATTCTTGTAGGCTTGAAGATATAAAAAGAAGATTTCATCAGCAGATTTCTTCTTAAGTTGATAATCAGTCCAATTTGCCTGATTCTTCAAAAATTTCTTCATAAAGATTGTTTGATCTTTGTTAGTTTTGCCCACTTTAAAACCTCTCTTCTGACTTTCCTTCATCTTCTCAAAAATGTCAGCCAAAGCTGCTTCTTTGTATTTCTTGTTGATGAAAGATTCAAGTGCTTCAGTCTTCTCATCAGAATTGAGTGTCTTGTCATTTACTATATTTGCTGCATGACCTTTCACAATTGGATCATTGTTAATAATCCATAACATCTGTGCATCAAAGGTCTCTTGAGCAATTTGAGTATCAAGAAGAGCTTGAGCAGCTTCTTCAGCTTCTTTCTGCTCTTTCATTTCTTCAAGCATTCTTGAAGCTTCTCTAGCTTTTAGCTCTTCTTCTTGAACTCTTTTGGCCTCTTCTTCTCCTAAAGCCATCTGAATTTGCTGAGTTCTTTTCAACTTCTTGGACTTTGGCTCATCTTCAATTAGAATACCTTTGCCCTTATCCTTTGGAGGTGAATCTTGTGATGGAGCAGAAGATTGCTCATCAGCAATTAAAACCCTCTTTCTCTTGTACACTCTCTCAGCAGATCCTTTATATCCCATAGCCAATAGCCTTTCTCTCCTGGCAGACTCTTCTTCTGCCCTAGCAGGCTCTTGCCCTGCTCCAACAGGCTCTTCATCATAAACTTGAGTTCCATAATGGAATTCAAATTGAGCCTGTTCCTCCTCTTCTTCTTCATCTTCAGACATATCCTTCCTCCCCTTTTTGGAAGAGTGATCTATCCTATCAGCATCTGACTGTGAAGAACTAGATAAAACAACCTTTGCAGACTTTTTACCTTTTAACTTCTTCACTTCACCCTCCAATCTCTTAACCCTCTTAACCAATTTGATGTTGATCTTAGAAAACCTTTCATTTTGACGTTTAAGAGCTTTCTCTAAGAACTTCACCTTGTCTTTCAACTCTTGCATTGTCTGAGGTGATTGGGTTTGTGATGTATGATGTGGGGATGGTGGTGGTGTTGCTGATGGTACTGGAGATGGTGTTGGTGATTTTTGATGTGTTTGTGAAATGAAACCATGTGAAGAACTGGATGATGGTGTATCAGCAGATGGTGTTGGTTCTTCTGGATGTTGTGGTACCATTTCATCAAAAAGTGGAACTTCCTCCCCTCTAAAACCAATTCTCATATTTGAAAATACTTTTTGAGAAAGTTTTGGTGTTTCATAAACTGAGTCTGTGGGAAGTAACACATGTTGTAATTTTCCAATGATGCATCCAATGAATCTTGGATACATCAAAAATTTTGTTTTAATATCCACATTGTTTATCAATCCTTCAAAAATATATTTAGAAAAATTGTATTTTCTGTTTGTAGCTAAGCAAATGAGAGCAGAAGCCATGTTGCCACTAAATTGCTCCCAAGAGGTTTTCTTCTGGCTCAAACAGTGAAGGATTGTGTGAATCAAAAATCTCCATTGTGGAGTAAGATGCTTTTTCAGAAAAGTGAGTTTGTTGAACTCAGCATGATACCCCATTCTTGTTAAATTTTCAAAAATTTCAGTATCTGGTAACTGACTAATACCATCAGAATCATCCAAATGAAGATGTCTTCTTATGGATGACTCAGTAAGAGTCAAATGTTTACCATCCACTTTGGCTTTTATTCTTTGTTCCCCATTTTCAGAAGTTTTAATTTTAGCAGATTCCCAAAATTGTAAAATTTGATTTTCATAAATAGTGGGATTGACTAGCAAAGCAAACCTGATGTAGGAGTTGTTTAAAAAGTCCACTACTTGATGAAATGAGGCATTATCCTCTGACTTCTCCAAAAATGCTAACTGATTGTGACGTTGAACAAAGTTTAGATCAATTGTGGAAGTCATAATGAAAATTTTGAATATGATGGTGGGATTTGTTGGTAGTACTGGTAGAAGATGAAAGATGTATGTGAATTATGATAATGACTGATGAAAGAAGATATGAGAGAATTACTTTTAACCGACAATAATAAAGATTAAAATAAGTAAGTGAAAAGGCGGTTAAAAAGATCTTTTATATGTAAAATATAATATAATATATTCATCAGTGAATTACATAACTACCCCAACGGCTAATTTTAACTACCAGGCCTAAAGGCTAAAACTTTTTCTGACAGGCTCAACGGCTATCTAGCAGTACCTTTGTACTCTAGCAGTACCATTTTTGTACTAGCAGTACCTTTGAAAGTTTTTAAAAATCCCTTATAGTTTTTAGCAAACTACCAGCTATCAACGGATTTGAGTTGTCTTTACCAAAAGCCGTTTGCTTAAGGACTAGCTAACTATTTACAATTAAGTATGGTCAGTTAACAACCATATAGTTTTTGGTAAACTATCAACCATTAACGGATTTGATTTGTCTTTACCAAAAGCCGTTTGCTTAAGGACTAGTCAACTCTTAAGTTTGTGAAAACTTGGTGAGATGAATACCAAAAGCCATGATGGCCCAAAAGATGGTGCAATTTCCTTGGATGGAGGAAATTTGAATCAGGCATTGATGCTGTGTATCTTGGATGATTT